>CM028131.1:446567500-447817500 GCA_016271365.2 Neoceratodus forsteri | reverse complement strand
GAGTTGCAAGCAAAAGTCACGGCACACACCTCTCTCCAGAATAAATAAGGAGATCACACCAGATGTATTATTCTTCCTTATTTAATTGTAGTAAGATGTGCAGTAACACAATCACCACAGCAGCAGGGAACAGAAAATACCTTCTAACATTTCACTATGTGGCTTTGTCAAACGATGGTGCCCTCAAGGGTAAGGCTGCTTTTATAGCAAAATTACAACTGTGCCTCACATGAAATTTAAAGTGGCATCATGCAAAAATTTAATACAGTGCAAAACCATGACTATACCCTATAAAAACATTTATAGCACACAACTGTAGACACTATTTGCCTCCATGTTTGAAATGCCTATTTCATTATAAAATACCATTAGTGCATCTGGTTAAATACATTTTAGCTCATCTGAGGCGCGTTTCATGAATGGTACAGAGAGACCTAAATTTTTATAGCAGCATGCATATACAAGAGTGATAATTTTGTTACCTAATCCTTAAACAGACCCTTTATATAAAGACAGCTACATACACTGCAACCCATGGGAGGAGGCACCCAATGGGGGCCAGGCTAGAGATATAAAAAGCCAGAAAACACCTCAAACCTGCTACCCAGCCAGAAACCAGAAAATCTGAGGCAGCAAAAATAATTATAGAGTTAAAACACTTGGGGAGGGATGACAATTTCTGGACTACAGCATATACATAAGAACATACAAAAAGAGGTAATTTCCTTAAGTTTTTAACTTTGAGACAGGATAGCTCATTTCTCATCAAGGAGTGTAACCAGGTCTCTCACTGGGCTAAAAAAACAAACTTGCATACTCTTCCAGAGATTAGGAGCAAGCAAAACAATTGTATCGCAAAAGAAAATGCATGTTAGATACAAACATAAACGGAATTTCCTCCTCACCGACATTCAGTTCAAAATGGAGGATTTCATTGCTCTCATGTAAATACCACATAAATTCCTCAAACTCTGTCATGTTACCCCTCATACTATAAATATATAATTAAGCAATAATGCCCGACAGGGTGTGTGTTGTGCTGGGATAACATCACGCCTCAGGTGGTTGGGCAGAGCCGCAGCAGGCCGAAAGTGCATCCACGAATGAGGCGTGACGTTATCCCAAACGACACACCCCTGAGGGCATTATTGCTATTATACAATGGCTCGTTGTTATACAGAATAAAAAATAATTTTAAAGATGTTTTGTGTGGAAAAATATTTTTGTTTTTAAGAGAAGATGAAACAATCAATCAAAAGCTCCATAAAATGCTCATCTACAGGTTCACAGTGAGGCTGAGACTTGACCCATGATGTTGTACTGGGATAACATCATGGGTCCAGCATAAGACTGACCAATCAGAATCCAGGATTTTCTTGCCATTGTATAATCTATATATATCTTATACATACCCCTATTTTTTGAAAATAGGAGTTTATATGTTGATCCTAGTTTTATGTCTCTTCCCAATAGCCCAAGTATAAATTAACACAATCGGTTAAAGCTAACACCCTTTGAAAATATGTTATGTGGACTAATAAAGATGATTTAAATATTTGAACAATATATATTTGGCAAGCCAAATCCTTTCTGGCATTGAACGGGCCCCTTCCTTATTTAATATCCTGTACAATCTGTACAAATCAATAGCTGTTTGAAAAAATCCAAATCTGCAGTAGGTACAAATGAAAGTCCCTTATTTTACACTGTATAATAACTGGTTTCTATTTTTAACATAGGACAAGCTGGTTATAATTCTGTCATTATAACCGCTGGTAATAACATTATTCTCTTTCTAAGTAAAGCTGTAAAGTTGCAGGCTAAAAACAGAAACCAGAAATTATACAAAATAAAACATGGGTAGCCAGTTAAAACTTGGATTTTACACACACCCTCAGGTGGAATGTCTTAATAAATCCTCGAGCTTCACCCTCAGGGTTTATGTGGCATCCCACCCTCGGATATGTAAAGTCCTCGTTATAACTGGCTATCCATCCATTATTCTCTATATAATTCACTTTTACTAAGAGTATAATTGGATAGGTTAATCACATTGTTCATGTGGCTTACCTGTAACTATAATGCTTCTAATATCTACCCCATTGGCCATGGTTGCTTCTGGGACCTCTGTTTCCTCCATCTTGTCCTCTTATGTTTCCCTGGTAACTGGTCCTCCATGTGCTGCATCTGAGGTTCCTCTCTTGGTCTTCTTCTGAAAAACATTAGCAGTCTCAGAGTCACTTGTACCACTTACAGTGCTGGTATCCGATGTCCTGGTAGGTGGTGCTTACTATAATACAGAATTGGCTTCAAACTGTACTTTGTTTCTTTTGGTTCCTTC
This sequence comes from Neoceratodus forsteri, assembly GCA_016271365.2. Classification (NCBI taxonomy): domain Eukaryota; kingdom Metazoa; phylum Chordata; order Ceratodontiformes; family Ceratodontidae; genus Neoceratodus; species Neoceratodus forsteri. The sequence continues at coordinate 447,815,159 of CM028131.1, read as the reverse complement.
CGTTGTTTTGCCTAGGCCATCTGACCAACTATATTTCTGACCAACTATATTTCCTTGTTTATAATCATTTTCATCCCTGATAAATTTTCTCTTTTTGTAAGATAAATTCTTTTATCTTAACTTAGTTTACTTCCTGTAATTCCTCCTTAAAAAGTTCAAAGTCCCTGTGCTCTTTAAATCAATTCAGTGTCTTCTATTTTGCTTCCAATTCTTCTTTAACTACTGCCTGCACCCTTTAGTGTCTTTCAGTATCAGTTGCATCCATTTATAAAATGGAAGGGAAAATCCTGCACCCTGATTGTTGTTACCTGTGCATTAGATCTGTCTAATGCACAGGCAAAAAAATACTGTGAGACAGGATGCAGTACAATAAAAGCAAAGTACCAAACAGAACTTTCATTTTTAAACTGCCACCATTTTTTCTCACCTAGCGACACAGACTTCCACTGAAATTATCACACAAGAAAAAAATAGTCAGTCCCCTAAGCAGTCTGATCAATTTACCATAACAAGCCCTAAAGATATGTAAACAGTTTAAATTTTAAAGAAAATTTTGTCTCTCAGTGCTGCTGCTGCATGTTATGTCTGAGTTCATGGGCACATCTGCACTTCATATACATTACATGATAGTGTTACTCAGTCCTACACTCACTCAGACACAGCCAATCACTCACTCCTTCCTGATGCCAAAATCATCATGGTAAACTAAGGGATAGTGACTCTTCTCAGCCTCACTCAACTCTCAAAATATTTGGGATAAATGTACTTACTAGAAGCTTTTTTTTCCTAAACAGCTAGCATTTGATGCTGCTAGCGCTTCTGATCCAGAGTGACATTCTCGCAACATCCCTTTCCCTATGTGACTGCTCATTCGCTTGTTCGCTTACTGCAGCAGATCACGGCACATGCACTGGAAAACAACAACAGGAATCAGGAGGTAGCTTAAAAGCACACACTTCAGGTTGGTGTACCTTCGGTGTCCTACTGTTTTAAAATGCACTCTTCACTACATGCTCGTGCCTTTCCACCCATCTGGCCATTGACTCACTCAGTCTGCTCACCTGCTGCTGAGCCACCCACTACTTGCACCACTCAGTCAACAAATGTTACTGGCTTATTAAAACTGGCTATACTTTAATAAAACAAACAAAAATCAATGAATACTGTGTGTGGGGAGTGCTGAGAGCTACAACTATGGTGGCTATACTAGGACAAATGTCCTAAAGGCAAAAAAGGAAGACTAGGTTTGCTGGCCAAGGCACCTAGCTTCACAGAGTTTTTTCTCGAAGACTAGGTTTGTTGGCCAAGGTACCTAGCTTCACTGAGCTCTTTCTTGGAAGACTAGGTTTGCTGGCCAAGGCACCTAGCTTCACCTGAGCTCTTTCTTCTAGGTTGCTTGAAAGGACAGAGCAAAGAACCTTACCAGAGCAACAATAAGGATTAAGGCTTCTTTTGGATAGGCAGGTTTACTGTGTGTTGTTATTTTTATTTTGTACTCACAAGGGATTGTTACTGTTTGTTTCTAACATTTTATTTTTCTCAGGTTCAAATTGTTGTTGCTGAGTATACATTCTGCTGCATTATTACAGGGTGTGCCTACAGGTGTAGTAGCTTACAGATTACTGCTGTAATCTTCTGATTTAAATTGTCTTTTGCAAGGTATATCTTCCATTACTGCTTTATTTTTCTCTGTAGCAAAGTATTTCTTACAGAGTATATCTTCTTTGAAATTATTACAGGTGGTGCTTACATTTTGTGACTTTTATCATTAGGCTAAGCAAAATTAGGTTTGCCACTATTTTATTTTGCTTTTTTTGCTAAAAGTTTTTTTGTCTAGCAGGTGTTGCAGTCTCCTTCTCACATTGAAGGAGTCAATTGCTTTCCTCACAGCTCTTCCAGGGGATTAGGTGTGTATCTGGGGCTGGAGCTGACAACACTGTCAGTCCCTTCCAACAGAGGGAAGGGTTAAAAGGTCAGGTTAGTTGATTTCTTGGAGGTGGAAGACTAGGTTTGCTGGCCAAGGCACCTAGCTTCACTGAGCTCTTTTCTCGAAGACTAGGTTTGCTGGCCAAGGCACCTAGCTTCACTGAGCTCTTTCTCGGAAGACTAGATTTGCTGGCCAAGGCACCTAGCTTCACCTGAGCTCTTTTCTTCTAGGTTGCTTGAAAGGACAGAGCAAAGAACCTTACCAGAGCAACAATAAGGATTAAGGCTTCTTTTGGCTAGGCAGTTTACTGTGTGTTGTTATTTTTATTTTGTACTCACAAGGGATTGTTACTGTTTGTTGTTAACATTTTATTGCTTTATTTTTCTCAGATTCAAATTGTTGTTGCTGAGTATACATTCTGCTGCATTATTACAGGGTGTGCCTACAGGTGTGTGCTTACAGATTACTGCTGTAATCTTCTGACTTAAATTGTCTTTGCAAGGTGTATCTTCCATTACTGCTTTATTTTTCTCTGTAGCAAAGTGTTTCTTACAGAGTATATCTTCTTTGAAATTATTACAGGTGGTGCTTACATTTTTGTGACTTTTTATCATTAGGCTAAGCAAAATTAGGTTTGCCATATTTTATTTTGCTTTTTTTTTGCTAAAAGTTTTTTGTCTACTGCAGGTGTTGCAGTCTCCTTCTCACATTGAAGGAGTCAATGCTTTCCTCTCACAGCTCTTCCAGGGGATTAGGTGTGTATCTGGGGTGGAGCTGACAACTGTCAGTCCCTTCCAACAGAGGGAAGGGTTAAAAGGTCAAGTTAGTTGATATCTTGGAGGTGGAAGACTAGGTTTGCTGGCCAAGGCACCTAGCTTCACCTGAGCTCTGTTCTTCTATGTTGCTTGAAATGACAGAACAAAGAACCTTACCAGAGCAACAATAAGGATTAAGGCTTCTTTTGGTTAGGCAGGTTTATTGTGTGTTGTTATTTTTATTTTGTACTCACAAGGGATTATTACTGTTTGTTTCTAACATTTTATTGCTTTATTTTTCTCAGATGCAAATTGTTGTTGCTGAGTATACATTCTGCTGCATTATTACAGGGTGTGCCTACAGGTGTGTGCTTACAGATTACTGCTGTAATCTTCTGATTCAAATTGTCTTTGCAAGGTATATCTTCTCTTAATGCTTTATTTTTCTCTGTAGCAAAGTGTTTCTTACAGAGTATATCTTCTGTGAAATTATAGGTGGTGCTTTACAGGTTTCACAGTTTTATCTGTCATTAGGATAAGCTTGAAGGGCTACTGCATTTGTTGCTGGCTGATTGTTTCTGCTCTTGCCTCCTTGTTTCTTTCATCCGTGGTTCTTCTATTTCAGCAGCGGAAGGGCCCAGCCACCCACCCCCAACCACCCACACTACACTCCTTTTATAGGGAAGCACAGTCATGACATTTCCTGTAGCAAAGCAGGAAGGGTTGGTTCAGAGGGTATCCACACAGTGACCTCATTTACAGGGACACTAGTAATTTAACATGTTATAACAAGTTACACAAAACAAACAAACAAAACATAAAATCAAACTTTTGCTTTCATTTTCTTCCTTCTCATTACTCTGACCAGGTTATAAACCCAGCAACTTACCTAGAATGGATATCATTAACTGCAGGTACTGTGGAACACTTTTCAGAAGGGCAGTTTTACAGGATTTAGGACACTGTCATACATGCTGGACCATTGAGATCTAAGGGCTCAGCTCCAGGCAGCATGGGCAGAGATTGCGTGGCTCAAATAGCATATTCAAGAGGAAATATATTATAAGAACTGCCCGCCATTTCCCAACATCCAACAGAAGCACCTCAACTGCAGCGGGTAGTTGGTCCGGGTGGTTGGCAGGTGGTTAGGAGAGTAAATCGGTGCCCCATAACTCGGTGCTCTCCAACATATCACCTCCACAAACCATATAAAAACTACAAACAGGTATCTGCCTCTATCTCTGAAATCAAACAAAGGGGCAGAGGACAATGCAGAGCAAGACTCTGCAGCACAGGAGCTAGCATAACAAAACGAGCACAAAACAGGAACCAAAACAAAAAGCAAAAGGAAATCCAAAAACTTCTGATCATAGGAGACTCCATGATTCGGGAGTTGATACATATCTCCAGTCAGGGTAATGGTCAGATGTCTCCCAGGTACATCAGTGTGGAGAGACACTGACCGCATTACTAAAATTGTTCAGGAAGCAGGAGAAAACATTGATGTCCTAGTACACATAGGGACTAACGATCTCACCAGCCGGTCAGTTGTGGAGACCAAGAACACCTGACCAGGCTGGGTGACAAACTATCATCCATTTCATCCGCATCTCCTTCTCTGAGATCCTGCCAGTCTGGGAGAGGGGCAGATGGATGGAAGGTCAGAAAAGGAGAGATAGGGGAGCTAAACATGTGGCTCAAGGGCTGGTGCCAGGAAAAGGACACAAATTTCTAGGGAACTGGCAACAGTTTTGGGAGCAAAGTTCTTTAAATTTGATGGGCTGCATCTGACTAAGAAGGAGTCAGTACATTGGGGCAGAAGTTTGATGTCTTTGCAGAATATTTAAACTAGCAAATGGGAGAGGGTGCAGCACCCAAAACATCGAATGGGAAGAACACCCCTCCCCTCAGCTAGTGGTCAAACAGGAGTTCAGCATGTTTGTAGTTCATTTGCATCACCAGGTAAAGAAAGGTCCGGTTCCCCTACGATGCACAGGGGAAATGCTGGACCTCGCCCAACAACTAACACACAGAAATCTGACCAATGGAAAATCATGTACACAAATACTCAGTCTAGGAAACAAGATCCCAGACCTGCAGGCAATAATGACAGAGGCTAAACTGGACATAGTAGCCATTAGCGAGACATGGTTTACAGTAACCACACTTGGGAGACTTCAGTACCTGGCTATGTACTGTTCAGAAGAAACGAGGTGTAAAAGGGGAGTGGAGTGGCCCTTTATGTCAATGAAAATATCAAAGCTACAGAAATTCAGAATACACATAAGGAGCCAGAAGAATTGTGGGTCACCCTGGAAACAGGAAATGGGACAGCCATACGAACTGGGTTGTGTACAGGCCTCCAGACCAGGGGAGGACATAGACACGTTACTGTTAGAAGATATACAAAACATGACAGCTAAAGGGGAGGTTCTGATAATGGGAGACTTCAACATCAACATACCAGATACAGATTGGTCAATACCAGCAGGGACATCTGCCAGAACTAGACACATGGTGGATTCCCTGCAGGAGGGCCTCAAACAACTGGTACAACAACCCACTAGAGTCAGGGCTATCCTAGATCTAGTACTGACTAACAGGGAAAGGATCACAGATCTCCAGGTAGAAGGTCACCTGGGGCCAGTGACCATCACATGGTATGGTTAAATTTGGCCACTAGAACAAAATAATCATATTCAAGGCAAAAATATGGGACTTCAGAGGAGCTGTCTTTGATAAGATGGCCAACAGAGTTAAGCTAGCCCTGGCAAAAGAAATACAGGTGAGGGGGTACAGGCAAAGTGGGCAAGCATTAAAGATGCAATACTTGAAGCTGCATCCCATTGTGTTAGACAGAAAAGGAAGTGCAAAAGAAGACGAAACTACTTTGGTTCTCAAACACAGTAGCAGAAAAGGTCAGAGCCAAAAGAGGGCCTTCAGGAAATATAAGAGAACGCAGCAGGATGAAGATAGGGAGGCATTTTAATATACTGCATAACATGTATTATGCACCATTAAAACTTAAATTAATGGATAAAGTACAAAATGTTCTATGTCCAAGGTGTCATCAAGATCAAGGTACTTTAAAACATGTGATATGGACTTGCCCGTAATATATAATTTTTGGCAACAGGTTATAAAATTTTCTGAACTTCTGTTACAAGGCTTATGTAATTTTGATATAGAAACCTGTGTATTGGGTAACCTTTCAGCCATACTGTCCTTAAGATATAAATATTATTTTGCTCTTATCTCTACAGTTACATTACTTCTTATTATGAGATATTGGATTAAAGACATATCACCACCTTTTAGAGAATGGATTCAAGAGATCCATACAGCCTTTTACTCAGAAAGGCTGATAGCCTCACAATTTCATAATACACCCATATTTAATAAGAGATGGGAGCAATTTACAATATTTATGGCTGGGAGGTTAAAAAATCCTATTTGTCATTAACATTCCAACTTTCTAGGAAAGTAGAAATGAAGCTAGAAGCAAGTTGGTGTGTTGTATTATACAGTGTCCTGATGGGAATCTAAATAGAGGTTAAGAAGCATCCTTATTAAAGAGAGAGAGAGACTCAGAGAATGGGGAAGGGAGGGGTTTATGACTGTGACTTATTACTATGTAATGGTGGAAGTTAATGGGAGGGAAACATTTAAGGGTTAGAGGATGGTCAGGAAGGGGAATTCTCAATGCAGAATGTCAGATGCAAAATGATGATACAGGGAATGTTTTGTATTGTAATGTTTGTTTTGTGAAAACCTCAATAAAGCGTATTATAAACAAAAAAAAAGTTAGGGAGGCATACCAAACTTCCCTAAAAGAAGCAGAGAAGGCAGTAAGGAGGGCAAAGGCCCACACTGAGGAAACACTAGCATGAACAGTAAAAAGGTGGCAAGACCTTCTATAGATACATTAGTGAAAGGAGAAAGTCCAGAAGGTTATTGCTAAAGATCAAAGGGGATAAGGGGACGTGTGAGGAGGAGGACCATGTAAAAGCATCTATCCTAAATAGATACTTCGGCTCAGTATTTACTGAAGAGAAGGCAGGGCAGAGACCCACAACTCTGCACCATGGACACAAGGGGAGGAGGTGTGCACTAGTCCCTTCACAAAGAAAGGGTCCTACAAGAGCTCGATAAGCTCAGGGTGGACAAGGCAATGGGACCTGATGGCATACATGCCACGGTACTAAAGGAGCTAAGGGTGGAACTAGCAGAGCCATTATCAGAACTGTTTAGTGAGTCTCTGAGCACAGGAGAGGTCCCAGAAGATTGGAGAAGGGCTCATGTGATCCCTCCACAAGAGTGGTAGCAGGGAGGAGGCAGGGACTACAGACCAGTCAGTCTTACCTCAGTAGTGGGCAAGATTATGGAGACACTCCTTAAGGAAAAGATAGTGCAACACCTGGAATCCATAGGAGCACAGGATCCAAGACAGCATGGATTTACAAAGGAAGGTCCTGTCAAACTAATCTCTTAGATTTCTTTGACTGGCTAACTAGAGTGGTGGACCAAGGGGCAGTTGATGTTGCCTACCTTGACTTCATCAAAGCTTTTGATACTGTTCCACATAGGCGATTGATTAATAAGCTGGGTAGGCTCGGGGTGGGTCAGATGTTGAACAACTGGGTGGCAAACTGGTTGGCGGGCAGAAAACAGAGAGTGGTGGTAAATGGTATACAGTCAGAAGAGATGCAAGTCACAAGTGGGATACCTCAGGGATCAGTTCTGGGGCGGTCCTCTTCAATATCTTCATCAGTGATATTGCAAATGGACTGGAGGGTAAGGTTTGTCTGTTTGCAGATGACACCAAGATCTGCAACAGAGTAGATGATCCAGATGGTGTGGGCAGAATGAGAAGAGATCTGGATAAACTAGTAGAATGGTCGGAAGAGTGGCAACTGAGGTTTAACACAAAGAAGTGCAAGATCATGCACATAGGGAAGAGAAATCCTGTAGCCACCTATAGGCTGGGAGGAGTTGCTGGCAGTCATAAGGGAAGAAAGAGACTTGGGCGTCATCATCACCGATGACCTGAAATATCCAAGCAGACCTCTACAGCAGTAGGGAAGGCTAGAGAGATGTTAGGGTGTATTAGTAGGGGTATCTCAAGTCAGAAAGGGAGTAATAATCTCTATACAAGACACTGGTTAAGCCCCATCTGAGTACTGCATGCAGTACTGGAGGCCACACCTTCACAAGGACATTAACCAAATTGAGGCAGTCCAGAGAAGGGCAACAAAATGGTGCAGGGACTGCATCAGAAAACATATGAGGACACTTTATCTGAACTCAATATGTATATCCTAGAGCAAAGAAGGGAGAGGTGATATGATTGAAACAGTCAAACACCTTAAGGGCATTAACAAGGTGAAATAGTCTAACATGTTTCAATACAAGAAAATAGCAGGACAAGAGGACACAGCATGAGATTAAAGGGAGGCCGATTAAGGGGTAATGTGAGGGAAGTTCTTTTTCACAGAAAGGGTGGTGGATGCATGGGCAGCCTACCTCATGAAGTGATGGATATGAATACAATGCAGGGCTTCAAACAGGCATGGGATAGGCATGAGGGAGTAATACAGATGAGTATGAATAGATAGGCCATTGACAGAGCAAAGGCCTATGGCATATTCATAAGGTAGAAAAAAATGGGCAGACTGGATGGGCCTTGCGGTCCTTATCTACAATCAACTTCTATATTTCTATGTAAAACAGCTATCTATTGGAGGTGGAGGGACTATTTTACCACAAAGTACATTAAAGATTTGAATGTTTCTCTATGTAAACATAAAATTTAGATTATTATATGTATGTAAAATACAGAGGCCTATTTTATAAGTGCAGTAAGCCACTCTGGGGTGTGCATTAGACATTTCTAATGCATGACCAGGAGCTGAAGGCATGAGACCATTCCCGGTTGTGCATTAGATGTGTCTAATGCACACCCTCTCATGTCTTATTGCTTACTTAATTGATGCCTCATGTGCAATCTCCCTCAAAGAGCTCATAAAATCCTCCTCATGTCCATACATGAGAGACTTTGTACCTCTTAATCTTCTTGGGACACAATTTACCTTCAGTGAGCCTCTGTAGACTGTGCTTACCAGTGTTGTCTCCATGCTCAGAGCAATGTTTTCTCTAAGCAAGGAATACATTCCTAATGTCTGTTACTCCAGGTTACCTCGGCTTCCACTCAGGTCTCCACTCCAGATCGGCCCCAGGAAAAAGCATTGTATCTACTTAAGCTGGTGAATATGGTCTCTGTAACACCACTGCTCCCATGCTGCTGTCTTGCTTAGAACCCTTGGTTCAGCTATGCATTAATTCTCGAGACTCTGCTGCCTTTTTCAACTGCTTGTAGGAGTCGTACTCAGGCATTGCTCAAATGGAAACCAGTGTGTACACAGAGGAGCCACCAAGAGGGACAGGGTGCCTCATGACAAACTATACTGAGTTGCAAGCAAAAGTCACAGCACTTACCTCTCTCCAGAATAAATAAGGAGACCACACCAGCTGTATTATTCTTCCCTTATTTAATTGTAGTAAGATGTGCAGTAACACAATCACCACAGCAACAGGGAACAGAAAATACCTCCTAACATTTCACTATCTGGCTTTGTCCAATAACAGTGCCCTCTAGGGTAGGGCTACTTTTATAGCAAAATTACAACCATTCCCTCGCATGAAATTTAAAATGGCGTAGTGCAAATATTTAATACACAGTGAAAAACCATCACCATAGCCTATTAAAAACATTTACAGCACACAAGTATATGCACTAATTGCTTCCATATTTGAAATGCATCTTTCATTATAAAATACCAGCAGTGCATCTGGTTATAAATTTTTAATTTATTTAGGCACATTTCATGGATGGCGAGAGCACCCAAATCTTTTATAGCAGCATGCATATGTAAGGGTGATAATCTTGTTACCAATATCCTTAAAACAGCCCCTTTATCGAAGACAGCTACATACACACGCAACCCATGGGTGTGTAAATAAACAAACTATACCACATTGATGACAGTGAGGTAATAAATGTACAATGTTCATGGTTAGTGGTCCCGGCAATCCAATAAAACCATCTGACACCAGATGTTGTTTTAAATTAGTTGCAATTTTTAATACCCAAATGAGCCCTAACAAATTTACCTCTAACATAATTAAGTCTAAACAGCTGATGGCTTTCTACCACGAGGGGCTACAGGTGTTCAGAGAAAAAGCGATTTGTCCTCTTTTCTCTGGGTGTCCCAAATATCTATGGCAGCCATGCTGGGTATTCCTCTTGGACACACCAGACATACTGGTTGTCTGATGTACAGTTTGTCTGATACTTATACAGTGTTTGGCAAGAAATGCAAAACAAAGGACATTTCACAGTTTTCAGACACTCTGACCATAAAAGGCAAAGAGTAGGGTCTTGAGGCAAGGGTTCACAGAATACATACATCACTGCTGACTTGACATAAATCAAAAGGAAAACATCATTTGTCACAAGGCGTAAATAAAATCTCCCAGCACTAAAATATTTTGCTTAGAAAACGGAAAAACTAATGTCACAAGACAAGGGCATGATATATATTTACTAATAATTACCAATAATGTAAGTTTAAAAATAGACAAACATAAGATAGGAAGTGGACCAGACATTGATGCTTGCCAACTTGCGTAACTTCTCTATTTCTGCTTATACCATTATCTATATTAGCTACATTCAAGTTTAGTCATGACCTTCCATCTTGCCCAAAAGAACAAAACATGTTTTGTACAAGATTTTTCTATGCACAGCAAGTTTGGCATTGATTAAGACATTTTGCTCTAAAACAAAACATGTGCCCTTTCACCCGTTTCTTGCTGGTACCCTCTGCAATAACCATTCACCTTTTACATTACTTCACAATTATTCTGCATTACTTTAATACTTTTATTAATCCTCTTTTATTTGCCCAGCATTCTGCCAAAATACAACAGGTGGGGGCAGCCGGGAGCCTGACTAGAGATATAAAAAGCAGGAAAACACCCCAAGACTGCTACCCAGCCAGAAACCAGAAAACCTGAAGCAACAGAAAACAATTGCAGAGTACAAACATGTATTCATGGATTTATAAACAGTATTGCTTTGGCAGGGTGGGTATGTAAATTGAATACATTTACTAAAACAGTTGCATACACTTCAAACACGAAGTCTATGTTTTAACTTAGATTTTACCTCTTCTTCATACTACTGCAAATACTTGCTGTTAAAGGGCCCCATATTCAGACAATTGTGCTAGCACTGCGCTAGTGCCAATACCCAACCGAGGTATATTCAAAGACATTGCACCAGCATTAATTCTGTTGAATACAAGGCTGGCCATATGCTGTGCAAATGCATTGTGCTGGCACTAATTCCATTGCATATAGGGCTGCCCATGCACTCGCCAAATGCACTGTGCTAGTGCAGCATGAATAGTGCACAGGATGCATTTGCACAGCATGTAATATAGCACTGAGGATAGCACTGAACACAACGGATAGCAGTGGGTATGTGTAGGCCACCAATGAAAGACACAACATAGCAGCAATGGTATCAAAATAAACTGCTGTGCAAAAATGGCATCAGGCAGTACAAAAGAACCACCACCACCAATAACAACAACAACAAGAACAGTAGCAAGGTGAGAAGGGGATGGATAAACAAGGAAAAGGGCAACTGTAAGGAAGTTAATTAGCATATGTGATATGTGTATGCTTTACTAATGCGCATGTGTCAACATGTGTATATAAACCCTGCTTGGTGGGCAGAAGTTTGCTTTTTCTGCAGTTGTTTTAAGTGTGTGTTTCATACAGTAAACTTACCAGCTCACTCCATGTTGGTGTCTGCATGATTATTACATGGTGTCAGAATGGACTGCCTGCAGCCTCCCACCACTCTCAGTTTACATGGAATTGCATCTGAAAACTGGAGAAGATTTAAGCAACAATTTGACATTTTCTCAGTTGCCAGTAGACTCACTGAAAAATCCCAGAAAATCCAGGCTATGACCTTCTTGCAGTGGAAGGCCCTGATGCATTAGAGGTATTCAGTACTTTCATTTGGGAAAACAAGGACGAGAAGGAGAAGCTGAATAGAATTATGAGACAATTTGAGAGGTATTGTAACCCAAGAAAAGTGTGACTTATGAAAGACATTTGTTCAATACGAGGAACCAGAATCTGGGTGAGTCCACTGATTCATATGTAACTGAACTGAGGCTAAAGGCTAAATCTTGTGAATTTGGAGATCTTACTGAATTGTTGATCTGAGATAGACTTGTATGCCGCATGTAGAGTGAGCATAGAGACTCAGACTGTTGAGAAAAGCGGACTTAACATTAGGTGATGCCATAAATATGTGCAGGACCGCTGAACTGAATGAAATGCAGATAAAACACTTAAGTGAGAATACTCAGGATGAAAGTGCAGTACAAGTAGCAGTTGTCCAAGAAGAAAGAGTCAAAGCAAGTGCCAATATGAGCAAGGGAGTTATGCAACTTGAGCGAATAAAGTCAGATTGAAAAGTGTGGTTGTGAGCAGAGATAAATAAATGCCCAGCATATGGGCAGTTTTGTAGATTATGCCAGAGGATAAATCACTTTGCTAGGGTATGTTGTGTGGGCAATTGCAGTGAGATCCATGTTGTTAGAGAAGATGCTCAGGAGAGCGAAGTACTTTCAGCATTGAAACTGTGACTACCTATAAGCCAGAGACTGATTGGAAAGTAAATCTGAGTATAAATGGGAAAATGGTGACGTTCAAGTTAGATACAGGAGCACAGCATAATGTGATGCCTTTTCAGATGTATAAGACACTGTCTGGAGAAGCTATTCAAGGTCATCAGCTACATCAGTTTCCTATTCCAGGCATAAACTAGATGTAAAGGCAAAGTGAGTTGCTAATATGTTTTCAGCAAAGTATTACTAGTACCTGCTGCCATTTCAAGTGGTTAATGCAAACATGGACCTGTGTGCGCCTGTTTACTTGCTTGGAAATGAAGCTTATAAAGTTGTTATTCAGTAGATGCTGCAAATGGAAGTGAGGAAACCACAGAAGGAATACTGGCTGAATCTGCTAATGTATTTGAGGAATTGAGATGTTTAGAAGGTGAATACCACATTAAAATAGATAAAACAGTCTGCCCTGTGATCCAACCCCTCCCCTCGGAAAATACCTTTCACATTACAAGATAAAGTAAAAACTGAGCTGATAACATGGAAAGATTGGGGATTATTGAGAAGTGGAGAAACCCATGAGCTGGGTCAACTCGATGTTGACTGCAGAAAACCAAAGTACAAATTTGTATAGATCCCAGAGATCTTAATAGAACAATTAAAAGGGAACATTACCCGATGAAAACAGTTTAAGTGGTTGCAGCCATGCTGTGGGGGCCAAAGTATTCACAGTGTTATATGCTGGAGCCGCGCCTTCTGGCAGATTAAACTGGATGACCTAGCTCTGATCTATTATCTAGTGACTTTTAATACACCTTTTCGGAGGTACAAGTTCAAGCATCTCCCTTTGTGATCTGCTCAGCACCAGAAGTCTTCAAAAGAAAATTTCACACATTTTGATGGGCTTGAGGGCACAGAGGTCATTATGGATGACATCCTAATATGGGAGCTAATGTACAAGAGCACAATGAGAGGTTACTGCATGTTCTACAAAGAGCCAGGGACAAGCATTTGTCTCAAAATCTAAAGAAATCCAAAATCAAAATGTCAGAGGTCCAAGATATCGGACACAAGTTAAGTAACAACGGGTTGTTGGCAAGGCGCTGAGAAGATTAAAGCAATTATCCAGATGCCTGTTCCCAAAATAAGACTGACCTACAGATATTTATGGCATGGTAAACTACCTGGAAAAGTTTATTCCAAACCTATCAACTGTAAATAAGCTGTTGAGAGAGTTTCCAGAAAAAAACAGCATGGCACTGTGAGGAGTGCCACCAACAGGCCTTTCAAGAGCTTAAACAGTTGTTACTAAGCCCCCAGTACTGGATTTCTGTTATCTAAGGAAACCTGTTGAATTATCTGTTGATGCATCCTCTGAAGGGCTGGGCACCTGTCTGCTGCAGGAAGGCAGGCCTGTTGCTTTGCTTCAGATCACTTAATAAAGCTGAGAGGAATTACGCACAAATTGAGAAGAACGTTAGCTATTGTGTTTGGCTGTTCAAAGTTCCACCAACATATTTATGGCAGACCCTGGGTCCATGTTGAATCAGACCACAAGCCCCTAGAAAGCCTTTTCAAAAAACACTGGCCACAACCCAACCGAGAATTCAACGCATGATGCTAAAACTGCAAGGGTATGATTTGCAAGTACAGTACAAAGCAGGTAAAGAACTTCATATAGTAGATGCCCTGAGTAGGGCTATGGGAGAAAATTCTGTGCCTGAAACTGAGTTAGATAAATATAGAGGTTCACATGGTGGACTATATGCCAATCAGTGATGAAAAACTGAAATTGTTTCAGCAAGAGACGGATAATAATTCCGCACTGGTCAAGTTGAGAGACACTGTTTTGAATGGGTGGCCCCAAAAGAAAACATCAGTGCACCCGAGATAAGGCAGTACTGGCAGTTTAGAGATGAACTCTATAGAAAATGGACTTTGTTGAAGGGGAGACTGATAGTCCCCGTCACTGAGATGAGACATGTTAACCAGATTACACAGCAGCCACTTGGGCATTGAAAATGCAAGCACAGGGCCAGATATCTTTTATTCTGGCCAGGAATGAACAATCAGATTAGTGACATAATGGCCAGATGGTATTTGCCAAGTATTCAGGAAAGCATAATCTAGATAACCGTTGCAGCCACATGAGATACCAGACAGACCAATGCAAAAGGTTCGGGCTGACCTATTTGAACATGAAAGGAAAATTATCTGGCAATGGTTGATTACTACTACAAATACATTGAGGTATCCAAGTTACAAAATACAACAAGTGAAGCGGTGATTAGCCATATTAAATCATAATGTGCAAGACATGTAAGGCCCACACTCCTGCCTTTTGCAAATGACAGGTGGTATGCTGTTGAAGCTGACAGCAGTACCTGGTGGGGACTGGGTTCGGGAGGACTAGGTTACTCGGCACAAGGGGCCTAGGTTTGGCTACTCTGTACAGGGCACCCAAGTAAATCCGAACACAGGAAGCAATAACTGTAGTGTCCAATACCAGGAATGGGATTCAAAAATGTGGCTTTTATTTACATGAAAACTGAACAAACAAAGCATAGACAGACCCCACGGGGCTACATTCCTAGTAATGCAGATAAGAGCAACAGAACACTTCTTCAACATTTCAGCCCTCAGGCTCTGAACCCACCAGGCACACAGCCCGGATTTGCATGCAGCTTTGGGTACACAGCCAGCTTGTGCACTATTTGGTTTTCTGGCCCGGCTCCCCTGCTGGCCACTTGATCCCAGTCCATATGGCAGTGAACCAAATTTTCAGTTGGTGGCTCCCCAAACCACCTTAGGGCGTTCAACTCCTTAAGGGAAATTTTCCTTCCAATCACGTCTGGGTGCTTCCTCATCACTGGCCAAGTGCATGAGGCAAAGTAGAAATCCACAGAGCAAATCTGTAGAGGTGGACCTGGTTACTAAAGGTGGGGGTCTCCACCTCCAGCTCCCACAATCCATACCCGCCATTTCTCTGGACATTAAACAACTCTTGTGAAAGCTTGGCAATGTAGATTAAAGGGTAGACATGCAGCACATCCTCTACATGTCGTGACTTTCCCTTTGTGCTGGACTTGAACATACTTTTACTTTGGCTAAGCCTATTCCTCTAGGCCTCCCACTAATTCAGCAGTCCAATCCCCACTTTAACACAGTTCAGGTGAAACATAGGCCCTTTGGCAAAAGCAGAACTCACCCTTTGGTTGCAGGTGCCCCACAGGCGAATCTTGACAGCGTGTGCCACAACACATTTCAGAAAATAGGCAGCTTCTTCTCTAGCAGGAACCAGGGGTTGCTCCTGGAATAGCAGCAAACCTTCCACCCTCATCCCCTGAGGGATGGGGCACGAGAGCCAGAATCAGCGGTCTCCACCACTTCAAGAACAGCTTACTGTGTTCCTCTTGAGGCAGAAACACACACATTTCCTAAAGTAGCTCTATATCAGAGCTTAGGCTCCAGAGCCTGTGCACAGACTGCTGTGCTCCTCTCTTCTTCACTGCTCACACAACTCTGCCTTCAAAAACTCCCAACATTCTAATCTAACTCCCTTCTGCAGATTCCAATGTGGCTCATGCAGCTGCGACAGTTCTATGGTGATGTCATCCCTCAGTCTCAGCTAGGACTGAGAAAAGAGTGAGACAGTGTGAAAATCCATTTAACTGGAGTTTCACAATCTGCCTTCCTACCTACCACTAGGTCTTACTGGGATTCTAGTAACCCCGGGTAACAGGGGGTTTACACATGTATTCAGAAATACTTGTAACAGGTAATGGCCCACAATTTGCCTGCATTGAATTCAGTGACTTTCAATGAAGGTATGAGTTTAAGCATGTAATGTCGTCACCAAGATAATAATAATAATAATAATAATAATAATAATAATTTTATTTGTATAGCACCTTTCAGTATATCAAGATGCTGAACAGTTTTAAAAACAAGTTCAAAGCTCTAAATAAAAATCATAAAACATCCATAAAAGATCAGCATATCATCATAATAACAAATTTATAATAAAATCAAACATAATAAAATAACTTAATTATCTGAGAGGCCATATTCCATAAATACGTTTTCAAGTCTTTCTTGAATAACTCCACGGAGTGCACTGCCGTAACGGCATGTAGAGAGTTCCAAGAGTGGGTGCAGCATGCGAGAATGCTCAGCTGCCAGAGGATTTTAGACTCACTCTTGGGATCTCCTAACAACCCATGTCGCCCAGCGGATGATCGGTCAGGGCAGTAAGGACCAGGGAGGTCTTTCAGATAGGCTGGACCCTGATCGTGAAGGGCTTTGAAAGTCAATAAAATTACTTTAAAGGTGATCCGCCTCCATAGGAAGCCAGTGCAGTTCGCGAGCATGGGAGTGATATGACAGGACCTACTTGTCCCAGTCAACACCGGGCTGCAGCGTTCTGCACCAACTGTAGGTGATGGATTTCAACCCCAGAAAGCCCAAAGTCAAAGGGCGCTGCAGTAGTCCAGACGCAAGATACAAAGCGTGAACCAACATAGGCAGGGAGTCAGACGGAACAAGGTGCCTAACCTGGCAATATTCCTAAGATGATAAAAGGAAGTCTTGACAATGGCTGACACCTGAGATTTAAGAGTCAGCCTGTTGTCAGAATAAATAATCGCATACCGTTCTGAGAACAGGAGAGATACACCACCAAGGAAAATTCTGGATGGTGCACCAGTACACGGCCTCTCAATCCGACCACCTGGGTCCACTACAGAACCTCTGTATTCTCGAGTTCAACTTTAGCCAACTAGAATCCATCCAGTCTTGGATCTCCCCAGACAGTTGTTAAACACCGAGAGCTCCATCCTGGTCGGTGCAAAGGACAGATGAGCTGGTATCATCTGCATAGCAGTGAAACCTCAGCCCATATCGTCTTATGATACTTCGAGGGCAGCATATACACTGCAAACAACATGGGTGACAGCACAGATCCCTGAAGCACTCCACACAACAAAGAAGTGGGTCAGAGGAAAAAATCCCGACACAACTCTTTGTGATCTCTCGTGAGGAATAGCGTGAACATTGAAGAACGGTTCCCGACATTCCACAAATTTGCCTCAGGTGAGCTAATAACACCATGTGGTCCACAGTGTAAAGCTGCAGAGATCAAGAAGAACAAGAATGGAGCGTCTCTTCTGATCCCTCGCCATCAGAAGATCATTTAACACCGAACCAGCGCAGTCTCAGTGCTATGTCTTTTCTGGAAGCCAGACTGGAAGGATTAGTGAACATTATGGATGGTTAAATGGTCATCCAATTGAACAGCTACGACCTTCTCAATAACCTTCCCGATAAAGGGAGGTTAGAGATAAGCTGGTAGTTTGAAAACAGTCTGGGTCCAAGGAAGTTTTCTTCAAAGAGGGTCACCACTGCCTCTTTCAGGGAGCAAGAAACTCACCTGACTCAAGGAGCACCAGACTATTTGTGCCAGGACCGGACCGATGATATCAGAATAGCCCAAAATGAGAGTCAGTCCGGGATCCAAACCACAACATGGGGACGCATAGTATGGAGCGATCCTCATAATGTCCCACGAGCTCAAGTCGACGAAAGGAACTCCAGGAGAACTGGGGCACTGTGATCCACGCTGTCCAACAGCATCACCCTTAGAGGTTGCGGACACTGGTTAGCCCTGATGTCAGCCACTTTAGTTGCAAAGTATAGAGCGAGCTCATCGACTCTACTGCGAAAAGCTTTCTGAACTTGCAGGCAGGCTGGTTGCACAGTCTGTCTGATTGAAACAAGTGAGCGGTCAATTCTGAGCAACTGCAATCTCCTGGACAGGAATTCTGCCTTCTTATGGGTGATTGCAGATTGATAACTAACATAATGTTCTATCAATCTAGAGTGAGTTGACATCAAGTGCGAACTGCACCAATGACGCTCTAACCTTCACCCCTGTCTCCGCATCTCCCTCAAGATCCTGTCAAACCATGGGATCCAGGGCGAAGGGATAGGAGCGCTCACGAACAGGAGCAATAGAATCCAGGGCCATCATGATGGCCTTGTATAAACCAACACCAGTGCTTCTGGACTATTGCTCACCGACACGAAGGATGATAGGTCAAGGACGCGCTAGACCTTGTGGAGTAACATTCCGTAATGAGGTACCTGACCATCTCCATAGGGGCTGGTCTTCTCAGGGGTGCAAAATTGAACCTCACGGTGTAGTGATCAGACCAGGCGACTGGTTCCACCCCATGTCAGATCGTCGATCCCTAGAAGGAAGACTAAGTCTAAGGAGTGTCCAGATTTATGCGTAGCAGTGGAAACCACCTGTGTGAGGCCCAGAGAAGACATCAATTGGAGGAAGTGATTACCAAGATGGAGAGTTCATCGTTGAGCGTTGAAATCACCCAGAACCATCAATCTGGGTGACTCAAACAACATGTCGACGAGGAAGTCTGCTACTTCCTGTAAGACGTCTCCCATCTCCGGTGGACGGTAGATGAGCACGATTTGAATACCTACACCTGCTACGACTGTGCACTCAAAGGACCCAGCCTCACCTACTACTACATTCGTGAGACCCAATTCAGTCTTAAAACAGACTACAACCCCGCCCCTGCGGTCCAATCTCGGGCAGTTAATGTCACTGGGTATCAGTGGAATCATGGCCTCCAACATAGGGCCTGAATTTTCATCCAGCCAGGTCTCAATACCCCAGAGTAATGGCATGATAGAATGGGCCATTCAAACAATAAAGAGACTGTTAAAGAAAGCACCAGTGGACCACAAGACCCTTACTTAGCACTTTTGTAATGAGAAATACCCCACTGGAGGGCTAGGATCTCAGCACAGCTGCTTATAGGCCACAGAACCAGAACTTTAATGCCTACCAGATCTGAGTTGCTTAAACCAAAAGTACCAGGCATTGAGGTGCAAGCACATTGCAAAGGGTCCAAGAAAAACAAAAATGTTATTACAATTTGCATGCCGACCACTCCCAACCTTACAGCCAGGACAACCTGTTTATCTGCAAACACCTGAGAATACCTGGACCCCGCAGTTGTGGAATGCCATACTGAAGAGCCACGTTCCTATGGAGTCCAAACAAATGGGAAATTGTACATAGAAACAAGGAGAGATCTTTTTAACACCTAGAGCCACACCACTCCTGTGGCCCACAAAACTCGCACATCCAAGGAGGGAAGAGGGAAGTGAGCAGGACGACAGTATGGAGGATGATGGGATCCCCGAGGTGCCTGCAATGGAGGTCCCTCCACAAGTGATGCCGGGGCAGTCACAAAGGGGAGCCTGTGGTGTTGGTCCTGCCCTGAGTAGTCGGGACCAATTAACTGGCACCAGCCTCTGCCTGAGAATTAGCTGTGTCAGCGGACAGAGATCCGAAGGCCGCCTGGCACCATGACTATATAGACTAACAAAACTTTGGGCTACATAGAACTTTAAATATTTTACTTTGGGGGTTCAATTGAGAAGGGAGATGAGAGAAGTTAATTAGCATATGCCCAATGTGTATGCTTTACTAATGTGCATGTGCTATTATGTATATATAAACCCTTGCTTGGAAGGCAGAAGCCCGCATTTTCTGCAGTTGTTTCAAGTGTGTGTTTCATACAGTAAACTTACCAGCTCACTCTATGTTGGTGTCTGCGTGATTATTACAGCAACTATTTATGGGGTGGTGGGGGAACAAAACAAGGACAACTCCATAAATAGTGGGACACAACAAAACTGCACATAACAATTGGGGTGAGACAACAAAAGCGAAAAGGCAACCACCATACAAATGGAGGGTGGGGGGACAGCACAAAAGGGCAACTGCCTGCAAAATGGGGTGGGGACAACAAAAACAAAAAGGCAACTGTCCATTCAGAAATACACAAAATAAAGGGCACCTACCCACTACTAATAAAAATAAAGAAAAGGGCACCCCATTTGAAAACAACATAAAGAAAAGGGCACCTGCCCATCTGCATAACTCTCCCAAGCCCATTAGTTGCTATCTCAATCCCATACCCAAATCCAGCTACTATACTCCCTCCCTGCCATTTGAAATATGGTCTCACTCTACCACTATTCCTCCGTGGCTTTGATAACAGTGTCCACGTTCACTGTGATTCTACCTTCTTCTTCCTCACTCATCCACTAGCTTCTCCCCAAAACTCCCAACGTCTCATGAACACTTCAAAATCCCCTAAGCTCCACTTTCTCATACTCACCCTCCTTTTGCTCTCCACCAGGATATCCACCCCAACCCGGTCCCTATTACCCCTTGCTCCTCTGGTGCTTCTTCCTCTACTACCTCCCCACTATCTTATCTCAGCCCTCCCAAAGGGCTTAAAAATCCTACATCTAAACACCCACAGCTTGTTGCAAAACTAGATCAGATTCAGACCATGGTGTGCACTCTAAAACCAAACATTCTGATCATCTCAGAAACTTAGCAAAGAGCACTATCCTGACCACTCAGTCTTCATTCCTGGCTACTCACTGTTAAGGCAAGACCATGTTGGCAAGGGTGGTGGTTGAATTTTGGCCTAACCTCCATCCAATATTCCATCATCTACTCATCCTCCCATCCTGAGACCCATGATGCCCTAGCTATCCATGTTACCCTCTCCTTCACTCTCCCAATCTTAGCTGGCGCATATACTGCCACCCAAATGTCCATCATTGGTGGCACTAGACCTCTTAACCTCCATCACTTCCCTTACTCACTCTGGGGAATTATTCATCTTAAGCGACTTCAATATAAATGGGTTGTCACCTAAAACTACCAAAAACAAAAACAAAATCGGGCCTTAAACCTCTCCCAACTGATCTCCGAACCTACCCACCCAACCACAAGAACCACGACAACACTTCCTACTCGACTGGGCCCTTACCTCCCATCGTGTCATCACCTCTGCATCCTCCCCAATGCTCTCAGTGACCATAACTCAATATTAATAGTTAGGAAAGTTCACAGAACTAAATCACCACACAAAACCACACAACTACGCCTTTTCAAGTCTCTGTACCTTGAACCTCTCTTGAGTAACCTTGCCACTTCTGACTGGTCCCCTAACCTCCTCCCCCATAGTTGATAAGGCCCTTGCCTATCTCAAAGAAGCCTTTCCTGTAAACTGGAACACCTTTTCCCCACTTAAACAAACCAAAGTCAGAGGTAACCACTTACCTTGGATAACCCCTGAACTTCTGGTCTGCCTCAGGGCTAGAGATCAAGCCTGGAAGTGTTATAAAGCTATCCAGCATTCTAGTGACCTTGCAAACTACGCATACTCAGAGCGCTTGCACCATGGCTACAAGGTTAGCCAAGTCCGAATATTTCAAATCTGTCTTCATCACCAACATAAATTCCCTTCAAAGTTCTGGAAGATGGTCCACACCCTATTTACCCCTCATCTCACCCTGCCCTGATACTTAAAGTAAATAGCTCACTAGTGTCTGACCCACCAGCTGTAGCTGCGGAATTTAGCTCTACTATGCCTCCTGCACCACTGAGCTTCATGATTCCATCCTCCTACCTTCCCTCCCACCCTCTACTGTTGTGCCCCCTCCACCATCCTCCCACCTTCCCTTCTCTTTCACTATTGTAACCCGAAACAGTGCCCTAAGTTCCCTCCTCACCATCAACCCCTCTAAAGGTGCCTCCCTTGATGGCCTTGACCCAAAACTCCTCTCCACTTCAGCCATTGACTACCCCCCTCTCAGTAATCTTAAATCTCTCATTCTCTAATGCCATGAGCCCCTCTTCATGGAAACATGCTGTGGTCCTCCCTCTACCAAAGGGGTGACCCCTCATCCCTAGCAACTATCATTACTTCTCTCCTCCCTACCCTTGCCAAGCTTCAAAAAACATTGTCCTCTCCCAACTCACCTCTTTTCTGTCTGACACCTCCTTTTTCACCCTTTCCAGTCTGGTTTCAGGAAAAACCACTCAACCACCACCTCTCTCATGGCTCACAGACTCCATCCTAACTGTGATGAACAATGGCCAAATTACTTCTGCCATTTTTATTGACCTGGCCAAGGCCTTCAACACTGTCTCTCACACCTTCTCTTCGACTCACTCATGGCAGCTGGCCTGTCTCTCTCCGCACAAACTGGTTCAAGGCCTACCTTATTGGCAGAACCAATCATTTATGATCTTGGATGCCATTTCCTCCCGATTAACATTGGAGTCCCCAGGGCTCGGTATTAGAGCCCCTCCTATTCTCCATTTTCTTAAATGACCTTTCCTCTGTTTGCTCCCCATCCTCTGCTACACATACAGTATGTATCTGAATGATACAGTTCTGTATGCATTTGGCTCCTGTCCTGATGGGGTTACAACCATCTTACAGCAAGACTTCGACAAGGCTCAGCTCTGGTTTGCTAACCATCAACTTTTCCTCAATGCCAGAAGACTGTCTCCATAACCTTTGGCACAAGGCAGAGACTCTAGGCTTCCCTCCTACCACTTTTTACACCTTTGATGGGACTTTACTTGAGACACATCCTCCTTCAGGTGCTAGGTGTTTGGGTGGACCAACATCTAAACTTCTCTGGATGTATTGGCTATCCAGAAAAAACTCGCCCCAAGCTTGGTGCCCTGTTCAGGAACCATAGTTGCATCCCACCTATGGCTAGGCATGAACTTGTTCAGAAGATGATACTGCCCATTTTCGACTACTGTGATGTGGTCTATGGTGCTGCCACTAAGTCCTCCTGGGCAGACTGGACACCCTCTTCAATTCCTTCTGCCGCTTTGCCCTGGATGCCCCCCTGACCCCATCACTGCAATCTTTATCGTGCCCTATCCTTCCCTCTCTTACAAATAGGTGACTCTCCACTGTTCTAAATTCACCTCCAAGCACTGGTTGGGTGAGCTCCCTTCCTACCCCACCTCCTCCTTTATAACACCCACACCCTCCCATTCCCTTAGATCAACCAACTCCCATACCCTGGTTGTCCCCATGAGATCCACCCTAATCGCCAATCAGTTACTCTCACGAAACCCAAAATTTGGAATTCCCTCCACCTCAAATCCGCACTTATCCTCCACCTACTACATCAGCTCTGCCTCAATAATTACCTTGCACTAGCTGCTCCTGCCATGTCCTCCTAATTCCTCCTGTAAGCCCTGGACAAACCCTACCCTCTCTACCTTCACTTTCATTTCTCCTGTGCACAACCACCCCCAAATCTCTAGCCTTCCTTCCCAAATTGCTCCCCTTACTGGCCTCCCTTGATCTCTCACAGAATGTAAGAACCCGAATGCTCTTCATGGGTCCCTCTCCTATCCCACCAAAGGGCTTGCATCTCTGATCTACTCCCTTCCCCACCATCCTAAAGGGTATCTCTGGGACACTGTGTTATCACCTTCTCTCTGGTCCCACTAGTCCCCTTGCAGGATTCCTTGCATCCTGAGGGGGACTCCAGGGACACAACTCTTCCCCTTCTCACCTCACCCCTCCTCCCCTTTCACCCTTTTCTTTCACGTAAGCACTTGTTTACTTATTAACCCGGCACTTATTATTGTTAAAGCTACCAACAGTCCCTATTTTCCCAGGACAGACCCTATTTTAGGCAACATGTCCCAGTGTCCCCACAAGTTTGGCAAAATGTCACTTTTGTCCTGGTTTTACTACTTGTCCCAGTTTTGTCCCTTTTTTGCTGACTGCTAATCTGTGGTGACAGTTATTTTTTATTTATTTATTGTTTTGTTGACCAGGTAAGTGCACTAGAAAAATCCTGCCTATTTTCAGGCACAACCTGGGTAGGGTGTTACAGATGAATGCCAACTGACCTTGAACCAGATTAAGCTGTTGGTGGTATTTTTTAGTGAATGAGGAAATTTGGCCAGGACACCGGGAAATTCCTCTACTCGCCTGTGGTGGGCAGCCATCTCTGTGACGAGATGGCCACTCTGGGGGAGTTGGAGGAGCTGGACGTGAGTCTAGTGGTGAGGAAGGCCTCACTATTAGCAGAGGAAAAGTTGTCGGGAAAGTTCTTTGATCAACGCTGTAGTATGAAGGAGATGAGATTTTCACGAGCTATGTCGGTACGGAGAAATTGGTACCTGTGAAAATTACTGTGGATACAAAGGTTAGAAGGACTAAAAGCTCACAAAGTGGTGAAAAAGAGCTGATGGGTAATTTCAAGTATAACACCACTCTCTCTGCAATGCTCTCGTCATCTCTGCTGTTTCAGCTGGCGGTCTGACAAGCCGCCACAGGTGTTGACAAAAGGAATGAGGAAGTCGAGAGTCAGTTACCATTGAATGAAAAGGGTGAGTGCGCTAAGAATATCTTAATGCTCTGGCAACTGAAATCTTTCTACGGCTGGCAGTTTTGTCGATGGGAGTAGCGGTGGTGCAAGCCAAGTAAACCTCCTGTTACAGAAGTCTGTTGTGAGCAGGTATCTGTTAGTTCAGAAGAGTTTCAGCCCTACGTGGTTACCTTGCAAAGCAATCTGACTCACTGTTCA
Organism: Neoceratodus forsteri; assembly: GCA_016271365.2. Lineage (NCBI taxonomy): Eukaryota > Metazoa > Chordata > Ceratodontiformes > Ceratodontidae > Neoceratodus > Neoceratodus forsteri. The sequence continues at coordinate 447,790,305 of CM028131.1, read as the reverse complement.
AAGAAGCGATTACCCTGACTAAAGAGTCTGGTTTTGTGTTTTATCCACAGCTGACTTCTGGTACTGCACGGACTGAGCCCGTTTTGATAAAATATTAAACAGGTGCTACTGACCAGAAAGAGTCACTGAATTTAGTTTTTCAAAGTCTGTAACCCCAAAATCCCAGGTTCCATCTCTGAAGGGGCTAAAACTTTACTGCATGAAAGCAAGCAGTCAAAGTCATGCTATTATTTCAGAGACTGTTTCAAATAACCAAGGGTTAGGGATACTGATATACATGATGATTCTTGGTCCCCAAAAAGCACTGCAGGGAGCAGGATGGGAGAAGGAGCCATTAGGTGTTTGGACCCTGGACTCGGCCTGGGATTCTTCATTCAATTTTCAATCTGCATCTTCTGAGTGGCGGCCTAAGTCTAATTTGAATGTTATCCATACTGCTGCCAAAATGAATCTGGCTAGGGGAATAAGGCTATGCCTAAACAGTCATCAGAACCTGGGCCAAAAACTCTTCCAGGAGTGAGATTACTCTGGGTCACAGCTAATAGAAGAGATAGAGTTTGGAGGCTCCAGGGCCTACAAATAAGCCCTATTATCCAAACTTTTTCAAAATCCAGAAGGAAGCTGCTCCATGGCAGGCAGCGGTGAAATATACTACAAAGGCGGGCTGGAAGTGAGACCTGATAGACATTATGTGGGGAAATATTTAATTAGGACTCATTGAAGTTCTTACCAAGGGATGTGTTTGCATTCATTAATATTTCTGGGGAAGACAATTTAAACATTAGTTTTCACTCAGCTTATAATTTAGAACCTTTTCTGGGAGCAGCTATGGGAAGTTAAATTTTCTCCATATGGACCCTCTTCTTGGTGATACCACTCACTAAACCTTTAATTAAAAATGTTACTGTTATGTTTCAGAAATGAGGGGTCCATGTGGAAGATATTACCTACTGGCTTTCCAAAAATGTGACATTCAAAGAATGCCAGAACCTATTTTGGACTCTGAGCAGTTTTGGACAGCGGGGTGGAAATACAAGGTAAAGCTCAGGCAATCAGACTCAGGGTTGAACATATTCCTAATGCTTTTTTGTTGGGGAGGGACCGTGGGGTATGTTTTTATAGTGGGCAGCCAGGGCATGTTATAAGTGTGGGGCAAAAACTCATCTTTCTAGAGTATGCGACCAGCCTAGATGTGATAATTGTGGTGAAGTGGGCCATATAACCATGCAGTGTGCTAACTACACCAAGTGTGACATATGTGACGATTTTGGCCATGCCTTCAGAGATTGTCCATGGGCAGCTAGGAATAAGGCCTCTTGCAGAAGTACAGACTTAATCATTCAGCGAGCCCGGATGCTATTTCTAAATAAGTGGGGACTAAGGTAGATGCTCCACTACCCCTTCATCAGCAGGAGTCATCTCACTCTGCTTCCTCTTTAGGCCCCCTTCCATATTACCCCCTCTTCTGAGTTTCCTGTAAGTATTGTCAAATTGAATCAGGGTGGCAAACCTTTTTGGAGCCAGTTTGCTACAATGATACTACAGATTTAGAAATGGCAAGGATGGATAGCTCAGGAGTGTCTCCCCTTCCTCCACGACAGTCTGATAGGCACGTGAAGGCTGTGGTTGCACTGAAGAGTGAGTCTATTGAATCTCTAACTCATATGCCACTCTGTTTACGTCTTGGGGTGATTCAGAAATGGATTTGGAGACTCAGACTCCCAAAAATCCAGACAAGGTGGCATGGGCACCCCAATAGAAGAATATAAGGAGAAAAAGAAAAAACAGAGGAAAAAATAGGCTAAGGTTTACTTTTCCTCTAGTTAACTTTAATGGCTGGTTTCTTATGGGGTTCGCTAATACTCATAGCTTACTAAATTATGTGAAGAGACAAGCTGTCTTTCAGTTTCTTAGGGACCAGACCTTAGGGGTAAGTTTCCTTCTAGAAACCTGGATGTTTGCCCAAGAACAAATAACTTAATTTCAATGGGATTGGTCATGGGGCCATTTTATTGGTCTTTTCGGTAGTGACAAGCGGATGGGATAGGTATTTTGTTTAATTCTTTTCATTTTGTTTTACTCAAACTAATTGAACTAATTCGGGAGAATTCTAATTATTGATGGTCTATGGCATTCTAGATCTTGTAGATTTATTAATACTTACAATCCTCAGGCGAAGCCCTTAGAACTGAGTATATGAAACAAATTCAGCCCTTTTGATTTCTTCCCTTAATATTTTTTGGGAGGAATTTTAATTGTAGTCAAACAAAAAAATTCTGCGATTCAAATTGTTTGGCATTGATTATAAAGACAGGGGATTTGGTTAATTGTAACTGTTCAGCAAAATTAGACTCTAATTTCACTTTTTAAAGGAAAGTAGGTTCCATGATTGACTATTTATTCCTCTCAAAAAAATGTTACAATGTGAAAGTTTAATATCGTCCCTGTGGAATTCTCAGATCACCTATTAGTGCTGGTTGAAGTTGGAACATCCTCTCTGCTGGGAGGAAATCTACGAGATGAAATGAAATACCTCCATCCTGAAAGAAGCTGTAGTAATAAATTCCATTTCCCTTCTATTACAGGCTAGATTATCAGTAGCATTTTTATATTCTGACTTAGGCCTTTGGTGGAGGAAACAAAGCAAGATTGTTGCATCTGGTTTAAAAATATGGCATTAAAAAAAGGAATTCAGGTTTTCTTTCACATTTAAAATTAAGGTCCCAATTGCAATATTTGATTTCTCTAGCTAACACATCCAGGTATGATTATTCTGCTCAAATTGAACACATTAAAGATCAAATGAAATCTTATCAATATAATAGGTCTCAGACCTTGCAAGCCATTTAACTAATCATTCTTCTAAAACAGTAGTTGGGATCCTTCAACTATGTAAAAACTCAGAGATTCTATAGCTTTGGAATACCTCATGTGGAATCAGATTAAGGTGGAGGACGAAAGGAGTATCAACTCTATGATAAAGGACCATTTGGTGATTTAAAACCAAATTTTGAGCCATCTGTTTCTGATATTTCAAGTTACTTAGGGGTGTCTCCTGATCTGCTAGAGCCCAGAGATTAACAAATTAGTACACAATTTTCTAGTTTAGAAATAGGAAAGGTTATTCAAAATTAAAAGATAATGTTACGCGGGTTTGGATGGTCTTCCTAATTCATAGAAACTTAGAAACATAGAAACATAGAATTTGACGGCAGATAAGGGACCGCTTGGCCCACCCAGTCTGCCCATTTCCTACCTACTGGATAAGCTGCAGATCCTAGTTCACCAGCAGCCTACTTCTTCCTACCCCACCCCCAAATTGCCTTATGACTATCCCATGCATGCTTGAATTCCCCACTGATTTTGACTCCACAACCTCCTCCATAGGCCGTTCCATGCATCCACAACCCTCTCTGTGAAAAATACTTCCTTAAATTACGTCTGAGCCGCCCCCTCTATCTTCAAATTGTGCCTCTTGTTCTTGCACACCTCTTTTTTTGAAAGATGCTACCCTCTTGGACTTTGTTGATTCCCTTGAGGTACTTGAAAGTTTCTATCATGTCCCCCCTCCCTCCTTTCCTCTAGGCTATACATATAAGCTCCTTAAGTCTCTCTTCATATGACTTCCGGTGCAGACCCTGCACCATTTTAGTTGCCCTCCTCTGGACAGCTTTCATCCTGTCTATGTCTTTGCGGAGATTGGGTCTCCAGAACTGCACACAGTACTCAGATGGGGTCTCACCAGCTGTCTGTACAGAGGGATAATAACTTCTTGTTTTCTACTGGTGATGCCTCCCCTATGCATCCCAGTATCCCCCAACCCTCCTTGCTGCCCTCTCACATTGCTTGCCCATCTTTAGGTCATCTGATATGACTACCCCCAGGTCCCTTTCCATTCTTGTTGTTGTTAGTATCTCACCCCCATTGTGTACTCTTCCCTGGGTTTTTGTTTCCCAGGTGCATTACCTTGCACTTCTTAGCATTGAATCTAAGCTGCCATACATTTGATCATTCCTCTAACCTTGCCAAGTCCCTTCTCATCCTTTCCACCCCACCCTGTGCATCAACTCTGTTGCAGATCTTAGTGTCATCTGCAAAGAGACACCTTTCCTTCCAGTCCTTCTGCAATGTCGCTTATAAAGACATTGAAGAGGACCGTCCTAATACTGAACCCTCGCGGAACTCCACTAGTAACCCTCTTTTCTTCTGAGTGGACTCCATTTACTATAACTCTCTGTGTCCTATTCTCCAGCCAATTCTTTACCCAGGCTGTCATCTTGGGACCCACTCCCAGGCTGGCTAACTTGTATATTAATCTTTTGTGTGGGACTGTGTCAAATGCCTTGCTAAAGTCTAGGTAGGCCATGTCCACAGCCCTCCCTGATCTACTACTTTAGTCACCCAGTCAAAGAAATCTATCAGATTCGTCTGGCATGACCTTCCGCTGTGAATCCATGCTGCCTAGGGTCCTGTGCCCTCTGGCCTCTAGATACTTGACAATTCTTTCCTTTAGAAGTGATTCCATCATTTTCCCTATCACTGAGGTTAAACTAACAGGTCTATAGTTTCCTGCTTCTGCCTTGCTCCACTTTTGTGAAGGGGAATCACATCTGCTCTCCTCAGTCCTCGGGTACCACCCCATCCTCCCATGATTTGTTAAAAGGGTAGTCAGTGGTGTCACTAGTTCTACCCTTAGTTCTTTTAGAATTCTGGGATGAATCCCATCAGGCCCCTTGCTTGGTCCACCTTCAGTTTTAAGAGTTCTTTCAGAACCCTTTCTTCTTGTAAATGGGCGGTATCAACTTCTGTATCCATAGTGTTACTACTGTTTGTTTTATGTATCTCCCCCTCTTCCTTCATAAATACTGAGCAAAATATTTGTTTAGTATCTCTGCCTTTCACAGTCTCCCTCTGCCCACCCTCCCTCCCCTTTATTAAGCCTCACTATCCCTCCCTTGGTCTTCCTTCGCTCCTGATGTACCTATAAAGGTTTTATCCCCTTCTTAATTGAGTTGGCTATCTTTTCCTCGGTTTGGGCCTTTGCTCTTCTGACTGCCTTCCCAGCCTTCTTTTGCTTTAACTGATACAGTTCTCTGTCCTGCTCCTTCTGCGATTCCTTGTACTTCCTGAATGCTTTCTTTTCTCTTGAACCTTCACTGCCACTTCCTTTGAGAACCATAGTGGTTTCTTACATCATCTTGTTTTGTTTATTTGCTTCACACAAGGCTTGTTACCTCTGTGATGGCAGTTTTATTGTTCCCCATTGTTCTTCCACCCTCCTTCCTGCCCATTTGCTAGTGCATTCCTTAGGCACTCACCCATTATGGTAAAGTCAGTCCTCCTAAAGTCCAGTACTTTTATAAATCTTTTCAAGCAGACATTACTACGTGTTTACTTCTAGTTTTCAATTTTTGTGTCTAGAGTATGGTTTCCAGACTTTTTTACTGAGGGCTATTGATTTATATATTTAAATCAGGGATAAAGGGATATTAGGAACTGGGGCCCATCACCATTTTAAATTCAGATGATAACATTTTTTACTTCATGATTAAATAATAGGTTACGATTAATGGCTAATAAAGTCATATCTCCTCCAGATAGGCATAGCCAGTCGGCCTTAACAATAATTAGAGAGGTAATAGAGTATTTATCCTCAGAAGGAAATCAGGTTATCTGTTATCAATAGATTTGGAGAAAGCCTTTGAGAGGGTTGACCATGTTTTTATTTCAGGTATTAGAATTTTTGGATTCCTACTTCATTTATAGGGATTATACAGAGCTTTATATAAATCACCTAAAGTCTATCCAGTGATCAAAGGGAACATAACAAAGGAATAGTAATTAACACAGGGGTTCATCAGGGTGCCCTCTTAGCCCTTTGTTATATGTTTTCGCTAGAACCTTTACTCTGACTTTAACTCTACCTCCTAGATGGGAAGGGTTACCTAAACCACTATCCAATAATCAATTACTGGTACAGGCTTACATGAGGGATGTTTGCCTTTTTTAATTCTCAGGAACAGATAGCGGAGTTTTTAAAGAATTTACTCTCTTTTCTCTGTCCAATGCTAAAATTAATCATAAGAAATCTAGAGGTTTACTGATGGGGAGCATTACCCATACATCTATTTATGCAAATAATATTACTTTCTCAAATGAGCCATTAACTATTCTGGGTATTCTTTTGGACCCCAAAACCTACCAGTAGAAAATTGGGATTTGGTATGTAAAAGGTTGAAACAAAAATTGTTAGGTGGAAACAGTTTAAATTTTCAAAACTCAAAAGATTCCAGGTTCTTAAACAATTCATTCTACCCTGTTTTCAATATATTGCTCAAATCTTTACTGTACCCTCTCATTATGAAGCTAGATTATATAATTGCTGCTTTCAACTACTATGGGAATAGACTGAATCCAGTGAAAGATATTATACATATTTGGCTAAAGAAAGGGGGTTTAGGTATGTTGGATCCAGTTATTTTTGCCATGTGCTGTTTATTTTGCATAATTTAAGAAAATGTTTATTATATCCAGAAATTTGAGATGGGTATTGGATTAGGCAGTCCCTAGGCGGTATATGAAGGCCTGGATTAATTATGCTCAAAAAATTCATCCACATATTCATTTTCAGCATATTTTAGACCAACAGCTCAGAAGTTGTATAAATGGCAAGTGTCAAAAGAGCAAATTACTTCTAATGGTCCAAAACATCTTTATAAGATTATAGTGTCTAGTGTTTATGCTCAGGACACGTGTTTTAAAAGTGTCCCTCAGCTTGTAATGATAATATTTTAGCAATTAAATAACCTCAGACTCCCTATACATATAGGGAAACTCAGTGGCTCATCATGTATGGCCGTTTAAATATTAGGGGTACAGCTAAATATAAAGCTAGAGAAGAGAACTGCCCTTTTCCTGATTGTATAAACCAGGAAGAAACCATGGAGCATTTTTCTTGTACTGTTCATTTTCAAAATCAATATGGAGCTATGCTGCCAACAGATGGAATATGTCTTGGTTGTCTCTTATTAATTATGAGACTTTAATTATTAGAGTGGTGTCACTCTGCCTACGGATCTATGATAAAAACACTTTGTTGATCTTTTTGCATGTTTAAGATTTTGCTTATGGCAATTAAGATGTCAATGGGTCATTTATCAGAAAATGAGTCTGACTGAAGGGTTTTGTTGCTATGTCAAGAATGAATTGCTGAAAGTTAATTTAAAAGATAAAGAAATGTATAATGTAGATAAAGTCAAATTCTGGTGGAAGGATTTTCTTATATCATTAAATATAAATAACTTGAAATTAATCCCTCCTTGGTGGGGTGACCTTTTTGGAGTGATACTGTTTGGTTGTGGGATTTCTGGGTCTTTTTCATTTAATGTTTACAGCCTTTCTTTGTTTTGTATGTTTATTATATGATTTCTCTGTATGCACTATTGTAAATAAAAACACCCTACTCTTTTCGATAAGTGCCATGGGATCTTTAACATCCACCTGAACTACCACCAATCCAGGCAGATGGGACCTCGGTTTAACGTCTCATCGAGCGGCACCTCAAGTGCAGCACCCCTCTCATGCTGCACTACAGTGTCAGTACTGGGATATTACCCGCGTGCCAGATGTGGAACTGAACCCACAGCCCTCTGATCTCCCGGCCTCAAAGGCGAGTGTGCTACCTACTGAGCCACTGTGGCGCTGCTCAGGCTAGACAACAGTTTCCAACTTCAAGCCCTGTGTCTGTGTTGCACCATAAGCATGTCAGTGGGATCACAGTAAAGTATGTTCCTTCCTGTTAGATTAGACTGGGTAGTACTGCAAACAAGTGCATGTGGGTGTCTGCCTGACAACAGCTGAGAGGGACTCCAGACAGAAAAGAGGCCGGGAGCAGTAAACTAAGGTACCTGAACCTGATCAGCTGTAGGGAAGTGTGTGAAAACAATCTGGTGTGGTGATTGGAGTCACTGAAGTGAAGTTTGCTCAGCAAATAAGGTGAGTGTAAATGGGTTGGATGGGACTGTCAAGAGGAGCAATACATGCAGCTCAAATGTCTGATCACAATTTAATGCAGGTTTGCTTCTAATGAACTTTCTGTGCATCATGATTTGGAACTTGCTGCAGCAGAATGATGTATTGTTTAATCTGGATATTTGCTACTGGTGTTGCTAATGCGGTGGCATGGCCAGAGCAAGCAGAAAAATATAATTGATTGTGTGCAGCGTTGTCTGTGGTGGTGGCTGTGGGAATGACATGGTGGGGGAAGGGGTCATGGTCAGGATGGACCATCCCAGTTTTAAGCCTCAAGCTGGTAGCTTTAATTATTGTCCCTCTTTCTACATGTTATCGTAACACTGTTGTAACACTGTTTGTAACACCTGCCTTACAACTGTATGTTAATGTTGATCTTGTAACTTGAATGTTTAATGTCTCATTCCTATTGTACCCCTTCCCCAGGTCGCACTGGGAGACAAGTGACTTGTTGCTCAGTGTGCCTTCCTAGTGAAACATTTCAATAAATAAGTAAATAAAGCAGGGAGAATTTCAAAATTTAAGGGGCTGCAGGTGGTGGTGGTGCTACTGCCGCTGCAGTTGGTGCTGTAGTGCAGCAGGTAGGTTCCTGATAGCCTGGGTAGTATCCTCCCTCTCCTTACCAGCATCTGGAAGAGGCGGAGATGGCACCAGAGCAGCTCATCCCTGCTCTCATGGTCCACGACATCCTGCTGATGTCCTGCAGCTCTCCAGGCACCTGTGGAAAGAAATACACTGAACTCAGTCAGCTGTGCACACAGGACAAGAGCACACATGAGTGGCATAAAGTGCATAATAGAAGCACAACCAGCAGACACATGGGCCACCATGCCACACATAGCTGGAGCAAGGCAAACAGCTGCAATGTAATGTGTGTACTATACCAGGACAGCAATGTGGACCCAACAGTAGAGGACTGCACATACAATGAGTGTGCCATGCTGCAATGGAGCATGATCAAGACTTGTCAGAGATACCACGACAATGGCAGCCATACCAGATGTGGGAATGCAGCACAAGTAACACAGTGCCAAGCCAGAGCCTGATAGGCAGTGTGATGGCCCATGTGTCTTGGAGGAGCACACATAAACTAAGCTCCCTTCAGACAAGCCATCCCAGCACAGAGGCCAACACACATGTGTGAAGGCTACAGGGGCAGGCCGGGGAACAAGCGTGGCTCACACAGTACAGCTGTATATGGATGAGACTGTCATGCAGCACTGTGTGCAGTGAGGATAACACATGTGTGCAGCAGTGTTGTACATGGGTGGATGCTTTGCACACTGTACTGCGGTAAGCAAACAGCAGTGTGGAATGTAGAGCCACTTGTGGAGCATCCCCCTATCCCAGCAGCTGCTGGCTGCATGATGGGTACAGGGTTCCCACTCATACAGAGACAGTGCAGGACAGTAGGCCTTTGAAGATACAGTTGTGTCCAAATGTGAGCATGGCCCTGCCCATGTACAGTGGAATAATCATGATCTGGTCATCACTGTGTTGGTCAGACACTACCGACTATGCATCATAATGTTGGTCACATGGTAAAAGTACAAGCAATGTACAATGCTGCCCTGCCACTGACCTCATTTCACATATGCCCAGCTCTGTTGAAATGCAATGGCATGACACCCAGTGCTAATGGCACTGGAGATGGACTCACTGCAGACAAACTGCCAAGCATGCTGTATGATGCACATGGCATGACACAGTGATCTACTGCTATGACATTGGCCCATGCCTGTGTCAACCAGATAGATGCACATTCATAGTCCCGAACAATGCCTGGCTCTGTTGAGATGCAATGGCATGACACCCAGTGCTAATGTCACTGGAGATGGAACTACTGCAGACAAACTGCCATCGTGCTGCATGACACACATGGCATGACACAGTGATCTACTGGTATGACATTGGCTCATGCCTACGTCAACCAGATAGATGCACATTCATAGTTCGAACATGTGGCACAACAGACCCAACCAACAATGGACAGGTGGAACAACTGGGACTGTGAGCATTACCACCAACCGTTGTTCACCAGGTCGGCAGCACAGGTGACACTCCACTGCACTGTGTAAAGCATGCCATGGCACAGTATACACACACACACAGGGCAGCATACCTACCACATGGACATGCACAACAGTAGACTGCACAGACCCTGACACCACCAGTGTCAGTGGTGGGACAATGCTCCGAGTGCAGGGTGATTGTCCCTAACCACAATGGCATAGGTGCTGTTCCCACAGGCACATGTGTAGCATGGCAAGACATACATGGACATCTGTCTCAACCACAAAAGCATGCAGAATAGTGTAGACATGCAACCCAGAGTGTGAAACACACAATGCAGCATACTTACATGGATGCATGTATTCAGACTAGCTTTGCTGGGCCCCATCATGGCCTGGTGTCCTGTGGCTGTTCCTGGCTGAACTGCTGTTGTTCCCTGAACCTGGCCTGGCCATGCTTTTTCTGTTGAGGTCGATGAAGGACAAGGAGACATGATCAATAGCATGCAGCAGAACACATTGCACAATACTATAAACCCTAGACAGTATACATGCCAATATGAAGGTACTGTGTACCAGCTGCCACATGTTCATTGTGTGAATGGTCAGGACCATGCAGGGCCATGTCTAACCATTGAGAACAGCTGTGGCACTGCACACAGAAAGGTGTGTCATGGCCCAGTCGAAGCAGGAATGCTACATCCAACTGTTGCAGCTATGGTCTAACACAGCATATGACAGCCCGTGTAACATAGAAACATAGACTCTGATGGCAGATAAGGACCACTTGGCCCACCTAGTCTGCCCATTTCCCTACAGAATAAGCTGCAGATCCTAGTTAACCAACAGCCTATTTCTTCCTACTCCCCACAAGAATATGCCATATGTCTGTCCCATGCATTCTTGAATTCTCCCACAGTTTAAGACCCCACAACCTCCTCAGGAAGGCTGTTCCATGCATCCACCACCATCTCTGTGAAAAAATATTTCCTCACATTGCCCCGAGCCATCCCCTCTATCTTCAAATTGTGTCCCCTTGTTCTTGCACATCTCTTTTCTGAAAGATGCTACTCTCTTGGACTTTGTTGACTCCACTGAGGTACTTAAAATGTTCTATCATGTCCCCCTCTCCCTCCTTTCCTCAAGGGTATACATATTAAGCTCCATTAGTCTCTCCTCATATGGCTTCTCATGCAGACCCTGCACCATTTTAGTTGCCCTCCTCTGGACTGCCTCCATCCTGTCTATGTCCTTGCGGAGATGGGGTCTCCAGAACTGGGCACTGAGTACTCAGATGGGGTCTCACCAACTGTCTGTACAAAGGGATAACAACTTCTTGTTTTCTGCTGGTGATGCCTCTCCTATACATCCCAGTATCCCCCAGCCCTCTACTGCCTTCTCACATTGCTTACTAACCTTAAGGTCATCTGATATGATTACCCCAGGTCCCTTTCCATTTTGTTGTTGTTACTACCTCCCCTGCATTGTGTAATCTTCCCTTGGGTTTTGTTTCCCAGGTGCATTATTTTGCACTTCTTTGCATTGAATCAAGCTGCCACACTTCTGACCATTCCTCCAACCTTGCCAAGTCCCTTCTCATCCTTTCCACACCTCCTTGTGTATCAACCCTGTTGCAGATCTTTGTGTCATCTGCAAAGAGGTATACTTTCCTTCAGTCCCTCTGCAATGTCACTTATGAAGACATTAAAAGGACTGGACCAGTACTGACCCTGTGGTACCCCACTAGTAACCCCTCTTTCTTCAGAGGTGGACTGAGGGTTACTGTGAGGTACTAATGTAATGACCCATATCCAGGTATCCTCCCACCCCTGTCCAACATACCCATGCATGCCTGCTGCAGGCCACATACACCTCATAGTATGCAGTAGGATGCATGGAGCACCAGGTCTCACACAACAGGGACACACGAAGAATATCTATGCAACAGCAGGAAGAGGACATGGCACTGTAGGTAAGCAGCAACAAAAGCAAACAAGATGCTGGGTGTATGCCAGAAGAATCAGCAGTTGGTGGAAGGAAGTTATACTGCCCTTGTACAGGTCACTGGTGCAACCACATCTAGAGTATGGAGTAAGATACTGGTGTCCACACCTTAAGAAAGACATCAACCTCTTAGAGACGGTCCAGAGGAGGGCAACTAAGATGATTGTGGGTGAACAGGGTAAGATATATGAAGAGACGTTGGGGCCCTGAATATGTACTCCCTGGAGAAGAGGAGGGAAATAGGGGACATGGTAGAGATATTTAGATACTTGAAAGAGATAAATAGGGTAGATAAGGAGGGTCTCTTCAAGCTAAGTGGCAGCCAAACCACGAGGGGACACAGTCTAAAGCTAGAAGGGAAGAGGTTTAGGAAACACTTCTTCACGGAGAAGGTGGTGGCCAGATGTAATGCACTGCAGAAGGAGTCTTGTTAAAGATGGCCAGATGCTTCAAAGGGGTCTGAGATAGACATTGCAAGCAAATATGGCTTGGTCATGACAGATGGAGAGGCTGGGAGGATCAAGGGCAAGGTCAGCAGCTGTATGCTGAGGATCCTGCAATATAGCAGACTGGATAGACCAAATGGCCTTATTCTGATGGCTGCTTCTTCATATGTTTGTATGTAACACTGTTGCTGGTACAAGAGTGGCACACCCTGTGCAATATGACAGTATGTCATGCATTACCTGGCATATGCATACTAGCACCCATGTAGCATAACATTGACAGTGTACACAAAACAGTGGCCACATCTAAGTGCTGTTGAGTATACCTAACACCACAGCTAAATGTAGAACACATGCTACATCCTCCTGGGTTATACCTGACAATAGCATTTACCTGTCCAGGGTACCTTACCCAGTAGTAGAAAACCTAAACAAAATAAATAAATACATTATCTAGTCATCCATCCCGACACTGTAGCCATGTAACTCTGGTAACAGAACCGTGCTGCCATGGCAGATAAACACACTTTAGGAATCTAGAGTGAGTCCTGTCAACAACAGGGCACTGGGAACATCAATTGGGACAGTGGAGCCAACAATTGTATTCATAAGATCAGGCTATACAGTGGAGCAGGTCCCACAGAGCAGAGGAGACACAACAGGTCATACAGATCACTGTGCTTTTCCTTCAGGAAGTACCCGGAGGTATATTATCATGGAAACAATACTGCACATAGGACACTACCCAAACATGCATAGAGCCATCTGTGCTTGCCTGGCCTTGCACAGTGCTACACTCCACCACTGCCCACAGTTGGTGCAGGTGGCATGCCTCCCTCCATTGCAGATCACTATTCCTGTGGTGGACTGGTTACCAGTTTGTGACTCCTGTTCATCTTATGAGTCACGTCCACACAGATGTCCACACCTTGCGCCTTGCCCTGTCAGACCCTGCCCTCTCACCCAGTAACTGGTCCAACCTAGCCACCACCAGATCAACCAGGTTGACCACCTCTGCTGAAAACCACCTATGGTTCTGCTGCAGTACAGCCCTGCTCTGTCTGCCAGAGATTTTGGTCTCCTGCCTGGTCCTAGCCCTCACACCAAGTTCTTGAAGGTTTCAGGGCTTTATGGATGTGTCCTTTCAATTTGTGCAACACGTTTCCATGTTATCACTGTGCTAACATCAATTAACATTGTGCAATGTGTACTTCCAGTGGGGTGGTGGGTCCTTCAGCATGTGCCAGGCATGGGGTGGCATGTCGCAGTGCATGCATGTGAAGCCCTGTGCTGCTCTTCACAATATCATTGTATAGTGCACATGCCTACAAAGTATGATGATGTTGTCTAGGATGTGTGATGTCATGTCAGCACTGCATACTGTATGGACATTGCGCTACCTTTAGTGCTACCGCTATTACTATGGCACTTGAAGCAAACCTGCAACATTCAGAGTATGCAAATGAGATCACGGTGCATTCTGACTGCAAAATCTACATTAGCATGTTATTACTGGAAGGTATGCACACAACAGCATGCCTAATTGCATGGAACTTATAAAAGGAGCAAAGTGCAACACCAAGATTCCACAGCAGAACTGCAGTCAGCCAGAGGTAGGTTTTCATGGAATGGTCAACAATAAGGGCATGGGTGATCACAGCACTATGTATATGCTGTATTTGCACATGGTGGGTGCACTGATAGACAGGTAGCTAGATGTGTGTTGGCCTGGAAATGCAGGAACACGTTTGTGTCCTGGCCAGGGAGACAAGGGGCCTGCACGCCACTGCACCTTAGCTTTGTGCTTAGCTGTGTGTATACAGTGTGCAGTGCTTTCTGTCCTTCCTATTTCAAAGAACTACAAAGATGGAGGATGAATTCTGGAGAAATAGGAAAAGAGTGTTCTCAAAGGAGGTTCTTACCTGGCCCAGGCATATGTGGACCTTGAGGACCTGATCCACAGAGGGAGGGAAGCAGCTCCGCAATCAGATAGGCATGGGCCACGATCACAGAGACAGTGAATGTTGTGGGTGTAAGTGGACGGTCCAGAAACAAGCAAAAGAAGAGGATGGGGGAGCTATAAGGGAAAACAAAGGACATTATTGGCCCAAGTGAGGGCAAGCCAACAGGCCACAGGTGGTGGGTCCAGTACTGAAGTGCCTCTAACCTCTGTGGAGACACTAATGGCCTCCAGAGTAAAGCCAGTATAGGTGACTGGTGTACCAGGAGATGGCTATGACAGCCAGGTTGGACCATTACAGCTGTGTTATTGTGTCATACCCATAACATTGAGCCTGTGTGTACATATGCAACAGTGGTGTTGTGCTTTGCATACCGAGGGTGGGCCTAGTGACATGGACCATGGCTGGACAAGCAAACTGTGCAGGCACAGGAGTACTCCATAGATCTGTGTTCTGCCTACACATCCTGCTGTACCTTCTATGCAAATGCATCCTGTATGGGCTGCTGTATATCACACACATGGGCCATCACTGCTACATGCCCTTTCTGCAATAGTGTACCCATGTGTAATGTCTGACCATCACACCAAGATGCCTGAAATTGCCTGTGCCACCTCTGTTGGGTTCATGGTCACCTTTCACCCACTACAGCTCTTTGCATCTCCCATCATTTGTCTAATGAAATAGTGTATTTGTGGTAATACAGGTATATTTAGGAGCCACACAATGAGCTAATGTATCACATCTACCTACTGTATTCACATGCGTGTGTCACCAGGTCTACTTCCCTATTGATGTCCCTTGCTGGCAGTCTTATCTACATGGTAGTTATGCCACCAGAGACCCAGCCAGACCCTGACTATTGAATGCTTGCACAATGGGTGCAGTCTGCATGGCATAATCCATTTGTCTGGGTGGTATGGCGGTCTGTTGTGTACTCAGCTACTGTGCCACATGTGTGTTATCTCCTATGTAATTACTGCTAATGGGGATGTGGTGGCATGTACAGCACAGGTGGTGTATGGGTACTGCAGAGCATGGGCAGCATGGGCTGCAAGACAGAGTGTACTGGCATGCATGCTGCCATGGTCGGAACACATGTATGTACATTAATATGCATATTGTTCTTTTCTCACCTCTCATCAGCCCAGTCTATGGTGGAGGACACAGTCCTGGAGGATGGCCCTGGACCTTCCTGCTGTGTGCTGCCCCTGAGGCCACCGATGCTGGGAAGAAAGAGATCAGGAGTGAGGAGGATGAGGAGGAGGATGATGATATTGCTGAAAGGACAACAGCACCTTTGTAGAGAAGTGGAGGACAGAGGGTCTGGATTGGACAAGGAGGGGTTTCCTGTCCCTACTGGTCCCCACACAAGGGTCCCAGCCCCCTTCTCAGCACAACCATCACTGTGCCACTCCAGGCCACTGCTCTTTGCACAGCCACAGTTGTGCTATCCAGGACTCCACACATGGCACAGCCATGCCTTGCCATCCCACATCAACCCCACTGGCCCAGCCAACACTGTGTCACCCCAGGACCTGCCACTGGCATGGCCACTGCCATGACCCTAGGCCAATCCACCAGCCAAGCCATTGCTGTGCCACCCCAGCCACAACAAAACACAGCAACAGCAATGGTGCAAACTGAAGCACACACTGGCCAAGGGTGCAACCTGATCCTGTCCCAATGGACAGTCCACGGTGAAAGTAGGGGGCAGTGAACAACTGGCAGCTGCTGCAGTCAGTCATGGGGGCATGAAACATGCCGGAGAAATTGGCATGCATATGCCACATGCTGAAGAACAACATGCACCATGCAGAGGCATGCCATGAGGGAGCACATGACTGCCATTCATGAACTGCGGCAGGACATGTCTGCCAGCATGGATCGCCTGTGCGCCATTGTACAGGCGGCTATAGACATGATGGCAGGCACCATGGAGGAAGGCCAAGCCCTGGCCATACAGTGTGAGGAGTGCCACCCACACAGACACATCAGCATACCAGCACACCAGGCAGTGCTGACACCTGGATGCTCAGGACCCCCATAACACCAAGCATGCTGAGGACACCATGCACCCCTGGCCATGGATTGCTCTTTGGCATAGTCAGTACTCTGCAAGGCCATGGCCATGGGTGGTTTACACTGTCCCTACACTCATCCCCATTCTGTGAAAACAACCTCCCCTACCCTCCCAAGTACAGCACACATATACCATCCATACCCAGGAGGTGGTAGGGATGCACCTATGGTGCATGCCCTGTCCCATCCCACATGTGCCACCTCACCCCCTCACAATATCCATGTTTCACCACCACCCCACTCGACTGGTCTAAAGCTTCCATTCCTCCACCCCAAGCTGGGATGGCAAATCATTTCCTTTCATTCCCCATTTTAACCCCTCCCCCACCTCCTGCATGGCATGTTATTTCTTTTCATCCTCCCCACCCCTCGGTCTGTATGGCCTTATATTTCTGTTTCATGTATACTATTTACAGAATACATTTTCAAAACAATTACAGCCTCTTGTGTGGTCTGTACTCACCTTCTAGGTTTGAAGATATCTGTGATTTGGTGGGCTCTGTACTCCTGTGACCTCCTGGCCATCCTGAGGTCATGCCTGTCGAGCTGCTCCAGTAGCCCTGGTCATCTGACTTGGCATCCACTGCAGGGTGTTCCTTTCGGGTGCCAGGCCTATCCCATTGTTGAGTGCCATATTGTGTAGCATGCAGAACAAGAATGTGAGGTGCACATAAAGAGAATTGGATCACAAACTTCAGATATGTAAAATTTTAGTGATAGTTCACGAGACTCACGAGAGTCAAGGTGCTAGGGGACAGAGTTGTAACCAGGAAGTTGTATACTGGCTGCATTATGCTGTTACTCTGGAGCTATCAGTAAAATTTTGCATATCTGAAGTTTTGGCTCTGATTCCTTCTTTTACGTGTACCACGTTCTTGTTTTGGACTGTATGTTGAGGTAAGCCACCTCATGTGTGGTGCAGCACAGGCTGTGTTAGTTGAATCATGGCAGTTCTTTTTGGCTTGATTGTGTAGTATGCAACAGGCAGGGAATATGCCACAAGCCTAATGAGGACTGTATTGTGAGGGCACCAATGGAATGGTCAAGACACCTAAACTGCATCTTGAGCATTCCAAAAGCATGCTTAATGATGTTGAGTGTAATGATGTGTGCTGCATTGTACCTGTCCTCTGCAACAGATGTGAGTCATAGAACTGATGTGAGGAGCCAGGGACACAGGAGATATGCAACTGTGCTCTGTGGTAGATAAAGGGCATAGGTTAGTGACATCATCGACAACATGGGGGTGGGGAGAGGCCTTTGGGGTAAACTCACCGACAAGGTGTCCACTAAGGATGTCCCCACCTTTAAACCTCTGGCACAGGATGGAACTGTGCCAGATGAAGGCATCGTGGGCACTGCTGGGGACCTGTGCCAGGACAATGATGGCGACCCTGTTGCATCACACACACCTGACAGTTGATGAAGTGGTACCCTTCCTATTCACATAGGCCCAAGATCCATCACAGGTGGGTGCCGGATGGCAACATGCATGCATTCAATGGCACTGATTACAGATGATAGGTGTGCAGCTCACTAAAAGTGTTGCATGGTTGCTGTTAGCTCTGCTGGTATCATGGGGAATACAGTGACCTTCCCATCATGGGCCGACAGGGCATCAAGGAACTGGCCCAACAGCTAGGAAGTAGCTGACTGTGAGATACCAGTGGTGTCTCCCACTGGCATCTGGAATGTTCCGGTGGTCACAGAGCACAGTGCAGCCATCACTTTGAGCTCTATGGACATCGCATGGCTGTGCTGGGTGTCTGTCCGGAGCTGTTCATGCAGCAGTTCACACAGCTCCATGATCATGGGCCTGTTAAGCCTGTACTGGCCCACAATTTGTTCATCACTGAGGGAATGTGACTTATGGAAGAGTATTATCTGTTTGCAGTATAGTGCCTTCGGGCCTGCGGCCATCTCCTCACCTTGCATTACCAGCAGTGTGTGTGTGTGTGTGTTGTGCTATGCCTCTCCATACTTCTGGGGTTTGCTCCAGGTTAAGATCTGCTTTTTATCACTGTATTTATGCAGCATTATTGTGCTTTGCTATTCCATTAGTGCAGCATTATATCTCTGAATATTGTGCTGTACACGATATGCACGTCACCACCCCGTTTCTGCACTGCATACATTAACTGTGCACTAGAGCGCTAGTGCAAATAACACACACAGTGCAATGCTTTCAATATGGAAACAGGTGCAAATACATGCACAGTGGTAGGGCAAACATGTTGTGTCATGGGCAAACTTTGAATATCTGAACAATTGACTTTGGCATCCGATTGTCTTGCACTGTGCTATATATTTCACACTCTGCTGTGCCAAGATACCTAACAAAAATAAAATACTATATCTCAGGAGGTAATCCACCACCAATTTAATGCAAATTTCAAATAAATAAATAAATAAATACATATCTCTTATGTGGGCATGTTCTGTGTGGAAAATATTGACAGAGATGTTTTTGGGGATGTGATTCACTCCATGTTTGTTGTACTTTAAGTAATTGTACTACTGCATTACATAAAATATATAAACATAACACATTAAACAAGCAAGCAACAAGTTTCAGCTCCGAATAAATTGGACTGAAATACAATACGAACTCCACATATGTGGCCCCATATTGAAAGCTGGCCATGTGCACCGCACCCACAGGAGCCCTGCATGTCAGTTAGTGCATGGCCGGCATGGGGCAATATTCAGTTGTATGTTTTGACTGGTGTGCACTAACTGTCTGACTATGAAGCCAGCCAGTGCAGTGCATGTTGACTATGCATTGCCCTGACACAGTCCACAGCTGAATAAGGCACACAGGGAGCCCACTGGAGAAAGCACTGCCCAAAATGGGATAGTGCCAGGGATCCCTGTGGGCCATATTCAACCCTAAGCATGCTAATATGCCCATTGGGCATGCAAAGTACTAAGATGCCATTTGCATTACCATTATGGGCCCATTAGTATTCCTGTGTAGGCCCTGAAGAGTACATGCTGTTACCATCCATCATATTCCCTGGTGTCTAGTGGACATCCCACACCTCGATCGCCCATACTGTTACCTTCCTTCATATTCCCTGGTATCTAGTGGACCTCCCACCCCCTAGTTGCTAATGCTGTTACTGTCCATCATATTCCCTGGTGTCTAGTGGAACCCCAACCCCTTGAACAATCAACCACCCTCTCAAGACCTCCACCTTACACCACCCTCCTCACACAGACAGTAATCAGACATGGGCAGGAAGATGGCAACCAGCACAGCTCTTCACTCACCTCCTCGGCTGACTGCCATATGACATTCACTGAGCAACTGGTGAACATCAGATGGCATCACTCAGTGAACATCAGACGGCAGCCAACTGAGGAGATGAGCAGAGGCTTGTGTCAGATGCTGCCTTCCTTGTCCATTGCCCAGGATGAGTGAATGCAGGCTGGAGGGTCTGGAGTGGGTGACTCCGTGTGGGGTTAGTCCATCGTTCAAGGGGATGGTGGGTCTACTAGTCAACAGGGAATATGATGGATGGTAACAGCATTAGCTGTTGGGGGTGAGGGTCCACCAGACACCAGGGAATAGGAAGGATAGTAACAGTATGGGTGATCAGGGTGTGGTCCACTAGACACCAGGGAATATGGAGGATTGGTGATCGGGTGGGCCCAGGCATTGCACCATGTTAAGGGCAGGGTTTCAGCAGAATGAAACTGCACTGCAATAGAAACATGGAAATAGAATCTGTCAGCAGAAAAGGACTGCTTGGTCCACCCAATCTGTCTATTGCAGTGTCAGTGACTCAGTAGGTAGCACACTCACCTCTGAGGCCGGGAGATCAGAGGGCTGTGGGTTCAGTTCCCACATCAGGCACTGGGTTAATATCCCAGTACTGACACTGTAATGCAGCATGAGAGGGTGCTGCACTTCTGAAGTGCCGTCTTTCAGATGAGACATTAAACCGAGGTCCCATCTGCCTGGACTGGTGGTAGTTCAGGTGGATGTTAAAGATCCCATGGCACTTATCAAAAGAGTAGGGAAATTTCCTGGTGTCCTGGCCAAATTCCCTCATTCACTAAAAATACCACCAACAGCTTAATCTGGTTCAAGGTCAGTTAGCATTCATCTGTATCCCCTCCCGGGTCGTGCCTGAAAATAGGCAGGATTTGTCTAGTGCACTTACCCGTCAACAAAAACTAAATAAATAAATAAAAATAAGTGTTCCTTGTCATGTTCTGCCTCCACAGGCCCTAACTGGTCTCCGATAAGCCTTCCCTCCTTCCTCTATTCTATTATACCACTGTGTTTATCCTATGCCTGCTTGAAGCCCTCCACCATTCTAGCCTCCACACTTTGGCTAGCAGTTGGCTCTATGTGTCCACCACTCTTTCAGTGAAGGAATATTTCCTCACATCCCTCCTAAACATCCTCATCCAGCTTCATGACATGCCCCGGTCCTGCAGCTCACCCTTATTTGAAAAAGACTCCTCTCCTGTACCCTGTTCACACCAGTGAGGTATTTGTAGGTCTTGACCGTGTAATTTCTCACTCTCCTATCCTCCAGGGTGTACATGTTGTAAATGTTGAGATCCCTCAGTCTTCCTAGGGCTTTCATTGCAATCACTGCACAATTTTGGTTCCCTTATCTGGACTGCCTCCACCCTGTCTGTGTGCTTTCTGAGGTGTGGCCTCTAGAACTGAACAGAGTACTCCAGGTGGGGTTGTACCAGAGAGTGATACAAAGGCAGCACCTCCTCCTGCTAGTGATATCCCTCCCTCCAGCATCTCATTTGCCCTGCCTATTGTCTTGTTACACTGTGCTGCCACATTGAGGTCCACTGATATAATAAGCCCAAGGTCCCTTTTCTATCTAGTGACTGCCAATAGCCTCCCCATCCTGTACACAGCACCAGGGTTCTTCTCCCTAGATGTATGATTTTGCAATTTTGGCATTGAACCCCAACTACCATGTTCTTGACCACTCCTTCAGTTTCCCTAGATCCCACACATTTTCTCCACCCACTCTTGAGTATCCACCCTATTGCAGATTTGCAGCAAAACATACCTTTCCATCCAGTTCTTCTGCAATGTCCCTACTGAAGATACTGGAGGACTGGTCCAGTAATGAACCCTACAGTACCCTGCTGATTGCTTTCCTGTCCTTTGAGTGTGTGATGTAAACTGCCACCATCTGTCTTCTATCTAGTAACCATTTTATAACCCAATCAACCAGGCTGGACCCCATTCTTAAGCTGGTCTACTTTCTAACAATAAATTGTATTGCATTGTTTTGTCTGCATTGGATGAAGTCCAAGTCTCCAGTATGGACTGGAATGTACAACCTTCTGATTCAGAAGCAAGAGTGCTACCAACTGAGCCACACTGATAAGTGAGGGATCTTGCCTGGATTTCAACTCATGACCACTTGTTTATCAGCTTGCCTACTCATGCATCCACTCCAACACATAAGCCAAACCAAGACAATACTTACAACCTCTTTTCCTGTCCCACAAAATCCCTCCATCTCAGTACTTCCAGGAGATTATCCCAGGGTGGCCTCAGAGTACCAAGGAGACAGGAATGCCATGGGTCTAGAAATTTAACAGATTGATATGCCCTCCCCAACTTGACAAGGAAATGACACTTGTTACAAGTTGCAAATAAGGCAGGATGCACAAATAAAACCTGAAATCAGCCACAACTCCTCCTGCATTTACTATAAAAGATTCACCTTCTGTGTAAGAAAAATTGTGATGACATGGAAATTATGAAGGGGACTCAGGGACTCAGTGGCCTCATCAGGTGCATCCTCCATTAAGAAATACACCTCCAATCATGAGGAATCACAATCTGAAACACTGTTTGCCAAACATCCGAAGACAAGAACTAGGTCACAGTCCAGATTGTCTTGTTAAGCTGTCTCCCTCCATTACCTTGTTCATGGTGTTCACACTACTGTGAATGTGGTGACTCAAAGGCCCTGTCCACTTGCCTTCTTGTAACATTACTGGCAATCTAATGTTACAAGAGCGGCAAACATAGATCATGTCCACACCTAACATGGTTCTGAACCATGTTTCAAAACCAAGTTTAAACCCTGTAGAAATGAGGGTTTGCGCTCGGTTTGAAAACATTACAGAGTGTAGCACGGTTAAGTCAGCTGTGTGGACAGGAGTACATACTATGCTTGCTAGTCCTGGTCCTCCTAGTGCCACAATGCTGGAAGAACAGTGGTGTGCTAAGGTCGTTACTAGCACACCTCCAAACAGTATGTCTCGATAGGAGATTACCATGCTTAAATACGGTTCTGCAAAAGTGTAAACACGCTAGCATGGTAACTACTGTAATGTTACTGATAATGTTACAGCCTGAAAACACAAGTGTGGATAGGGCCATAATGTGAACAGTATTAAGAATCATTAAAATATCTGTCCACTTTTCCCATGCTTAATACCAAGGCCCTAAGAATTCTGCAGCAGCAATTTGCATAAGAACTTGCAACCTACCACAGAATATCTGCAGTGTGGCAGAATTTACTGTTCTTGGTAATTTTCTATTAAGATTTACATTTTTTCTGTAGCACCTGGTTACCTTCTCCTCCTATTATAACCAAAACCTCTCTACTGTATGTTCAGTACGTGATGTTATGAATGACATCACATCATAGTTTAGCTAATGAAAGGGTTGCATTCAGCCACAGAAATAAATAATGATTTATCTACGACTGCTCCCACTCCCTGAAGAACTGGCAGAGCACATCAAGTACTGTGAAATTTGCTCAATCTGTAACAGCCTAATAACATTTTCTGTCATAAATCATTACACTGGGGCCAACAAACAAATACTTGACAATAGCATAGACCTGTTAACTGAGTATCTTACTTTGTATAGGTTTATGTGTGCCTTTAAGGTATAGAGAAACCTCTGAAATTAATAACTGGTAAAATGAATTAACCTGTCATAAAAAAGAAAAGAATTATGCCCCAAAAGGTGGAATATAATGATGTAGAGACCTGTTGAATGAACAGATCTGTTAAATGAATAATTGTGCTGTACACATTTTTTTACCAGGGTTATTGATTACATGTTATTACGGGTTGATAGAATCACCTAAAAGTTATAAAGTAATGTTGTGTCCAGTGGGACAGCAGATAGCATGTTGTGTTCCTGATCTGGTGACTCAAGTTTGTGGACAAGCTCAGGGGTCTGGATGGGCAGCACAAGGATGGGATCAACACTGTCACACACCACCGCTCTGAGCCTGGGAAGGTATGGCACAATGTTTTGTCACACAGGTGACACCATGTAATGGGCCAGTGAGCCTTCCCTCACAAGGGGTTCATGTGTGTATCATGGCCTGACAAAGTAACATATTGCATCAGGAAAAGTGGGTTGGCATGAAAAATGGGTCTTGAAATACCTGTATCTCCACTATTCTGTTTATTCCATTTCCAAAGGACCTCTACAAATGAGAATACAATTTCATGATCACAGAAAGGAAAATTTATTTTTTAAAAACTACATAACAGATTGCATATAAATATATATGAGGTAAGCAATGTTGACCTCATGAGAGGCGTAAACAGCATGAGCATAGATAAATCATTTATCACACAAGGTCCCTCTGCATATTTCAGTTATGGAATAGGATGGGACCTTAAGTGATCGATTTTTTAGCTTTTTAAAAATATGTTATTTCTTAAAGTCTGTAAGTTTATTTTCTTGAACTAGTGGTATTGTGTGCCCCAGGTTTCCATAACTATTGCCATGGACATGGTGTCAGGATAACAAGCTGACACTGCAATGTGGCAGTTCAATGGTGATGCAGAATTTCACTGAAATTACAAACCACTGCTGCAGAAGTTCTGCAGCAAATGATAAACCTACTGCAGAATTTTGTCCCAAAAGTGCACATGAAAAATATAAGCCTTGCTTAATACCTTCAGTGGCAATGTGTTTTACAGGACAGTAGAATTAAGACCATGCATGAACTATCTCAAGTAAAACATGCATGACCACTAGGTTGCTCCTTCCAATTGCAAGGAACAGACACATGTGACAGGCCTGGCACATTATTGAATGAGGTGATTTTTCTACTGGCAGACTTGTAGATACTTATCAGTACAGAGCATTGTTCCTTGATTATTTTTATATTATTTAAATTGTCATGACTAGGTAGGCCCACTGAGACCGAAACAGTCCCTTTTTCAGGGGTGACCCAGAATTAATTATATACATCTATAAACATAACAAAATTCATACATATCATTTCACAATTAACAGTCAATATGGACATACTGACCCAGTCAAGGATATAGTGGCAGGTGAATTACAATCAACATCAACAGGAGAAGTATTATTATACACGAGGCAGTCACAATCAGATTGATGTTCCAATAAGGTTAGATCAGCAGCAGAGAGTCAGCTGACTCAGTGGTAGCAGTTGCAGAGTCTCAGTTCCAACAGGTGGGCTTTAAGATCCTTCTTGAAGCCCCCAAGGAAAGGACATTCCTGGAGACTTCTAGGGAGACCATTCCTGATGGGAGGGATGAAGGCAGCATAGGACTGGTGTCCTAGGGAAGTCCTAACACTGGGGACTTGTAGAAGCTGGCAGCCAGAGGATCTTAGTGTTCTCCCATTCTTTTGGGAGCTAATGTGTTAATTAGGCTAGGGAGGTGCCATGTTGCTGGAGCGTAAAAGCAAGGCACAGTGAGGATATGATAATCTGCCCTCAAG
The DNA here is from genome assembly GCA_016271365.2 of Neoceratodus forsteri. Lineage (NCBI taxonomy): Eukaryota > Metazoa > Chordata > Ceratodontiformes > Ceratodontidae > Neoceratodus > Neoceratodus forsteri. Next base: position 447,765,047 of record CM028131.1, on the reverse strand, counting down.
AGAAGGCCACCTTAGAGATAATAGTACCTTGCAGTGATGCTCCGTGGTAGCACCCCTGCAGCGAAGCACCCTATCCTGTGATACAGTATTTTTAGCCTTTGCATTGCAGAGCTTCTTACAGAATGTAGTAAAGGGGCCCCATATAGCAAGGTTGGAAGGAATGTACCTGTGAAAACCTTGAGTTTGGATTCATGAGTGAGGAAAGGGTTCAGGCGATATAATAGACCTAACTTTTGGTTGAGTTTCTTGATCAGATGGTCAATGTGGCCCTTAAAGGAGCAGTCTTGGTCTAAGTATACACCTAGGAATTTGATACAATTGATCACTTCAATTTTTGAGCCATTGGAAAGAGCTGGAGACAATAAATGTGAAGGGGTTGGGCCCAGGCTTTTAGGGCTAAATAGAATGGCTTTGGTCTTTTACTATTTAGAACTAATTGATTAGTAAGAAAGCAATTCTCAAGTAGATCAAGGTCTCCACCAAGAAGGTTGTTTAGCTGCACAGTGTCACGGGTGGACCTATAAAGCATGGTATCATCTGCATATAAGGTCACCTTGGCCCTTCCACAATGTTGAGACAAATCATTAATAAATAGAAAACAGGAGAGGTCCCACTATTGAACCCTGGGGATGCCGCCCGTGATAAGGCATTTGTCAGACTTAGCTCCATACCATCTGACAATTTGTGATCTGCCGTCAAGGTAGTCCATGAACCATTGAGTAGACAGATGATCAAGACCAAGAGATGTTAATTTAGTGATAAGCTGCTGATGATTCACCAAGTCAGATGCCTTGGTGAGGTCTATAAAGACTGCACCAGTTGGAAGACCATCATCTAGAGCTGTGAAGATATCCCCAGTAAGGCTAATCAGGGCCGTGTTGGTACCATGTTTTTTCTAAAACTATGTTGTCGTTCAGTTAGTAAATTGTTCCGTTCAACATATTCCTGGACCTGCTGGTATATAATCCTCTCTAACACTTTACTTAGAGTGCAGGGGATGATATTGGTCTGTTATTCTCAACAAGCTCAATATCCCCACCTTTAGGGACAGGAGTGACCAAGGCAACTTTCCACACAGTGGGGACTTTGCCTTCAAGCAGTGATCTGTTTAGGAGCCAAGTGATTGGAAGGCAATGGCGTGGGCTGCAATTCTGAGGAGTCTGGGCTCCAGCTTGTCAAACCCAGCAGAGCCAGATGATTTGATTTTTAGTAATTTCTGGACCTCAGATTTAGTTGCAAGTTTGAAGTGAAAATTAGAGTAAGGGGGTTTCCTCTTGTAAATGATTCGGGGGGCCAGAGGATTATTTTTAAATTTGTTCAGGTCAGTGAGGAATGCATTTAGTGCATTAGCAGTAGGGCTGCAAGTTTGGTTTGACCATTCTGTCTAAATGGTCGAACCCTGATGTGACGAGTCGCTTAGGTGTGAACATATGAATTAAATATGCGAACTTTGGTTCGACCTTGGTTCGCCCGATTCGTCCCCTGCAAAACCTGTAAATTAGAGGTATTGCAGGTGCGGACTGGGTGAACTGAAGTTGCATATTATTTTTCACTGCGTGACTTAAGTAATGTTGGTCAGCAGTCTAGTCAATAGCAGCCACTCCCCGCATCAGTTTTGTTCCCGCCTGGAAGTTTTGTAAAGATGTGAGTGATTGGCTGCTATATTGCTGCCTGACAAGACAACTCCTCTGTTGGCTACCTCTAAAAATAATCATGTGGGTGGCTGGCTAACTCATCTCAGTCGCAGCACCCTAGTTCTTGTGGTAGTTGGTGTGTGATGAGGAGAGAGTGAGACTGAAGATGAGCACTTCTAATCTGTACCATTCATTCTGTCTCCTCTTGCTCGATCCACACGAGCGAAGTCCACTCCCACGAGTCCAGTCTCTCTTAGAGAGACAAACTTGGTCTCTTTCTTAATCTTATTTTTTTACCCCAGAAAAAATAACTACAGTACCAGCTTCAAAACAGTCAGTTGATTAAACATGATGGTAGTGAGGGGAGAAGGAAAATCAAGCAGGGGCGTGTGGGAGCTGCGTGCTGCCTGCCCAGTCCTCCGTCTGAGCTCTTAAGCACAGTTCAGTGTCCTTTGTGTGTGGTGGATCTGGTCTGGTTGGCTAACTTAAAAAGAGAAAAAAAACATTGCAAAATAATTTTAAAAGTTTACTAACAGGGCCAGCAAGGCATAGCAGAGAGTGTGTGTAGTGTGGGTGTAGTGTGGGGAACATACTCAACAACTCTGATGGTGCCATTTAATTTTGCCACAGAATCACTGATTCGTTTAGTTTTGGGTTTAGCATTAGGCAGGCAGAGAGCATGTTTTTCTTTTGGCAAATTAATAAAAATTTAACTTTTGTGTCTTCTGTCTTGGGGGTGGGGGACAGATCAAGGGCAGGCAACAAGTTCAACCTATGCAAAAGCAAAGCAGTTTTGTTTTGGACTGTGGTCTTACTGAGTCTGAATGTAATTTAAACAGTGTATGTCATACTAGTTCCAACAGTTTACATTTAAAATCTCTCCCTCTGCTGCTATAAAAATAAATTGTCCTATTTTGCCTGTGCTCCCGTAATTCCAGCTTAAGTGTGACAACTGACAACTGCTCCCACCAGACAAGTGCTTTACTGAGTCTGACCTGTTTGCTGTTTGGTTTAGATAATTTTTCTGTGTTCTTAGCTACTCCACGCAGCTAGTAGTGCTGCTACTATACCAACCTGTTGGGAGGGGAATATCCTGTGTGTTACTGCTTAAACTACTTGACTCGATGCAGATAGTAGTGCTGTATTTATCTGTGTGGGGTAAATTTCATTGTTTTGGACACAGCTACTCAACGCAGCCATCAGTGCTGCTGTACCGACCTGTTAGGAAAAATATCCCGTGTGTTATTACTTAATGTACTTGACTCCACGCAGCCAGTAATGCTTATTTACCTGTTTGGTAGCGAGTAAATTTACCTGTTTTGGAACACAGCTACTCGTTACATCTTTATTGCCCATGGCCACAGTCATTGGGCTCTATTATACCTGGATCTAACAGTGGGGAAGAATTAAAATTATTGTAACAGGGTGTAGCTTAGGGGTTAACCCTTCAGGCTGCAACCAGATTTAAAAAGCATAAGTTGTCATGGATGATATACGAGTCATATACCATCCCTGACCTTTATAGCTTACTAAATCTGCTTCAGCACTATTTTACAGCATCTACTGCGTATAACCAGGTGATTCTACAGTATATAACCATGTTCTATCTGGTTCTACTTGTGTAAACAATCCACATATTTGATTTTGCATGTTTAGATATGTACATGTAGTACAAAGATTTTGACTTTAAGAATGGTAAGTATTGCAAAGCTTTGGAGCACTGGGAGAGAATCCTATGCATCACAGCTTTCCAATACTTAACTGTACATACATTCTTATTACTACATGTATTTTCCCCAACATGCAAAACAATACTTCTGTGGATTTCTTAATTAAGTAGAACTAGGTAAATAGTGTTTTTGTCATTATATATTGTAGAAACTTATTGTACCCTGTAGAACCTGGTTTTACGTGGTAGAACCTGATTTTACTTGGTAGAACTTGGTTATAACTGGTAGAACCCAGTTCTACCTTGTAGAACCTGATTCTTCTGGGTTCTACCAGGTAGAACCCAGCAGGACTTTTGGGTTCTACTCAAAAGGTTCGCGAGGTAGAACTTTTAGAGGTTCTTGCAGCCCTAATTAGCAGCATCTTGCAGGTTGGTATAGCGGACACCATTTGCTACTATGTCACTTTTTCATGGGTGATGTTCCCCTTTAGGAGAAAGTTAATTTGGAACCAAAATAGTTTAGGGTCTGAAAGGTTTTAGTTTGTAGGTTCTGGAGGTATTGTCTTTTCACTGATTTTATTTCCTTTTACACTTGTTTCTCAATTTTCTATATTCCACGTAATCCTTAGTTAGATTTGTAGATTGTAATTTTCCCAGGCTTTGTCTCTCACCCTCATTTGTTTTCTAAGGTCTCTGGATAACCACTTTGAGTGTTTTCCCTTGACTCTGATTTGTTTTAGGGGGATGCTTATGGCGGCTGAGAGGAAGTTATTGATGAAGAAATCAAGGGCTGAGTCCAGATTGGGGGCTAACTTGATTTGAGTCCAATCCACCACTGCTAGGGTTTCAAGAAAGGAGCAGGTGTTGAAATTGGAATAATCCAAGCCCAAAAATTCTGGGTGGAGGGTTGGGATGGTCATTTTCCAGATGCCGAATATGGGGCATGGTCACTTGTGGAGTCTGCAAACATCCCAGCCAGTTTAAAACTACTGAGGTTGAAAGCGAGAATCCAGTCTAATGTGGTGTGGTTTCCTGACAATGTCAGCCTACTGGATCCTTGGATCAATTGGATCAAGCTGGCCTCTAGCAAGCTGGATTTGATATCACTAATGGTGTGCTGACCCCAGTGGAGTTAACACTGCCAAGGATTATTTTCTCCCACTGAGGTAGCCCCAAGATCAGAGCCAGAAGGTTTTTAAGGCATATTTTGCAGTGTTAAGCAGTTGTAGATGCAGCCTATTAGCAGGGCTTAGTCCTGCCAAGCAGTATTTGATGAACACCACCTCACCACCTGATTGGTATGGTCTGGCATTGCCACCAGAGAAGCATTTAGGGCATTTTTACTTAGACGTTAACTCCACCACCCTTCCTACCACATCTATAATGTCTAAAGGACTTAAACCCCTGAGCGCAACCTCATGCAATAAGATACTAGGCTTAAGCCAGGTTTCAGAAATAGCAATTATGTCAGGGAGTGCATATTTACCCATGCCTCAAATGCATTTTGGTCTGAGGCTGTTAGTATTCATGTGGACTAGTTTCAGACCTTGGCATTAGCCCAGAAGCCATAGAAAGTGACACAGTTGGAACACTAGAACGTGAAGGGCCAGGGTTAGATTCAATATCCCGCGAGTAACAACTTAATGGTCAGCAGGAATTTCAGGAGTGACCCGGGGAGGAAGATCTGATGTTTGCAGACTCTGAGATATTCCATAACCATATAGCAGTTTCCCTTTTCTAAGCCTGCATATGGTGATAAGGATAGTGCTAAGGTTGGCTTGGGGTAGATACACAGAAATTGGAGTACAGAGGGTCTGTGGGCTGCCACGTGTCCTGCCTGAGAGTGAGCAGCAATTGGTCTGTGCCCAGGACTACAAGTATGTAAGTACAACCCAGCACAATACTCAGTGCCACATTAAAGATTAAAGATGGGTCAGCTAAGAGGAGGAAGTTCAGATTAACCCCCAAGATATACAACAGTAGCAGGTTAGGGAAAAGCATGGAGTAAAAATGTAGGTAGAGACAGTATCTAGGTGGAACTATTAAAAAGTAGGATAATGTGAGTGGTTAGGGTCACCTCTACTAAAACCAGAGCCATAGCGTCCTCCACTCCAAGCTGAAGCACCCTGAACCTGAGCAAAACCTATGCAAAGAATGTCAGGGAATACTTAGTGTGTGAAGGAAAGGAAACAGTGACCTCTAGAGGTAGCTGGATATGACTTGCAAATGGTAAACTGGACTTTTTTAACTATGAATTTTTTAACTATAAATCCTGTACAAATTCTTAGTGTAAGCACACTGCACCACTAAAGGAAGCTGTGAAATGCAGATAGCAATGAGTAAGAAAACAAGTGGCACTGGTATGCTGGCGGAAAGGCGCCAGGTTCAAATCCACTGTTCACTGCTCCCAAGACAGAGTTTTTCAGCTGGAAGTGGAGGGTGACTCATACCTGCTAGCCTAACGGCAGCGTTTAGAGCTCCCAAGGCAGCAGGTGTGTGTTGGAGGGGTCCTGACCTGAATGTTATTTTCCTAGACCAGCCATACTGGTTAATTAATATTTATGCTCCCAAATTATTGCTGACAGGATCTCTCTCTTTAGATTGGCCCAGTCATATTTACACACTCCAAAATGGGTACTCTTTGGAGGAGATTTCAGTTGTGGGTTGTCCTGTGATGAATGATGGGGGACTGCTACTTAACTTTACAGTGACGCTAATTTAAAAAAAAATGATAAGTACTGCTGGCCTATAGGATTGCTATAAGGCTGTATACTCACCGATGTATGAGGGTCCAGCTACTAGAATTGATTTTGTCTTTTGACAGCAGTGGAAACTTCAGACCATAAGGCACTTAATTATCATTGTTCTCCTTGGCCCTAAATACAAAATAAACACTGATCTATCTGGAAACTAAATAAAAGATGAACATATCACTATGAAGTGGAAAGATTATACATTGTACTACTAGAGTTTCTGTGCTGCTGTGCAATGTACTCTCAGAATGGTGGGAGGCATAAAAAAGACTTCAAAGAATGTTTTTTTCCAAAACAAGGAAACATGGTTAGGGATAGGTCTGTTAAATATCTCACATTAAGGAATCGGTAACAAAAAAGAGATCTCTAGGGTTTTTGAAGAGAGGTTTAACATTACAGATCAAATTAAAATTGCAAAAATTAAATGAGACAGCTGCAATACTGCAGAGCAGTCTCATTAAAACAAGAAGCCAAATTTGGTATACAGGGCATGAAACAGCAGCTGGACATGTTTAAAACAAGGATCTCCTTATCTGAAGTGCAGGATGCAGTTCCGTCTCTAAATAAAAATATGACTCTTGGGTCGGATGGACTCACTTCAGAGTTTTATATTACCTTTGAGGACTCACTGAGCCCAGATTTGATTTCCTTTATAATTAAATCTTAACTAACAGAGTGTTGCCAGATTCTATGACCCAGGCAATTTTAATTTTATTACATAAAAGAACTAGAACTGACAAACTAGAAGATAATATGTTTATTCTCAGACAGAACATGCACCAGTATCTTCCAACCATTTCAAAAATAATCTTACATGATATTTTTATAATGCTTGATGCCATATTTTGAAAGCAGTATATATTTGAACTACTACAGTTCTCCTGTGTTGTTACATGAATATACATGTAATATAATATGTTAAAATGACAAGACTTTAAAATGCAGTGAACCATTTTATGCAAAGGCAGTACAAACAGAAAACAAAGTCTTTCTGAGAGTATCTCTTAATTTCAAGTTTCAGTCTCCGCTCTCCTTGTCTCTCTAGCAAAACGTTGCTGCACTTCTATAACAAGTCTTTGTCTGGGAACTCGTTAAGAGAGCCTGCTTCTCAAAGACTGCTCTTGTAAGTTTACAGAATGTTCTTGTCAGTTTCGATGCAGGTGCAGCAAAAGAACATAGTGACCCAGAAATGACCTCTTGTTTACAGCTCTGCAAAAGGCTTAAAACTGCATCTCAGGTTAACCCCTTGAGTTTGAAATAGCTTTTTACCAACATTTCAACAGTATAACTATATACATTTTAAACAAAAGATCCCATTTTCACATACAGTTTTACACAGAGATTCACATATATTTTTTATAACTGCAGATATGCAAGGGAGGAGGAAAGACAGAAATAGCAAGAGAAGGCAGAGAGATAGCGAGAGGTGGAGAATTGTGAAACCATTGGAGTGATCAGTTCCTAGATCTTGCAAGAAAATTTGGTTGCACAACCAGACAGACAAGAGACAGAAAAGAAGAGGATAGAACAGATCCTTGAGTCCAAACTCTTTCTGTATAACAAATGGAGCATGGCGTATTCAACCCTGTCACACTAAGCTTTAGGCACGTTGGAAAAAGGGAACTTGGTCTTCCATGGCTGCAAGGGTACATGTTTGCCCTATCGTATGTTATAAGCCATTAAATATCTCCCAGAATCTGTCTCCACTCCCCTTGGGTTCAGTAAGAAAGACAGCTTGCAAACACACAGTGGCTGGGATTCCAGTTAGGCCAAAGCTTAAGAAGATACCAGGGACGAATTCCTGCTCTGTGTGATACAAAAGCAGCCTGGATGAAATGCCTCAAATGTCTCATAGCCACGACATAAGCTACACCGCCCCAGACACTTTGTGACTCTGTGGCATAATCAAAACATCTTAGACAATGGGAAGCCCATACATTGAGGTAATTGGGAGTGAAAGAATATATTAACAGTGGCAGAGATATCCCTTCCCAGTTCAGATATCATCCCATGTTTTGAACAGCTCCAAGCCAAATACAGTCTTAGAAAACAAGGCGTTTGGCAATATCTCCAACTCAGAAGAGCAGTGAGCAGTATTAGCAGAACAATGTCAGATGTGCAGAATGGGTGTGGCTCAATACGGAGCACAAAACAAATGCGGCTAAAGGACTTGATGGTAGAATATTTATTTATTTCATTTTGGTAACCGGGTAAGTACACTAGACAACAGTGTGCCTATTTTCAGGTATAACCCAGGAAATTACATTTCACAAGAACAAGAGCAAATAACAATTTACATTAGCATTTCCACAAGAACAGGTTACAGTTCATGAAAACACAGTACGATGATAACAGTACATTACAAACAAGTGGGAACAGGTGCTTAAACCGCAGCATTGATTATATGAACAATTGTACAACAGCTATAAGCGAGAGTTAGACACAGACGTTTACGCTGTGTAATACAGGAGCAGACAGTAAGGGATGCCCAGAAAGCATCCATGTGCATCAGCATTTTCATTACAGGCAGTAGGGCAGTGAGTGACAGTAGGAGTACAGTCTTGTTTTACCATATTTAAACATAGATAAGTGCTATGGTTGGAGTTATCTCATTACACTGTATAGACCATTAGCGTGCAATATGCTGATTTGTAGAGTATCAGCAGTTTAGTACATAAATATATGCTACCTAAGTGATGCTTATCCAGACACCTTCAGTAAAAGCAAGATAGACTGGGAGGAAGACTACAACTATATATTTTCTTAAGAACAGTGGTGGTGTATACACAAGTGCATTCTGCATACAGAGATGCAAAGTCAGCTAATTCAGCTAAAAATAATACACAGAGCGGTATGAAACACCCAAAGCATTACAAAGGTGGGAATTCTCCCACACTCCCAATGTTGAAGATGCCAAGCATCGAATGCTGACCTGATACACATCTGTGGCACTGCCCCAAAATCAAACAATTCTGGGAGGAAGTTATTAAGGATTGCTCCAAAGTCCTGCATATTCAAACCCCAGCCCATCTAGCTCTCACTAACCTGGGAGATGTTTCACTACTCATGAAAAGGTCGCTCCCGGAGGCAAACTGGCTTCTTCTAGCCCTGATGGAAGCTAAAGGGCAATCCTTATGAAGTGGAGACAGGCCATTCTACCATCAGTCATACAATGGCACCCTGCCCTTGCCAAATCTGCTGTGTATGAAAGGCCCCTCAAGGCCAAAGGAAAGCTGCAGGTCTACACAAAGAAATGGAGCCCTTCCTGAGGTTATATCTGTGTTTGGTCCCCCGGCACCCATAGAACCCACCAGTTAAACTGGCCCACTTCAACTGATAGAGATCAGAAGGAAGGAAGCAGAGAAATAGGCCATAAAAGACAGCATATTAATAAGCTCAAGAAGACATCGGAGGCGGATAAACATCAGACCTCTGGCCAGACAAGGGTGGACAGTACACTTGTGGGAGGAGGGGCATTGACCTGAATTCCAACACATGACTCTCCTCATCCACTATCACCTAGTTAGGACTTAGGTAACTTTGAGCTAGTCAGGCAGTCCACCCCCATGCACAATGCAGGGGAATATGGTGAGGTTGCACCATATTTATGGTATTTGAATATGTTTTTGTGTTAAGAGCACTGATCGTGTTATAAATGCAGTTCAGTCTGAGCTTTACTATAGTTGTTCATTGATAGGTTTTTCCTTGTCAGATTTTCAAGTTTAGTTTTAGTTCTTGGCCCAGATATTCAAGGGTTTGCACCTGGGCGCAACTGGTTGCAGGCGTAACCTAGTAATACCTCGGGGGAATATTCAAAAGGGGACTTGCAGCACAAATCCCTCGTGCACTGGGGTGCAATGTTAATGTATGTGATGCAACTGAAAGGAGTGTGCCCATGCAAATGCAGCACATCCTGATATTCAGCCTGAGATGTGCGGTGCATCTGCTGGCACAACCCTAGATGCGCCGCATACTGGGGCACAAAGTTGAGCCGAAAAATGGCTCAAATGCTGGCCACCCACAAGTTGGCAGCTATATTGCAGGGTGCAACACAGCAACCGCCAGCTGTGGGTGGCCACCCGCCCACACAGAACACCGTCCACAAGCACCCATATGGTCCCTGATGGTCTAGTGGTACCCCGCCCTCCCGTAGTCGTGATCGCTGGTTTTAATATTTAAATCATATCCCTGGTAGTCTAGTGGTACCTCTCTCTGCTCTGTAGCCATGATCACGGTAATAATAACTAAATAAATCCCTGAGTAGTCTAGTGGCACCCCCACCCACCCGTAACCGATCGTAGTAAACCCTTCAGAAGCGTAATCCCTGGTGGTCCAGTTGCCCCACCACCCACCCAGACCCCTGCCCACCAGCTCCCCCATCATCGGCAGGCAGCTGCACCCGCCCACACACTGCTCGGCCACCCACCGAATGACAGCTTACAGTATAAGCTGTAAGCCCATTGGTCCATACTGTGGACTAATGAGCTTACAGCTCATACCATAAGCTGTCATTCAGTGAGTGGCGGTGGTATGCAGGTGAGTTGCAGCTGCCCTATGTATGCAGGGGGCTGGGTAACGAAAGTCCTTGAGGGTGAAGGGTGGGAGCAATTAGACTACCAGGGATTATATTGATGTATTATTACCTATGATCATGGCTATGGGGAGGAGGGGTACCACTAGACTACCAGGATGTGATTTAAATATTACAACTGGCGATCACGGCAGGGGCGGGAGTGGGATACCTCTAGACTACCAGGGATTATGTTTATTTATTATTACTGGTGATCACAGCTATGGGGTGGGAGGGAGTACCACTAGACTACCAGGGATTATGTTTATTTATTATTACTGGCGATCGGCTTATGGGCGGGGTGCCCCAGGACCCCTCTGTCTGCACCACATGCTGTGCAGGGCGCCAGGTGCATTTTGCTGGCTGCCCTCGCAACTCATGCAAATGGCCCCATTTGCACCTTGCATACATTATAGCCCCATTTTCATGTCCAGATCTGAATAGCTGGGAAATGCACCCAAGCAGTTACAGTTGCACTGAAGCATTCCCAGTCCTACCTGTCACAGGGATAAGCTGGTGCATTGTTTATGCACCCCATGCATTCTGTGCTACTGTATATTCAGAGGTGATGCGCCTTGGCACATCTCCTTTGAATATCACCCTATCTTTGCTATGGCGCACTTCTGTTGTGCTACACCTCCACTTACGCAATTGCGGGCACAGTCTGAATATCTAGCCCTTGTATAAATAATAATGTAATGTCTATTACATGTATGTTTGAAACTGAAAATTCAATAAACTTTTACATGATTAAAAACACTTAGTTACATCAGTGACAACTTATTTTAAGTGGTCCCCTTGATAATAGTTCCCTGGTTGCACCTGGAAAAACATCAGCTCAGTGTACCTATCCTGGTCACCACATTTCAAATAAATAAAACATATAATTCTGTATGAGTTTACACTACTTCCCTACCTGATTAAAATTTAAATCCCCAAATAAAATCAATTAATTTTCCACCAGCTAAACTCTATCCACTACACGTTTTAATGGGGAGAGGGTTATACACACAGGGGCTGTTAAATTTTTTTTTCTTAAACCAGTTGTTTTACTTCCACTCACATATGCAATTTATTGTCTTTGTGAATGAAATTTCACCAACCTCAGATGACTCCTTCTCATAGAATATTCTTTTTCTTAAGGTATATAGATTATCTCGCTTGAATAGTCTGTTTTTCAGCATGCTGACTTCATAGTTGGAGACCAAAGACTTGAGCCACATTTTGCTTACATGCTACACAAATGTATCTAAATCACCAACTCGGACATCTTTTGCTGACACACTGTGTATATTCTTTTGTGCAAATCTTTATGGTTTGTCCACTGAGGATAACAGTTAATTCAGATAGTATTAACAGGGAAGGATGGTCCAGAGTTTAGATAAATATCTCTAGTCACTAAAACAATTAAAGAATTAGGCCTTCTTGCTTTCTAACATATTACCAAATCAATAGCAATAGCATATCCTATTCATTTATTTACTGCTCCTAGAAGATTAAAAATATTTAGTTTTGACTTCGGTGGCGTCATCGGACCTATGCGCGATCTGCTGGCTCCAACCCCATCGCGACTGAAATCTAAAGCCATCGCCTTAAAAATTAATGCCTTCCCCAGCCAAAGTTACTAGAATGAGAGCAAACAAGGCACCAAACACTCCGGTGCAAAAACTGAGGAAATGCTTCAGGTGGAACAAGAGGATCCCACGGAGACTCGACCGGCAGCAGGCGGTACCCAGGCTTCCATACAGCATGAATCGGGCCTACCAAACGAGCTCGTCAAAACCATCATGCAGACAGCACAAACGGTCCAAAATATAGACCAGAATTTAACAGATCTCAGAGCGGAGTTGGGCAATGTAGATCATAGAACGGAGCAGTTGGAGTTAGCCTTCGCCAGAACGCCAGAGCAATCAGACAGACAAGATCGATTGCTTCTATACCTGCTTGTCTAGAGACAGGGCGCCTACCCAGAAGATAGATGACCTGGAAGGGCGATCCAGACGACAAAATGTAAGATTCTATGGCATTCCAGAAGGTATGGAGGATAAGTATGGAGATACTGGAGCTTTTTGAAGGAGTTAATTCAGGAAGTGTTAAAGATCCGGAAGATCTTGACCTCTCGATAGATCATGCACACACGCTCCTAGCCGAGACCCGGGATCCTAATGCAAGACCTAGAACAATAATAGCTCGTTTTACCTACTACCAAACCAAGGAAGAGGTTCTGCGAAATGCCTGGCAGCAAGGACAGTTAGCCTACCGGGGACACAAAATCTCCCTAGATAATGACTACACCACTACAGTACAAGAGGCTCGAAGGGCTCTTTGGCCTATAGTGAAAGCACTACGAGCTAAGTCCATCAAGGCCCAAGTCCTCTTCCCGCACGACTGAAGATAGCCACAGATAAAGGTACAAAGATCTTTCCTGATCTACTTGCTGCCTCACAATATCTTGAATCAATATCAATATCGGTACCCACCCTGTATAAAGAAAAGCTGGAGACGGATCTGATGGCCTCTGCGTGGATGGTAGCCCAAAAGGGTGCGATGCTTCCTGGATCTTTGAAGAGGCTCCGCCTCAAACTTGCAATCGGATGTCTCCTCGTTGTTTTGGAAATCGGTGACCGGTCACAGTAAATAAAAAGCGCAGCATCTGAACGGGGACTTAAATTCTGTTCAACTGGAGGAAACAGGTTCCTGAGTACTCTGGGAAATGACGAAGAAGTGATTTTATTCCCTTCTCAGCTCGCTTCGCTATGCTTGGTCTTTGCCCTGGGCTCCCCATGACCCCACCCTGAACATCCCAAAACCAAGAGACATACACGATCTGTTCATAATACCCTGAACCTCGCTCTTGGTGGGAAAAAGGATTAAAAGAGAGCGAGAATCATTCAAGACTGCAGAAGTGACTAATATTCAAAAGTCAAAGACAAGTGTAGAGACTAACAGAAGAGGTGGAGGGAAGAATGAAGGGTTCTCTGGGGTTGGGAGGGGCAGGGAGGGCAGGACCTGGGGCGGGATTCGGACGAGTTCCGTTTATTGCCGAAGAGAGATGTTATTTTAAGCGAGACTAACATATAATGGCAATCTGGAGTGAGCCAAATTAATGCTGAGACAGTAAGGGTCCTCGTAGTAATTTCCAACTTATGGCTTGTCTGGTTTAGGAGGTGAAGAGTGTTCCACCTGATCCTCAAAGGCTGATAAGAAAACTTGATGAACCAGACTGGCTTTCCTAGGCCCCTTAAAGTGACATGCAGTAACCTAAGACCTCAAGACCCACAAATCGTCACAGCAAATAATTACTGTAGTGGTGCAGCTGGCTGCTTCAAAAAAAAAAAAGGCAGATTAGCGAAAATTGTTATAAGACAAATTAAATAAAAAGTCATGGTGGGGGACAGAGGCATGCGCTCAATGGGGAAAGGTTACTACGATGCTAAGTCCTAACAGAGGGATTTCCCTAGGACTAAAGGGTTTCTCTTGGTAATACTGAGTTCCTTTCAACGGCTCTAGAGGCTACAGCATCTAGGCTGGGATATACTCAGCTAAACCTAGGAAGTCAACAAAATTCAACCTGGCTAAATGAGAAGGGAGCTATTACACTCGCTCATTGTTGAAAAGTTATGTTCTACTTGGTTAGTAAGAGTTGAATTCAAGCAACATGTTGCAAAGGATGAGTTGCAATGTTTACAAGTTCACTTATGTTGTAAAGTGATTAGTTCATTGGGTAACAGTTTTATTAATGGTTTCAAGATTTCAGGCATGATTCACTCAAAAGGCAAACCAATGTAGAAAAGAATGGCAAAATATGAACAAGTCTCATGAGTAAACAACTCACTAGAATTTTGTCTTTCAACATGAATGGCTGCACAAGCCCAATAAAAAGGAGAAGGTTAATGAAATATTTAGTACAACAGGAGTGTGGGGTTAACTTTCTCCAAGAGACACACCTCTCTCCACAAGAAATAATGAAGTTGAAATCTAGGAGATTCCCCAGGTGTTCCTCCCTCTCTCCAAAAGGGAGAAAGAGGGTTGCAATCTTATTGCCGCTTCCCTCCCTTTTGAGGTAAAGGAGGTGGTGCAGGACCAGGAGCCAGATATATTATAGTGACTGGCAGAATACAAGATACTAGGGTCACCCTCGTAAATGTCTATGCACCTCCAGGGTCACCGCTCTGCTTTATTCTTCTTTAATCCACCCAATTGCCGAAAGGGCAGAGGGATATTGGTCCGGGGGCTGGAACTAATTTTAACAGAGCGTTAGACACTACATCCTAAATTCCTACACCAGATGCTAAAAATCCAACTCTGTTAAGAAAATACTAGAACAGAGTGGTTTGAAGGACATCTGAGGAAAGGTATCCAGGACTAAGGAATATACCTGTTATTCTCCCAGGTTTAAAGTGTTCTCCAGACTGGATATCTTTCTCTTTTTCAATGTCTCATGAGGGTTTGCTGAGATCTGGGTAGGAACATGTACACTGTCCGATCATAACCCGATATTTGTGGAAGTAGACTTCTCCTCCAAAAAAAGACACATTGGAGATTGAACAGCTCCCTCCTTCAGGATAAGAATGTAGTGTAAGAAATTAAGCAACACATTGCTAGAACCCTGCAGGAGAATAATAAGGGGATTTCCCCACAGATATTGTGGGACACTGTTAAAGCTATGATTAGGGAAGGCTTATTGCCATAGCATCCGCAAGAAAAGAGAAACGTAAGCAAAACAACAGGAACTTCTGCAACAGATTAAACACTTGGAGGATGGTCAAAAGCTTAGATGGGAAAAAACAGAGACAAGGAACTTAAACAAAAAAAGAAGGAGATGGAGGTTCTACAAAAGGCAGAGATAGAAAGTCCTTACATTACTTGAAGCAAAGATTTTATGAGGGAGGTCCACGAGCAACAAAACTATTGGCCTTTAGATTAAGGAGACACCAGGCAAATTCAGCTATTACCAAATAATAATACCGAATACTAATAAGATGGGTACCAAATTAACAGAGATATCAGATGCTTTTGTTTCATATTTTAGTAAGCTCTATCAGCCTCCGATGAAACTTCTCCTACAGACAGATTAGAGTTCATTTCATCTCTCTCACTTCCCACCCTGACGGAGGGGGTCAATCCCTAACTAGACCAATCTCCCAATTGGAAATTTTAAATACAATTAAGCAGCTAAAACCTGGTAAATGTCCTGGACCTGACGGGTTCAGTGCTGAATTTTATAAATCCTTCAAAATGGAGTGTCCCTCTCCTGAGAAGTATACTCAGCCGTCCTGGGAGGAGGGAGCTCCCGTCCACCCTCCTGGCAATATGCCACAATCTCTTTAATTCATAAAGAGAATAAAAGGCGACTAAATGTGAATCATATAGGCCTATATCACTGCTTAATGTCGATTACAAAATACTAACCTCAATCGCTGCTTCTAGACTAAACACGCAACTGCTGGGTCTCATTAATATGGGTCAAACAGGGTTTGTCTCTGGACGACAAGCTGCAGACAGTGTTAGCTCTGCCATTGACACCATTGATGCAATACATCGAGCCCGCACTCAACATGTCTTATGAGCCTTGACGCGGGAGAAGGCTTTGATAAAGTCTCATGGAGCTTTCTGTTCATGGTACTAGAGACCATGGATTTCCGCCCATTTATAGAAGGTGATAAAGGCTCTATATACTAACCCGCCACACGTGCTTGAGTGAATGGAAATCTTTCAGAAAGGTTCAGGCTTAACATAAGACTAACCCTTAAGGGTGCATCGCTGTACATGACTTGGTGTTTAATTGCTGAGAAGGTCCGTATTTGGTTCTATAAACTCTCACATTAGGTTGGAGGTTAAGTAAATTGGAGGCCTTTCTTGGTCGGAAGTTGGGATTTCTCTTCCTAGGGACACAGTTACTGGGTCAGAAGTAAATAAGATCCGAACTTGCATGATGGATGCAAGGAAATTTGAGTTAATGAATGGTTTATTTTGTTCGGGGACATTTAAATGTAACTGTGTATGTATATAGTTAGAGGGTTGTACATAGTTTCCACTTCCAGTTTGGGGAGGTGGGCCGGGAGATGCCTTGGGATATAAGGTGTAAGTCTTTGTCTTGGAAATAATGGTATAACTTTAATAAAGAAGGTTGTAAAAAAAAAAGGTTCAGGCTAGGCAGGGGGGACCAGACAGGGCTGCCCCTATCTCCACTGCTATTTGCATTATACATTGAGCCTTCGAGGAGGCCATCCGCCAATCGGAGACCATAAGAGGCATGAGGTGGGAGGGAGGAAAGGAGAGTATCCTTGTATGCGGATGATGTACTCCTCATTGTCAAACCCAGAATCATCCATCCCGCAGTCTGGTCGATTTTGGAGGAGTTTGGTGAGGCATGCAGGATACTCTGAATAAATCCAAAACAGAGGTACTCTGCTTCCACTATGCTCCATCTCAGGAGACACTCAAAATGTACCGCTAAGATGGGATTCTGAGAGAATGAAGTACCTAGAATCGGTAATAACCTGGAATCCTTCCAGACTCTTTGAGGCTAATTATAAACCCTGATAGACCAGATCAAGAAAGATTTCAAGAAGTGGGCCCTAATCAATCTCCCAATGTATTCCAGAATCCACATAACCACAATGAATATCCTTCCCAGATTCCTTTATTTATTTCAATGTCTTCCTATATTTATTAGTAAATCTCAATTCCTGAAATGGAATAAGTTAATAACTAACTTTGTCTGGAATGGAAAGAAGCCCAGGATTAACTTTAAGATACTCCAAGCGCATAAGAAGGCAGGAGGTAGATCATTGCCAGATTTGGAAGACTATTATTTGGCTACTCAACTAAGAAGGGTGGCCCTGATCTGGTCCACCCCTAGTTTTAAGTCAAATTTGAAAACAATTGAATTAGGGGAAGCAGAGGTGCAGTTCCATTAGATGTAAGAGCCCTAATGTCTCAAAACAAACTGGGCATACCCCTCACCGACGCCTGTCAGAACACCATAACAGCCACACACAGAATCTGGCAAAATATGGGTTGAGGCGGTCTGTTTGGCCCCTGATCAGAATAGCCTGGTCCCCGGACTTCCTCCCGCAAAGCTAGACCACACCTATAGGCTCTGGGAGAGGCAGGGCCTGGTCTACCCAGATCAATTACTGCAGGGTAAGCAGGTCCTAGATTTTGCCACACTTAAAGAAACTTATGGACTTGAGAACAGAGACCATTTCAGGTTTCTACAAATCAGGTCCTATATAAATTACTGTCAAAAGGGTGACCATACTTCATCTAAAGCGGCCCCTCTGCTAAATTGTATCCGTGAAATTCGGTCAGGACAACTACAGAAGGGCCTCATTTCAAGTCTATACAGGGCCTTATCACAAATGAAAAGAGACCCTTAAATAAAATTAAAATCAGGTGGAGGGAAGAAGGTGGAGTTGACATGGAGGAGGAGACTGGCTCAGGGCTTTCCAAGTTACTACTAAGACCACAAACTACGCCCTATTGGCAGGATTTGAATGGAAAGTGAAAACCTGCTTCTTCCTCGCTCCCTCTGCTTTGCATAAAAGAAATCCAGCGCAGGCCCAGGAATGTTGGAGACAATGTGGGAGAGAGGGCGACATATCTACACGTTTTCTGGGAATGCCCAGGTTAAGGGACTATTGGGATGGGATCTGCAACATCCTGCGGGAAGTTTTTCTATAACACAAATTTTGAGCTTCTCAAACTTAATTTTGGGAGTCCCCCAGGACCTTGGCTCCACTGGCTCTGTATTTGTGGGCTATATTTATTGTGGTGGCACATAAAACTATAACTCGCTTATGGCGAAGGCTGAACCCACCAGAAATGCAGAGCTGGGTCGCTACAGTACAAGAGATTAATGAAATGGAGGAGATAACCTACAAATTAAATCAAAAAATAGATTTATACATAAGGAGATGGACAAGGTGGTTCTTGTGGAAAGATGTACACCCAACAGCCTCCTCCTCCTGATGTGGTCTGAAATAATTAGGGAGGAGTAGAGAGAGTGGGAGGGAAAGGCTAAGGAGTCACTGGCCTAATGCTACCCATGGGGATCTTATGGTGGCAAGAATATATCAAGACAACATGTTCTATTTTTGAGGGAATGGTAATGCTGAAGGACAAACTGGGAAAAAAAACCCTTAAAACTCTGTATTGAAAAGTGACAAATTATTATAGCATTACAGAGTAACTGAAACTGAACTAGAATGACTGAAAAGCCTGACAAAGATGAATGTATTTGTACCCATTTGATGTCAATAAACTTGAGTATAAAAAAAAAATATTAGTTTAACACTGAGCAAAGCAAAATTAAAGGTAATCTGTTTGCTGTTTGTTCTATATTATTGTTAGCTACAGAATAAGGCTCTTTGAGTAAAGCCATCAAAGAAGAAACAGTAGTATATTCAGTGTTCCTGAGTAAAGCCCTAAGTTCATTTTGCTCACTCAGTTTCTGAAAACAGATAAAGAGGATTGTATAGAGAAGAAAAGTCAGCAATAATGTTGAAAAGGATTTTAAGATTCCATAGCAGAGTGGAAGATAGATGCAAACCCAAAATCATATAGCAAACAGCCAACAATGGAGACAGTCAATAGGTAGCCTCTGTACAAACAATACTGAGGAGATGGAAGTCAATGTAGGGCCTAGTGAGAGTTTGGATTGGTCAAGCCTCACAGTACCTGCGTGGACATTCTAACCAGATCTTGGTTTCCTCTTTGGATCTTCAAAATGTCCAAAGCACTCAAACCAAAAGGCAAATACACAGCAAAAAAAAAAACCTACCCCATGAAACATCTATGAAAAATGGCCAGTGAGGCAGCCAGTCCATCAGGATGCAAATGCAATGTTTCTCTGCTTCAGGTTTCTCACTGCAGTGGCAGCTTTCAGCCTAGGTCACAACTGAAATAGTCCAGCAAACATCCAACACTGCAGCCAGGTATGATCCTCTGTGTCAACAGTAAGGGTTGTGGGCTGGCCCATCGGAGCAGGGGTTGGATTTCAGACGCCAGTGACCCAGGTTCGGAATGGACTCGGGTCGCTGGAGGGCTGGCCGGGAAAAGGATACAGCATCCTACGGACTGGTCTCCTTCTCTGGGGGGAAGGTGGGTAGTGCCCAGTGCAAGACAGACCCCTGGTGGAGGCCAGAGTCACGCAGCTGCCGGCGATTGAATGCAATGGAGGAGGGCGGACACTAGACGTCATTGCACGCCCCGCCTCCCAGGAGGAAAAACAAAGAAAATGGAGGGGAGAGCCTCTGTCTCTATGAAGCCTCCTGGGCTTCAATTAGCCACTGCCACCACACTCCCAACCAGATATATGCCCACGGCCGGAATGAGAGAACTGGAGCCACGGCCCCACCCTCCGGGGGTAAGCCATGGGTAACCGGGAGATTGCGGGTATAGGCAGATGGTGGAAGCTCGGGGCTGTGACCAGTGTAGAAAAATGATGGAGGGCCTCCCGAATAAAAGGGAAAAACAAAAAAACAGTAAAGGTTGTAATTCATTTCCTAAATAAATAAATACTTCTGGATGCAGGAGCCTGACCCACAACACTAAACACCTTCAAATGAGGCAGAGAAGACTGGGAGCTGAGCAAGTAGACAGTCTTCAGATGCAAAGAAAGCAATCTCATAGGGGTGCAGTCTAGGACAGATTGACTCCACAATGGCGAACTAGGATCAGCACCAATGGACTGGGAGAACTTAAAAACAGGGCAACCAAAAGTCCACACTATAATCAGAAAAGCCATCCAGTCAGTGAGATCAAGGATGTCCGAAAGTTCTGGTTGGTAGCAATGGATCTGCCCCTCATAAAACCATGCCGGTGGGGTGGGGCTTGGCCTCAACCAAATGCTCAGTCATTCTGTCTCTGACAATGACTTCCAGGACATGCCCAACATCAATGGTATACAGATCAACCTAGAGTATGCTCTGGTGACCTTGTCCCCTTCTTAAAGATAGGGACCACTGTGGACACCTTTCGTCCTCTGGCACCCCTTCTGTCCATACAGACTCATGATAGAAAAGTTTACAAAACATAGATCAAACAATGTTGATTAGTGAGGATAGCTACTGTTGTTATAACTCCCTTACAAACGTGTGTCATTCCTACCTGGTCATTATTTGACAATTTGATTATACTAAAGGAAAGAGCACACAAGGAAAGGGAAAGGCTCTTATCTGTGTATTTAATTTCTAGATCAGAGAAAATCTATGACCATGTGATCCATTCTACCTCTTTAAAGCCATTGCTCATTATGGCATTCTTACTTCATTCATTGAATGGATAGCCACATTATATAATCAAGGGGTTGTTATACCATTTGTGAATGGATGGCTTGGAGAAAATACACAATACATGCTAAGATGGTAGGGAGGAAGTATGCATCCTCAGTCCTCTGCTGTATGTCTTTGCAGTTGATTTATTGCTCTGGAAAATACAGGAACTGGAAACCATTACAGGTCTGCAGGTCGCTCTCCCATTTACCTTAAATGTATCAGCATAGCAGATGATTTGTGTGCTTTGCTCAAGTGCAAGAGTCTGTGTAAATTTAGGACACAAAGGCTATGCCTGCAGTTCAGTGGGTAAGAGCTACCAGTCACACCACCTTCCTGAACCATGTAGGCCAGCTTCTTCCAGCCTCATTCAGAAGTACTCTTCCTTTCCTGTAGCCCTTTGTCTCTGTATATGTCTGCCACTTTCCTTCTGTCTTTGGGATTTCTGTTCGATTTGCAACCTTCAGTAGTTTCTAGGTCAATATTTTGTTTTTCTACCATTCCTGGCCACAGCCTATGTTTCCTTCTTTCTCTTGGTCAGCTATTCATGGGGTTGAAGGTCCTCCAGGAGTGCTGTTCAAAATTAGTTCAGCCCTGAACATGGACAGAGGCAGGATTAGGAGTGTTGAGTCAAGGGGCACCCAGGGAGCAGGCCTTGCCAGACAAGGGTCCCCTTGCATGATTCCCATTCCCTGGCTCCTGAAATTTCTGGTCAGCAGGCAGCCAACAGACCAGCCAACCCAGCCACTGCCATTAGGACAGTTCTTTGTAACAGCATATTTATTTATTGGATTATAATACTTTTGAGCAAGAGGCTCTTTTACAAAGGTTCCACGTCAGGTAAAAGACAAACACAGTTACATAGTAAGTTACAAAAACAGGTAAAGTGAACAGTGCATGATAGACAAAAATAAAGTGCAAACTTAAGGATAATACAGAATAACAATGCAGCCAGGCAAAGGCTATGTCATGATAGAGGAGGAGGTAGAATAGGAGCGGGGATGGAGTATGGGAAGGGGATAAGACAGACAGAATAGGAAACTTAGATCACTGGGAATGGAGATGGGGAGGGAGGAGGGTCAGTTTCATGATAAGTGGTGGGGGATAACTTAGGTCAGTCAAAGAATAAAACCACTGTGATGGAGGCTTTTATCATGGATTCTTTAGCAGATCTGGTATAGTATGTCATGGAGACCTGACTGGGGATGACTCGAGGCCCGTGCTCATGGCGTACATTCCTCCAGGTTACTCCATGGTGCATTGTCCTAGGCAGAAGTGCAGGGTGGTGGGTAGCCATCTGCTTTAGGTCTACTTTGAGACTGACAGCATACCCCATGGAGATACCAAGTCATTTGAATGCATGGTGATGAAAGGTGGGCTGGGTACAAGTTGCAAGATCATTGTTATATGGGCGTCAGCAGGATTTTAAAAGTGGGAGTGCATGTCCCCATCAGAGACTTCAACCAAAAAGGGGGTCTGGGTCTGGGGAGAGTTGCCCGTAAGAAATTTTGAAGAATTTAGCTACCAAATGGTGCATTTTAGAAGCATTTTCTATGAAATCTGCAGCAAGACAAGCATGCAATTTTGTAGCTGAATTCCTGAAATGCACAGCAGGTGACTTGAACCAGGAAACCAGAACATACCTGCTGTATTGTCTTAGTCTTACAACTAACTGCTCCCAAACACAAGAAAGATTAGCAGCTCTTTCCCCAAGCCAAATGGTGCATGGGAATGGGGATGATGATTTACTCCTGAAGAAATTCTGAAGAATTTGGTGCCAAATGGTGCATTTTAGAAGCATTTTATCTGAAATCTGCAGCAAGAAAAGCATAGGATTGAGGAGCTGAATTCTGAAATACACAGCAGGTGACGTGAACCAGGAACAGGAACATATATGTTATGTTGTCTTAGTCTTAGAACCAAGTGCTCCCAAACACAGAAAAAGATTAACAAATTTCCATCCCCACAAGCCAAGTGATGCTTTGGAATGGTGGGAGATATACCCTGCAAGAAAGTTTGAAAAATTTGGTGCCAAATGGTGCATTTTAGAAGCATTTTCTATGAAATCTGCAGCAAGACAAGCATAGGGATTTAGTAGATGAAACTCTGAAATACACAGCAGGCCACTTGAACTAGGGAACCAGAACATACTTGGTTAATTGCCTTAGTCTACGAACCAAGTGCTCACAACCACAGATGAAAAAAGATTAACAACTTCCATTTTTTCCCCAAGCCAAATGGTGCCTGGACATGGGGTAGTGTTTACCCTGCAAGAAATTTTGAAGAATTAGGTGCCAAATGGTGCATTTTATAAGCATGTGCTATTAAATCTGCAGCAAGACAAACACAGGGATTTCGTAAGCTGAAACATGACATCCACAGCAGGTGATTAAGATGAACCAGGGAACATACTTACTGCCTAAGGCCCTGTCCACACTATGTCTCTGTAACATTACAGAGTGCCCAAACCCGTTACCACAACAGTTTATGCTATACCCTGTAACGTTACAGAAGGGTACCGGAATCGTTGTTGAAACTACAGGAGGTGGTTTCAACAACGGTTATGAAACCGGTTACACCTCGGTAACGCTACTGCGAAAGTGTGGACGATGGTAATCAGTCCCGTGACAGGGCCCACAGTGCAGCGCGAGCTGCATCCTGGGAACAGGTGCCTCTGTAATGGTCGCCCGGCACCCCTAGTGTGGACCGCGGTACTGGTCCCATAACGGACACTGTTGTAATGTGACACTGACGCTTCCCTGGCTGCACCGGATTGCATCCGCTACTGGGCCGGAGCGTGTAGTGTGACAAGGCCTTAGTGTCAGAACTATCTTCACACAAAGACAGAAGGCAAACAGTCTAATGAATAACTTTTCTTTTTTTTCGAAATCAAATGGGGTATGCTGGTGGGTGAAACACTGGGAGGATTTGCCCATTGGAAGAAATCCAGAAGAAAGAAGAATATGTGGCAAAGGGTGATCTTTAGAAGCAAGCTATGTAATCTGCATCAAGACAAACACAGAAGTTAGTAGCTGAAAACCCTGCAATACAGAGCATGACTTAAACCAGTGAACAAACTTGTTTGTGTCAGGTCTTTAACAGGTTGTCATATGCCAACTGCAAAACCTAAAGAAAACAATCAGATTGCTGAAATGTTTTTGTGAAAAATAATTCTATTGTGATATCGTGCAAGACACAAACACCAAAATATTTCATTCTTTCATCTTCCAAGAATTGAGAATGCATGTGGGTCGACAGACAGCAGAGACTACTAAAAGGAGTTTGGCTGTAACATACAGTACAACCTCAAAGCCACGAACTTCACTAATCCAGACTGACTGGTTAATCGACCCCCTCCCATACAGAAGTCAATTATCTGTAACTGTCACACCTCTAACACCAATGAACCTAATGCCCTACTAGTTAAGCGACTGCTTCAATTTCCTCTAGGAGTGTTTAAAATTAGTAAAATCCGGTATTTATAACAGCCTCCATAGACATGTATGGGACTCACCCCACACTCTCCCTGGCCACACGTATCACAAATTCTGAGAGCGTGGGGGCAGAGTTAGCAGAGCGGACTAATCAGGAAGTTGGAAGGATCGGCTGGCCATGGGTTTGGTGCCAGCTACGATCCCTTCCCCTTCTAAAACTGTTCACTTAAAAGTTAAAATTTTTGTATCAGTGAGTTCAGGATGATATAAGGTATTGGGCTATGAAGCCCAATACCTTATATCGAAATTTCCTTTAAATAAAGCAGTAACAAACAACAAAGCTAACACTGTTTTTGAGTCCATTTATTAATTAAATTCTGTTAGATTCAGAGATACAGATTTTACAGTTATGAACAATTATCAATCCGATGGTGTTAATAACTTTGAGGTTGCACTTAATATTGAAGTTCAAACATGGTCAGCTGAGCACACACAACAACTGTTTGATCCCGTCCATATAATTTAGTGATTTTCTGCAGTGCTGGCTGTAGTAGGAAGCAAAGATCAACACGTCTGTTTGACAATTTGGCAAATCTGTCAATGACTTTGTTTATTAGTTTTGTTGCCTCACCCACTATTGCTAATTTAGCAAGACCACTTAGTCTGTCCTGACCTATTTTGTTTCTCAGGTATGTCTTTATTCATTTTAGAGCACTGAAGGATCATTCATATGAACATGTAATGACTGGCATAGTAACTACAATAGTACCCAACTGGTGGATGCCAGGAAACATAGCCAGCGGCAGTGAGTCAAGCAACGAAGAGATGCTCCGTGGGCAGTTTTCAGCAGGCAACCTTACAATAAACCTCTGTGCTACAAGCAATTCTTCTGCAGGAAGTTGTACCCCATAACGATTGCACGTAACATTTAGTGTTGTCTTGTCTAAAATAAAGAACTTGGTTTCAAAGCCTGAACTGCTTTCAGTAGGTCTACCCCTCTTTTAAAAATTGCCATCTCAATTCCAAAATCATGTTATCTAAAACTGAATAGTAAAGTTTAGTTTGGTAATCTGTTTCTAAAGTAACTGGCTGCTGTTCCCTAACTCTTTGTCAACCACATATGCATCAAAAGCTGCGAAGCAATGGCATGTCCTGGATGGTTCCTTTGTTCTGTTACAGCATCAGGAGCTATGTTAGGTGGCACAGCAGATGCTGTTGTTTCACAGAGGAATGCTTTACATTTGTCTTCATTTCAGAATGAAACCAGAGTATCGATAAATGCTTCTACTGCAATGCCAGCACTGGCTAGATCCAGATCTTCAGCCTGCAGTAGGTTGTGGAGTATTCCTGCAAATCCGAGTGTGATCAAACAGGAAAAGACAAAATACAGCATTGAATGACGTCAAGAATCGTAAAGTTCCAGTGCTTTTAGGTGTATTTCCATGGCCACATTGTGAGAGATAAGAGATTAAGGATTCATATGTACATTTCAGTGCTTCCATAGCTCTTTTCTGACATCCCCACCTGGTGCAGCTCAGAACTGTGACCTTGAATGTTCTGTCAAGTCCCATTTCTTCCTGTACCTGTTTCAGTCTGTCACTGTGCACTACAGATGTTGAAAAGAATGTATGCAAGCATTGCACAAATTCAAAGAAATCTTTTACTGGAATACACTGACATGAATCCACAAGAGATAGATTTAACTTAGGTGCATGACAGTGAACATACACAGCATGAGGGTGGTCCTTTTGAAAAGTTCCTGAACACCATTAAGATGACCACTCATGACACTTGCACCATCATAAGTTTGGGCAACAAAAGTAATGCCTAGCTCAAAGATATCAAATTTTTTCAAGGTGTCATTAATGTTACAGTCAATTCCACTTGTGTGCAATTCGGATGTGTGCACATTCCGGTTGTATGCACATATTCCTCCAGTCCCGATTCCATTACCATTACTGTAGTGTTAAAATGTGGTTGTGTGCACTACGAGTTTTGGTTATGTGGCACAATTCTGACAGCATTTAGCTGTCACTAGCAGCAGTAGTGAGGTGTTAATTATGTTGTTGAATGGCTGCTTTTGTTCAGCGCTAAGTTTCCTGAGCTCCACTCCACAATCACGGGTAGCTAGCTCCTAATCGCCTCAGCTATGACTATTGGTGGAGGTTGTGGGGTATGAAAAGCATCACTTCTGGATCTATTGAAATCAGCGAGCAGGTTTGGTGGTTCAAGTCAGTGTCCTGTCTTCCTGAGCAGACTCAATGCCGTGGACACATTATTCAGCTTCAATTGCTTTTAAAGATTTTGGAGATCGAACCTGGAAAACAATTTACAGTTTCGCTGGGTAGATCCATACTAATTCCCAGCCAAGAGCATGCAGTTTAGACTTTACTCCAGAAAAATGTTGGCGTTTGATTTGCAAGTCCCGGATGAAATCCTATTGCCGCCTCAGTCGATCGGGTCATGTTGTCATGCTCATAAAACTACTGCAAATTGCATATTTATTAACTGCTGCAGTATGTTTAACTTGTTGACACAAGATAGAGTGTTTAATAAACTGATGTTATGTTTTTACAGCAATGATTCTGTCCTGTCTATAAAATTGCAATTTCGGTTTAGTGCATTTTCGGTTGTGTGCACACTTTTGGCTGGTCCGCAGGGTGTGCACACAAGCCGGAATTGACTGTACTACATAATCCCTTTGTATCCAGTTCAGAGACTTTAACAAAGCATAAACAACCTTCAACAGGTTTATGGTTACAAACATATCTGACACAAATGCTCATTTTTTCCTGACATGAAATGTCTAGAGTCATCACATAAAACTAATGTAAATTTAGCATTTGGGCTTCTTGCATAATCGCACCTGTAATATAGGATGCAGCAGACTAAATCCGACCATTCTGTGATTCAGCTGATGTGTATATTGCATTTGATGGGATGGACTCATTAACTTGAAGAACTCTATCAAACTTTCTAATCAAGTCTAAAGTCTCTCTGAAGTTTCCTTTATTAGCACTCTGCTCATCCTCATTGTGGCCACGGAAAGGTAACCCAAGCCTACCCAAATATAGAGTGACTTCTACTAGTCTTTTCGTGTAATCCCTTCTTTGCTGAATTTTCTTAACCTTGCCATTGTCTACCTGTATCATGGTGTCACCTGTTTCCTGTGTAATGCGATATGCAGACCAAGCAGCCATTGCACTTCTATGGGTGTGACTTGATGTGTGTGTCCTGAATTTCTACAATGCCTTTTTCCAGTTCTGAAACCCTCGAGTTGTAAAGGCTTCTTCAGCACATCCCTGTCCCTGCATAAAGCATCCACATGCAAAACAGAATGCACTCTGTTTTCACAGCTGTACTCCAACCAATAGAAATCTTTGTACCATTGATGGCTAAAGCCCCATCTTTTATTTTTATTTATTTTGTTTTTTTGTTTTGTTTTATTGGTTTCACCAGGAAATTGACTGGATCCGAAGATCCTTTTTCAGCCACACCTGGGGAGGAACAAAATTTCAACATGTTAAATACAATATATACAAAATTCAAATTTAAACATAATAAAATTACATCACTTATGTTCACAACCAAGCAGTACATATACAATATCAACACATTCTTACAAAATTCATGTATAATCATACGTACAATACTTAATATCACATTCTTGGCAATGAACTACTTTCTTATTTAAAATCCTTAAATTCATGTGACCCCATCACTCCTACAGTTTGAGGCTCTTTCAAGATTGCTCTCTAATGTTCTCTTAAAGATAGCTCATGTACTATTGATGTCCACATTCATATGCATCAGATTATTAATCATTTTGGACCATATGTTGTTATTGAATGTTCAGCTATTTTGTGTTTGTTTTCTTTTCTAAGAGTAATCTTATTGAGGTAGCTCTCAGTACTCTTGATGTGATCATGCGCTGGAAATGCCTCAACAGGATTATTGGGGCATTTGCTTGAAATATCCTGTACAGAAACATGTAAACTGACTTTGTAATTCTCTGTATTGGAGGAAGAGTCCCAGATACACAATATAGGTTGCAGTGATGTTCTCTTTTATTTGTGCAGCCTATAGCAAACCTTGTGATATTGTTAAAGGTCACTGTGTATTTTTGCAACAGTGTATTGGAGGCATTTACTAGTAAGATACAGTTATATTCCAAAGCTGGTAATAAAACCTGTTTTGCAATAAGTTGTATTGCCTGAGTCATTAATCAGTTTTTGTTTCTGTACAGGAAACCCAATTTACTGTTTACTTTGTGAGTCACTTTTGATATATGATCTTTTAGAGTCAGACCACTATCCAAACTGACTCCCAAATAGTTAAACCCATCTACTTGTTGTAGTTTAGTACCATTTTACTTTTAATAGATAGGGTGTTCCTTCTAATCTACGTGTTAAACCAAATAAAACTGTGACTGTTTTTTTTATTTAATAAAATTTTGTTTTGTACAAACCACTTTTCACCTCACAGTATATGGGCTGAAGTTTGACTTGTAAGTCCACTCCACTCTCTGATCCCAAAATAAATTACTGTGTTATCAGCATACATAACTGATGCCATAGCACAGATTGTTGGCAAATTATTTACGGAAACAGAGAATAGAACAGCCCAAAACTGATTCCTGCAGTACACCTGTGTGGATACTTTTCATAGTTGATGTCAATGAACCAATTTTAACTTGCTGCATTCTAGCTGTTAAATAATGTTCAAACCAGGCAGTGGCATAAGATCCCACCCTAGCTTCCTTAACTTGGATATCAGAATAGGGTGGTCCACCAAGTCAAAGGCCTTGGTCAGGTCAATGAAAATGCCTCCTGTTAGGAGGCCTTTATCCATGTTGTCATAAATATCACTTGTTAACCTGACCAAGGCCATCAATGCTGTACGCCCTCTGAACCCATACTGATTTCCATTTAATAGATCATTTTCTCCAGGTATTCAGTCAGTTGTTTTGTAACTATTTTTCCAAAGTTTTTGCAAGCGCTGGTAATACAGATATTGGTCTGTAATTTGTAACTTGTTGTTAGTCCCCTGATTTGTGAATAGGAGATATTATTGCAATTTTCCATAAATCTGGGATTTTATTTGTGCATAATGAAAGATTAAAAGATATGTAACTGGTTTACACAAATGTTTAGCTGCAACCTTCAATAATCGTAATGGTATTTCATCTGCCCCTGGGCCCTTGTTTTCATTTAGGGTGGCTAATAGGTCAAAAACCTCCTTTAGTGAATTTATGTAAAGGCAAATGTTCGTATG
The DNA here is from genome assembly GCA_016271365.2 of Neoceratodus forsteri. Lineage (NCBI taxonomy): Eukaryota > Metazoa > Chordata > Ceratodontiformes > Ceratodontidae > Neoceratodus > Neoceratodus forsteri. Next base: position 447,735,433 of record CM028131.1, on the reverse strand, counting down.
TTTTCGCATGAGTTAAATTATCTATGCTATTGTTTTGAACACATGTATCCAAATTTTGATAGTTCAAATTAATTTGATTCTTGTATTGGCCACGCCTGTAAACAATTCATTAAAAGCGTTAGCTATCGGTTGATCATTATCCAACACTGTGTCCCCAGAAACAGCTTTGGTTATTTGACCTGCATCCTTGATTGTGAATAAATTCTTAAATGAGTCCCAGAATGTTTGTCGGGTTCGTCACAATTTTGGTACTGAAATAGTCATAGGCTAAGTGGGCCTTTCTCTTTACTGCCAAGATCAGTAGTGGGGTTATCATCAATGTGAGGTGCTGGAAGGGTCTGAGACAAGTCTAATTCAATAGAGGAGGTAGTACAAGACTGTTCAAAGAGTGCGCTAGTAGTGCTGTTAGTACTGAGACTGCCATCCTGATGACTTACTGTCTCAGTTCTTTGCTCATTACAAGATGCGTCTATAGACCTCCTTTGAGCACTTACTGGTTAATTTTCAGTTGCTAGGGGAGTAAGTAGGGAGAGGGAGCTGATGGTGCCACTTAGTCAGGGATGTGGTGCTGCCTATAGATGATAGGTGGGGCCCTCCTATAGGGTATAAATAGCTGGGATTTTGGTGCCTAGGGAGAGTTGGAGGAGAAGCAGAGAGAGAGAGAGAGAGAGAGAGAGAGAGAGAGAAAGAGAGAGACCCAGAGAGGAGCCTGGGTGTCAGGCCACAAGTTCAGCTGGGGGCCATGGCAGGGACAGGGTGGTCCACTTGCCACTCCAGCCCACCACCTTTGAAGACCCACAAAATGGAAAGCGACATTCCGGGAGTTGTAGAAGGGTAGCAATGGAACACAGAGCTGGAGCAATGCAGAAGGCCTGTCGGTGCAATTGGGAGTCAGAGCCTCAGAGAAAAAATAAAATGAGGCCTGCCATGTGAACTTCAGCACCTTGGTGGTAAACACTGATAGGGCCTATAAGCCCAAAAAAGTATTGCTCATGGGTAGTTCAGCTGTTGGGCTGTATTGTTTACTGTGGGCAGGCCCATTATGCCAAATGGGGCCTGGGGTATGGCTGGAAGGTGGCAGCCCAGCCGCTGAGGGTGTAACGGTGACAGAGTTACCCTATTCCCCAGGATGGAGGCTGTTGCTGAGTTGGGACCTACAGTGTGAGCCACTTGTGGAGGTGTGGAAAGTCCATTTAGGGTAATAATGTTTGGGACCCCAGCGGGTGGCAGTCCATTGGCAATCTGGCGTGGCACTGGCAGAAGTCCTCCTGATGAGTTAGTTCAGAGGTTGAATCGCTGCATTAGTGGAGTGTGCTGGCTAGGACTGGGAATTGAGGTTTGGGGCACCCAAACCCCAAAATAGGCCCAGTTACCAGCCAAGGCATCAGTAATTGGATCTTGAAAGGGTTCTAAAGGGAACTAAAGGAAACGAGAAGTATGCTTAGTAAGAAATAACCCTGGGGTTGGAGAAAGTGTCAGATCTTGAGAAGGTATAACACTAGGCTGGTGTAAATGAAGTACAGAGATTGAAAGGTTTGGGGCAGTAGAAATGTCTGATGCTGTCATAAGCCAAATCTCAGCTTCGGAATAGAAAGAAGAGAGAGTAAAGGAAAAGTAGTGATTGCAGCAGAGAGAAAGAGGAATAGAGAAAGGAATGAGATATGAGACAATGAAGTGTTGCAATGTTTAAGCTACCTTATTTTAGAGGCCTGTACAGCCCTAGAAACTCTGCTAGGAATTCTAGTCTGTACGACTGAAGGAGATCTGCATGAAATAAATAGTCTGTTAGCACAAGAGTCTGTCGTAGAGTGATTGTTATCATTTTCCAAGTTTAATTAAGTTGTTTGTTGCCTTTGATTCTTGAGTGGACTATGAACTTATTCAAATGACTGTGCATGTCTACCTTTTCTTAACCACCATTGCCCCACAGATGAGAAGGTCTCCTCAAGTATGGAGTCTGCTCCTCTTCAGTGACTCCCAGTCACACCGATTACAGAACCCATTTAACGAGATAGCTTTGCTTCAAATGCTTAGGCCTGTGGTTGCTTGTGTTTGTCAAGTGCCCCATCCCGACACTACTCACCATCTACACCCCTAGACGGGAGGGGGCTTGCACATCGTTATCAGTTATTATGTCTGTGCACACAGTCTCATTCACAGATGAAGAGATGCCGATGAAGAACTCATTCTTGTCCTTTTGCCAGCTGTTCCCATATTAAAGAAAGACCTAATGTCATGACTCATTTTGTTTTGGATGTTGTTCTACTTTAGTTCAGTTGTACCAAAATAATAAATGTGCTGATTTATTATTCTATGGTGGTACCTACATTGGTAGGATAGCAGGTAACGGTTGGGCAGTCTGGGTCTCCCTACACTCATACCTCTCCTTATTGAAAATCTGTTTGTTTTTTGTTTTCTTTTCTTTTTCAGGCAACAGAGGTCTGCAGGTAAGGGTAGAGCAGGCTGGCTCCCCTACACTCACACCTCTCCTTAGTCACAGTCTGTTTTTGGTTTAATTTTTTTTTCAAACAATGAAGGTCTGCAGGTAATGGTAGAGCAGGCTGGCTCCCCTGCACTCCACACATCTCGCCTTAGTCACAAACAATCTGTTTTGGGTTTAAATTTTTTTCCAACAGCAGAGGTCTGCAGGTAATGGTAGGGCAGGCTGACTCCCCTACACTCATACCTCTCTCCTTAATCACAAACAATCTGTTTTTGGTTTCATTTTTTTTTCAAACAACAAAGGTCTGCAGGTAACAGTGGGCTGGCTGGCTCCCTGCACTCAAACTGACCTTTCTCTTCTTCTTTATTAAAAATTATAGATACATAGATACATTTCTAATGCTTAAGGTGCCCTAGATGCTACGACAAGTTCTCCCCTTTCGCCCTAGCTTGATAATTCCCATGTGCTTATCCCACGATTCTTGAATCACTGAACTGTGGCTGCCCCACTACTTCCTGGGGAGACTGTTCCATTTCTCCACCACCCTTTCAGTGAGGTACAGCTTCCTCAAGTTCCCCAAGCTTCCCCTTTTAGACTCATGCTGTGCCCCTTGTTCTGCTATTTCCCTTCATGTGAAAGGTGCTCCCTCTGGTACCCTGTTGATCCCTTCAGATACTAGGTCTCTATCATGTCCCTCTCTCTCTCTCTCTCTCTCTCCCCTTTCCTCCAGGGAGTACGTATTAAGAGTTCTGAGTCTCTTCTCATCGACATATGCTGCATCCCTGACACCAGTTTTGTCACCCTCCTCTGTACCATCTCCATCCTGTCTGTCTTTCTGGAGATGGGGCCTCCAGAACTGAGCACAGTACTCAGATGAGGCCTTACTAGGGAGCTGTACAATGGTACCACCACTTCCTCCTTCTACTTGCTATACCCTCCCTATGCACCCTAGTATTCTGTTAGCCTTCCGACTGCTTTGTCACACTGTTTAGTCATTTTGAGGTTGTTTTCTATGACTACCCCGAGATCACTTTTGCCTCCAGTGTTACCCCATCTAGTTCATACTGACTCTAGGATTCCTCTCCCCAGGTGCATAATCCTGCACTTTTTGCATTGAAACCTAGCTGCCATTCCTTGGACCAGTTTTAGCCTCTTCAGATCTCTCCTCATTTTTTCTATACCTTTCTGTGTATCTGCCCTGTTACATAGCTTTGTATCATCCTGAACAGGCTAACCCTCCTTCTAGACCTTTTTTGTTTTCAAGATGTTAAACCTTAATTAAGGTGGCCAGCCTGCAACCTAGGGGTGCTGGAATGGCTGCTCAGCTTCAACTGCATCAGATTCAGTCCACATGAGCTTCTACTTTTTCTCCCAGAGTCCCCAAATCAAATTTCTTTTGGTTTTAACTGAGCTAGCTTCTAATGTGTGCTGCTGCACTAGTAGTCCACCTGATTCCTGAGCTCCTCTTCTGTCTTTCTCACAAAATATAAGATTTTGTTATGCATTTTTATTTTTGGTAGACTCACTCTTCAAACCTAGCAGGCCATGCAGGCTCAGCTCCTGTATTATCTCCTATTCTCCTCCCCTCCCTACAGCTCTCTCATGTGGCTCGTAGATTTTTTTTAATCAGTTTTGTTTCTTTACCAGATTGTTTGTGTTGTGCTCTGTACTGTGCTGCTCATCGATAAATTGAAGAACTCGAAATGAGTAATAAACTGAAGATAGACTGATCAAATTCAATTCAGTTGAGAATGTCTGCATGCATCCACGCACTCCACTCACTGAACAAACTGACAACCTGAATGCGAGTCAGTTAGCAGCGGCACTGCCTAGCCCAATTGTCTGTCCTATCGGAAGGTGTCCCCATGGGTCATCTGATGTCTAAGCTAATGATCAGATGACCCATAGGAGACCACAGTCATGGATTGCGGTGGGCCAGGAGGTGGGGGCACGAGTAATCAGTCACAATCAGGCACGCCAGCCACCACATGCACTTGCACGCAACTTGATGCACAGAGGAATCCCCACAATGAGCACTGTCAACAACAGAGAAAGCAAGCAGGCACCATCAGGATCGATCAAGGATGGAGTTGGAACGGTGGAGGAGGGGTCACAGCATGCAATTGACAGCCTGTGTCAGTCACTGACTGACTCACACACACACAACTAGCCAGAGTAAGTTTACACTGAAACATCTGCTGCTGGAGCCTGCACATGCTCTTTTTAATTTGCAAACTGCCCGTGCAGATCCTCCCACCCCCAGCCAGCTCTGCCCCTCAACTATGATCTGGCGGTTCTTCAGTTCTCCTCCAGGCAGCAGCACTCTGCTCCTCCTCTATATCATAAGCGCCACCCTACCACCTCACAGGCACCTGTAAAATAGGAGGAGGAGCAGAGCGCTGTGCTGATTAAGAAGATTAAGTAATAAACGACAAAGGAGCTGTCTCAGATGAACTGAATGAGGTGCTACTGCACCGGAAAGACTCTGAGGGCACCATACTGAACTGGTTGTTGGGCTAATGATGCCATGGTCATATTTATTTATTTTTATTTATTTATTGTATAAATCGGATTTACAACCTTGAGCCAGAGGCTCTTTACAAAGGTACCCTACCCAAGCAGAGGACATACAGAGTCAACACACGGCAGAATACAATCATACAGTAACACAGTTTTACATAATTGCATGACCATAATGAGTAACTAAAAAACATTTCAGAGATGACAGGTTGGTACCAGCAGGTACTGGCAGAGGAGACGGAGCCCATGGGGGAGAGGGGAAGGGGTGAGGGTTGTTTGACCCAGAGGGCTATGTCGATAGTGATAGAGAGCAGCAGAGCATCTCTTAGCGACAGGTGCAGCAGTGGGTGTTGAACAATTGGTTCCATAGAGTAGTTTTAAAGGGAGCAATTTTGGTGGTGTTGGAAATGGCTGCAGGAGCGAGTTGAACCAGGATGAGGCTCTGTAGCTGAACGACCTCTGTGCCTGGGTGGTCCTAGTTCTGGGTACCAGTAGTGTGTCCTTGTCAGTGGTTCAGGTAGTGACTCTGGAAGGTTTGAGTTGGATGGAGGCAGAGACCCCAGGGGCAGAGAGCCCAAGTAGAATCTTCTTAGTTAATAGGCAAGTTTGGTAGTGGAGGTGTTCATAGAGGCTAGGGAGTTTGGCCATGTCATAGAGCTGACATGTGGGTGAACCTAGGGGCACTGGTCACTAGTCTGCAAACCTTGTTTAGGGTGAGTCGAATTTTGTTGAGGGCTGTGGAGTCAGCAGCCCCATAGACTGGAATGCCGTAATTGACAAGGAGACATTACTGAGGACGTTATGGCAAGTCTGAGGGCATCAGCTGGGAGGCAGTCCTTGTGACGGTAGAGTATGCCAAGACGAGCATTAGTGGTGGAAGCGAGGGCTGTAATGTAGGTATGAAAGATGAGGGCCGAGTCAAAAGTGATCCCAAGGTATTTGTAGGTGTAAACTTGTTCAAGTGGTTGATGAGTGTTGTGGAGGATTTGGAGGGTTGTTGCTGGCTTTGTTGTCGTGTGGGCAAAGAGCATTGCCTTCATTTTTGAGGTTAATGACCAGTCTGCTCTCCTTAAACCAGTTTTCAGCATCATTGAAGGAGCATTGGAGGGAGGTTGGATTTCTGTTGGTGGAATAAATAACGGGCGCATCGACATACAGGAGAATATTGCCAGAGCAGGCACTGGGCAGGGTGTTTAGGTACAGAGCTAAAGTGAGTAGTGGGCCCAAGATAGAGCCCTGGGGAACCCTGAGTGGATGGGATGGGTTTCTGAAAGTATCCCATTAATTTGACATGCTGGGAGTGGGCTGACAGGTAACTCCAAGACCGGGCAAGGGGACCAGCAGAGAGTCCTATATGGTTGTGGGTATTAGTAGGAGGGGTGGAAGGCAGTGTCAAAGGCCTAGAGAGGTCAATGAACACTGCTCCAGCTAGGGAACCAGAGTCCAGAGAGAGTGCAGGAAGTTGGAGAACTCCATTAATGCTGTATTTGCTGTGACCAGCATGAAAGCCATGCTGTTCTGGGCAGAGAATGTCATATTTTGCTAGATATTCAGTCAGTTGAGTGGCCACCACTTTTCTAAGGCTTTGGAAAGGGGGGATGGAGATTGGACGATAATTGCTGGGGTGGACCTGTCACCTCCTTTGTGAATAGGTGTGACTATAACTGTTTTCCATGTTGTGGGAATTGCCCCAGGCAGAGGGACAGTTTAGTAGTTCAGTGAGTGGGACCAGGACATCATCCAGAACCAGCGGAGTATTTTGAATCCAGGAAGTCGCTGCTAGGACTGTTGCTATTTAGCGCTTTAAGCAGGAGTGGTCTAGCTTCCCAGACAGATATTTTGCATAGGTTGAACCGGGGGCGTTGTGTATCTGAGGGCGGTGGGTCAGGGTTGGGTCAAAAAGTTACTCGGGAGGACAGGGCTAAGATCTGTGAAAGTGAAAGTTAAGGCAGTTAGCATGTCAGTGGGGTCAGTAAGGTGAAGCCACTGACCGTAAGTTGGGCTGGGGAGCGTGATTTCCATTTATTTCTTTTATATTGTCCCAGAAGTTCCAGGCACACCCCATGAGGAGGTGAGGGTGGCCTGGTAGTGGTCTGCCTTGCTTTTTGGATGGCCCATGTGCACCTATTACGTGTGGCGCTATATGCTTGTCTGTCAGCCATCCGGCCAGTCTCAGTGGTTATACGCCAGAGGTTATCCCTGTCCCTGAGCAGTTGGAGTAGGGCAGAGGTGACCTAAGGTGTGTTTTGCCTTTTGTAGTGGATAATGGTGAAGGAAGCAAACAGATCACAGGCCATGTTAAAGGCTCGTGAGAAGAGGTCGAGGGCAGTGTCAGTGTTGGTTGCATGGCAGATGGGAGACCAATCAATGTCAGCAAGGAACTGTTTGAGTTTCTTCAGTCCGCCTGGGTGGAGACGCCTGTGGTGGGTGGCTTGGGCTACAAGCTTGGGTGTGGGGGCAGACCAGAGGAATAAGAGAGGGAGTGGTCGTTTAAGTAGTCTGAGAGGACTTGAATATCCTAAATCTTTTGGGGCGGTGAGATAACGATGTCTAGGAGGGTGCAGGTCCCAGTAGCTTGGTTATGTCTAGTGGGTTTGGAGACGAGTTCGGCCAGGTCTAATGCAGTGAAGGTGTCTCTTTATTGGTGAGGCAAAAGGACTTTGACAGTTCACGCTATGGTTCCAACTAGGACTTGTTGTGCTTTACTGGGAGGAGGAGAGATATTCAGTTAGAGACGATATAGCTAGGGTCTGGTTCCTTGAGGGTATGTAGAGACTGTGAGATAGAACAGGCTCTTGGATGGGTCTGGGTAAGTTTGAGGTAAGGCCTGGACACCGTCTGCTAGTTTGGGGCAGGGGCGTGGCCAATGATGGTGTCGCAAGCATAAAATGCATAACCACCACCACGCTACCTGTTCGATCCTCATGATATAGGGTGTAGCCTGGAAGGGAGACAAAGGAGTCTGGGTGGACTTAGTTAGCCAGGTTCTACTAGGGCTATGATGTCTGGTTGGTGTAGTATGACCCAGCACCGAATGGCAGTGAATTTTTCAGCAGGCTGCAAATGTTCATAGATGCAATACAAGTCCATTGGACCTGGTTGGTGGACTGGTGGTGGCAGGGCCTGGGTTGGGGTGGATATTACCAGGAGGAGTAATAGAATGACCAAGGTTCTAGCCCTGGGGTGGCATATACCAGCCTCTGGGGTAAAGGAGCACCCAACAAGGATTTTACACAGGTGTTTTAAAGGGAGCATGCTAAGAAGGAGCACCACAAACTCCCAAACTCAAACAAATTAAAAAATAGCATGCTCAAACCTTTATGTTACTCCACACTGAATTCACATTTCTTCTAAGGATGCTGCTAGGTTGTGGCAAACAACATACAATCCAAAGATATTAGCATGCTCCTTTAAAACATCTGTGTAAAACTTTGTTGAGAACACAGTATAAAATGAGTCAATTAGTAGCCACTGTGGCACTGGAAAGTTAGGGACTAAATCAAGTGTCCCACCTTGATGTTCGAGATTTAGCTTACTCAAATTGGAATTCCAGTCTGAAACTAAGAGGACCCTCTCCTCACATGTAGCTTGAATTAAATATAGCCAACTTTGGCAGAGGAAAGTTTAAATATGCTATACTATGTGGGGGACACTGGATGCCACACCTCACGCCACGGTGACCTGGGTTCGGAGCCGACCTGGACTGGCCGGGGTCGGCAGGGGAGGAGAGGGATTGAGCATCCATAGGACTGCTCTCCCTTCTCCAGGAGGGGAGGTGCAGCCGTCGGAGCACTGACGGACCTTGCAGAGGCAGGGGGTGGCGCGGAAGTGCTCCCTGGCAGTCTAGGCGGCCCGTGCTGGAGCTGACGCCGGGAGGAATTGCATGCGGAAGCACGCACGCCTCCTGTCCCTTGGCGTCATTGCATGCCACACATGTCTGGGGCAATCTGAATAGGGAAAATTGGGCACTAGTCACAGTGCAGCATGATGGCCTCTCTATGGGGAAGCTTCAGCTCTGAGGGAGTGCAGTAACATTGATCTGGTCCTGGTGGACGAGCAAGAGGGGGCTCGCCACCTCCCGCCGTGGGGGTAAGCCATGGGGATGAAGCTGCAGGACCCGAATAGGAGCCGAAGAAGATCCTCAGGATGGCAGCTGGAGACCATGGAGGATGCCAAGATGTGAAAGGTAGGCTGACTGGTTGCCCAGTGGGAGAAAATGACTACAAAAAATATGCTATGCTATGTGGGGGATGCACTAACATCTTTGGATTGTCAGTATCCAGTCTTTGATGGGAAGTGGCACTCTGTCCATATGGGTGGAGTTTGAACTGGTGTTGGCAGCTGATGTTCTCCGCTGGTTTCTGGTCTGTGTCCTACTCACTGTTTATTAGATCCTGGGCCAACAACGCTTCTGTCACAATGCTAGGGGATGCTCGATCCAATTTTGCAGAGATCATTGTGTGTTCATTTATGTAGGAGATTTTCCTCGGCCTTGAAAAAGAGGTGGTAAGCCCTCTTAAGAAACCTTAATTGAACTTGATGATCTCTCTCAAACTACAGGCTCAGTATCGAACCTTCCCTTTGTAGGGAAGTTGATAGAGAAGGGATGACAGTGCAGCTGGAACAACACCTGAAGAAATATTACATCTATGAGACTCTCCAGTCTGGTTTCCAGTCACGCCATAGTAAAGAGACGGTCTTAGTCAAGATGCACCATGATCTCCTCCTAGCAAGGGATAGTGGTCACCATTCCATCCTTATCCTGTTTGACCTGTTTTCAGCTTTTGACACAGGGGACCATGGAGTGCTACTTGCCCATCTGAAGCATTATGTAGGACTCACAGGTACAGTATTGCAGTGGTTTAAGTCCTTCTTATCTGGCAGGGTGCAGCAGGTGGTACTTGGCTCTTTCATCTCAATCAGTGCTGTGCTCTGTTGTGATGTGCCTCATGGGTTGATTCTGGCTCCCATGTTGTTTTCCGTATACATGTTGCCATTGAGGGACATTATTAGATGCTATGGTTTTGGCTTTCATTGCTATGTTGATAATACCCAGCAATATATGTCTGTGTTCCTGATTACAACATGGCTATCATGGAACTGACTGTACTCCTTACGGAAATTCAAGACCAGGTGGTGGCCAGCAGACTCAGACAGATTGCACTGAAGATGGAAGTATTATTGGTGGAGTTAGGGTGATCTGGTTTGGTGATGACAAGCAGTGGCACTATTCTTTCTTCCCTGAATGGTGTAACTGTCAGATCCATAGATATGATGAGGAATATGGCGGTCATTGTGGACTCCAAGCCGACTTAGAATATCAGGGGTCATCTGTTGTCCGCAGATGGCTTTTACCACCTCTGGAACATATGAACATATGAATTTGCCAGCAGAAAAAGACCACCTGGTCTATGGAGTCTGCTCGATTATGCAGGTAGCAGCCCTATTCCACAGCTGCCCATCCTCCTCACCCCTCCCTTTATCCTCCCTCTGCCCTGTCCCAGCCCCTTTGAAGCAGCCCACCAGTTTACAGGTTACTACCTCCACTGGTAACACGTTCCACACTGCCACCACCTCTCTATGAAAAAGTGTCTCTTCTTTCCTCCTGAACCTTCCCTCCAATCTCATGTCACGTCCTCGATGTCCTTCCCCACTCTTGCCCTGAATAGCCACTCCATACCAGTCCTGTTTTATCCTCTCATGTACTTAAATATCTGGATCATATCCCTCTGTCCTCCTCTCCTCCAGCGAGTACATATCCAACTCCTTTAACCTACTCTCATATGGTAAGTCCCCAGCCTTTGTATCACCTTAGTTGCTCTACACTGCACCCCTATCAGCAATTGAATATCCCTTTCAGGTACAGAGCTCCTGGATCAAACACTTCTAGAACTGGCTGATCTAGTGATTCTGGTGCATGCCCTGGTTATGTCTAGACTGGATTCCTGTAATGCTCTGTACCCTGAGTTATCCATGAAGTTGTTGCATCACTTGCAGCAGGTCCAGAATGCAGCAGCCCAGCTGGTTGCTGAAACTTCTCAGTTCAAGCATATCACACCAGTTCTCCATGTTCTTCACTAATTTCCAGTACAGTGGCATATCACTGATGTGTACTTTTTACTTACAAGGTTCTGCCCAGTCTGGGTCCAAGCTACCTGAAAGACCTCCTGACATATAAATAAAATTGGCTTGCCTGCTCCTGCTGCACTCTTGTCCTCGTGTAACTCCTGTGTTTCTTTCTGTTTTGGTTCTTGTGTGCTTACCAGTTTCCACAGTATGTCCTATCCATCTCAATCTGCTGCTTTGGCTTGTACTATTTTCAGGCTTTCAGTTTTGTTGTTCACACCAGGCCATATGCAGATCTTTCTGTTCAACTGCATTCCTCAGTTGCCTTTATCTGGCTTTTTAGCAAGCAGATGCTCCCATTTCTGTTATTATTTAATTAGCTAACTCAGTCAGTCTGCTCAGCATGTGGCCATTTACCACCCTTGTTTTAGTATGTGTACAGCTTCCAGCTTTTCCTGCTGAGGCTGGGTTTCACTCATTTTGACCTTGATGTACATTCAAATTTCAGTACTTTTCAGTCATTGTATTTTCCGTCAATATCAGTCATTCCATTTAGCAGCATTATTCAGTTAGAATCTTGCCCTTAGGGTTCTCCCTGTGGATAGACAGATCTGCTCTCCTTGAAGCCCGTATCTTGAGGATGAATTCTCATCTCAGATGGAGGTCTTTCTCTGTAGGCTGCTTGTCTCTTGCAGCACCTCCCAGCAGTCCCACTGGGTGGTAAGGTCCAAAGCTCAGGGAAAGCTTTAGCCATACAGGCCTTCAGTCAGTGGCACCTCGGTATTGTAGACGTCAGCTGCCAGGTTACTTTAGCTGTGCAGACCACATTGGCAGCACCTCTGAAAGCTATTCCTCCTGCATCTGCCTAAGGTCCACCTAGTCTCATTCTGTTTCCCCTTCCTTTAGTTTCCACTCAAGTCTAGGCCTCTATCGCTGTCTCAAGGCTGGGTGACATCCTTTCAGCAATCACTACTGTCACTACTGTCCTCATTCCACACTTCCTTTAGCTGCAGAGATGGACTCCAGCACCTCACAGCATTATCCCATTGGAGGAATAGAGAAAGAGTTATCCCTCCAAAATTTCCCTGAATTTCGAACTCCAAATTAGCATTCTGAGCTGTCACAATAAGTTCCCATGCCAGGAAAGAGGACTGCCAAGGCCATGGATCTCAGAGATTTTCTTCACTTTTTTTTTGTCTCTCCTGAGTGCAGAAGCCCATAATTTAGCATTTGTATTTAAGTATGAGCAATATTCACCCTCAGTGGCATAATCTTGCATACTTATTGTTGCATGGGCGACAGTTTTCAGCCTGACACACACCAAAAAAATTCACGCTGGCCCTTTTAAAATCCTGAGTTTTTGGAGGCTGGCTGAACCTTAGCCTTGGTCAGGTGAGGGTTAGTGTATGGTTGCTGTGGCAACCTAAACTTGTCTCTCATTCAGTGCATCACTCTTTGCGTCAGCCAAGTCATCAGCGTGGGGCCACACCAGAGTTGTGGCAGAAAACCAGGAAGAAACAGCAAGACTACTCCAGCAGCTCAGCCCAAAACTGCTTTGAGACCCTTTACAAGTCCACGTATGCTCAGAAGCACATTGTAGCATTGCCCCCACTGCACTTGCTTCCAGTATGTCTTGGCAACACATGCACAGCCAAGGAATGTGTCTGTCTCTGCATGATCGCCCGCCACTGCATTTTGAGCTGCAATCTTGTCTGGAGTAGCTGCTAGCTGAAGAGACGGCAGTCAGTGTATGTGCAAGCCACTGAGCTTAATTTTGTCCTGTCGAGGAGTAATCACAGATGATCGGAGAGTTGTTGTTTTTAAATCACTGTGATGCAGTCGACTCATCTGGCGGCGTGGATTGTGGTGTGTTCCTGTCACTGTTGGGCATCTCAGCAGCCAAGAAAAAACAGCTGAAAGAGGAGAGGCAGTGTGGTCATCATAGCCAGGGCCCTGTGTACAGCCTGTGAAGGGGGACCCACTGAAAGCCTGATGCACAGTAAGTCCTTCCTGCTGTTACTGTTACAACACCCTAGTACCGAGTGTAAGGGCTCTTGGGTGGCCCAAATGTATTCTGTGATGCAGTAGTAAGACCTATTTGTGATGAACTATTCAAAGCATGTGCTCCTCATAAATAAATTTACTGAAATGTACTTTCTTTATTAAATCTGTCTCCCTCCCCAGTTAGGTACCACGTGAAATGCCAGGCCGTGTGTTGTGTAATCTTCTGCACCATGATCTGTGCCAATTAATGTCTGTCTTGGAGGTCACTCCAGTGCAAAGGGCAGCTGCACCATGTTTAATTGCAGGGACTGCTAAGCAAGCAGGGCACATTACCCCATCGGGAAACAGGATCAACTCGCAGGAAACTGAGTGCTAGGTCACACATGACATACAGTTCATTACCTATAAGCAGAGCAATCTGGCTGCCATTCTTTGCATGTTTGATTTCAATTGTAAAGGCCACATGACAGCCCCTCCTGCTCTTGAACCCCCACTCCTTGGACGCAGTGACCAGAATTCCAGTTCCTGAAACTTGGGACCTATGGGTCTGTAACCTACTCCTGAGCTCCTTGCAAGCTACTCTGTGGCTGGTAAGTCTAGTCACCCCAAACGAACTGAGACTGAGAGGATTATTGATGGTGTCTGTGTGTGGGTGTTACTTGTGTGTTGTTATAGTTGCTATGATGCAACCTGCTGGGCTGGGTTGGGCTTGGAAGTTGGATACAACTTGCTTGGTGGCAGGGGAAAGGTAACATGGTGGCTGGGGAGGCCAGGGAATCTGGGAGTTGGACTAGGGAGCAGCTTGTCGGACTGGGAGAAAGGGGCAACATGCTGGGCTGCATGGAGATGAGAGACTTTAGATAGAATCTCACTATTTTAATAAATAAATAGGACAGTAGGATGCAACATGCTGTGTGAGAAGGGTTAAGTATTCTAGGGTGGGAGCCAGATGGAACTTGTTGGGCTTAGGGGGCTAGGGCCATGCAGTGGAGCAAGTGGCTGGGCAATGGGGAGGGTGGATTGGGCAACTCACTGAACTGTGGGGACTGCAGAAAGGACTACAGTGCAACTTACTAGGCATGGGAGGGGTGACAGGGTAGCTAATTCTGTTTCAGATTACCCCAAAATGCACCAAGAATGCACCAAAAAACAAAAATGTTCTGGGGCCTAGGCAGCCCCAGATCCCCAGCCTATAGTTTGCACTTTTGGTGCGACACTTTTTTAAGGCTGGTTACTCCACTGTTTACCCTAGTAGTAGGTTTCCACTGTGAGTTGGGGGTAGATGGTGGCTCTCTATACTTCAATGCTGCTGTTCCCTCTCTCTGCATATGAAAGTCATGCCTCCATCTGCTATCATTATTAGTTGCTGTTAGTCAGTGCTCAAATCAGTCCTTGTCAGTTATCTGTCACCACCAGTTGCTGTCAGTCAATACTTCACTCAGTCTGTCTTCACCACATGCTGCCCAATACTTTCGGGCTGCTTCAAGGTACTTTTACAAGAAGGAATTATGTTCCCACTACACCTCTGGGATGGAACATAAAACATAGAATTTGTTGGCAGAAAAGGACTGGTAGGCCCAACTATTATGCTCTATTTTCCTTGCCTGTTACTACACCCTGGACCTCTCTGGTGCAGGTGTCCTCCCTCCCTTTCCTCTACCTGTTATGTCCATGTGCCCATCCCACACATTTGAAGCTCCCCACTGTCTTTGCCCCCACCATCTTTTCTGACAGGCTGTTCCAAGTGTCCACTAACCTTTCCATGTAGAAGTATTTCCTCACATCCCACTCAAGCCCCCAATTTCATAGAATACCCCAGTATTTTGGTGCTCCTCTGCTCTGAAAAGAGACTCACTCCTGCATCTTGTTCACCCGTGAGACACTTATAGGTCTCAGTCATGTCTCCTCTCACTCTCCTCTCCTCCAGGAGTACACATTGAGATCCTGCAGCCACTCATCATATGGTTTCTCATGCAACCACTGCACCATTTTGGTAGCCCTTCTCTGTACCACCTCCACCCTGTCAATGTCCTTGTGGGTGAGGCCTCAGAACTAGACATAGCACTCCAGATGAGGTCTCACTAGTGAGTGATACAGTGGTAGCACTATATCCTGCAAACCGACAAGCCTTGTCTCACTGCCTTGTCGTACTGCCATGCCACCTTGAAATCATCAGATATGATTATCCCAAGTTCCTGTCTTATCCCCTTTTATCTTCCTTGGCAATCCTCTCCTCTGTGAGCCTTAGCCCTTTCCCTACTCCCAGGCTCCCTTTGTTTATTTAGATATACATCCCTGTCCTGGACACAGTCTGAGTCTCTTTGTACTTCCTAAAACTGATTTTGTCTCCTTACAGCCATAACCACCTCCTTTGAAAACTGTAGTGGCCTCTTCCTCCTCTTACCCTTGCTTATTTCCTCAGACCCAGCCCTCAAACCAACCACCTCAACACCTCATTCACTGACCTTAGCCCCATCCTCCTACAAATTTTTGACCCTCCTCCCCAGCACCTGCAGTAAATCTTTCTCACCCTTATTTTCCCTCTGCTGTTTCTGCTCAAGAACTTAGGGCCGACCTTGTCACTGCCCTCAAGAGTAATAGTACAGGCAGTGACACCCTGGACTGTATCCTATGGCTGGTCTTAGACACAGTCCTTACCCGATCACATGCCTCATCAACCACTCTCTTTGCCTGGGGAAGGTTCCAACTGCCTGGAAAGTCGCCACTGTCACCCCTATCTTTAAAGGTGGTGATAGGACTGTGGCTGGAAACTATCGACGATCTCCATTCTCTCTCCTCTCCTCTCCAAGGCCTTGGAAAAAGTGGTGGCCTCTCAAATCTCTGACTACCTCTCCACCTACAATGTCCTTTGTCCTGAGCAGCATGGCTTCCGGGCGGGCCACAGTACCAACACAGCCCTCCTAGAGTTCTCCAACTTTCTCCACTCCTCCTTAGATACTGGTTCTCTGGCTGGTGCTGTCTTCATTGACCTCTCTCAAGCTTTCGACACTGTCTCCCACCCCTCCTTCTTGATGCCCTTAGTCTCTCTGGTTTTGCTGCTGGGTCTATCTCCTGGTGCACCAGTTATCTGTCTGACCGCTCACAGCGTGTAAAAATTAATGGGACCTACTCAGACATCTGTCCCATCTTTTCTGGGTTCCCCAGGGCTCCATTCTGGGCCCCTTACTATTCTCCCTTTACCTTAACACCCTTCCACGCTTCTTGCTCGGGGAACATTCTATTGTACGCTGATGATGCAGTCATCTTTGCCTCAAATCGTAACCCCTATTGCCCTCCAGGACTCGCTGCAGAAGTCCTTCACTGAAGCTGAGGGCTGGTTCAAGGAACATAGATTGGTGATAAATCTTAAAAAACAAAACCATGTTCTTCACTCATCCCCAAAACAAGTCCTGCAACTTCAAACTCCTCATTCACTCTGGGTCCTCATTCCACTCGAACAAGTTTGCTCCTATAAATACCTAGGGATCCATTTGACCCCTCCTCTCCTTCCATGGACACATTGCCTAGCCACTGCCACTAATATCCAATTGGGCATCTTACGATCGGTATAAACACTGCCTCCCGAGGCTCTTCGACTCGCAGTCACCTCTCTATCCTGTCCCTAGTGGACTATGGACTGCCGGGTGTATGGTGCTGCTGATCAGACCGCACTCCATAAATCGCACTACTCTGAATAAGGCCTGCAGGTTAATTACTGGAGCACCTAGGATGACACACACCTGTCTACTGTATGCTAAAGTGCTGGTACTTGATCTTGATGAGCGCCTCAAATATCTTACCTGTACCCTTACAAAAAAGACCCTCCTTGGGCTTTCCCACCAGGATTGACCACCACCATACGCCGCTCTGTCCCACTAGTTCATACCTGGACCTCTGGGAAAACCTCTCTTGTTATCCCTAGAGCTAGGACCTCTCACGGCCAAAAGAGCCTTCAGCTTTAGGCCCCTTCTGGTTCAACACACTGCCCCTCCATCTCCGCCCAACTATATAGTGCTTCAAAACTTCCTTACCGTAATCCACCTTATTAACACCCGATGCTGTAACTGCCGCTAGTCAAAGCCGATGCTAATACTTATGACAAAGTTTATTACTAAGCTGCTAAGGACGACATAACTCTTGGTATTGTTTGCATCCATCCTACCTGTACCAGCTTGTTTGTATCTATGTCTTAATTTACTGTTATACTTATGTGTTGTACTGCTATACTGTGTATTTTGGTTTGTCTTACTGTGACAAGGTACCTTTGTAAATGAGCCTATGGCTCAAAGGTTTTCAAACTGCTGTTTAAATAAAATAAAATAAATAAATAAAATATTTCCTTTAAACAGCTTGCCAGTGCCTTAGTTATTTCCTCCTTTATCCTTTTCCATTATGCTTCCCTCCCCCTCCTGGTCATCACCTCCTTCAAGGTATTTACTAAAGCAGTCTCCCATTTCTTTAAAATCTGCCCTCCTGAAGTCCAGGACCCTCATCCTGGTGTGTTTTTTCTCCTGCTCAATCTATATGCCAAACCATACTGTACATACTAAACATACTGTACGGAGATCAGAAGGCTGTGGGTTCTATCCCACACCAGGCACTTGCTTAATATCCTATCACTGACACTGTAGTGCAACATGAGGGTGTGCTGCACTTGAGGCGCTTGCCTTTCAGAAGAGAAGGTTAAACTGAGGTCCCATCTGCCTGTTCTGTGGTAGTTCAGGTGGATGTTAAAGATCCCATGGCACCTCTCAAAAAGTGTGGGAATTTTTTTATTGTTGTTGAAAAGACAAAAGCAAAAACAACACAATACATCAGTACATTATACAAAAGGTAACAAAGGCAGAACTAAAAATCTAGACAAGCATCAAAAGGGAAACAAAAACAAAACCCACTCCTTAGAAAAGTCAAACCCAAAAAAACAAACAAAACAGTCATACAGAAAAAATCCAGTCACAATAAGACCAGTAAGAACGAAAACTGTTCCAAGGCAAAGAAACTAATTCTTGATTATAAATAACAATCAAATCAGAAATAACCTGTTGCAGAACATGAATCCCAGTATATATTTTTTGTTGCAAAAGTTGAGCACATCTAGCATGCCAAAGAAAATATTTACAAAGGGTGAACATAAGTGGAAGGGTACTGGATGATATTTGGAGCAGGCACCAGAAAATAGGCCAAACACCAACATATCATAAGAGACATAAGAAACATGCTTATCCTTCCACTTATGAAGCCATAAAGTCCAAAAGTCCTTGCTAAAAGGACACTCAATAAAAATGCAACTGGGACTCCAAAACATTTGGACAAGTGTCTGAAAACACAGTCTGTCTTCCAGAGACTTATGGTGATGGTTACCCCAGACACCTAATTTTCCATGACAAGACAACCAAGTCACATCCCACAATTTTGGGGAAGACGAGGTCAATAAGTTGGTGAAAATCAAGGAACTGTCCAGTTCTACACCAGCAAAATCCAAAACAAAAGGAAGTTCAGAAAATGAGCCTAAATAATGGACCCATACAACTGCCATCTTGTCAAAAGAAGAATAGTTTGATTGGTCAATTCCACTGTTTCAACTTAATAAACGTTGAAAACAAAAGAAGGAATACCAGAAGACCGGAAATTCCTCGAATTGCTCAAGAGGAACCACACCATAAATCCCATAGAGAGAGACCAAGGTCATAAAACAGAAACCCAATAAGGAGGGCTGGGGAGAATACCTCAAAAAGGAAACAAAAATTTAAAAATAAACTATGAAAGAATACCATTGGATTAAGCATCCGCATCCCACCCAAACAATAATTTGATACAAAAACTTATTAATGGGTTCAGCCTAGAACCCCAAAACCCTTGAAAAGAGATTATTCAGTTTCACTTCTAAAGCAAGAGGTAGAGGAAAACCATGATGACATGCAAAAGAGAGGCAGCACCAAAGTCTTCAAAAGCAGAACACGCTTACATTTAGCAATAGTCCTTCACTTCCAGGAAGAAATCAAAGCAAGGCCCTTATCAAAAGCTAAATTCTAATTATAAGCAGAATCATCAGAAGAACCAAAATATAGTCCCAAAATCTTCAAGGGATCATGTGTCACAGGAATCTGGACCACAAAATCCAAAATAAAAGAGGAAATAGAATCAGGAATAAGCTTCACCATACTCTTATGAAGATTTCATTTGGATCCTGAAAAAGTCACAAAGTCGGAAAACAAGTCAACAAATCTGATCGTATCCAAAAGAGGTATTGTACAAATACACAAATCATCTTCATAGGCATAAACACTAGGGACATACCAGCCATCAGAGAGCAACAATCTGGGAATAGCAGAGCTAGAAGCAAGCCATCTCAAAGGGGCCAATCTGAAAAATGCATAAAAGAGGACTGAGAGGGCAGCCCTGATGGACACCCATCTTATGCAAAAACTCTGTGCCAGGGGAATGATTAACATAAGGGTAAACCAGGCAGAATTATACAACAACTTAATCCAAGAAACAAAGTGGGGAGGCACATGATAATGCAACATGACCTGAAACAAAAAGAATGGTGAACCAGATCAAAAGCCTCCTCCTGGATCAAAGAAAGAAAAAGAGCACAATGTGAATACGAACAGGAAGAGAATACATCCCTAATAAGGGATAGGGAATGCAGCATGGTTCTATCGGCACAGCACAGGTCTAGGCCTGTGAAATAACAAGAGATGCAAAGGTAGCAACCTGTTCAGAAGAATAACAGTCAGGATCTTATAATCCACATTAAGCATACTCAAAGGTCTCCAATTTTGATGTCAATCCTATCACCTTTTTAAAGAGTAGAAGCATATTAGCATCAGAAAAGTGATGAGACAAAGAACAAGTGGTTAGAATACTATTAAAACCACAGTAAGAGCAGGGCAAAAACATCCAAAAAGAATGATAGAGTTCAGCTGTTAAACCATCCACCCAGGAGAAGTACGCTTCTTCTGTTTTTGATGGCACACAATGTTTCCTCAACAGAGATCGTGAGAACCAGAGAACTAAGAATACTCTACGGGACCTCAGGAATCTCTAAATTAGAAAGGAAATCACCAGGATCAGGAGCAACAGGACAGGAGCCAAACATGACTTCTACATAAGTTTGAACAATACGTTGCAAAGCGGAAGAGAGCTATGCTGCAAACTAGAAATAGGGTCAGTAAAAGATTCAAAAATCGTAGAAGAAATCCTGTCAGAGCAGTTCTTAAAAGGATCTATCAAGCTTTAGAAGCCTGAGTACCACACTGAGCTTCAAGCTTTAAAGAAATAGCCCTATCATAATGGAATTTCTCCATCCTGCACTTCACATCCTGAATTTGTAAGCAGAGATTAAGACGGAATTAGAAGTCCTGGAAATCAGATCCTGCAACTGTTTCTGTAACGTAGAATAAGTAAAGGAATTGAACGGACCGAAAGCCGAAACCCAGAGAAAATACTTCCTCAAATCTGCTTTTAGTATCCTCCCACCAAACCAGAGGAGAAAGGTAAGCATCCAATGCAGAAATCTGAGCCTGCAATAAATGCAAACACCTTGAAAACTACAAGCATCAGAAAGCAAAGAACAGTTCAATATCCACGAACACAAGGCGCAACTGAAAGGGACCATCAGCAGGAGAGCAAACCAATGCCACAGCCATGTGATCGGAAGTTTTGCAAGGAATCACAGAGGTCTGGGAGACAGTGAGGTATTTAGAAAGGAAAACAAAATCAATACGAGTAGCCAGAGCACCCCTATAATAGGTCTTAGCCGTAGGCTTATGAAGAGACAAATATCCATCAATAAGATGAGCAGAAGAAATGACCTTAGTTAACGTGAAGTAATCACTGTACAATTTATGAACGCTATAGGCCGGTGCAAAGCAGATAGCCCACAGTTAAAATCACCCCACAAGAAAACCAGCCGAGAAGTAAACAAAAGGGATACATTTTAGGAATAAAGCAGAACGGGCAGCAATACTTTGAGGGGCATAAAACCGAAATAGGTAAAACACACCGAGCCATAAGATCCATCAACAAGAAGAACCCTCCGGGACCACATCAAGAACCCTAACAATTTTGATTAAATAACCAAAAACAAGATTCCATCCCATCACAAACATCCTCCCATGAGACCAATAAGAGGGCCAACAGACTATCTAACAGTGACCCATAAAACCTCCTGTCTGGTCTTAATTCGGGTGTCTTGAAGAAAATAAAATCCTGCTGAAGGAAAGCAGAAACCCAAAAGTAGAAGCTGCTTACAAAAGATTTAATATTGCACACATTCAAGGTGCAGCATTTAATATTAGTTAGGCGAGCCATAGAAGAGAAATAGAAAAGAAAAACAGAACAACACCCAGAAAGAGGAAAATAAAACTTAAACCAGCAGACCCAAGCAAAAACATCACATCACCTATGGGAAACTGAGCCTTACAAGGCTAATCAGTACAATGAACATCTCTACAGGAGTCAGAGGAATAATCCATGTGTGAGGAGGAAGCTCGAGAGGAATCAGAGTGCTCTCCCCCTCACCCTCCATATCACCCCACTGACGCCTCTTAGCCAACATCTACAATTTATTACGTGAGAATAGAATTAGCAGGTGGACGGGACTCAGATTTGTGTTACCTTTCCGCTTAGAAGGAGAGACAGCAACAAAAGGAACCTCCGTAGAAGGGAAGAAGAGGGGAAGGCATACAACCTGGCAAAGCAGGACTCAAACCAATCAAGGGAGCAGTCTGGGAGACAGGCAACCCAGAACCCGAATCCAAAACAGGGAAACTTCAGGTACAGGGGAGGAGGAGAAGGAGTAGAAGAAATGTGCAATGGCACAGCAGGAGGAACCACACCAGGATCAGAAACAGGTTCCGGGACAACAGGAGCAATCTCCTACTTCTGTTGTTGAGCCTGAGCCTGGGATTCAGCAATAAGGTGGGAGTGATCCCGAGGGACCCTATCTAACTGATTATGTTCTGCTCAGGGCATAGAGGATAATTATGACCACCGATCATCACACAGGTTACAGTACTGGGCATTAGGGCAACCCAAGCTGACATGGCCATACTGCAAACAAAGTGTACATCTGGGCTGATCACAACTATAGCTCAAATGAGTTTTAGAACCACACTTGTGACATGTATGGGTTGGCCAGATTAAAACAAATACTCCTGTCACACCAATATGAAAGCTGCCAGGAAGATGCTGAGTCCATTGGTCAGTTTGGCGTTGAACCCAAATCTTCCAACCCCCAGTCCAAACAAAATCATCGTCCAAAGTAGGATGAGGAGAATCCAGTTAATCACAACATTGTCGAAGCCAATATTGAACATCATGGATGTTAACCCTTCACTCGAAATAAAAGAGTGAGAACTTTAACCAAGGGTTTAGTGAGGGGGTTATAGAGAAATGAGGACCAAACAGGGACCAGTTTGACAAGCTCATACTGCACCCAAAATTTCCAGTGTAGAAACATTCTTAAAACTAACATCGATACAGTTTCACCCTTAATATGAATAAAGGCAAATAAATCAGAAGGACTAATGCCCAGAGAGTCCTGTAGCATAGAATGCAAAACAGTTTGCCGAGGGGGCTGAGAGCATCTCCCAAAAATTTAAACCGCACAGCATTTTGCCACTGAGCAGGCTCCTACACAGACTTAAATAAGTCAGTCATCTTAAAAGAAAAATCCGTGGCATCAAGTCTGGGAGTAGAAAGAGAGTCTTACTTGGTAGAGTGCACTCATGTGCCGGGGCCCTTAGGTGGAGGAGCAGGCAGGAGACTTGGAAAATCCTCAGCATGGAGTAGTGAAACCGAGCATCCCAGAACTGAATCCACAACAACTGGAGGAACAGGTCGAGAAGCAGGAGAGGCAACCACAATAACCGCATCAATAATGGATATAGAGACAGGGACAGAGACAATGGGCAGAGACAGGACCGGAGAAGACCAAGGCTGTCCTTCCTCAGAACAGCGCCAACCTGCAGCACACAGAGCAACCTCAGGAGACCAGGTAACATTCAAGGGTCAGGAGGTCGAGTAGTAGGCCGTAAATGCAGAGAGGTACGCAAATCAGATGGCAATGCAGAACCGGGAGCAAAGGGTCCGGGGTGCAAGGAGCCAGGGAACCATCTGCGTAAGCAACTGTAAACAGGAAGTCTGAGTTGTCCTTTACCATCTGCAAAGAGAACATTTATTTTGAGAAATTAGCTGCCTAAAACGTTCTTCAGGGATATCATCATCCGGTAGGCTGTCCTGGGAAGCAGCATTCTCAAAGGAGAAACACCAACAGCAGTGGTACAAACAGGGACAGGAGAGGTCTCAGTAGCAGGCAGGCAATCAACATTTAATAAACAAGTACCAGAATCGAAGCAATCAGAGGATCCAAAGGAGAAACAGCAACCTGAGGCAGAGCAGGACCTCCACCAGCACCATCCACAGCAGGACTGTTGGCCCACGTCAGACAAAGGACAAAGTTCCCCGCAGACCGAGTGGGAATTTCGCGGTGTCTGGCCAAATTTCCCCATTCACTGAAAATACCACCAACAGCTTAATCTGGTTCAATGTCAGTTGACATTCGTTTGTATCCTTCCGGTCGTGCCTGAAAATTGGCAGAATTTCTGTAGTGCACTTACCGGTCAACAAAAACTAAATAAATAAATAAAAATAAATAAATAATACATAAACAATGATCACTTGACCCAAGGGGCTACCCACTGTGAGCGTCTGCAATGTTGTTCTTGTTCATAAGTAGCAGATCCAGCCCTGTCCCATGTCTAGTGGGTTATGTAACCAGCTGCCTGAGAAATGCCCTTTGCAGGAAGTCGAGGATGGCCCTGCTTCTTGATGTAGCTGTAGCCAGAATTCTCCAGTCTACATCTGACAGTTTAACATCACCCAAAATCAATACCTTCCTTTGCTTGCTATTCTGATGGTGGTCTCCCCAAAACCGTGTGTAGCCCGGCAGCATATGGAGTGGGGCTACCCCTTGTCAGCTGTCTCTGATACCAGACAAGGGGATGGGTCCTGCTCTGGTGACAATTGGGGTTCTTTCCCAGAAATATTGATAATAGCATGGTGCCTCCACCCAGAGTAAAAGTATTAGTGGGCCAGGTATCCGTTTGGTACAGAAACCTGGGATACTGTACCTCCACCTCCCCAACCAGCTACTCTGCACACTGAGTCCCCAAATACTTTGTTCTTCCATAAAGAATAAATCTCAACAGTAAGCACATGCAATGAATTTCACTAATACCAGCAGTTTCAGCAAACAAATGCACAGCTTTATTCAGGGGTGGTGGTAAGGGATACCAGGACATATGGTAGCTGTGAAGAAAGAAGAGAACAGAAAAACATGTGGACCCACAGGCCAAGCCCTCCCCACTGGTACCAGTGTCCCTGAACTGTCCCTAGGGTACCTACTAGGTGCAGGCCTGATTGGTGCCTCTGGTTGGCTGGCTGTTGGGGCCCTAAAATTGTAGAAAACTTTAGATTTTGAAAAACAAACAAATTCCCTTTTCCCTCCAGGAACCAGGCCCTGGTACTCACAGTCTGTCAATCTCAGCACCGGGAAAATGGAGCTCCTTGAGTTAGTGCAGCAAACGGAACAGGTCGGCCAGAATCCTTTAACTGGAAGAAACTTGCTTGAGAATCTGCAGCTGGTCACCTTGATTGGAGTTCTGGCTGCTTGTCACCTTCAGCCACTTCTGGCCCATTTCAGAGCACTGTGCAGGACAACACCAGCCTCAGAAGACCCAGACCCGGGAGTGACTCCACAGCCCAGCTCTCCCAATGGGTCGCAGGTGCCTAGCACCCCAGCAAGTGCTGGTGACCTCCTGAGACAGTGAATCCCACTTGGGAAGTGTTAGCAAGCTCCCTCCCTGGCTCTGGATGAGGATTCCCAAATGATGGGGCCCTCCTGCAGTCCCTGCACGAGTTCTTAGAATGCAAGGTTTTCAGGCAGTCGCTCCAATAAAGTCCAGTGCCAATTTGAGTGGGTGCTAGCCTCTATTTTGATAATTGCAAGTGCAATTCAGCAGTGGGGAACTCAGCAACAAAAACCCTGCACACCAGTCCACACTTTCCAATTTAGCAGTGTCCACAACCTTGTCTTCGGCTGCAGCTAGGCTTCAGCTCTCATCCACTTTTACCAGTTCATACAGGACACACACAGCTCTCAGCTAGCACCCAGCGATCAAAGACACTCTGCCTCTTCAGAATTTCTATTACAGTCCCACACAAGCAAACAGCTTCTCAGCCCTGACTGTAGCACTCTGAAAATCAGCACAGACTTCTCAGCTAGTCCAGCTTCCCAGTGTAGGTTTCTGCAGCATTTCGTTTTTCCATCAACAAGAAGCAACTTCTCCATATCTGGGGAATCACATTTCAGTATCTTTCTCTCTTTCCCCTTCTCAATCAGTCCAGCAGCAAGTACCAGGGGTATCAGAATCTCAGCTCAGTCTCTCTTCCTCCTTTCCCTTTCTAATCCACTTCTACTAACAGTCAAATCTCCAAATGGGGGCCTGGGAAGCCCCTGAAGCTCAAGAGCCACAGAACAGTCCTGACTCATACAGAGCCTGGGAACAGACTGAAGAAATCCCAGAAAGTCCATACTGTTTCAGCTGAAAATCCAGCATTCTGATTAGCTATTGATGCCTTTCAATAATCAATAACAATAGTGATCAATATTTCCTGCTCGTTTATTAGGGCATGATCTAGGCACTTGAATTAGTCCCTTCTTCTCCCAGGAGTCCCTTTCAGTCCAGTTCGGTGCCTAGATCACTGATTGGCTGCAGTACTGAAGTTAAGTGTCACAAACTTGTCAGCTGCCATTTGTTTACATGGAGTCCCATTCAGTTTAGTGCAGTTCTCCCCTTTCAGAGTCTGGTACAGCCCAACACAAACCTTTAGGCACACCAACACCCCACTAGGATGTAGCCCCAACTGCCCCTGTCAAACAAGCCCACTCTTATCTCAGCTTAAGTACCAGCAGTTTACTGTCGTTGGCTCTGAAACTCTGTCCTCCTAGGCAGCAGACAGCACTCCTCACTATTTATGGAGTCGCTCATTTATATTTGTAAGCCCCAAAGTGGGCTACCTGATTTGAGCTGTGCTCCCCAGCTTCCCCTGTGGTGCCATTTCTCCTGGGGCTGTGGTGGGAGTCGTGCCTTGTGACCTCCCTTGAGGTTTGCAGCATGCAGCCATTTTTCCTGGTGTCTCAGCCCATTCAGGACAGGGCCAAGCAACCGGGTATGGTCCATGCCACCAGGTGCAGGGAGTGTGGTCCCTGGTCCAGTTTGGAGTGGATTGGGCTCAGGACCGCTCTTTGTAAATAATTTTTTTTTTTAAGATGGCGGGTTCATGCTATGCGCATGCATGGCTACCGCCTGGGGGAATTTAAAGGAGCACTAGCTCCTATTGCGTCACTCAGTTTTCGGTGCTGGCTGGCACCATGGGGCACACTATAAACAGTGAACTTCGGGACTACAAGTCCCAAATGGCATCAGAAGGGTAGTAGGTTTGGCACCAGTGGATTTGGTCTGTGATTGGACCCAGGTTTTTAGCGCCAAACCAGTGAGCCCATAAAAGGAGAGCTGTAAAGAGAACGAAAGGATTTCACAAAGAGAGAGAGAGAGAGAGAGAGAGAGAGAGAGGAGACTGAGGGGGGCCTCTTTAATAGTACGCCACCTAAAAGGAATGTGAAGGAGCGGCAGTTGCAGTCGGTGTAGACTTCTGGGATTCTCAGCCAGAGAATCTAGAGAGAGAGATGCTGCCTGCAGTTTAGCAATGGAGCCATGAGGTAGGGAGTTATGTGTGGGGTCTGAGGATGGGCAGCCCCAGAGTAATTCATGCCCTTGCCTAGATAGCTAATTCTGGCTTCATGCCCAGCAGCTTAGAGAAAGCATGTGTTGGGCAACTGAAGGTCAGGCAGTTGTGTCTTAAATTATGCATGCTCCTCATGGCAGTATTTGGAGGAGCCAGAAAGGGATCTGCAGCCTGCTTTATTGTGTGGAGATGGTCTGTTTGGCCTCAAGTGTGCATTCGCCTTGGACTGTGAGCTGCCCATGTACTTTTGAGGTAGCCTGCCTGTGACTTGATGGATGTGCTGCAGCAAGTTCTGAATTGGGACCCTTGGTCCAAAGTACAGCTTACCTTCTGTCATTCAGCTATCAATGTGACCCCTGATCCTGCTTTATTGCTCCATGGAGTGACTCTTTATTCTGTTGACTGTTAATTAAATAGGATCCCATGTTTTGCAACTTTGCATTTGTCTCTGGTGTTTTAAAGAAACTTGCCTTCACAGTCCTGCATCCAGTTTGTTCCACGCTGGCATCCAGAACAGCAGGGACCAGATACTCACCGAGGAAGACATTGAGAGGCCTGCCTGGTGAAAGCAGTCTACAAAGGCCTTCAGGTGAAGTGGGCAAGGCCAGGCAGGTGAAGGTCTGCATCACTCCCTGTGTTCTGGCTCAGCGCCCTGAGAGTCCGAGCACCTCGATGGAGTCCATCCAACACCATCATCACCATGGACAATCAGGTACTGTTTTCCTGCTTTATTTCTAGACTGTGTTTTCTTGGCTGTACAGTGCTCCCCTTCCCCATGAACTTCACCACCTTCAATACCCCTAGACAGAGACGTGGGGGTGCTTACAATGTGGAGGCTTGTCCGGGATACGATTTTGGGGTGCCCGGCCTTTTCCTCCTAAAGACTGTGGTGTTGGACAAGCTGTGGACACCCCCTGCATTTGTTGGATTATTTGGTGCGCAGTCAAATGGCACCTATGACCGGAACATTTTCGTGCCATTCCTGTGAGAGCTGCAAGAGCCTTGTTTTGTCCCCGGCTAAGGATTAGAGCAAGAATGGACTGTGTGGGAGTAGAGACTGTTACTGTTGGCATTGCCTCTTTTACCCAGAGCTCAGATATGGGGTGGATTGCCCCATGAATATGCAGCACCCCATGTATCTGAACTGAACTGCAGCTAATGCAGAGACATTTGAACTGTTTGCAGAAAATGGGTTTTGGGGAAAATTGTGTTTTGAAAAAAAAAGAACAAATGTGATTGAATGTTTATGCACTGTTGGTAAGTAATGATTACTGAGTGCACTTTTGCCATGACAAAGTATTAATTAGTTGCACATAGTTTAAAATGTGTTTACTGTTTAAAAGGAAATAATTTTATTCTGGAGACACTCAGGGTAGACTGTTTTCTCTAGTTAAAATGTTTTAAGATAAAATGTTTAAAAATAAGAAATGATACAGTAATGATATTTTAGGGTGGTTTGGTAACTATTGCTAATACCTCTGTTCTGCTAAAGTGTTTTCTATTTTAAAGGTCCAGGCAGTCCAACGAGGCCACTGGCAGCAGGTAAGAGGTTTAGCGGTAGGTTTATGTCCAGGACATGGAACTTGGGATGCCGCCACAAGCTAGCCAGGAGGTCAAAACAGCCTCAGGAGCTAATCGAACACAGCTAAGGCACTAGCACACACGCATCAACCAAAGACAGGGAACCATACCACACTAGACTGGATTCTAGTGTCAAATCCAGAAAGAGCAAAATGGTGGGGACGAGTGCAGACTCACTCAGCAACCACACCTACCTTTCTGGTGTGGAGGAACAACTTCCCTAAGCAACCCCTCAGAACCTTGAACCAGAAATTACTGGCTAAGCGAAGGATCTTTCCTCCAATCCCTGTCTGAAGTGGACTGGGTTCAGGCCCTAGATACCACCACAACTGACGAAGCCCTTGAAGGCTTCACTAGACATTTTTGTCAGTAGCTAACAAGCATGCGCCGCAAGGAGATCAGGGTCAAAGGTCAGGATGCTAGGTTACTTAACCCTGATCTCAAGAAAGATTTAAGGACAGAGACAAACTATGGGGAATACAAACACTCAAACCTACAACTGGACTGGATGAGGTGCCATGAAGCCAGAAATAGCTGCAAAAGGAACTAAAAATGCAAAAAAGAGTTACCTGCATGTGCTGCAATCCAAGAACTTAGCAGAACCAAAGATTTCTGGGGCACATAAACACACTGCTCAAGGGGAGCAAGAGTAAGGCGACTGGCCAATAAAAGCAAGTGGGACAACTCTCTTCACCCCGAAAGACACAGCTAATGCTTCAACGATTTCTTCTTGAATGTACAGAGGTTCAGAACAAGAAATCCCAGCCAAGACCCAGGTAGCCAAGCAGACCAAGGGAACCCTGTCCAGGGTGGCCAAGCAAACCTGGGGGACCCTCATCAAGGCCCCAAATTTCACTTCAAGCTAGTAATAGTAGGGAAGTCCTAAAACTCCATAGATGCCTTAAACCAGAATGTGCTGTAGGGCACGACAACCTGGAGCCCAAGCAGCTGAATATTGTAGCTCTGTAATTGCAGGACCCATAGCCCAGCTCTTCAACAGGTCCTTAACTGAAGGGAAAATACCTGCTCTGTGAAAGGTTGGACTGGTGACCCCGATCCCAAGAGCGGGTCGACGAAAATGTGGAAGATTTTAGTCCTAGTTCCATTCTCTGCACCCCAAGCAAGTTGCTAGAGAAGGTGGTCTACCAACAGGTAAACAATTACTTGAACTACACAACCAGCAGGCTGATCAACAGCATGGTTTCAGAAGAAAACATGGGACTGAAACAGCTCTAATAAGCTTCACCTCTGAAGTGTATGAAGTTTTAGGCCAGAACAAATTGCTAGGGGCGTCTTTATTGACCTAACCAAGGCATTTGATCTGGTCGACCACCAGCTACTCCTTGAACAACTAAGGGGCTGGTTCTGTTAAACAGCCATGAAATTGTTCACAGACTACCTCTATGGGAGGTCACAGATGGTCCGTGGAATGGAGCTAAATTGGATGAGCGTCCAGTATCCGAGAGGTGTTCTGTATAAGGTCTATCTTAGGCCCCTGCTATTCTCCCTGTTCACCAACAACCTCCCCAACACTACGGAGGGTCAAAAGTCTCACTCTATGCCGACAACGCAGTGTTGCACAGAACAGGAAAGAACATGGGGTCCTTAAATCTGAGTTGAAACAGGACTTTGCAGCCTTCAAACTTGGTGCCAAGTTAACAGGTTGGTCCTGAATAGCAAGAAGATGAAAGCCATGCTCTTTAGCCCTAAAAGACTGGGTCCAAATAGATACAATTTTCTATCCCTCTCCACCTGTGATGGAGTAGGGATAGAAGTAATGGACAGCATAAAGTACATGGGTATGTACCTTGACCAGGAGGTCTCATTCAGGAAGTTTATGGACCACCTCACAAAGGTAGTGAACCAAAAATTGGGCCTCCTCTACAGATTAAACCCTTTCTCACCAAGGAAACTAGAGTAGCAGTCAGCAGCAGGACAGTACTCCCACCCTGTTCTATGGAGCAACCTTGCTCCAGTCGCTGAGGGCTACAGAAAGACAGCGACTGGGCGCACTCTACCACAGGACGGTCGGTTCACTGCCAGGGCAGAAAGAATGGAACACCACTGCAAGGTGTTCCAGGTTTTAGGATGGCCATCCCTGGAAGCTAGATTAGCATATCCCTCCCTGTGCTTGGCTTTTAAACCACAACAACCTGGGGCCCTCCTGATCTACAAGATCTGCTTGTCCCTAAGATGAAGAGGCGTGAGCTCAGATCTACCGACCCGGACACTACTTTAAGTACCCTGAGCTAGATCTTCCCTAGGACAGTGGTCGCTCAGGGTTGCCGTCCCCAAACTCTGAATGGTCTCCGAGAGAGCTTCAAGACAGCTCCTCCACTGAGGGTTTCAAGAAAGGGCTAAAAGTACACCTTGGGAAGGGGCCTCAGTGCTGCTGTTTCACTTACGGTCCCCCAGAGGGACCCAACTTAGGTGTAACCTCTGCAAATAACACAGCATATAGGAAGGAAAGATCCACTAGCCTGATGGCAATAATGTTTATGCACTTATATACTCTAGGTCTATAACTGTCATTTGTATGTTCCTATCCAAAAGTCTTTTATATTGTTGTATCAGTTTCTGTGCTGTAATGTAGGTTCACTCACTCAGTGTAAGCCTTGCTGTACTGTAAATGTCAAAGCATTGTTTTTTCCTCCTCTAGGTACTTGTAACTCAATCTTGGGTAACCCTGAAAAAGGAACCGTAAGGTTCCAGTGGACAACCCGGTTACCAAAATTTAAATAAATAAATAAATAAACGTGAACTAAAAGAGATCCATCTGTAGGTTCAGCCGTGGCTCACCAAGGGATGGAGAACCTGGGACATTGTTGGCCAAGCCAAGCTCCTGGGTACCTCATAGGCTTGGTCAGCAGGTTAGGTAGGGATTAGCCAAGGGTACGCCAGTCAGTCACGTAGCTGGGTTTTCAGTAGGTCTGGTTGGTGGGTGGCCCAGTAGGTATAGTGATTCCGGGTGGCTTAGTGAGCCAGATTAGTGCTAGGATAGGTAATGACTAGTGTTGGTTTAGGGTAAGTATAGTGTAAATAGTATTAGGGCGAGTTTATGCTCATCAGGACTGCAAGCGCTTGGTAGGGGAAGTGTGTAAGCTCCACAAAGTGGGCATGCCCTGATTTGGAGCTCTGTGCTCCCAGCTTCCCTCACAGCACCTTCTCCTATGACAGTGATGGGAGTCATGCTTTTGACCTCCTCGTGAGGCTTGCTGCATGCAGCCATTTTTTCTGGTGTCTCGCCCATTCAGGTTGGCTGAGCACCAGGGTATGGTCTGTGCCACCAGGTGCAGGGAGTGTGTTCCAGGGTCCTGTTTGGAGATGGATCGAGCCTGGAACGCTCTTTGTAAATAAATAATTTTTAAGATGGTGGTCTGTGCACCATGCTCATGCGCAGCTACCACTCTGGGGAATTTAAAGAAGCAGTAACTCTGATATGGTCAGTAGTTTTTGTGCCAGCTGGCACCGTGGGGAACACTGTAAATATTGAAATTTGGGACTACAAGTCCCGAATGGCATCAGAGGGGAAGTAGGTTTGGTGCCAGTGGATCTGGTCTGTGATTGGACCTAGGTTTTTAGGTGCCAAACCAGTGAGCCCATAAAAGGGAGGGCTGTAAAGAGAACAAGAGGATGAGAGAGAGAGAGGAGGAGGAGGTTGGAGTGGGGTGCTCACCGTTCGGCCATGCTGCCGCTGCTTTGTTCTTTTATTTTAATAGTACAGCCACCTAAATGGAATGTGAGGGAGTGGCAGTTGAAGTGGTGAAGAGTCCTGGGATTCTCCGCCAGAGAATCCAGACAGGAGAGATGCTGCCTGCAATTTAGCAATGGAGCCATGAGGTAGAGGGTTATGTGTGGGGTCTGAGAATAGGCAGCCCCAGAGTAATTCATGCCCCTGTGCCTAGACAGCTAATTCTGGGCTCATGCCCAGCAGCTTAGAGAAAGCATGCTGGGCAACTGAAGGTCAGGCAGTTGTGTCCCTAAATTATGCATGTTCCTCATGGCAGTGTTTGAGGGAGCCAGAAAGGGATCTGCAGCCTACTTTTATTGTGTGAAGATGGTCTGTTTGGCCTCAAGTGTGCATTCGCCTTGGACTGTGAGCTGCCCATGTGCTTTGGGGTAGCCTGCCTGTGACTTTATGGATATACTACAGCAAGTTCTGAATTGGGATTCCTGGGTCCAAAGTATAGTTTACCTTCTATCATTCAGCTAATAATGTGACCCCTGATCCTGCTTTATTGCTCCATGGAGTGACAGTTTATTCTACTGACTGTTCATTAAATAGGATCCCCTGTTTTGCAACTTTGCATTTGCCTCTGGTGTTTTAAAGAAACTGCTACTGCTAAAAGAAGTTGCCTCCACAGCCCTGCATCCAGTGTGTTCCAGGGTGGTATCCAGAACAGCAGGGATCAGATACCCACCAAGGAAGATGTTGAGAAGCCTGCCTAGTAAAAGCAGTCTACAAAGGCCTTTGGGTCAAGTGGGCAAGGCCAGGCAGTTGAAGGTCTACATCACCCTCTGTGTTTCAGCTCAGCATCCTGAGGGTCTGGGACACCCAGATGGAGTCCATCCATCACCATCATCACCATGGACAGTCAGGTACTGTTTTTCCTGTCCTATTTCTGGACTGTGTTTTCTTGGCTGTACAACGCCTCCTTCCCCATGAACTTTACCACCTTACATACCCCTAGACAGGGAAGTGGAGGGTGCTTACATATTCATAAGCCCTAAGTGGCCCCACTGTTTGCACTCTAAATTTGGCCAGTTACAGGTTTATGCCTGATCTCCTTCTAGTCTCTGGTCCCTGAAAAGCATAGGAGGGGTACGGGACCACAGACAAACTCCCGCTTTAGGCCGCAAATGTGGTCAGTAACATCAAAGCACTCCAGGCACATACTCAAGTGACAGCTGAAACAAATATGCCGGCAGCTCACACTCATATGTACTTACGCCCAAGAGGCAGAAGATAGCCTGCTGGTGGGGGAAAGAACATGGTTAAAACCAGGGGCACCAGCCGACAGGGAGAAAATGGAGACTTCCAAGGCAACTGCAGGTGAGCCCCCAGAGAGGGTTACACCTGTCTAACTCCTCCCTGTGTTGCTGGTCTGTGTACCACCCACATGTGGATAAAGGCTCCAGACCCTATCTCTAAGCCAACCCAAAGAAGCTGCAGCCCTTCCTTATTTCCATTGTGCCCTTGTATCTCTGTGGCCTTTATACCTTCCTTCCACATAAACAACCCCCTTCCTCTCTGCTCTATCCTTCCAGAACATGGTGTAACCAGGAATGGCAACATCCCATCTGTAGTTGTCAGTTCACCTGATATTGTTAAGATTTAGGCCTGCCTCCACGAAGGTTGCCTCAAGGTCAGAAATTTTATTTCCTAGGTTCCTTGGGTTGGAACACGTGACTCTCCACTCTTTTCTCCCTCCCTCCCTTACTTTGCCCTCCCAGTTCCATTTCTATCACCCTACCTTTGTCCCTAGTACTGTCCTCACATTTTCATTCTGTCTCTGCCCTTTCTGCTTAACATTTGTCTCTGTCTTAGAACCACCTTGTGATCCTCCTATCCCTTCCTCCCCTTGTCGCTATGCCCCGCTACTCCTGAGAAATTTATTTCCAGGGTTTCTCATATCTGCTGCTCCATTTTCTGGGATGGAAGCCTGTTTAAGAGGGTTCTTTGCCTTCACAATGCCCCAACAATGTGGTAGTCCCCATGGGACACAGAATGCAAACGGACAAAGTATCCATGTATAAACAGTCAAACAACACATTCATTCAACTATATTCATTCCTCCTCACTAAGTTGTCAGTGCTCATTGAACATAAAGGCTATGCCTGCAGTTCAGTTGGCAGGAGCTAACGGCCACACACCCCTTCCTGAACCATTTAAGCTAATTTCCAGCATCTCTTGGGATTACTGTTTCTTTGCCCCCCATCCTCCCTCCTCTAGTGACATGCCTTCTTCCATGGGGCTTCTTCCTATGGTACCTTTAGCTTAAAGGAATTGTTTTCCTGCAGCACCTCTGTGGGTGGATCCTTCCTTAAGTGGGTTCCTTTGTCTTCATGGTACCCACAGACAGGTGGTAGTCCCCATGGGACAGAGAGTACGAATGGTCAAAGTATCCACGATAACAGGCAAACAACACATGCATTCAACTACCTTTAGTCTATCAACAATGTTGCACAAGCATCACTCCTCAATAAGCTGTATACACCCATTGAATCAATAGTTCTGCCTTTTTATGGCTGAAGGGCAGAGCCTGCAGCTGTCTTCGAGTGCCTTAAAAACACCCACCAGGTCCATCCAAAGAACAAATTTGGAGTTGCAGCAATCATTCTGAAACTCCAAAACACTTCACACATCCCCCCAACTCCACGGGTGCACTACTTTTGTTGTCATCGCCCCATACTCAAGGTAGCCACCTAGCTCAGTGTGCGTAATGCGAGCAGTTACACATACTAGCGTCTGATTGCGGTGAAACTTCAATGCACGTGCACAGAGCTCATGGCGCTAACAGTCCAGAGTGGCCAAGAAGGCTGCTGGAGCTCAGTGCACATGCATGACTTCATCGCAACTGTGAAGTAAAGTTGCACAAGCAAAACTGTGCACACATGCGCATTGGAGTTCTGGTGGCTATCTTGGGCATGGTGGACTGTTCCTCCATGAGCTCGAGAGTGCAGCTGCAGCCTGTGTTGGCTCTGATCAGAGTTTGTTTAGATGTGGCAAGGGCCCAATGGAATTATAACAAAGGTACTGCAATTGCTCTGGAGAATACCCCTACTTCCCTTCCAGACTGCGATGACATCCCTTTAGCAACTAACTCCACCAAGATTTTAGGAATCACATGTGGTGTTACTAATCTGGCCTTTTTATTTGGCCATTAGCTATTGACTTTGCCATTAATAAAGTTTCTTATGGAAGAATAGAATATTAACAACAAAAAGGGTTTACCTGTTAAAACACTCATTTTACCTGTATTTCTTCATTTAGTTATGTGTTCCCTACCCTTTTGTCATTAATAGCAAAACTTTATAATGTTTTTGCTTTTTCCAAGGCCTGAAGGGCAGTCCTCTATCCCATTAAAGAAATTCCACCTACCATGACTATGTAAATGGAGGTGTCAGGATGGTCAGTTCTGTGTGTGTGTGTGTGTGTGTGTGTGTTCATTGTTTATTTGCGTATTTTAGTTTTAGTTTCCTATTATGTGGTCTGACACTATCTGGGCTCCATTTGTAAATGTTTGGATTTGCCCTATTTTGAATAGTTAGCAGAGGGACAAGTTGTGTCTGCGGGACATACTAGTGCTATACAAGTTCCTTTTCTTTACAATTCTCTTTCGTTAAAATGAGACAGTGAAATGTTTTGCCTACCTATATAGTTTCTAAATCCCAAAACAATTGTACAATGCAGTTCTTAGCACTGTTACCCCACAGTGAACTCTATTCCCACAGTTGGACTCTATTCCCCAGTGCCTAAAGGTCAAAGAGCCAAGAGTCTGCCAGTGTTTGGCATACACCAAAGTTCCTCAATCTATGGACAATGCCTGGCTTTGTATACCTGTGAAGCTGTGTAAAGAATGCTTTAGACATATTAAGACAAATTAAAGACTATGTTCCCAACCATCCTGTACACAAGTACTAGAAACTTCAGATCATTTCCTCCTGTTTTGTCCTTTTCCAAAGACTTTTGACTGCCTTAGCAAATGCATGAAATGCCTCTCTGACATTGTGCTGGGTTTATATGGACCTAACTGGAAGCATATGCATAGCAGTACATTGGGTTTAAAGTTCACTGTTTGCAGATATTGTTTATGGCTAGTTAGATTTTTTACTTTCAAAAGAAGCATTATCTTGCCTGATGTGATAGCACAGTAAATCTCTTACTTTCTTAGGGTGTTTTGCCAGAAGAAAAATGAAACTGGCCAGATGTTAATTTCAGGATTTGTTGTCCATTCATAATAGAATAATATATTCATGGTCCTCTGTAACTGTATTATTAACCCCTTTTATACACTCATAACACAACTCTTAGTTATTAGCTCTTATATTATTTTCCTTTCATGGCACCTGTTTCAACACATATGAATTTCCTTTGATTTATCATATTTTCTGTAGATGTACTGTGCAGATACTGGAAATACTATTTATGCCTTGTTTGATTTGTTTTGTTTGTTTTATATTTTCCTTCAGTAAAAAAATTCCTACTGTACATTTCTCTAGAAATGCCATGGGATCTTTAACATCTACATGACCAACCACCAGAAAGGTAGACAGAACCTCAGTTTAATGTCTCATCAAAAGATTCCATAACAGATGGTTTGATGCCTTTTTATTGGACCAAAAAGGTTGTGGCAAAAGAACAAACAGCTTTTCGGATCAACAAGTCCTTCTTGGAAACTTAATGACAGTTATTTAGAAAATCCCATACTATAACACTTAGAATATGCAGAAAATATTAACAATTCTCATTGATTATGAGATATCTCAAAACATAATTAAATTAAGTTATGTTTTGAATGCCTATTTTAAACCAATGAGAATTATTTCTGTTTTTCTGCATGTTCTAAGTGTTAATAGTATGGGATTTTCTAAATAACTGTCATTAAGCTTCCAAAGAAGGACTTGTTGGTCCGAAAGCTAGAGCTATTTGTTCTTTGTAACATCCTTGTTGGTACAATAAAAGGTATCAAACCATCTGTTCTGGAATTGTTCTTACTTAGGACCAATATGGCATTAAACAGTTTGTCATCCAAAAGATAGCACACCTGACAGTACAGCATCACCCCAATACTCCTTTGGACTATTTCCCAATGCCTATTCCACCTATGTTTGAAGCCAGTGATGGACTCCATTGTGATCACTTTTCTAACAATGTATTCCATTTCTTTGTAGTGTTTTTGTGAAGAGTTTCCTTATATCACTCTTAAAGCATCCCCCACCTGTGTCC
This sequence comes from Neoceratodus forsteri, assembly GCA_016271365.2. Lineage (NCBI taxonomy): Eukaryota > Metazoa > Chordata > Ceratodontiformes > Ceratodontidae > Neoceratodus > Neoceratodus forsteri. The sequence continues at coordinate 447,698,054 of CM028131.1, read as the reverse complement.
ATCTATGGCCTTTTGTTACCTTGCCATCACTTCCTGTGAACAGGGCATTGCTGTCCACTTTATTAATACTGTACCCTTACGTACTTCGAGGTCCCTATCATGCCTCCTCTCTGTCCTGATCCCCTGTGTGTACATATTCTGACAATGAAATGTAGTGAAGGGGACAGCACATACCTCCACATGATAAACACTGTTCCTTCCTCCGGACAGCTTCCAGATGTCCCCAAACATCTTTCAGTGTGGGTCCAGATTAATGTGCAGTATTCCAGGTGAGTCTGACAAATGAAATGTACTGGGGCAGAATCACCTCCTTCCTTCTCTAGCAAACCCCTTCCTATGCACCCAAACATTCTATTTGCTTGCATTGCAGCCTTCGGTCATTGGGAACAGGACTTTAGATTGCCACTAATAATGTTCCCAGGAACTTTTCCTCTGACATCTGCTCCACCTTCATTCCCTCAAACCAGTACACTGTTTTCAGATTTCTTTTGTCAATATGCATAACCTTTCATGTTTTGACATTAAATTTGAGTTGCCATATCTTGGTCCTCTATTCCAGTCTATCCAGATCTGTTTGTATTCTCCATATTTCCTTCACTGTGTCCACTTGACTCTGATTTTGGTATTATCTGCAAAGAGATGGATTTTACCCTGGATTGCCTCCCTATCACAGGGGACTATATTAAAAGGATCAGGACCAATCCTGTGGTACCACAGCAGTGAATTCTGTAACCCTGTATATTCTCCATCGACAACTGCCCTCTGAGTTCTCCCCAGCCAATTACTAATCAATCTAGTTGACTGCCTTTGTGGCCTAATCAAAGAAGTCTATCAAGTGTATTTGGCATGATCTACCTGACAAGAACCCTTGTTGTCACCTGTCCTGGAAGCCAGAGGCCTCCAGCCATTCTAATGTATACTCTTTTGTAATAGTTTCTAGAAGTTCCTCAACATCAAGGGCTGTAGTTCACTGGGTCCTCTACTGCCACCTTGTGTAGTGGCACCACATTGGCCTTTATTCAATACACTGGAATCACTCTTGTTTCTATGGAACAGTTAAAGAGGTCAGTTTGTGGTTCCACCAAGAACCAGACAATCTCCCTTAGCACCCTAGGCCTGGTAACTTGTTCACCCTTAGCCCCAAACCTCTTGAGTACCCTCTCTACTGCTGTCCCTCCAATCCTTCCACCCCTGGCTTAAGTCCTAAGCTCTGGAAGCTGTCCCTCCTCCTCCTCCTTCTTTAAGACAGAGTAGACATATTAATTTAGAATGACTGCCTCCTTCTTATCGTCTTCCTCAGTTTCCGCCAATTACTCAGTCTGATGATTTCCCATGTTGTGCTCCACTGTTCCTTGGTATAGTGAAAGAAAGTTTTGTTCTCATCCTTTATACCTTCTGCTATTTTCAGCTCGATCCACACTTTTTCTTTTCTTACCACTTTGCTAGCCTCCCTTGCTTTCTCCGCATAGTTACTTATTTTCCATTACTAGTCTCCTTGTATTTCCTAAAAGCTGCCCATTTTATTCATATGGCTTCGCCACTTCCCTTGAGAATCAAAGTGGTCGTTTGTGTTTCCTGTGACTGTCACTATGACTTCACAACTGGAAAGCAGCAGGAACAGATGAAATCTAAAGGGGAAAGACCTGTTTTCTTGCAACTGCCTGAAGTACAGTAATGAAGTATGGAATGCCAATAAATTGAAATGTTTTAGACTGTTATGAAATTTGAGTCCTGCAGATAAAAACTAACATTTTTGCAGAAAACTATAAAATCACTCTAAAATATTTTTAGGTAGTAATGCCTTGTGGAGTTTACATAACAAAATTATAAAGACTAATGGGTATTTATACTCCTACATTCATAATTACTGTACATCACAACGTAGCAGCTTTCTTCCTAATATTTTTTATTACCTAAAGCACAAGGCCTTTTACTCATTCTGAGCAAGTTCAAAGGAGGCAGATAGATTCAAGCTGATATCATTGCTACTGGAGCCAATGTGACACATCCAGGAAATTGTATAATTATCTCTAGCCATAAATGAAGCCCTGTATTCATGTTAATAAGCCTTCCTGACTTTAATATTAAAAGTTCTTTGGGTTTGCTAATAAGAATTACAACTGTCTGTGCAACAGATTCCTACCCACTGATGTAAATAAAAGTATTGTTCTGTTATGAATATTACTAAGGATTGTTTCTGTGTGTTCAAATGCTTCTTTTGTATATCAAGCTGAATATTCCTATCTTCTGTAACTGGATATGGGTGCAGATAAGAGATGACTTCAAACACACTGTTCTAATCACACCATGCTTGGTCCATAGGGTACTATTAGGAAAGTCGATTAAAGGAATTCTTTAGAACATTAGCCCAGGTCTGACTGAAGAGTAATCTTACTGATGTCCTGGGTTGAGCAGCTTTTAACTTGTGTTATTCTTATGCCTCCCATCTCCTGTTTGCCACTTGTTCTGCTACACACTCACTTCCAGCACTATCACCCACTTTCTTGACTTACCTCCCTCTTTGTTCCCATGGTGGAGCCATCGGGTGAGAAGATCCTCATCAGAAATCATGCTTGTGCAGAATCAGATGTGGGCACAGAGGCTGGCACTGTGGGGATTGCAGAGCAGAAGTGGCTTCATACTGTGACATCCCAGGAGTTTTCTTGTTTGTTCCTCTTCCTCTTATATGCTACCAACTAGGGAGTCTAGTGATGTGCACATGCCAGACATGCCTGCATCAGCATCAGATAGTGACCTCTTCCCATGCCATTCTCACCTGTACTGCCACCTATAGTCACCCAGGTGGCAGTACCGCAGCAGAGGCATTGCCTCCTCTCCCGAAGAAGGGCAGAATCCACTGGGATGCTCAGTCCTCCTTTTCTGGCTAGACCCAATGACCCAAGCTTATTTCTGAATCTGATCACTGACATCATAAGTGGTGGTGCTACCACTGCACTGATGAGCTGGCCTGGGTTGAGCAAACTGAACTAGCCAGGAATAGATTGAGTTATTGTATATTAACATATACAGTATGTAGAGCCCAATCCTATGCTGAAAAAGGGTTAACACTGTTTAAAAATGCTTTTATTATAATAGTAATATAAGTACTCAGGGGTTACATTAATGGTTAGTTAATCACCCCTTTTTAGGGCATGTGGCACTCGGCTATGCCTCTCATGCAACATTACACCTGTAGAGGGTGGTTAACACCATTAACATAACTCCTGGTCATGCCTTATTGCTTAATTGCTAGCAATGGTTGAATATTTATATGTAGCCTTATTATTTTTACAAAATGCATGTCTTAAATCGAAAAGCACAAATGACTTAAAGATCCGAGCGAGGTCAAATATCATAAAAGAATTGTAAGTGGATGCTGGCGAACCCAGATTGGGTGCAAGCCCAGGTTGCTTGAGGGCCAATGGGGAGGAAGATCAAGCTTCCAAGAGGATAATCAGGAGGCAACTCGCACAGTACCAGCACATTCTGGTGTTTCAGAGGGAGCAGCAAGTAAGACAGCTGTGGGAGGAGAGATGCCATTCCCAACCATTAGGGGGCTGTTCTTCTCCCAAAGGGTGCTGAGCTTCAGGAATAGCCTATCCAGTGGGTACAGTGGATATGACGACTGTACAGATCTTTATCATAAATCTGGCCAAATTCCTGCTTACCAACAGAATCACAGGACACCTGCCATGGCCAATAGGTGAGAAATACTTATGGATTAGTAGTACATATCTATACAGCATACACTCATCCTGCTTATAAATCAAGGGTGGACCTGATAGACATAGAGTCCCTCCTAGCATTAAAGTATAATGTTACTATGTAAACATGTTTCTTGTCTCATTTCTAGTGCTGTGCAGAATGCTGAATTCCACATGTGGAATACAGGTGGAATTTATTTTGAAAATTCCCAGTTCATGCCACAGAATTCCATAACCAATATGGGTGGGCTTGATGTATTTCTCTGGAACCATGTTTCACTGTAATGCATCATTTTGCAGATAGTCATTCTGCAAGCATTTCACATTTCAATACTGTTTGCAGTCTGTTTTTATGGTTAATAAATTGCTTTCACGATTATTGCCATCACTTTTTAGCTCATTGTTGTCCTGCAGCTTTTGACTTTGTTACGGTTTTATAGTTTGTTCAGATATTATGTAAGCAATAAGACATGACAGGGTGTGCTAGACACTTTAACACATGGCTAGGAGGCATAGTGAGGCACGAGGAGTGTCTTATCGCGCTTATGAAATGGTTATCTAAAATACAGATGTTTGTAATATCTAAAATGAATAGTATTTAATAGTGAAAAGTTAAATGTTTGTCTGAATGTTTAATAAAATAGTTCCTCCGCCTGTTTGTTTGTTTTGTTCACTTGAAGACTTTTGAGCTACTAAGGCATCCTTTCTTGTATTCTTTTCCTGTCATGTAGTTATCATGGTACCAACAACCCACCCCCCAACCAGCAGCATTCCTACTTAATTTAATTTACAAAGTTTGGAACAAGAAATTATGCTTTCTTTTCTTTTTTTTTTTTATTTGTGTATGTTATGGCACCAGGCACTGGAAGGAGAACACGCTGTTGAGTGCGATAGTGCCAGCAAGTGGGCGGCAGGTTGGGAGACAGGCTGTCGGCTGTTCAGCAGCAAGGAACGGCGGGCTTGCTGGTTGAGAACAGCTTGTATGCAATAAGAAATTAAGCTCTTTCTTTTTTTTATTTGTGTGTGTTATGGCAGCAGGCAGTAGGGAGAACACGCTGTGGAGAGGAGATTGCGCAGTGGGCGGCGTGGTTGGGAGACAGCTTGTGTCAGCTGTTCAGCCATAGAGACAGGTCAGCTGTTTTACTTTTAAAATTAGTTTCTGTAAATTTGCCATTATTAAAATGCTGGCTGAAATGTTACTTGCTGTTGGCAAAACAAGATGGCCAAGTTTCATTGTGCCAACATTCTAAGTGGCAGCTTTACCAGAATAACTGCACAGTGGCATTACTGGACCCTTTTCCTGTGTGTAAGAAGAAATATCACACAGGTAGGCACCAATCAGGATGCCTACATTCTGATGCCCATTTCATAACTGTCTATATAGCCTGCCTGATGTTGCAGATATTCTTTGTATAACTATTTGGTCTGCAATTCTATACCAAGAGCTTTTACACAGGTTCCTGCTGTTTCAGGTTTTATATAATTTAGGATAGTTCAGGGTGCAAGTTTCTACCGATTCTGTTTAGTTTTGTTTTGAAAGCTTTTATTAATCATGTGTTTTTTATAATAATGCACGCTACTGCATTTTCATATTTAGCGTTACTTTAACATCTTACACACTCCTTTAAGTTCCAACTGAGTGTGTATGGGCAAGTTTTTCCATTCCCACCCCTTTGGCTGGATATAACCATCATGGACCACCCTAATCACTTCACTTTGAAGGGCACCAGTTACTGCTCCCTCTGAGCTGTTGCTATTGCTAAAAACCCTAGGAGGTTGAGTTGGCCCCAGAAAAGGCTCTAAATACCCCATTTTGCAATCTGAAACTGGTTTATATTTCTATTCGCCTTGGTGGCAGTGATATCAAATCAAACCCTGGCCCTTACAACAAGAGTTTAGCTTTTTCCGCTCAAATGTTTAAAGTTTTTCCTAAAAGAGAACAACTTGTGAGCTGGTCTCTTGCTACATATCCCTGCATTCTTGCTTTATCTGAGTCATGACTGGATTCAACTATTCCAGACTCAGATATTAACCTCCAGACTCTACTGCCTTTATATTCAATAGGAATAGACATGGAGGTGATGCAGCTCTGTTTGTTCTTTTATATATATATATATATATATATATATATATATATATATACACGCATAGAGAGAGAGAGAGAGATTTTTATGGTACTTTTGTAGGTTTTTCTCCCACTTTCTACTGCCCGAGGCCCCAGCACATGGCTGCACACCGCGTGGAGGTACATACATACCAGAAGCTAGCTCAACCCCATCTGCCCACCTGTAATGCTGTCCCCTCCTCACCTATGCTACCCCACTAAACCTCCACCAGGTGGGGATGGACTACAGGAGGGGTGACAACCCACCACCCTGGGAGAGGAAAGTAGCCTGATGGCTTGCTCAATCCCATTCCCCCCTCCCCATGCCAGTACACTGATGACTCAAGGTCATTCCCGAACCCAGGTCACCGCATAGTGCGGCAAGCCATCCAGCGCCTCAGCTATCAGTGCCACCAGGCCAGCAGCTCTGTTTGTTCATGCTACATTCTTGTTCACTTGTCCATTATGGTGGTTCTCCATGTTACCCTAAAGAAGAATGTATGTGCAATGTTTAACCCAGTTTTGACTGAAGATCCGCTGTACTGTTAAATAAGCTGGTTTATCCTAAGCTAGCATGCATTGTGATCCCTTTGCAGTGTTCCTCTCTCAAGACCTAGATTCTATTTTAGGTCTATAAAGACTGAGGAAGTATTTAAATTGTTATGCTCCCTGAGAGAGGACACTGCCAAGAGGATCGATAACTCAAATAATTTCTTATTCAAATGCAGCAATGTCATTCTAGTCCCTCCTTGACTTTTCTATTCAATTTATCATGTGCCACGATACTTTTCCAATAGCTTGAACACTCGAGTTATCCCTCTCCACAAAAGGGGATAAAACTTTGGTAGATAATTATCGTCCAATTTCTTTGCTTCCCATAGTTTCAAAACTTATGGAAAAATGTTTTATCTCAGATTAATGATTATTTAGTAAACTACCATGTTCTTTCTAGTTGTCAGTCAAGTTTCAGGCCCACATTTTCTACCCAAACAGCACTGACTGACGGATTTCATTTCCAGGGCTTTAGACAAGGGGTGTCTTGTGGGATCTGTTTGTTATTGATCTGTCGAAAGCTGTCAACATGATCAATCACTCTTTGCTCTTAACTCCTCTGTCTTTTATGGCTCTTCCTCAAATGTCATTAACTGGTTTCCATTTTACTTACATGACAGAATTCAATCTATGTCTTGGTTTTTCATCACCTCTTCCTGTTTCCACTGGGGTGCTACAGGGTCTCCACTTAGTCTTACTTTATAATTTTCAGAGATCCACTACCTCTGCTGTTCATCTTCACTCTGTCAGACTTTATACTGACAACACACCACTTTTTTATGCTTACAAATCTCCTCTCTTGCCACAGTCCTTTAGGGTGACTTTGATAAAGTGGTGAAATGGTTCTCGGATAGCATTATTTTCAAACAGCAAGAAGACTCAAGCACTGCTGTTTGGGTTTCAGCACTCATTGTAATGCATTGGATAGACATAAGGGGACCTTCGTCATTAGGGAAGAGAGGGCTATGCCGGAAATCAAGTAGGGTCTATGTTGTTACAGCAGGTAGGGAAATGGGCAGACTAGGTGGGCCAAGTGGTCCTCATCTGCTGTAAAATTCTGTTTCTTTAGCAGACTCTATTTTTCAGTCTTTTGAAAACCAGCCACTGGAACATGGTACTAAATTTAAGTACTTCAGTCTTTTTGACTTTGACCTTTAAACCACACACTTACAAAACTATTTCAAAGTTTACCAGTGTCTGGGAGGCTTAAAGCATGCCAGACATTGCTTGTCAAGTATGGATCACAAGCACATTATTGGGCAAGTAATTATCCCAATTCTTGATTATGGCAATATCATTTATCGCCATACTCTTGATTCACATCTCCCCAAAAAGCATTGTCTATTTTTAGTTACTTTGCTTCATTTTAAAATCAGAATGAGATGAGTATCATTGCTCTTTACTACATCAGTTAAATTGGTTATCTCCTCCTCCAGCATAATATTCACTGGTTATATTTCATTTATAAATTGCCCAACAATCAAATCCCAACCTATTTATCAGAAAGCTTAATTGTTCCTGCTCACAAATACAGTTCCAGAGATGTGCCACATCATAGTTTTTCTTTACCCAAAGTTTATACATGTTTTGGTAGAGAATGTTTCCCATATGGGGCCCCGTTCTCATGGAACAATTTGTCGCCTCAGCTTAGAAATTCCTTTACCCTTGGCACGCTTCAACATGGCTTAAAGAATTGCTGCTACAAGAACGATCAGTTAGCAATTGTTTTACTAGCTGATTTGTATATGCTTGTTATTAGACTTATAAATTTATTGTCTTGTCATAATTTGTTACTATTATGACTTGGAACGCTCCGTAAACAAGACTTGTTTCTCATGGAACCTATGCTGTATTTCTGCAACTTTTGCATAAAAAATAAATAAATTCAAAAAGCATTAAATACAATTTTGTGGAACCAGGCAGGGAATCTAACTGAAAATGTTCCCAACTTGCTTCTTTATGGCCATGAAACACCTACTGGGAGTTCATAACTATGTCTTGATGGCCAGTAGTCTCTTTGAAACCATGCCTGAATGCTGCTATTTTATTTGTTTGCAATTCTGTGGAAGTACCTTAAAATAGATGTTTGCAGGACAATATTCCACTATTGCTTAGTGTCAATATGTGGTTCTGTTTAGGATACAACCTACTCACCATGTGTCTCCTGCAGTCTTCCAGAACAGTGAGGCATTCAAGAGAGGAGGTTCTGCTCTGTTGTTATGCAGAGCTGCAGCAGTTTTGCTTACTAAAATTGCCTCAAATCTTGCTAAAAGCTTGCTTATTTCTGCATACTTAAATGACAGGCTTAAATTAAAGTGCCAGAAAATGTTTCTACTTACTTTTTGGGATGACATTTTTGCTTTCTAGTCAGACTTATCTAACTCTAGCTTCAACAGTGTGGATGAGGGAGAGAGTGTGCATGGGTGAAGGGCCTAAAGATATGTGGGCAGATTTTCAAAAATGAAAAACTGTGCAAGTGTGAATAACAAAGTTACATGGTGGTGGTGGGGGTTCTGCAACCACAATTTAAATTGTTATGCCTCATATTACCAGGCACAGTATTTTGGCATAGCTGTAGAAAAGAAAATGCTGCCCATGTGCATAGAATGCTAAAAATAGCATTTTCACAGGTGCAGGGATTTTAACCTATCTGGACTGAGTAGTATGGTAGTGCACGCCCATTGGCTCACGCCAGAACCAATGGGCGGCAGCCCCTACTGAGCTGTCAGTCAGCGCGTGCAGGTGGGTGGGAAGCCGCCACCCACCGCTGATGGGGAGCGGGGTGGTGGGGCTCAGTGGGCGGGTGGGGAGGGGTACACTAGACCACCAGGGTAGTAGGGGTCTGTTATGTTACTTTGATGTATTATCGGTCCACTGGACCACCAGGATATTGGACATGGGGGGTGACTATACCGATGCCCACAATCGGGCACATAGAGGTCCACTGGACCACCAGGGATATTGGACGGGGGACTATACCGATGCTCGCGATCGGGCACATAGAGGTCCACTGGACCACCAGGGATATTGGATGGGTTTTTTATTTTACATGAATGCCCACAATCGGGCTGCAGGGGCGCCGGTCCCCAACGGCTGCTGCCTGGCAGGGCGCCAGGCGCAAGTCGTCGGGATCGGTGCACCTGCATGCTAAATGGCATGCAAATGGGGCCATAATGAGATGCAAATGGCCCTGTGCACCTTTGCATAAATTATGGTCCCATTTGCATGTCCCTCTTTGAATATCGCAGGTGCTGTGCATGGTGCAATGGCACTTGCGCTTAGCGCATCTCCATGCTCCACTATGACCACTTGCACTGGCGCAGTGGCACTGCACCATACACAGTGGTGGCAGGGTGCGATATTCAAAGCTGCTGCGCCATAGCACAGCTCCGTTGAATATCGCCCAGGCCACACCCCCGCGCAACAAAGTTGAGCTGCACCAGGCTTGCACCACAGTCTGGCGAGTTTAACTATCCGGGCCCATGTATCCCACTATACAGCTTACCGGCATTTCCTCAGTTTGCAGTCAGCTTTGAAGAGCACAGACATGTTCCCGGTCCCTGAAGATCGCTATCGAGCTCCAAAGGTAAGTATGGAGTGAGGGGGTGGGGAGGTAGGGCACGCAGTGGGTGGGTGCGGGTTGTGGGAGGGGACAGGAGACTGCCGAGGACAGTTTCCTTTTTACAGGAAAAAAAGACATCATGGGACCGCTTTTATTTTTAGGGCATGTGGCACGTTGGGGTGGGCTCCCAGCATGCCACCAGAGTCTTTCTTTTTGGGGCAGCTGTAGCCGACGGGGATGGCACCCCGTTAGGCACACACACAAAGGGGATTACATTATGCTGATGGAGATTGGGCACCCCTTCGGCAGACAATAAAAGCGGGGGTTACATAATGCCGATGGGAATGGGCTCCCCATCGGCAACATAAACATTGAGCACCAGCCGACGGGATTGGGGTCCTCATTGGCAAATAAACATGGTGGGGTTATTGTTCATGAACACGGCGCGCATGCTGCCACTGTGTTCACAAACAATATCAGGGTTTAAAGATCCCACCCCTCTCAAATTTTTGTGTCTTGTGGGTCATCATCTAGCAGAGGGGTGGCTATAGTGGTGAAAAGACACATATCATTTCTGGCAGAGGAGTGTCTAATGGACCAAGAGGGTAGACTTATTATTGTTAAAAGCATACTCAATAATGTCAGGTGGTGTTAGGGCAATTTATGGTCCAGTAGGAGAGGACCCGGATTTTCTTATGAGCTTAGACTACATTGAGTGGACTTTTGCCCTCCTTGCTAATTCTCGGGTGACTGGAATATTGTTCGTAACAAGACCTGGATAAACCTATAGGCCATTAAAACCACTTTCCTTCACAACTTATTCTGAGGGATTTTATGGATTTATTGGGCTTATGTGGACCCATGCGTTTGCTTAATCCCTCTGGTCAGCTTTTTCCTTTTATTCCTAAGTTCACCGGTCGTGGTCCAGAATTGATTTCATTTTAATCAGCAGCACTCTTCTGGACGGTATTCAACAGACAGGAATTGAACCAATTGTCATATCTGATCATTCGCGGCATGGATTTCGATTTCCGATCCGCATGTTCAAAGAGATACCTCATGGAAATTAAACACACAGCTCCTAAAAAGAGGAACTCATAATTTCTCATATTAAATTGCTAATCTCTTCCTTTATAGATTTCAGCACGGGTTCTACAAATAGGAGGATTTGATTTGGTGCTCGCTTTAAATGTTTCATCAGGGGAGAATTCATTAGCTAGCGCCCAAAAGGAAAAAACAGAGAGAGGCTAGAGTTATTTCGTTGTCGAATCAAATTAGGCTGGCTGAAAATAACTTATCCTCTTCTTCTTCCCAATCCGATCTAGAAGCCTTACTGAAACTTAGGAATGAATATGCGGATTTGTTAAGGGAGAAGGCAGAGTACGCCATCCTAAAATCAGAGCTCGTTATTTTGAACAAGGAGAGAAACCAGGTAGAATGCTAGCCCTTCAACTGCGGGAAGTAGAAAGCTCAAGATTGATTCCTGCACTGTACTCCCCAGATGACTCAATTAAGACCTCCCTCGGATATTTCCCAGGTTTTTGAATCCTTCTATAGGGACCTACATAGTAAGGGTCCTTCTCAACCCTCCCATTCCCTATTGAACAATTTCTGGATGGCCTTCATCTCCCTTCCCTGCAGTCTCATCAGTGCGAGATTCTGGCCTCTCCTATTACTCTGGCTGAAGTGGAGGAAGCGATTAATGGGTTAGCTTCTGGATAAATCCCAGGTCCTGATGGTTTTCCTCCAACTTCTATCAAGTCTTTTGTAAGGAGATAGCTCCCTTCTCCTGAAACTATTTGACTATATGTTCACCTCTGACCCCTAGACCCTACTTTGTTGGAAGCCACGATTGTTTTGATTCTGAAACCAGACAAACCTCAGAGGGACCCTGCCAGCTACCATCTGATTTCATTACTAAATTATGACATCAAAATTCTAACTAAAATCCTATCTCTTAGAATTAAGCAGATTTGGTCTAATTTGTTGAGTCACGAACAAGTGGGGTTTGTTCAAGGCAGATCTTCTGCCGATCATCTCTGAATCCTCTCAAGATATTTTTCAGGTTGCCCAAGACTCCTCAAACTCCCATGGCTTTAATCTCATTAGATGCAGAAAAGCCTTCGATAGAGTACACTGGGAATTTCTCTGGGCCACTCTAAGAGAATGGGCTTCCTGACACCTTTATCCAATGGATTCGGACTGTATACAAGTCTCCCACTGCTAGAATTTACTGTAATGGGTTTTCTTCTCGGTTCCCCTGTTCACTGGTACTCAGCAAGGTTGTCCCCTGTCTCTTTTTGTTTAATTTATATTTGGAACCCTGTTACTTAGTATCAAGAACTCAACCCAGGTCACAGGTTGTTTAGTATACCAGCAATCTTTGACCCTCTCAGTTTATGCAGATGATATTCTTTTACATTTGGCCAATCCGAATCCTCTCAACACATGCACTACAAATTATTGATCGGTTTGGCCAAGTGGCTAACTATAAGCTGAATTTATCCAAATCAGTTATATTCCCATTAAGTGCTCTCATGCTCCATGCCAACTTTACTCATTTCGATGATGAAATGGTCTCCTCCTCATTCAAATATTTAGGCATACATCTCACTAGAGACCCAGAGGCTCTCAGGAAACTCAATTTGATGTTTTGGTGATGAAGATACAGCAGGATCTTCAAAGATGGGTCACTCTCCCGTTGTCTCTATGGGGTCAATAAGTATTATAAAATGAATGCTCTGCCCCCATTTTTTACCCTTTAAATTTACTGAACATCTGGCTTCCAATGTCCCTATTTTCGGCAGCTCCATTCTGCTTCTAAATTCATTTGGCAGGGCAAACATCCTAGACGGGCCTTTTTAAAACTTAATTTACCTAAGGAGAGGTGGACTCTGCCTCAATTTTATGTTATATTATTGGGCTAGTCATATGTCCAAAATGGGAGACAGTTCGATGCCAGGCCTGATGCATACCTTCCTATTTGATTACAGCTAGAGAGAAGGCTTTTAGATATGTAAAGTCTCCACTCACCCAGAGTTTTTTATTACACTATCTCTGCATTACCTCCTCCTTACAAAGTTCGCTGTAGGGTCTCCATAAAGGTTCTGACTTAGTGTTGGAACTTTTTAACATTTCACCCAAAAAGATACGGCTCAACCTCTCATCTCAAACCCTAACATCAAAATAGGCGTTTCTCCGCTTTCCCAAACTGGCTTCCTCAACCACAGGATTCTCTTGTGGAAAGCCTGTTTTCTCAGGATTCCCTTCTCTCCTCAACTGATATAATAGCTAAACTGAATATTCCTCAGAAATATATCTTTAAAGTTTTTCAGCTGAGACACCTTATGGTCTCTATTTTGGGACCACATTCATGCTGTCCCAAGTCAGGCCTTTTTAGATCAGATACAGGAATATGCAAATAAGCCCCATGGAATCTCTAAGATTTTTCTTTTCTATTGGTATCAAATACCCTAATGCCCTTACTGGTTCCAAACTTTGGACTCTCTTCTGCCAGATTCTCCTTTGATTTGAGTCAGATTTGGGTGACATGCATACATATCTCACTCAAGATAGGCACAGACTTATTCAATATCATATTTTAAATAATCTGTATTATACACTGGTTAAATTGGCCAAGCTAGGCAGATTACCTTCGACTATCTGTACACGTGTGTGCTAGCTGAAGGAACCTGATACACATTCTTTGGCACTCATGCAAAGTGGCTCCATTATGGAATACAATTCAGTCCAATTTAGATACTCTTCTCAGATTGGGTGAGCTGTTTGCTAGAGAAATATGTATCCTAGGGATGTTTTCCAACATTAAAGTTCGGGAGCGTAAGTTTCATATGGCTTTAATTTCTATAGCAGTCAAAAGGCTAGTTCTCAAGCATTGATGGACCAACTGGTCATATCGTATGCTGAATGGATTAAAGAAATGTTTCTTTGTTTTAATACTGAAAGGTTAATAGCAAGCTCGGTATTGCATAGCCTCTTTCAATCTGAAATGGGGTAAATTATATGTTTTATATTTGAATTAAGGTCCATGTAATGCATGCCTCTGACTGTTTCGCTTGTATTATCCTTCTTTGATGCCTGTTATTGTGGGAATATTACTTACCTTTTAGTATCTCTTCATCACGTTGTTTCTAATAAGGCACACCCCAGGGGTGGGGTGGGGGGAGTGGGAGGAGGGGGGAGGTTGGGTATAGTAGTATGTTATCTTCTTTGGTTATATTTGATCCAGTGATATTCTGGTGTCATTTCACCATTAATTTATTTTGGTTGTTATTATATTCTGGCTCATTTTCGCTTTGTCTTACACTTCTGTCATTTCATAATCTAATAAAGATGTTGAAGCTGGTAGCCGCGAGGGCTATGAGTCGCCTGCCCTCCCAGCAAGAGAAGCCTGGGTCGGGGTCTCTGGACTGCACACGCGACGACCCCCCCCAGAAACCGCAACTCGGGCAGCAGAGCTGGTAGCGCGAGGGCTACGAGTCGCCTGCCCCCAGCAAGAGAAGCCTGGGTCGCGGGTCTCTGGACTGCACACATCGACGACCCCGAAACCACAACTCGGGCAGCAAGCTGGTAGCCACGAGGGCTACGCGAGTCGCCTGCCTCCCCAGCAAGAGAAGCCTGTCATGGGTCTCGGACTGCACACATCGACGACCCCCAGAAACCGCAACTCGGAGCAGCAAGCTGGTAGCCATGAGGGCTACGAGTCGCCTGCCCTCCCAGCAAGAGAAGCCTGGCTGCGGGTCTCTGACTGCACATCGACCGACCCCCCGAAACCGCAACTCAGAGCAGCAAGCTGGTAGCCGTGAGGGCTACGAGTCGCCTGCCCTCCCAGCAAGAGAAGCCTGGGTCGCGGTCTCTGGACTGCACACATCGACTACCCCCCAGAAACCGCAACTCGAGCAGCAAGTTGGTAGCCGCGAGGGCACGAGTCGCCTGCCCTCCCAGCAAGAGAAGCCTGGGTCGCGGGTCTCTGGACTGCACACATCGACGACCCCCAGAAACCGCAACTCAGAGCAGTAAGCTGGTAGCCGCGAGGGCTACGAGTCGCCTGCCCTCCCAGCAAGAGAAGCCTGGTCGCTGGTCTCTGACTGCACACATCGACGACCCCCCAGTAACCGCAACTCGGAGCAGCAAGGTACGGATCACTGAGCAAGGATTGCTGAGCCCGCTGAGCTCAGTCGGCGTGAGGTCTTGGTCATTGGCGCTGGCGCCCTATTTTGAATTTTGGCGCCCAAACTCAAAGGCCACAGCCTACAGCACAGCCTAATTGACCCAGATTGCTAGTTGCAGGGCTAGTATCTCTAGTTTTTACTCCTGCTGCAGTGTTACTAAAACATTTTACCTACTTTCAGACCTGAACTGCAAACAATATCTATCGCAGTATTAAATGAGTTCTGTTATTACCTGCAAAAGTAGACCAGAGCTACTAGCAAATTCAGCCACAGTATTTGATAGTGTACTGTCTTTAACTGCTATTTTACACTAGAGCTTCTAGCAATTAGATCGTGTACTGCTCTTGCCATCCTCCGTTTTACTGCTTAAAGCTTGCAATTGTTTAATCTGCCTGTGCCTCATTCTATTTACCTGCTTTGCTCATCGCCACGCCTTCCCTCCCGTCCTTATTTAACCCATGCTCTCTTCCTTTGTCCACAGCTGGTAGCGAGGGCTACGAGTCGCCTGCCCTCCCAGCAAGAGAAGCCTGTGGTCGGTCGCTGGACTGCACACATCGTGACCCCCAGAAACCGCAACTCAGGCAGCAGGTGCGGGATCACTGAGCAAGGATTGCTGAGCCCGCTGAGCTCAGTCGGGCGTGAGGTCTTGGCCCGCTGGCGCTGCGCCAGCTCCCACCGCCCCACCACCACCCTTGCTCGACTGCTACTTTTATAGTCCTAATCACGTGATAGGGACGAAAAACAATCAGCTCACTTTCCCACTAGCAGGTTATCTCCTCTCGCCATTAGTGGCGCTATAAACAGCTTGTCTATTTACACTGCAAACACAGGTACACTTAACCTGAGCATCTACATACACTGTATATACTGCTATATACAAAACTGAAGTAAAATGATGCTCCTCGCTCTCACTCTTGCCTGTTTACTTTCCCACTAGCCTCCCTCCCCTGCCTCTCGCCCGCTCAGGCAACCACTGCCCCTGCATCACTACATAGGTCGCAAATGCTGAACTAACTCGCTCTTCCACTCTCCCTATGTTACCCATTTCCAGCCCCTCAACTGGGCTATCGGGCGACCATTCTTCCCCCTTCACACCCTTGGTCTATCTGCTCTGAGCAGCCTCAAGGCTGACGTCCCCTCAGTACAACCCCTAGCTATCACAACTCCAAACATAGAGCCTGGACTACCCCCACATGCTTGTCCATCTCTTTACTCTCCTACTACTTCTAGGGGACGTTGAATCCAACCCCGTCCGGCCCCTCCTTGACCCTCAGCACCCTGGTCCTCCCAAAGGACTGAAAATCCTTCACAAAACATTTGCAGCATACTTAACAAAACCCATATGCTCCATTTCTCACTCCAAACACTTTGCCCAGATATCCTGATACCTCGGAAACCTGGCTCAAACCCCACCATCCTGACTCCTCTGTTGCTATCCCCGGTACTCCCTAACTCGGCAGGACCGCATGGGAAAAAAAGGGGTGGAGGCATAGCCATGTTCATTTCCTCCAAACACCGATTCACCCCTGTTCACCTCCCCCACCCTCCCCATTAATTGAGTCCCTCACTGTTAAACTCTCACTGCCTTACACCGCCCAATCTTCATAGCTGGTATCTACTGTGCCCCTAATACCCCTGCACCTAGTATTTTAGACCATCTGGCCAAATTAAAATCCACCACGCCACAGGGAGCTATATGTCCTAGGTGACTTAATCACAACTGGCTTGCTACAGCTTGCGCCAAGCTACGCACCAATGTTAATGCCCTGAACTTCACACAACAAATTTCCCAACCCACCAGAACGAACCTAAAACCCTCAACCACTCCCTCCTGGACTGGGCCCTGACCACTCACCCCCATAGAGCGATAGGAGCAGGACTTCTCCCTGACTCCCTAAGTGATCACCACATGGTCTATGTGGTCCGGAAAGTGCACAAGCCCCCAAACCTCCCTCACGGACCCTGCTAGCCAGATCCTTCAAGTCACTAGCACTCACACCACTCCTGCTGGATCTGTCTATGGCTGACTGGTCCCTCATCCCTCAGGCTCCCTCAATCGATGCTGCACTAGAAAGCTTCACAAACATGTTCCTGAGGGTCTGGGATCAACATCGCCACTAATAAAAACCAGAGTCAGGGGTTCCCACCTACCCGGATATCCTCCGAAATCATATGTCAAAGCCGCTCCAGGGACATGGCCTGGAAAAACACAAAACTACCAGCACCCTCCAAGACCTACAAACTTACCGTGCCCTACGAACTCCTGTACCAAGGCAATTCGACTAGCCAAACAGAATTACTTTGCATCGGCCCTATGCGAATCAGAACCACCTCTTCTGGAAAACCATAAAATCTCTTCTAACCCTCGCCAACCCAACCACCTGCCCCTGTCCTGACAATCAGTGGCCGGGCCATCACTGACCCACTTGATGTAGCCACAGCCTTCAACATTCACTTTACCAATAGTGCAGCTTCCTTGGTAACAACCTCCCCTCCCCACCCCGGAGAACTCTCCTCCCAGCCCACAGCCTCCCTCCTCCCACCTCTCTTTCTCCTTCCGACCTGTCACTCGGCCAAAGTCTACCAAGCTCTGTACAACCTTAACCCAAAGAAGGGCTCTTGCTCCAATGGCTTGAACTCCAGACTACTCCAGCTATCAGCGCCTGCAATAGCTGCCCTCTAGCCGACTTGTTCAACCTCTCCTTCTCGACCTCCACAATTCCCTCCGCCTGGAAAATGGCTACTATCATCCTCTGCCGAAGGGGGTGACCCCAAACTGCCTGGGAATTACCGCCCATCTCCTCCTCCCAACTCTGGCTAAGATACATGAACAACTTGCCCTGGCCCACCTCTTCAGTACCTAGCTGATACTGCTTTCTTCACCCTTACCAATCTGGATTCCGAACTTATTCCACCACTACCTCCCTACTAAGAGTAACAAACGACATCCTCTCAGGTATGGATAAAGGGCATATCACACGGCCATATTTATTGATCTGGCCAAAGCCTTGATACCGCCTCACACTCTCTCTCTTATAGACAAGCTAATGGCCTCCGCCTCCACCCATGCCACAAACTGGTTTCGAGCTACTTGAGCGACAGACATCAAGCGTGAAAATTGGCTCCCATCTATCGGCCCCTCTCCCCATCACCATGCAGGTGTCCCTCAAGGGTCA
The DNA here is from genome assembly GCA_016271365.2 of Neoceratodus forsteri. Lineage (NCBI taxonomy): Eukaryota > Metazoa > Chordata > Ceratodontiformes > Ceratodontidae > Neoceratodus > Neoceratodus forsteri. The sequence goes on along the minus strand of CM028131.1, from coordinate 447,679,764 downwards.
GTCCTGGGCCCAATCCTATTCTCGGTTTTCCTTAACGAACTCCCACTAGCCTGCTCCCACCCATCTATCCAAATGTACGCAGACGATACAATAATATACAACACTGGCCCTCCATATCAACAGTACATGGCCACCTTCAACATGACTTCAATGCTGTACAACTCTGGCTCTCTACAAACCAGCTGTTCCTAAATGCAAAAAGACTGTCTCGCTAACTTTCGCTCAAGCTCGCTTTCTCCCGGCTCGCTGAGCACCCCTTCGTAACCCTGACCACTCTCCTTAGAATCCTGTACCTCCTTCTGTTATCTAGAGTTTGGCTCAACCAAAACCTAGATTTCTACCACGTGGAATCCTTGCACAAAAAACTTAATCCCAAACTGGGGCCCTCATCAGAAAAAGGCTGCCTGTCCACCACAGTCAGGCGGAACTGCATAAAAATGATTCTGCCGATCTTTGACTACGGGATGTGATCTATGGCACCGCCACCATCCACTCTGTCCAGCCTGGACACCCTTTCCACTCCTTCTGCCGGGTTCATACTGGACTGTCCAAAACTAACACACCACTGCACACCTTTATAGCGCCTGTCCCCTCACTTGCTGACCGCTGCTAATCCACGGCTCCAAAATTGCCGCTAAATTCTGGTCCCACACTCTCCCCCATACCTGGCTGCATCCTTATCTTCTCAGCTCCCCCAGCGTACTCTCGCCGGCACTCAGATGCTAGACTATTCCACATCCCTCTTATGCGCACCTCCATGGGCCAAGCAGCACTAGCTACCGTATACCAAAACTCTGGAATGACTTACCTGCAGATATCCGCCATTACTACAATCTCAGACACCTCAACACTGCCCTCAGAGCACTTCCACTCGGTCTGCTCTTACTCCCCCCTGCCCCCTAAGAGGCTTCAACTGCCTACCTTAACTTCCTGATGGACATCAACCAGCCTAAAATTACACCTTATATCTAACCGCTAGTTAGCTACACTTCCACTTAGGGCTCCCTCCCTCTCTCCCAATCCTTCCTCCTAATCCAGCTCAATAATCTATTGATGGCACTCTGCCCCTTACACCAAAGTCTATCTTCCTGTTGCACTTAACTGGATATAAGCACAAGCCTACCTTAGCTACCTACTGTATAGGCCCACAACACTGCTCCTCATTTGTAATTGAATGTCTGTATAATTACTGCTCCTTCCTCATGTACCCCACCCTGTTTCCCCAGGTGGCATCTGGAAGCGAGTGGTCTTCGCTCAGTATGCCTGCCTGGTTAAACTCTTGAATAAATAAATAAATAAATAAATTTCAAAAAATAAGATCCCACCCTGCAATGATGGGTCGCTCCTCATTGCAGCGAATGGCTGATGCAGCAATGTCGAGGCAGCCCTGATTGCAGCGACTGATTTTTTACAGGTCGTGGCACGCTGGCTGAACTAGTGTCAGCAGCAGCGAGCCACGGCATTGGGGGAATCGGCACAACAGTGCTGCGATTCCACAACCTGCTTGAGGAGAAAGCTGCTACATGTTTCATGCACATGCGCGCAATCAACATAAAAATAAAAAATTATGCACACTAATTAAAATACATAGAAATAAATTAAACTTGTAGTTTTTAATGGTAGATATAGAGTATGCACTGGTGTACATGATTTGTTTCTATGAAATATGTTCAGAACCTCCACCCCTGCTTTGCAATGGTTCATCCCTGTCTTTCTCCTCCAAGGCAAGGAAGTGTTTACATGCCAATAGTAATTGCTGTGCAGATAGCAATTGCCATGAGCACATTGTTGTTAAGAAGTACTTAAGCCACAAAACTAGGAATGTTCTTGAGGAAGTTGCACGGTATGGTAATTCCTTTCCAGCAGCTATCTAATGTAGCTGTCTCCTTAATATTCTCCTTAATTTGATTTTGTGCTGCCGCCAATCAACGTTGCTTTCCATTTGGTAGGCCTTTTGCATGCAGCGCGGAGGAGGCTGGGGATATTATTTCCCGTTTGTCAGCTTAACAGTCATCGCAAGTGAAGCAGAACTAGCAGCCAAATGTATGAAAAAAGTAAACGATAAGGTGGGAGATACAACGAGCACAGACAGGTCAGATGTGCTGTACTATGTGAGACAGATTATCTGAAGTGTAGAATTGTATGTGCAATTGTTGTGCTGGAGTGAAGTGTCTTGTGTAGTTGGTGAGATGATGCAAGGTGAATTTGAGGGACTGTATACAGTACCTATAGGAGGTGTCTAATTTTAGGGCTGATTTTTGCCTCAAAGCGCCCTCAGTCCCTTCAATATTGGCATTTCTGTCCTGAAACACTAGAGATGTAACCAGTACATCATGCCACGCATAAGTAAGTCTAGGTCTCCTTGAAAAATGCATTTCTCCTGTGTTGTTGCAGTTTTTGTCTTTTTTTTTGCAAAAAATAATTACCATTTTGAAAGATGTGTCCTTGATATTTTTAAGTCCCGATTTGTGAGGCATGAGGTTAAGAAGTGTGTCTAGCATGGATGGACTTTGAGTAAGGGGATTGTGTAAAACTGACCACTGCTATGCTACCTGTCCACATATGGCATGCTGTACGCAATGTCAGCCTGTAGTTTTTATTTTATATTGGTTTATTTGAGTGGAGGGGGGTTGCCCCTACATACACCTGAAGTAATTGGCAGGGTGCCAAGGCTCCCAACTCAAATAAACTGACAAAGCCACACCAACAGCAAGTCACCCACAACCTGCCAATGTTAAATCAACAGCAAAAAAAAGTAAATATACGCAGCTGTAGTATAGTGTTGATTATGCTATATTCGTAGTTTTGCACTATGCTAATAGTGGTGGTCTGATGTTCTACACAATCGCCTTGAGAAATTGAGGATATTTCATGTGCTGATATTATGGGGAGACTTTTGTAAGTGCTGGTATTTCTGTGTGGACTATTAGGGCTGCTTTCCATGCTGTGTGCGTTAGGTATGCTGGAGTGCTTGGGCCACTGGGTGCTGGCTTGGGGGGCAGTGCTGTGAATGATGGAGGACTAAAGAGTATATCATGATGTGGTATGGGGGCACTTTTTAGTACTAGATTTTGACTCATGGGTTCTGCATCATTGTGTAGTATCTGAGTTTAGTAGCAGTAGGGGTGGTTGGGGGTCTGGGATGAAAATACTTGTCAGGGAAGTCTGCAGAGGGAAGAGATTGTGGTAGTGGGATTGGGGAAAATACTTGTTTGAGGGGTACTGCAGGAAATATTGAGAGAAAAGCTGGGGGTTCCTGTAGTGGGCTGGGGAGACCTTAAGAAACAGACTGCAAAAAGTGGGCAGACCCTCCAACATTTCACAGATCAAAATAGGTACACATTTGTGTTTATCCCCTCGTTTGCCAACGAGTATTTCAAGGGCCCATTCAATATTTTACAATACTAGACGAATCAACTGACAAAAACAGTACACCAGAGCAGTCAAAAATAAAAAACTGCGCCTATTTATAGATAATTTATACCCGCATGGACTATTTTATTGCTGCTCCACAGTCAGACAGCTGGACACAGTCTAACATGTCTCAGATTTGTACTGCATTTGTTGTTGAACTTAATTAATAACACACAGTAGTCAGCCACTTTTAGCAAACCTGGCAGAACCTTCTTTAGCAAACCTGGCAGAAGACTTAGAACAAGAACCCCACAGACCCTTTTCGGAAAACCTGGCAGAACAACCCCTTCCGAAATGTCAACACCCAGCTTCCAGAGCAATCAGCATCACCACCCAGCCCATGGCAGATATGTCATACCCTGTCTTTCCCTGTCCCTCCTGTCCAGGGCCAGATTAAGGCATAGGCAACATAAGCACAGGCCTAGGGCCCCTGTCTGCCAGGGGCCCCAGCAATCCCCAACATATATTTTACTATATATCCTTTCTTTCTGCCTGAGCTGCATGTTTTTGTAAAAGACTTAGCCACTGAGTAAGTCAGGGGCTGAACTGTGATATGACTCTCACTTCCCTGATTAGGTGTTAAGTGCAGCTAACAGCTTCAGGGCCCCAGCCAGGATGACCTTTAAGGTGTGAAAGCCCATTTCTTTGCTTTGTCTCCCACACCCATTTAGAATCCCAGCTTAGAATCTCACTCTTAACTATAAAAGATTGGGGCCAGAGCATCAGTGTTTGTTCTACAAATTAGCACTGCCTGGCTTGCAAAACTTAGCCTGAAGCACAAAGCAAGCTATATTCAAAAGGAATAGCCCAGGGCAAACAGCTTTGAATATAGCATGGAAATGAGGTCGTGCAAACTGCTGGGTGTGCAGGGCAAACGTAGCTCTGAATAAGACAGCACTGAATACAGCAACCAGGAAGTGCAAACCACAACAACAACAACAGTGCACAGTGATGTGAGGGCAGGTAGAGAGGAACTATGTGGCCAATGTGTGTTCTGGCAAATGCAAGGACTAGTACAGCTGCAGGCAGCAGCACATGAAAAACAGTGATCAAAACTGTATAATATTCTCTAGCGCCTCGCTAACACGTTAGCGTGGTTTGAAGGCTGGAGCTACAGTTTACGTTGCAAACATGTTAGCCCCATGCTAAACTTTCCATATTCAAAAGTGACATGCAAATGAGCCTACTGATAATCTCTGGGCAAACAGCCACATTAGCATCTCATCATGCCCTGATTTGCATGCAGTTTTCACAGCGTTACTGCAGGGTCCCACAGCTCCACCTGTAGGTCAGTCTGGAGGTATAGGGGTTGGCCAGGTTCAACCGCAGCTCCACCTGTAGGTCAGTAGGCAGTGCATGATAGCTGCAGGCTTCATGTAAAATAGCACGGCATAGCATAGCATGTCGCACCCTGTGGGACAACACAGCATAGACACAGGTGGTGGTGGTAGTGCTGCATGTAACCTTCACACTGTAGGTCATGCCACAGTGCACAGCAGACACTACAGTAGCAAGAGAGCTGGTGGAAGTGAGGGACACGACACTACCTATGGTATGTAGGGCAGTGATGACCACTGCACTGTACACAGTGACAGGCACAGCCTGCAGGTAATTACTGACAGTGGACAGTACTATCATGCTGTTGTGTGAACCACAGATGCTGCACCTGTGACATGGGATGCACACAGTGTCATGTACATGGCGGGCAGTGTGTGCTGTGACATCTGTACAGTTGTGTGGTAGGTGGTTGGGGGGCATGTAGGATCCAACAGGCACACAGGTGGTGGCGTAATCCCACCACTGGCCCATGTGCACTGAGCGATGTGTCCCAGCCTTGTGACCACACCTGGGCTGTGGTGAGGTCTGGCCACCATGCCCACAGTGCTGCATGTGTGTGCTGGCATCTGTTCGCACTACAGATGTATGGTCTGCAGATGTGTGCCATGGCCACACTACCATGCTGTCCCCTGTGGGTCAGATCACCCTCTCACTGTCTGTGCTTGGCTTGACTGGTGGCAGCTGATGGCATCATGGTGGTGCCATCAGTGAGCAGCATGTGTCCTCCATATCTGGCAGTTTCAAGTGTCTTGCTCATATGTTGAGTGCCGCTGCAACCACGCTAATGCCGAGATAGCACCGGCGCCAAAGCATAAAGCTGTTTGTCCAGGGTTAAGACCAGCTTTTCCTGGGCGGTAAACTGTACCTCGCTATGGGTTGTGCTATGTTGGCGCTTAAACACCTTTAGTGCGGCGCTTAGTTGCTGAATATCTCTATAGCGCATCTATTCATGTTCACTATGCCCCTTGCATATCATTATGCTTAGCCTGGCACTACTGCTGTTTGCTGAGCTAGTTGGTCTTTGAACATGGCAGACCCGCGCTATTCCCCCACAAACTGTTTGCAGACCACAAGAAAGCTTTGAATATCTAGCCTAACAGTGCAATTCAGTGTGTATTCTATATATTTTATCTTAAGTATCTGTTTTATTGGCTTAGGAAACCTTGTATCATCCTTGAAATTTGAATGTAAGCAATAGCTTAATTTGCTTGAAACCTTTGTACCATGTTTGACTCTGGGTTGTTTTACCTCCGATTCAGATGACATACCTTTCAATGCATTGCTCATTACCTTTGTATCATACTTGACTCTGGGTTGTTTTACCCTCCTCATTCATTTGTAATACCTTTCATCATATTGTCCATTTCTCTTGTTTTGTACTTCCATGATGTGGAGCCATTGTAAAGAGTCTCTGACTCAAAGGTTTGTAATTCCAATATCTCAATAAATGAAAAATAAATATTTAATCTCACTCTAAAATTAAGAAATCTACAATAAGTTTCAGTGATACAATTAAAATCATACTTTTTTTTTTTTAATTCTCTCATCTCGCTCATACTGAAGTTCTGACCTTGATACAGCTCTGTTTTCAGAGCGAACAAATGAATGTATTTCAAGATTCCCATCAGTAAATCTTGCCATTTATGGATCCTGGCTTACTTATCAGTAAGAGAAATGTTTGATTTCAAATTCTTCAACTCCCACATTGTGGTTCATACTACCTGACAGGACAGCATGATAACACCCAGATCTGGTAGAGCACACATGTGTGTTTGGGGTGGGGGCTTTGGAGAAGTGCAAATCATGACATTTCACATACAAAAAATTATTTTACCAGGCCTATTAATAATTATTTTCTCTAAATTATCAAAACTCAGGCTATTCTCATTTTTCCATACTGATAGTATTAGTTTCATTATTTTATTTTTTTTTCTTACTGCCTCTTTATACTCCCCTTGCACTGTGACGGACCTTCTCTCCAGGCATCCCAATGCACCCAGTCTGCACCATGAGGACCATGAGGATGCTCCCATAGGTGCCCCACTCCTGTGCAACTCTGGAGACCCGTTTGACCCCGGGTGGGGTGGAGTGGTCCATCCTACCTTCTCCGATCCTCAGTGGAATGTGCAACCAAAGCTCCTTCCCGGTTCCTCCATGGTCGCAGCAGTGCAGGAGCCCTTCACCTAGATCAGCCATGGGGTGTGTTTCCTTGTTATGGTCCACCCCTGTCAACGTCAGCGCTTGAGGAGGACCAACAAGATGGAGGCACACTGAGGTGCCTCCTCTATGGTCTTTGACTGGCGTTGGCTCCTCCCTGTCTCTCTGCTTTCCCAACTGCACCAGCACCACCTGTGGTCACCCAGGCGGTGGTGGTATAGTGGAGGGCCAGCATCCCACCCCTCCCTGGAGAAGGAGCAGCCATTGGGTGCTCAATCCTTCTCCCCCTCCACCAACCCCGTGACCGAGTCCATCACCAAACCGGGTCACCGGCATGGTGCAGGTATGGCATCCAGTGCCTCAACCCTCAGTGCCACCGGACCAGCCAGTTTCATTAATTTTGAAACATTTTGTGCCACTTTTAGGGACAGTAAGAACATTGTTTTCATGTTGTAGTAACTGATATGCAGTAGCCAAGAGGTGGGGTCATGCAAAGGGGCATGGTTATAGTGATGGGGCCCCAGATTTCTCTTGGGCCTAGGGCCCCAGGTTGCCTTTAATCTGGCCCTGCTCCTGTCACCTGCAGAGAGAGATGAATGGACCTGTCATGTGTAGTCAATGCTGCTCAGCAGGTGTTGCATCCTACTAAGCCCCAACCTCCCCCATCTCCTCTCCCCACCTTCTACCACTGGCTTCTCTAAATATGCCTACCTCACCTTACTCTAGGTAAGTGATGAAGCTGATTTCTCTACAGGGATTTATTTATCAGGGAACCCAAGAGAGAACTTTCTAGAAATCCTCCAACCTGATCCTCCAACCTGATAAGCACACCTACTCCCTTTGTCTCCCAGGATTTCCTGCTAGTCGACCCTTACTCTCCCCGACCCTGCCTGGCTTTTCCCACAGAGAATAACCTACCTATTACTTACTGAACAGGAAAGAATTAGAAATTGAACACAGGAACAGCATTATTACCCTCACAGTTACACAAACACCCAGTGATCATAGATGTAACCCCAGGATGGGGCTTACCTGTTGCCCTGAGGGAGCCCATTCTGCAGTGCTCCTGCTCCACTTGCCCAGCTGCCAAGTCACTCTAGTCCTGCTCAGCTCTGAAGACTGCACTGGTGAGAGAGAGTGGTGACCGAACGCTTTTGTTCTTTTTATTAAATTATTGTGACACAGACAGGTCAGGGCAATCAATCACTCCACTCGCTCTGCCGAACCTCGCCTGTTGCCCTGAGGGAGCCCATTCTGCAGTGCTCCTGCTCCACTTGCCCTACCGCCAAGTCACTCTAGTCCTGCTCAGCTCTGAAGACTGCTCTGGTGAGAGAGAGTGGTGGGTGGTGACCTGAACGGTTGGGTTTTTATTATTAAATTATTAGACACAGACAGGTCAGAGCAATCACTCCACTCACTCTGCCGCCACTGGCTGGATGGACTTCGGGAGTTAATATCTCTGACCTCAGAACTCGGGCTGGAGGAGTTACCTCCTCAGAGAACTGACACTAGGTCCCACCAGTTCAGAGTCAGGCACCATGGCTGCGCAGCAAATTAGCACTGACAGCTGCAGTGCTTTCAGGGTCACAGCGAGCTTTGAGGAGCCCTCCGCTGATGGCACCACAGTAAGGGCAGCAGTCTGATTACTATGGGGACCCAGGATGCTCCTCCCTGCCTCGGTCTGCGCTGGGCTGAGCGCTCCAGCAAAAAGTAAAGATTTCAGAGGAAGAAATGTTTAACTGTTTGACAAGGAGGCAGCAAATTCGGTACACAGTTCGATCCAGGCAGGATCCGATACCAGTCTGAAAATACAGCATTGTACCGGCAAAACGGGTACAGTTGGAGGGTCTGAGTGGGGGATACTGGAAAGCAAATACTTAAAGATGGTTAGCAAAGCTGAAAAGTAGCCTAGCACCTGTTATTCAGTTGAACTAGCTGTGTTTTGAATGCACATGCAGTTACCCTTTCCCTGGCACCACAGCAGGATTTTTGCCAGCCCCTGTGGAGCAGCCGGTGGGGCTGATAGAGGCCAGGACCACGACCAACATAGGGGTATGCCCCAAGGCCGGAGGACTGGGTGGACAACTCTAAAAAGAAAATACAGCTGTATAATTACAAAAAGAAGTGTTCCCCTGCAACCTGAGCCATCAGTTTCCAAATTATATTTCAGTCCTGGCACCTGCCCTGTTTAATGATTTGAGGTAGTTGTAGTTAAACCTTTGGCTAACTCTGTTGCCCCACAGCAAAACAACTTTTTAAAGGTACCTTTTGACCTAGTCTCCCCCTTCCCAAGGAGCACAAGAACCCTTACCTGCCCTACATCAAATTCTTCTAAAGCTTCTTTTCCAAGTTACCCAATTCAGGAAGGAAGGGATAGTATTTTGCTCGTGGAGCTCTGACAAGCTAATGCTGATCCTTCCACTTCCTTGTACCTCTGCCGACTGTGATTTGCCCCATATCCACCCCACACTACTACGTTGTGACATCACTATATGAGGAGCAAGGGGTGAGCATCTATTGACATGGGGCTGTGTTTAAAAGTTAAACTTTAGTAGTTTAGATGGACTGTCGAAATAAATCATGGCCACCACTTAGTTAGCGATGGCCTGACTTATTCAACTGGCCCATCTAAACCACAAAATGTAACGCTTAAACACGGCCCAATCATGTTAGTGTCGGCCGCCTCCCACACTCCTCGTGATAGTGAGGTCACAAAATGTAGCTCGGGTGAATCACAGTCGGCAGTGGTACAAGGCAGTGGAAAGGATCGGTTTCAGTGAGCTCCACGGAGCAAAAATATGATCCCTTCCCTTCCTAAATCGGGAACTCAGTAAAGAGGCTTTTAGAATAATTTGATGTGGGGGCAGAGGGTTCTTGTGCTTCTCTGTATTCAATAAAGAGTAACGATAGCTGCTCTTTAAGGTACTAGAAGCTGCAGTGTGACATAAGCATGTGTGCTGACAGTCGAGAAAGGGTAGGGGTGTTGCAGTCTCCTCACAGTGTCATCAGTGATGCAGACTGCTCTGCCCTTCCCATCACATGCACCACACTACCACTACTGCCTTAACAAAACAGGTGCTTTATTATTGAACTACGTTTGCTCCTCCAAAATTATGGCTCATAGGTCACGAAGGGCCACTGTTGAAATATTAGTCATGGGCAGCTGTGGGGTTGGGTAGATTTTGAGGTGTCCTGGATTCTGGCAAAGTGTCAGAGAACCAACATATTTAATTTGGGAAACAAAATATTGTAGAGGAGGGTGAGAAATTATTGTGTTAAGGATGAGGTGGAAGGACTTGTCTGGCTAGCTGGGAAGTAGGCTTGAGTAAATACCTTATTTTGAATATTCAACTTGAGTAGTCATGGGCCCAGATATTTGGGTATATATTATACAGTGTGTGTGTGTGTGTATGAGAGACAGGCCACATCAGACCACCTTATTTTCCTCACCTTGAGGTCAGAGCTAAGCTCCTAGCCATCCTCACAACCAATTTCAATCTTGTCCCACCCTCCTGAGGTATTGCAGGGTTCAAACTTATTTATTTAGTTTTTGTTCTCAGTGGTCCAGCCAGGAAAGTATAAAGTTTGCCTTCCCAGATTTACAGTGGCCCCAAACTGTGGAGTTTATGTCGGGGAGGAGTCCCTTTCCAGCTACTCTTTGGTTTCCAGTGGCACCTCTGTCTACATCCTTTTAATTTCTACCTCATGTATAGTAGAACTGTCCCTATAAGCCATGTCTGGTGGCCATCTTCACTTCATTCCTCTCCCCTTCTCTGTAAGCCCTCACTGATGTACATAATAATCCTCCCTCTCTTCATCCCAACAAGTTTTCTATGGTGTCTAGTGGCACGTATCCTCTCCCCATTCCCAAACATTCACCCTGGAGTCCTGTGGTGACCCCCCAGCACCACAACCAAATGACTTGGTCCCCGATGGAGGCCAGCACAAACTTTTCACCCCTTTCATCCAGCTGCCATCTAACTTGCAGAATTGCAATACAAAACAAGCATTTGTCAATGCCGAATGTTGCTTGCTTGTATGTGCTGTTTAGGTATTTGGAAGTCACTGGAGTGCAAATATTGAAAATTCATGAACTTACGAGTGTGCGAGGAACTCAAGAACGACGCTAGTAAAACAGTCATTTTAGAATTTTTTCACCAAATTTTCAACATAGCCATTTTAAGACCTCTGCTCATGAACAGTGTCACTGTGATTTTCTTAATGTGTCCCATACATTGATTTCTCACATCGACTGCGCCATTATACGCTACATGGGCAGAAACATATTTTGGGCAAGATGTGAAAAATGACAGCTGTCCTGCTCATAAGGAGGTGTAGTAAAATGGCAATGTTGAAAATCTGGAGTGAAAATATTGAAAATTCACGAACTTACGAGCATGCGTAGGAACTGCGCAATGCACGCCCATAAAACAGTAATTTTAGGAATTTTTCACCAAATTTTCAACATAGGCTTTTGAGATCCCACCTTATGAACACTGGCACTGTCATTTCATTAATTGGTCCCAAAGGTGATTTCCAATGCAGTGATCAGAAATCACCTTCGGCCTCGATTAACACCATGACAGTGCAAGAATTCATGAGAGTCCCAAAACCCTATGTTGAAAATGTGGGCCAAAATTCTCAAAATGCTCTGAGATATGCAACAAAGTTGAAAAACCTATTTATTCCATTATACAGCTTACCGGCATTTCCTCAGTTCGCGGTCGGCTTTGAAGAGTGCAGATGTGTTCCCGGTCCACCGATGATCGTCGCACCGAGCCCGGAGGTAAGTATGGGTGAGGGGTGTGTGGGGAGGCAGGGTGCACAGTGGGTGGGTGCGGTGGGGCCAGGGAGACTGTGAGGGACCGTTTATTTATTTACAGGGTTTTTTGTAATGAAGACGACACGGACGTTTGCCATGCTGGGGTGGGCTCCAGCGTGGCAGCTGGAAAGGCTGTTTGGGGGCTGGAGCTGAGGGGATTGGGCACCCCGTCAGCTATAACAAGATTTCCCACGCTGGGGTGGGCTCCCAGTGTGGCACCTGGAAAGGTTTTTGGGGCGTGCAGGCCGTGGCGCAGGGGATTGGGCACCTCGCCGGGTTGTAGTGATTTTTTGCCACACTGGGTGGCTCCCAGCGTGGCACCTGGACAGCTTTTGGGAGGTTGAGGAGCCGACGGGGATTGAGCACCCCTGGCCGCCATACAGTGTGTGCGTGGGGGAAGGGAGTAATTTCAGCACACAATATGCGTGCTTGCATGTGTGTGCGTGGGGGGGAGCTCTGCTCACTGTGCCGGAGCTCTCCCTTTCAACTGTATGCCACTGCATTTTGGACTGCTGTCATAGACAGCTGCAGCAGTCATTGGAGAACTGCGGCGCACTGCAAACTCGCTGACTGAATTGAAGACGGGGTGCCACACCTCTGAAAACTCGGATGATGGCACTATGTTTCTTGCACATGCATGCAAGCAACATAAAACAAAATACAGTAATAAGCCAGCCTGTCACACAGCGGTAGTGCTGCTACTTGCAACGATGAGGACCCGTGATCAGGAACAAGCATGGGGCATCGTGGGCGGTTAAGGATCAATTTTCCAGGGAGGAAGGGCACCAGCCCCACTACTCCACTGCCACCTGGTTGGAGAAGAACCAAGTTGGAGAAGTGTAGTGGGAGGAAACACAAAGGCTGGTGTTGTGCACTACACATAGGTCACATGAGTGCACATGCACCCTTGCTGACTGCATGGGGCGGATACAGAAAAAGAAAAAGTTCCCAGCCAGGCAGGATGAACACCAGCTCTCTGCAGGTCCCACTCTGGTGACCTGGCACTCCTCTAGTCTGGGACCTGGTCCATACAGTGAGACGCTTGGCCCACTAACCCCTAGCCAGGGAGGGGAGGATAAGTGGAGGACAGAGCTGATGTCAAATCCATGAGAAGCCATGTGATGGGGCCGTGGAAGCCAGTGCAACATTAGGCCTGGCGGAGAGGGGAAGGAAAAAAATACAGTAATTATTACCCTTCCCCAACCATCTGGCCTCACCAACCTCCCCATAGATGTCTCCTGGGTCATAAACTCACCCACATGTCGGAAAAGTATTAATATAAACTGAAGCAGCACACCACGAATCCTGTCTCAACAGTTTCGCTGCTAGGTCCAAATTCAACAATCTCTTCCAGTACTGCAATAATATGTGAGGGATATTACTGGCATTTGAGCCTGGTGGTGAGACTGTTAAAGAAGATTGGATGTAGTGCACTGCTTTATGAGTTCCCCTCTTCCCCCATTAGTGTGCTTTCCCCTCTTGCCAGCCATCTCCCATGAGTCCTGCTCAGTCAGCCCTCTCCACCCACCTTCTTGGGCACTTACCTCTCCCTCTTACTGACACCCTGGCTTTTAAGTGGAGGCCATCGGGAGAGGGCTCTTCCCTGACAGAGGAGAGAGAGCTGATCAGTACTTTGGAGGGGAGTTCCTCATTTGCAGTGTTGGACCCATGGTGTGGGGTGGGCGCCCTCAATGCAGCATCTGGTATTTTTCCGTGTTCTGTCCCAGTCTCTGTAGAATGCTGAGATGAGGTGTGTGTGTGTGTGTGTGTGTGTGTGTGTGTGTGTGTGTGTGTGTGTGTGTGTGTACATGTATACTGCATTTCTGAGCATGTCAGCGTCCTCTCTGCTTCCGTGGCTCCTCTTGTACTGCCATCTGTAGTCACCACTCACCTCCTCCCTCCCCAGCTGGCCCTCTGACTTGGGCTCATTCTTGAATCTGGGTCCTTGCTGCAGTGAGTAGTAGCATTGCTGCTGTGTTGGTAGGCCATCCATAAGAGTTTTCTGATACTTGTCACCTTGTGTAACAGTTTATTTATTTAGTTTTTATTCTCAGTGGTCCAGCCAGGAAAATAGTACCAGTTTGCCTTCCCAGATTTACAGTGGCCCCAAGCAGTGGAGCTTGTCAGGGAGGAATCCCTTTCTAATACTTGTCACCTTGTGTATGAGTTTTCTGATGCATGTCACCTTTTGTAGGAGTTTTCTAATACTTGTCACCTTGTGTATGAGTTTTCTGATACATGTCACCTTGTGTATGAGTTTTCTGATACTTGTCACCTTGTGTATGAGTTTTCTGATACTTGTCACCTTATGTGAGAGTTTTCTAATACTTGTCACCTTGTGTAGGAGTTTCTGATACTTGTCATCTTGTGTAGGAGTTTTCTGATACTTGTCACCTTGTGTGGGAGTTTTCTGATATGTGTCACCTTGTGTATGAGTTTTCCTAATACTTGTCACCTTGTGTAGGGTTTTCTGATACTTGTCACCTTGTGTAGGAGTTTCTGATACTTGTCACCTTGTGTAGTTTTCTGATACTTGTCACCTTATGTAGGAGTTTTCTGATACTTGTCACCTTGTGTAGGAGTTTTCTGATACTTTTCACCTTGTGTAGGAGTTTTCTGATACTTGTCACCTTGTGTAGGAGTTTTCTGACTAGGGGCATGGGGGTGAGGAGGGTGGTGGACCTGAGATGGCTGAGGAGAGGGATTTTCTGTTTTTGGTTTAACACTACCCCAATGGAAGAGTCGGGGAGGGGTTCAAACCCAGGAAATCTTACTGTATCTGACTTCTACAGTATGGTCTCACCATAAGACTGCCCCAGATGAAATGATTAATAGAATCTATGCTAATCATGAATGTTAGGCTCAAGCTCAGTTTTCAAACCACTGTCCCTGGAATTCATCTTGCAGCCGTCAGATTCTTTACTTCGCTTGCCTAGTATAGATGCCTTGAAAACCCTCCTTCATCTTTCTTGAATCTTTTTATTTTCTTGTTTGCTTGAAGTAACATTTATTTCTGTTCATTTTTAAAGCCCTGTCCTTGGATTTACAGGTAGATTAGTTTAGATTTAGTGTTATTCCAGCAAGTCTTTTGGTTTCTTTTTGGTTCATTTAACCAGTAAGGAACTGAACATTTATTACATTTAAAAGGTAAAGTTATGCATTAAAAACTTTCCCAGGCCAGTTATTTTATTTTGGTATTTTATGAGAACTGCTGTAACTCTCTGTTCTTTCATCAGTCGTTAAACTGACTGTAACAACAAAAATGTCCTTTATTTTATCGATTGTCGTTCCCAACTCACAGAAAAGCAATTTTATTTAGGGTTTTACTGGTTATGTCACTACCAAAAAGAACTGTCCCAGCGGGTTTTCTGCATTGTACTGACTGTGGGGAACCGTTTGCTAAAGCAGATCCTCACTTGGTTTATGTTCTCTGCCTAGGGTTTGACCACTAAAAGGCAGATTGGAATGTCTGAAAATTTCCCTCAGTCGACACTTGATAGGCGATTGAACTGACTGAAAGAAAAATTTCAGAAATGGCTGCTGACCCAACTTCAGATAAACCATCCTCCTCCCAGAAGGAGAAGCCCAAGGAACTGGTTGAACACCCTCTGACCAGGGTGATGGTTCCTCAGGTAAGAAGAGTACTGCAGACACTGCTGCTAAACTGGCAAGTTCTGCCAAGAAAAAGAGGAAGTTCAGGGAACAAAGACTGTATAGCCTTGATGTCAAGAGAGCTATAAGCTATTACTTGGATCACACAAAAAGTCACTGGTAGGATAGAACACAGCTCATCTGACCTATGGAGAAGTGGGATCCATTGCCCGTTGGATAGTGGCATGTATCAATTTTGCTACAACAGAGTGGATAAGAACCTCCTGTAGGTTTCAGGGCCCACTCTATGAAAGTACAGCTGCTTCAAAAGCAGCTGTGAGATATATCCCTTTGTTAGAAATCTGCAAAGCAGCTACCTGGAAAATGGTTCACACCTTTACCAAACACCTACAGCCTGAAACCCAGACCAGGAGTGATGCCAGGTTTGGCACAGCAGTTCTGCAGATCCTGTTTGCTAAATAGGTTCTCTACCCTCCTCAAAGGTATTGTTTGGGTAGTTGTAGAGTCAGAATACAATAAGATTTCCTGGGGTTTGAAGAAAAATTACTTACCACAGTAATCTTGTTTTTTTTCCAAGGAATCTTATTGTATTCTGAGTTCCCACCCTACCTCCCCTACTAGAACCTATGGGCACTGCAACACAGCTGTCCAAACTGTTTTGAAACCTATAGTGTGTCTCTTTTTGGGCTTAGTGACTCGAGTCTCAGTTTTGCCCACATTTTACAGCTGTGGGGGAGCCTACAGATGTTTTGCTTTCAGTGCCTTTTAAAATGGTTGATCGTGGCACCTTCCGTTGGACTTTTGCAAATATCCTTCTGGAAGTCAACAGAGCTTATAACACTTCGCCACAGTCAACCACTATGGAGCAACAGCTGCACTATTTTAACTGTTACTTACACATTCCAGGACAAGAACTGTGCATGTGCCTCTCATGAGCATGTACAGTTCCACTGGTGCTGCCATCTTGTGAATGGCATATTGCAATTCACTGTAACTGAGCATACATGAATGCCATACATGAGTAGTTGTGTCACTGTCACCATCTTGTGGATAGTATTTGGTGGCATGAGGCGGTGCTAGCTCACCAGAGCTTGAAACTCAACACAGCTGTGTCGGCTCTGGCTAGAGTTTGTTAAATAAAGGAGATTGGTTCATTGTTGGGTGTTGTTAATTGTTGTTTAGTTATTAGTATAGTTTAGCCAGCTTGTTATTATGCACATCAATAATCTGATGGTTGCAGGATGTATTCCAGGGTAGTAGTTTGAGAACCAAGCTCAAACCTAACATTCTATGATTAGTATAGGTTCTAGTAACCATTTTGGCTCCAGGGCAGTCTTATGGTGAGACCGTACTACAGAAGTCGAATACAATGAGATTCCTTGGAAGAAACATGATTACAATAGTTAAGTAAGTTTTCTTACTGTCGCAAACAGTTTACCAAGTCATTGTAGAGTACATTAATGTTGTAATCAACCCCTATTATTGCCTGTTTTGTGCAGGGTTTGGCCCTTAAGGGCTTTTAAAAAAAATGTCAGGCTCCTTTCCCATTCCGGCGGCTGCATCAATAAGCAGCAGACCCCAAAGTAGCCTCTCTTTTCCATGATGTGAATATGGAAGGAATAGTAGTATTAGACATATATTTACAAGTAGAGCAGTTTAATGTCAATGCCTATCAGTGTAATTCATTCTTTTAAATGTAAATTCTTATCCGTGTAATTCATTCTAAATGTAAATTGAAAATGGGATTAGTTACAGGCTTCCCCATAGCCCACCACATGTACAACCTGAGTTCAAGAGTGAGCTTGAGTCTCCACATGTTGGTATCCTCCCACAGCAACCCCATGGTTCCCCAAAGAGATTATCAGATGCTGGGGAATTAAAGATTGCAGGAGCTAGGGAAGGGAGGTTGCAGTGAGTGCTGGATGTGCTGTGGATATAGCTAGAAGGAAGAGGATTTGATATTGGCAGTGTTGGGAAGAGGGCGTGCTTCAGCTACTGAGTGGAATTCAGGTTGACAGTGATGCACCTAGCACAGTACTCCTACAAGAAAGCTTTAAGTAAGTCTCTCACCCTCTCTCTCTCTCTCTCTCTCTCTCTCCCTCCTCCCTCCCTCCTCCTCTCCCTCTCTCTCTCTCTCTCTCTCTCTCTCTCATATTTGACCAGGAAGGCACAGTTTGTCTTTAGGAGGGCAGGTTGCATAGACCTGTTTTGTTGTGTGAGGGGACCGAGAGCGTGACACGGAAACTACCCTGCTGTTTATTGTCAAGTACTATGGAATCTTTTACTTCCACACCTAGACAGTGGCCAGCGATGGGTAAAGGCACCTCAGTTTAATGGCTCATCTGAAGGATGGTACCTCACCAGTGCAGCACACCCCTCTTTATAGTGTCAATTATGGTTGTATTACCCACCAAGGGCCTAGTGTAGTACTTGAACCTACAACAGTTCAATTTTCTAGCCCCAAAGGCAAGTGTGCTACCTGCTGGAGCCACTGATAATACTGTCATACTGAGCCACTAATAATACTGTCATACTGAGTGTTGGGCAGGGATGGTTTGATCAGCTGACTGGGGCAGAGAACATGACTTTGGGTTATGGGAGGAACACAGTATCAGATCTGCTGCCTTTTTGTTTGTATAATCTCTTTGTTTTGCTTGATTCACACAATCAGCACTCTGCTCCATATTTACCTCGTGGCTCACACTCCACAGCACGAGTCTACCACATAACTCCCTTTGGTCTCTTAATTGCTCATTAGGTGGCTCTTACTAGAGGCCTCTGCCAGCAAGAGCCCTATACATGACACCAATCTGACCCAAGTTATTCACTAGCCCACAAGGCACAATGCTAGGACTGGTAACCACTCATTGCTTGACTGGGCCCTAGTATCCAGCCCGGACTGCATACAGGCTGCTGGGGTCATGGCAGACTCATTGAGTGACCATTCCCCACTTTTCTGCATCTGGTCCAACAAGCCTCCCAAACTGCCTGCCAAAGTAATCGAGGCCAGAAACTACAGCAGTTTCTCTTCGGAGGCTCTCTGCTCTGACCTATGCACCGTAAGCTGGGATCCTTATCTCCTCCTTACCTAGATGAGGTGCTTGAATTCTTTATCAACACTTTTACCTGGTGACCAATATACACACCCCATAAGAAAATGAGGGTACAGGGTAAATGCCACAAATGGTTTAACCCTAGCCTCAAATGGAGCATGTTGATTTGGGATTGGGCCTGGGGTCAATACAAATCCACAGGCCAGAAAACCGACTGGGAGAGGTATAGAGCACTGAGAAATTGGTACAAGAAAGCCTCCAAGTCAGCTAAATCTAAATACCTATGAGATCTCCAGTCTAGGCACCCACGGGATCCCAAGAGATTCTGTGGTCAAATTAACCTGCTGATAAAGGGTTCCCCAGTGCCCAGAGGAGTGCGCTCCTGGTGGTGATACCTAACAAAGATCACCTTAATTGCAGAGGCATTTAGCGCTTTCACCAGTCCTGGAGGAACCAAACCCCACCTGCCCCTCTGGTGCCCCAGCAACAGAGCACCACCAGAACACTCCCAACCCCAGTTTCACTTGAAGCTGGTCAAACCTGCTGAGGTATTTCCCCTTCTGCAATGTATAAGCCTGGACTCCCCTCCGGAACATAACCTACTTGAACCTAGTGGGCTGCAGCTCTGGCTAACTCCCACCCAGTTGCCCTGCTTATCAACAGGTCCCTCTTTGAAGGAAAGGCCCGGATAAATGGAAAGTGTCAACCATTGTCCCCATTCACAAAAAGGACCCCGGACAATGAGGAACTACAGGCCAATCTCCATTCTCTGCCCACTAACAAAGATGCAGCAGAGATTGGTCTACAATCAAATACAGGACTACCTCAAAGGCACCTACTCCTTGCTGACATTCAACACAGCTTTAGGAAAGGCCATGGCACTGATACAGCCCTTATCCGGCTCCATAGAACATCCTTGACACAATGAACCAAGGTTCCCCAACGAGGCTCTATTCATTGATTTATCCAAGGCATTTGACTTGGTCAGCCATGAACTTCTCCTCACTAAACTTCACCTACTTGGACTGGATGGTCTCTGCTACATGGTTCGAGAGCTATCTGCTCAACCAAAGCCAAAAAGTCCTATGGAGAGAAGAACCAGTCTAGTGCTAAACTGTAATCTCTGGGGTACCCAGGGCTCGATTCTTGGTCCTGTTATTTACTCTTTTGTCAATGATATAGAGAGGGTTGGTGGGAGGAACAACCTTATCCTCTTTACAGATGACACTGTCATCTACTGCAGTGATCCACTTCCTAAGCGTAATCAGTGCCAACCACCAGGCCAGTCTAGCTGCACTAGAAGCCTGGTTCTCCTCAAACTCACTTGTAATGAATGAAGAAAAATTGAAGGCAGTCCTGTTTGGGTCCAGATGCCTTGGCTCAGACCAATTCATAGCATCTTTCAGCTTCATGCTGCCCAAGGGAAGAAATTAGAGGTCACAGACAAGATCAAGTACCTCGAGTCCTGCTTGATCAGGCAATGACCTTCCAGCCTCATATTGACTCTGTTGTTAAGTCCACCCACCAGAAGTTAGGACTTCTCTATAGGCTGGGTGACTCTCTTTCTCGAGGCTTGTTGTGCCATATAACTGCACCCTACTCCCTCCCTCCTCTATGGGGCTCCCCTACCGCATTCCCTAAGGGAGGGTGAACAAAAAGCTTACTATGCTCTACCACATGGTGGCTCATTTCGCCACCAACTCCCCCCAAGAAGGCATCACTGTGAGGTCCTCCTGATCTCC
Source organism: Neoceratodus forsteri (assembly GCA_016271365.2). Lineage (NCBI taxonomy): Eukaryota > Metazoa > Chordata > Ceratodontiformes > Ceratodontidae > Neoceratodus > Neoceratodus forsteri. The sequence continues at coordinate 447,659,626 of CM028131.1, read as the reverse complement.
ACTGGCCTTCTATGCAACAAAACTAGCCTACTCCTCTTTGAGCCTGACCTTCAAATTTACCACTGTTGGCCCTCCTCCTCACCTGTGTAGGCTTCTAAATCCCAAAGTCCAGGGCTGGGGCCTGAGATTCTCCACTGGCCATCCCTAGACATCCCTCGTGTCCGAACCAACTATGGCAAGTGCTCCTTTAGGTACGCTGCCCCACATTTATGGAACCTTCTCCCTGTTGACTTGGCTAATTGTTGTATTATTCAGGGTTTTAAGTCAGGCCTGAAAGTATACCTGCTAGAGCTTAGTCTCTGTGGCTGTAACAGCTAGCCCAGAACTTAGTCTTGGTGGCTGAAACTTGCTTTTCCATGGCAGTCAGCCTCACGGTGTAATATATCCTGTATATTGTTGTTACCACCTCTCCCCTAAAGCATTGTTGGTTAAGATGTCATATATCTGATTTAATTTGCTATGTCATTATGTGTATGTAACTGACATGCTCTGTAATATACTCTACACCCTATCCAGTGTATGCTCCAGCTAGTGTGTACTCCTACAATGTATGTACTACTGTGTACTCCTGCCAATATATGTAATTATTGTCTGTAACTAATCCGGTCACTCCTGAAAAAGGGACCGCTAGTCTCAGTGAACTTACATGGTTATCAAAATCTAAAAATAAATAGTGGCTTCCACCAGTGTCACCCTGCTGTGGGTAGGTACATGTGTTTCCTTGCATGTCTCCATGGAGAAGCAGGCAACTTCCCAGTTAGGTACAACAGCTTTCAGCAGCAAAGTGGGTGAACTCGATGGTGGCATGGAAGGAGCCCAGGAGGCAGTCAACTGGTATAATGAATGATCTTCTTTTCTGTTCATGCCACCCTTCCTGTCATACACACGCTGCAACATCCTGGGTCAGAACGTGTGTTCTCATGCTGCCTAGGGCCCACTGGACCACCAGCAAAAATAATTAAATGTAAGCCACCAGGATTGTTCTCTTTCTTGTCTGCCTGTTGCTACCCTATTTGCTCTAAAGGTGCCCTTTCGTAAAGTACTGTGCCCAATAACTTCAGTGTCACCTGATGAATTTGCCTCTTAGTCCCTGCTCCTAATCTTAGTCTGTACACCAACCTTTATATTCACCACATAGTTATTACTATTTTTTAACCCCTTTCTCTTAGGCATTTCCCATCTTTCAATGAGAGCTCCCAAGTTCAGGGCCCAATAACAAGATTACCAGGACCACTGGCTGTGTTGTTATGGTGCTCTTGCACTTTCCTGCGTGAGACCAGGAAGCCAATTGCTATCCAGGTGAGGTGCTTCCTGCAATAGAAAACAGTCACTTAACCCACACTACAATTCCTTGTCCTTTCTGCTCTGTCCTCAAATCCTAGTGCCTCCTTGGAGTCCTGTTAAGAGGTTGCTACTGTGTGAAAAAAGCTGCAAATGTATAAATTTGGTTGTTAGTGCAGTGCAGTTCCTCCTCTAGTCCCTCAACTATACCTAGAGGGACATCTACCCTGTAGTTTGGGGAGGGGTGCCAATTGCCTGGCCGGGGCATCAGATACTTGATAACTGACCTCCACAGTCAATAGTACACCACCTGGAAGGAGCAAGTTCTGCATAAAGGCAGCCACTTCCAACATGTCCCTACAGATTGTGTTCGGTGAAGGAGTGGAACAGGCAACTGGCATTGTAGACATCAGCAGGCATCCTCAGGGGATTCTGTCTGTTGACTAGGGCAACTAACTGTTCACTTCTGTGTAATACTCACTGCTGGGAAGGATGGAAGGTCAAAATAGGCCAAAACTGGAAACAGGAGCAACACTCTGTCTAGGGTAGGAGCATATAAAGATTTAAACAAAGCACAGGAGCCCAAATAGTAATAAATAAAAGGGGAAACTAGAAACATACTGCTAAGAGTACAAAGTATCTCCAGCTAATACAGGAGATTAGTGGTTGATAATGCTGGGAGTACAGTGCAGTGCAGTGCAGTGCAGTGCCTGTGGGGTGGTAGTTTTCAGAGAGACATTCTGAAACTGAGGTGCAGCCCATCTGTACACATCACACTGGGTTGAGGGATGAGGTTGCTAGATATGTGACAGAGCTGACTAGGATTTGGGAGACCTCTTCCCCAACCCAGAGGCCACTAAGTCTGCCACCGTTGCCTCAAAGGATGCCAGCAAGAGGAATGGCTGGACTGTGGTGAGCTCTGGAAGGTTGGCAGTGGTGGGACAGAGGCACATTCCTCAGTCAGTACCACACTGCAAAATTACTGTGCCACTCTAGCAAGGTGGGACTGCCAGAAGGATGCACCGTGGTAGTGACCAAGAGGGTGTGGTGGCCCTCTGGTGGCCCTCCATAGTGGAACCCCAAAATCTTTACCACAATTTTACCCCTTTCCCTATTTCTCCTTTTTCTGCACCCTCAGTCACTGCTAGATCACTGCTGTATTTAGGCAGGGTCACCCAGCACACTGGTGGGTTATAGAAAGGTACTAGAATCAGAGCTGACTAGGGGCAATAAGTGTTGTGTTTTTTGTTTTGTTTTTGTTTTTTCCATTTTAAACATAGAAAATTTCAGCAGATGAGGACTGCCTGGCCTATCTGGTCTGCTCACAAGCCCTTGTCCTGTATTACTGGTTCCGATCAGGGCCAGATTAATGCAACCTGGGGCCCTAGGCCCAGGATAAATCGAACCTCCTCACTGCACCAGTGCCTCTTCACTGTGATCGCACTCTTTGGTCATTGCATATTAGTTACTGACATATTTAAAATATATATTTTTACTGTCCCTAAAAATAGGTTATTTAGGTTTTATGCCAAACTAAAATGCATCAACATGAATTAAGCTAATAGTATCAGTATGAAAAACATAGGTCCTAGTTTTGAACATTTAAAGAAAATAATGTTCTAATTTGCCTGGTACAAATATTGTATAGTATGTGGTTACCCTTTGTTATGTATAAAAATCAGCCTGCTCAAAATCCTTGGTAAGCACATTCTAAACCGTTCTGTACATTTTAAAGTGTTATGTGCATTCCGAACTGTTGTTATGCACAGGTCAAAGGTCATACAATTTGTTGTAACTCCCCAATGGCAATTTGCTACATATTTTATGGCATTGTCCTCCATACACATTCTTTAGCGTCATATTCATTTCTTTGCAATGAAAGTGATTGGTCTATCCTTTGCATTAGATCCGAAACATTTCATACTTGGTATTTTCAGTGCTCATTCATACAAAATATCCCATTCTCAGAATAGGTGGTTATCCCTACTATTCCTTCAAGTTAAATGCCTTATACTAATGCATTGGAGAGCAACATCATTCCCACCCGCCGGATATTCTCAAACAACTATCTCAATCGCCATCCTTATTAAGTATGTCACATAACCTCTGACCGACTTAACTTATATAATTAATGCTGGCAGGACTATTTTAAATATTTAAACACGTCTACACATATAGTCACTTAATCCATGGGTTGTTATATGTTCACATTGGAATCTCGCTTCTAGCTCTTGCTCCTTTTCATCTCCTCTCTTTTTATCTCCTTTCTTCTTCCTCTCCCTCTTCATTCTTGTTCACTTTCCTAGATATGTTTCTCTTTTTATGTTCTTCCTTTATTCTACACCTAGCTGCTTACTAACCACCCAGTGTCCAAAGTCATATGTTTTACCTTCAAAAGTCTGGAAATCTGATTTTGTTACATGAGTAGAACAAAGAAATGGCTACATTTTGGTTTCACTTCAGTGAGGGTCTGTCACCCAACGTAAAAAACATATACTATAAAAATAAAATATGGACAATCATACAGAACTCAGCATGTGTTTCCATCTTGGGGCTGAAATGACAGTATGGACCTCCACTCTCGAGGTTCATATGCGGTCATCTCTACTCCTTGATGGAAACACAGCCTTGTGTGATGGTTGTCCATACACTATTCTCTGTTTTGGGTATGAAATGTCTTGATTTGCACTTCTGTCCCCAACCCACACACACAGTCATGTGCACTCGTGATCTGGGTGTTACCATTTTGTTCTGTCAGGTAATATGAAACTGGATTTGGGAGTTTTATCAGTGTTAGGCCCATCTCTGAAAAGCATAGGTCCTGGGTGGTATAGGAGTTAAACTGGTGGTTTACTGATAGAGTCATGATGAATTACAGAGATTATGTCACAAAGTGATTGATTGTTGGAAGAAATAATTTCAGGGATCAAACATTTATGTTATTGATAATAAACCAGGATCGAATAAAGGCAAGATTTATTGATAAGATGATGGAAATATATTCAGTGGTTCACCCTGAAAACAGAATTACATCAGCACCAAAACTTCAAAATGAGTGGGATGAGTGAATAACATAAAAAAAGTTAACTTTAAACAGTACAATTGAAATGCATTGTAGATTTCTTGATTTTAAGAGTGAGATTAAAGAGTTCCTGACACAGTTGAGACAACTTTGAAAAATGTAGCAATCAGGCATAGATGTAGTTATATTTTGTATTTTATATACTAAGGGTATTTGTAAGAATACAGTATCTCTGCCCTTTTTAGCTCTGGCTGCCTGTCTACATCTGACTTGTGACATTAAAATATGTTGCTGTGAAGATATTTGTGTTATCATAAATAGTGGATTGTGATGCAATATGTGGAGTAGCAGCCAGGGTGGATATAATTCCCTACTTTGACAGTTGCTATATTATATAACATATTCTCAAGGTTTTACTCTGTAAATATTGTATTCCTCATGTAATAATTGAACATTATTTACCCTTATTTTATTTATGTGCTAGTAGTATATGTATTTTACCTGCCTTTTATCTGTATGTGTTCTTGATATATGTTCTCAGAACCTCCTTGAGAATGAGCCTGCTCAGTGGAGTTATTCCTGCAAAAACTTGAAACTTGAAGTAGACTACTGGATAGGGTCTTGTTTTCATGCAACTGTTTTCAGTCATAAGGAAAATTAAGAATAAATTACTTAAATATATGAAGCAATAAAGAAAATGGAATGGAGCTGATTATAAATCTTACTTTTTAAAAGTTTTCCTAATGCTCTCAGAGGCTCTTTAAATATAAAGCATACATACTGAATTGCACTGTTAATCTTTTATGTGTAAGAGTAAAACTTGTTAAGTGGAGATTCTAAGTGGGAGGGAGGAGGGAGACAAGCCAAAGGAAATGGACATGTTCACATCTTACAGGTCAGTCTGGCCATGGGCCCCTGAAGCAATCGGCTACACTTAACATCTAATCAGTTAGGTGAGAATCCTTTATTTATTTATTTATTACATTTTGATGATCGGTAGGCCCACTAAGTCCCAAAGTTCTCTTTTTCAGGGCGACCTGGAGAGACATTATATGGAAAAGTACATGCAGAGAAGAGATTACAGAGTATCAATCAATCAAATCTTTATTTATCCAGGTGGACATCATTGAGCAATGCTCATTTGCAAGATGGAGCTGGTTAGGTCAGGGACAGTTACCTAAACATAGTGCAATGCAGGGAACAAGATACAATATACATAGTATTGATTTATACAATATACATAGTTGAATTATCAGGTAAATTCTGATAATTCTATACTATTTTCATATTTACATTTTACATAACTTCTAAGGTCATAGAATATTGAAATGTGGCATGGAGAAGTGTTGTTGATGACTTGCATAGAGGGGAAAGGCGGGTGGCGGGAGGAGAGGAGAATGAGAACAGTTAGCAATGGGGTGAAGAGATGAGGGAAGGATGTACAACAGGAAATGCCATGGGTGAAGGATGGAGGGATTGCAGACCATGTGGAAGCTGGAGGAAGGGAAGAGATGCAGAAGACAGAGGGACGATTCACTCTTGTGCTATTGAAAACATTTGTATTGCTCCTTGATAAGCGTTGAGTGAAGGGTTTGAAGGGCGTAATGGATCAGGGTATACCCAGTTTTAAGACTTTCTGCAGTTTGTTCCATAGGGAGGGCAACATGAAACTAATGGCTGTTCTTCCAAATCGGGTATTGACTTTGGGTACTTTGAGCAGGATGGAAGAGTAGCTTCTTAGAACATATTTGCTTATAGAAGTTTGTGTGAAGCAATCAGAGATGTATTGCGTAGTTGCTTGGATATGGCTCTGAATGTCCATAATGCTGCATTTCTGTCCCTTCTGAGATAGAGTGAGGTCCATCCAACTGCTGCATATAGAGAGCAATGATGGATGTCGTATGGTAGTCCTGTGATAAACCTCAGTGCCCTGTGATAGAGTGTATCCAACTCACCCAAATAGGAGGCAGGGCAACGACTATATAAGAAGTCAGCATAGTCAATTATAGAAAGAAAAAGTGGCCTGTACCAAACTTATCTTAGCATTGCTTGTGAGAAAGTGCTTGATTCTAAAATAGAGGCCATGTCTCTGGCGGAGTTTTTAATGGTTCATTCATATATTCGATGAGGAGAGCCTGTTGTCAAGCCAGACTCCCAGGTACTTGAACTTGGATACAAATTCAAGATTTTCACGAGGATAGTGGATATGTGTGGGAGTGTGTGTGCTCCTGTATATCCTGCATGCATGTCAGGAGAGAAAAACATTGCTTTTGTTTTCTTTGCATTAAGCAAAAGTTTTTGCTCAGAAGTTGGTGCTGGAGTAGGTTGAAGTCAGTTTGTAGATCTTTGCAGGCTGCCTCTGAGGAAGGGTGACTGACAAAAGTACCGTATCATTGGCGAATAGGTGTACAGTGGCCTTGATAATATTAATATTGATGTTGTTGATATAGACAGCGAATAGAATAGGACCAAGGATAGATCCTGTGGTACACCTCTTTGTAATAAGCAGGGGACAGATCTCCTTCAGCCTTAACCTGCTGGAGCCGTCCAGAGAGGTAGTTACTGAACCATTGCAGGGAAAGTGAGTCCAGACCTATGGATTTCAGCGATGTAAGGAGCAGGACATGGTCAACTGTGTCGAATGCCTTACTTAGATCCAGGAACACAGCGCAGATACAATTTCTGTTATCCAATTCTGATTGCCAGTCTTTGGTTACTTTTGCTGTGCTTGGCCCTGAAGCCAGATTATACAGGGTTTAGGAGATTATTTGATTCTAGGTAGGCTTTCAGTTGAGTACTTACAATCTTTTCCAGCAGTTTGGATAGTACAGGGAGAATAGAGATTGGCCTGTAATTGTTGAGGTCATAAGGGTCTCCTGATTTAAATAACAGGATGACCTATGCAGTTTTCAGATTGAAGGGATGGTCCCTTGTGGTAATGTGAGGTTGAACAGCTGTGTTATTGGTACTGCTAACACATGGATGGTAACCTTCAGAAAGTAGGGGTCAAGGGAGTCCGCACCTGCACTTTTCTTGATATCTAGCTGCCAAAGCAATTCTTCCACTTGTTTCAACGTAGCAGGTTGTAGTGAGAAACTAGAGTCTGTCACCGTGGTTTCGGAGGGTTGTATGCCTAACTGGGAATGCAGTAAATTAGCTGGCGAGTTGTCAAATGCCAAGCCTGTGGTCGTGAAGTGATTGTTGAATGAGTCTAGGATTTCCATTCTGTCACTGATAATGGTTGTACCGGACAGAATCTTAGCTGGGAGTGAGTTACTCGTGTGTGTCCGGATATGTCCTAATGGTATTCCAGAATTTAGCAGGGTTCTGGAAAGAAGAGTCTAACTTGGTATGATAGTAAATTGCCTTGCGTCTCTGATCTTTCTGGTACATACATTCCTAGCTTTTTGAACTGGTCCCAATCTGACTGAGTCTTTGTTTTCCGTGTTTTTCCATAGGTTGTCTCTCTCTAGGAGTGCAATTTTAAGGTCTGGAGTGAACCAGCAGCAGGATTTGTTACTTATTTGTGTTTTAGATAGGGTTTCATATTTGTTTAGGGCTCCTGTGATTATATCATTGAGGACATTATAGGCTGCATCCATCGTTTTTCCAGGTAGAATCCTTGCCAGTGAGTCGAGTGCTTCATATCTTCCGAATATGCCTGTATGTTAAAATTCTGTTTGATCTTGAACTGAGAATTTAGAGAGGAGATAGGTTTGTTAGTTGTCCTTATGCTGGCAATAAAGCAGTGGTCACTGAGATCATTGAAGAAAATGCCAGCATAGGAGAATAAATGAGGCTTGCTCACCAGGATAATGTCCAGGAGTGTACTATTACTTGGGGTATTTTTATTAATTCTAGTTGGCTCACTGATTAGTTGTGTTAAGCCATGGGTGTCACAGAAGGATAAGAGTGAAGTAGCAGCGTTGGAGAGCCAGTTTAGATTAAAGTCTCCTAAAATAACAGATTCTGGAGGTCCTTTTTCAATTATGTCTCCTAAGTGTGATAGCAAATTGAGCCCGGCATTAGGGGTCTATAGCAGCCTATTACCTGTAGTGGCGTGGAATGTGATATTACTACTTTAAGGGATATGCATTGAACTCATGTGCCATGAATATCGAGTAAGGCAAGCTGCTGCAAGGTTGTTCTTCACATAAATAGCTACACCCCTCCTCTAGATTGTTGATCGGCTCTGAAAAGTTGGTAATTAGTTAAGTTGACATCCCTATCTGCTGTGGTTGTCCTAAGCCATGTCTCAGAGACCACCAAGATATCTGGTACTGTGTGAATTACCCATGCTTGTATCATAGTGATCTTTTAAGTAGGCTGCATACATTGATGTGGAGGAAGCTTAAACCTTTAAGTTGGAAATGTCGGATGGTGCTGCAGTAGCCTCTGCAGGCCCTTGATTAAGTTCCTCATTGCCAGAGTATAGTAGTATCAGGAGCCGTAGCCGTGATTGCAGCAAAGGATAATTTGTGGGTTCTTGCTTTTCCCACTTTCTTGGGCTATCAGTTGGTTTTCTACACGTCTAGGTGGGATGCTTTGTCCTCCTAGGATAACAGCGACTAGGACTCTGACCAGTATATACAGGTAAGTTATGGGTTACAGTCATTCTTGGCATTGATACAGAGCACATGGTGTACCAGTTGTAAATTGTTTTGAAACAAAAAGAAACCCTAGTACATTGGTTAATTAGCATGTTTAGAGCAATCTGTACCAAGGTTGTACAAATGCAGGGGTTGAGTGAAGAAAGAGGAGGGACTTTCAGGTGTTCTGACAGCAGCAGGTGCTGGCATGTCACATGTCATGTCACCATTCAGTCCCTGCCTTGCTCAAGTTACCTAGCAGGTCAGTCCTTTACAAAAAAAAATGCATCTCAGGTAGAAGAAAATGATATATAGTAAATATATGTTGGAGATTGCTGTAGGCCTCATGGCAGGCAGGGCCCCAAGACACATGCCTATGTTGCCTATGCCTTAATCCTGCCCTGGTTCCGACCTACCTGCTGCTGTACCTTTAAGGTTTCTCTATGCCTGTCCCAAGTATGCTTGAATTCATCCACAGGGCTCACTCCCACCACCTCCTGGGCAGACCATTCCATGCTTTCACCACTCTGTCTGTGAAGAACTTCTTTACGTTCCCTCTTAACCTCCCACCTTCTAATTTCATGTCATGCCCTCTAGTTCTTGTGCTCCTCCTGTATTGAAAAATGTCTAGCCCTGTCGTTGTTTATGCCCTTGAGGTACTTGAATGTATCTATTCTGTCCTCTCTTTTCCTTCTCTCTTTGAACAAGTACATATTGAGGTCCCTTAATCTTTACTCATAAGTCTTGTATTGCAAGCCCTGTACCATCTTAGTCACCCTTATCTGGATCATCTCCAGCCTATAAATATCCTTACGAAGGTGCGGCCTTCAGAACTGTACACAGTATTCCATGTGAGGCCTGACTAAGGTATTATATAATGGCATCACTACCTCCTTGCCTATGCACCCCAGCATGTCACTGGCCCTCCCAGCTGCCTTAGCACTCTGCTTTGACATTTTCAGGTCATCTGAAATAACCCCAGGTCCATTTTCTCCTTTGTGACTGTCAGCAATGCCACTGCCTCCATCCTGTAGCTTTCCCCAGGTTTTGTGTGCCCAGGTGCATAATTTGCACTTTTTGAATCAAACCTCAGTTACCAGTCCTCAGACCATTTTCAAGCTTCCTCCTGTCCCTCATTTTCTCTACCCCTCTGGGATAACCACTGTGTTACAGATCTTGGTGTCATCTGCAAACAAGTAGACCCTTCCTCCAGTACTTCTGCAATGTCCCTAATGAAGATATTGAACAGGACTGGCCCCAGGACCAATCCCTGAAGTACCCCACAGGTCAACCCCCAGACTGCACCCTATTTACCACCACCCTCTTCCTCCTGTCTGTTAACCAATTCTAACCCAGTTTACCACCCTGTCCTCCATGCCCACCTACCCAGCTTGTTTATCCTATGTGGAGCACTGTCAGATGCTTTGCTGAAATCAAGGGAAGTGACATCCATTGCTCCACCTGATTAACTTCCTTTGTCACCCAGTGGATCAACCATATTTTGTCTAACATGACCTGCCCCTGTGAATCCATGTTGCCTATGGTCCTGAGTTCTGATGGCTTCTGGATGCTCCACTAGCCTTTCTTTAAACAGTGTCTCCCAAGAACGTCCCACTACTGAGGTGAGGCTAACCAGCCTAAAGTTCCCTGCCTTCTCCCTGCTACCAGATTTGTGTAGAGGGACCACATGTCCCTCCTCCTATCCTCTGGTACCACCTCTGTTTTGAATGATTCTTTGAACATGGTTGCCAGAGATTCTGCCGGATTTGAGTAGCAGGGCCATCCTCCTATCCTCTGGTTACCACCCCTGAGTTGAATGGCTTAGTGAACATGGCTACCAGAGGTCTATCTACTGTCTCCCTTTGCATTTCTCTTAATATTTGTGGGTGTATGCCCTCTGGTCCCATCGTTCTGTCCACTTTCAATTTAGTGAGCTCCTGCAGGAATCTTTCCCTGTGAATGGGCTATTGTCTATCTCTTCACCCCTTGGCAACTGCTGTACTGCTGTGGTCCCTGCCCTTCCCTCTTCTGTGACTAATGAACAGAAATATTCAGTATGTCTGCCTTTTCCATGTCACCCTCCTTGCATTCCCTCCATCTCCCTTGAGCCATGCAATCCCTCCCTTGTTTTCCTCCTTTCGCTGATGTACCTGAAGAATGTCTTGTCTCCTTTCTTAACTGACTGTGCTAAACCTTCCTCAGTCCGACTTAGCAGTTTTATTTTTTCATTTCCTGGTTCCATGTCCCCTTCACCTGAGTAGCTCCCTGTAGAATGAGCCCACTACCCCAGTGTCAGGCCCACCCAGCCTGGAGTTTGTCATAAACAGATCTGGGATTGTGTGGCATAGCCCCCCACATGGAGGGAGGGCAGAAAAATATAGGCAAGGCAATTTTATTTTAGGCACCCAATCTCTGAGGCTCTGGGTGCCTAACAAAAAAACAACTAAAATGAGCATATTACAAAATAAATTCAAATTCCAGTTAAACAATCACCTTCAATAATTTTAAAACAGTAGGACACAAAATCATTCTGTAAAAGCTAGGCTAAAAGATGGGCTTTTAGCCTTTGTTGAAAATACCAATCAAAGAGTCCTCCCAAACTGCAGATGGAAACACGTTCCCCAGGGTTGGCCCAGAGACACTAAATGCTTGATCACCAGATGTCTTGAGGCGAACCCTTGGAACATCCAGGAGACCCCTCGATGAGGAGTGGAGGGAGTGAACAGAAGCTTCAGGTATCGGGAGCTCAGACAGGTAGCCAGGACTCAGTCCGTATAGATCCTTATAGGTGAGCAAACCCACCTTGAAAAGGACCCTCTACCTGACCGGCAGCCAGTGCAGAGCATGCAGGACCAGGGTCACATGACAGCTTGTGGATTGATACTGCTGGTGACCGGCTGTGCTGTTGGTTGGGAAAGGAGGACCAGCCTGTTCTGGATATCTTGCAACATGTGGTCCCCAATTGTATGGCTAGTGGTCAAGGAGGCACTTAAACAATGATAGTTTTGGGATGGAGGGTCTGGCTTGGTGGGGATTAAAATGCTATGAGTTGCAATTATTTCATAATCCATGTGGAAGAACAGGGAAGGGGTGGCGTGTATACTATTAGTGCATATTAGGCACTTTTAGTCTGTCTTTGTATGGCTTCTGTTGCAGACCCTGCACCATTTAGTTGCCCTCTTCTAGACTACCTCCATCATGTCTCGTCCCTGTAGAGATGGGGTCTCCAGAACTGCATGCAATACTCAGATGGGGTTTCAACAACTGTCTGTACAGAGGGATAACTACTTCCTGTTTTCTACTGGTGATGCCTCTCCTATACATCCTTGTATCTCCCAGTCCTACTTTCTGCCTTCTCACGTTGCTTACCTACCTTAAGGTCATCTGGTATGACTACCCCGGTCCCTTTCCATTTGTGTTGTTAGTACCACCACCACCCCATTGTGTACTCTTCCCTGGGTTTTTGTTTCTCAGGTGCTTTACTTTGCACTTTATTGTATTGAATCTAAGCTGCCATATTTTTGACCATTTCTGCAGTCTTGCCAAGTCTCTTCTCATCCTTTGCACCCCAAGTATCAACCCTGTTGCAGATCTTTGTGTCATCTGCAAAGAGGCATAGTAACTGAAAAATCCCACAGTCTTTTCCACTTGCCCAGCTGGTGTAATTACTGAAGTGTTACCTTCTCCAGTACAAGCACAAAGAACTTATTAAAGGAAAGTCTTACTAGCTAGATACAAAATCTGCCAGCATATGGCTAGTGGGACAGTACTAATTTTGACACCAGCAGAGGAGGTGGGGCTAGTGTCTGGTGGCAAGGCAAGAGATGGGACTAGTTTCAGGGGGTGGGCAGAGAGGGACTAGTGTCTGTGAAGGGGTGCTAGTGTTTGGGGCTTTGGAAGATGAGTCAGCTGGGGTTGGGGGCAGTGGAGTGAGAGAGGGCTAGTGACAGAGCCCATGGAGGAAAGTGTAGAGGGAAGTGTATGTGTTCTTCAGGTGTCTGAGGAGGTTGTGTCTAGGGGACCTTGCAGGGAAAGTGTGTAACAAGAGTGTGGGTGATGCTGAAATGGCTATGGAAGAAGGTGTGTGGTCTCTGGGAGTTAGAGGGCCCAGGAGGAGATGATATCCATGGGCTCAGAAAGTGGGGTGCCTTTCCAGCTCAGTGGCGCTGAGGTTGAGGCACTGTATGCCACACCTCATGCCATGCCAGTGACCTGAGTTCAGGAGTGAGCTCGGGTAGCCATGGATCAGCTGGGGTGGGGTGAGGAGTTGGATTGAGAGCTGCTGACAGGCAGCTCACCTGTCCTGAGGAGGGATCTGGAGTCTACCAGGCTCTAGGCTGCCACAGAGTGGAGGCTTGGTGGTAACATCAAGCTCAGTGGGAGATTGGACATTAGGCTGGGTTGGGGAAGGGACCATCACGGAGCTATGGTGCATGCTGTCCTCCATGGGCATGTGCAGTCGTGTTCTGGAGTCACAGGAATAGGAGGTAGAAAACCAAGAAAATTTTGAAGTCTCCTCATTGCTGAAGCAGGGGGAGGTGGCAATGGGGAGCAAAAGCTCAATGACAAAAGAAGAAGAAAGTAAAGTGGGGTGACTGAAGCAGGAAGAGGGGTGTTCAGAGTGGACTGTTGTGAGAGAGGAGGTGTGTATGGGGTTGTGTTAGGAAGTGAAAGGAGAGGATTAGTGTCTGAGGCAATGGAGGCGGTGTCGGGTAGTGGACTGGAGGTGTACAGTCAAGGGTGCTACTGTCATGAGAGGCTGTAAGGAAACTTGTTAGTGGCAGGTGCTGTGGAAGGTGGAGGCTAGTGTCTGAGGTGCCTGTGGTAGGGGGCTTGTGTGGGTTCAAGGAAGGAGGTGGGGCTAGGGACTTAGCTGCAAGCTACTGTAGTTAACTATACAGATTAGGGGTATACAAATTCCATTTATTCTCAGGAAAATAGGGTTTATTGGTAAAATACTTGGAAGCGCCTTCCCAGCTTTTTTTTTATTCATTTATTGAATTGTATCTGTGGATTTGATACAGCAAACTGTTTAGTGACATACTACCTGACTGGGGTTTCATCAGCTGCACCTGGGAACTGGGTCACTAAACGTTCACTGAAAGCTCTTCCCAGTGGATCCCTCTGTGTACAAATGCCAGTGACCTGAGTGCAGCTTATGTCTGTTCAGCTCAATTAAACAGTTTATAAACGTGTAAGTGGGTTTATTGCTGCCTACGGTGTGATAGGGTTCAGAGATACTTGGGCTGGCGTGTATGTCGAGGTCTGACAAGACTACACACTATGTCAGAAGAGGTTTGTGGACATGAAAATGGGAGAAAACGGCAACTGCCAGCATGAAGTCCTATTCACTGCAGGCCCTGCACCACCAAGAAGTACCATACTGCCATCAGCCACCTAGCAACATTACCAACCATCCCAGGTCCTGAACTTGGACATGAAATGCAGCTACAGATTCCCTGCATGGTAAGGAGGGCAGGAGGAAGGGTCATCATTCCCATCCCCGAATCTGGAGACTCATCTGCCATGGCAACCACACACACACACACACACACACACACACACACACACACACACACACTGGATGGTACAGGGAGCATTACAGCTGTTGTCTTCATCCTGCCCTGTGTTGGTTGATGAGTGAGCAACATTGTTTCCACACCCAAGGAGAGCAGTCTTAGGGGCACTGAATCCTCACCCTTCATGGTTGCCCTGAGTGACCGAGTCCATTCAAAACCCAGGTCAATGTTCTGGTACCTGTCTGGTATCTCCACACACACACACACACACACACACACACACACACACACACCACTTTTTTTCCACCCTCTACAGATCCTTCCTGACACAGTTGCTCAGTATTTTTATTTTTCATACTGACTCATTTTCCTTTTGTTTATTTATTTGTATTTTGGTAACTGTGTAAGCTCACTGAGACCAGAGGTCCCCTTTTTCAGAGGGAACCGGAATTAGTTACAGAGCGAGACACACACAATAGCATTCTTTACAGAAAGGACACATTCTAGCATTCTATACAGTAGTTACAATAATTACATAAATGTACATTAGCAAGGCTGACACAGAATATCCATAGGTCTGACAGGATGTTGACCGCGTGTGGGATGACACTGCCCATACATATCAGAAAAGTATTGTTTTTCATGTATCCTACATTGTTTGTCATACTTAGTTCATAAAGAGCTGCAGATCCTTTGTGACCCCATTGCTGCTCTTGTTTATAGGTACTGTATGACTGGCTGTTCCCTGAGAACCCCATATTCCAAGCTCCACAGGAACCAGGTAAGACATAGGTAGTGACTGTAAGTATGGGCTTCCAGGGATAGTCTAGGTGGACAAAAAGGGAGATTTGCTAAGGAAAGCTCATTCTTGGATCTCAAAGCTGATTCGGATTGAGGAACATGGAGGATGTAGGTGTTGGAGGCAAATCCAGAGTTCCTGGGGCTCATCTGAGTATGTTGATAATGGAAACATAGGCATGGGAGGCCATTCAAGTCATCCCAGGGTTGGCCCATGTTGAGGATACCACAGTGATAAAGGTGAGGCAGGTCAGCCTTGCAGTCCCAGGGTTGGTTCATGGTGGGTGGAGCGAGAATGTATTTGGGAAGGCTGATATGGTTTCTAATTGCTGATCAGGGTGGGAAGACAGGGCAGATGTAGGTAGAGAATGTTAGTCAGGGGTCCCAGGGTTGGTCCAAGTGGAAGAAAATGGGGCACTTAGGTGGTGGCAACACATCTGGGGTCACAGGACTGGTCTGGGTGGGCACTGCAAACAGATGAGACATTGTTAAAGGAAGGCATGTGTGGGACTCAGGGCTGGTCCTGGTGGGTGGATAGTAGGAATGCAGGTGGAGAAGCTGTTTCTGGCATCTCAGAGCGGAAGTGTGGTCCACGTGCTGGGACATAGGTCAGCTGGGGTAGGAGGCTGGTTTGGGACAGAAAGGGTCATTTAGTGGGTGGGAGGAGAGGGCTGGAACAGTAGTCCAGTGACAGGGATACTGGTTGGATGAGATAGAGGCTGCTATTGGTTCTGGAAGTGTTGTTGTCCAGGTGCTGGAAGAAAGCTACGGGTAAAAGCCTGATCGGCAGGGCAGGAAGTATAAAGAAAATATATTGTTTGAACATCAGTTTTGATATAGATAGCGATATATAGATATATGGATATAGATATAAAAAATATAGGTACAGATATAGCTATATATATATCCATGGCAAAAAATCCAATTTAATGCATAAGTTTGGGTTGTTCCACAGTGACAAAAGTGAGAATTCGATGTTAGGGTTGCCACCCCTTGCACACCCACCAACAGGCATCGGGCTGCGCTAGTGTCGGTCCTAACTCTCACCCCATCCCATGTGTAAACAAGCTGAGGTGGTGCAGTGTAGGAGAATGGGGTGAGAGTTAGGACCCATGACCCAACGCACACCCCGATGCCTGTTGGTGGGGGGGTGCAAGGAGGTGGCAACCCTAACATCGAATTTCCTCACTTTTGTTGCTGTGGAACAACCCTAACTGATGCATTAAACAGATTTTTTGCCATGAATTTTTCTTTTGAGAATGAGGACTATAAATAGTGAATGGAATGTGGTGGTGGGGGTTTCATCTCCACCATGTGATTTTTTTGTCACATAGTAACTGTAATTCATAACGCAAACACAAGCGCAAATGGTAACACACATGGTGACACAAACGTAAATGCTAACACACATGGTGATGCAACATAAATGGTAACGCAAGCGGTAAGAGAAACGCAAGCACAAACATTAATGAAAACAAATGGTAATGCAAACAGTAATGCAAACGGTAATGGCGACAGAAACACAAACGTTAACAAAACAGTAACGTAAATGGTAATGCCAATGGAAAACAAACGGTAACAGAAAGGCAAACAGAAATGCAAATGGTTAAGGCTACAGCAACCGGAGAAGGAAACAGTAACGCATTGGACAACAGAACGCAACCAAAAACGCAAACGTTAAGGGCAACAGCAACGCAAACGGTGATGAAGATGCAACAGTAACAGTAACACAATTAAAACACAAACAGTTACAGTAAGAGCAATGATGATGGCAAAGCAAACAGTAACGCAAGCAGAAACAAAAACGCAAGCACGACGTGGAAACGCAATGGTAACGCGACGGGTCACGGGTACCGCAATTGGAAACACAAATGCTAATGGTAACAGCAACAATACTGACAAAGGAAACAGAAACACAAGCTGTATGGAAACGCAAACTGTAACATGCACGGTGACAGTAACGAATTGGAAATGAAAATGGTAACAGTAACAGCAACGGCGACGCCAAATGAAAGAGAAACGCAAATGCAAAAGGAAGGGCGCTACAAATGCAAAATGGAAATGCACAAGATGACACAAATCGAAATGCAAACAGAAACAGTAGTGGAAATGCAAATGGTAACAGTAATACAAATGCAAGCACAAATGAAAGCATAAAGATACTTTACAGTGTGTATGGGGCAACTAATGCAGCGGGTAAGGCTTACGTAGTGCATTAAAACATGACACTTTGCAAAAAATCACAAAAGTTTTGCAGGTGCGACACTACTTTGCAACACTACTTTTCCCAAAAATTTCAAAAACGTATTTCTGGGGTGTTTAACCCCCAAAAAAAGACATGGCTAGCAACCTCAGGGCTCGACTAGGTAAACACAAAAAGAATTGTGTCCCTAGAGGGTCCCAATTTTAAATGCCAAGCATTTCTGTGATCAGTAACTGAAAAAAAAATGGCTGACTCACGAACACTACAGGGGTCATTTGCGACACTAAAAACTGCATTTGCGACACTGTCGAACTTTTGTTAACTTTTCCCATTGACTATAATGGAAAACTTGTTTTTGAATAACTTTGAACTGTTCAATATTTTTCACAAAATCTTCAAAAGGCACATTAGGGGACTCTGGCTGCATGTTCCTGAAGTTTGCGGACCAGTCGCACAAACCATGCGGCCTGAGCACGAGCAAAGAATGCGCAAAAGCATAATTGCGATAAGAATGTTGCTTTATAACTCCGCAACCATATATCTGACTGATGCAAACTTAGCAGATCCCAAGATCTATGCTACTGCTCTGAGCCTGCCATATTTCAGGCAAATCTGTCATATGTGTAGCAAGTTATAAGGTGCAAAATTTCACACTTTAACCTTAAATGGGGTACTCAACCTAACTATGTGGCACTACTGTGCACTATCTATATATATATATATATATATATATATTAGTAATGTAGCTGTAGTATGGAAGAAATATTGAATATGCATATAATGCAATTCATAAACTTTATGTCAATATATTAATATGAAAATAATTTAAAAGCAAAATATAGTACCTATATTTTCCAGTTTCAGTAAATTCTAGGACAATACGTAATAAAATGGAAAAATGTACAATATAGCATATGAACAACATAATTTTAAATACATTTATTGCATAAGAATCTGTACAATAATTACATTTGTGAAAAGATAGGAAAACATATTTACCAAATATTGATTTCATATTATGGAATATATGGAAAATATTTGGTCAATATACCAAAAATTCAGTTTTTTAATACATGGTTTTATACAGTATATTTTCTATATACTGATTTCATAATAAAATTATGTCATAAATAGGTTGTTAATACAAGGCAGGCTGGAAGCCAATGATTTATTCTTTATGATCCTAATAATTTCTTAGGAAAATGCTTTAAAAGATGAAGTTGCTGGGGTTGTCCATCTGACTACTGACATATAGACAAGCTGCCAACCAGAACCATTTATGTCACTGACTGCGCATTTGGTATCATTTTCTCCTGTATAACGCTGACAATTCCCTCAAAACTGACTTCCTTCACAGCCAGTATATCCATAGGAACACACATCTTCAACATCCTGGATGAGCTTTATAGAGATACAGTACTGGCTTACATCACAAGGGCTTTCTATAAGTTTATTGTGGCTGAAAATGGTTGAAACGTAAATAACGCATTGTCTGATGGGGCCTTTGTCCACATTTGATGTTTTGCACACTGCCTAAA
Source organism: Neoceratodus forsteri (assembly GCA_016271365.2). Classification (NCBI taxonomy): domain Eukaryota; kingdom Metazoa; phylum Chordata; order Ceratodontiformes; family Ceratodontidae; genus Neoceratodus; species Neoceratodus forsteri. The sequence continues at coordinate 447,640,676 of CM028131.1, read as the reverse complement.
TTTGATTGTGCATGCATTTATGGAAGAAGGCAGAGATATAAAGGCTCTCACGGATGTGGAAAAGAATATGCACACATTTTAGCCACTCCTGCAGAAGCACGCCAATGCCTTGGGGCCATACAAGAAGAGCACAGACTGCCTCCTGATACACTCGTCCAGGATGTTGCAATGAGGTGGAACTCTAACTTTACAAGTTCCAAAGATTGCTGGAGCCAAAAGGCTGTAAGACAGTATACACTAAAGAACAGCACAGGGGATGCTGATGTGTACATTATTCCTCAGAAGTGGGCTGTTTTGAACTTTTCATCGAGATACTGCAACCCTTTGAGGAAATTACTAGGAGGCGAGTTCCAACAGTGCTACACTCAGCCAAATAATCCCATTAATAAAGATTCTTAGATTTCAGCTGAATGCAGTCAGGGATAAGTCGGAAGGTACAAGAAGCCAGTTTCAGATGGGAGAGTCTAGTGCAACTGAAAGGGACTTGCCACCCAGAATAAACAAGCATTTGTCAATGCCGAATGTTTGCTTGCTAATATTGGCATTGGACATGCAGGAGTTAAACAGATGCAGGATAGGAGTGGCAGAGAAGTATTGAACTCATGCCAACCCCACCTCCACCCTGCAGAGATGGACAGGCATTGGGGTGTGCCTCTGGGTCATCACCCATAATACTCATGGTATTTCACCTCACTCTATCCTGTAGATACCGACAAGTGTTGAGGTGTGCATTGGGGTGTTTTGCTTCACAGTGACCCCATTTTATAAGGACATATGCTGAAATGGGTGCAGTATAGAGGAGAACAGGGTGAAGTGTGGGGCGAAGAGTCCAAGGCACACCTCGTTGCCTGTCACTGGCTTCAGGGTGAGGGGTGGGGTTGGAATGGCATGAGTATTACAGCTGGCGATCCAAAGGGCACACCCCTGATGCCTGTCAGTCCGCAGAGTGGACATTATGGGCAGCAACCCTAATGCCCCGGTGTTTGCTGGTATTTGCACTACAAATTTTGAACATGGCCTTTTGTGATCCACACCTCATGAAAGCATTTGGAACCTCTTCTCATGAACAGTGGCACTATGATTTTGTTAATGTGTCCTGAACTTTGAGTTCCCACAGCGACCGTGCCATTCTGTGCCAGATATGTGAAAACACAGATCGGGCAGGATGTGAAGAATGACAGCTGTACCATTCATAAGGAGGTGTGATGAGATGGTAATGTTGAAAATCTGGTGAAAATATTAAAAATGCTCGAACTTCGAGAGTACATGGAAACTGCATACGCATGTGCGTAACAGTCATTTAGGGAATTATTTCACCAAATTTTCAACAGAGGCATGTTGTGACCTCTGCTCATGAACACTGTTACTATGATTTTCTTAATCTGTCCCGAACATTGATTTCCCACAGCGACTGCATCATTGTGCACCAGATGTGTAAACGCATTGTTCAGGCAGAATATGAAAATGACAGCTGCACTGCTCAAAATAAGGTGTGAAAAATGCCAATGTTGAAAATCTGGAGTGAAAATATTACAAATCGCGAAATTACAACGGTGCGTGGAAACTGTGCAATGTACGCTCATAACACAGTGATTTTATGGACTTTTGTCACTAAATTTTCAATATAGGCAGTTTAGCACCTCTGCTCATAAACAGTGTCACTGTGATTTTCTTAATCTGTTCCGAATACTGATTTCCACAGCGACCATGCTATTCTGTGCTGGAAGTGCAAAAACACATTTCGCCAGGATGTGAAAAATGACTGCTGTACTGTTCATAAGGAGGTGTGGAAAAATGCCAATGTTGAAAATCCAGAGTGACTATATTACAATTTGCGATGTTACACGCATGTATAAAAATATGCATAACACACATAATACATGCAGTCATTTTTGGAATTTTTTCACCAAATTTGTAACATAGGCTTTTGAACATCCACTTGATGAACAGTTACACTGTCATTTCGTTCATCGGTCCCAAAGGTGGTTCTGCGCAGTGACCGCAAAATCACCTTCGGGACTGAATAATGCCATGACTGTGACTGAATTCATGGGAGGGGTCCCAAGAACCCCACGTTGAATATTTGGTGCCAAAAGTTAGAAAAATGGCTGCGATATTCCCATAAATTGAAAAAACACATTTATGCGATTATACAGCTTACCGTCATTTCTTCATTTCACGGTTGGCTTTGAAGAGTGCAGAAGTGTTCCAGGTCCACCAAGATCATCGTGCCAAGCTCTGGAGGTAAGTATGGGATGAGGGTGTGTGAGAAGGTGGGTCACGTAGAGGGTGGGTGCGGGTTGGGGAGGGCAAGGGACTCGACAAAAGACCGTTTTCTTATTTTACGGGATTAAAAAAGACTACAGGACGCTTTTGGCACACTGGGGTGGGCTCCCAGCATGCCACCTGGGTGTTTGTGGGAAGGGACTGGAGTCAACGAGGACTAGGCACCCCAGTCGGCCATACAGTGTGCTGAGGGGGTGCTGTCAGAACAAATGTGGGGGCCATCATGCTGATGGGGATTGGGCTACCCCATCGGCAAATGAACTCAGGAGGGCATGTCGACAGAGTTGGGCTCCCCATTGGCTTCATGGGGACTCTGAGGTGAGACGGCGACAGCTGCCGCCTTGTTACTTGATATGGTACACCAGGTAGGCACCGCCCTGCAATGACAGGTTGCTCCCTCATTGCAGCAGCAGATTGTTTCAAGTTGGTGGCACACTGGCTGAACTAGTGTCAGCAGCAGCATGCCACTGCATTGGGAAAGCAGGCCAAGCCTCTAAATGCACTGGGGCATTGTCCGCCACAGTGCCAGACCTTCAAAACCCGCTTCTCTCCTAAGCTGTCCTATAATGTTTCTTAGCATGCACACAAGCAAACATAAAAAGACATAGTACATAGAATGATTAAAAAGTTAGAGATGATGAGAAACTTGGTGAAATGCTCATGGCAGAACATTACATTATTACAACAGTACTAGACCCACGGTACAAGATAAAACACCTCTCACAGTATGGCCTAAATGTGTTCCAAAACTGCAGAGAGAAAATCATTCAAGAAGTAGATTTGTTTTGAAAAAAAAACATGATGACAGATGCAGCCCCTCATCCATTCCTCCTACACCTTCACTGCTCTCTCTTCTCAGTCAGGCTACCAAAGAGTCCATTGCTGCCATTTGCTCTACACCCAGCAGTCATCTTTGGGTCACTTGGATGCTGTCATCCTTGAAAATCAGCCTTCCTTCTCCATGTGTCATTGCTTCTGCCCAGGCCATGGTTGACTGTTATTTAGCAGAAGAAGGTATTAAATGGAATGAAGATCCCATTAAGTACTGGCAAAGCAAGGAGCCTGTATGGCCTGTACTTGTGCAGGTAGCCTTGAAGTACATGGTCTGTCCCCAACCAGTGTATTTTCTGAGCGACTCTTTAGCTGTGCAGAAAATGTGGTAACAGATACACGATCTACTGTAGGCTACTACCAGAAAATGTTGAGAAGTTAAAATTCTTAAAATAAACCTTCCATTGACTGGTTACACTTATGACCTGGAGACAGCAAATACATTTCGCAGTGACCTCAAAGATGACTACTTGGAAGAGTAGAAAGATCACAGTTTTTCAGAAAATAAATCAATACTCGTGTTAGCCCATATGTGACCTACACAATTTTGTACCTGATGGCACAATGTTTTCAGCATGTCCAAACACACTTTGCTAATTTTGAATTGCCTGAACCTGATGGCACACTTTCAGCATATCCTAATGAACTTGCATAATTTTTGGACTGCCTGAACTGATGGCACACTTTTCACAGTGTGTCCTAATGGGTTTCTCTAATTTTTGACTGCCTGAAGTTGAGACTGATGGCACAATGTTTTAAGCATGCCTTCCTCACATACCTTGCTAATTTATGCATTACCCAAACCTGATGGCACACTTTTCGCAGCATGTCCTAATAGACTTGTGTAATTTTGGACTGCCTAAATCTGATGGCACACTTTTGCAGCATGTCCTAATAGACTTGTGTAATTTTTGGACTGCCTAAACCTGATGGCACACTTTTGCAGCATGTCCTCATGGACTTGTGTATTTCTGGACTGCCTGTAGTCAAGGCCCTACAATTCTGTGGCGCAGAATTTTGCCTAGAACTTGCAATCTACTCAGAACTTCTACGGTGCTAGAATTCACCCTTCTTGGTGATTTTTATTAATATTCCTGTTTATCCATAGAATCTGGTTTCCTTCACCTCTTTTATATCCAAAACCCCATATGCTCAGAATGTTATGTTACCATTGCTATAATATCATACATTAGCTAATGAAATGGCTGTATTCTGCCACAGACTTATCTACCACAGCTTCCACTGCCGAGGTGGTGGCACAGCACAACAGGCACAGTGATATTTGCTCAACCTGCACTACAACCTAATACAATTTTCAGTCTTACTTTATTGCACTAGGGCCAACTTAAATAAAACCTTGTCAATAGCACAGACCTCTTAAGTCCGTACCTCACTTTGTACAAACTTATTTGTGCCTTTAAGGTATAGAGATGCCATCTGAAATGAATAGCTGATAAAATGAACTTAACTGCCATTTTTAAGAAAAATAAAGTAATTTGACCAGGAAAGTGGAATATAATAACGTGTACAGCTGTTGAAAGAATAACCTGTTAAATAAATAATTACACTGTACACATTTTTGCCAGGGTTATTGATTACATATTGGCATTGGTTGATAGAATCGCCTAAAAGTTATGGAGAAATGTTGTGTGCAGGAACAGCTGTTGGGCCAGAGGGTAGCATGCTGTGTTTTGTGCCCATAACTCAGGTTCAGAGATTAGCTCTGGGAGCTGGCTGGGCAGCACAAGGATTGGTGGAACACATCACTGCTCGGAGCCTGGGAAGGTATGGTGCAGTGTTCTGTCACACGGTGGACACATAGTGATGGTCTGAAGAGCTCTATCTCACAATCGGTTCCACATGCATGTCATGGCCTGATGGTGTTATGTAGTGTGTCAGGGAAGCAGGTTGACATGAAAATGAGTTTTGCAATGACTCCTCTATTCCATTTCAATGGGACCTGTATGAATGAGGATGCAATTTCATGGAAATCAAAAAATATATATATCTATATACACACACATACAGTATCTCTGTCTCTCTCACTATATATACACACACACATATTTGTATGTATGTTACAGATTGCATATAAATATATAAGTGATACACAGTGGGAACCTCATGAGTGGTGTAGAAAGCACATACAAATATATAAGTGATAGATAGTGGAAACCTCATTACTGGGATATATAGAATGCTTATAGAAATACCTTATTTATCACATAGGTCCCTCTGCATATGTCATTTATGCAATAGGTGAGGACCTTAAGGAGAGACATTTGTTTTGCTTTTTAGGCATAAAATTATTTCTATAAGTTTATTTTTGAACTAGTGTAACTGTGATTTCCCCATCCTGATTTCTATAACCACGGCCATGAAAGTGAAGTCAGGATGACAAGCTGACTGCATGATGTGGTAGTTTGTTAGTGCATGAATTTCCATGAAATCACAAACCTCCGTTGTGAAGTTCTGCGGCAAATGGTAGTCTTGTCAGCAGAACCTGGTCCCACTGTGCCGCAGAAAAGTAGGGGCCTTGCCTGTAGTTGACACTGATGGCAGAATATTTTCAGTATGTCCTAATTTCTGGATTGCCTGAACATGATGGACACGTTTTTAGTATGTACTAATGGACTTATCTAATTTTGGCATTTTGGATTACCTGAATGTAGGTCTCTGCCCACTCAGTACTGACTCGACCTCACAGCCACACTCCCCTTCCAACACACTAGCTAGGTCTCTACATTTCTAAGGACATACAGTCATTTTTTGGTAGGGGTCCCCTAATTGTGTTATCAGTTTTGGTGGGCGGGCGGATGGAGGGACCGCATGCCATAGAAAATAACTGCATGACTCTCAGTGGAGCAGATAAGGAACTGGTGCAAAAATAACAAACTGATATCTGTTGGGAGGAAGTAGGCTGTTGGTTAACTAAAACCTGCAGCTTATCCAATAGGTAGGAAAGCGGTCAGACTGGGTGGGTCAGGCGGTCCTTATCTGCCGTCAAATTCTATGTTTCTGTGTTATATGTCCATTGTATAGTGTGTGCTACTAAATGGAAATGGATTCCTCCTCTGAGGCCAGACGGATTTGGCATGGATCCTGACCCTGATAATAAGGATCAGGACCTTTCGGGTCCACCCAACCAAACTAGGATCCCAAAAATAGATCACTAAGACTGGGGGTGGTGTACAGGCCACCCTCTCAAACTGAAGTGATGGACAGGGTACTGGCAGAACAGATCAGGAGGAACTCTGGGAAGGGGAGGGTGGCGATAGTAGGGACTTCAACCTGCTGGAGGTGGAGTGGGACACACCTACCACAAGAGCAGAAGGAACAGGTGATGCTGGATGCCTTCCAAGAAAGAGTTCTAGTACACAGCTGGTCAGGGAACCAACTAGGGAAAGGAACACCCTTGACCTTGTACTGATGAATGGGGAGTGGATGTGGGATGTGAGGTGGGAGGAACCACTTGGGGGTGACCACCGGACAGTATGGTTCCAGTTACAGATGGCTAAAGAGGGATGGCATCTGGATTTCAGGAATGCCAACTTTAAGATGATGAGGAAGTGGTACAGGGTTCCTGTGCAAAATTCAACTGGGTATGAACACACAGCAAAGGTGGGATCTGATAAGACAGGGATAGTGGAGGCAATATAAACATGCAGCAGGGCCCAGACTAAGAATGTTAGGGAAAGAAACCCAGCTGAATAAGTAAAGGGTACTACAGGGTGAGAAAGAAAAGAACAGCTTACAGGAGATACAGAAAATCAGGGAGGGAGGAAGATAGGGAGGAATACCTGAAAGGAGGCGAAGGAAGTGACCAGGGAGGTAAGGCAGCCAGACAGCAAGAGAATTCAGGCTGCTGCAGGGCATAAAAAGGGAGAAAGACTTCTTTAGGTACATCAGGGAGAAAAGAAGCTGTAAGGACTGGAATAAGAAATAAGAAGGAGGGGGGATGGGTGAAAGTAGGGGTGAAAAGGCAGGCGTGCTCAATGACTACTTCTGTTCAGTCTTTACAAAAGAAAGGAAGGGTGCTACTGATAGTAGGAGGAGGATGGAAACAGGTGGGGGTGACAGATGAAGAAATCACAGCAGGGAGGGTGCTGGAGGGGTTAAGGGCATTGAGGGTAGACAAGGCTCTGAGACCGGATGGAGTACATCCGAGTGCCGAAGGAGCTGGCAGAGGTCCTGGCAGGACCCTTGGCAGACTTATTTAATTCATCTCTAGACACAGGATGCATGCCACAGGACTGGAGACTGGCTCATGTAGTTCCCTCCACAAGACTGGACCCAAGGATGAACCGGGAACTATAGGCCAGTAAGTCTAACGTCCATAGTGGGGAAGCTAATGGAGACCATCCTAAAGGATAGGCTAGTGACACTACTGGAGGTGAACGGGGTGCAGGATGGGAGGAAGCATGGTCGCCGAGGGCAGGTCATGCCAGACCAAACTGGTGGAATTTTATGACTGGGTGACTAGGCAAATTTATTTATTTTATTCATTGAAATGCTTCACCAGGAAGGCACACTGAATAACAAGTTGTTCATCTCCGGTGCGACTGGGGTGGAGGGAGTACAATTTGATAAAGAATTAGACATACAGTTTACCATTTAACATATCTGAGAAATTAAACATTCCATTCCATTTGTAACAAGACATACAGTTACAAAATTTAAATAATCATAGACTCGCATTTGTGACATAAGATACAGTTAAATGGCTGGCAGTATAGCCTAGAGGATAGAGGAAAGAGGTGTGAACGAGCGATACATCCAGCAGACCAGACCTGAGTTTGATTCTCACAACCTCCACTTGCATACTGTGCGACTCTGAGCAAGTCACTTAACCGCCCAGTGCTCCCAGATCGCTCCTGAAAATAGGCACTTGTGCCTAATGGGCCTACCAGTTACCAAAGACCAAAATAAAAAATAAATAAATAAATATATCATACCTGTGGAATATGCATTTAATTTCAAGCGATATCTGAGGAACATAGTACAGAAATTTAATGTAGCCTTGGAGCCAACTCCTTGCAAGAATGGATCACAGTTAAGAGGCAGATCATTTAGCAATTATTGAATGAATGTGGTGCAGTGAGGTGACATCAAGGAGGGTAGAGGGTGGATAGGGAAACTAGCTGGCGGAAGGAGAGGATAATGATGGGGATACATTACCAGAGCAAAGGTGAGCAAAAATCAGTTGCGAGGGCAAGTTAACACAGGGCTAGTGCAATCTGAGAGCACCTCAGACAGAACAAAAGTACAAGTTATTAGCTCAAGTGGCAAATTCCTTTGTTTAAGTGCTGGGGTGCAGGAGGAGGTAGGCGTAAGGGATAGGGAAGGGAAGGACGAGTCATACCTGGAACTGGCCCTTCAGAGTGCAGAGATCGCTGCCAGTGGCGAAATGAGCGAGGACTTACATAAGGGGCAAGAGTGAGCGACAAGTTGGGTAGAGATGGTAGAAGGGGATGGTAAAGGAAAGGAGGTGGAGGGTGAGAGAAACTTGCCTAAGACTAGGCCTCCTTCAGGATGCTGAGAACCCTGCCAGAGAGCAGAGTCAGGCGAGTATGAGTTAGGTAGAAAGGAAGGAGGGAAGCGGAGGAAGGAAGAGTCATTTCCCAGTGCTGGACCCCCAGAATGCTGGAGAACCCTGCCAGAGGGCAGAACCAGGTGGAGGACACAATAGACAGGGCCATGTGGTGGATGTCCTGTACCTAGACTTCAGTAAGGCCTTTGATTCAGTACCACATGGGAGACTTGTAATCAAGCTACAGGGCACAGGGGTGGGAGCAAAAACTGGTGGGGTGGGTGGGGAACTGGCTAAAAGAGAGGCAGCAGAGGGTGGTGGTAGGTGGGGAATACTCATCCCTCAGCCTGTGATAAGTGGTGTTCCACAGGGTTCGTGTTGGGCCCAGTGCTGTTTGGCATATTTATTGCAGACATCTTGGAGGCATCAGCAGCAAAATCAGCCTATTTGCGGATGACACCAAGATGGGAGCGGTGGTGGATGACCAGGATGGGTGGCAGGGGCTACAGGAGGATCTGGCAAGGCTGAGGCATGGTCTGACAGATGGCAGCTGGGGTTCAATGCAAAAATGCAAGGTGCTGCACTTGGAATAATAAAATCTGAGGAGAACTACCACCTTGGGGAGTGCAGGGGAGGTAACAGAAGAGGAAAAGGATCTGGAGGTGCTCATCACTGGAGCAATGAACAATTCCACACAATGCAGAAGGGCAGCAGCAATGGCCAACAAAATGCTGGGGTCCATTGCAAGAGGTATTACCACAAGAAGAAGGAGGTTATTCTACCATTATACAGATCATTGGTTAGACCCCACCTGGAATACTGCATGCAGTACTGGCGCCTACCTACAAAAGGACATTAAGCTGCTGGGGGGTGCAGTGTAGGGCAATGAAGATGATTCAGGGCCTGGGGAATTGCCAATGAGGTCAGACTAAGAGAGTTAAACATGTACACACACTGGAGGAGAGGAGGGACATGGGGATATGACTGAGACCTTCAAATACATGAAAGGGATAATCAAAACAGATTCAAAGGGTCCATTCAGGAGGAGGGTGGGAGAGACACTAGGGGCCATGACATGAGATCAGAGGGGTCGATTTAGGAGGAAGTGAGGAGGCATTTCTTTATGGAGAGGTGGCAAAGTGGAACACACTACCAGCAGAAGTGGTGACATGTACCGTAGTGGAATGCTTCAAGAAGGGTGGGGTGGGACAGGGCAAGGTGAGGGTAAAGGGAAGTGAGGGAAGGGGTGGGGCAACTGCTGAATAGGGAGCTACAGTAGCTGCATTCTAAGCAGCCTAGATAGACCATGATGGCCTTTTGCTGCTGGCAATTTCGTATGTTCATATTCCAAGCACGTTAGCAGACAATATATTTGCTTGCTCTGCCCTTAAACCAACCAAAATATAGGGTCCCTCAGTTTAAGGGTGCATTCAGCATCTTTTGATCCAAAATAAAAGACATGAAACAATGTTAGCAAAACATTGGGTCTTTTGAGAACCCATCTCAGTTTGCCATTTTCCTGTAACTCCAGGATGGTTTCCCAAAGCGACAGTATTTACATTAACGTGGCTTGCTCTTTTCTTGCCTGACTAGTACAGTGTCAGTGGGAATAATTTCCTGTAGAAGGCTTCTTTTGTTTGTAAAACACAGACATCGCCATAGGTAGATATGGCAGTCCTGCAGGTCCATAGTTAGGATTTGTGAAAATACAGTAGCTGCTGATTCCTTGAGGCCAAGTTTCTTTTAATCTAGTCTCTTCCTGCACATATGAAGCAACTTCACTATATACCCTTTCTGTTTGTAAATGGCCAAGGTGTTTACTGAGCTCTAATAATGATACAGCTGCCACCCTCCGTTAATAAGAAATTAATGGTACTCCACCCCCTCATTTTCTTTCAGGGTTACCATACAGAGCGAAACCCAAAACCCCATGTGCCATTAATTCCCACCCCTGGGCAGAATGCAAGATACCACACACACATTTACTTATTAAATTTGCATTGGTATTAGTCTCTTCCAGTTCCAACTTTTCTTTGTGAGTGTGAAACCACCAGGATCAGTGCCCACCACCATCTGGGCTTTGCATCTGTCTCTCATATCACCAGATAGCACTGTAGTATGTTAATTTATTCATAAGTAAACACTGGCACTGCAGGTTATGGACTGTAGCACACTGAGCGGAAAGAGACTCCAACTGGACAGGGCAAGAGACTGAAGTGGGCAAGCACAATAGCCACAACAGGCAGGTAGGAAGAATGTGCATTGCTGTGTTGACTGGCCAGACCAGTGCATGACGGCAACTCAATTCAGGTAGCAAGCAAAGTGCAAGGAATGTAAAGACAAAAAGAGAGCTGAAGGCAGTGATGCCAGTGATCTTGGACAGACTCACACCAACATCAGACTAAAGGGCCATCTCTGTACTTTTATGTGTTTGCTTGCGCATGTACAAGAAACAGTGCCATCATCGGAGTTTTTGGAGGTGTGTCAGCCCTCTTCCAATTCAGTCAGTGTGTTTGCAGGCGGCCGCACTTCTCAATACCTGCTGGAGCTGTCTATGACAGCTCCAAAATGCAGTATGGTGTACAGTTGAAAGGGGAGCTATGCTTCAGTGAGCAGTGATCAGATATCGCCTGCTCATACCGCTCCCCACACACACACACACACACACACACACACACACACATGATGCGTGCCCCCACCAACGCGCACACACTGTATAGCCGACAGGGGTGCCCAATCCCCATCGGCTGTGCTGCGCCCCAAAACACAGTTTCATATGCCATGCTGGGTGCCACCCCAGGCGTGGCTAAACGTCGGCGTATAGCCGGCCAGGGGTGCCCAATCCCCGTCGGCTCCACTGTGTCATCCCGAGTACAGGGTGCCACACTGGGAGCTCACCCCACGTGGCAATAGATGCCATGGCTGACGGGGTGCCTAATCCCCTGTCGGCTCCACGCCCCCAGCCATTCTTCTGCCACGCTGGGAGCCCACCCCAGCGTGGCAAACGTCCCCGGTCGCTGTAATAAAAAAACCTGAAAATCAGCAGGTCCCTCACTGTGTCTGCCCCCACCCGCGCCACCCACTGTGCACCCTGCCTCCCACACCCCTCACCCCATACTTACCTCCAGAGCTCGGCACGATGATCTTCGGTGGACCGGGAACACGCCTGCACTCTTCAAAGCCGACCGCAAACTGAGAAATGCCGTAAGCTGTATAATGGGATAGATAGGGTTTTCAACTTTATTGCATATCTCAGGCATTTTTAGAATTTTGCACCAAATTTTTAACATGGGTTTTGGGACCCTTCTCATTAATGCTGTCACTGTCATGGCGTTACTCGGGCCTGAAGGGTGATTTCGCAGCCACTCGCGAAATCACCTTTCTGAAATGATTAATGAAATGACACTGCCAGTGTTCATAAGGTGGGCTCTCAAAAGCCTATTTGAAAATTTGTGGAAAATTCCTAAAATGACTGTTTTACTTATATGCTATGAAATTCACCATGCTCGTAAGTTTGCAAATTTTAATATTTTCACCCAGATTTTCAACATTGCCATTTTACCACACCTTCTTATGAGCACTACAGCTGTCATTTTTACATCTCACCCAAAATGTGCTTCCTTACCATGTAGCACACAATGGTGCAGTCGTGTGCCAAAATCAATGTAGGACACATTAAGAAAATCACAGTGACACTGTTCATGAGCAGAGGTCTTAAAATGGCTATGTTGAAAATTAATGAAAAAATTCCTAAAATGACATTTTCTGACGTGCGTTGCAGAGTTCTCGCACACTCATAGGATTGCAAATTTTCAATATTTTCACTCCAGATTTTCAACATTGCCATTTTACCACACCTCCTTATGAGCAGTACAGTTGTCATTTTTCACATCTCGCCCACAACGTGTTTCTGCCCATGTAGCGCAAATGGCAGTCGGTGTGCAAAATCAATGTATGGGACACGTTAAGAAAATCACAGTGACACTGGTCATGAGCAGAGGTGTTAAAAATGGCTATGTTGAAAATTTGGTGAAAAATTCCAAAAATAACTGTTTTAAAGTGCACATTGCGCAGTTCCTACGCATGCTGGCAAGTTCACAATTTATAATATTTGCACACCAGATTTTCAACGGTGCCATTTTACCGCACTTCCTTATGAGCAGTACAGCTACCATTTTCACATCTCGCCCAAAATGTGTTTCTGCACATGTAGCGCACAATGGTACAGTCGGTGTGCGAAAACAATGTTTGGGACAGATTAAGAAAATCACAGGTGACACTGGTCATGAGCAGAGGTCTTAAAATGGCTATGTTGAAAATTTGGTGACAAAACTCCATAAAATGACTGTGTTATGAGTGAGCATTCGCAGTTTCCACGCACCCTCGTAAGTTCATGAATTTGTAATATTTTCAGTCCAGATTTTCACCAGTGGCATTTTCCACACCTCCTTATGAACAGTACAGCTGTCATTTTCCACAACATGGCGAAATGTGTTTTCACACTTTCAGCACAGAAATGCGTGGTCACTGTGGGAAATCATTGTTCAGGACAGATAAAGAAAATCACACTGACACTGTTCATGATCGGAGGTCCCAAAATGCCTGTGTTAACAATATACTGTAAAAATCCCCAAACTAGTTACATTACGGGTGTGCATTGCACAGGTTCTCCGCACGCCTGTGACTTCACCAGTTTTTTAAGATTTTCAGCAGATTTTCAACATTGCCATTTTTTACATCTCCCATGAACAGTACCGCTGTCATTTTCACATCCGGTTCGAATGTGTTTTGCACCTGTGGTGCCAAATGCATAGTCACTGTGCAAAAGCAGTTTTCGCTAACAAACTGATATTGCCACTGTTCATGAGGTGGGGTTCACAAAAAACATGTTGAAAATTTGGAGTGAAAATACTAAGCGAATGCCTGAGGCGTTAGGGTTTCCGACCATAATGCCACCATGTACAGAATGACAGGCATCAGGGGTGTGACTTAGAGTTCTTGCCTGTCATGCTCATACCATTCCACCCCCACACCCTGCAGTCAGTGAGAGGCATCAAGGTGTGCCTTGGACTCTTGAGACCCCAAACTTCACCCCATTCTCCTATGCCGCACCCATCTCACCATATTTCCTGATGGAATGGGGTGCGCATAAGAACCAAAGACCCCAAGGCACATTGTGACACTTGTCAGTGTCTGCAGGGTAGAGGTGGTGAAATGGCGTGGTCGTTATGCCTGGCGACCCAAAGGCACACCCAATGCCTGTCACTCTCTGCAGAGTGGTGGTGGGGTTGGCTTCAGTTCAATACTTCGCTGCCATTCCTATTATGCAGCTCTGTAACTTCTACACTACCAATGCTAATGCCAGCAAGCAAACATTCGGCATTGACAAATGCTTGTTACATTTTGTTTCCCTTTGTTTGCTTGTTTTTATTAGTGGCACAAGTCTTTTGTAACGTGGTATAAAGACACAGACATAAAAGTAGTTAAGAGACTGCAGTCACCAGCCGCTGGTGGAGTCCATTGAAACTTCAAGGGCAGGCCAACAGAGATAGAGAGGTGTTAAATGGTAGCAACTGGAATACTACAGTCTGAGCAACTAAGCAGCAATTGGCTGCTGATCACACGCTTGATAATCACGCTATTGTTTTGAGGCAGTTCTGATCCATCGGCAGGCTTCAAAGGGAAAGTAAAGGCAATTAGGCAAGCAAGCAGAAATGGGGTGTGACTTCCTTTCCTGCCCTGCAGTTCCATCTGCTGATGAAGACTGTCATCTTGTCAACCCCTGACCTTGCCAGCATCCAATCAGAGGTCAGGATCTTGCTCTCCAGTCACAGTGGACTGTGAGAGAGTGACTGTGCAGCCAACTCAGCACCATTTCTGACAGCCAGTAGGGCATCAAGTAAAAGCCAAAGGCAGTCCCTAATTGACTGCCTCCTGGACCCTTCAAAGCTGCTATGACACAGTGAAGTTCCGAGGGCAGTTTCAGAACTGGGCATTTGGCAGATAAGTCACACAGAGTTAGAAGGCTAGTAGCAGCTAGCCAAACAACTGAGAAAGCCTGCTTGGGGCATCTACAGCCACTTGTCATACGGTGAATAAGAGCTTTCTCAACCTAAAAGCGAGACTGATAAAAATGTGTTTGCTTCTATTATCAGAATGACACCTTTGAAAGAAAAAAGACTGATTTCTGCCTTCAGATAAAGGAGGTAAAAACCTGCTAATCTGGTACCAATGCCATAGATGCCAGCCTGCAGTGTGACAGACACTGTGGGTTATCTGATCATCAGAGCCAACAATGAGTCCACAGACAGTCTTGGGAACTGGCCAGTCAGTGCTAGAGATAGGCTCTGACTAGCATCTCATCACGAGGTCTGGAAGCCTGGACATGCATGTCTGTCACTTGTGGCCCCTGGTTTGTAGACAGGTCTTGCCAGCAGAAGAGGAGAGGACCTAGAGGTCCAAATGACTGCTGAAGCACGAAGCCTGGTTCCAGCCCTGAGGCACCTGAGACCAGTAAAACTGACCTGATAACCCATGGCGAATGACCATCCGATTAGTTGCCTAGGAAAAACAGCATCTGAAAGATGGAGGAAGAGGAGCTTAACTGGTAAGGGATGCTGATAACACAAGAGCCATGAGTACTCTCAGGGCTTGCCCTGCAACTAGGGATTGCACATAGTTTGCCACCAAAGCTTCAGATTTTGCTATCAGGCCAGGATCTACAAATTCCTTGCTTTGAGACTGCCATTTAAGTATTGCTGCTGTTATCTTGAAAAAGGATGTCAACTTGCTGGTGACATTCCAGAGAAAGGTAACCAAGATGATCCAGGGCCAGCAGCACAAGATGAGAATCAGCATATGAGAGTAGGCAGGATAATTTATTTATTTATATTTATTTCAATCTAGGATTGCAATACCTTTGAGCCGAGGCTCTTTTACAAAGTTCCACGTCAGCATGTGCAACAGTCATCATTTTAGTTACAAACATATAGTCACTGACTTACAGACATGTAATAACCAGTACAAAGACTTGAGCTATGAGCAAGACAAGGGAAGGGGGTGGGTGTGGGAAGTGATAGTAGGAGATTGAGGGGGTAGGAGGTGCAGGGGTAAGGGGGAGTATGGGAGGTGGTTGGGGCGGGGCAGAAGTGGAGATCTGGGGGAGGTGGGCGAGGGTGGGAGACATTGCAGCCAGGGGCCTTGTCGAGGGAATATGACAGGTAAGGTGCTAGGGATGCAAAGACTGATTGTAAGTGCTGGGTGCTGGGGCATGTGCAGCTGGAATGGTGGAAATGTTAAGATGGGCAATCGTAGGATACAAGCAGTAATCACCCGTTACTTGACAAGGGGCAAGAGGGAGTGAGAGCTGTGGCTCAATGAAGGAGATTCTCTCTAAGATCTGCAGTTACGGTAAGCAGCTACCATATATCTTCATTTTGAAACTACGGTTTCAGTTACAGTCATTGGTTTTAGCTGCTGTATTAATTTGAGAGTGGCAACTAAATGAGGGCAGTTTAAATGCAATCAGCTGTGTTTGACATACAGCTGATTGCTACTCTGCCATCCAGACATACTGACACACTGCAGAATGCCAAAACAAAAAGCATACGATCTGGAGTTTAAACCAAGCCAAGAGAGCAGAAATGAAAGGTAATCAACCCATGGTACTTGTATTAAGGGTGGACAAAAAGCAAGTCCAGGAATGGAGAAAAACATGGACAACCTGGGGAGAAGCTCCTTGAGAAGGGGTGCTCCGGCAACAATCGAAAGTGCCAGCATCTTGATGGAGCAGGCCAGCATGCTGCATTCCCCACTGAAGAAGCTAACCTCACTCCCTGAATTGCCCAACAATGCAAATGACACCTCTGTGTCACCTGAAAACAATTTCACTGAAGGCTGCTTTGCTCATCTCTAACCCTGACTTTAGAGTAAGCCTTGACTGGGTTGATAGATTCCTCTCCCGCTGGGGGTTTACTATAAGGCAGAAAACCACTGTGGGACAAGAGCTCCTTAAAGACTATGTCCCAAAAGTAATAGACTTTATTGCCTTTTGTTCCAAGCAGATACAGAGATACAACGTACCCCGTCAAGTATCGGCAACATGGATGAAACCGCCTTCTGGGCTGAAATGCCAGAGGAGAAAATGACTGAGCAGATTGGAGCAAAGTCTGCCCCATTATTAACCATTGAAATGAAAAGCAGAGGTTGACAGTCTGTTAGCAACTTCAGTGAGGAATTAAGGAGGTGACTGGCAATGAAAAATGAAGGTACTTTTACAACGCCTCAGAACAGTTTGCAATGGAAAGTGAAAGGCTCGAATGATGGCGAGCCAGACAGTGAATATAAACTAGATGAGCTGCCTGAATGAGAAGGTTTGACTTGCTGAACTTAATGCTGTTATGAACTTTCTTTATACCTGTTGTACTCGTCAGAGTGGTGGCACTTGTACACCAGTTTGGCTGACTTGTCCTTCTTTTGGTGGAATTGTCAATGGACTCCATAAACTGTAGACAGTGGCAAGTCCACGGCCAACTGGAAAGAGCTGGGAGAAGCTGACATCAAGAAGACACCTTCACAGCACCTTCTTTCTACCCCATTGCTTTTATTTTTAAATATACATCAAGGACTTTCTTACAACATCTCCTGTTGGCCTAGTTAAAGTCTTGGCAAATACTGCAAGCCTTAAAGTCATGAGCGAGGCTAAGGCAGTGAATGCACATAGAGTGGTTGTTTTTATATGTTACCCCCTCATCAGGTGGGCTTGCTAGCCTGTGCTTGCATCTCCTCCCTCCCTCTCTTTTCAGCGGTGGTGTTCAGTCTGGTGAGTGCCCTCCAGCCTTGTTTTCATGCTGCCACAGGGGCAGCAGCAAGGTAGGTGTTTAAAGCCCTGGTTTTCCCGGAAAAGAGGAGAGAACAGGAGTCAGTGGTGGGTTAGGGGCAGTTTCTGAAGGGCCCCTCTCCTTGGCCCAATGGGTCGGCAGTATGCAGTCAGTGCGGCAGGGGGGGTACTCCATAGGAAGGTGTGCAGAGATAGTACAGCTAAGTAATAACAGCGACCACTAAAACAGCTAATACAAAACAGCTAAGTCAAATACAGCTTTGTCCCCACCCCCATCCCATTCTTATATATCCAACTCCAGGAGACACACCCGGGATGGGGGGCAATTTTCAGTTGCTGCATTTGACTTGGCTGCTTTGACATAGCTGTTTTAGTTAGCTGTTTTCACCTAGCCACCAGGTAGTGGTGGTTGTGAGGTTCCGGAAGTTGAACATCAGCTGCAGTGAGTAACAAGGGCAGAAGACAGAAGGAACAAGCACAGAATGGTGCCTGTAATCCATCTGTGGAGCAGGGGTCCTGGTACCCCCAATGTAAGGTAAGGGGCATCCGAGTAGTGGGGCTACTGCAGTGGTGGCAGCACTGCAGCAGGGCATTCTGGAAGTGGCAGATCTGGAGTGTTCTAACCATGTGGCACGCTGCCTATGAGGAAAAGTCAGGATGGCTGGGAGAGTCTTGGCCCAGGAGTCACCATAGGGCCTCACGTTGCCCATGTCTGGGACAGGCCCTGGGACCTACTGTGCCCATGTCTGGGGTAGGTCCATCAGACCCATTAAGGCAGAGGTTTTCCGGGGCGAAAGTAAGAAAGGAAGGGAGCCACCGTTTTACTAGTGCAGCCCAGTTCTGATGTGGAGTAGCCCTAAAAGTAGTGTGCACCATTTTAGCCCAGGGAACTGTTTTGGGAAAAAACATTTTTGGGGCAGCCATGGAGGCTTAGGCTGCAAAGCCGCCCTGAGGTAGTTTTGGCTTGGCTGGCATGGGAGGAGTAAAACACTTCCCCATCAGAAAGGTTTAAGGGATGTACGAAAAGGAATTGTGATTTGAGAAGGGTTTCTGTGGAAGAAGCTGTTAGAACTAAGGAGCCAGTTTGGTCTATTTCTCTCTAGACCTGTGTGTATAAAATCTTGCTGCACGTGATTGGAAAAAAAATAAACTTGCTGTTTTAACTGTCTGTGCTTTCAGCACCTTGGAGCTGCTCCAGTTTCATTTATTGCTTGATCAAAATGGTCTGGGCCTAATCGTTTCAAGGCACAGAATAAAGTTCTTGGTTTGCAGTAACCATGATTGTGGTGTGGTGTTCATTTGGGTCTAATGAAGTAAATATTAATTAATTCAATTTTAACCACTCAGTTTGTTACTTTGCCTCCTGAAATAAGAAAAGTCCTGACTCTCCTCCTTGCCCAGGGTCAGTAGCAGCTGATGCCACTGAATTGGTGCCATGCCTTCATACCATTGCCACCTGGTCCAGGAGATCCTGCTGGGGTAGAGATAGGCCACATCTGTCTATGAAGATGTCACAAGGTAGGCCCCTCTTTTCTTCATGGTTCAGCAGCAAGGAGTGACAAGGAGTGTTTCTAGTCTGTGGCCCCTTTCCCTCCCCATAGCATCCAGACCCCTAGACATAGAAGGAAAGGGGTTACAGATGTGGAGGCTCATCCAGGATTTATTTCTCTGCACCCCAGTGCCTAGTAGCACCTACTGAGGAGTCATAGGGCCCTTTATGGCAAGTTGCAGGCCTGTATGAGAGCTCTTTGAGGCCTGTCTCTCTCTCTCTGCAGGTGCCTCTGTGACTGTGACTGGCCATGTGATGTGAGAAAGCAATAGCGATTGGTCAACTCCAGGAAGGTGTAAAGGGAGCTGTGCCTGGGGCACCATTTTCTGCCTAGATACAGAGGAATGGAGAGGTAGAGAGAGTGAGATCGAGTTGTCAGCAGCAGTAAAAAGGGTTTGGAGAACCAACTGAGGTGATTTATCTGAAAAAGGCCATGGTGGAAGGTTATTTACCTAAAGAGTAGCCCCATACAACCATTCCTACTTCCTTGCTCACTTGGCTATGGAACTCAGCAGGAAGGGACAGGCCGAGGAAAGATGTGTAAGGTGTGGATTGAGGTGAAGGTCGTCAGTTGCCCATCTCTGCATTGTGCTCCAGTGCTGCACCAGTAGGAATTTTCAAGGGGCCCACATGGGGTCCTTGGTGTTATCCAGCCATCATCTTAGTGGGCCTGGATTGTGGACCTGATGCCAGGTTATGGTTCACAAGAGTGGCGACTTAATGGTGAAAGTAAAACAGGGTCTCCAGAGGTGAAGATCAAAGCAGTGGAGGAGACAGCTGAGGGCATTGAGGGGAGCACAGCCATCTGCCCATCTCTACCTTGCTGGCTGTTTGCTATCCCCATGACAGAACAAGGGCAGGGGTCTGCAGTTGGCATTGGGGATCCCCTAGGGCCAGGGGGTCTCCATCAGGATTCCTGCCTAGTGACAGCATACCCAGTCCATCAACAGAAGGTGAAGCCTCCTCCTTATAGTGTTCGCCCTGTAATAAAGGTGGGGCTCACCAAGGTGGAGGTAATGCAAGAGGAAGTTTGGGATAAGCCTGCTCCAGTGGCTACCGAGGACCCCTACATCACCAATTTTCAGATCACGAAATACAATGAGTGATCCCTAAGCCTTTCCACAGACCTGCCATAATCTTACCCGATACCACCCCTGTCTGGTGGCACAGTGCAAAGCACAGAGAGCATATGGATGGACTTTTGAGGAGTAACCTGGCTAATTCTGAGTACAGGAATGGCGTGTGGTTGGAGCCGGGGCTGCTAGATGAACCAGCATGAGGGAGTTGCCTGAGTGGTCCCAGGCTGAGCAGTGGATTCGAAGAAGAATCCATACTGAATACCCGCTGCAGGGTATTGTATATCTTCTGAGTGCCTCTAGGATGTGATCGAAAAAAGAGGGCAGACTGGGTTTTCAGGGAGACACTCAATAAACTGCAGTCAAGGCCTTGAGGGACTGGTCACCCATCTCAGCAAATTATCCAGAAAGCCCATGCCATGTGTTTCTCTGGCCTCTGGGCCAGCCTCACCTTATTTAAAAATTTGGCTCTGGTATAAGACCTAGCAGGTGCAGGGTCAAGTTCTACATTATTTCAAAAGACTCCTTTGGAGAAAACAACCAAGCCTAACCCAAACTACTATTTCCCTGGGGCTGTGGGCCCACTATCTGAGCAAAATGAGTGAAATGAATTGAGACTACACCAGGAATGTTTGTTGATTGACCTATATAACGCCAAGGTGACAGTTTCTAACCATACTGCACGCCTGGGATTGAGGGCATTTCTAAAGAAAAATAAATTGTGCCTAGGAGAACTTCTTTTCCATCCAGTTTTCATCCATCCAGAAAGACTGACACTTAATCATTTGCTTACCCTCCTGAGACTTTAAAGAGAACTCTGTTCTGCTTAATGTTTTGAAAAAAACAATTTTTCTAAGTTCTATTTTGTAAATGTCTGGGGAGGTTTATACATATCTACCTCAATGTGTGTGAGAGTGAATGGCAGAGTGTCAGATGTGTAAAAGGTGAGTGTCTATATATTTATTTCAAAGAGTTATTCAACTGCTGTTTCTAGTTTAATATGTTTAAGTGACAGCGTGGTAAATAATTTCTAGTTCTAGGAAAATGTTTTCATGTTTTACTTAACATTGATCAGCCTTGCTCCTTAGAGTGGGGACAGATGGGGGCTTTAGGGATGGGGGTTGCCATGCCTGGTGGTCTTGGAACTATCTGGGAAGTGGCATTACTCACGTGGTTGCTCGGGGTCACCGGTGGCCTCATGTGCCCCATTTCCAGGAGGAAATGGCTTAAAGGGAGCAGGGACTGTAAGCCCCTTGTCAGGTGGGCTTACTAGCCTATGCGCATCTCCTCCCTCCCTCCCTTTCACTAGTGCCATTCAGTCTGGTGAGTGCCTCCAGCATTGTTTCCATTCTGCCACCAGGGGCAGCAGCAAGATAAAGTATTTAAGGTCCTGGTTTTCCAAGGAAAGTGGAGAGAGCAGAGTCGACAGTGGAGTTAGTGGAAGCTTCGAGGGGCACCACGAGGCCTAGTAGGTTGACAGTATGCAGCGTCGGTGTGATGCAAGTGTGGGTACTCCGTAGGGAGAATGTGTAGAGGTAGTAGCAGTCACTGAGAGTCTGGGAGTTGACATCAGCTGCAGTGGGTAAAGGGCAGAAGGCAGGAGGAACAAGCACAGAATGGTACCGTTAATCCCTCTGTGGCGCAGGGTCCCGATACCCCATTATGAGACTGTGCCCCTGGCATCAGGACCGAATAGCAAACTTCTAGCTAGCAATCCATAGTGGGGACCACTCCCAGCATCACGTGATGGGACGCTGGCATCACAGTATATAGGGGGCGTTACGCCCGCCCTCCAGTTCTTTCCCTCCATCAACCCGATATCGTCCGGACCTCACAGTGAACTCGGCTACAGTGGAATGCCATTTTATAAGTATCTGTTCTTTTTAAGTCCCTTTTCTATAGTTTATTTATTATTTATTTATTGAATTTGATGACGAGGTAGGCCCACTGGGCCGAAGGTCCTTTTCAGGGGCGACCCGGAATAACAGTACACGAATAATTAAACAGTTGAACATAAGCAGATACAGGTTATCATGGGTATACAGTATTCGGCCGTGTACACATAGCAGTTGTTATAGTGGTTTCATATATGTAGTTGATAAGTTGTTATTTCATTACATTCTTCTTTGTCCTACATATTAGCGAGACAGTACTGGAGATTCATTAGGTATAATAGTTCTAGAGCATCAGGAAGGTTCGGGGAGTTAGTGCTACCTTGTTGGGAGGTTAGAGATTTTAGTTTGGTAAGCAGGCAAGTTGTGGTCAATAGTAGTAGTGTCAGTGCGGTAGACTGGCATACGCTTGTTGTCATAGTTAATGTATGTCTTGGCAATAAATCCAAGAAGTGCTCATAGTGCAGCGCTCAGGTTCCTAACGGGACAATCACTCCCACTGCATCCTTTGCTTAGGCCCAAAACATCGGGTTGACGTATCTGACATCTGCAAGTCCTTCAACCGGGCCACTGTGCATCAGGCACCTGAAAGCCCCTTGATGCCCACCTTTGAAAAATGCCTAGCATCGATGGAAAAGGAGCTTCAGGAGCTGCAGGAACATTCATCCTCACCCACCTCATAGTGCAAGAAAAGAAGAAGGAGAATCATTGGGACTGGTCCCCTTCTACCCAGCGTCACCAGTCAGCCGATGCTACTTCAGGTGGGGCATCCACCTCAGTGAGTATTCCTTCATGGTCGCCGTCCTCCAGCCCGAGATAGGTCTACATCTCCCCCTCCACCTCGGTTAGTGGGCGACAGGGGTTTTCCTCCTAGGAGGATTCTAATATAGGGCCTGTTGACAGCTCTCAGACTGATCAGTCACCCTCTGGCTCTGCCTCTGTGTGCACTGCCTCAGTCGGTAAGGTGGACTCCAGCTCCCCTGCTGTCCGCCCAACTGTGACTGATAAGTCAGCCGGCGACTCCTCTGGCGTCCCCTTTCAGTTGAGGCCCGATCCGACGTCGCCAACCTGTTTGATGACCGCCAGCCAAAGCTCTTCGTGGGCCTACTGTACCACCCGACATCGCCAAGAGAGCCAGCTTCCAGGCACCTCTTGTTCCACGAGGGTTCTCCTTCCCACGACTCACTGACCTAACTCCAACCTCTCATTTTCCCTGGATTCCTGGGACATGAGTACTTTTGGTCAGGGATTTCTTCCCTCCATCGAGCATTTTATCTGAGCTTCCACTTCCCAGAGGACCCGTCAACAGGGTTCCTATTCCTCTGCCCCCTCACTGGCCTCAGATCAGATGTCAGGGCCTGTTAGACCCCAGTGCCACCCACCTGTGTCCCTTCAGACTCGGGGATGGCCTCTGGATTTAACACTCCGACACGGAGCTCCCTCCTGGCACTTCAGGGATTCCAACTGGAATCCCAGGTTTCCGATTGATCCTCGTGTTCCTAGTGGTCTCTCAGCCCCTCCGTCCTCCTCCGCCATCTGGCCTTACAGGCTCAAACCCAGGCTAACTGTTGCCACAGTTCCCCTATTATCCAGCACCAGGTGGCCCAGCACCAGGATATCCAATGCCCAGTTACCCGTCCGATGCTCTGATGCCAGGGTACTCAACGCCAGGCCAGATGTGCCGGGTACCATCACTACCTTTATTAGTACCAGGCTCCTGATTACTCCCCATATTCTCACTTGGTGTTCCCAGGATACCAGCCTCCACCAACCCCCCACTGCCTCCTCCTCCTCAGCCGGAACCACAAGGGTCTATTCTGACCTGGTGGCAGGATGCTAAATTGAAGCTCCTGCAGGAGCTGGGGCATCCCTCCGGTTATGGTTTCTACCCCAACCCATGGGTAATCCCTAGGAGCCCATCCCTGGTCGACCTTCAGCTGTCGGACAGGGACTCTGGTAGACACAAGGAAGGGCCCTATCGGGCGTCAGGGTTTCGGTGGAAGTCCCTGATATTTCTGTGCCCAGCAGATTGGAGTCCTCAGAATCAGACAATGACTCTGACTCTGAAATTCAGTATGAGTTTCATTCCACAATGGAATCTCAACCCAAGGAGTCTCCCAAATCCCCACGGAGGACCCATTTTGCAGAACTCCTCCGATCCATCCAGCAGGCTTGCAGTTGGGCATCCCAGGAGATGGATCCAAAAGGAAGAGGTTAGGTGAACACCTGGGCTTAACAGTGCAGATTCCTTACTCATTCCTCCTTGGATGAGAGCAGTACAAGAACCTAATGTCCACAATTTGGCAATAACCATCATCCATTCCTGTGGTCTCTGAAAAGGCCGACAGGACCTATCATCCCGGAAGAGCTAACCACCTTATCAGCCAACCCAAGGTCGACTGTATTGCCATCACAGCAGCTCATGATGGGTCTGCTCAACATAAACATCTGAGTGCCTCACCTTCAGACAAGAAGTCCAAACAGATGGACCAATATGGCCACAAGGTCTGTGCTTCCTCCACCTGCGCTATCCGGTCTATTAATTATGTGGTCGACATGATCTCCTTCCAGAAGTTGGCCCTAACCAACTTGGAAAGAGATTCAATCTATTCCAGATGGAGGACTCAAAATAAGCTGATGGACAAGGTGAGACTTAACAAGTCTTCATGCCACCATGCATTGCATGCGCCTATGACTCAGTGGACTCAGTGGCCTGATGTACAGCTGAGGAGTTTGCTTGAGACATCTGGCATGGCTCCATCTTGTGGGACTGGTGCAAGATGTCCAGATCACTCTACTGGATGCTGCCTTCAGGGGTTCCATCCTGTTAGGAGGCAATGCAAAGGTATTATAATAGAATTACAGGAGAGCAGCAAATTCCTGCGTGATGTCCACTCCCTGTATTGCTCAGGCCAAAACCCAAGCAGCCTTTCGTCACCCCAAAAGAGATGGAATAGGCAGAACCAGAACAGTCACCAGGGTAAAAGCAGCACCACTGGTTCTGGCACCCAGACCCCTCAGAAAAGCTCAGAAGGATGCTGGAGGCAGCAAATCAGCCCTCCCTCCACCTCCTGACTTGAGGGGACCCTCTCCACCTCCTCCCATCTTTCTGAGGAGCCCATGGGGAAGGTTCACCCTCCACCTGGACAGGTGGGAGGTAATAACCACTGATGCTTGGGTCCTTCAGCTCATCATAAGCGGCACTCAATTGAGTTCCTGGACAGATCCCTTACAATCCGCGGGCAGTACTCACTACCCGTCAGGTCACTTGATTCTCGCCCAACAGGAAATCCAGGCTCTACTAGACAAATTAGCCATAGAGCCTGTTCCTCCAGGAGCAGATAGGTGGAGGATATTACTCCCATTTCTTCCTGGTGCCCAAAATGACAGGTGACCTGAGGCCCATCCTGGACCTCAGCCTGCTCAACCTCTTTGTAGAATACAAGAGGTTCCACATGCTTACCCTCCAGGGACTCTTGCCCTGCTCCAACAGAACCAATGGCTGTGCTTGTTGGACATGCAGAATGCCTACCTACATATCCCCATCCTCCAGGCCCACAGCCATTTCCTTCTGTTCACCTTTCAGGAGAACCACTATCAATTCAAGGCCCTTCCTTTTGGTCCCTCTTCAACACCCTGGGTGTTTACCACATGCCTGGTGGTGGTGGCCATGGCCCTGTGCACAAGGGGATCTATGTGTTCTCATACCTGGCTGACTGGCTGCTGTGGACCCTGTCTCAGGACAGTCTGATGGAGGCACTCTCCACCACCCTGGACCTCTTTTCCCAGCTTGGAATTACTGTGAACTATCCAAACCTCCAACTCTCACCCTCTCAGTGCTTCCAATTCATTGGAGCAGTGCTGGATATGGACAAGGGCAGAGCCTTTTACCTCAGGACAGGGCAGATACTTTGATTCAACAAGCTTTGTCTGTGTCCAACTCTTGCTGGCCCACAGCATGCTCTGTCCTCCACCTGTTCAGTCTAATGGTGGTTGACATTCCCTTATTTCCTCTGGCCAGACTGCATATGAGGGTGACCCAATGGACCCTCATAGTCCAGTGCGACCAGCGCTCGGATGACATGAACCACGGGGTCCTGATATCCAGCAGCATACGCGAGATCTCCTCGGGTAGTGGAAGCTGTCCAGCCTCTCTCGGGGGCCCTTTCCATCCCCATCTCCTTTCATGACCCTCACAACCGGCCTCAGGTCAAGGTTGGGAGTCCACCTGGGAGACCATCGCACTCAAGGAGATGATCCTCACAAGAGGAACATTTACACATCAACATCCTAGAGATGAGGCAGTGCTCTATACTCTCCAGGCATTCCAGCCCCTCTTGCAGACCGAGAACACTCCTTATCTAGACCAATAACACTGCCACGGTCTGGTATATAAACAAACAGCGGGGCACCGATTGTACCCCCTCCGCGGGGAGGCTGACGCGGTGTGGTACTGGGCAATCCAGCATGGCCCGTCTCTAACAGCAGTCCATGTCCCAGGAGTTCAAAACATCCTGGCAGACAGTCTCATTTGCACTGTCGAGTGGGCTCATGAGTGGAAACTAAAGCAGGAGATAGTGGAGGATCTCTTCGATCAGTGGTGTTGGCGGACATAGACATGTTTGCCTCCCCATCCAGTGAAAAACTACCCAACTTTTGCTCACTCATTCCCAGCGTGGTCTTTTGGCGAGATGTACTGTCTCTTTGTTGGACAGGGAGGTTCCTGTACACCTCCCTCCCTTTCCAATTCTACAGAAGATTCTGCTGAAGCTTCACGCAGAAGGCGATCACGTGATTCTCATAGCTTCCTTCTGGCCTCAGCAGATATGGTTCCCCTGCCATAGCAGTTGGCAGTGGAACCCCAGTACCTCTCCCTCTCCTTCATGACCTTCTGTCTCAGGAGCAGGGTGGCCTGGTACACTGAGCCTCAAATCTCTCCACCTACATGCCTGGCACCTTTGGACATAGTGGTCTCACGTTTCAGAGTCTCTGCATGAGTCGCTCAGGTCCTAGTGGAGGCCAGAAAACCATTCACTAGATGTATGTATGCCATGAAATGGAGGAGATTTACAATTTGGGCCTTGGACAAGGGCCTGGACACATTTTCTTGCTCAGTGCCCCACATCCTTGAGCACCTCTTGCACCTGTGTAATTCGGGCCTCAGCTATTCCTCCTTGAAGGTCCATCTTTCTGCATGTTTCCATCTATCACCTTCCAGTAGATGGCAAAACCCTGGCACAGTTGGAAGTCTCTAAAACCTTTGTGAAGGGATCCTCCACTTAAAACCTCCGGTCCGTAGTCCAATTCCCCCTGGGCTTTAAATTTTATTTTGGAGAAACTTATTTTGCCTCCATTTCAGCCAGCAGCAAGTTGCAACATGTGCTATTTGTCCTGGAAAGCGCTCTTTTGGTTGCTATTACCTCAGCTCAAAGAATTTCAGAGCTCCAGGCCCTCATTTGCAAGGAGCCTTATTTAATTTTCCACAGAGACTGGGTGGCTCTGTGGACTAATCCTTCTTTTCTGCCAAAAGTGGTTTCAGAATTTACTTTGAACCAAGATGTTCAACTGTCGGTTTATTATCCTGAGTATTCCAGTAGGGGAACACGTTCTGCACATGTTGAATGTGCAGGATACTGAGATATTATATCTCCAGACCAAGGAGGGGTAAAATATGACCAGTTGTTTGTAGCTTTTGCACCCAGATGTAAGAGGTACAGCCATTTCTAAACATGGCCTGTCTAAATGGTTGGCTAATTGCATCTCGTTCATCTATCAAAGTACAAAATCACCTTATAGGGAAGTTAAGGATCACTCAACCCATGGCATGGCTGCTTCCATGGCCTTCCTATGAAATGTGTCTGTCTCAGACATTTATGCCATGGCCACTTGATCTTCAGTCCATACTTTCACCAAGCATTACAGTCTGGACATTGCCTCTAGGTGCAGAGCCAGTTTTGACTTGCTGTCCTGCAAGGCCTATTATCTTAACTGGCTCTCTAGTTGGTAGATATTCCACCTCCCAGACCGTATTCTCTGACTTTTCTTGACTGCTTGGTATTCAGTCCTATCAGTGAAGACCTACTGCAGGGCCCTCTTGAAGTAAGATATAGCAGTTACGTCTTAGAACTTACTGTAACAGTAGATCTTGAGAGGTTCCTGCAATGAGTCATATTCCCTCTCACCTTCCCCCAGCTCCTGTTTTTCCTATCCCTTTTCAGGGCTACTGTCAGCAGCTCCAGGCTCTAGGAGTTATACTTTCTCCCATCATCCTTACAGGGATCTTCCGGTGGAAGAACTGGAGGCGGGTGTGGGATCACCTCCTATATACTGTCATGCCGACGTCCCATCATGTGGCGCTGGGGCAGTCCCCGCTATGGATTGCCAGTTAGAGTTTTCCATCCGGTCCTGACTCCAGGGGCACAGTCCTATCAGTGAAAACCTACTGCAGGAACCTCTTTGGAAGATCTACTGTTATGGTAAGTTCTTACATAACTGCTATTTATGGTGTTTATTTGGGGTCTAATGAAGTGAATATTAATGAATTCAATTTTAACTCCTCAGTGTGGTGATTTGGCCACTGTTGTGTAATATTGCAGAGATATTGCTGTTATAATTTTCTATGATTTAGGTTATGTTTAAAAGTTGCAAACAGGCCAGAACTAAGGGTTGCCAAAAGAATGCTGAGTGTTACTGAAAAGGTCACAGGAAAGATAGAATGTATTACAATTGTCTGACATGCCTCTGTAATCTGGGACAAGGGCTTAACCAGGAAACTAAATCCCATTTCAAAGAGGATTGAAAGTTCCTTGTAAAGCATTAAAGGAAACAGAGGTAATAAAATTTCAGGAGCAACTATAACCTGTAATAAAACTTACACTTCAAAGGAAAAGTGCTTTAGGTTCCAGGAACTGTCATGGTATATTTACATTTTATTAGCTGGCAGGATATTGGAACTGTAAGAGAATCAAACTAATAAATAATATGATTCCCTCAAAGTTTTGGAAAGAGCATGAGAGACCCCTGCTGGCCTAGAAAATAAACAGCTGAACTTAGGGATAACCAGGCCTATAAAAGGCCCTCAGACCAGAAACTCAGGGCATTGCACTTTTGGACACTTGTTCCTGATGCACAAGAGAAGCAAGACTGCCACAGAGACAGACTAAGGACCAGTGAATGCAAGAAAGAACTGGGTCTTTGTAAACTCATTTATTTTCTGGACTTTGATTATCCACAACCAGGTAGAAACTAGACAGCTAAAATGTTATAGTGTGTTTTGTATTTATATTTTTCCAACTTTGTTTTATTCTGTAACCAGATTTCTGAAATCTTTTGTTTGTAAAGTTTGTATGATAATTATTTAAGTAATTTTAGTAAAAGCACTTTGCTTTTAAAACTGCATGTGAGTGATTTGTGTGTTTAGAGGTGGAACATTTTGTTAAATCTGAGACCAACCTGGTTAATGCAAAGTGTCACAATTGCTACCAAAGATAGGATCCTGGAAGGAAAATCTGAATGCCTTAAGTAGGGGAGATACAGGTCTCGGAAGGAGTCTGTAAGGAGAACTAGGTTACTGTATCATCCGTGAGAAGACACCAATCAGGATTACAAAAGGCCAGCCTCAGAGAGGTTGTAATGCCTGGGTCTTCCACCCAGTAAAGCAACCAAGGAGAGACCTCACCTGGCTACAGACTTGAGGGTGTATTTACCCTTACCCAGATCTTAAGAGGAAGCCCTGGGACCTCGTGGTGAGTGTTCAGTTGTGAATGCAGTGAGCACTCTAGATGGACACATGGAGATTATTCCTGTTCCCCACCATGAATTGCACTTAGGAGTGGGCACTGTGAGCTCAGTGGACCTAGCCCCCAGAGTGGGCTCCTGACACTCAGTTTGTCACTCTGCCTCCTGAAATAAGAAAAGTCCTGGCCCACCGGTCTGGGGACAGTAGCAGCTAACTCCACCGAACTGATACCCACCTTCATATCATCACCACCTGGTCCAGGAGATCCTGCTGGGGTAGAGGTAGGCCGCATCTATCTCTGAAGACACCACAGGGTAGGCCACTGCTTTTTCTTCATGGTTCAGCAGCAAGAAGTGACATGAAGTGTTTCTGGTCTGTGGCCTTTCCCTTCCATAAGATCCAGGCCCCTAGACATAGAGGGAAAGGAGGAGTTACATATAGATCTTCATATCACCACAACAACAGTATCAGAACAATGGTTTCTTCTCTTTCAGCAGTAGATCAAAGTTTTAAAATAACAAACCAAGAAGAAGCAGCATTAGTGATACTTGGGAGAGCTCAACAGCATTTTTCAGCAATGGTGGACTACTGAGTGGTTAATGGCAGAAGAAAGAACAGAGGCATGCTGGGGATGATGTGGGCGGCACCCACCAGCAACAATTTCCAGGTGGCCTGGACACCAATGCTTATAGTTCCACATTGTGGCT
Source organism: Neoceratodus forsteri (assembly GCA_016271365.2). Lineage (NCBI taxonomy): Eukaryota > Metazoa > Chordata > Ceratodontiformes > Ceratodontidae > Neoceratodus > Neoceratodus forsteri. Next base: position 447,610,228 of record CM028131.1, on the reverse strand, counting down.
TAATGGAGGATATATCCTCAAAGAAAGCATTATTTTTAAACAACTGCATAAACATTTCCTGTGGGTAGTTAGATCTTCAGTTCTTTGGAACAGCACCCCAGGAAAGAGGGGAAGAGGAGGACATGGCAGAAGCAGCGTCAACAGAGACACTAAACACTTGACTAGAATGGCAGAGCTGCAGTATATCTTGTTCAGTTCTATGAGGCAGGATGTGGAGAAAGACAGGAGTATGTGGCAGCAGAAGAAGCATTTACAGAGACCATAAGCTTTTTGATGGGGTGACTGAGCTTATATCATCTTATGCTCCTTGGAACAGCACCACAAGGAAAAAGGGAGAGGCAGAGGAGAGGATATGGCACCAGCATCACCATCAACAGAAACAGACCTCTGAAGAGAATTTAAAAAAAAACATTTAGAAACACATGCATAAGGGAAAGGGAAAATTGTTTAACCAGGAAAGGCATACTAAGTTGGAGCTTGTTTCCAGGTGTGACCTCAGAGCACAAGGAAGTTAAGTGATTTGCTCAGGGTCACACAGTATGCAAGTGGGGGCTGATGGGATTCAAACCCATGTCTCCAGGTTTGCAGTTCAGTGCCCTTAACCACTCTGCTATACTACATAAATGACCCTTCCTCACTTAGAAATGTCAGAGTCCAAATCCAGTTTCACCAGCCAAACAAATATACTTAATATTGAGTTAGGGATGGTCATGCCCTGCCTAGGGGATGACAGTGCCCATGGTAACTAGGACCCCATGGCCAGGGCACAAGGAGTGTAGAATATGGAGGAGGAGTCACCAATAGCAGCACTATCAACAGACACAGACCTGAGAAGAGAATAGTAAGAAATTTTTAGACACCATTGTCACAGACCCATTCCTGGGGGTCAGGTCCACTGAGCTCACAGTGCCCACCCCAAGTGCAATCTGTGACAGGGAGAACAGAATACCCTCCACATGTCCGTTTAGAGTGCTCGCTGAGTTCACAACTGAACACTTGCCATGAGGTCCCAGGGATTCCTCTTTAAAATCTGGGTGGGGCAAAATACAGTCTCAAATCTGTAGCCAGGTGGAAACACTCCTGGTTGCTGTACTGGAGGGAGGGTTATGACCCAGGCATTATGAGCTCTTCTGGATTTGCCCTCATAAACCTGTTTTGTCCTTTCCACAGGGTGTAAAGTGACCTAGTTCTCCATTACAGACTCCTCCCAAGACCTGTGTATCTCCCCTACTTAAGGCACCCAGACTTCCTTTCAGGATCCTAGTCTTGGTAGTGAATGGTAACACTTTAACAATTACAGGCTGGCCTCAGAATTGAATAACGCTTAGACTTCTCGAATACAAATCACTCAAAGGCACTTTTAAGAGCAAAGTGCTTTTACTAAAGCTACATAAGTAATTATCATACAAACTTTACAAACAAAAGTTTCAGACATCTGGTCACAGCATAACAAAACAAAAGTTGGAAAATATACATCAAAAAGCACTGTGAAATTTTAACTGTCTAGTTTCTACCTTGTCTGTGGATTATCAAAGTCCAGAAAAATAAATGAGTTTCTGCAAGAGTTTGCATTTTCTGTAGCCACTGGTCTTGGTCTGGCTTCTGTTGTGTGTGTCAGAAGAGTGTCCAAAAATGCAATGCAATGCTCTGAGCTTCTGTTCTGAGGGTCTTTTATAGGCATGGCCCTTTCAGTCTGTAGTTAGCTGGTGGCCTTATTGTTTTAGACTAGCAGGGTATCTCTCTTGCTGTTTTCGCAGTTTTAAGTGAACCATAGTATTAGTCAGATTCTCTTATAGTTCCAATATCCTGACAGTTAATAAAATGTAAATAGACTGGTGGTAACCTTGCTGACACCTCCTGCCTAAAACCCATTTCTCCTTGAGTTTAAAGTTTATTACAGGTGATACTTTCTCCCATCTCCTGAGATTTATTACATGTTTCCCTTTATTAAGTTTACAAGGAATTTCCATCCTCTTTGAAATGGGATTTTAGTTTCTTGGCTAAGCAGCCTGTTCTCAGATCACAGAGGAATGTTAAATATTTTGCAAGACATTCTTTCCTTACTGTGACCTTTTCAGCAAAACTATGTATCCCTTTTCAAAGTTCATCTCCTGGCCTGTTTGGAAATTTACATTACCAAGTTCCTCTGCATGAAACCCTTTTAAAAGCATGAAAAAATCACAGAAAAATATAACAAAATATATCTGCAACATTACCCAGCAGTGGCCAAAATCTCCACAGCCATCAAATAATGAAATGTGCCTCCTCATTCTATACTGCCAGAGATTAAGTCCAGTAGTGTCACCCATGAAGAAAAAGAAAAGCAAAAGAAACAAGAGAATGATGAATACTTACCTTCATGGTAGTGATGGACATGCCCTTACTGAGCATGACAGTGCCCATGAGGACAAGGACCAGGCACACAGGAGGGAGGAGGAGGTGGAGTCATCCGTAGCAGCACTATTGTCAGATGCAGGTCTGTGAGGAGAAATGCAAAACATCTTTTAGATACACATGGATACATAAATGAACTTCCCTCACTCTGTATTGTCCATGTCCAAGTCCAGTAGTGTGACCTGTGAACAAATGAGAAAATAAAAGGCAAAAGAAAAAAGCTGTACAATTCTTAGTACTTGCCTTCACCCTAGTGATTATCATGCTCTGACTGAACATGACAGTACCCATGGGGACAAGAACCCCATGAGAAGGACACAGAGGAGGGAGGAGATGTAGGGAAGATGCAGTTTGAAAAGCAAGGAGCTGTCCAGAAGATGGTGAATCCATTTATTTTGAGGAGTTGCAAAGTTCATGTCTTTAAAAATGTTTTTCTTTTCAGAGTACAACTAAATTTGGAATGATGCAGTGGGCCGTGATCTCTTATCTATTACATAAATAATTTAGGATGATTATTTATGATGCAAGATAATAATGAGAAGGTAATGTGGTTATCAATTCTAGGATGTTAAAAAGGGTTTGAGAAATTTATATATGGTTCAAATCAGTGCTGCCAATGATTTAGTCTGGGTGGCTTTTCTATATAATAAGCTTTATTACTGATCCATGGCTAAGGTATGTTATAAAAAAAATAATATGAAGTAAATCCAGTTATAGCTTTTAACATTTCTGATACAGGAACTATATTAGATGGAATTAAAGTTATTCCTGTATTTTTACACTTTATACTGTCAAAATTTGCTTGTATAAGGTTTTGGTAATTGATTTATGTGATTGTTTCATGTCTTGTTCATGTGGACTTATTATATTGTATTGTTGAAACTATGATTGTGTCTGTTAGTTAAGCTGTATGTCCTAAAGTTTATTTTTATTTATCAAGTCTAGGATTACAAATACCTTTGAGCCAAGGCTCTTTTACAAGGTTCCATGTCAGAGAAATACAAATTATGGGGAACATCAAGACAGACATTACAACAATGTGAACATTGCAAACAGAGTACAGGTTAATACAATTCAAGGGTAGCATTGTAAGCAAGGCAGCCAGCAGCATTTGTCAGAGAAAATAGACAACAGATAAGAAGTGCCAGAGTCATAGGGAGAGAAACAGGGGCAGGGGAGGAGAAGGAATGTAGGTAGGGTGGGAGACAGTGAAAAGTGCAGCATTGGGTATACCAAGATGTGAGGTAGAATCCAGTGAGGAGGAGACCGGACCACTAGAGCAGGCAGGGAAGTGGAGAAACAAGGTTAAGTTGGGCAGCCACAGGAACTGTTGGTAGTGAGATAGTCCCGAGCCTAGTTTTAAACATACCGATTGTTGGGGCAGAGGAGATGGTGGGGTTGAGGCCATTGAACCAGAGTGGCGCTCGATAAGTAAAGAGCATTGTCCCTGTGAAGTGTGACAGTGAGGGACTTTCAGTAGCTGTAGCATGGATCTCGAAGGCACCATTTGTTAATTCGGTGTTGTAACAGAGTTGAGACCCAGGGTGCAAGGTCAAGGTACATTTTTTCACCATGGAGCAGGTAAGAAACTTTATGTGGTTTGATAGTTAGAGCCAGCCAGTCTGGTGTACAGGTCATATGTGTGGGTGAGGCGGTGAGCACCAGTGATGAGCCGACATGCCTTATTTAAGGCAGTTGAGGCGTCTCAGGGTTGTGGTTGTGGCCGAGCCATAAATGATGAGACCATAGTCTATTACTGAGATTACAGAGCTCAGGACTGCAACCTTCAAAGCTTCTGGTGTGAGGTGTTGTCTGTGTTCGTAGAGGAGACCAAGCCAAGTATTAGCAGCTCTAGCTACATTATCTACATGAGGTCCATAGGAGAGATTAGGGTCAAGCTGTATCCCTAAGTATTTGAAGGACCCACCTGATCTAGAGTGTTCCCTGGGTGGTGGAGATAGCCCAAGTGGTGTAGCTTGCGTGGGTTATGAGAGCTGCAAAGAGCATAGATTTGGTTTTCTTGTCATTGAGGACCAGTTTATGATTAAGAAACCATGTCTCTACAGAACTGAAACCAAGTTGAAGGTTGTGTTGAAGAGTTGCAGGATCTTTGTGAGTGGAGAATACAACAGCATCATCGGCATATAGTATGATCTGCTCAGAGCAGTGGTAAGGGAGGGAGTTTAAGAAAAGGCTAAAAAGGAGGGGCCCAGTATGGATCCTGTGGGACACCGAGCAAACAGGCAGGGTGTCAGAAAAGGCGTCGCAATTTTACTCTCTGCGACCGATTTTCAAGTAGCTTTTAAACCAGAGAGAAGAGTCAGGTGATAGCCCAGCATTCAGTAGTTGGTCAATTAGTAGTCCATGGTGTACTGTATCGAAGGCCTTGAGAGGTCGAGAAAATGGCCCCTGTGAGAAGGCCATTGTCAAGGGATTCGTGCAAAGCTCCAGTGAACTCAAGAAGGGCTGTGGTGGTGCTGTGACCTTTCCGGAAACTGTGTTGTTGTGGACAAGGTGTATTGTATTTATTCAAGTGGTCGGTAGTTGATCAGCACGATGCACTCGAGTGCCTTAGAGAGTGGGGGCAGTATGGAGATAGGCGATAATTTGAGTGATTCATCTTATCCCCACTTTATGGATTGAGTGTCACAGTGGCTGTTTTCCATAAGTCCTGGAATTTTCCACAGCTGAGATAGAGGTTTAGGATTTTTGTTAATGGATGAATTACTCATTGAGGGTGAGCAACAGAAGCTTAAGGTCCAGGGTGTCGCTACTAGATCTAGATTTAGAGATAGCTGCAGTAACATAGCGGCAGCTTCATTCAGCCTTACCTCCCTGAAGTAGAAGAGGGATGGTTAGACTGAGGGCTGAGGTATTTGGAGCGTAGGCTCTGTTTTCGAAAAAGTCATGGGGTAGGACAGCACTAAGGTCTGAAAAGTTTGTAACTGAATGCTTGGCATGGACCTCCTTGGGAATGAGTTTTTAACTCAATGGAGTTTATTTATTTATTTAATTAGGGGAATCAGATACACCTTTGAGCCAGGAGCTCTTTTACAAAGGTTCCACGTCAGGAGGATCCTATATTCTTCTTCATTTTATTATGAATTTGAATAAAATTTTTACATACATACATACAATGATTATCAGTGTGCTGGGCAAGGTCAGCAAAGGCAGCCTAGAGTGTCAGCACTACAGGAAGGAGGCAGAGATGGATGCCATCGTCCATCTGAGAACAAATGACCTGGCAATACTCAGGAAGAGTTTAAGGAATTAGGGAGGGTCTTAGACAAGCAGCACAATCTGTGACCTTCAGAAGTGCTACCTGTCTATGACAGGAGGAGGGACAGATTCTCCACACCAGGATCTTCAATGCATGGTTGAAGGAATGGTGCAGAGAGGAGGGTTTCAGCTTCACTAGGGACTGGGTCCCACCTTGAGGGATAAGGGCCTGTACAGGGCAATAGCCTGCATCCATCCGGGGAAACTGTGATCCTCAGTGAACAGTTTAAATGCTACATTAGCAAGCATTTTTAAACTAGCCAGGGGGCTTAATAAGGCAGAGAGACATAAATCCCCCAACAGGATCACAAGGTCATCAATGGGAATCCTGAAGGTAGGAAATCCCTAAAAGGAACCAAATAATAAAGGTGTGCAAGAGAAAAGGAAAGAGATTGTAAACATAATAGTGGGGGTATAAGGAAGGGCAAATGGAAAATAAGGGGGGGAGTGGCAGAATAATCTGGAGATCCATGTGCAAATGCTCAAAGTCTGGGCAATAAGATTGCAGACCTAGAAGGCACCATGACAGATGAGGATTTCCCCAGTAGCAATTACTGAGTCCTGGTGCAATGAAAACCAGGACTGGGATGTAACCATACTAGGGTATACTCTGCACAGAAAAGACAGGGTAGGTAAAGAAGGGGAGGAGTGCCTCTTTATGTCAGGGACAACATAAAAGCTACGAAAATACAGGAGAGCAGGGAGGAGCTGAGGTTCTGTGTGTCACCCTGGAGACATGGAGAGGGGCTGCAATTTGCACAGAGTGATCTACAGACCTTCAGCAAGGGGGTCAATAAAGATATGATGGAAGCCATACAAAGGATGGCATGCAAAGGGAGGTGTTGCCGGTAGGGAGTTCAATCTACCAGACATAGCTTGAAGCCTACCAGCTGCGGCAACAGTCAGGAGTGGGACATACTAGACTTCCTGCAAGGGGCATTCCTCAGGCAATTGGTTAAGGATCCCACTTATGGGGAGCAATACTGGACCTGGTACTGACAAACAGGGACATTGTTGCTGATGTCACAGTGGCTGGCCACCTGTGGACTGGTGATCACTGTACGGTGTGGCTCAATATATGAAGTGGGTCAGAATCAAGCCTCACCAAAAAGGGTCCTGGACCTCAGCAGGGCCAGTCTTAAGAAAACAAGAGAATGCCTCAAGAACACCCTAGCAGAGATAGGGAAACTGGGGGAGTCGAGGAACAATGGACAAAAATAAAGTGGGACATTGAAAAGGCAACACATCACTGTGTCAGGCAGGTTAACAAAAGCAAGAAAAGTAAACTGCTATGGTTCTCTAGAAAAGTAGTGGAAAAAGTAAGGCAAAACAGCTAGGATTTAGAAGTACAAGAGGATGCAGTAGGAGGAGGACAGGAGAGTTACTAGAAGAAACTAAGAGAACCAGGGATAGCAGTTAGAATCACAAAGGCACAAATGAAGGAGAATATTGCCCAGTCAGTACAAAAGTGGGTAAAACATTCTTCAGATAAATCAACAAGAAGAAAAGGTCAAATGAGGGCTAGTAAGGCTAAAGGGGAAGAAGGAGGAGGTTGTGAGGAAGAGGGTCAAAAAAGCAGACATTGAACAATTACTTTGTTCAGTATTTATGGAAGAAGGGTAGGTGACGGGCCAAAGATAAGGGACAAGGGCATTAAAGAAGGTGGACACTAGCCCTTTCACAGAGAGAGGTCCTCAAGGAACTGGCACAATTAAAACTACACAAGGCAATGGGACCTGATGAGGTGCACCTAAGATACTGATGAAGCTCAAGGAGGTACTGGCTGCCTCTGACAGCTCGTTTAGCCTATCACTAGAAACAGAGGAGGTTCCAGGAGACTGGAGGAGGAAGATGTGGTCCCACTACACAAAAGTGGAAATAGGGAGGAGGCAGGAAATTACAGACTAGTCAGCCTGACTTTGGTAGTAGGTAAAGTAATAGAATTGCTACTAAAAAGAAAAATATGAAATACCAGAAACCAGTGGATTACAGGATCCAAAGCAATATGGGTTCACAGGAGGGAGGTCTTGCCAGAAAACCTGATCAAGTTCTTTGACTGGGTGACCAGGAACTGGATCAGGAGGAGCCTAGTATGTGGCCTACCTGGATTTCAGTAAAGCCTTCAACACCATTCCACGTAGAAGACTGGTGAGCAAGCTGGACAACCTTGAAGTGGGTCCAAAAGTAATGAGTTGGGTATGAAGTTGGCTAAGCAATAGAAGTTAGAGGGTGGTGGTAAATGGGGTCCTAATGGTGACATTGTAGAAGGACTGGAGGGAAAAATGCCTGTTCACGGATGACACAAAATCTGTAACAGTGTGGACACACCAGGGGTAGTGGAAAGAATGAGGACAATCTGAAACGCTGGAAGAATGATCAAGGGGATGGCAGCTGGGCGTCAATGGAAAAAGTGCAAAATAATGCATATGGGGCACAGAACCCTTCTGGAAAAGTACACCAACCACCGTGATCCAAATAAATTAATAATCTACAAAAAATAAGAAACAAATGTAAAACAGAGGTATGCAAATCCAAAAGAAATTACTTTTTACTCGGCAGGTTAAACATTCCAATAATCCACAAAAACATGGCAATTGTTAAATGATTTAATTGATAAGAGACATAAAAATTGAATATGCCATCAAAGATGGTGATAAAATAATAAGAGACCCCTTCATTTAGTAGAATTGTTTAATACATTTTTGGAGACCTAGAACAATTTATTGGCAAGCGAATGTAAATGTGTCTCTTCCTGTAACTAGTGAATACAGTACCAAGCCAAAATTTTATTTTAAAGTACTCACCCTGCTATTGTTAGGGACTATGTCCTCAAAATTATCCTAAACCTAGAGTCGGCTACAATGACCTTGACTATAGGTTTATTAAATATGGTATTGATGTACTTGTTCATCCATTATGGATTTGTTTAATCTTTTACTCTGTGCTGGTAGATTTCCTCTGTATGGAAGATGGCCATTATCAAATACATATACAAGGGTGGTGAGAGGGATAACTGGTCTAATTACAGGCCAATTTCTTTCCTCCCATCCTTACCAAAAATACTAGAGAGAATAGTCCTCGATCAATCCATGGATTTCTTGGCTAAATATGATTTATTGTCTAAATTCCAACATGGCTTTAAGCCCAAACACAGTACTGAGAGCGGCCTGGTGGGGTTCACTAGTTGCATACAGAGTTCCCTTGATAAGGGGACTCTGTTGCAACCATTTTTGTGGACCTCACCAAGGCCTTCAACCTTGTCAATCATAGTCTGGTTCGTTCTACACTTTTAGATGTTAATTTTTCAAAGAGGTCATTGATTGGTTCGTTGATTACCTTTCTGAAAGAGCACATAAAACCATTATTGGTGGAATATTATCACAATCTAAAAAACAAGCGTGGAGTCCCCAGGGTTCCGTCTTTGGTCCCCTCCTTTTTCATTGTATTTGAATTCTGCCCCCAAACATGTCTTAATTCCCAAATGATTTTATTTGCAGATGATGCCATCATCTACTCCACTAATTTGATCCAGTGGTTGCAGTTGACTCCATCCAAAGTGATTTTTTACTTTTCCTAAATGGGTAGTCACTAAACAAATAATTCTGAATGTTAAACGAACGTATATGGTATTTTTAGTTCCAGGAAACTTAATACTCCCTTTCCCCAAATTTTGACCTCAACGGAGATATCATGGAAAGCTGACCATTTTAGATATTTAGGGGTTATTTTGGACTCTAGATTAACTTTCAAATCACATTTTAGCTTTATTAAAAACATCAATCAGAGATTAGGGGATTATACAGAATCAAACATTTTCTGACTCCTCAGTCTAGGACATTACTAACATGTGGATTTCTTTTAGGGCACTGTATTACGGTATTATGATTTATTAGCTCACTAATGATAAACTCCTTTCTAAACTCAAAGTTACATATAATGGTATATTAAGATTTATTTCTGGCTTTCCCTACAGGACTCACAGCTGTGAACTGTTAGAATGTAATCTTCCTTTATTGGAAAATATAATTAAGATAAAATTGGGTACTTTTCTATTCAAGGTTTCTAGCGGTCAGTTCCTTCTACAGCTCTGTCCCTTTTCCCAAGGCTACCAACACATTTGTGACTAGGTCTCAATCCAAGACACAGTTCACAGTTCCTAAAGTGAAAAAACATTTGGTCAGAAATCACTTTCCTTTAAAGCGACTGTATTTTTCAATTCCATTCAACAGTAATCTGTAATTGTATATCTCTGTTTACTTTCAAACTAAAATTACAGTTTTGGTTGGAAAGTTTCATAACATGTCCTTGCACTATAAACTCTTCTAGGAATTAGTTATTGCCCTACACAGTTTTATAAAGCGGTAATGTTATTTGTTGAATGTATAGTTTTGTACTGTTTGTATTGTGAAATGATGTTTATATGTATTACTTGTCACTTGTGAAAATGGGCAGTTATGCTCATCAAGTTATCAAGTATAAAAAATCAAATTGAAAAATGAAACGAAATGAAACCCAGGGCAACATACCACTTTAGCGGGGAGGTATTAGAAACCACAAAACAGGAAAGTGATCTAGGGGTAATCATTTCTGATGACCAGAAGGTAGTCAAGCAGATTGATGAGACAGTGAGGAAAGTTAGGAGGATGCTCGTGTGATTAGGTAGGGGCATTACTATCAGAAAGAGGGGGTAGTATTGCCACAGTATAGATCACTGGTAAGACCCCACTTTGAGTACTGTGTTCCTCTCTGGAGGTCCTGCCTCCGAAGGACATAAATAGGGTGGAGGCAGTACAAGGAGAGCTACCAAAATGACTCAGGACCTGCATCAAAAGCCCTATGAGGAAAGTCTCAAGGAACTAAATATGTACTCTCTAGAAAGGGTTCTCAAATGGTGAGGCCAGCCTCCCTGGGAGGACCCAACCTATTCAGGGAGGCTCAAGCAAGTCTCAAAAAGTACTGCATTTAAATTTTGAGTTTTATATATTTTGTGTGAAGAAATGAAGCAAACTGAAAGAGGATAATAGTAGGTGAATTTAATGTATTTATTTACTAATAGGTGACAAGGGAAGGTGAATGAGCCAAGGTTCATTTCAGGTGTACCCAGGGAAGGTTAGGGAGTGAATACATTTCAAAAGGTGACTGCAAAACAATCAAGAAATACACGATGAACAATAGTGCAAACAAATATGAACAATAAACTAATAATGAGTGGTGGTAATTGATCAATTTGTAGCCTGATGCAGAACAGCCCAAATACAATAATTGAGCATAGAAGTGCTAAGAGCAATAGCAGGAAGGAACAAAGTAATCCCTGAGAAGTTGCTTAGGAGCAGGGAAGGAGGTTGAGAGGCAAAGTATGTAGGAAGATTATTTCATATAGAGAGGAAACAGAGAAAGTAGTCTGACCCATGAAGATATTGCAACAAGGGGTAACAATGGTTCAAGAATGAAAATAGCAGAGCAAGTAGGCTGGCCTGTGGTGGGGGCTTACAATAAGCTGAATAATAATATTTATTTTATTTACTTGTTATTCAGATAACACCTTTAAGCACAGTAACTCTTTTCAAAGGTTCCACATCAGTATAAGACAAAGAACTGAGCGTGAGCCAAGTACTCAAAGAGGTTTCAATTTATTCATGGTGTACTCATACAAAGTACAGTAGTTATTTTCCTTTAGGAGGCCCAAGATTTATTTCAATTTTTGGGAGGCTCAAAATCTTTTCCATGGAGTTGGGGAGGCTCACTGTGACAAAGTCTGAGAACTATTGCTCTAGAGGAACACAGACAAGGGTGCTATGATAGAAACATTCAAATACTTGACAGTTATTAATAAGGTACAGGAAGGAAGCATTTTCCATAGAAAAAGATGCTCCAGGACAAGGGATCATGCTATTAAGCTGAGAGGCTCAGAGAGATGTGAGGAAATACTTCTTAGCGGAGAGGGTGGTGGACCCTGGAACAGCCTCCAGCAGAGGTGATGGGTGCTAAAATGGTAACAAGGTTCAAGCATGTGTAGCCACCCCACCTCCCCATTTGTCTAGGGCTCCGATGTTCCAAGAGGGAGGGAGGAGCCTACCAGGGAACCCAGACCAGAACATTAACTACCATGGAAGTAAAATGGTGTTGTCTTACCAAGGCCAGGTCCTACTGCAGCAAAATGGAAACCGCTACCCTAGCCACTCCTCTGGATACTAATAGAGTTAGAACAGGAGACCTCTTCTTTTCTTTCTCTCTCCTCTCAGAGTTCCCTACCAGCATCCAGCCCAGGAAGCACTGACATCAATAGGGCTGTGAACTTTAAACTCTCTCCCCAAGAAGTCTGGTTAGTAATTCATTAGATTCTGTATAATTCATCTATGTAGTAAAACTTTAAAAACACTCTTGCACACTCAGGAATAAGCAAGAAACCAATTTATTGCACATGAGGTCCCAATGATTTTGCAAGGACCAGGAGTTCCCATTGCTTGCTTAAAACCTTATTGTCATCCGACTCCATGGAGCTCAAACTATTTACAGAGCCAAGGGCACAAGACTCGGAGAACAGATGTTCTAGGCAGCATTCCACTCCAGGCAGCTGATAAAAACTCAGATGCTATACCTGAAACCTCAGCAGGACCTTCACGGACCATTGAGCCAAACCTACCCTCTGGCACTGGTAAGTTGGTTTCAAACTTATACTTGTTCTTTTCCTTTACCCTGGTCAGTCTCCAACCTATTGGAGAAAGCGAGATGCTTCTCCCACCAGGTCCCATGCCACAGGGACGGGAATTTTCCTTCCCTGACCAGTCCCTTAAAATCCTTAAAGATTGCCATAGACCCCTTTAATCGTGGCGCAGTCACACCTGGTCTCCTTTCTCCATTTATGGGGGGATCTCAAAATACTTCTGGCCTGTGTTCCCATCAGCCTTACATCCTGTGCTTGCTTTAAGTTACTGGGTCTGGAGGGCTTCCCAAGGCCTGTCCTAACTGACCTGCAGCCCACCCGTACAGCTTGTGATCGGTGCCCGAGACCTGCCCCTCAAGCATGCCATACAGTGGGTGAAAGCCTCTGGCACCCCTTAACCAGGCCTGGACCACCCCTGCCACCAGGAACCAGGAGCGGAGCTGCCACCATCCCTCCCTGGAGGAATCCTGCTCAAAAACTCCAGCACTGGCAGTCCAGGCCTACTTCCCATGGGTCTGAGACCCCACCAAACTACCTCCTAAGGCACTCTCACCACCCCTTTCTCCCTGAAGCACCATCTGCCCTCACATGCGCTGGCAGGCTAACTGATGCCCTCCCCACGTACCTACAGTTACCGTCCCAAGTCACCTTACAGCACTACCTTGCACTAGAGGGAGGGGTCCCCTTGAGATCCAGCCCCAACCTGGACTGACAAGCTCCTTCCTGCCTGCCTGTCTTGCCATCTCCCAGCCAGCCTCCTATCTCCCCCAAGCTGCCTGCGCTCCCTGCTTTTAAGGGCTAACCAGGCTGCCCTAGTAGCAGTCTCAATGTATAGCCCAGAAGGTTGCCTTCCCCAGAACACCTTCAAAACCCATAAACTGGGGAAGACACAAAATTGGGCCCCTAATGGTAAATGTAAGCCCCACTCCTGGAGAGGGGTATGCACACCTCAGGGAAGTCAGCACGAGCCAGAGCCACATATAATGGGCCCCCTTATGAGAAGGGGGGACCCATGCCTACCTACTGCTATAGCCAAAAGGAATATTTCTGTGCCAGGGATCAAACTTTTAAGCTGCCTAAGCAATATGAACAATCTTCATTGGGTTAAATTATTACTGATATTTCTCTGAGATTGATTAGAATAACCATACTCACCAAATAGATATGCATTTATACATATACTGTATATGTGATGTATATATATATATATATATATTTCAAACTATAATGCTTCTACCCACACTCAGACCTCTCACTTACTCTGTCCCTCATGCACATGCTTTAATGATTGAAATTTTTAGAAAACATTTTAAAATAGCAAATGCTAATGTACCAATCTGCAGTCCTCTGAGGTAGAGAAGTCATTTTAGTCCAGCATCTGTTCTGTTAAATTCAATTTAATCATGGGGGTTAGAAACCTGCTCGAGGAGCAACACCTGACACAGTCAGAGTTCTTTAAAGAGGGCTCTTAAATGCACGGGGTCCTCCTCCTGGTGGAAAGTAGAATTCAGGGTCTGGCTTGGTAGTAAAGTCTCCAAGAGTCTTTAGCAATTATAAAGTACATAGTATGACATCCAGCCAAGTCTTGCACCAGGGCAAAGTGGTTATAAAGTTAACCTGGTCCATAGTGGCACATAGCTCTGGCCTTCTGGAACAGTTCCTGGGATGGACTGACCACTGCTTCCAGGGTGATGTTTTAACTTCTCTAGCTGCTCATGATAGATCCAGTCTTCTTTCATTTCCTTCACAATGTTCCACTGTCTCTCTGACCTGTAAGGGTAGTCAGGCTGTCATACTCCATCCTCAGTCTGAGCCGCACCCACCATTCTGCCTGGCTCCACTCCGGCAGATCCCTTATGCTAGTCCTGTGGGCTCTTCCTGTTTCCAGTAATACTCCTTCCTGTACTCAGCATTGAGAGGATCCTCCCTGTTTAGTCCATCCATCCTGGTCTGTAGGGCATGCTATGCTCTGGGATGTGGGGATTCTATCATTAGCTCTAATCACCTGGTGGTGAAAAGGCTGGGTATGGCCCAATAGATGTCATAATCATGTAGTTAAACTTTTTGCCAAGAAACCTGCCCTCATCAAAGTTTTCATAGTCAGCCAACAGTCCTTTTCCAGGCTTTCTCTCCTTTACTGGTGACCCCAGACCAGCTACAGCAGTTTTATGTCTCACTTGCTCTGGAGAGGTTGACCGTGATCTTATAGCTGGCAGGTCACCACTAGACAGAAGCCTGGGCAGTGTTCCCCTGGGCCCTGGGGGTGGTCTAAGGCCCCTGCCCTTCCCTGTGCCTCAGGGAGTAGAGGCAGCCAGTGAGGAGGAACTGGGCAGAAGGCTATGTCCTTCTCACCTCTTTTCTCCTTTTATGCAGCTGCACCTCCCTCTGTACCTCCTCTGCTTCAATAATTACAATAGCAGAGGGCCCTTACTAGCTCTGCCTTTTCACCTGCTCTGGGGTCTGCTTCTCTAATGACAGCCTTTCCACTGCACTGGGCTCAGACTTCCTTGTGACCATACTGAGGATGGGCCTTTTGAAACACTGAGGGGTATGCCCAATGAAAAACTAGAGGGCCCAGTCAAATATGCCTCCGGGGCCGAGCTTGAGCAAAGGCTGCACACTGGTAGATGGGCTTTTCCCTCTCCCTTGTAGCCACATCTAACACATCACTCCTCTGCCTGCCCTTTTCCTGTAATGTTCCATAACCAGGACAATAATGTTGAAGGAACCATGGACATAGGTTCCTCAAGGGAGGTGCACTCTCAGTTCTAACCCCACCCAGCCATCCATGACAATGGATCCATACCTGCCAGCCCAAACCAAACCCTCCAGAATCAGTTGGATTAGACAGTTCTTTCTCAACAACTCCCTCAGTCCTCATGTTTTGGCTCAATCCTCCTTGTTCTACTCACTCCTGCTCTCTCCAAAATGGTGATGCCTTCTTCACTGGTTTTCCCCTCAGCTCTTTATTTATTTCTTTATTTAATCATTCTTGGATTACAAGTACCTTTGAGCAGGGGACTGCTCATTTACAAAGGTTCCACATCAATAATGGGAGGGTTACAAAGACAGACAAAGGAGAGCAAAACATTAATTTGCAGTTTACAGCAAACACCATAGTAAAAAGTTGAACAACGTTCTCTGACACATTGCAATATAAAGGTGGTGGTAAACTAAGTGAAAGAGAAGGAGGTGATTAAGATAGGTCAGAAATATAGGGTGGGAAAGTTGCAGCCCAGTGGCCTTGTCATGTGAGGTAGTAGGGTAGATGGAGATGGGGGTAGAGTGGGAGAGTGGGTGGTGATGGTGAGAGACAGAGGCAAAGGGGAGAAAAGGGGGAGGTGGTAGTAGGAGGTAGTAGATAGTAGGGTAGCTCAGCCTCCAGTAAAACAGAAAGCAGGCTGGGATCACATTGTGTTGACGTGCCTGCTGGTAGCCCTTCCTTGTAGATATTATTCTGTTATATATTTTTATGTAATCCTATGTATTTGTACATGCCAGTGTCAGCAAAGGCACATACAGAAAAGTGGATTTTTAAAAGGGGTTGACCTTCCTCTGACCTACAAGGCCAGCCTTGCTTGCAAGAATTTGGCAAGTTCTTGTCAAAAAGCTTGGGATACATGATCAAATAGTATTCTTCTAAGTTAACTTGCCAAGGAAACAGAAGTAATAAAATCAGTGCATATAATCATACAACTTACAGGATCTTCCTTTGAACTAATTAAATTAAGCCAGTTCAAAATCCCAGGATGAGAGAAGCTATTTCCACTGTTGTAAATCCTTAAGATCAAAAGGAAATGGGCTTTGACAAGAGGTAATGGAAAAGGTTCCCACAGTACACTGAAATTGTTTTTATAAGTGCCAAGAAACATCTTTCTAACAGGCCTGTATGAGATTGTAATGTCAGGTGACAGAAAAGGTTCTCACAGTACACTGACATTTTTCTAAGTGCCAAGGCTTTGGGAAAGTGCAACAGTGACACCCAGTGGCCCAAAGTGGAAGGGTCAGCCTTTATTCACAGAAGGGCAAGTCTTTATTCACAAACTGGGGATCTTATATATAAACTCTCCAGCGCAGACACTCAGAGCCATTTGCCATTCTGTTTGGACTCCTTCCTCCTGACCACAAAGCGAACACCTGTCAGCACAGAGACTGCCTAGGAACCAAAGGCTGCTACAGAAAGACTAAAATATATTGCAAACCAGCGATTCTCTGGACTTTGAAATCTCCATACTTCAGGTAGGCTAGCTAACAGTGTTATTATATTTTCATTGGACATTTTCCATTTTATTTTGCCTGTATACTGTAAACCAAATGAGTATTCTCTTTAGCTGTAACTGCAGTTATTTTAAGTATTTTGGTAAAACATTTGTTTCCCAAAGAATTCTGCCTGCATGAGGATTTCTTATATTATATGTGTGACTGTAGAAAGTTTATTAATAATCTGTGAAAACTATTACACTGAAAAAGGGCCACTATAAGCAACCAAATTGAGAAAAGGGTCTGTAAGAGACATCTGTAAGGATAGGGAGAATACCAGAGTCTCCTACCATAGTCTGCAGGATTTTGAACCAGGCTGTTACATATGCTGTAGAGATGGCAAAATCAGGTTTTACGCTCTACCCGAAGAGGTGTGATACCTGGGTCTTCCTCCTGTGTTAATAGCCAAGAAAGGGTTCATATTGGCCACAAGACTTAAGACTGGTATTATGCCCTTATCCAGAGCTAGAGGACTCCTGGATCCTCATGGCAGAGGTGCAGTTGTGACCTTGGCGAGCATTCAAAAGAATGAGGAGGATATCCCTGTTCTCCCCATCACAGATTTCACGTAGGGTGGGTACTGTGAGCTCAGTAAGCCTGACCCCCAGGAGAGGGTTTGTGACACACGTGACCAGCAAACCATGCGACTTGCACTCGAGAGCAGGACTGCAGCCTACCACCCGGACCACCACACCCAGAATGTAATTTTAAGTGCACCACATGGCACATCCAGTCAGACGGACTCGCCAGCCATCTGTTCTGGGACACAGGGCACTGGGGGTGTGAGGGTCACCCTAAACATCCCAGATGAGACCCCACGTGTAGCCACCACCTCCCCATTTGTCTAGAGGCTCCGGTGTTCCAAGAGGGAGGGAGGTCTACCAAAGGAACCAGACTAGAACATTAATTACCATGGAGAATAAAATGGTGTTGTCTTACCATGACCGGGTCCTGCTGCAGCAAAATGGAAACCACTACCCCTCGCCACTCCTCTGGATATTACTGCTTGGAACAGGAGACCTCTTCTTTTAGCTTTCTTCTCTGAGTTCCCCACCAGCATCCTGGTCCAGGAAGCACAGACATCAACAGGGCTGTGAACTTTAAACTCTCCCCAAAGGCGTCTGGTTAGTAATTCATTAGAGTCTCTGCAATTCATCTGTGTAGTAAAACTTTAAAAAACACCCTTGCACACTCAGGAATAAGCAACTAACCAATTTATTGCACCAAGGTCCCAAAGATTTTTGCAAGGACCCAGGGGTTCCCATTGCTTGCTTAAACCTTATTTGCCATTCAAGCCCATGGAGCTCAAACTATTTACAGAGCCAAGGCATAAGACTGGGAGAACAGATGTCCTAGGCAGCATTCCACTCCAGGCAGCTGATGAAAACTTGAATGCTAATATACTAACATACTAAGAAGCCAGCAGAGTAGGCCTTATGGTCTGTCAAGTCTGCTCGGGATCAATGCCTGTGTCGGGCACTGTTACAACCTCCCCACCCTCCCACATGGTCCTCCACCACCATCCTCTGCTGGTGTTCTGAGATGCAACCTCCCCTGTACCTGTCCAGCCTCGCCTGAACCCCTCCTCAGTTGTTACAACCACCAGTTCTGTAGGCAGAGCATTCCAGGGCTCCACCACCCTCTCAGTGAAATAATGTCTCCTAATCTCTCCCTGAGTCTCCGCCAACCAACCCCAATGGGTGACCCCAGTTGCCCCTCCTCCCACAGCTGGAACACCTTTGCTGGCCCACCCTGTGGAACCCCTTGAGGTATTTGAAGACCTCAATCATATCCTCTCTGTCCCTCCTTTCCTCCAGTGAGTACAGGTTGAGCTCCTTGAGTCTCACTCCGTGGGACTTCTCCCCAAGACACTGTATCATTTTGGTCGCCCTCTTCTGGATCCTCTCCAGGAGGGCAATATCCTTTTCAAGTGTGGACACCAAAACTGCACACAGTATTCGAGGTGCGGTCTAACCAAGCAGTTATACAATGGAAGGAGCACCTCCGGCTCCTTGAGATTATCCCTCTGGCTATGCACACGGCATTTTATTTGCTTTGGCCACAGCCCTCCTACACTGCTCTGAGTTGTTCATTTTGCCATCCACAACCACCCAAGGTCCTTCTCCCGCCGTGGCCTGCAGTGTCTTCCCTTCCAAGGTGTACATATGTGCTGGATTCCTGGCTCCTAGGTGGAGAACCCTGCACTTCTTTGTATTAAACCACAGTTTCCAGGTGCGAGACCACCCATCCAGAAACTGCAGGTCCTCCTGAAGGGCTAACCTACCCTTCTCCCCATCCACTCCGCCCCAGCTTTGAGTCATTGGCAAAGAGGCTCATCTACTCCTGATACCATTCCTGATATCTGCTATGTAAGCATTAAACAGGAGTGGCCCCAGCACTGACCCATGAGGGACCACACTGATGACCCTCCTGGGAGATGAAACCCCCAGCTATCACCCTCTGAAAACTCCCTGTTAGTCAGTTCCCTATCCACCAGACCATTCATCCCCACCCCCATTTCCCTCAGCTTCTCCAGCAGCCTGGGGTGTGGCATCGAGTCAAATGCCTTGCTGATGTCCAGAAAGAGGATGTACACTGGTCTCCCTGGTCCAGTGCCCGTGTCATCCAATCATAGAACTCCACCAGGTTAGTCTGACATGATCTGCCCTCGACAAAGCCATGTTGGCAGTCATCCAGGAGGTCTCTCAACTCCAGGAGCACCTCCAGCCTCTCCTTTAGGATGACCTCCATCACTTTGCCCACCACAGACATCAGGCTTACCGGCCTGTAGTTTCCTGGCTCCTTCCAGGCCCCTTGTGTATGGGCATGATGTGGACCATCCTCCAGTCCTGAGGCACCTGTCCCAACTGAAGGGAGGAGTTAAAGAGATCTGTCAGAGGCGGCCAGGACATCAGCCAATTCCTTAGGCACCCATGGGTGGAGACCATCTGGGTCTGAATTCTTCTCTGCTGTTAGTGTCTTCAGGGCCTCCCACACCCTATCAATGGGGATTTCAACATCCATGGGCTCCCCTTCCACTGGTTTGCCCTGCTCCTCCCCATGCAGTGCCCCCCTACTCCTCCCTGGTGAAGACCCAGGAAAAATATTAATTTAACACCTCTGCCTGCTCCCTGCCTCCTCCGCCCACAATGCTATACCTGAAACCTCCCCAGGACCTTCACTGGACCCTCAAGCCAAACCTACTGTACCCTCTGGCACTGGTAAGTTGGTCTCTAACTATACTTTTATACTTGTTCGTTTTCCTTTACCCTGGTCAGTCTCCAACCTGTTGGAGAAGCGTATCTTCTCTCACCTGGTCCCATGTCATGGGGATGCATGAATTTTCCTTCCCTGACCAGTCCCTTAAATCCTTAAAGAGCCCTGACACGTTAGGAAAACTTGGAAAATGTGAGATTTAGACAGTTCAGGTTATATTTTATGTATTTTCTATAAATTTTAAATTTTTTCTTTATTACTGAGGACAGCTGTATGAAAGAGGCTTACTGTCCCTTAGACTTAATCTGCTATTTCTGCTATCCTACATATGACATCATAATCTGGGTTGGAAACGAGCTTCTGTTCATGGTGCTTTTCCTGGTTACCAACTTTTAAATACATAAATAAATAAATAAATAAATAAATAATCCCAAGTTTATGACATCATAATTATCCCCACAGCAATAGATTGTGATGTCATAAACAGAACTGTGATGTCAGATGTAGGCAAGCAGCCAGAATAGATACAGCAGCGATCCTGTTTACATGCAAATGTCCTTTGTAATAAAGAAGAATGAGAAATACAGAAACAATATTAAAATATAAGCTGACTTGTGCTAAACATTACATTTTCTCAAAGTTTTCACAACCGTGTCAGGGCTCTTTAAAGATTACCATAATCCCCTTTAAGCGTGGCGCAGTCACAGCTGGTCTCCTTTCTCCATCTATGGGGAGGAGGGAGATCTCAAAATACTTCTGGCCACGTCCCTATCAGCCTTACATCCTGTGTTTGCTTTAAGCTACTAGGTCTGGAGGACTTCCCAAGACCTGTCCTAACCGACCTCGGCCCACCAGAACAACTCATGATCGGAGCCCGAGACCAGCCCCTCAAGCTGGCCCCATAGTGGGTGAGAAGCCTTGGCATCCCTTAACCAGGCCTGGACCATCCTGTCACACCGGGAACCAGGAGGATCTGCCACCACCACCGTCCCCTGGAAGAATCCTGACACAAAACCTCCAGCCCTGGCAGTCCAGGCCTACTTCCCATGGGCCTGTGACCCCACCAAATGACCTCTAAGGCACTTTCACCCCTTTCTCCCTGGAGCCCTATCTGCCCCCACACAATGCTGGCAGGCTAGCTGATGCCCTTCCCAGGCACCAACAGTCACCAGCACCATGTCACTTTTCTCACAACACTACCTTGCACTTACGATAGGGGCCCCTCAAGATCCGCCCCAACCCAGACCGATGAGCTCCTTCCTGCCTGCCTGTACTGCCATCTCCCAGCCAGCCTCCTATCTCCCCTGAGCTGCCCGCACTCCCAACTTTTAAGGGCTAACCAGGCTTCCCCTAGTGGCAGTCTCAATGTATAGCCCAGAAAGGTGCCTTCCCCAAAACACCTTCAAAACTCATACACTAGGAGAAGGCACAAAAGCGAAACCCTAATGGTAAACATAAGCCCTCTCCTGGAAAGGGCTTACGTGCATGGAACAGACACAAAGGGACCTTAGAAGTCAGGCGGGGGAGAAGACGGAGATTGAGTAGGGTCTGCAGTGGCACAGTAGGTAAGGAATATAGGGCAGACTAGGTGAACCAAGGGATCCCTATCTGCCTGACAACTTCTATGTTTCTATGTACAATACAGTACAACGTGAATATGGCCTGATCCTGTATGTCAGGGTTTCCTACTCTATATGACATATACAGTGTTCTGATCCACTATACGTGCTTACAGCAGCTACAATTCATGATTAACATGTTTTGTGTTCTCCAAAAGTTGTTCTCAACACAGAACCATTGAGAACAACTCTTGGAGAACATCTTGAATGAAGAAAGTTCATCACAAGTGCTCCTATGAGTGGGAGCCGCTCACGCTGTGATTATCAATGCTGAAACTGCTAATGAAAGTGGAATAAAATGTTTCTTACTGAGATTGTACTGAAACCATGTCATTAGAGTCTGGAATGATTTCTTTACTCCTCACTCTGCCCCGGTCAGCAATGACAAAATGTTTTGCAAGAAACCAAAACAATGTAAGCACTCTAAAAAAAAACTGAAATGATGTCCACATATTTAAACAATTTCTGTTTGAAGTAGGGGAGCAATAAAATGTAAGGAATAGCTGAAAGGATCTTGATATGTAGATAGTCAACTTTATTAATTGCATCAAAAAGCATGATGGCAGTAATTATGAGTTAAGTCCATTAGAGACATAGTCAGTAGCTCAGATAGACATTTAATTAAAAAACACAGGATCTGCACTCCATATGCAGGGATTGACACAGACTTTGTTGAGACCAGATAAAACATGAAGGCAAAGCAAGAGTTTTAAAAGCAAGGTAAAGGTAATTGCCACTTACAAGCTCAACGCTGTCAGATGATGACTCAAATCTTTTATACAAATCTGGCACTATTGGTCTCGGGGATCTTGCAGCAGTATTAAATATGTCTTTTAATGTTGATCTACATTTTGCCCTCAACACAAAGGAACAATACTGCCTAAAGTGGGGAGACATAAATTTGTGTGTTGATACAAATGGTCACAGATATTTGAAGTATTCAGAGCCCCAAACAAAAACAGTAACAGGTGTAAACCCAAAAGATATATGCCCACTGAAGTCTTGTTCTGTGAGAACACTGCCTGCCCAAAAAGAGACCCAGTAGTAGCCTAAAAATAAAATATGAATAGACCAGAAACCATGTGTGACCCTTAATCACCATCCAATTAGCACCCAATATTAATATGAATCCTGTCCAATCAGAGTGGTTCCATGCAATGAAAATCAGTGTTAAAACTGAGAAAAATAATGAGAGAAATGAAAATGTCAGTGGGCTTGCCAGAGCAGAAACATTTAACTAACCACAGCACCCACAAAACAAGCATTTTAAAAAGTCATTCATTGCCATATGCCATCCACAGACAATCAGCAGGTGTCTGGCAACAAATATTTATCTATAAATAATTATTCAGTTCTTTACGCAGCTATACAAAACAATTTTGAATATCCTTCACACAACAACAGTTAGGCCTCCTGATGTAGCCAGTCCCTCTACTGTTTATAACATACCCTGGTACTACATTATTGAATCCATAATGACAACATCTCCTGAGCTGCCTAGACCCTCTAAAGTGACTTACTGGCCTGCCATATCCTTCCTGCAACCCAGATGTGCACAACCAGCACTTGAAAATTCTTCACAATATTCCTCTGAGGCCCAAGATACTTCAGTAATTTCTCTGGCAACCCCAAAACCTAATCCAACCATTGCAGAGGCACAACCAGTAGCTGCAATGTCAGAAGGGGAGGAGCACAACCAACATCAAGATGAGGTGCCTGTTACAAATTCCCAGATCACTGCCAAACATCCTAGACAATGGCAAATTTGATGCTTGTACGCACACAGTTTGGGCAAATTGTGTCTTTAACCAAGCTGTAAAACTAACAATTGTGAACCAGTACATAAATCATCCTCTGAAACAGTGCTACACAGTATAGCCAGACTCAGACTTTATTTATTTATTGTGAACCAGAACATTTTATTTAGCGTTTGTTGACCAGGTAGGTACACTAGACAAGTTATCTGCCTATTTTAGGTACGACCGGAGAGTACAATGAAAATACAGGTTCAAACTTGGATTAGAGACTCACAATCAAGAACAAGAAGAAAATAAAGAATTTACTGTTAGAATCATTTTCTTGGTGTTAAAAGTTTAAAAGCTATTACCAATTTTACAAGTTACAGACTTTCACTAAAAGACAACTTACTTTTACTTTTTGTTACGTGTTTTAAACACAGAAGGTGATAGCAGAAGGGACCTCCAGATCCATCCAGTCTGCCCATAAGCTTACCACTCCCTTAACTGCTATTCAGTGTTATGATTCTTTTATACCTATCCCAAACCTTTTGAATGTACCAACTGTTTTTGCTTCCACCACCTCAAGTGGCAGGCAGTTCCACGGATCCACCACCCTCTGTAAAGAAGCACTTTCTTGTGTTGCCCTTAAATTTGTCCCCTTCTAACTTCATGCTGTGACCTCTGGTTCTTGTGTGAGCCTTGAACTGAAAAAGGTCCTGAACCTGTACCTTGTTTATTACTGTCACGTATTTGAATGTTTCTATCATGTCTCCCCTCTTTCCGTTGTTCAAGGGAATACATGTTGAGTTCTTGCAGTCACTTCCGTAGTTTATATCGTGGAGTCCCTATATCACTTTTGTAGCTTTCCTCTGCACTGTTTTAAGTCTGTCTATATCCTTTTTGAGATGTGGTCTCCAGAACTGTACACTGTACTCCAGGTTGCAGTCTCACCTAAGATCTGTAAAGTGGCATGATAACCTCTTTTTCTGCTAGTAAGTCCCCTCCCTATGCAGCCCATCATTCCATTTGCCTTTAATGCTACTTTCTTGCATTGTTTGGATGTTTTCAGATCATGTGATATGATTACTCTCAGACCTCTTTCCTCGTTGTTGATTCTAAGTTGACTCCTCTTCCTAGAAGGTATTCTGCATCTGGATTACTCTTCCCTATGTGCATGATTTTGCACTTTTAGTGTTGAAATTTAATTGCCATGTGTGTGACCAACTTTCTAGTTTTCTAAGATCAGCCCTCATCCTTTCCACTCCACTGGAAGTATCCACCCTATTGCATATCTTTGTGTCATATCGAAAAGACTCACTTTGCCATCGAGACCCTCAGAAATGTCACTGATATAAATAGTGAATAGGATGGGGCCCAGTACCAATTATTGTGGTACACTGCTAGTCACCTTCCTTTCTTCTGATGGGAGCCATTTATCACCCTCTGTCTCCTTCCTTTTAGCCAACTCCTATCCAGTCTACAAGTCTACAACCTTTTGACCCACCCCATGCTGCCCAGTTTATTTAATAACCTTCTGTGTGGGACCGAATCAAAGGCTTTGCTGAAGTCTAGGTAAACCACATCCACAGCACTGCTCTGCTCCACTACTTGGGTCACCCAGTTGAAGAAGTCGATAAGATTTGTCTGGCATGGCCTCCCAGCAGTGAACCTGTGCTGTCTTTGATCTAATCTTCCATTATCTTTGAGAAAGTATAAATTTCTCTCCTTGAGTAGGGCTTCCATTGTTTTGCCCACGATTGAGGTGAGAGTTAACTGGATGTTAGTTGCCAGCACTTTCCCTGCTACCATTTTTGTGAAGTGGGACAGCTGTGGCCTTCCTCCAGTCCTCCGGTACCTCTCCATATTCCAAAGATAGGTTGAATAGCCTGGTCAGGGAGCTGCCAGTTCCTCCTTTAGCTCTCAGTAATCTTGGATGAACATCATCCGGTCCCATAGCCTTGTTCACGTTACGCTTTTCTAGTTCCTTGAGGACTCTTTCTTCTGTAAAGGCTCCAAATCAATTCTGCTGTTGCTTGTACTTTTTCTGGCATGGGTGGTCGCTCCTTCCCTTCTTTAGTCAAAATCGAGCAAAAATGTCTGTTGAGGATTTCCACTTTTCTTTATCATTCTCCACGTGCCCGCCATCTTCCCTTGCCAGTCTGAGTATGCCTCCACTCTTCTTCCTTTTATGCTGACATATCTGAAGAAGGTTTATCTCCTTTGACCTCTCTCGCTATCCTCTCCTCAGTTGCTGCTTTTGCCACTCTGATTAGCTTGCCTGCTTACTTTTGTTTCTCCTTGTATGCTTCTATGTCCTTTTGCAGCCCGGCTCCTTGTATTTTTGATGGCATTTCACTTCTCTCTGACCTTGGTGGCCAAGTCCTTTGAAAACCAGAGGGTTTCCTTCTTTGCTTTGCTCACTTTTGTATACATTGGTTAGAGACATCCAGTAAAGCTGTTTTGAGAATGGTGCAGTACTCATCTACTCCCTCTACCTGAGTTATGTTGGCTAGGCTCTGTGAGCTCCTTTTCCTTCATTTTTGCAAAATCTGCTTGTCTAAAGTCCAGGATTTTAGTTTTGGTGGGCTTGGTTTCTTTTCTGTTTTATTTGGAACCATACCATGTGGTGGTTGCTGGACTCAAGTGGCTCCCAGCTTCTACCCCAGAAACATTATCACCATTTGTGAGTAACAGATCAAGGACAGCATTAAAGCACTGGTGTTTTGCATATTTTGGATTTTGACATGTTCTGCCTTTTGAAGCTGAAGATTCAAATAAGGTTAGTAAAATGATGCTTATCTAGTTAAAACAAGTTAATCGTGTATTATAAAAAAAAGAAAGCACCAAAGTGTGAAGAACTCACCGATTCTCACACCTCAGTAGGTACTGTGACATCACAGGAACACACAAGCTTCACTCATTTTCTTTTTGTCAAAGTGCCTACTCATGTGAGAATCAGCTTGTTGTTCTTCACACTTGGGTGTTATTTATTCTCTATATAGTTAAGTAGGGCCTAGAGTGAGGCCCTGTTGAGTTCAGATGCACTGTAGGTTTTCTTATGTTTAAAACCAGCTTCAGTGAGTGCCAACCGACCTAAAAATAATATAGCATACTGTATGTCTCCTGATTTAAAATTAAAATATTAAGTTATAAAGATTGTCCTCTTAAGACTTTGTAAATTTGTATTTAACGTAGTTCATTTATGCAGAAGGGTCATCAGAGAGCACTGATGGATTCCATTTGTTTGTTTGTTTAGTCAGTCAGTCAATCAGTCAGCTAGTTAGGTTTTTTATTTACCGGTCGGTGCACTCGACAAACAGTTGTCTATTTTCAGGCATGACCATGGAAAGCACAACAAGGGAAAAAGTATAGTAAGTTACAGTAATGCATGGCAATAGTCATTTATAGAGGTCCAAGGTAAAAATACAACACAAAGTGGAATATAAGTGAGGATAAACAAAGGTAAAAGCAAGGTACATGCAACATAACTAGTTTAGAAAACATTAACACGTGCAAAAGGTTCACCATTACTGAGGATTGACTCACAGTGTTCAAAACGTCCCTCTGTGTAACCCTTATTGAATATGTTATCACACAAGATACTGTCATGCTCATCCTCCATCCCCATCTGTGACTGCTTACTTGTGTCCTCCTCTCTCTCTCCTCGTGGAACCTGCATTTCACACAATTTTTATTTTTATTTATTTATTTAAAAGTTGATAACCGGAAAGGCACACTGAGCTGAGGCTCATTTCCAGGTGTGACCCAGGGCAAGGGACAAGAATACAGCTACAAACTGATGCAAAACATCATAATGGTGAAACTGGTACAGTTTACAGATTGATGCAAAAGTAACAACAGTAAAATTGGTGCAGGAACAAAACACAGTGGCTATATCAATACAGAGAAACAGTACTGCATGATTGTACACAGTAATACAGAGGACTTGGAAGTGTTGCATAGAGCATACACAGTGTATACAGTGCTTTGGGAGACTGATTAGTTACTGAAAATACACAGCTATGATTCCTGAACACAGAAATAAGAGCAAGAGTTGGTGCAAGGTCAGGAAAGAGATAGGGAGAAGAGTGAGGAAGAGGAGTGAGTAAGAGGATGGGGAAAGAGACAGGGACTGAAGATTTAGGGAGGGAGGTGGCAGGGCGGGAGGGAGGCCTGAAGGCAAAGTCTTGTTTTCCAGCGAGTGGAATGCGGAGTAACTAAAGCGAAAGAGCTGCAATAAGTGGGAACGCAATAGTGTAGCTAGCGAGGGGCAGGGGCTAAATGGGAGGAGAGGTAGGAGGGAAGAGTGTTGAACCAGAACTTGGCAAGGAAGGAAGCACAGTGTGCAAGCCGACACTTAGCAAGAGAGGGGAGGAAAAAGTGTGGTAAAGGAGGCAGTGATGTGTTTGGTAGGGAGATTAGTGGCAAAGCAGCAGAAGGTGTGGAACAATGGGTTGAGCTTGGTGAGGAGGATTGTGGAGCTGCACTATAGACCACATTGGCATAGTCGGAGGAGGAGGATAAGCTTGGTGATTATTTCTTTCCTGGTGGGAAAGAGAGACTGTACTTGTGTCCATACAACATGCCTAATTTTGGGTGGAATTTGTTATGGATGTGTCAAGGTGTAGGGAGAAGTCCAATTTGGGATCTAGCCATATACCCAGGTACTTGCAGCAGTCAACTGCTGAGATTTTGGAGCCATCTGTAGCATAGAAGGAGGGAGGGAGGACAGTTTGGCCAGCTTCTGGGTGGAAACGGAAAGCCATAAAGACTGTTATTTTGGTATTGCATTTGGGTGACTTAGTGCTGAGCCACCGAAGTATGTTCTCAAAGTCGGATTGGAGGGTGGGTTTGATTTCAGCTAGGGGGCCAGATGGAGGTAACAGAATCATCAGCATACATTTGAACATGGAAAGCAGGGCAGATGCATGGGAGGTTATTTACAAAAATGGAAAAAGGATGGGACCGAGGATCGACCCTGCAGAACTCCAGCTAGGATGGGAAGGGGATTTGGTGTCACCTATCTGCACAAACTGGAACCTGTCTGAGAGGTAGGCCTTAAACCATTCGGGTGGTGGAGGCTGCGAGGCCAATAGATGCAAGCTCATCTATTAGAATTTTGTGGGCAACAGGTCAAAAACTTTGGCTAAGTCTACAAAAATAGCCAGAGTCAGGTGACCCTTGTCCATGGCTGAGTGGATATGGTTGGTAAAGCGGAGAAGGGATGAGGAAGTGAAGTAGTGTCGCTGGAAGCCAGATTGATATGGGGTCAAAATGTCAGAGGATAGGAAGGAGTTTAGTCTTTTAGAGATGAGGGATTCTAGAATCTTTGAGAAGAGGGAGAGAGAGATAGACCTGTAGTTGCGAGATTTGAAGGATCACCCCTCTGTGAAGGAAATGACCTTGGCCAATTTCCAGGCCTTAGGTAAAGAGCTGGAGGAGAGAGAGAGAGAGAGGTTGAAGAGATGGGTGATGGGCAGGCATTGGGACTATTTCCATCTGAGCTTTGTTTGGTAGTGTTTAGAGATTTGATGGCCCAGATTACCTCGAGAGGGTAATGGGAGGAAGGTATGGCTAGATGGGGGAAAGGTTGGGTGGGAATGTGCACAGTGAGGGAGGTTGCTTGAGTGTAGGGTTGGGTGTGGAGGGACATATTGATAAGTGTGGTGGGAGGGTGTCCCCAAGGGTAAAGCACAGGTGGTGAAGAAGTGATTTATGGAAGAGGCAGCATCGCTGGCTCCAACTGAGGAACTAAGGCGGGGAGGGAATGGAGGGAACCTAGCAGGGAGTGAAGAGTCTTCCAGAAAGCAGCTGGAGGTGGATGGCAGTCTTTGAGCTGGGATTTAAAGAAT
Organism: Neoceratodus forsteri; assembly: GCA_016271365.2. Lineage (NCBI taxonomy): Eukaryota > Metazoa > Chordata > Ceratodontiformes > Ceratodontidae > Neoceratodus > Neoceratodus forsteri. The sequence goes on along the minus strand of CM028131.1, from coordinate 447,581,205 downwards.
TAGCCTTGGCAGTTCGCACTGTCTTGGTGCAGGTGCTCCTTAACATTCTGTATTTTTGGAGGTCAGAGGCATTGGAGGATGCCTTGTAAACTTTCCATGCTTGATCTCTATTTTTGCAGAGCTTCACCAGGTGGGGAGAAATCCAGGAAGATGCCTGCACCGGGTCTCAATCTTTGAGGGGCATGGCAATTCCAGATATTCAGGAATGTGGAGCTGAAAGCTGACAGTGCAGAATCTATGTCCGGAGCAGAGAAGACTTCAGACCAATCAGTGAGGTATAGATCAGTTAGCAAAGGCCTGAACCACATGTACTTGGGAGGGGCGGAGGAGGATGGGACTTCCAGTGGCAGCGGGTGATACAATGATCACTGAAGGCATCTGGGAGAGTGCCAGTCAAGGAAATTTTGTGTGGATGTGTTGTTGAATCCAGTCACTCAGTGTGTCATTGTTGGAGCAGCGGTTAAGACTTCTGAGGGTTGGACATAAGTTGTGTGAGGTTGAAGGCCTCTATCTCTTGTGTGGTTGGTTGAAATTGCGGAGGCGGACCAGTTCAACTTACAGTCACCCAAGATGAGGAGCTCACCAGAGGCGGCTGCGGAAGTGGGGTGGCAGTTTTGAGACTATGGAGTCAGGGGTTGAGTGGGGGAGAAGTAACAAGTTGTGCTAAGACAAAGAAGGGTGAGGAATAGGGAATCCAGCTTGGTGAAGAGAAGCTCACATATGATTTAGGGCAGCCTCTTGGAGGATGGCGGAGGCCTGAGATGGACTCGTGGACATAAGTGGCGACGCATGGCCACTGCGCTTACCCTGTCCTGACATAAAATGGAGTACCAGGGAGTCTGGGAATTTAGCGGATAACCATGTCTCAGAGATTCATAGGATATCGGAAAGTATTGGGTTATCCAGGCCTTAATGTGGTCTAATTTGGGTAGGAGGCTCCTCGCATTTATATGGTAGATGCCCAGCCCATTTGATGGGGGTGGGCGGAGGCAGGGTGTCTGGCCTGGGGTTCAGTTCAACATCACCTGCAAGGAGGAGAGTAAGGCAGGAGATTAGGAATTTTGGGAGGGTTTTTTCTTAGGGGCCTAAAGGGTGGGACCTAGGTTTGAGGGCCCAGAGAGGAGGAAGGTGGCTGAGAGGAAAGGGACTGGGAGGGTGAAGGAGTAGGATGCTGTTGGGGAGGGAAGGGTGGAGGAGGTGAGAAGGGCAGAGTTGCCTGCAAGGAAGGGGGAGGGTGAGGGGTTGGCGTGGTGAAGAGGGGATAATAAGTAGTTGTTGAGGTGTGTGAAGAGAGAGTAAGACTAAGAACATAGCAAAAAGGACCAGGAAGAGCAGCATGACAGGAGAATGCATTTAGCCAGTGACCGATTGATGGAGATGAGATGAGTACAGGAGTTGGGATGTGGTGTTGTAGTCCACTCCAGGGTAGTATGCTAAACAGGTTAAGGTTAGCCAGAAGCAGAGTGAAAGTAGGCAGCTTCAGTGGCGAAGTGGTTAGGGATGCTGCCTTTGGAAGAAGCTCAGAGGTTCAAATCCCTGGATGAGCAAGTGGAGAGATTTAGGGTAGTGGTGAAGGAGAAGGTAATGGAGAGGTAATAATAGGGGTGAGAGGAGACAAAAGTTTCAGTGGTGAGAGGAGGATTGACTGCACAGCAGTAACACCTAGTGGGCAAGCAGTACCAAGTTCTAATGGGAGAGTGGGCTGATAGAATCTGCACATGTGGTCATGTGACTGGTCACGTGATATCCTGCAGGTATAAGTTATGAAGGCAGACCAGGGTGGGAGGTGGACCAGGGTGGGAGGAATTGGGTGAGGGGCAGTCATCGTGAGAAACAGCGACAGGCTAACACAGATGCACAACAGCACCTCAGGAATGTAGAACATAATTTTCAGATTCACCTAAATTAAGCAGCAGGGCCCCAGTCCAGCGGTAGCTCCATTGTGGGGCTTGCAGCAGGGAGTGTTCCTGGGGGAAATGGTAGATTAAATACAGTAGCAGAAACAAAGGAATTCAAAGTAGCGTGGGGCTCTCTTTTCTTTTGTACTTATTCTGTAATCTGGTGGAATGTGTTCTTTATTACTTTGATGAATTCTAACGTGAAAGGCATGTTCTCCAGTCACTGGTATACAGTAATCCCCCATGCTAGCATGATGGGATTTACTCCTTCAACTAAGACTATGCCAGCTCAGAACCACCCCAGTGTAGTAAAGGGTTAACATTTTGATCTCAAAAGAAATTGAAAAAACGTATCTGATTTTTTCCTGTTTACTGTTTTGCAAAGACCTCTGGGTTCTAGGAACTTGTCAATTTATTTAGCACCTGCAAGGCTCTGGGCTGCCTGGATTGACTGCCCTTAGGGGTATAAATATGGGTGTCCAGGCAAAAGTCAGTCAGTTAGAAGCTGGAGTCGGAATTAAGTAAAAGGCTCCATATAGAAGAGATGGGATTTCCCCGCCGGAGTTCTGGCTGTGACTGACAATAAAGGGCTTGCTAGGCTCTGGTGGAAGCAGGGCCTGAGCCTGAGGTGGCACTTGTCCTCTTTGTGTTGAGTCTCCAGAAACTGAATTCTGGCTGGGATCTGAAGTCAGGATGGCAAAAGCCTGTTGACAGCTTCCCCTCAGGGTTGGGGCTTGATGGTGATCACCAGTAAATCCCAAAGGTCCAGAAGCTAGACTGAAGATTCCCTTTGTACCAGGCTCCAAGAAAGAGTGTGAGTGGGGACCATTCTTTTGAGGAAAGAGCCATCAAAGGGACACTGAGACCCAAGAGTTGGGTAAGATGCAGCAAGTTCCATGTCTTCTTCATGTTTTGTATCCTACATGAGTACCCTTATACTATTGACGTAAAAGGACAAGGCCATTGCTGAAACCTTGAAAGACCCAAGGGTACAGTAAGGTGCAGTGAGCTCCATGTCTACCTCAGTCTTTGTTACTTTTGAACATGTAGTACTGCTAATTACCATGTTACCTCTAAGCGTGTAACACTATTAATGATGATCTTGTTGCATCTGGGCACGTCACCTAAAATGCACCTGTGACCCAAATGGGAGGGTTTCCTAACTTGTAATGCCATCTGTGTAAATTTGTATTTAGGGTGCAAGTAAATAATGAGGTAACCTCAGCTTCCTTTGCAGCTGTGATGGGAGCTGTATCAAATGTATTATAGATCATTGGAGCATCATATGATGCTCCCGATCCATCTCAGCGCTTCCTCCAGTTGCACATGAGGTACTCTTTTGCTGTAAGTGTACCTCACATGAAGCCAACCCAGTGGTGAAGGGCTGGGGCACCATGGGTGCCTTACCTTTTCCATGCCGGTGACCTGGGTTCAGGAATGGGCCCGAGGTCACTTGGAGGTCAGTCAGGAGAGGAGGATTGAGAGTCTGTAGGACTGCTCTCTTCCCTCAGAGAGGGGATTCCATGACTTGCAGCTGAATGCCACCTGGAGGAATCCAGGTAGTGGTGGTGTGAGTGAGTCACAAGATGGGAGGCACATGTTCCAGAGCACCAGTGGGTGTCTCCATGGAGGCAGAGCTTGCACAACATGCTCACTGCATGTCTGTGGAGCCCAGGGAGAAAACATGAGGAAAAATGGAGAATGAGCTTCATGAAGCCCTGCCTGTCACACAGATGGCCCGCCCGATCTCTCTGGGTCTGGAACAATCTGGATTTGTGTTCTGGGTGGAGGAGGACAGCCTCACTTCCCAGCCCCACTGCCAGGGGCAATCTGAGGATAATCATCCCCAACACTGAAGGAGGCTCGGGATGACTGTGGCTGATGGGGATGGGGCTCAAACAGCCACCTGTACCTGCCAAGGAGGATAAACACCTCTACTGGAAAAAGAGTACCTCACGAGCTCACACTGTAAAGGGCATCTGATAACCACCACTCTGCCACACAAACGGACTCCAAAAGTTTTTTTAAATGGTGCCATAATCTATAATAACTTTATAGAGTTGCTAGGAGAGCCTCTTATGGATATAGTGTTGCCTCTTGTTTCCTTAGGGCACAGAACTGTTCACCTTCAGTTCACTGATCTCTTGCCCTAAGAACGCATGAGGCAACACTCATATCCATAGAGGCCTCCTAGTGTCCTATAAACTTATAAAATATGTTCCAGCTAATTAGTTTTACTCCCACTACTTATGGGCTTGGGACATGTAAATAATTATTGCTTCTTTGTGCCCCTAGTAGGGTGGCAATTGAGGATCTGAGTGTGTAATATCTCCATGAAATGTGTGACTGTGCAAAAGTTATGTGAAAGTAAATTATGGTGTTCAAAGCAACTTCTGTTTCAAGAGTGAGTGCACTGTGTCCTGGAGTTATTGTTGGCGGAACAGGACCGGAGAGCCAAAGAGAAAACATATCCAAATTGCAGCTGCTACGTGCATTGAACTCTATCCTGTCCACTTCCCAAATGCCCCAAGAACACTCCTATACAAGCCCTGTGTGCCCTACAGGGTTACTGCTCACTTGCCCATTGCATTTAGTGCTCTAGTGTTCTGGGACTCTGTAATATTCCACTGTTGGATGCACCATGTGTATTATATTGTGTTTCTCTGTACCTGAGAACTGTAAAAGAACCACAAATCAGCCTCCTCAGTGTAAAAGGACACAATGTATCCCAAGGGCCTCAGTATGACTGCCAATGGACCACCTGACACTGCCAGCAATGGGCATTTGGGCACCAGTGCCCATGACCAATAGAGCCATGGTGCCAACCATCAGCATCTTGGAGGCATCACTTTGATTTGGAGGCATGCTTTCCACATGTCCAGTTGCTTGGCACCATGGGATCCCTATTTAGGCATAGGACATATCTGTTTTGAAATTCATCTTCAAAGATGACAATATGGACTAAGTTATAGACTGTTGTAGCAGTAAGTGGGGCTGCAACTGCCAGTCTTGTGGTACCCAGTTCTCCTCCCTTGTAGTCACAGTAGACCCAGTTTTTGATGTCCCAGAAGGAGAACACCCAGTGTTTGGCATCACAGAGGGAGCACCCAGTGTTTGCATCCCAGAAGGAGCACTCAGTTTTACATCCCAGAAGGAAATTTAGTTGTCCAGCATTCCAGATGGAAGCACTATCATTCTGTATTCTGGGAGCACCACCATGTAACATCCCAGAAGGAAGTCACTTAATGGTCCATGGAGCAGAATTTTAGGATACTTTCCATCCAGAACTGGTATTATATTATGCTAAGTTTGTTTCCATTTTCAGATTGAGCCTTAGGCAAAACCAGATTATTCCATTTTGCTAAGTCACTCCTGATGGGTTATAGGGAGTGAGGCTCTGGCACATGGATCTGGTGTTCTGCTCAAGGACTATCACTGTGTGTTTGCAGACTTGTCACCCATGTAATGGGCACATGCACTCTATGGACTGAGTAGGATTTTTCCCTCTTCATACAAAGAGAATGTTTGACTCAAGTCATAATTGTGACTTTGTGCTTCCTTCGGGAAGCAAATGGACAGCAAAGTAAATGCATAATACCCTGGACTACTGAATACAATGCTGGCGTTTAATGTGTCATTTGTAAATGTATTACTGTCAAGAAAAAATCCTTTTGCACCTCACCTTATATGCAGGTCTGGCAAGGACATCAAGCACTTAGGCAATGGAGTAACCACCATGCCAGCATTTGGAGTCTACTCCTTTAGTTGGACAGTAGTAAAGGGTTAACATTTCAGTCAAAAAAAAAAAAAAAGAAAATTTATCTGAATGCTTCCTGTTTACTGTTCTTCAAAGACATCTATTTTCTAGGAGCCTGTAAATTTTCTTACTACATCCTGTACTCACTATAAGCACCTGCAAGGCTTTGGACTGTCCAGATTGCCTGCCCATAAGGATATAACTAAAGGTATCCAGGAACAAGTCAGTCAGTCAGAGGTTGGAGTCAGAATGAAGTAAAAGACTCCATACAGAAGAGACCGTTTTCCCCAGTTGAAACTCCAGTTGTGACTGGCAATAGAGGTTTTGCAAGGCTTGGATGGCAGGTCCGAGTCTGGGAGGAATTGTTCTGTCTAGGCCAAATCTACAGACTGGGTTCTGGATGGGCTAAAAGTGAGGATTGCAAGGGCCTGCTGGCAGCTCTCCCTCAAGGGGTGTGGCCATAAACCCCAGTGGGGAGACAGACTGAAGATTCTGTAGTACCAGGCTCTACTCAGAAGGGACAGAGTGGCAGCCATTTTCTTGAAGACAGTGCCACCGCTGAGACATAGAGACCCCATGGTAGGGTAAGTTACAATGAGCTCCATGCCTACCTTAGTCTTCATTGCCTCTGGGCACACAGTACCGTTAATTACCTTGGTGCTTCTGGTCATGTAATACCATTAATGATCTTGCTGGCACTGGGCATGTATCCTGAAAAAGCATCTGGGACTGGACTGTGTGTGTGTTAAGTAACTTGTAATGCTATCTGTGTAAATATGTGTTTGGAACACAGGTAAATTCTCTGGTAACTTTCTGATGGTATAAAATGTAAAATATGCTGCAACTGATTTATTTCACTCCTCCTGCTTATGCAAATAATTATTGCTTCTTTGAGCCCTTATGGGGGTAGAATTAGGACTCTGACTTGAATTCCTCCGCTACATGTGTGACTGTGCACAGGTCAAGTGTAAATAAATTGTTGGTGTTCAGGTGACTTCTGTTTCACAAGTGAGTGTGTTTTGCCCTGTGTACTGCAGTTATTGTTGTGGGAAGGGACCGAAAGTAGAAAGACAAAAATATCCAAACAGTTGTTGCTAACTGAATTGAACCATATCCCCTACCACTGCCAGATTCTCCACAGGGATCCATTAATGCTATCTCTGTGTGCCATCCAGAGTTAACTGCTCCCTTGCGTGGTACAGTGTTTAGGTGTGCTGAAGCAGTCTCCATAATATTCTCCAGGTGGGGGCACTGTGCTAATTATATGTAATGTTTTCCCTGTACCCTGAGAACTGTTAAAGAACCCATGAGACCCACTGTCTCCCAAGGACCCAGGATGGCCAACAATGGACCCCTAACACTACCCCAACAGGGTGTGGGCACTGGTATCCTTGACCCACATGGCCATGGTGCTAGCTGTCAGCATCTCTTGTGATGGCCCCTGCTGCTCTAAAGACTCTCTCTGGACTTAACTGGCAGGGCACACATCAAACTTGCTCAGCCAAAAAGCAGGGGTTCATCACTGTGCCCAAGTTGTTCTGGATCATCCATGTATACTTGCACAACAAAGGCTATAGACATACGAGTCTCTGAAAGTGATGGAGTCACCTTTTGATGGACACACCCACCTGAGAAAGAACAGCCCATAGAGGATTTAAACAAGAGATGCTGGTGGTTTGTTGCCTAGTACATATGGAGTAGGTGGAGGATGATGTGTTTGTGGTGGAGGATGATGTTCCAAACAAAACATTTCTTGCAGCATGTTGCTGATTGCTTGCTTTCCTTGCTGGACTGTCACCATATGTTTGTGTGCAAGCCCTGTCAATACCGTGATGTGCATATCACCCTCTGACCTACCCCATCAAGAGGTGAATCAATCCATGCTTGTAACAGGGATCTATCATGGTTGCCACAACACACACCTTGAACTCTATCATACTGCACAAATAATGGTCTGTGCACACATGTTCAATCATCCACTCTATCAGATTGCTACATTCAATGTCACCATTCCATTCAAACTGCTCCTGGGTATTTAAAAGGGCCTGGCACAACACATGGCTCAGTAGTATGGCCAAGCTAATTTAGGCATTTGTAACACTAACCACTTGGGCACTGTGCTCGAATGGCTGTAAGATTTGATCAGGCTGTCCATCATCCACCACTGATCCATACTGAGGGACAGGGATGCTGCATCATGATCTCTGTGCAGCATGGGAAGTCTGTCATGCCTTGTACTGATCAAATAGCCATTTCATTATATTCAAAGTAGAATTCAACCTTGGCCACCTCCTCCTTTAGAATGTGCTGTGGAATTTTATTTTTCACCTGGAGATTCTTCAGCTGGTTTTGGCCTTTATTGAATGGCTAAACTGTCAATATAAGCATCGGCAGAGGCCATCATGGAATCTGCGTCTGTACTGTGCTTCAGGTAGCCCTGCACAATCAAATTAAGGCAGTGGGTAAAGTGCAGAACATGGCAGAGCGAACCATCCTAAATGGCCTTCAACACATTTCTGCCATTGTTGTTGGTGATGAACCCTGGTCTAAGGCCGTGCCACATAAGTCACTCCTCAATTTGGTGCTCTGGTCAGACAAGATGTTGGCAGCAGTGTGCTGCATAGCATCCATACCTGTAATGCTGAGTGTGGCTTGCTGCTGTACACCAGCAAGGGGGTAGCTAAGGCATGAAGGAGACTAACAGGGATTGTTAACACTAATATTATGAAACTGACCCAATGTGCTGTGAAACACATATGATATATGAAAGGCTGCTTCAGGCCCACTGCCCACATAACAGTACTGAAGTGGAAAGTATCCACAGCACAATGGCTATGGCCATGAGATGATGGTTTGTGGGGGCCGGGTGGACCATCTGCCAGCCTCGCCCTCCTCCTCGAAGACCAGCAAAGTGTGGCACCTCGGGCCCACAGAGAGCACTGTGGAGCAAGTATTGGGGTCTCTTTGGTGCTGTTGTGTGGGAACTGGAGCCAGGAAGAAAAATAATGGAGCCCGCCAAGTGAACTCCAGCACCTTGGTTGGGGTAAGGCATCGGAGGATCCTGGACAGTAAAATTCTCACCCATGGGTGAGTGCAGTCTCAAGAGCAAGAGAGAGAACTTTGGTATGGCCCTTAGGATGGGTCTGGGGCATGGTCCAGATGTGGCAGCCTGGATGGTTGGTGGGATAGTGTTGGCAGCCTATCCCTTTCCCGAACCAAGTGCTGCTGCAGAGGTTAGAGCTCCTGAGGTTGGGTCACCTGTGAAGGCATGAGGAGTTCTGCATGGGGTGCCAGCTGATGGGACACCAGGCAGAGTGGCAAAGCTGTCTGGTGCTCCATGTGGTATTTCGGCCAGGCCCATGGGTGAAAGTTATATTGGACTGACATCTCTGCATGAGGGATGTGTCATGAGTCTCTGGGATTGGCAGGGATAGACAAAACTCAATGGGATGCTCGGAGCAGGCACAGCATCAGTGATCGGATGCCAGGATGGTTTTCAGTGAGGTTGGCTCCTGCTCAAATTGAAACCACCATGTAAATTGTAAGTGCTCCCAGTTTAAAGCAGTATGACTGGATTGTAACCAGGCAGTAAAAACATCTTGTGTTGTCCAGGTTCCCTCATGCAGTTGACTGGATTTGCTTTTTCTTTTCAGGGACTTGTAGGTCAGAAACTGCTGGGGGCCTGGTGATCCCTGGTCTCAGGCCCAGGAGCAACTGTCAGACTGTTGGTAGGAGCAACAGGATAAACCTTTGGAAGATCAAGCGGGGTTGTTGGTGACTGTTCTAGCACCTTGAAATCCTTTTCTGGTGGCTGTTGTGGACTTCGCCATCTCCCAGAATTTTGCTGCTGGAACTAGCAGGACTGGTGAGTGCTGTCCCCAAAAAAAAGCCTGACAATAAATCAGTAAGCACTGCAGTATAAGTGAGTGGTAGTGAGATCTCCACTCACTAAATCCTTTTTGCTAGTGAAAGATTGGATGGCAGTGTGAGCACTATTCAAATGCATTAGCTGGCTGGCTCCATGGCACCAAACAAAGGGGTTCGCTCAGTTCTCTGGTGGCGGCAGCGGAGACCGGCAGGGAGGGCATTCCCAAGCATCCACTGGACACTTCCCTCCCGGAAGTGGGATGAACCTGGGCTCCTGGAGGTGGACTGGGGGCGAGAACTGGGGCGTGAAGCCTCAACATGTCCTCCTGTATGTCACCACTTCAGGATGCCATCCTTACATAGGCTATTGTGTGAGGCAGGCCAAGAAAACATGAAAATGGGCCCCTGTTGACTGGATGATGAGCACCAGCCCACACCGCCACAAAGTCCCGGACAGCCCAGTCCAACCTGGTGGTGACCTCCAGGGATATGTAGTTGCACCTGTCGGTGCTTCCCCTGGAGAGGGACCCTCCCGACACAGGAATATGTTGGGTTACCCTAGTAAGGTCATGAGACAGGGTTGGGAGATGGTGGTGTGGAGTCGAGGTGGTGGTGTGGTGGACATTGGCACTCTGAAGGGTGGCTAGCAGGGGAGTGCCAGGTGGGGAGCATAAATAGATAAAAAAAAAAAAACATAAACTGGAACTTTCACTTTTTGATCAGTGGTAAAGTACTGTCATTGTTGCTGTCTTGACAGCTCTTCATTGAAATTATTACATCAAACTCTTTCCTGGTGGCAAACCTAGGATTCTCAGGACTCAAACCACTATAGGACCCTCCTGTTTTCTGGTTTACCTAATTACTTAGTATTAAATTGCAGTTTGTTGTGGGAAGCTGGTGGGTGTTTGAAGTTTAGGTAATGTAAGACTGGCTTAGTTTGAGCGGGTAGTTGGGTTCAACTGTATTAATTGTTTGGATGTTGACTGAATGATTAGTTAGGATTTTAATTTATTGTTTATTTGTAGTAATAGCTGCCTAGATATGTGTTGGAGTCGTGGGCCTCCAACTTAGCTATCCGGCAGCCCTGCTATGATGCCGCCTCTTTTGACCCCCCTTCCTGCGGTCGCTATAAGGCATTGCAGGAGATCTGTGCAGGGTGCTGGGATTTCAATGGAGGTGAGAGGGATTGAGGTGGTTAGGGCAGGATCGCCCTGGGATTAAACAAAGCCTTGAAAGAGAGGCCCAATGTGTTTGGTCTCCATTCCTTGGGTTCCCACCAGACCACGTGGGAAGGCAGCTAGAGGGCCTACAGCCTCCACTGATCCCATCCAGGCAGTGTTATGCAACACCATGTCAATGAGGAACAAGACTATGATTATGTCGGACTTGATTTCTTCAGCTGACCTGGCGTGCATCACGGAGACCTGGATGGGGAACGATGCTGGCCCAATTTTGAGGCTTTGGTCCCTGCCAGAACTCTATGGTTCACTACCCCAGGAGGGATTGCAAGGGTAGGGGTGAGGCCATCTGCTTTAGATCCAGCTTGAATTTCTTCTACATCCAATGGGTTCTACCTCATTCTTTGAATGTGTGGCAGTGCATGGGGTCCAGGTGTGGGTTGCAGAATTCTCTTGGTTTACCGCCCTCCGGTGTTGGGCAAAGAATTCCTGCGGACTTGTCCAGGTCCTGTCATGTGACCTTGGTCCTGCAGGGGTCTACACTGGCTGCCAGTCAGGTGGAGGTTCTCTTCAAGGTCAGCTTGCTCACCTACAAGACCCTATATGGATCAGGCCCTGGTTACCAGTTAGACCTCCTTACCCTGCCATCCCAGTCTGCTCCTTCATTCCGAGCCAACTCAGTTAAGAAGGGGATAAAACCTTTTATAGGTACATCAGGGAGCGAAGGAAGACCAAGGGAGGGATAGTGAGGCTTAATAAAGGGGAGGGAGGTGTGGAGGGTGACTGTGAAAAGGCAGAGATACTAAACAAATATTTTGCTCAGTATTTACAAAGAAAGAGGGGAGGTACCTAAAACAAACAGTAGAAACACGCTGGATACAGAAGTTGATACCAGCCCATTTACAGAAGAAAGAGTTCTGAAAGAGCTCTTAAAACTGAAGGTGGACAAAGCAATGGGGCCTGATGGATTCATCCCAGAATTCTAAAAGACTAAGGGTAGAACTAGTGACACCACTGACTACCCTCTTTAACAAATCATGGGAGGATGGGGTGGTACCTGAGGACTGGAGGAGGGCAGATGTGATTCCCCTCACAAAAGTGGGAGCAAGGCAGAAGCAGGATACTACAAACCTGTTAGTTTAACCTCAGTGGTAGGAAAATGATGGAATCACTTCTGAAGGAAAGAATTGTGCGTATCTAGAGGCCAGAGGGCACAGGACCCAAGGCAGCATGGATTCACAGCAGGAAGGTCATGCCAGACAAATCTGATAGATTTCTTTGACTGGGTGACCAAAGTAGTTGATCAGGGAGGGCTGTGGACATGGCCTACCTAGACTTTAGCAAGGCATTTGACACAGTCCCACACAAAGATTAATATACAAGTTAGCCAGCCTGGGAGTGGGTCCCAAGATGACAGCCTGGGTAAAGAGTTGGCTGGAGAATAGAACACAGAGAGTAATAGTAAATGGAGTACACTCTGAAAAAGGAGGGGTTAGCAGTGGGGTACGCAGGAGTTCAGTAATAGAAGCGGTCCTCTTCAATGTCTTTATAGCGACATTGCAGAGGGACTGGAAGGAAAAGTATGTCTCTTTGCAGATGACACAAGATCTGCAACAGAGTTGATGAAAGGTGGGGTGGAAAGGATGAGAAGGGACTTGGCAAGGTTAGAGGAATGGTCAAATGTATGGCAGCTTAGATTCAATGCTAAGAAGTGCAAGGTAATGCACCTGGGAAACAAAACCCAGGGAAAGAGTACACAATGGGGGTGAGATACTAACAACAACAAAAGTGGAAAGGGACCTGGGGGTGAGTCATATCAGATGACCTAAAGGTGGGCAAGCAATGTGAGAGGGCAGCAAGGAGGGCTGGGGGATACTGGGATGCATGGGAGGCATCTCCAGTAGAAAACAAAGTTATTATCCCTCTGCACAGACAGCTGGTGAGACCACATCTGGAGTACTGCGTGCAGTTCTGGAGACCAATCTCTGCAAAGACATAGACAGGATGGAAGCTGTCCAGAGAGGGCAACTAAAATGGTGCAGGGTCTGCACGGAAGACATATGAAGAGAGACTTAAGGAGCTTAATATGTAGCCTCGAGGAAAGGAGGGAGAGGGGACATGATGAAACTTTCAAATACCTCATTGGAATCAACAAAGTCCACGAGGGTAGCATCTTTCAAAAAAGAGGTGTGCAAGAACAAGGGGCACAATTTGAAGATGGGGCGGCTCAGAGGTAATTAATGGAGTATTTTTTCACAGAGAGGGTTGTGGATGTATGGAACAGCCTTCCAGAGGAGGTTGTGGAGTCAAAAACAGAGGTGGAATTCAAGCATGCATGGGACAGTCATAAGGCAATTCTAGGGGTGGGGGTAGGAAGAAGTAGGCTGCTGGTTAACTAGGATCTGCAGCTTATCCATCAGGTAGGGAAAAGGGCAGACTGGGTGGGCCAGCGGTCCTTATCTGCCGTCAAATTCTATGTTTCTATGTTTCTATACTGAGGGTCTCCTGGCAGTTCGAGGACCAGGCTGAAAACCTCAGGTGACTGCTCATTCGAGGTGGCCAGCCCTGTCCTTTGGAACTCACTGCCAAGACATTTGAAAGAAGGCCCTGTATGGTGGAAGCATTTGGAGGTTCCCTCAAGACCCTACCCTTTAATTTTGCATTCCTACTGATACCTTTTAACTTGCTTACAAAATCTTAAATTATTTATATGCTATGGCTTTATGGTTTTACCTATGTAACTGATTGTTTTAATTTGTTGTGTTATACTTTCTTTTATTTTATAGGCGCCCAGAGCCTCTGGGATTGGGAGCCTAACAAATATTTAATTTATTGATTGATTTTCAGTATTTTTCAAGAAAACAAAATTAAGAGATGTGTTGGAGTGGATGGATTTGGAAGCTGCCAAGGGCAAAAAAAAAAGAAACTATTGTGAAGTCAAAGATACAAGCCTTGTGTGGCCTTCATTCACCATTAAAGAATGCTGCTGTCAGGGAAAATAGCCTGTTTCAGCTAGTAGGAAGCACCACAAAAGTTACTTGCAAGTCATTTGGAACATGCTATTGTGGACCTTGTTTGGCAGGCTCTGTGTCTGTATAGGTCACCCACCATTTTAATTATTGTACACCATGCTCCATGGGTGGACCATTAATTTAATCAGTTATATTAAATCAGTTTATAGATTTTGATTCTCATGTGGACAGTGGACTTAATCACTAGACTGTTACTATAGTGTTAAATGCTAACTGACCTTGCCCGCAGCTGTGCCCCGAGAGAAATGTAGCACCAGCGCACCGTACCATCCACCAAGAAGCGGATTCAGGTAATGAGAATATTTATTTTCTGGACTGTGTTTTCTGGCTGGAAGTGCCCCTCCTCAGAGTAATATCAGGCATATCCTAGACACGGGAGGGCTTACATAAGGTCCAGCTAGAACTCTAGAACTGCCTGTGTGGAAAGATAGGTTTGAGGATGTACTATTCCATTTGGGAACTGTCCTATTCCTTAAATGTCAAAACCTTGCATTTTCAGGGGGCATGGTTTAGCATACATGGTGGCAGCTTAATTCTGGAGCTGCCTCGGGCGGGTAGTATGGAGCTTAGGCCACGTGACCTTTGGGCTATAGTATCCCCAATTAACTGAATCTGATGGAGTAACCTCCCTTACCTACCAAGTGCATCAGCACCTGTATCAGTGTCCTTTTGTTAAAGCAGAAGAGTCGGATCTCGGGCAGTGCAACAATCCATGGGCAGTAGAGGCCCTACCAGGAGATATCGGGCAACGGCGAGCGGAGTGGTCGGAGCATCAGACCTTCACTGACTACACCTCGCATACACACTGGCTGCAAAGATATCTCTCCCTTGATCTTGCTTTGTGCTGGACACCCATGGCTTCGCAGGCGAGCAGGGCCAAACAGGCCGAGTACAACGTCAGCTGCACCACCGCAATCTGTAACTGATTCTTTGCAATACATTGCGTATGTTGGAAATGGTGTTAAACTGGGTGGAAGATATTAGTACCACATTATCGGGCATGGTGGCTGATGTCAGGAATCTGCAGGATCGTATGAATGTGTCGGACAACGAATGGAGATGTGTGAACAGCACCAATCCAAACTCCTTCATCGCTTGCAGTTACAGGAGGAAATAATTGCAGTGTTACAAGACAGGATAGAGGACCAGGAGACCAGAGCTAGAAGAAATAATCTGCATATAATAGGCATATCAGAAGGGGCAGAGGGCAGAATATGGAGAGATTTTAAATGAGACTTTGTCTACTATATTAGGTGATAGATGGCAGGGAAATATGGAAGTGGAGCAGGCGATAGGCTAACAGCCAGAAGAGACAGGAACTTCCGATGCCAAGACCAATTATAGCATACTTTTTACACTACACCACAAAGGAGAAAGTCCTCAGAGCTGCAAGAGATCTAGGAGAGGTGCGTTGGCAGGGTGTTACTGTGTTATTTTATTGAGACTTTACTCATGAAACTGCCAGCAAGCAGCGTGCCTTTGGCTCCCTCAAAGAATTTCTGTATCGCTACAACTTTCGATTTAAGTTCAGGGGACTTACCAGTTTACTGGTAATGAAATATGGAAGATTGGTGGCAGAACACCCCTGGAGGTAGGCGATGGCTTGCTAAATTCTGGACCGAATTGCCTATTCCAACTACATCTCCCAGGAGGCTCTGGAAACCTATTACTTTGAAGGGGACTATCTGGACAGGCATTAGAATCTGGGAGACAATACAAGGGCCGGACATGCAGCCCCAAGAACGGTCCCCAGCACTTATGGGCCCTCTGACCTCTCTCAGATGCGTTCTGCTACTCATGTGCAATCTCCACAGTCCCACACAAGGTGAATACTGCTATGCCTCCTCGATCAGCAGCTCCATCGTCTCGACATCGACAGAGATCTAGGAGTGGTGGCCAAAATACACAAGACTTTGTGATGGCGGCCCCACCAGCAAAGGTTTCTCGGAAATTAGAACCTCTCCTCTCGTAAAGCCCACTCCCTGCCTTTGAAGCACTGGATATGGACACTAACACACTTCAAGATTGGGCGGATATCTCCGAAGACACTTTGGTGGTGGTGGTTGATGCTGTGACTCCAGTCAGACCGGGCTAATCTCTTATGCTGCAGCAGTGGCCAAGGATGGTTTAGTGTCTACACCTGTAACTCAAATGACTAATGAACGGTCTGATGACCTCCCTGGTTGAAAGCCTGGACTTTCCTAGCTTATGCCTTGTCAACCTGCTCTTATATAAGTTGCCTATTTAACTTTGTTATACTGGTTACTCGCCTATACCCTGATGGGGGTCAGGGTGGTGGCTTCCTGGGGCCACTGTTGTCTCTGCCTATGTAACACTCCTTCTTCTACCCCATACATTGCTTAATCAGGACACAGAAGTCTTACATCTCTGTTTAGTTAAAGGGCATGGGGTTCCCTCTTGCTATGTGACCCTGGCTCAGTCAGGTAGCAGAGAGTGCAGGAAACTTTGGTGCTGTGACGACCACTCCCTCCTGCAATGATACTTACATTTCCATAAGGGGCCTATACCTTTAGGTAGGTCATCCCCGCTTCTCTCTTCCTCAAGCCCCTCCTTAGGAGTCCCCTATGGTCCTCCTGTGGGGACCCTTCCTTCTTCTGTTTCCCCGATGGTGGACGCCTGACCTTGGGCATTTACTAGCCAGAGCTCTCGACCTTAGTTGGCTTTAACACCTACCACTCATAAGGATCCGAGGTTAGTGTAGCTGAGGCCGCCAACTTTTAGGGGCCTCTTTCACAGAACCTCGATCCTATAGCGCCTTTGCGTTACTGTTACAGTTTATTTGTGCTCATTACAAGAACTGTTTCTGGAGTGGGGAGTCGGATAGTTTTATTATCTGGCCCTCAGTTACCCTCAATTAAGTCAGAGTTATTTAGGATATATTGCATATATTGTTTGTACTGCATTCCAATCTCTGTGTTGTATTTGTTCTATTGCAGCCTTCCGTTTAAGGTGTGTATCTCTCTTGCTCTTCCGGTGCTTGTCTCTCTTCCCATCTGGCAGACTAGGTGATACTCTAGCTCGATTTGTTTGTCTTTGAATATATTTAACAGGGTGATTTACTACCTAGATGACTAGCTATATCCTGGGGTAAGTAGGCGTTGCATATCTCTCAAGTCATTATGTGTCCCCCACGGTCCTAGCCAGCCTTGTTAGCTCTCCCACTGTTTTGATATCTTGGAGCGTCAATGGTTTAAACCACTCTGTTAAATGGACTAAAGTGCTTCAACACCTGTGTTTCCTATGCTCAGATATTGCCCTACTTCAGGAAACTCACCTTTTGAAGAGGGCAGTCTCCTGGTTGAAGAAATCATGGGTGGGTGCAGTTTGTGCCAGATTGGCCTCCTCAAGACAAGAGGTAGACATTCTAGTCCAGCTCCTCCTCCTGGACCTTGGAGGGTCCAACCACGACTCACAGGGCAGATGGGTGGTTGCTAGGCTGTCTTCCCCAGAGGAATCTGATTCTCTGTAATCTGTATGCCCCGAATGCTGATCATGCTGAGTTTTTCCCTCGATCAGTCAGGCAATCTCTTCCCTTAACCAGGATGATGGGGCAATCCCTATTATAGTAGGAGGAGACTTTAATATGGTGTCAGATGTGTTTGTAGATAAGTCCAACCCTACCCCTCAGGCCAGATCCAAGGCAAGTTTGGCTCTTCAGGAAATCGACAGGAATGGGGCTTAACTGGCGTGTGGCGAGGAATAACCCAGCTAGGCGGGATTATACATTTTATTCCTCAGTACACTCTACCCACAGTCACATAGTCTTTTTTCTAACCAGCGGTAGCAGCTCAGAATACTCTTAATGCTCAAATTGGGAATATTATTATCTCCGACCATGCCCCAGTGTTAATCTCCTATACGAGTGGTGGTCAACCTAAAATGGGCACCCGTTGGTGGTGTAATCCCTATTACTAAAGACCCGAATTTCTCAAAACAATCTCTCAGGCTGCGAAGGATTATTTTGCTCTCAGTACCCAATGTGGTGTCTCCCCAGGCACGGTGTGGAAGCCTTTAAAGTGGTCCTCAGAGGCCGATCATTGTTTTCTCGGCTGCCAAGAATAAGGTTCGAAGCTAATTTTGCCCAGTGGCAAGCAGACCTGGCTACCCTGGAGTCCCGCTACGGCTTCTCTACCCATAGGCGAGATAATTCTCTTATTCGGTGCATTGTTGGCCTTAAGTACTAAATCAATGCCACCTTGCACCAGAAAGGCGGAGTGGGTCTTAATAAGGTCCAAACACGCATACTGGGGCGAAAAGAGTGGCAGACTGTTAGCTTTCAGTCTTCGGAGCAACAAGCTTCATCTCGAATCCAGGCCCTTCGTAACCCGCTGGTAAGATTGTCCATATATCTCAAGATATTAATGAAACCATGACGGTTTTTATCAAACCTTATATAGATCACAGGCTGGTCTTTCAATGTCACAACTAGAGCAAGAGATGGACCAGTTCTTCCAGAGATTTGTCAGACCAGAAATTACCCCATTGCAAGGTCCACCTTGGATGCCCGATAGCTCCAGTGGAATTACGGCAAGCCCTGTTCCGCATGGCCAAAGGCAAATCTCTTGGCCGGATGGGATGATGGTCGAGTTGTACCAAGCGCTAGTGGAGGATATTTTGCAGCCTTTAATCCTTGCTCTACATGAAGCCCATACAGCTGGCTCATTCCCCCATCTATGAAGAGGCTCTTATTACTCTCTTACCGAAAAGATCTAATGACCCTCTGGACTGTGCCAATTATCGCCCGATCTCTCTACTCCCAGTGGACATTAAAATCCTGGCAAAATTCTAGCCACTCGGATGCAGGAGGTATTACCTTCTATTATCCACCCAGCCCAGGTTGGCTTTATGCAGGGCAAATCTGGTTCAGATAATACTAGGCTCCTCCTGAATTTAAAATGGATAGCTTCTCACTCTCCCAACCCTAGGGCTGCAATGGCAATTGATTCCACTAAGGCCTTTGACTCCATTGAATGGCATTACCTACACTGGGTGCTACGGCTGTATGGTTTTGGCCTGGTCTTTTGTCAGTGGGTAGCTACACTATCACGGCTCCCCGATGGCTAGAATTTTGACTAACACCACTATCTCTGCACCTTTTCCCCTGCATAGGGGCACCATGCAAAGGCTGCCCCCTATCCCATCTTCTATTTTTGGTGGCTTTAGACCCCTCATAGGTGTTATTGCCTCGCCTAATATCTCTTGCATTGCATTCACTGGGAAATCTTACCTAGTAGCAGTGTATGCTGATGACCTGCTCCTGACCCTCTCCCATCCAGAACAGGCACTGCGGCATGTTCTACCCTTCTCAAACCTTCTCATCTTTCTTGGGTCTTTGCGCTAATCGGAAAAAGACACTTTTGGCCCCTCTCAATATAGCATGTACAAGGCCCAGTTGCCTACAAGGGACTGAACTCCTGTGGGCTATACAGGGGTTTTGTACCTGGGCATAACCATACCTGCTAAATGGGCAGATTTAGAACGGACAATTTCTCCCTGTTGACTCACTTGTCGGCAGAGATAGACAGATGGAAAACACTCCAATTATCCTTACCTGGGAAGGTTGCGGCTATCCATATGCTTCTTCTGCCCCGAGTTATGTACCTATTTAAGAATCTTCCAGTCGTCTCTCCCTAAGCTCTTTACCTCCTTGGAAAACCAGGTGTCTCACTTTTGTGGGAGGGTAAATCTCCAGATGGAGCAAGCACAAATTAAGAGAGCACTGATCCAAAGGGGTCTGGGATCCCCTGGATTCAAGGATTTCACTTATCCTGCACAGCTGCCACTGCTACTAAGTGGTTTGTCCCTAGTTCGTGTTTACAGATGCCCAAGATCGGGCAGAGGCGGTCCACTGGACCACCAGGGATATAGGACTTTTTACAGATGCCTGAGATCGGGCAGAGAGCAGTCCACTGGACCACCAGGGATATAGGGCTTTTTACAGATGCCCAAGATCGGGCAGAAGGCGGTCCACTGGACCACCAGGGATATAGGGCTTTTCTTTACAGATGCTCGCGATCAGGCATGGGGGTGCGCCAGGTGCAGCTGGAACTCAGGTGGCCACCCACAGGTGGCAGCTGCCGTGTTGCGCCCTGCAATGCGGCAGCTCACCTTGGTGGCCATCAGTGTTCCTCTTTTTTGGCTTAACTTTGTGCTGGCGCAAGTAGGGGTTGCGCGCCATGGCTCTGCACATCCCGGGCTGAATATCCGGGCTGTACCCAAGTTGGCCACATAGGCCGCCCCTCCCACCTGTGCCTGCCATTACCTGATGTGCTCCGAGTAGCGCCGAGTTTGTCTCGCACTTTTTCCTTTTGAATATCACGCCTTAATGTTTTCATCATTTTACTGTCCCTTTCTTACATGCAATTATTTATTGTGAAAGAGTATCTACTTCCATCCACTTGTTAAAATTAGCCAAAATGAGAAATTGTGACAGTTTTGTTCCTTTTTTAAATCTGAAGCTGTAGGATAGGGTAAATTTTTTCGTACCTCTGGGTGATAATTTACATTTTCAGTGTTTCTCAGAACTGTTAAGAAAGTGCTTATTGTTTTCTCTAAATGTGAAAAAAAATTGTCGTACTACTAGACCAGGCCTGTTTCTGCTCTGCAAGCAAGAATCAGTGACAGCCCTGGTGCAAATCCTCCTTATTTTGGCATAACGATAAAGATCTCATTAGGTGCAATAGCGTACAGAGGCCACTCACTCAGTCAACAGCTGCAGTCTGCACAAAGCCAGAAAATAACAGAACATTTTCAATATCAAGTTGTTCAAATTGTTTCCATTAAAATCATACATATTGACCCCAATGTTTCACCCATGGGGCTTGTTTAGGAGTGTTTTTACTGTTCCCATCATTCTGCTATCTCTTTGTTCCTTGTAATAATTTATTTATCACACAAATAAAAGGGCTGCCTGCTTTTATGGCTCTTTTTACATCCTTTCATTTCTTTTCAAGTGGCGCTACTGCCAATGCCTTACAGAACAATTTATGATTGCATAGCAGAGCTATGCTGGCGATATGATTACATCAGTAGAGGAAGGGGCTCTGGAATGTCTGGAATGTTTTCTAATGCAACACAGTCTGCCTGCTTCCATGGATTACTGCTCAATAACATCTTACGCATCTTCTCCATTCAGTGCAGAGCAGCCCCTCCCCATGAACTATTTTATTTATGAGGCCTCGAAGAAAGCACCTAAAGGAGACTGTCAGATAAAAGGCTATTTTTAAATATTAGATGAACACACATTGGTAAAAAAACGTGTGTCATGTGTTATTACTTCCTGTAACTTTTTGTTTGTTTTACTGAGACCTGGGCCATCAAACTTAAAAGTGCTAACTGACTAGTGTGAAACCACTCAACTAAAGAAGACGAGACCTGACCGACTTTGCTGAAAAGAAAGTTTAACCCTTAGGCTGCCATCGCTGACAGAATTAGAAGGTATAGGAATTCTGAACTGTTATATCAGTCCATGGCACAGCAAAGGCTAATACAGCTTCAAGTTTCACAGTGCAGGAGGAATCACGGTGGGCTATCAGATAAAGGCTTCAGTTTTAACTCCTTGTGACATTTGAGGAATATGGTTGGGGATCAGATAAAGGCTTTGGCTTAAACTCCTCAAGACATTTTA
The DNA here is from genome assembly GCA_016271365.2 of Neoceratodus forsteri. Lineage (NCBI taxonomy): Eukaryota > Metazoa > Chordata > Ceratodontiformes > Ceratodontidae > Neoceratodus > Neoceratodus forsteri. The sequence continues at coordinate 447,559,825 of CM028131.1, read as the reverse complement.
AACTAAAGCCTTTATATCTTGCAATTTTATGTTGTTTGCACACATGTGCAAGAAACATAGTGCCATCATCCGAGTTTTGGTGTGGCAGCCCTCTTCCAATTCAGTCACTGTGTTTGCAGCGCGGCCGCAGTTCTCCAATGACTGCTGCAGCTGTCTATGACAGCAGCCAAATGCAGTGGCATACAGTTGAAAGGGAGAGCTCCGCTTCAGTGAGCAGAGCTCTGCCCCACACACACACATGCAAGCACTGGCTTATGTCATTTCAGAAAAGCGGCTGGGTCAGTCGCAAACTAACGGAGCCTTTGTGCTCATCGTTATACAAACAGCAGGAATAGAATACATGAAGTACACAAACCCTTCACACAATTCAGAGAAGAGAGCACCGACGAGATCACTGATGTAAACAAACCCAAATTGAATGATGCAGACGCTCACATTTCCATGAGAAAACTATTACATGTAACTCCACATTCAAATAAATTCTCATTTTATTTTGCAGTATCACTCACTGTCTGTCGCCATAATCCTCCTTGTTTAGAGATGGCAGATCCGCAGTCACCTTTGATGCAAGAAGAATCCCGAGCGGAGAGCCTGAGGCGATCCGGATGTTACTGACGCCATTCCTCATACGGAATTGATGCTGCTGGATTTTAACACCGCGAAGTGGCTGGGCGCTGCTGCTACTGCTGAGGTGCTGGGAAGGGATATTTGCTGTTGCTTTCTCCGACCCAATCAGCACACACTTGGAGTTCCTTTCCTATTTCTTAAATATTTCAAGGTCCTCCTGGCTTCAACACAATGAACATGAGTGTTGGAAGTTCACTTCATCGTCAACAAATTGAATTTTTGAGGCGCCATTTCCCCACGATGTATATACTCTGAGCAAACCACAAAGCAAATGCATACATTTAGCCGCTGCTTTAGTTTCCTGTCATACTGGACTGCACCAGGGTGTAAACTGGAGCAACAAACAGGGTTAGACATGTTTTATATACAGGGATGGGAATTGTTGCACTTGTGGTGGGAAATGAGGTTTGTCCAGTGTTTTATAAATTATACCTATGATGAGGGAGGGTCTTAAGCTATGCTGAAACTTTGGGTCAAAACTGTTACCCAATCAGCACAAACTTGGAGTTCCCTTTCCTATTTCTTAACTATTTCAAGGTCCTTCTGGCTTCCAACACAATGAACATGAGTGTTGGAAGTTCACTTCCATCATCAACAAATTGAATTTTGAGGCACCATTTCCCCGATGTATATACTCTGAGCAAACCACAAAGCAAATGCATACATTTAGCTGCTGCTTTAGTTTCCTGTCATACTGGACTGCACCAGGGTGTAAACTGGAGCAACAAACAGGGTTAGACATGTTTTATTGTTTTATATACGGGATGGGAATTGTTGCACTTGTAGTGGGAATGAGGTTTGTCCAGTGTTTTATAAATTATACCTGTGATGGGGGGGTCTTAAGCTATGCTGAAACTTTGGGTCAAAACTGTTACAAAACAGTTATAAAGTAATATTGTTTGCAGGGATGATGGTGGACCCAGTGGGGTCTCTTTGCTTCCTGTGCTACTGACCTGTGTTCAGGTGCAAGCTCAGTGAGCCAGCTGAATGGGCCCTGGCTGGGGAAAGGCGTTGCAGTGTGCAGCACTAGTCATAGCGTGGGAGGAATACAGCAGTGTTCTGGTGTGCACATGACACCATGTGTCCTGCATGGGAGTCTACCCCACAAGGGGTTGACATGCGTCTCAAAGCCTAATGTTCCATACACTTTGTCTTTGGACAAGTAGGTTAGTCTGATACTTTTAAATTACAGTACAGGCACAGACCTACAGACACCAGGAAGTCAGGAACCACCACAAATTACTCATCTCACAATGCGTGCCTGCCACCCACATCACACACACAAATATTCAGCATTGGAAAATGCTTGTTTTCTTATCTTTAGGTAGAGTTTGTTCATTGGGGTGGTACTGTACTTACTGTAATTGGTTTGGTAAGTGCTGTAATTAGTGTGGTAGCATAGGACTTAATGCACTGTTGGTACATGACTTTTATTGCTGGGGTATATGAAGTTCATTGCCATGGTATCCCTGTATTTTCCTTTCCAGGCTCATTGAAAGATGCACTGGTGAGAGCCCTTCAAAAAAAAAAAAAACATCTTTGGACCCAGACTGCTTGGCAAATTTTAAACCCATCTTTAATCTTCCATCTCGAGGAAAGGTAATTGGGAATATAGTGGCTCTGCAGCTCGAGGCCCACCTCACAGTCTTTAACATCTATGAGTCACTCCAGTTTGGATTCAGATCCAGGCATAGTACTGAGACTGCATTGGTCAGGATGCATAATAACTTCCTGGGGACAGAATAGAGGGTTTGTTAGTTCTGGTTCTACTCTATCGCTCCTCAGCATTTGACATTGCAGACCATAGGTTGTTGTTGGATTGTCTTCTGGAATACTATGGACTCATTGGTAGGGTCATCAGCTGGTTTGAATCCTTCCTCTGTGGCAGGATGCTGAGGGTGGTGATGGGAAATTTTTTCTCACTCCTGAAGCCTCTGCTCTGTGGCGCACTCAGGATTTGATCTTCTTACCTGTGCTGTTTGCAGTGTACATGCTGCCCCTGGGCAATATCATCATAAGCTTGGGCTTTCACTGCTATGTAGATGATACCCAGCTGTATCTGTCATTTGCACCCAGAACACATGGTCCGGTCAATGTACTAAATTTATGCCTGGTCCAGATCCAGGACTGAATGTCCTTGAGCTGGCTGTGGTTCAACCCAGACAAGAAGGAGGTTCTGGTGACTGAACCCAATCGATGGCAGGGTGTGGGGCCACAGCGGAAAGACCTGTCCTGGTGCTTGGTTCCTCTAGTCTATTGGTCTCTACTAAGGTGAAGAATCTAGGTGTCATTCTGGATGAAAGACTGACATTGGAGGCTAAGCTGTTTTCTGTAGTCCCAAATGGCTTTTGCCATCTCCATAACATCTCCCAGATTAAAGCCTTGATCATGCCAGAAAATTTGCTCTCACTGATACATGCCTCTGTGACTTCCAGACTCGATTACTGTAATGCTCTCTATCTGGGGGTTAGCAGAGGGATGCTATGACACCTGCAACTACCGCACAACACAGTGGCCAGGTTACTGACAGGCCTTCTGAGGTCCAGGTCACGTGACCCCAGTCCCACGTGACCTGCACTGGCTGCCAGTGAAGTGGTGATTCTTCTTCAAGATCAGTTTGCTGACCTACAAAGCCCTGAATGGGTTAAGCCAGGGTTATCTGAATCAGCTCCTGTCTCCTTACTGCCCAGCTCACCCTCTTCACTCCTCAGGCGTGAGCCTCCTAGCAATTCCAGGGACAAGTTAAAGACATGGGGAACCACATTTTGAGGTGGCTGGTTCATCCCTGTGGAACTTGCTCCCCAGATCTCTGAGGGAGGCTCCTTCAGTGGGTCTTTAGAGGGGCCTAAAGACTACCTTTTAGCCAAGCTTTTTGATTTGATTTTGCCCCACTGATTTTAGCTATGAGTTATTTATGCTACTAAATTTGCACTTTTTAAGTTGTTTGTATTTATGAAGATCTGTTACACTGTTTTTGGTTTACCTGTTTTTATTCAATCATGTACAGCACCAGAGCCTCTGGGATTGGTTGCTAAAAAAGAAGCTACTACATTTATTAGAGAGTAACCATCAAAACAACAAAATGTATATAAATATAATTCCAATTTTATAGAAGTGCTGACATATTCCAAAACTAGCACGCCTACCCATGGTTTATTCACGAAGTTCAAATCACATTTCTAATGAGGGGTGTCACTGGTTTTGTGACATGTAACAACAAACAGAGACCAGTGCGCTCACATCCTGCATGGTAAATCTGAGAAGTTAACATTTCTTTCTGCCTAGATTGACTATTTTCTTACTTTCATCTCCATGGAAAAGGGTTCTTTTTCCCATATTAGAGCTACAATCTGAACAAGTCAAACGCCAGATGCCAAGGTGGGACCACAAGATTTGGTTCTCATTATAAAATGCCTGCAGTGGCTACTTTTATATAGAGTGCATGGCCTAAATTGGCTCCTTTAAAGTGCTCCCACCTAGGAAATTCACAGGTGATTAAAGGGAGCATGCTACAGAGTACCACTTACCCCCAAACTCTAAACAAATTCCAAAACTAGCACACGCTTCCCTTGTTTTACTCACAAAGTTCAAATCATATTTCTAATGAGGAGTGTTACTGGTTTTGTGGCACGTAACAATAAACAGAGTCCAGTGCACCCCTATGATAAATCTGAGTAGTTAAATTCCTTTCTGCCTAAATTAGCTATTTTCTTATTTTTATCTCCATGAAAAGGGTTCTCTTTGTCTTCATATTAGACCTCCAATATGAGCAATCCAAACCACTAGACACCAAGGTGGAACCCCACGGTTTGGTTCTAACTATGAAATGCCAGCAGTGGCATTGCCTAAATCAACTCCTTTAAGTAAAGTGCTCCCACCTAGGAAATTCACAGGTAAGCAAAGGAAACATACTACAAGAGTACCACTCACCTTCCACATGCTAAACAAATTCCCAAACTAGCATGCTCTACCTTTGTTTTAGTCACTTAGTTCAAATCACCTTTCTAAACAAGAGTACATTTCTAAATATAAGTAGTAGCCACTGCTGGCATTTCATAGTTAGGACCACACCATGGGGTCGCACAGGCTGCACCTACATAACTTTGTAAACCTAATTAGTCAGTTTTAGAATTAAAAGTCATAGAAGCCATCCAGCCTGGAGCACAGGTAGCAATGTGTTCGTGTCATACAAGATACCAAGGTCCAGGTAGCAAGCATGACTCCTGAGCTAGTGGAATCAAGGGTGCACTGCGATGGCAATGCTTTCAAACTCCGAGGAAGACATACAGCCTCTTTGCCATAGCAACACCTCCTGTGGTGAGCTAGAGGTGGCACTGGATCTCGTGACTGCACATTTTCCAGTCTGCTGGTATTTGAGGATTGGCTGCAGAATGGGGCAGTGGGATGTCCTATATTGTGGGGTTAAAAGTCTTGGTATGTAAAGAATATGCCCCATGGCCTCAAATGACCTGTCATAGATCTGCTTCCCATCTCCTCCTCCTCCTTCCATCTAAGTAAACTAGAGTTGTCATCTGAGGTACATCTTGAGCCTACCATGTGGAGGCTTTTCCCATGGGGTGCCTGGGGTGAGAGCAGTCTGTCTAAGGTTTGTGAGAGCAGCCTTTGAGACTGATGGGCACAAAATAAAAAGTAGTCGGATGCATCTCAGGAAAATCAGGGTGCTGTCAAACTGAAGGAGGCTTGAATCCTTCAATACAGCATGAAAACAAGACTGATGGGCAAGTCTGAGGTGGAAGGACAGCCAGTGGGTATAAACAGTGAATTTAAGATAAATCATGGTAGCTATTATACTATTGCCTCTTGCTTCATTTTTGTGTGATGCTATCCACAGTAATACTGGAGTTGCTCAGATACTTCTTGCTATCCACCAGATATCCTGGACAGTGACCACCCTTGGCCTGGCTCAGGTTGTTTACACTGGATTATCAGGTATGTGGATCATCGTCTGGACAAAATATTTGTATTCTCCATGATTATCTGGTCCAGTTATCAATTATCCAGGAATAGCCATGTGGCTGCAAATAAAAGAGCTCTCTGTAGATTGTGATCTGGATCACAGAATCACTGTCTGGGGATCTCTAAGTAGCAGATATTCTGTTGTGTCTTATTGCTTGAAGTGGGTTTATTTCTTTTGACCAAACTTTTAAAAGCCTCATATTTAGATACAGCTCAGTTTACATTCCAATCTTGTATGCATTTCTCTTTCCTTTTTCCTCGTTACTAGGTTAATTTGCATGGTAATTGGATCCTCATCCCTGTGATCATCTGCTTTTGCTGCTCAATCCTTTACAAGTCGTAATCCTCTGTTTCTGACATCACAGTTTGCTGTGAAAATGGCTGTGCTGTCACAGAGAACTGTGACTATAACAAAGATTACCTAGCAGGAGCAGATCAACTATAGGGGCTCAAGGAACTTATTTCTATGTAAATTAACCAAGTAATGAATAAAAGGAATAGATTTATACACAAAATAGACTACAAGCTAAACTGTGTCTAAATATTGTTTTTCAAAGTTTTCCAAAAGTCATAAACTCATTTTAAGTGAACTACCCTCACAAGGGAAAACTGTACTGCAGAGCCAGGAAAGCAAATAAAAAAAAATTTCAGGAATCTTTGGTCCGACAGAGACAGACTAAATCTAGTGGTCAAAGCTCATTGCCATTCCAAGGAACTCCAGCTGAGATGAGTCAAGGCAACTGCAGTTCAGCTGACTGGCATAGCCTTGACATGTCCTGGAGTTTGGTCCTTTGATTTAATTTAAATCTGTGGGGCCTAAAGACCTGAAATGTGTTATTCACTGCTATCTATTTGTTGTACTTCTGTAAATCTTTTGCACTGTGTGATATCACTTTTCTGTGTTGAGTGATGAAGACATCATCACTCTGTATATAAGACATGTGGTCTGTGAGTTCAGCAGGTCTTTTGATAAAGGAATATATTTCTGAAACATTTCAAGATGTGCATTTTAAACTTGCCCTTAATAAAGTAACAGCACAGATCTACAACGTCTGAGCAGCATTCTTATTTGGTGGTGAGTGCAGGACTTTTGACTGAAGAAAACTCTTGAAATGACTTTAGGTTTGCTTTTGTGAACCACCCTATAATTCTAAAGTTATGACATCAGAAGCTTGCATTCCACTCTGCTGGCGTCAAAGAGCTGATATTTATAAACCACTGGCCAGGATGTTTATGGCAGAGAGAGGAAAGGAACATAGAAACATAGGATCTGATGGCAGATAAGGGCTTCTTGGCCTACCAGTCTGCCTATTTTTATGTTGCTTGCATGCATTTGCAAGAAACATAGTGCCATTATCCGAGTTTTGGAGGTGTGGCAGCCTTCTTCCAATTCAGTCAGTGTGTTTGCAGGCACGGCCCCAGTTCCCAATCACTGCTGCAGCTGTCTATGACAGCAGTTGAAAATGCAGTGACATACAGTTGAAAGGGAGAGCTCCGCTCAGTGAGCAGAGCTCTCCCCCACACACACATACGCACGCATATTGCATGCTGATGCGCTCCCTCCCCACGCACACACTGTATGGCCGATGGGGTGCTCAATCCCTGTCGGCTCACGCCTCCCGCCCCACAGCTGTCCAGGTGCACACTGGGGCCCATCCCAGCGTGGCAAAAACTGTCATACCCAGCGGGGTGCCCAATCCCCAGCGGTTCCACGGCTGCATGCCCCCAAAAGTTTTCCAGGTGCCACGCTGAGAGCCCACCCGGCGTGGCAAAGCTATTATGGCCACCAGGGTGCCCAATCCCCGTCAGCTCCAGCCCCCAAACTCTTTCTAGCTGCCACGCTGGGGCCCCCCAGCATGGCAGCGTCCTGTGTCGTCTTTTAAAAAAAAAAAAAGCTGTAAACAAAAAGCGGTCCCTGGTACTCTCCTGCCCCTCACCACCCACACCCACACACTCGCACCCTGCCTCCCCCTACACCCCTCACCCCATACTCTTCGGAGCTCGGTGCGACGATCATCGGTGGACCGGAAGACGTCTGCACTCTTCAAAGCCAACTGCGAACTGAGAAATGCCGTAAGCTGTATAATGGAATAAATAGGGTTTTTCAACTTTGTTGCATATCTCAGGCATTTTGGGTTTTAGTCTGGAATTTTCAACATGGGGTTTTGGGACCCCTCCTGGTGAATTCTTGCACTGTCGTGCGTTAATCAGGCCGAAGGGTGATTTCAGCGGTCACTGCACAAAATCACCTTTTGGGACTGATTAACAAAAGCGACACTGCCAGTGTTCATAAGGTGGGCTCTCAAAATGCCTATGTTGAAAATTTGGTAGCTATTCTAAAATGACTGTTCTATTCGTCGTTGTGCAGTTCTCATACGCTTGCGTAAGTTCGCAATTTTCAATATTTTCCTCCAAATTTTCAACATTGCCATTTTACCACACCTCCTTATGAGCAGTATAGCTGTCATTTTCACATCTCACCCAAAACATGTTTCCGCCAATGTAGCACAATGGTGCAGTCAGTGTATGAAATCAATGTATGGGACACATTTAGAAAATCACAGTGACATGCTTCATGAGCACAGGTCTTAAAATGGCTATGTTGAAAATTTGATGAAATTCTAAAATGACTGTTTTACGTGCGTTGCTTGCAGTTCTCATGCGGCTTCGTAAATTCGTAATTTTCAATATTTTCACTCCATTTTCAACATTGCCATTTTACCACACCTCCTTATGAGCAGTACAGCTGTCATTTTTCACATCTTGCCCAAAATGTGTTTTCCGCCATGTAGCGCAATGGGCGCAGTCGGTGTCGCGAAAAATTTTTGGGGACACATTAAGAAAATCACAGTGACACTGTTCATGAGCAGAGGTCTTAAAATGGCAATGTTGAATATTTAGTGAAAAATTCCTAAACATGACTGTTTTACGGTGTCCGTTGCACAGTTCCTTACGCCTTTCGTAAGTTCGCAATTTTCAATATTTGCACTCCAATGACTTCCAAATACCTACACAGCACATACAAGCAAACAACATTCGGCCTGACAAATGCTTGTTTCTCCTTGTAGGTGGTGCCCAGTTTCTTTGCTGTGCTTTTTTTTGTACACACACACACACACACACACACACACTTCTGTCTGTTTTTGTAAAGGCTAGTTGTTAATGCCAGCACGACAGCATAGGCCAAGTGTCAAGTTTCTCTTTTTTAATGGCCAACTGACCAAACAGCCAACAGTACTGTGTTAATGTAACCAAAATCATAAACAGAAGTTTGACTTTTGCAATAATGGATTTATTTTGCATTGTGCTTGTATGGTATCTGGTCAATGGCCCTGTTCAGGCTAGGGTGTTTACCTTAAACCATTTAAAGCGCCTAGCATGGTTCATATCCACATTTAACAGTCCTTGTAATATGTTTTTTAAAAACTGGGCTTAAATCCTGATAAGACCTATGCTTAAACCACGTTTTTAAAGCGTTTCAGGAGTTAAATCGGATTTAGCTGCAGTGCAGACAACCAGTCATGGTTTCCCTTCATGCAACAGGATGTCAGCCTATGGGAACTGGTTGCTGGTTAACTCAGGCCAGAAGCTGTAGTGCAGATGCTGTAAACCATTTTAATAATGGTTTACAACATGCTAACCGTAAAAGCGGACACTATAGCACGGATGCTACAGCACAGTAATTAATCCATTCTTAAAAACATTTTAAGTTACCATGCTATAGTCTGAATAAGGCCAATGTGTTGTTGTTGTACCAACACTGTTGCTGAGTATTCTCCAGAGTGCTGTATCAGGGTTATTGTACTTCACACTGCAGGCAGATGCAGGATTCCACTGAAAATGAGATGTTGCAACTCATTGAGCTGTCCTGGCTAATTAAATTGTAAACAACATTAGGATGCTCTCTATGATGTCAGCACCCACCAGCTCCATATTCCCATGCTGACATCATAACTCCCTATCATCTACTGAAATGATAAATTGTGTAAATAACTACCTGCATTTGCCATAAGCAAGATCTCTCTGAAAGCAAGATATTGCATCGCAGCTGGTCACTATTAGGAAACTGTATTGGGACCTGATAATTCAATATCAGACTGAGCAGAAATATCTGGTCAGATTTCTATAGGTTTACCACCGAGGGGAGATGAGGCTCTTAACATTACCCTAATTTTGCCACTTTGAGCTTCAGGATGTGAACCTGTCCCTGCTGGAGCACATCAGATCAAAACACTCTGCCTATTTGGCCTTGTCGATCCTTCATTATTGGGACCTGACAGACCTGATGACCATAACACTGAGTGCTGGCAGGAGATGATAAAGGGTTAATGAGTTAATGAGATTATTCTCTGTTCTACCTTTTCAGCACATGTTGGTATAACTGCATGCTACAGCCCGCTTGCCTGCTTGAGAAGGTCTGTGAGCTGGACTACACTAAGCACTGTGTGGAACATTGACAAGAAAGGCATTTGCTATTGTCTGTGGGAGATTAGAAAATGGACTTGAAAACTCTCAGGCTGTGATTGGCTGATAGCCCTGGCAAGGTGGGCATTTATCAGACAACAGAGCCTGGGTTAGAATAAGTGCCAGTTGCAACTGATCCAATCACTGAAACCTTGGGGCCAGTTGGAATTTTCAAATTTGATCTGCCACCATTTTTTGACCTGCTTAGCAGAAGAGTTGTTGACCTACTACCCTGACTAACTATTTGGTTTCAGCAGGCTCTGGCTTCTATGACTCACTTTTGTTTGGGCTGAATTTCTATTAGCTTGGAGCAGTTTGCAAGTGGATGTGGCTGGATTTTCAGTTGCTGTAGGTATTTAAGGGCAGGTTTCAGTTAATTTCACTGGCTTTGTGTTTGGTTTCAGGAGGCTCTGGCTTCTGTGACTCAGTTTTGTTTGGACTGAATTTCTGTTAGCTTGGAGCAGTTTATAAGTGGGTGTGGCTGGATTTTCAGTTGCTGTAAGTATTTAAGGGCAGGTTTCAGTTAATTTCACTAGCTTTGTGTTTGGTTTCAGCAGGCTCTGGCTTCTGTGACTCGGTTTTGTTTGGGATGAATTTCTGTTAGCTTGGAGCAATTCTTAAGAGGGTGTGGCTGGACTAGCCACTGCCTAAGAACTCCTTGGCTGATTGTTTTGGACACAGCCTCTGGGGTCACTCCTACCAACCACCCGCAACCCACCCACCCCAGGGATTGGCCTTCATTTGTAAGGCGGGTCCCATAGTGCCTTGCAACATCCTGCTATCTTCTACTGCCTACTGAGGAATACAGAAACTTCCTGTCCCATAAAGGAAGGGCAGGAGCTGTTGGTCAGAACTGTATAGGTATTGTTGATAATGTAAATTATAGGTGTTTTGGTATCTTTGGTGAATATTGTCTTGCGCCTTCTGCAGGTATAGTGGGTATGGGCTAGGCTGGTATGATTAGTATAGATAGTACTGTATTATCTTTTGTTTCATTAATAAGTAGTGCTAGCCATGGGTAGGATTGTGGGATGCAATGGTTGTGGGTGTGATATGTATGAACATATTGTGGAGACTGTCCAATCTGCCACAGGCTGAGGAGCTCGAGGATGAGGTGCGGAGGGCTTGGTAGAGAGCTGGAGAGGATGAGAGGAGGGGAGTCTAGGACAGGTGGGCATTCACCAGGAAGTAACATAAGGACACCACATGGGAGGAACAATGGGCTGAGGGAAGGGTTGGGGAGGGGCGGAGCAAACTGGACAGGAGGCCTAACGATGGAGTTTGGACTCGAGTTAGGCCTAGCAACAGAAGGGGACTCAAGTCAGGAGGAGGAGACAACACATAACAGAACAGAGGGTAGGGAAATAGATTTGCTGTACTATCGACACTGGTGGTGGAAGAAGAGAAGGATGACAGGCTCCAGGAGGGGCAAGAGAGGGAGCTGGAGGAGATTGCACAAGGGATGGTACTCAGGAAGAGGAGGGAAGAGGAGCAACCCTGATAGAGGTAGCAATAGGGTCATTGCAGAGGTGTGGGAGGAGCCCTGGGCAGATGGGGAGGTGAAGGATAGCAAGTGAGCAGTGAAGGGGAGGATAGGTCAGGGGTGGAAAGGGGAACCACTGGAGTGAACAGTAGAGCTTCTAATATGGGGACTCTAGAAATGGGAACCTGGGTAGAAGGGTGGGGATGAGAGCAAGGAATGAAGAAGGGATGTATTGGTATTGGGGGACTCCATACTTAAGGGGATCAGATGGGGCAGCAAGTGGGAACAGCATAGTTGCATATGGGTGGAGTCCATACTGAGGTTAATAGCAGAAAGGGCAGGAGGTCAATTCTAAAGTGAACAAGGAGGGTAGGAGGAAGCTGCATATAGTGGTACATGTGGGGATGAGCGACCTGGTGGGGAGACGGGAGGTAGTGAGGGAGACATTTGAGGGTGTGAGAAGGCTGTGCAGGTGATAGGAGAGTTGATGGCCTTCTCAGAGGTGCTCCCAGTACCCTGTACGAGTAACGTGAGGTAAGGAGGATTGGGAGTTCAACAAATGGTTGGGGACTGGTGTCAATCCAAGTATTATGGGGTAGTGGTGGATAGGCAGAACATGGGACGGTAATGATCTATATGTAGTGGATAATCTGCACTTGAGTGGGGAAGGAAGGGGTATAAAAGCAGAAGTTAGAGGGATATATAGACAAAGGTGGATTTAAACTAGGTAGGAGGTGGTGATGAGTGGACAGCTGATAGGTGGGGATCCCAAGAGAGGTGCCACAAGCTTATCCCCAAGCTCAGGGAAGGGTTCAGGGAAGTTGCAAGGGGGAACAGATGGGGAGGGAGGAGAAGCACAGAAAGGAAGGGAAAGGAACAGGATGGAGGGTGGTCTCACTGAATCAGCTTAGGTAACAAATCAGTTGAGTTACAGGCACTCTTGGCAGTGAGGAGGGTGAGTATTGCAGCCATCACAGAAATGTGGGTCACCAAGTACCGGGACTGGGATCTGGCAAGCCCAGGGTAATGTGTACAAGGAAAGACTGTGGGGTGGGGAGGGGTGGGGTGCAGTCTATGTGAGGATGGGATCAAATGTAGGGAAGAGGGAGGAAAGGAGAATGGAGGTAATTTGGTTGCAGCTCCTTGGCTCCAGGAGTAGGAAGCTGAGATTCAGGATGGTGTACAGGCCGAGGAGCTGGACAGGAGTTAGCAGAACAAATCAGGAGGATGTGTGGAAGGGAACATGGTCATTGTGGGGGACTTCAATCTGCTGGGGGTTGAGCTAGAGCACTCTCTGATCACCTCCAGTGCTAGGGAGCAAGGTGTTGCTGGACACAATCCAGGAGGGACTCCTGACACAGTTGGTCACTGGACCTACTAAGCTAAGTAACACGCTATATCTTGTACTGTCAAATGGTGAGGCAGTGAGGGAAATAAGGGTGGAGGACCCACTAGTTGATAGTAATCACCAAATGGTGTGGTTTATTATCAAGATGAGCAGGGAGTCAGGGGCTCACTAACAAGGTGGTGGACTTCAGGAGGGCAGACTTTGGGAGGATGCGGAGAATACCGAAAAGAAACGTGAGGGTATAGGGTCAGGGATGGAAATGGAGCAGAAATGGGACATTATTAAATGGAGGATTACAGAGGCAGCGGAATCTTGCACCAAGTTACAGAGAAAGAGGAGCAAAGCAAGGAAACCTTGCTGGTTGAACAACACAGTGATGGAGGGTGAGCAAAGAGGCTGTGTACCAGGGTTCAGAAGGATGGGGAGGAGGAGAAAAAGTATGCACGATGGTCCAAGGAAGTGACCAAGAGGGTGAGGAAGCTAAGGCCTAGGAGCTAAGGTTAGCACAGGAATTAAGAGGGGAGAAATACTTTTCAGATATGTCAGAGAGAAAAGGAAGTGCAGGAATAACATAATTAAGATAAAGAGGGTGGGGAGGGGGAAAAAGGAGAGGAACAAGAGAGCACTATTGAAACTTTTGCTCAGTGCTCACACAGGAGAAGGGGCACTATCACCTTGGACTGGGAGGGTGGAGGGAAGAGAGGTGGGGGAAGAGGTGACGGATGGAATGGTTGATGGAAGTAGAGTATTAGAGGACTGAGGGCTAAAAGTGGACAAGGCACCAGGGCCAGATGGTATGCACCCCAGGGTGCTGAGGGAGATGGTGGAGGTGCTGGTGGAACCACTGGCAGATCTGTTCAGCACCTCCCTGGATACAGGATGTGTGCCTCAGGACCGGAAGAGGGCCCATCGGTGCCAATACACAAGAGCGGCCCAAGGATGAACTGGGCAGTTATCAGCCGTCAGTCTCCCTTCCAAAGTGAAAAGCTTATGAAGACAATACTGAAGGAGAGCTGGTGTCATTTCTACAGGACAATTACCTCCAGGATGTGAGGCAGCATGGGTCTGTATAGGGAAAGTCCTGTCAAACTAACCTAATATAACATTATGACTGGGTAACAAGAGAGTTGGATAGAAGTCATGCAGTGGATGTCCTCTACTTGGATTTCAGCAAGGCCTTGATTCAGTACCTCATGGGTGGCTTGGGGAAGCTAACTGGTGTGGGTGTGGGGGTGAAGATGGCAAGCTGGATTAAAAACTGTCTGTGTGGGCATCCACAATGGGTGGTGGTGGGGAGTTCTCAACACCTAGATCAATGACTGAGCAGGGTGTGCATGAGGCTTAGTACTATTTGGGCGCTTCATCTCAGACATTGTGCATGGAGTGGTAAGCAGGGTAAGTCTGTTCGCAGATGATACCAAAATGCGTGCAGTAGTGGATGAGGAGGACAGATGGAAGCAACTGCAGGGGGACCTAACCAAACTGGAGGAGTGGTCAGGAGGTGGCAGCTGGGGTTCAATGCAAAGAAGTGTAAGGTTATGCACTTGAGCAAAAGAACCAAGGAGAGAATACTGGTTGGGGATAAAGTTGGGGATCACTGAGAAGGAGAAGAACCTATGGGTGATGGTAACAGAGAGCATGAACAATTCTGCCCAATACAGGAAAGCAGCAGCAAAGCTGAATAAGATGCTGGGATGTATAGCGAGGGGTTCTCATCCAGATGGAGAGGTGATGCCCCTCTACAGGTCACTGGTCAGGCGCACTTGAGTACTGTGTGCAGTTCTGGAGGCCATACCTGAGGCGGATATCAAGCTAGAAACATAGAAACATAGACTTTGACAGCAGATAAGGACAGCTTGACCCACCTAGTCTGCCCATTTCCCTACCTACTGGATAAGTTGCAGATCCTAGTTAACAAACAGCCTATTTCTTCCTACCCCCACAAGAATTGCCTTATGTCTGTCCCATGCATTCTTGAATTCTCCCAAAGTTTTAGATCCCACAACCTCCTCAGGAAGACAGTTCCATGCATCCATCACCCTTTCTGTGAAAAATACTTCTTCACATTGCCCTGAGCGTCTCCCTCTATCTTCAAATTGTGTCCCTTTGTTCTTACACATCTCTTTTCTGAAAGATGCTACCCTCTTGGACTTTGTTGATTCCACTGAGGTACTTAAAAGTTTCAGTCATGTCCCCCTCTCCCTCTTTTCCTCAAGGTATACATATTAAGCTCCTTTAGTCTCTCCTCATACGGCTTCTCTTGCAGACCCTGCACCATTTTAGTTGCCCTCCTCCAGACTGCCTCTATCCTGTCTATGTCCTTGGAGATGGGGTTTCCAGAACGGGACACAGTAGTCCGATGGGTCTCACCAACTGGCTGTACAGAGGATAACAACTTCCTCTTTTCTGCTGGTGATGCCTCTCTCATACATCCCAGTATCCCCCAGCCCCTGCCTGCCCCTTCTCACATTGCTTGCTAACCTTAAGGTCATCTGATATGATTACCCCCAGGTCCGTTTCCATTTTGTTGTTGTTATTACCTCCCCCCACACACACACTGTGTACTCTTCCCTAGGTTTTTGTTTCCCAGGTGCATCATTTGCACTTCTTTGCACTGAATCTAAGCTGCCATACTTCTGACCATTCCTCCAACCTTGTCAAGTTCCTTCTCTTCCTTTTCACACCCCTCCGGTGTATCAACCCTGTTGCAGATCTTTGTGTCATCTGCAAAGAGGCAAACTTTTCCTTCCAGTCCCTCTGCAATGTCACTTATAAAGACATTATAAAGGACTGGACCCAGTACTGAACCCAGCAGTGGACTCTGTTTACTATTACCTTCTGTGTCCTGTTGTTCAGCCAATGTTTTATCCAGGCTACCACCTTGGGACCCACTCCCAGGCTGGCTAATTTGTTTATTAATCTTTTGTGCTGGACTGTGTCAAATGCCTTGCTAAAGTCTAGGTAGGCCATGTCCACAGCCCCTCCCTGGTCTACTGCTTTGGTCACCCAGTCAATAAAATCGATTAGATTCGTCTGACATGACCTTCCCAGTGTGAATCCATGCTGCCTTGGGTCCTGTGCCCACTGGCCTCTAGGTACTCAACAATTCTTTCCTTCAGAAGTGATTCCATCATCTTCCTACCACAGAAGTGAAACTCACAGATCTGTAGTTTCCTGCCTCTGTCTTGCTCCCACTTTTGTGAAGGAAATCACATCCACCTCCTCCAGTCCTCAGGTATCACACCATCCTCCCTTGATTTGTTAAAAGAGTAGTCAGTGGTGTCACTAGTTCTCCCTTAATTCTTTTAGAATTCTGGGTGAATCCCATCAGGCCCCATCGCTTTGTCCACCTTCAGATTTAGGAGTTCTTTCAAAACCCTTTCTTCTGTGAAAGGACTGGGATCAACCCCCATCCAAGCTACTGGAAGGAGTGCAGCGGAGGGCAATGAGGATGACACGGAATGGAGGGGAGACTATGAGAACAGGCTGGGGAACTGAATATATACACCCTGGAGGAGAGGAGGATGGGGTGACATAATCAAAACCTTCAAGTATCTGAGGAATCAACAGGGATGGAGACAATGGGGTTTTAAACTAAAGAAGAGAAGGAACACTAGAGGGCATGGGCTAATAATACAGGAGGGATTTAGGAGGGAGATGAGGAGGCATTACTTCACAGAGAGAGTGGTGTCAAGTTGAACACCCTACCAGAGAGGTGCTATCATGCAAAACCCTGGGTAGCTTTAAATGGACATGGGACAGAGAACAGGGCAGAGTACAGGTGGGTGAGGCTGAGAACAGCCGAGAGCGGACAAAAGGAGATGGTGGGGCAGTTACAACTTAGGGGTGCTAGCTGCATACTCGAGCAGACATTGATGTCCAAGAGGTCTGTTTCTGCTGGCTCATTCATATGTTCACATAATAACTAGTAGGCACTAAAAAGAAAAAACAAAGTAAATGAGCAAAAAAGGAGTCACTCAGATGGACTTCACGGTCACTGATGGTAGTGCTACCACCAGCATTCAATCTGTATCTTGAAGAGAGACCAGCTGAGAAAGAGGGATAAGAGTAGCCACTGGCATTTTCTTCCTTCACATCCAAGGGACATAACCCCTCCCCAACACAACACAAACAACACTGTGAGTTTTTGACTTCAGAGCCTATGCCAATGGATAATCAGACACACTTTTTCCCAACCACTTCTTCTGATGATTATCTTTTTTTAAAGCCAGCCTCACTGACACACTGCAGCCACACCACTCCACCCCATGCCCACCAGTCATTCATAAACAAAGCTATTTAGACTTAGCACTTCCAACATTTCTTTTACACTTCTACCACCTCACAGTGATGTTCTCTCACTTGCTATTTTGCCACTATGTTTAAAACATACCAGCTGTGTCCCTGCTACCAGTCCACTCTGTCTTTCCTTTCTGTTGCTCCGTCCAATGGCAATTACTGCCACATCATCTAAAAAGAAACAATCCAACCTTTGGCATTCCTGAAGCACTCTGTTTCCGATTGGACTGAGGTAAACAAACAAAAACTGCAGAAACGACAAAAAACTTTTAAAAAACAATAACATTACAGTACTACTTTCCTGAACTACAGTCCCCATCACATTCCATCTCAGACCTCTTGCTGACTGTGGGAACTGAACTGAAACACAGTAAGAGAAACAGATCAAGAGAAACAAAGTGAAAAAAAAACACTTGTATTTCATTAATTTTACTCAGCCTTTCCTGAATCTTTCTGAAGACTGTCTCTGAGTGTGGTCAGAATTCATGGGCATAAACAGCAGCATGTCCTGGTTAGCAGTACACAGCAATCAGTGACTGTGAGAAAATACAGTAAAGAGCTAAAAAATAAAGTTGATTTTTTTGTTTGTCCTGTGCTCTTTTATTTCATTTACTGTCATCATTAGCTGCTGTCACTAGTCAGAGGGACGTAGGGAGGAGAGAGATAGTACAGAGTCTCCAGTAGGACAAAAGTGCCTACCTTAAAAAACATATTATCTAATGCAGGCGGAGGAACTATTTTATTACAAAGATATTTTAAACACATTTTTCTCTTAACAATTTTTACTAAACTAATTTTTTTCCAGTGCCCATTTTTAAACACAATAATACTCTCCAGGGTGGGCAATATTGGGAAGGCTGGAACTTCCAGGGCTATAAGGCCCTCTGCCTGCAGCGTCGGGCCTCATTACACCCCTGAGCAGGTCCAGTATTTCCCAGTACCACACCCTCTTTAGGTATTATTGCTTACATATTGATGCAGTAGCTTCACACAACCTCACTGAGTTTGACTGTGAAGCCATAACACTAGAGATAGCAAAAGTTGTGTATGTGTGTAGAGTGTCACACAGGAATAAGGGTCCAATGTAAATGTTGGATTTCCTTGTTTGGATATATGCTGAGTTACATAGAAACATAGAATCTGATGGCAGATAAGGACCGCTTGGCCCACATAGTTCTGCCCATTTCCTACCTAATGGATAAGCTGCAGATCCTAGTTAACCAACAGCCTACTTCCTCCTACCCCCACAAGAATTGCCTTATGTCTGTCCCATGCATTCTTGAATTCTCCCACTGTTTTTGACTCCACTACCTCCTCAGGAAGGCTGATCCATGTATCCACAACCTCTCTGTGAAAAATACTTCTTCACATTACCTCTGAGCCCCCAACCCCATCTTCAAATTGCACCTTTGTTCTTGTACATCTCTTTTTCTGAAAGATGCTACCCTTTTGGACTTTCTTGATTCCCTTGAGGTACTTGAAAGTTTTTATCATGTCCCCTTCTCCCTCCTCTCCTCGGGGTGTACATATTAAGCTCCGTTAATCTCTCTTCATATGTCTTCTGGTGCAGACCCTGCACCATTTTAGTTGCCCTCTCTGGACAGCCTCCATTTTATCTATGTCCTTGCGGAGAAGGGGTCTCCAGAACTGCATTCAGTACTCCAGATGGGCTCTCACCAGCTGTCTGTACAGAGGGATAACAACTTCCGGTCTTCTGCTGGTGATGCCTCTCCTATTGATCCCAGAATCCCACCAGCCCTCCTTACTGTCTTCTCACATATGCTTGCCCACATTAAGGTCATCTGATATGACTAGCCCAGGTCCCTTTCCATGTTTCTTGTTGTTAGTATCTCACCCCTCATTGTGTACTCTTCCCATGGGTTTTGTTTCAGGTGTATTACTTTGCACTTCTTTGCATTGAATCTAAGCTGCCATACATTTGACCATTTCTCCAACCTTACAAAGTCCCTTTGCATCATTTCCACTCCAACTTGTATCGACCCTGTTGCAGATCTTTGTGTCGTCTGCAAAGAGACATACTTTTCCTTCCAGTCCCTCTGCAATGTCACTTATAAAGGCATTAAAGAGGACTGATCCCATACTGAACCCTGTGGTACCCCACTAGTAACCGCCTTTCTTCAGAGTGAACTCCGTTTACTATTACCCTCTGCGTCCTGTTGTCCAGCCAATTTTTACCCAGGCTACCATTTTGGGACCCACTCAAGGCTAGCTAGAGTTGCAAGAAAACTGTTTTGGAGAGTGTATTTAAAGGGATTGCAACAGAAGGACTATGAGACACAACAACCTATAGAAACATAGAAGATGACAGCAAAAGGAGACCATAGGTCCATCTAGTCTGCCCAAAGGTTACCAAGGCCTTCTATGGGTTCCGAGAACTAACCCCCTACCCTCTGTACCTTGTTGAGCTCTTACTCTGTCTCACCCTCTCTTGAAAGCTGATAGGTTTTAATGCCCACCACCTCGGTGGGCAGTCTATTCCATGGTTCAGTGACTCTTTCTGTGAAGAAATACTTCTTCAGAGCCCTTTGAAGCTTTCACCCTATAGCTTCCATTCATGTACCCTGGTGGTTGAGCCTTCTATTCTGCTAAAATTGTCTGAGCAGGGTATTTTGATAATGCACCCCATGAATTTGAATGTCTCAATCATATCACCCTGCTCCTTCTAGTCTCTAGAGAGTATCCGTTCAATGTCTTTAGTTGCTCCTTGTAAGAGAGCCCTGGAAGCCCTGAACCATCTCAGTTGCGTTTCTGTACACAGTCTCCAACCTATTCCTGTCCTTCTTAAGTGGGGCTCCAGAACTGGGCACAGTAATCCATGTGGGGTCTCACCAGGGACCTGTATAGTCAGAGGATTACTTCCTTGTCCCCACTGTCAAAACCTCTGCTATACACCCCAGCATTTTATTTCCTTTGCCGTAAGCTTTGTTGCATTGGCTTGACTGCTTAAGGGTGTCACATATGATAACCCTGAAATTCCTTTCCTCATGTGAGGTGTTGAGTTGAACCCACTGAGCCACTACTCTGCTGTTCCCCATACCATATGCAATGCCTTGCATTTTTTGCATTAAACTGTAGCTACCAGACCGTGGACCATCTCTTCAATTTTTCAGGTCTTTCTGCAGGTCCTTCACTGCCTTGGTGTTGTCAACCCCTACCACTAACTTTGTGTCATCTGCAAAGAGGTTATTTTGCCCTGGACACCTTCTCCAGTGTTACTAATGAACATATTAAAAGGGTCGGTTACAAGACCAATCTCTGTGGCACTCCACTAGTGACCTCACTCTCACCTGACCTCACCTTTGACCACCAGTCTCTTCTGCCTGCCTTCAGCCAGTTTCCACCCACCCTGACTATGTTCCCAGTAGTGCCTAGGTCCCTCTAACTCTTTAATAAGTGCTTATGTGGCACCAAATGAAAGGCCTTACTAAAATCGAGTATGGGAGATCCACTGTGTGGCCTTTATCTAATTTCTTAGTCACCCAGTCAAAGAACGAATGAGGTTTCTCTGGCATGCCCTCCCTGCTATGAACCCATGATGTCTCCCATCCTGAAGTCTGTTCTTTTCCAGATATTCTACTAGATCCTGTTTAATAAATGTTTCCAGTAATTTCCCAACTATAGATGTGTGGCTCACCAGCCTGTAATTGCCGGTTTTCTTCTACCCCCTCCCTTGTTTAGAGCTACCACATCTGCTCTTCTCAGTCCCTAGGCATGGTTCCCACCTATAGTGAGTGATTGAATAAATGGGCCAGAGGTCTGCAAATTCCTCGGCAAGTTCCCTCAGCACCTCAGGTGCATTCCTTCTGGTCCTGGCACTTTGTCTGCTTTAAGATGCTCCAGTGCTTCCCTGACCCTGTCTGTGGTGAATGTTGAAATGAGGTGATGAATCATATCTGCCTTGTTCACATTCACAGAGGAAAGTTAATTAGGCCACTACCCAATGCTCTGTTTGCTAGAATTTCCATAACTTTTCCTGTGCACTAGCTTTAGTTAATCAAAACATTATTGGGGAGAATGAAGTTCTAATCTTAGCAATTCTTTTATTATTTGTTCAAAATACCAACATTTGTGGTGAGCCAGCAAGAGACTTAAATCACCCAAAAACAGGTATGTGGAAGGACTGCAACCTAGACGTACCTGATGGTGGGAGTTGATATTCGGAGGAGACTGTTAACAGAAGGTCTTGCATTTAAGACTCAATCTAACAAGAATTAGGCAGGTTTAGAAAGCATGGAAGAATATATTGTTCATTTTGTTGTTGCCATGAGGCACAGGATTTTTCAAGGATGCTAATTGCCAGGCAGATTTTTGGGATATGTGAATGAACAGTTTTGCATGGAGTTATACAAGACACTCAAGGATAAGCTGAAAAATGGTTGCTGCCTGCAGGGGATGTATGTAACTGTCTTAGCCTTTAAAAGAAAAGATAAATGCATTAAGAAAAATGCTTCGAGATGAAAATGCATAATACGGATTTGCAGAAACAGTTAAATGAGAAGACTGAGATCAAACAAAACAATTGCAAGCCACTGTTATGCAAATGTAGTTTGACTATAGAGCTTGATGACACATGGTGTACTAGTGACACCCCGCGCCGTGAGTTGGAAAAGGAAAGATTATAGAGACTCAGAATTTACAAAGAAAATGAGAATGTGAAAACTGCTCTGAGAAAACAGGTTGATTTATTGGTGCAAGCTAAACAGGGGCACTGATATAGATCGCACACAGTGTAAAAGACAGATTGAGACCTGAAAAGAGAAATGCAAGTGTATTTGGGGTGTAGGCAGCGATGGTGCCTGAAATGATCCCATCAGCGCCACCACTCTGCAAAGCCACAAAACCAAACAGATTGTACCTACCTTTGATTCTGATACTGGGCAATTTGGGTAGCATGAGAAGGTCAGGAGAGTAAGGCATCTGAGACTGTGAGAAATGTACCACCCATGGCTCCAGTCACGTAAAGACAGAGACCAGAGAAGATCTCAGTGTAGTATGTCTTGCTGAACTGGAACAGACCCATAGGACACGTGTTATTGAGGAAACAAATGCAAAACCAGAAGCCATAGATAAGATGGTACAGACAGTAGGTGATTTTAGACCAGGTAAAGATGGCCCCTTTAGCACATGTTGAGGTTAGTCAACTGGGAAATTTGTATCACTTACAGGGCATGATAAGACCCGAGTTTTGATTGCCACCTTGCACTCCCAGCAATGGAGAGTAATGCCGAAAATATTGCAGGAAATAATCGGGCATGGGAGGAACATAAGTGGCTCTTTAGGAGAAATGGCTGGGAACATAAAGATATGTATCCATACATGTGCAACAGAAGACTTATCAAAGATCCCTTTATGCGCAAAAGAGCATATTGCTGGCATGCATGGAATTCGGCCCCGCATTTCAAATGTTATTAGAAGAACTCAGCCGGGTTTCTTCGGTAACCCCAACAACACTTTGGATTACTGTGGTAGACCAGCAGAGCATGTTTTAAACCATGCTTGAAAATATGCAGTTTGAAACAGCGGCCGGGCAAATGTGCGTTCCTGAGCTCTCTCTCTGCTTCCGGTAGTGTGGGATTTCAGCTCGTCCGGACAATAAACATGCGATGTAAAAACAGCAAAGCAGGTAAAAGTCTGAATTTTCAGACATTGAGGGTCATTCTAGAGTACTCATTTCATAGGAGGGTGAAAAGATATACACTGATGGGATGTAGGAAAAACGGATAGGGTAAAGCTGACAGTGCCCCTTTCATGTCTGCATGCAAACAGGAACCAAATGAGCCCCCAAAGCTTAAGCTAATATGTTACTTGCAGTTTATGACCACTTTGCATATGACATGGCACTGGCGGATGAATCCTTCAAGGGCTGCTTGTTATATAATGCACTGTCACACCTAAAGGCAGCAGTAAAGATGCATGTTAACCAACAGAACACTTATGGTGAGATTTTAGAGAAAATCAGGCTAACTTGAGAAGCTATACAGGGACCAAAAAGTAAACTGTCCAAAAGGTAGCTGTTGCTGTTACAGCACTCATGCAGCAGGCTCTTCAGGGGTCTGATGGGAATCAGGATTCATATGTGACATTTATGAATGAGGGACTAAATCCTACACCCTATAACCCAAATTATAGATGGGGAAGGGACAAGGAAGAGGGTGCAGAAGGTTCTATAGGATTCCAACTTGAACCATTTGGATGCAATGCAGCAACAGCTAGATGCCTTACAAGCCAGACTGGAAGCTGGTGCCACTCCAGCAGGGATGGGACTACTCGGCTCTGCATAGAAATAGGGACCTCTGTCATTTTGTTGCATCTGTGGAGATAGATGTATGGAGGTGTACAAATGTCAGTGCTTTGGTTGGAGGCTGCCAAAGCACTGTCGTGATTGACACGGTGCATCCATATCCATCTACAACAAGAGACAACCAAGTCAATCAGAATTTTCTTCAGGACTGGCATTTTCATTGCAGTCATTTGCAGGGAATGATGCAAGGGCAATGGAACTGATCCCATACCAGTTCAAATTGGGCATTTGGTGTGGAGCATAAGATGGCTATTATGGTAGTGCCACATCAGCAGCATATTTTGGGTGCAGATTTTCTGAATACATGTAAATGCATTGTAGACAGGTTAATCACATTTTGTGGAGAGTGGAAGGAATGGTTGAAATGGTGGAGTTACAGATATCAGATGCACATGCTGTTTTGCTATTAAGAAGTCTGCAGACTATGATGTAATAGAGGTACAGACAGAGCACGGATTGGATTGTGAGTGAGAAGTGTTTGCAGTGGTGAATGAGTGCTTGGAAGTGTTTGCCAATAGGACTGCAGCGAGGAATTTGGGGTAAAAATATGGAAATTGTCAAAGTTTTGAGCCTATGTTTGCAAAAATTCAATGTAGGCTCATAACTTTGTGGTGTTATAGTATTTTTACACCAAATTTTCAACATAACTTTATTAAGCAAATTTTCAGCATAGCCTTGTGGACCTGGCCTCATGAAGAAGGGTAGAGAAAATGTTCATCTCTGGCTAAAGATGATTTTGTGTAGGAACTGTGAAATCAACTTTCAGGATGCAAAAACACATTTTGGGCAGGAGTTGAAAATAACAGCTGCCACATTCGTGAGGTGCTGTAAAGAAATGACTATGTTGTAAATCTGGGGTAAAATATTTAAAATTACCAAAGTTATGAGCCTGCACTCACAAAATTCAACATAAGCTCATAATTGTATTATTTTAAAAATATTTTACACTAGATTGTTAAAATAACCTTCTTATGACCCCACTACATGAAGAAGGGAAAAGAAAATGTATGGCTCCTGCCTAAAGATGATTTAGCCTAGGTGCAGCAAAATCACCTTTCAGGACAGAAGAAAACATTTTGGCAAGGATATGAAAGAAGATAGCTGTCACATTCATGAGGTGCTGTAAAAGTTATGTCTGTGTTGTAAATTTGGGTCAAAATATTGAAAATTGCCAAAGTTACGAGACTGTGTTGTAAAATTAATGTGGCTACTAACTTTGTTATGTTACAGTATTTTACACCAAATTTTCAACATAACCTTGTTAAGAAAATTTCAACATAGCCTTGTTAAGACTCTGCCTCATGACGAAGGGTAGAGAAATGTTCATCTCCTGGCTTAAAGATGATTTGTGTAGGGACTGTGAAATCAACTTTCAGGATGCAAAACACATTTGGGGCAGGAGTTGAAAAATAGCAGCTGCCACATTCGTGAGTGCTGTAAAGAAATGACTATGTTGTAAATCTGGGGTAAAATATTTAAAATTACCAAAATTATGAGCCTGGACTCACAAAATTCAACATAAGCTCATAATTGCATTATTTTTATATTTTACACCAAATTTTCAACATAGCCTTCTTATGACCCCACATCATGAAGAAGGGCAGAGAAAATGTTCAGCTCCTGCTCGAAAGGTGATTTTGCCAAGGGCCACAAAATCACTTTTCGGATGAAGAAAACATTTTGGCAAGGATATAAAAATGATAGTTATCACATTCATGAGGTGCTGTAAAGATATGTCTATCTTGTAAATTTTAGATAAAAATATTCAAAATTGCCAAAGTTATGAGCCTCGTTCACAAAATTCAATGTAGGCTCATAACTTTGCTGTGTTATAGTATTTTTTACACCAAATTTTCAACATAGCCTTCTTATGACCCCATCTCATAATCAATGGCAGAAAAATGTTCATCTCCTGCCCCAAAGGTGAGTTTGCACAGGACCACAAAATCACCTTTTGGGATGTGAAAAACATTTTGGCAAGGATTTGAAAAATGACAGCTGTCACATTCATGAGGTGCTGTAAAGATATGGTGAAGTTGTAAATCTGAGGTACAAATATTGAAAATTACCAAAGTTATGAGCCTGCATTTGCAAAATTCAATGTATGCTCATAACTTTGACGTGTTTTAATATTTTGACACCAAATTTTCAACATAGCTTCTCTAACTCCACCTTATGAACAAGGGCAGAGAAATGTTTAGCTCCTGCTCAAAAGGTAATTTTGTGCAGGGGCCACAAAATCACCTTTCAGAACAGATTTTCTTAATGACAGTGTGATTGTTCATGAGGCTGGGTCCCAAAAAGGCAAGCTGAAAATTCTGGACAGAAATATGAAAAAAATGACCAAGTCATGCTACTAAGTTCCTAAACACTATTGAAATACATAGAAACTGCATAACTGTTTCTTCAGCTCATGGTCTTGCTTTGAAGAGTGAAGCGTGTCTATGGTCAGAGAGGATTACAGTCGCTGGACCCCTGATGGGTAGTAAGGGCTTATGGGGAGGGGTGTTGGATGCTGAGTGGCGTGGTCAGGTGGGGGGAAGAGTGGCAGCACAAATACATTAATGGACAGGGTTTTTACAGGTTAAAAAATTAGGATTCCTGCACTGGGGTTTGGTCATCCCCATGCCACTGGATTTGTGATCAGAATACTGGGGGATTGGGCACCCCAAATGTCACTATTATGTTTCTGGGGGTGTTGGGTGGTCAGTGCTGGGAGGGAGGGTTGGGTGGGGGAGTGATGGCACAAATACATTGATGGACAGGGTTTTTACAGGTTAAAAAATGAGGATTCCTGCACTGGGATTGGGCACCCCAGTGCCACTGTTATGATTCGGGCGTGGGGTGGTGGATGCTGAAAGGGAGGGTCAGCTGGGGAGGAAAAATATAGAAAAAAGTGAGGATTTCTGCACTGGTGGATTGGGCACCCCCAGTTGCCACTGGATTAATGATCAGGACACTGAGGATTGGGCACCCCAGTGTCACTATTTTTGTTTCTAGGGGTGGAGTAGTGGGTGCTGGGATGGAGGGTTGGGTGGGGGATACATGATAATTTTAAAAAAGAAATAAGCTATCATGGTTGGATATTTGCACAGTCCACTGTGATCAACATAGTAGCCAGACAGTACTGCACATGGCTAGTGGTCATTGCATATACAATACTGTCTAGTGGCCATCTTAGACACAAAAGAGTGTGTCGTGTTCTACTATGACTGCCAACAGAGGCAAAACATAGGCAGTGCAACTGCCAATGAAACAGCCGGCGGGTACTTCACGGTCACGAGGTGACTGTGTGGAACCCAATATGTTTGGTTGGAAGGAATACACTGCCTGCTTTTACTGTAGCAGAGGTTGCAGGGCTATGCCCACTGCATCCCTAAAATGACTGTGGAGGATGCAAGCTTGTGTGTTGATTCAAGGGGATGACCCTTCACCTCAAAAAACAATACAAGCTTCCCAAAGGAAGCAGAGCCTTTTACAGAAAATCACTGAGTCCTTATTGCAGCAGCATGTGTTACATAAGTGTACCTCTAGAAACTGATAGACCTATTTGGCCTATGAGGAAGCCTGATGGCTCATGGAGGTTGACAACTGATTATTTATTTATTTTATTTATTGAATTTTGTTGACCTAGTAAGCCCACTGGGCCTAGAAGTCCCTTTTCAGAGGCGACTGGGGAGAGGGGATACAGATGGTAAGCAGCTGAAATTGAACCAGATTAAGCTGTTGGTGGTATTTTTAGTGAATGGGAGAAATTTGGCCAGGACACAGGGGAAATTCCCTACTGTTTGCCAGTAGGGGGACCCTTGAGCCATCAAAGGATGGCTGCCTCAGTTGATGTGCTGTCGGGCAGGAAGGATGTGTTACCATCTGAGGAACAGGTCTCTCTTCAGCTTTATTATTGCCTAGCATGGATGTTTCTTGCACTCTGAGAAGCCTGGAAAGTTTCAGCCTTTGGTTGCTTCTCCTGTTTCACCTGCCTTGCCTTGTAATGGACGCCATGGAAGCCTCGTTCGGATTCTCCAGATTTGGATGTTGTCTCTGCTTCTCCAGAGTTGAATCGCCTCTTGTACTTGGAGGAACAACGGTTTTGGACATCAAAAGGATCTTCCTCGACGTTTTTCATTCTTCGCCTACCCTTGCTCCTGTTTGAGGCGCTGTTATGTAATGCAGTCGAGTTTCCAAGAAACCTCTCGCTGTGAAACGCCGACTGCAAGCGGCGTTGTTTTTTCACCATGCTGGTCAGGATCAAGCGACCGCTTCGGTGTTCTCTTTTCAGCTGACAAGATTCTGTTCGTTCGGTGCGTGTTGTTAAAAAGGCCCTAGTAAATTGCATTGGGCAGACACCCCAGTACCTGCTGGAGATGCTTGGACTGTCGAAAACTCACTCCAGCGGCTGGTTGGGTGCGCTCCCCAGACACTGGTTCCTGGATCTCTGGCCTCTCTCTATCAAGATCCCTGGTGTTCACCTTGTCTCTGCCTCTCCCCTTTGGTACAGCCTGTAGTTACTGTCTCTATACCTCTGACTGCTGGTTTACCTGTTGAACCCCTCCAAATGGATTCTCTTCAGCCTGAACTTGATTCTGCTGTCCCTCACCCAGATTCCCTCTCCCTCTTCCTGGTTCTACTCCTATTATGGTGTCTCCTGGTTCTACTCCCATTACTTGGATCCTGCTTCCCTTTCCTGGTACTACTACTCACATTTCTCCTCCACCTCTCCTCAGACTTTGATTTTACGATACACCCTGATTTTCAACTGGGAGGAATATGGATTCTTGTACTCAGCCTGGTGATGAAGATACTGCTGCCCTTAGTGATGATTCTGTGTTTTCTGATATTCCCAAATCCATTCCTCCAGAGTTAAGTAATGCTCCCTAGAGGCTCCCCTTTGGTTGCCTTTCAAATCTTATGCTTCTTTTTTTTCTACCCCAGTCTCCTCTGCTAAAAGACATAATGCTGTTCTGTATTATCTACAAAGGGATTAGATGTTTTTCCGGATCGGGTTTATATGGGTCGTCAGTTATTGGAAACACAATTTACATTTTCAGGTTTCAGAATTGTATGCTCTTATTCATGTGTTTGGTGAATCTATATTTGATGTCAGTTTTAAGTTACATAGTGGTCTTGAAAAGCTTTGGGCTCGTTATCAACAGAGTTAAGACTACCCCTTGTGTTTTGAGTCATTCCACCTACAAACCTTCCCATAAAACCATTACGGTTCTTTTCCGCAGTGAAGGGGTTAGTGTGACTGA
Source organism: Neoceratodus forsteri (assembly GCA_016271365.2). Lineage (NCBI taxonomy): Eukaryota > Metazoa > Chordata > Ceratodontiformes > Ceratodontidae > Neoceratodus > Neoceratodus forsteri. The sequence continues at coordinate 447,531,053 of CM028131.1, read as the reverse complement.
CTTTATATTGGTTGAAACAACGATGTACTGTGTTCAGTCATCCTGAAGCGATCTTTGATTCTGAGGATTTGGACAGGTGGTTGGAAAATCTGTGTTCTACTACACACTACGGATGGGTCCCCTGTCATCTTCCCAATAGTTTTTTCTGGGTAGGGACCGGGAGTTTTGTTTACCAGGGCAACCTCGGATCTGTTATAAATGTGGCCTTTCTGGGCACATTAGTAGCACTGTGACCAACTAAAGTGTTCCCTGTGTCAAATGACTGGTCATCTTAGTAAACAATGTCCAAACCAGGTTAGATGTAATCTTTGTGGGGTGGAAAGCCGCGTTTATATGACTTATCCAAAGCTGTCATCAGACATTTCCTTTCTGCTGACAGATGAGCAGCGCCTTTTGATTTCACTGGCCCAAAGGAAGATGGCTAACCCACTGAATTCACAGTCAGTCTTGAATGTCTCTCCTGTAAATTTACCTGTTGCCCGATCCTGACCCTCTCCTCCCCCTCTGAGGTTGGTGATCTTGGTCCTGGGGCTGTGCCTCTTCCCTCTCTTCTTCTCTCTTGGATGTTCTTCCCCTGATTCTTCTACTGTCTCTTTCTCGGTTTCTGCTCCTACAAATTTGTCTGCCTCTATGCCCCCCTTCTTCTCTGAAGACCCTCCTGTCCGCGATCCTCTACTCGAAGAGGTCTCTGGGGCCTTACCCACCCCCAAATGTCCAAAACCTCCTTTCCTGATGTTTCCAATAGATTTTCGTTCTCTTAACTACTGAACAGTCTGACACTGATTCAGTTTGTTCTTCTGCTGATTCTATTATACAGAAGGACAATGTGAGTCTATCTTGACTGATAGCCACGGGATGGTTTTACTCAACCCCCCGTCAGCAAGGGTAAGTCTCGGAAAAAAAGCATTGAGCTTCTCTTTCTCCCTCTGACTTCCATGACTCTTTCCTTCCCTTCCTTCTTTTGACTACCAATGTTAACAGTATTAGAATAACCTGAGATGGACTATAGTGTCTTTTTACAGTCCTTTTTCCCCAGGTATATTTTTTTTACAAGATACTAGACTGCACTCTATCCCTGAAATTTCGCTTTCCACTAAGGAATGGAATACAGGACTTTCCTATTAGTCTGTTGGCCCTGAACGATGTACAGGGGTTGGTATCCTTTTCATCTTATTAATCCATCAATAGTCAGAGTGTTGGATCTTGTCCCGGATCGGGTTCTGCTTGTGGAATTTCTCTTGAATGCTGTTTTTAGACTCATTAATATTTACGCTCCTCAGGCTAAAGCTGACCGCATACTTCTTTTCAGCACATTAGTCCCTTTCACATATAGCTTATTTTGTAGATTTGTGGGGATTTAATTGCAGTTTAAGTTTGGCTGATAGAGTATGTCTCCAAACTACAAAACTTTTTGGGACATGGCCCCTAAAAAGTAGTAAACAAGGCACATCTTAAAGATGCTGTTTTGTTTTCAGCAACGGGGCAGTAAACGCATCTTTTTAAGGTTCTTTATCCACACGTATTGATTTTTCTTTTTGTCTTCTACTTTGCCTCTTCACTCTGTCTCTGTTGATCCGACTCCTTACTCGGACCATCGCCTAATTCAGACTTCTTTAGGACCCGCTGCCCCCAAAGGTCCGGGATATTGGAAATTAAATTCCAAACTTTTACAGGACTCCTGCCTCCTGCATTTAGGTTTCTGATTTTTTGTCTTGTAGGAATCGTTATTTCCTTTATATGAGGGACCCCATTGTTTGGTGGTTGGACATGAAATCTGGAACTTAGCTTCTTGCTCATTTCTAGGGTAGGCATTCTCGGAAAATGCTTACATTTCTTATTTGAGCGACCAAAACAACTTCAACATTTATTTTCCCTTTCACAACTTACTTTTACATGATTTCTCGACTCAGATTTCCCATTTTCAGGAGAAAATGAAACAATATCATCTAACGCAATTTTGGATGTAGAGTCCTCGCAGCACCATGAAATGCATGGCCCTTTTTTTTCACACTTGTCCCATTTTGAATCACAAAAGTGATTAGGTCTAACACCATTTCTGCTCTTTATGATGGTCAGGGTAAGGTTCAAGAGGACCAACAGAACATTGTCCATATTGCCTCGGATTTTGCAGCCTCCTTGTTTTCAGTGCCCTCGGTACAACAATATGATTTCTCTTCTTTTTTAACAAAATTCAAGTTCCCCAGGCCCACATTCACATCGTTTAGGCCTACTAGCTCCCCTTTCCATGCAGGAAGTTGCTACTGCTATTCAATCCCTGTCTAAAGTAAAGCCCTGGGTCTGATGGGCTTTTCTTCTGATTTGTATAATTTTTTGAAAGGTGAACTGTTGAGGAACTCACCGCGGTTTATAATGCTATCTTATGGACAAAATCAGTCCCTTTTGAAATGTCTACTGGGGCTCTTGTTTTTCTTTTTAAAGATAAAGGTGACAGGTTAGATTTATCTAATTGGTGCCCTATTAGTCTGTTAAATACAGATTTTAAGATCCTTTCAAGTTATTAAATGCAAGATTGTTATCAGTAGCTAAATTCTTGATTTCCCTGCTCAATCTTGCACTGTACCAGGAAATTTGATAACTGACCAATTGATCTTATTACGTGATATTTTCTCTCATGATGCTATTTCTCCTGCTGCTGGTTTTGTTCTTTCTTTGTACCAGCGTGAAGCATTTGATAAGGTAGCCCATGTTTTTTATGGAATGTACTGAAGCATTATGGTATCCCTGTTACATTTATCTCTTGGCTACAAGCTCTCTATCAGACTGCTACAGTACATCCCTGTATTAATGGGTTCTTGGGCCCCCATGTTCCCATTAAGACAGGGGTTCAGCAAGGGTGTCCAATTAGCCCCTATTATATATTTTTAGTATCAATCCTTTATTGAGACTTCTCCAGTCCTCTTCTCGCATTGACCCCATTAAATTGTCTTCTTTTACCGTTCCTATAGAGCTTTGGCCCTATGCAGATGATTTAATTCTGTTAGTGGGGAATGTTTCTTCCACTGTTGATGCCCTATCTATTTGTACAGATTATGGTTCCGCCTCAGGGACTAGTTTAAATTTACTGATATGTGTTGGTAAGCCTTTGAGTAGCCAAATGGCCCCTCAGGGTCAAGTCGCTGGTCTTCCAGTGTACTTTGGGTCCTTTGAAAATTTTGGGAATTGAATTTGGGTCCCTCAAATGGATGTGGACAATTGGGATAAAAATTGTTGATTGGCACTAGTATGGTTCAGACTTGGAACCAGACAAAAATGAGTTATGGTAAAAGGGTTTATATGATCTGTACCTATTTGGTGCCACTTTTTTATTTCTTAGCTCAGTATTTCCTCTCCTAAATCAAGGGAAGTAAAAATGTATTGTTTATTTTTTCAGTCTTTTGGGGTAGCTGCCTAAACTCTATTAAAAGAAATGTTTTATACTTACCTCAAAACATGGAGGACAGCATATGATTAATCCTGTTTTGTTTTTTTTCTGTCAATTTTTGTATGCTAATTTTAGACCTTTGTTTCATTCACCTGAAAAATATTGGTGTGATCTTTTGTTTCCTCCATTTCTCCTTGGTTTGCAGCATGGGATTTAGGAACCTTGCATCAGATGTGTGCAATCTCCCAAGTATTTATGTGATGTGTTTGTTAAACTTAAAACTTGGGGATCACCAGTCGTCATATGATTTCCTCTCAAAAACAAGTTATACGCTTTTGTTTTGGAGACGATTTTGGTGTTTTAGAGGTATTTCCAAATGCCCCGTTTCTACACCATGAGGCCTTGCTTCTCTTTTTAACTGAACCTCAGATCCCTTATAAATTTAGAGATCATCATTGGTTAAATTGTCATGAGAGATTGAATGTAAAAGCTAATAAAAACATAAGAGGGTGGAAGAACGTATTTGTTCCAGACCAGGATGCATTGATCAATCTGAAACTCTCCTGCATTTATATTTTTCTTGTTCCTACATCTGTGATTTTGGAAATTTCTTTATGATAAGTCTCACCTACCCTTTTTTTTGCATCTCACCTATCCAGCTCTTTTATATGGTGCTTATCCCAATAATTGGTCTACCTGGGATAGGAGTTCACTGTTTGTTATTTTTCTATCGTTAAATGGTTTATTTGGCATTCTCAATGTATGCTTACTCTTACAACAGAAGGAACTTTCGTACCATGAACTTTATAATAACATTTTTAAGTCCATACATGCAGTTTATTTTTCAGAATCTAGGACTCTTCCACGGATTCATTTGTTGACCATCTGGTGGAACTTGCCTTGATTACTAACAATGATTTTCCAATTACTTGAAGTACATATTGGCGTGTGTTCAATTGTTTTTTTTTCCTTTTCTGTTCAATTTATGTTAATTTGCAATTGTTCATTTTTCTGTTTTGCTATGTGTGATTTCCTTAATAAAACTTCCCTACTCTTTTCAATAAGTGCCATGGGATCTTTAGCATGCACCTAAACTACCACCAATCCAGGCAGATGGGACTTCGGTTTAACATCTCATCCGAGAAGACAGCACTTCAGAAGTGCAGAACCCCCATGCTGCACTACAGTGTCAGTATTGGGATATTAACAAGTGCCAGATGTGGGAACTGAACCCACAGCCCTCTGATCCCCGGTCTCAGAGAGAGTGTGCTACCTACTGAGCCACTGACATTGATATTATGGGAGGCTTAATCAGACTACACCTGCTTGTGCCCCCACAGTGGCATTAGTGCCAGATATCTTGGCTCAGTTGGCTCCTACAACCAAGTGATTTTCTGTATTAGACATTTCTAATGGCTTTTGGTCTATTCCCATGCATCCAGAATACATATTACATATTAAATACAAGGTTGCTTTTTACCTTTTAGGGACAACAGTACACCTGGACTTACCTGCCTCAGAGTTTTCATACCTCACTCTCTATTTTCCATCAGCATATGAAGGAGGCTTTACAAGACTTCTAAGCTAGAGTGCCTCCTCCATTGTGTTGATGATTTGTTGCTAGCCAATTCCGCATAATCAGAACATGTGGGTTTGTTGAAAGAGCTTCTGATGATTTTGATGTAGAAAGGGCTAAAGGTAAACCCTTGGAAAGCATAGCTGATGAAACAACAGGTTACTTTTCTGAGTCTTATCCTTGAAAGGAGGGGCTCACACCTGATCAACACAAGATCGAGGTAATCAGGCGCTTGCCCTATCAACTTCAGAAATGACACTCAGGACATTTTTAAGCCTTGTAAGATACTCTAGGAATTTTATTCCCCATTTGCTGATCTTGCTAAGCCATTATATGACATTTTAAAGAAAGGAGTATAGAAAGTAAAGTGTAAATGGACACTGGCATGTACAGAGCCAGCACAGGCCCTGAAAGAAGCCCTAACAAAGGCCCTGACCCTGAATACCCAGACCAGGCTTTACCCTTCCATCTAGAGGTAGCTGCATCCTTCAGAGCACTCTGTTTCTGCTGTTCTGGCACAGGTACATCATGGTACATCATGGGCATGGTCTCTAGAATTCTCGGCCGCAGAGATTTTTGTAACACTTGCACTAGAACTTTCTATGTGTGCTGTGAATTTACTCTTCTTGGTGATTTTTATTAATATTTCTGTTTATCCATAGAATCTGGTTCCCGTCCCTCTTTTATATCAAAACCCCATATGCTCAGAATTTGATGTTATCAGTGCTATAACATCATACATTAGCTAATGAAATGGCTACATTCTGCAACAGAAATAAACAGTCACTTATCTACCACAGCTCCCACTGCCAGAGGTAGTGGCACAGCACATCATGCATGGTGATATTTGCTCAACCTGCACTACAGCCTAATACAATTTTCAGTCTTACATTGTTGCACTAGGGCAAACTTAAACAAAACCTTGTCAATAGCACAGACCTGTTAAGTCCATACCTCACTTTGTACAAACCTATTTGTGCCTTTAAGGTATAGAGATGCTATCTGAAATGAATAACTGGTAAAATGAATTTAACTGTCTAAATTTTAAGAAAAATAATATGCCCAGAAAAGTGAAAGATAATAATGTGTACACCTGTTGAAAGAACAGACCTGTTAAATAAATAATTGCACTGTACGCATTTTTGCCATGGTTATTGATTACATATTGTCATTGGTTGATAGAAATGTTATGCAGGGACTGCTGTTGGGCCAGAGGGTAGCATGCTGTGTTTCCATGCTGGCAACTCAGGTTGAGATTAGCTCTGGGAGCTGGCTGGACAGCACGAGGACTGGTGGAACACATCACTGCTCAGAGCCTGGGAATGTATGGTGCAGTGTTCTGTCACATGGTGGACACATTGTGATGGGCGGAGAGCTGTATCTCACAAGTGGTTCACATGCATGTCATGGCCTGATGGTGTTATGCAGTGTGTCAGGAAAGCAGGTTGACGTGGAAAATGAGTTTTGCAATAACTCCTCTATTCAATTTCCAATGGGACCTGTATGAATGAGGATGCAAGTTCATGGAAATAAAAAAAAATATATATATATATATATATATATATATATATATATATATATGTACAGTGTATATATATATATATATATATATATATATATATATATATATACACACACCCACACACATACAGTATTTCTGTCTCTCCACCACACACACACACTCATATTTGTTTGTATGTTACAGATTGCATATAATTATACAATGGCAATCAAAAATCCTGTTGTCTGATTGGTCAGTGTGTGCCTCAGACAGTGATGATATTAAGCTATAACATCACTGTATTAAGTCCAGGACACACATATGACCCTATAACAGGAATCATGCTACTGTCAAAGTTACCGGTGCTCTGAATGGTCAGTAAAGCCGTGACAGCTTCAGCACCCCAAATTTCTTTTCTGTGTCTGTCACTCACACCAAGTACCACAGTTCAGCCCCAGAGTTCAGTCCATAAAAGAAATAGATTGCTAGCAGCATTTTGTTCCCAGAACGAGTGGCTTGAGTGAACTGCGCTAAGCCGCGACCTATGATCGCGTCGCGTCACTGAAGCTGCTCTCAGGACAAAATGCTGGCAAAAATAACTGTTCCTGCGTTGTAACCCTCATTAGCCTCTCACTACTCTAGCTGCCACAATATTGTTTAACCAGTGAAGCTGTCACAGCTTCACATTCCAACTTCCTTTGCTCTTCATCCAGGCCGCAAAGATAACGGAAAGTGTAAGAAGCACTGTGAGTGCTACCATACTCGATTAACACAGCACTGACTGACTTTCCCTACCGTGCTCCACTTGCAGATGACAGGTTCCTTCTCTCCACAGACAGCGACCGCTCACAACATCCCAAAACAAACCAAAAAGTAACCAAAAAGCCATAAAGCCAAACGAAGTTTTCACCCTCCCTAAGAACACCTCAGTGAGAAGCTCTCATCACTGGTAAAGCAGCATCACTCAAGCAACAGCGCCACCTAGTGTTGCAAAAATAGGGATTTTTTTTTTTTTGAAATGTATACCTACCCACATAAAATCAAATAAAAATAAATAAAACTTATACTTTTTCCTTTCTTCTTTTTGTTTACCACACAAGCCATTGTATAATAGCAATAAGGCACTCCAGGGATGTGTGTTGTGTAATACGTCCTCCTGGGGTGGAGGAAGCACTCGGCTTAGCCTGGGTGGCCAGTCCCACCCCAGGAGTAACGATAATCTAATAACCGCCTGTCATGCTATATTGTGAATACTCTAATGGCAGTCCTCTGTGTGATTGGTCAGTGTGTACCTGGCACAGTGATGATATTACACAATAACATCACTGTATGAAGTCCGGCACACACATGACCATATAACACACAGAAAACTCATCCTCCGATGCTGAACCTGTCACATCTTAACTCGTCACTCACTCCAATCAACAGCTATTTGGTCTCGATGCAGCAGTAACACAAAATAACACAGCTCAGCCTCTGAACTCAATTTAATTTTGTTCTTATTTTCTCCAAACAGCAAGTGGCTTCACTTCTTCCTAAATGAGAGAATTCTGCAAACCACACTGACCTTAACTACGGTCACGTGGCTTCTTCTTCAGAGAAAATGCCATGAACAAAATTCAGTTTCAAGACCCCCTGCTGAGACATTCCAGCTCCAACTAGTGCAAGAATGTTTTACTGCTGAAATCCTCACAGACTATAACATTCCCACTGTTCCTCGATCTTCCTCCCGAGTCCCCACAAAAAAAAAACGAAACCATGAACAACTACTGTACGCGTGTGTGTGGTGTTCAAACCAAGCAGCTCCACTTACCGACTGGCGGCTCCGTTTTCTTTCCTACACAAACACAGAGCAACACTTCACAATGCCCTGATGAGATGAATAACTGAAAAAAAATGAATTAAATTGGGAGCGGGACACTAATAAGTCACAATCTCAGAAACACAGAAGGGGAGCATGAAGCAGAAACCACCTACTGGACTACTTTTCTTATCTCTCCAATATATGCCTCCCATACAAAAGAATAAAAATTTCACAAGAAAAACAATTTTTAAAAAGCTTTTATTACTTTTTAAAGCGAGCCATTGTATAATAGTAATAAGGCACTCCAGGGATATGTGTTATTGCTATAACGTCACTCCTGGGGTGGCGGAAGCACTAAACTTAGCCTGGGTGGCCGTACACCCAGGAGTGGCCTGTGCATACCACCCCTGCTCGTGCATATTAAGCTATATATAAGTGATACACAGTGGGAACCTCATGAGTGGTGAAAGCACATACAAATATATAAGTAGACAGTGGAAACCTCATTAGTGGGATAGATAGCATGCATATAGAAATACCTTATTTATCACATAAGATCCCTCTGCATATGTCATTTATGCAACAGGCTAGGACTTTAAGGGAGAGACATTTGTTTTGCTTTTTAGGCATAAATTATTTTTATAAGTCTGAAATTTTTTGAACTAGTGTTACTGTGCTTTCCACCACCCTGATTACTATAACCACTGCCATGAAGTGAAGTCAGGATGACAAGTTGACACTGTTATGTGGTAGTTTGTTAGTGCTGCAGAACTTCATAGAAATTACAAACCACGCGGCAGAAGTTCTGCAGCAAATGGTAGTCTTGCCATGAGAACTTGGTCCCACTGTGCCGCAAAAAGTAGGGCCCTGATCATGGGAAGTTGTTGCCCATAGCATATGCTCCTTGAATGTAAATCGTAGTGAGGAGAATTATACACAGTGTGAAAAAAATTGTAAGCTACATTCGGGTTGTTGAAACACCCCTTATATTGTGGGCTTGCATCCTCTTATCTTACATACTTGTCACACTCACACTTAGTATCTACTGTCAGACAGAGTTAAGGATGGAGTAGTTTCAAATGCAAGTTTAACCCATTAGGCATTGTTTCTGCAAGACAAGAACATAGCCATTAAGCATGAGACTGCTCCATGTATGTTAGCACATTCTCTCCTGTATGAGGGAGAACCTCATGAATGTTCTGAGAGGATTATGGGCCAGAGGCCAGATCAGTGTTTAAGGTGCTACCAGGAAGGCACTCCATTACAAAGGAAATTCAGGCCTTTAGAAACATAGAAGTTGTCAGCAGGCAGGGACTGTACGATCCATCAAGTCTGCCCTGGCTTCCTACCCCCTATTTAGCTGCCTGCTTGTGTATCCCACAGAGTCTGTCCCATGTCCGCTTGAATTCCCCACTGTCTTGGCTCCTATAACTCCCTCTCTGGGCTATTCCATGGTTCCACAACACGCTCTGTGAAGAAGAATTTCCTCGTATTGCTTCTGAACTTTCCTCCTTAAGTTGAAGATTGTGACCTCTAGTCCTGCTGTAGTTCTTTACCTGAAAGAGGTTCTGCACTTGCACCCTGTTGTTGCCTTTAAGGTATCTATATGTTTCTATCATGTCTCCACAATTCCTGTGTTGTTCTAGGAGTATAATTTGAGGTCATCCAGTCTTGCCTCACGGTTTCTGATGCAAGCCCTGAACCATCTTTGTTGCTCTTCTCTGTATCATCTCCAGCCTATCTGTGCCCTTCCTGAGGTGTGGCCTCCAGAAATGGACACAGTACTCCAGGTGATGCCTGACCAGGGACCGATACAGGCATGATTACTTCATGCCTTCTGCTCATGATGCCCCTCCTATGCATCCCAGGATACCATTAGCCTTTAGTGCTGCCTTTTCACATTGTCTACTGACCTTGAGGTCATCTGATATGATCACCCCTAGGTCTCGCTTCTGCCTGGTAGCCACCAGCTGCTCCCTTCCATTGAGTACCATTTCTCTGAGTTACACTTTCCCAGATGCATGACCTTGCATTTTTGGCATTGAATTTCAATTGCCAGATCCTGGACCACTCTACCAGTTTTTGGAGATCAGTTTCCATGCTTTGCTGTCGTTCTGTTGTGGCTACCCTGTTGCCAGTTTCAGCGTCATCTGCAAATGGCACACCTTTCCCTCAGTTCATCTGCAATGTCACTGATGAATATGTTGAAGAAGTTCAGCCCTAGAACTGAGCCTGCAGGACCCTGCTAGTCACCTCCCTCCACAGACAGAGTGTCATTTACTAATACTCTCTGAGTTCTCCAATGTAACCAGTTTCTGACCCAGTTTGTAACCTCAGGCCCCAATTCCCATGTTCTCCACTTTTTGACTAGTATCCTGAGCAGAATGGGTCAAAAGCTTTGCTGAAGTCAGGTAAACCACATCCACTGCCCTGCCCTGCCCTGCCCTGATCCACTGTTTTGGTGACCCAATTGAAAAAATCAACCAGGTTTGTCTGGCAGGACCTGCATGCCTTGAAACCATGTTGATTTTTGTTGAGCTGACCAGTTTCCTCCAAAAGCTATGATTCTTTCCTTCAGTAGGGACTCCATCAGTTTTCCCGACCGACATTAGACTAACCAGATGGTAGTTACCTGGCTGTTCCTTGCTTCCACGCTTGTGGGTGGTACTACTGTTGCACTCTTACAATCTTCCGGCACCTCCCACTCCTTAATGACATGTTGAAGAGAACTGCTAAGGGGCAGTCTTTAACTTCTATTTCCTCCAGAACCTTTCCTCAATGAAGGGACCCATGTATTCCTTCAGTCAGACACTTCTTTATGCCTATTGTTGGTCTGTTACTATCTGCTTTCTGTGTAAAGACTGAGCAGAAGTACTCACTGAGTGCCTCTGCCTTCTCCCCATCTTGCTCTGTGGTTTGTCCATCTTTTTTGTGATTCTAACAATGCCCCTTTGGTCTTCCTTTTTCACGTATGTACATGTAGAAGGGTTTTGTTACCCTTTTTACTTCTATCCTCTGAAAGACACAGTTGCTTTACTTGCTATATACCTTCCTTCCGCCCTCAAGATCCTCTCAAACGGGTAGATTCCCTGAACCCCGCATCCTACCTTAATCATGTGCCTCCCCGTTCTCTACCCCATTCTATTTCTTCTTGCCTGTCTTTCTCCCTACTGCATGCCCCAAAAGCCTGCTTTCCCTCCCTCCCCACAACTTCCACATTCCTCATCCTTCCTCCACATAGGCACGCTGCACTCTGGTCACTGCCCTTGCCCATGGTCCATCCGACCACCATGAAACTGTCCTACACCACTGGTCCCTGGCCCTCCCTCTGGTCCCCTCCCCCATCTACGCTTACCTCACCCACTATCGTTGGCGCTTGGCAGCTTCGAGATGCTAGCAGGCGCAAACATTCCCTTAAGAAATCGCCCACTGGCTCCTTGAGGCTAGTCCTCTCCTCCTCCTCATGCTGTCAGGCAGCGTGCACCCAGACCCTGGCCCATTCTTCTCAAAGCCACTAATCTGAGCAAGCTTTCAGGTGCCCTCTCATTCATATCAATCAACATCTGCAGCCTCCTTCCTAAAATGGTTGTCCTACAGGCCTTCACCAGCCAGCACTGCCTTGACATCCTGGCAGTTGTCGAAACCTGGCTCACACCATGCAATCAGCCTTCCTGGCTACAATGTCTTTAGGCTGGATTGCCTCTCCAAAGAAGTGGGGGCTGCACTCTCTACCTAAAGACTCCATACAAGGGCACCACATCATTACCTCACTCCAACCCACAACTGCTCAGATATTGCCAGTGAGAATCCTTCTTGGAGCCCAAAACAAAACCCTCACTGTTGCCACCATCATCTCCTTCAAAGAACAGGGAACTGGTCTAACAGCTGTTCTTGACTTTGTAAAGTCTCCCACGGACACAGAATCCATCCTCCTAGGCTTCAACATCAACTGGCCTGTGCCCGATGCTGGTGCACACAGGGATACCATTGTTGTGAGCGAACCTCACACAAATTGTTGTCTCACCAACCAGGAAAATTACAGGACTGGCACCAGCACACTCTTGGACTGGATCCTTACCAGTCACCCATCATGGATATCTAACACTATTGTCCTCCTTGACTCTCTCAGCGATCACTCCCTGTTAGCCACACCTGGTCAAATAAATTCATCAAATAACCACCAAAACAATTACCAGCAGGGTTCTACCCAGTGGTCACCTTCCTCAACTCAAATCCCACCTCCTCCATCAAGACAGTATCTTCAATGCAACAGCGTAAACACTGCCCTTGACCACTTCATAAATATCTTCACTGTGGCCTGTGACACGTATGTTCCTATTAAGAACACAAAGTCAAATCACTCAGTAACTCTTGGCTCACAAGTGACCTCCTTAGGATGCTAAAACAAGAGACCACCTATGGGAGCTGGCGGAAACTCTGGAAGGCAAAGCGACATCCAAGACTACAAGCGTGCCCAATGACTGCACCAAAACCATCCGGCAAATGAAGTCAGCCTACTATAAGCATGCCCTCACTAACTCCTGGGGCAGTGGTCAGGAATTCTGGAAAACATAAAGGAACTCACCAGGAATCCACCCAAAACTCCCCATCAATACTCAACATCAACGAAACCACAACCCTGAACCCAAAAACCATTGCAGATACCTTTAACAAAGCCTTTACCGACCTCAACACTGTCCTATCTCAAAGATGGTGAAGCCCTCTGTCTGCAATGAACACTACTCCACCAGCTCCCTGCTTCTACTTCAAAGCAGTCAAGGCTCACCAAGTACACAAATATGTTACCAAAGCCCTTTGTAAAATCACGATTCAGTAATGACTCCTCGATCTCAAAATCCTGTCTCTCACACTTGATGAAATGCTTAGTCCTCTGACCAGAATTTTCAAACTCTCCCTCAGCCATAGCCAGTTCCCCGGACAGATAGAAATCTGCCACTGTCACCCCAATCCGTAAAAGTGGTGACAAACTGCCCACGATAACTACAGACCTATCTCCCTACTACCCCCACTCTCAAGGCACTAGAATGCATCGTCTGGGACCAGCTCACAGAATACCTGGATATGTACAACATCCTGTGTAAGCAACAACACGGGTTCCACAAGAGCACAGCACCTCCACAGCCCTACTTGAATTCACTGGCACAATCCACAGCGCACTTGATTCGGTGAATTACTAGGCTCAATCTACATTGACTTAACTAAAGCCTTCGACACCGTCAATCACTGCCTCCTACTTGTCCAGCTTCAGAACACTGGGCTGTCAACCAACACCATTGGCTGGTTTAAAAGCTACCATGAAGAACGGTCCCAAACAGTAAGAATCGCTGATACACTCTCGGACCCTAGACCAGTCCTCTCAGGTCCTCCAGGGCTCCATTCTGGGACCTCCTCTTCAGCCTATTATTAAACTCACTACCGGACAGCTGCCCAGAACAAATAATTCTCTATGCGACGATGCTGTGATCCTCACCTCAGACCCTAGTCAACACAATTACAAAATAAACTTCAGGGCCTTCTCCTCCATCCAGTCCTGGTTCCTAAATCATAAACTGCTTCTCAATCAGAAAAAACAAGTCTATGGTCTTCTGTAGCCCCACAGCAAAACAAACAACTCCACCTCTCCATTGCAGCCGAACAAGGAGCCATCCTAGAAACAAACACAATCGTTCAAGTACCTTGGCATCACCTTGATCCCACCTCTCTTATGCTGTCCATACCAGCAATGTTGCAAAATCTGCCAATGCGAGGTTAGGCATATTATTCAGCACAGAAACATCTAACCCCAGAAGCACTGTCAGTGGCCGTCCAAAGCTCCATTGTCAGCATCATAGACTATAGTCTTATCCTATATGGGTCTGCAACTACCACTGCTCTCAAATGTATTGTGACCTCCTGAATAAGGCTTGTCATCTCATCACTTGGCTCACATTGCATTGCCACACGTGTGACCTTTATTCCCAATCTGGATGGCTTCAACTGGACAAGCGCACAAAATGCAAACCTGCATCACGGCCAAGAAAATTATAATGGGCCACCTGAGTGTCTGTGCCCTCCTTAAGCCCTAGACATAGAATGTCACTACAGGAGATCCAATTCCCAATCTACATATCCCACGATGTCGCACAACCCAGGGACAAAGATCATTGGCCTATCGGGCATCCAACTGGCTCAACCTCTTGGCAGCGACTAGCGACCGCCTCCAACACTCGGCCTCTTCAAGTCCAAGCTGCACCTCTACTGCTTGTATCCTGTGATTGCCCACCTTAACATTTCCACCATTCCAGCTGCACTGGCCCAGCACGCACTACCAGTCTTTGCACTCTAGCACCTTACCTGCCATATTCCTCGACAAGGCCCCCTGGCTGCACTGTCTCCCGCCCTCACCACCTCCCCGTGTTTCCACTCTGCTCCTGCCCCATCCTATACCCCTTACTCCCTGCACCTCCTACCCCTTCGATCTCCTACTCTTACTTCCCCACCGCCCCTCCTCCCCTTGTCTTGCTCATTAGCTCGTCTTTGTACTGGTTATCACAGATCTGTAAGTCAGTGACTATATGTTTGTAACAAAAATGATGACTGTTACTGCTGACATGGAACCTTTGTAAAAGACCTCAGCTCAAAGGTATTGTAATCCCAGATTGAAATAAATGAAAACAGATAAATAAATTCTGAGCTATCCTAACCTCTGTTTGAACCGCTGCATTTTATCACTTTCCCTGTCTCTTTTAGTTTCTGTTTATATTCTGTTTTGTCTACCTCGTTCCCCAATTCCTTGTACTTTCTGAAGGCTATGCACTTTTCTCTCACCATAGGTTGCCACCTCCTTGGAAAACCATAGTGGGTTTTCCTCCTTTGTACTTTCTAACCTGATGAGCACACTGTGATGTGACCATGGTTAATGCATCCTTCGCCTTGCCCAATATTCCTCAATGCTCCCTTCTATCAAGTTACTAAGGTTGTCTCTTAGGCAGACCTTCATGTTTGTAAGTCTGCCCTCCTGAAATCAAGGACCTTCAGTTTGGAGTGTGTGGAGTCTACAGTCCTTTTACCCTGACCACTGTTGCCCACATGGTTCCCTATTTTGACATCTGTAACCCTATCGCTATTTGTGAATATCAGATCTAGAACGCATTACACCTTGTGGGTGATGTCACTAGTTGACTTAGGCCTGCTTCTGTAGTGTGACAAGAGATTTCCCTGCTCTTCTGTGATGCAGCTGTGTGGGTATTCCAATCTATGTCCAGCAGATTGAAATCCCCACCAGCACCAAGTCCTTGCCCTGACATCTGAAGGATGGTTCAGGATTCCTTATCCTGGCTTCCTCCTGATTAGAGTCTGTAGATTACTCTACCCAAATGGGTAGGAATGGTTCACGATTACTACCAGGATGAAAAGGCCTACACTGGTTTAAGAATGTATCTGATATAAGGTGATGAAGAGAAGGAATTCAAGTTCAAGTTACTACCAGGATGAAAAGACCTACACTGGTTTAGGAGTGTATCTGATACAAGGTAATGCAGAGCAGGAATTTTCCTGCCGATACACCCGCACTCAGCTTAAATGTGCTGAACTCTCTGCTGTGGCATGAATTTTGCAGCAGTATGCAACTGTGCCTCATGGACTGGTTTTGCTTTTGATTCTGCCTGGGTTTGTAATGCATTAACTAAATTTTACCAATGTGAGAAAGGCTGACTGGTCGTCTCATGACAAATTTAAGTTACTGCAGTACATGCTTATGAAACGCTACACAACATGTGGGACCATTGTTTGTCCAAAGGTCAAAGCCCATTACAAAACTATGCCTCTGCAAAAATGAGACAGCCGGATTGCCTGGCTAAATCAAAGCACCATGAATGCAGACCCTTGGAGTCATCCAGATGTGGAGGTGCCAGAGGTTGCCATGGGTGCTGTGACACCCCCTGGTCTGATTGGCCGCCATGCTCTGCAATAGCAGGAACCCAAGTTGAAATTCAATATCTCAACTACAGGCCTCCCAACTGATCACTCATCCTGCTTATGCCAAACACAGTGCTAATCTTAAATTGTCCCTGGATAATAAAATACTCCTGTATTTGGGTTCCAAGTATCCTGTTTGGGTCATCCTCGAGATTTAAGATCTGAATTCCTGTACTGATCCATGATGCTGCCACTGGAGGGCAACAAAGTGCTAAAATTACTATGGCAAGTCTGAAAACTGCTGGCTGGTGGCTACCATGAGCACAACACTGACATGTGTTGTGACAGTTGTCTGATCTGTGCTCAGGATAACCCAGTTCAAAGCAAAAGAAGGCCCTACTCTGGGGCGAAAAGAATGGGGACCGTGGACTCAACTCAAGTAGACTACATAGGACCCCTCCCATTACTACTAGGGCCACAAATACCTTCTGGTAGTCATGGACTTATTTTCTAAATGGATTGAGGCCTTCCCAACAAGAATGAGACTACAAAGGTTATTGCCACGAGTATTAGTGGGACAACTGTTTCCCAGCCTGGGACTATCACTGAGCATAGATTCTGATAAGGGACCATCTTTTGTCAGGGCTGTCATGCAACAGACAATGTATTTGCCAGGGGTCAAACAAAATTTCACAATACCTTCTACTCATAGTCATCAGGTCAGTGAGAAAGAGCAAACAGAAACATTAAAACCATGATGAGAAAATTTGTGGCTGACAATGGTGAAAACTATGATGTTTCAATACTGTACTTCTAGATTACCCGAAGGCCACTCCTGCAAGAAGTACTTCTCTGCGCCCTTTTTAAATTATGACTGGCAGAAAAATTATCTTCCTGAACATTTGCTATGTGATCTGAACACACTTATGAAAGACACAGTCAAGTGGACAAATATGTGGAGCACAGGACAAACCTGGAATCGAGCATTAGTGCTCAGTGTGTCTTCCTGGTAAAACTTTTAAATAAACAAACTGAAAGAACGCTTACAACATGTTTAGCTGTGCAAAACCTGAACAGAGCAGAGGGCTCAGGCAGCTAAGTATTTTAACCAAGGTGTGTCAGTGACAGAGTGGCAGGTGGGTCAGAAAGTCATGAGATGGTCTTATGAGTACACAAGATCACCCTCTGAGACACAAATGGGAAGGAACATATTATATCATTGACAAATGTAGCCTATCAGTGTATATGGTGAGAATCACCAAGAAAAAGAAACCAATGGATAAATGATTCCATATCAGCCAGCTGAAATTATTTAAGGGAATCTAAAGGGAATTCCCCAGATGGACTAGACTCCAAACTTCTGTTCCTCTCAGCCTCTGCCATAGCCACCTTATTGCCTGCCTCCCTAAATCTATCCTTAGCCACTGCATCTGTCCCTCTGTCCTGGAAGCATGCCATTGTTATCCCTCTTCACAAAGGCGCCCCTCCTCCATCTCAAACTATTGGCCAATCTCCCTCCTCCCTGCTCAGGCAGAAGCTGCAAGAACACTGAGTACTCACCAGCTAACCTCCTATCTAGCTGACTCCTAAATTCTTCACACACTACCAGTCCGATTCAGGAATGATCACTCCACTGCCTCCTCTTTACTAAGGCTCACTGACACCATCCAATCTGGAATGAATAGAAGTCTCATTACCTCTGCTATTTTCATCGATCTGGCTAAAGGTCTTTGATACAGTCTCCTACACTCTGTTACTATCTAGCCTCTCTGACTCTGGCCTCTCTACATCTGCTACTGCCTGGTTCAGTGCCTATCTTACAGGCCGTACTCAATCTGCCAGGATTACCGGATGCCATATCCCTCCCTCTCCATGTCCACTGGTGTCCCCCAAGGTTCAATGCTTGGGCCTATCCTTTCCTCTGTTTTTCTAAACAACATGCCCCAAACTTGTTCTGCCTCCTTGATCCACATGTATGCTGGCGGCACTGTCCTATTTTCTTCTGGCTCCTCCCCAGCCACGATTTCCTCTACCCACCAGGCAGATTTTAACAAAGTCCAGCTCTGGTTCACTCTCACCTGCTCTCTCTAAATGCAAAAAACTGTAACCATGACTTTTGGCACATCCAACAGCCAGCCAGGCTCCCTCCCTCCCATTTATCCACACCCTTGATGGGTCAGAGCTGGAGACATCACCTCCTTCCGCTATCCTGGAGTTTGGCTCGACCACCACCTCACCTTCGCAGTCCATGCTGACTCTATACTAACAAAACTCAGCCCCAAGCTGGCTTTATATCGGAACTGTTCTAGCCTCCCTATCCAGTCCATCGTGAGCTTATCAGAAGATGATACTTCTATTCAACCCGATTATTGTGATATTGTATACCGTGCACGCCCACAACAAAGTCAGTTTTATCCAAACTGGATACCCTTTTCGCGCTTTCTCTGCAGGTTTGCTCTTGTGCTCCTCGCACCCACCACTGCGAGCTATACTGCTCCCTGCTCTCCCTCCTTGAGAACCACTGCCAAATATACTGTGCCAAGTTTATCTCGAAAACGGGTTTGGTTCCTCCCAGCATACCTGACCTCCATACTGTAGCCCTCCTGGCACCCACCTATGCTCTGAGGTTCCCTGAGCTCCCGGCCCTGTTAGTCCCCAGACGCCGGACCCAAGGCTGCCAGGCTACCTTCTCTCACTGCTTCCTCAACTCTGGAACTCTTCCCCTCTGAAATTCGCTTGCACCTTCCTCTGTCCGCCTCACTATCCCATGCCTTCCCAATCATGCTCAGTAAACTGCTCCTGCAGCTAATTCTCCAATTTATTCTACTTCAGACCTCCTATATTTCTTCTCCCAGTAGGCCCAATGGTGCTACTTTGCTAACCACACCCAACTACTGCACTTGATCCCAACGTTTGAGCTAGCTAGCTTGCACTTATCCTATCTCATTATATACCACAACCCAATACCTTAGCAGGATTTCCTCATTGAAACTGTTACTGTCGTACTATTAGGTATATGTATTATCCACGCCACCTATTCCTATCAAATATATGCAGCTGTATTATGTAATTATATGTTTTCAGGTATAAAGCAGGACTTCCCATTGTAACTGCTACTATACTATATGTAAGGGTAAATTGTTATCTACGCCCAACTAGTTCTGTCAAATGTTTTCAACTGTATTGTAAATTGTATGTGTATATGTCAGGAACTGACCACTCCTTGTCCTCCTCCCCACTGTACCTCCCCCAGGTCGCACTGGAGACGAGCAGTTCTTGCTCAGTGCTTTTCCTGGTGAAACAATTTCAATAAATAAAATGTCTCCTTCTATTCTCCATCTTTTTGCGGGAGGGATACTGTTACCTGTTTGTCCTTTGTCATTTCAGAATGCTTACAGTTGCTGTCATCACCTTTGCCTGCTTGAGTGTGCACTAAACAGACAGAAAGCATGGATGGAACACATGCACCAGTATATGGCAAGGAAGATGATAACATCCTCCTTCCTGTCACGTTTTTAGAGGCACTGTAAGAATGGTGACATGAAGGGGCCCTGTTGACAGCCACCACAACACCTGAGAAAATGGACAACCAGGCTCATCTCAATGGTTTAAGGACAGAGTGACTGAGTATTAAAATGGGTCCCTCTTGGATGAGGACTTTAGGAGGCAGGCTCAAGGGACTTGGAACACCACATTCATAATAACAGCCCGGTTTGCACAGACACATTACATACAAAGTATATGGCAAGGTGGAACTGATTGAACGCGACCTCAGCCACAACTCCTCTACCTCTGTGGGCAACATGAACATTTCCAAACCTGAACCCACCTTTGAGACTAAGACTTTACAATTCCCTGTGGTGGAACTGGGTCTGCTTAGTGGGCTTACTGCAACTTCAGTCCCGGTACTTTACTAAATAACGACAATTTATGTCATACCTGTAGTGTTTAATCAGTCTTATTGGGACATGATGAAATATGGGACTGTGTGAGATCAAATGTGTCACTGTTTTATGCCTCTTTACTGTTAGACATATTAGCTACATACCAAGCTGAAATGCAGAACACTATACCAGGTTATGAAAATTCCAAGAAAGTAGCCTTACAATGCCAGAAAAGCTTCAGAGCCTGGACAGTTTGGTAGGACTGCTCCAGGCTGTTTGTTTCTGGTATTCCAGTATGGAATAGGGCAGCCATAGAAAGCATAAGGAGACATGTCAGCTATTTTGAACATCAGTCTGCTGAGTCTGTCTTAAGCTTTGCATTACAGGGTATTGAGGGTTTAGCCACAGAAGAAAAGTATACAATCTATGATCGTACGACATAGCAAATTATTTACTGAAACACAGGCCAAAATTAATGAGTTAGCTGCTAGTAATAATAATGAAGCTAAATATAAACATAAAGGTAGAGAAGCAATATGCACAGTATATGGAATTTGTGGCTTTACAATGATCACTAATGTAAATAGGGATGTAGAGTCAGGCATTTCCCAAGCTTTTTATAGATAACTATTTGATCAAATGGTATTGCCAGCATGTATTGTTAAGGCATATAATATCCATAAAGGATGCTTAAAAGCCTGTCAGAAGTTTTCATTTGTGACAGCCAGAGAATTTGGGGTACATTACCTTGCACCCTAATTAGGGTCAATGCTACACCAGAAAAATTATGCTCCGTTCGGATACCTTGTATATCTCTTTCACTGTTTTCCTCCCAGTATTTGATCCAACCCAGGCTGATTTTGACAAACTGGCCACAGTCCATTCAGTAAGTTAGAAACATAGACTTTGATGGGCAGATACCCACTGCTTGACTCACTTAGCTGCTCCATTTCCCTTACTTCCACTGGATAAGCTGCAGATCCAAGTTAACCAACAGCCTATTTCTTCCTACCCCCACAAGAATTGCCTTATGTCTGTCCCATGCACCTCTTCAATTCTCCCACAGTTTTAGACCCTACAACATCCTCAGGAAGGCAGTTCCATGCATCCACCACCTCTCTGTGAAAAAATACTTCCTCAAACTGCCCTGAGCCATCCCCTCTAGCTTCAAATTGTGTCTCCTTGTTCTTGCACATCTCTTTGTCTGAAAGATGCTACCTCTTGGACTTTGTTGATTCCACTGAGGTACTTAAAAGTTTCTATCATGCCCCCTTTCCTCAAGGGCATACATATTAAGCTCCTTTAGTCTCTCCTCATAAGGCTTCTGTTGCAGACCCTGCACCATTTTAGTTGTCCTCCTCTGGACTGCCTCCATCCTGTCTATGTCTTTGGGAGATGGGGTCTCCAGAACTGGATGAGTACTCAGATGGGGTCTCACCAACTGTCTGTACAGAGGGATAACAACTTTCTGTTTTCTGCTGGTGATCCCTCTCCCTATACATCCCAGTATCCCCCCAGTCCTGCCTACTGCCTTCTCACACATTGCTTGCCAGCCTTAAGGTCATCTGGCGATTACCCCAGGTCCCTTTCCATTTTTGTTGTTGTTACTACCTCCCCCATTGTGTGTACTCTTCCCTGGTTTTGTTTCCAGGTGCATTATTTTGCAATTTTTGCATTAAATCCAAGCTGCCATACTTCTGACCATTCCTCCAACCTTGCAAGTCCTTCCTCATCCTTTCCATGCCCTCTTGTGCATCAACCCTGTTGCAGATCTTGTGTCATCTGCAAAGAGGCATACTTTGGTTACTTGAAGGTGATATACTAGTATATATAAGGAGAGGGTGGACAAGCCTTCCCTAGTAGTGTATAACCCCATTAAGGCCCTGTGTCAGGTTCCATACACAGCTTGTTGTTCAGCAAGGAAACATCAACACGTGTGCTATTATGATGTTTTGATGTGGTAACACCTGTGTGCGGCCCTCGATGGAGGTGGACAACAGAACATCAGCATCCTAGCCCTGCAAATGACACCTGTCTGGTGCGACTAACCAAATGGCAGCTTCTGATGGTTAAAGTCACCTTCAATATAGATGATCAATATTGTGTAGCTACCAACCACAATTCCTTCACATATGAGAAACTTACATATAAATAACTGCCCCAGACTTCTGCTTCACACGATTGTTTGCATTGTCATTGGTCAAATGGTAATTTTGCCAGTACCTCATTTTGATGAACATATTATTCTTAGTGAACTTATCATCATGATGATGTCATTAAATACACCCTAACCTTTAATGTGGATAACACCCTCTCTCTCTCTCTCTTAACCTACAACTTTTATTAGAACGTAAAATGAACATATGATTAGAATTAGTAATAGTATGACCAGGCTCAGCAGTCCCTAGATGCATTGTTACACGATGGTGATTATGACCTTTGATGTCCAACACTTGGTTACAGCTCACTTTTAAATCATTTGTAGTGCTGCAAGCTGTGTTACTTTTTATTATGATTATAGTATTCTGTTGTCTTTGGCAAATTCTGACCCAGCATTGCCATCAGTTACGTTATTACACATTATGCAGCAAAGCAATGTGCCACTGTAAACCAGCTGTGCCAGTATACGTTCATGCTCTATTAGACATAGGAAATTGTAATGTGCTGCTTATGACTTAATTGGCAGAACTGTCTCAGGCCACTCTATCATAGGAAGCTTTATTAGAATTGACATGTTGGATACTGATGCAATTACTTTGTTTGCATCAAGGTGAGAACTACTGGGACCTGACATTCGGTGTCAGACTGAGCAGAAATATCTGTTCAGAGTTCTATAGGTTCACCACCCTCCGGGAGAGGAGGCTCTTGACATTATATATCTTAACATAGCACGAACAGTAAGAGAATGGGACAAGACTTTCTATAGATACATTACTGAAAGGAGAAAGTCCAGAGGTGTTATTGCTAAGATCAAAGGGATAAGGAGGAGTGTATGGAGGAGTACCAAGGAAAAGCATCTATCCTAAATAGATACTTCTGCTCAGTATTTACTGAGGAGAAGGTAGGCAGGGCCCACAGTTCAGCACCATGGACACGTGGGGAGGAGAGATGTGCACAAGTCCCTTCACAAAAGAAAAGGTCCTATAAGAGCTTGCTAAGCTCAGGGTGGACAAGACAATGGGATCTGATGGCATACATCCCAGGGTACTAAAGGAGCTAAGGGTGGAACTAGCAGAGCCATTATCAGAACTGTTTAGTGAGTCTCTGAGCACAGGAGAGGTTCCAGAAGACTGAGAAGGACTCATGTGATCCCGCTCCACAAGAGTACAGCAGGAAGGAGCAGGGAACTATAGACCAGTCAGTCTTACCTAAATAGTGGGCAAGATTATGAAGGCACTCTTTAAGGAAAGGATAGGCAACATCTGGAATCCATAGGAGTGCAGGATCCAAGACAGCATGGGTTTACAACAGGAAGGTCCTGTCAAACTAATCTCATAGATTTCTTTGACTGGGTAACCAGAGTGGTGGATCAAGGGGTGCAGTTGATGTCACCTATCCTGACTTCAGCAAAGCATTTGATACTATTCCAATAGAAGATTGATTAATAAGCTGGGAAGGCTCGGGCGGTCAGAGGTTGATCAACTGGGTGGCAAACTGGTTGGCGGGCAGAAAACAGGAGTGATGGTAAACAGTATACAGTCAGAAGATGCAAGTCACAAGTGGGGCATCTCAGGGATCAGTCCTGGGGCCAGTCCTCTTCAATATCTTCATCAGTATTGCAGATGGACTCTAGGGTAGGGTTTGCCTGTTTGCAGATGACACCAAGATCTGCAGCAGAGTAGATGATTCAGATGGGGTGGGTAGAATGAGAAGAGATCTGGAGAAACTGTAAAAATGGTCGGAAGAGTGGCAACTGGGGTTTTATACACAAATAAGTGCAAGATCATGCACATAGGGAAGAGAAACCCTGAAACTACCTATAGGTTGGGAGGGGAATTACTGGCAATCACAAGGGAAGAAAGAGACTTGGGCATCATCATCACAGAAGACCTGTAATCATGCAAGAAGTCCACTAAAGCAGTAGATAAGGCTAGAGAGATGTTGGAGTGTATTAGTAGGGTATCACAAGTTATAAGAGGGAGGTAATAATCCCTCTTTACAAGACCCTGGTTAGGCCCCATCTGAGTACTGCTTGCAGTACTGGAGGCCACACCTGCACTAGGACATTAACAAAATGGAGGCAGTCTAGAGAAGGGCAACCAAAATGGTGCAGGAACTGCATCAGAAAATATATGAGGACAGATTAACAGAGCTCAGTATGTATACTCCTAGAGCAACGGAGGGAGAGAGGTATAGGATCGAAAATATCTAAACATCTCAAGGGCATTAACAAGGTGAAAGAGTCTAACATGTTTCAATATAAGAAAAATAACAGGACAAGAGGACACAGCATGAGATTAGAGGAGGCTGATTAAGGGGTAATGTGAGGAAGTTCGTTTTCACAGAAAGGGTGGTGGATGGATGGAATGACCTACCTCGGGAAGTGGTGGATATGAATACAGTGCAGGGCTTCAGACAGGCATGGAATAGGCATAAGGGAGCAATACAGATGCGTATGAATAGATAGGCCATTGACAGAGTAAGGCCCTACGGCACATTCATACAGATAGAAAAATGGGCAGACTGGATGGGCTGTGTGTCTTTTATCTGGCTGTCAACTTCTATTTTTCTATGTTACCTCTAAATTTACCACTTTGAGCTTCAGGATGTGTTCCTGTGTCCTGCTGGAGCACATTAGATCAAAACACTTTGCCTATTTGGCCTTGTCTATCTTTACTATTGGGATCTGACAGACCTGATGACCATAACATTGAGTGCTGGCAGGAGATGCTAAAGGTTAATGAGTTAATGAGACTGTTCTCTGTTCTGCCTGTTCACCACATGTTAATACAGCTGCAAACTATACCCCACTTGCCTGCTTGAGAAAGTGCTGGACTACGCTAAGCACAGTCTGGTGCACTGATAAACAAGCATTTGTCAATGCCGAATATTGATTGCGTTGGTCTGTTGAGCTCGTTCAGTGGCCTCTGTCACTAGCTCAGTCCTGTTTGTCCCAGTGCTGCAGGCTGCTCTTTTGTACTGGGCTGCTGCCTGCATTGGCACCTTGTTCTGCTGAGGAAGAAATCTGCAGTTGTCCCAATAGAGCTCCATTGAGGTGGCTCCCTCCCCTCTCTCACTCGCTCATTCTGTTTTTCCTGGTGCTGTGGGCTGCCCTTTTGTAGTGGCTCCTGCCTGTGTTGGTGGCTTTTCTACCCACAAAGAAATCCACAGCTGTCCCGGACGGACTCCGCTGAGGTTGCTCCTCCCCCGTCTCACTCACTCAGTCTGGTTCTCCTGGCGCTGCAGGCTGCCCTTTTGTACTGGGCTCTGCCTCTGTTGGTGCCTTTTCTGCCCACAAAGAAATCTGCAGCAATCTTGACCAAAGCTGCATTGAGCTAAGCTCCTGCCCTTCTCTCATAAGCTCCATTTCTGTTCTGCCAGTGCTGCAGGCTGCCCTTTTCTACTGGGCTCCTGCCTGGGTTGCCTTTCCTTCTTATGCCCACAAATAAAATTTGCAGCAGTTACAATGCAGCTCTGTTGAGCCTACCTCACTCATTCTGGTTTTCCTGCCACTGCAGGCTGCCCTTTGTACTGGGCCCCTGCATGCATTGCTGCCCTTTTCTGCCCACAAACAAATCTGCAGCAGTCCCAACAGAGGCCTGTTGAGCTCACTGACTCCTCCTCACTACGTCGTTCTGTGTCTCCTGGCACAGCAGGCTGCCCTTTTGTACTGGGCTCCTGCCTGCATTACGGTTTTTCTGGCCAGAAAGAAATCTGAAGCAGTCCCGACACAGCTCCACTGAGCTCGCTCACTCCCCTCTGTCACTCTGCATTCCGTTTCTGCTGGCGGTGCAAGCTGGCCTTTTGTACTGGGCTCCTGCCTGCATTGCCACATTTTCTGCCCACAAGAAATCTGCAGCAGTCACACTAGAAACTCCGTTGAGTCGATCACTACCGCTCTGTCTTTCGCTCGTTCTGTTTCTCTTGGCGCGCGAGACTCGCTTTTGTATGGGGCTTCTGGCTGCTTTGACACCTTTGTCTGTCCACAAAGAAATCCACAACTGTCACCTGACAGAGCTCTGTTGAGGTCGCTTTCAGTCTCCTCTCACGCTTCATTCTATTTGTCCTGGCGCTGCAAGCTGCTCTTTTGTACGGGCTCCTGCCTGCATTGGCGCCTTTTTCTGCCCACAAAATAATCTCAGCAGTCCTGATAGAGCCCGTTGAGCTCACTAAGTCCCTTGTCTCACCGCTCATACTGTTTCTCCCACCACTGCAGGCTGGCCTTTGTACTGGGCCCCTGCCTGTATTGACGCTTTTCTGCCCACAAAGAAACCGCAGCAGTCCTGACAGCTCTTCTGTGAGTCTCGCTCCACTCCCCTCCCTCACTCGTTCTGTTTCTCCCAGTGCTGCAGGCTGCCTTTTTATACTGGGCTCTTGTGTTGGGGCCTTTGTCTGTCCACAAACAAATCTGCAGCAGTCCCAACAGAGATCAGTTGAGCTCGGTCACTCCCCTGTCACTTGGTCGATCTTAATCTGTCCCAAACACTGATTTCCCAGAGTGACCGTGCTATTGTCTGGCAGGGCGCCAAAAACATATTTTAGCCAGGATGTGAAAAATAACAGCTGTAGTGTTCATAGGGAGTTGTGAAAAATGCCACTGTTGAAAATGTGCGTGACAGTATTACAATTTCATGGTTACAAGGGTGCGTGGAACAGTTCAACGCACGCTTGTAACACAGTCATGTTATGGAGTTTTGTTACCAAATTTTCAACATAGGGATTTTAGGACCTCTGCTCATGAACAGTGCCACTGTCATTTCTTAATCTGTCCCGAACACTGACTTCCCAGTGACCACATTATTCTGCGCGGAACTGTGAAAAGACATTTCGTCAGGATATGAAAATGACAGCTGTACTGCTTATAAAGAGGTGTTTGAAAAATGGCACTGTTGAAAATCTGGTGTGACAATATTACAAATCTGCAAAATTACAAGAGGCGTGGAGAGTGTACTCGCCATACTTGTAACACACAGTCAATTGATGGGCTATCATCACCAAATTTTCAACATAGGCATTTTAGGACCTCTGCTCATGAACAGTGCCACTGTCATTTTCTTAATCTGTCCCGAACAGTGATTTCCCAGCGACCGCTCTGTTCTATGCCAGAAGTGCGAAACACATTTGCGCCAGAATGAGACAAATGACAGCTACGCTGTTCATAAGAATAAGTAGGTCTGGGAAAATGGCAATGTTAAAAATCTGGAGTGAAAATATTATAAATTGCAAACTACAAGCGTGCGTGCCAACTGTGCAATGCCTCAGAATACAGTCATTTATGGAGTATCATTACCAAATTTTCAACATAGGCATTTTAGGACCTCTACTCATGAACAGTGTCACTGTCATTTTCTTAATCTGTCCTGAACACTAATTTCCCACAGCAACCACGCTATTCTGCGCCAGAAGTGCAAAACACATTTCGCCAGGATGTCAACAATGACAGCTGTACTGATCACAAGGAGGTGTGACAAAATGTCAATGCTGAAAATCTGGCGTGAAAATATTGTAAATTCGCGAGATTACAAGCGTCACGCCCAGCAACTATAGCACTGCGGCTCGTAAACAGTCATTTTTGGATTTTTCCACCAAATGTGCAACATAGGCTTTTGAGAGCCCACCTCATGAACTCTGGCACTGTCTTTTACGTTAATTGGCCCAAGGGTGATTCTGCACAGTGACCGCAAAACCACCTTCGGGCCACTAACGCCATGACAGTTCAAGAATTCATGAGGAGGGGTTCCAAAACCCCTATGTTGAAAATTTGGTGAAAAATTCTCAAAAATGCTCGAGATGTGTACTAAAGTTGAAAAACCCTATTCATTACATTATACAGCTTACCGCCATTTCCTCAGTTCGCGGTCGGTTTTAAAGAGAGTGGAGACATGTTCCCGGTCCACAGAAGATCGTCGTGCCAAGCTCGGAGGTAAGTATGGGGTGGGGGTGAGGAGGCAAGGTGGGAAGGGGTGGAGTGCGGGTTGTGGGGGGCTCCGGAGACTACGAGGACCGTTTCCTTTTCAGGTAAAAAAAAAAAAGCGTAGTGGGACCATTTTACCTTTACAGGGGCAAGTAGTGCCACGGAGTCTTTCTGGGGTAGCTGTAGTAACGGGGATTGGGCACCCCGACGGCAAACCACAAAAGTGGGGGATTCATTTCTGCTGGCGGGGGATTGGGCACCAGTCGGCCAAACAATAAAGGGGGGGTGTTTTGCCAATGGGGATTAGGTACCCTGTCGCGCAAACAACAGAAGGGGGAAATTCTTCTGCAGAATGGGATTGGGCACCCTGTTGCAGACAACAAAACGGGGTTACAGTATGCTGATGGGGAGTGGGCTCCCCATTGGCAAATAAACATTGGGGTAGATATTGTTTGTGAATACAGCGGCAAGCCACCGCCATGTTCACAAACAATATCAGACATCCTACATCCCACCCTGCAATGACGCCGCTCCTCATTGCAGCGGATACACTACCACTGCAATGACGAGCCCTGATTGCAGCAGCTGATTTTTAGAAAGTTGTGGCATGCTGGCTGAACTAGTGTCAGCAGCAGCGTCCATGGCATTGGGGACGGGGGACAAGTTCCTTTGAAGGCTGTGGGGCATTGGGCACAATATGCCATGCCTCCACAACCTGCTTGTGGAGAAAGTTGAATACAACATGTTTCTTGTGCATGCCAAGAATCAACATAAAAGGCATTTGCTACTGTCTATGAGAGAATATTCACACAGTAGCTTCACACAACCACACTGAGTTTGACTGTGAAGTCATAACACTAGAGATATAAAAAGTTGTGTATGTGTGTAGTGTCACATGGGAATAAGGGTGCAGTGTAAAACTAAGATTATTGTATGGCTATATGCTGAGTTACAACAAAACTTGTTTCTGAAGAGTGTATTTAAAGGTATTTGTAACAGAATGACTATGAGATGTGACAAACTAGGAAATGAGGGCTGAATCATATCTGCCTTGTTGCATTCCCAGAGGAAGGTAATTTGGCCACTACCTATGCTCTGTTTTCTAGATTGCCATAACTATTGCTGTGCACTAGCTTAAGTTAAACAAAACCTTGTTTTGGAGACTGATGTTCCTGTCTTAGTGATTCCTTTCTTATTTGTTCAAAATACCAACAGTACAATCAGGACCTCACTAAAACTGAGATACTGCACATTAACTGACCTATCCTGGAAACTACACTGTAAAAATGTATAAAAGGAGGACCTCAGTAAAAATGAGATTTGGCTTTTTAGCTGTGCTAAGTCTACTAAATACGTTGTACAAATGTGTAAAAGCAGGTCCCCACTGAAAATGAAGTACTGCAGCTCAGCTGACCTGTCCTTCTAATCACACACACACCCTTTGTGAGTGCACAACTGTTGTAGCATGTGTGTGTGTGTGTGTGTGTGTGTGTGTGTGTGTATTTTACTGTTCACTGCATTACCTTGACATTTATGGCTTTGTTTTTCTACTGTTGTGGTGTAAATGTGGGACTTTTACATCCCAATAATACAAGTACAACTAAGTCATGCATTAATTTTAAATCTCTTCCCAGTATCAGTCATTCCCCTAGTTTTTATTTTGTTACTTTAATAGCTACTTAATTGTTCTTTGGTCAGCTCCACAACTTATTGCTTGGTAACTTAGTTTTGTCAACGTATTTTTAGGCATAATTGTCCTGTTTATTTTGTTGTACTTAATCCATTTCTATGTATTTTATATTCTGTATGATTGCATTTGTTATCTTGTCCCATTCCTCCCTCAGAATGCATCTGAAAATGAGCTTTTACCAGCTCAGTATGTATCTTTCTAAATAAACCCTTTAAAATACATAAATAAATCTCCCTACCACATTAATGCATTAGCAGCCACTGTGGCTCTGACCAGATTTTGCTCTTAAAGCATCCTGTTGGTCTCCTTGCAGGGATCTGCAACCTACTAGGAGACCAAAATGGTGCAATGAAAATGTTTTAATTGTGGCTGCCCCAATGTGCCAGGCTCAGGATAAGCAGAGCTCATCAGGCACCATGTGGTGTGATGGGTCCCTGACTGGAAATAAACCTCCCGCTGTCTCAGTGATGGATAGGCCCAGTCCACACTTGCAGGTAAAATCTGATAATGGTTTTAAACCGTCAAGGAGCATATCATACTGCCACATCCACACTTGTGGAACCGTGTCTTAACATGGTTATGTGCCTATCCCCCTCCCGAAATGAAAGTGTGTTTAAACATGCTGTTGACTGGATTGCCAGTGTAACATCATAGGCATCAAGAGGATCACCTGCAGGAACACAGACTGGATGCCCATACACACTGGTAAGTAAAACATTTTCTCCTCAAACCATTTTCAAAACCGTGCTAAAACCCTGATTGTATCAGGGTTTAAACACATTTTGAAACATGGTTCAATAACATTACCAGTGTGGAGGCGAACCGTGTTCACCGATTTTAAAATGTTACAGGGCATCTGTAACATTTAGGATCCCCAGTGTGAACACAGCCATAGAGTCTGAACAGACTATATCCCATTCCTGTCTGGTTACAGGGCACAGTATATCCCTGTCTGTTTTGAGGGTACTTTCCTATCTGATAACAGGGTATATCCCTGGTGAATAGCAGGAGGAGAAAATGGCAACAAAAAGGATTGGTTTCTAAAATTAAAAGAATGAGCCAGCCCTGTAGCACTACAGTACCATTAGTACACTAACTTCTCCAGTGAACTGAGTTTCTGAATGGATCTCAGTTGTTCGGAC
This sequence comes from Neoceratodus forsteri, assembly GCA_016271365.2. NCBI lineage: Eukaryota > Metazoa > Chordata > Ceratodontiformes > Ceratodontidae > Neoceratodus > Neoceratodus forsteri. Next base: position 447,500,083 of record CM028131.1, on the reverse strand, counting down.
CCAACCAGGGATAGAGGATTGCACATCCCATGGATGGCTCTTCTCTTGGGAATGGAGGCACAGATAGTGTCCCCCCAGTGAGACTGCCATGGCACCATAGCATAAGCTGGTGGTGGCAGCTTAGCATAGTGGATGTGTGAAGAAAGAAAATGAAATAAAAGCATTTTAAAAGCAATAAAAGCAGGCAACATTTTATTTGTAGAGACAAATAACTGCAAGCAAGAAAGGGATAGCAAAATAATGAAGGCAGAAAAACAGTCCCTAAACAAGCTGTATCTGCAAAATGTTAGGGTGATGTGGGAACTGGCAAGCAAGAAGATTTGGGAATGTTGTTTTGTAGGCTTTATGCAAAAGTGGAGTGATGGTGGTGCACTGTGCAGTGCAACCAAGTTACATCCTTATTGTTATAAAGTCACAACATGAGAGGCAACATATTAGCACTCACTGGGTTTTGAGTTGCCTTGGGGCTACTATACTTGTGCTTTTATTCAGCATCTTTGCCGTTTCTAAGATACATGATAATATATATTAAAACAACAAGAGAGAAGTTATATGTGGTTCAAAAAAGTTAATGTATTTAATTATATTATAATGAAGGTGCATGCATTAAACAATGCAGGAAGGAAGCACAAGGAAAACACACGTTAACTTTATGATGAAAAACAGCAAAAGCAGACTTGAGAACTTATTTCTATTTTTATGGGGATAACTCATATTTCTACCAAAATAATTGATGACAACAACCTTATGCATGTGTTAAAGGGTCTAGTGTTGAGCAGTGAGGCTCAACAACATCACCAGCTGTGCTCTTCCCCTCCCATGGCATACTTTGTAGGGGCACACTTGATGTATCTGATAGCCAGTTGTAACAAGTAAGGGCATGGATGCATCTTCTGTGCCCTGTGGCCCAATGGATCAACCTGAAATGGCTCAAGAGGCTCCAAAAATAGCCATTCAAGATATTTTCCACAGAAAAAGGCTGTGACTGTGTCTCTTTCTGTTGGTCTTGATGTAAGGGCATTGCTCAGCAGTGCCCATTTACTTCCATCAGTGCTACTCTCAGGTAGCAGGTTTTCTTCCACTTTACACCAGTGGAACCAGACCTGCCAGATGGAATTCCTGTCTCTCATGACCTTTGCACCAGTCGCTGGTGTCACCAGTTCCTGCATGCAACCAGTCAGCTCTTGTCAAAATGAATTACTCTTATAGCTATCCCTAGCCATGTGAAGGATCTCACATTTGAACCAGGAATCTAGCATGGTTGCAAAATGTGGCTGTGATTATCCAGCCCTTTTGAAAACCTTGCATCCTGCTCAGCTTGCAGCTGCTGAATGGGCACAGCTGCCCCCACTGGAATCTCCCTGTTTTCCTGGCACATCTCTCCATGGATGCTTTCAGTTTATGACTACTGGGATCAGCTGATTCAGAATCAGTCATAGATCATAGGTGCTTCTCTCAAATGGCCTAAGTACTCTTACCATAGTATCAACCAATGACCACTCATAGTGGCCTAGGGCTCCCCAATGTCACACTCCATTGCCATGTCATGCAGTGGGCACTTCTGTTCTAGCAAGCTAGACAGCATCAGGTATGGTGAATTGCCTACCAGGTCAGATGTGCTCAACAAATAACTGCAGCGTTAGAACAGCACAGTGTAATGCACGTTTCTTTTCAACAGCGATAGGGTAGAATAGCAGGTACTAACAGCTACCCATCTGGCTGTGAAGGAAGGCAGGGGAAGGCAGGAGAAGTAGAAATAGAAGAAAATGTGGAGGCTGGCTGAGCTGCTCTATGGTGCAGCAGTGTAAGGCACCAGCAGCACGTACAGTCAAGAGACCAGGGTTGTGTTCCTGGTCTCCTAGGCGTCTTATAACAATTTAGTTTTTGTTTTGTTTGATAGCAGTCATTGGTGTGCTTTCTGACCACTATCACTGGCACTGTTTCTTTGTGCGGCATTGTGCACTGTCGTTATGAAATCCAGCGCTGTTGATAGTGCACACTGTTGAAACTGGCCAGCGGTTATTGTTAGGCGCCGTCTGACCTAGTGCCATGAATTCCATCTGATACTGACATCCTGTATCAAAAGATGTTGATATAGACCAAGGCATTGCTGCACTTCTCTTAGTTAATTAGTACCTTTATGGAGTGATGAAAATGAGCACAGGTGGCGCGTGCTGTGGAGATAGTCTGCTAGCCTCAGTAATGTGATGTAGAGCAGATATGACCGCTAGATTTAATGTGCTGGCAAAGCAACAAATGCTGACAAAATTTCCATCAGCAACTGCTTTCACCATATTTTCCCCATTATCCATGATGAAAAAAACAACAAGTAGATTGGTACCAGCTGTAGGAAGTTAATTAGCATACACGATGTGCGTATGCCTTGCTAATATGCATACGCTAGCCTATATATATATATATATATATATATATATATATATATATACCTTATCTGGTGGGCAGTAGCCCATGCTTTCTGCAGTTTGTTCTAAGTGTTATACAGTACAGTAAACCTACCAACTCACTCCATGTTGGTGTCTACATGATTATTATAAGGTGTCAGAATGGACCGCCTGCAGCCTCCACTGCTTTCGATCTACATGGAAATGTTGCTAAAATTAGAAGACTTAAGCAGCAATTTGAAATTTTCTCGGTTGCCAGTGGACTCACTGTAAAATCCAGAAAATCGAGGCTATAACCCACTTGTATGTGGCTGGCCCTGATGCATTGGAGGTATTCAATACTTACTTTCATTTGGGGAAAAAGCGGAAAAGAAGGAGCAACTGAATAAAATTATGGGACAATTTGAGAAGTATTGTAACCCAAGGAAGAATGTGACTAATGAGAGACATTTTTCAATACTAGGAGCCAGAATCGGGTGAGTCCATTGATTCCTATGTAACTGAATTAAGGCTAAAGGCTAAATCTTCTTGTAATCTGGAGATTTAACTGAATCGTTGATCAGAGATAGACTTATATGAGCATAGAGTGAGCATGAGAGAGCAGACTGCTGAGAAAAGCAGACTTAACATTAGATGATGCCATAGATACTGCATATGTAGGACCGCTGAATTGAGTGAAATGCAGATTAAAACACTTAAGTGGAAATGCTCAGGATGAAAGCACAGTGCAAGTAGCATTTGTGCAGGAAGAAAGAGTAAAAGCAAGTGCCAATGTGAGCAAAGGAGTTACGTATCTTGGCGAATAAAGTCAAATGTGAAAAGTGTGGTCATGAGCATGAGATCAACAAATATCCAGCAGATTTATGTGATAATGGTAATCACACAAAGGCAGTTGTCATTAGGGTAATGTACATCATCAAAATCAATTTTGCCGATGTGCATAGTTAAATGGCACATAGGACTTTTTGTTTATGCCCACGCCCCTCTGGATTCTCAGCTCAGAGCATGTCAGGATAAAATCAAACATAAGTGGCCAGGCATGCAAGAAAACAAATGCATACCCGGAACTGAACCCAGCACCTCGAGCCCTAACCTGCCACCCACCCACCATGCCACAGAGTCAGTTCAGCAACCAACTGCTGCACTACCCTCACAAACCCTCCTTCCTCTCCCGCCCATCACACAGCATGCTCGCTTGCTGTCCCATCTTGCGATGTAAATATAGTGACAGGATATCGCTATACCCCTGATTGCTGCCCCCATTCAGTTGCCCTGAGAACAGAGCGCCACTACTGAGTCACCCTTTTTGTAAGCGTTCCAATAGTAGGTAGCCTTTCTCAAGGGATACCATGCCCAGCATATGGACAGTATTGTAGATTGTGCCAATGGAAAACATCCCTTTGCTGGAGTATGTCATGTGGGTAAACACAGTGAGATCCATGTTGTTGGAGAAGATGCCCAGGAAAATGAAAGTACTTTTAGTACTGAGACTGTGACTACCTATAAACCCAAGATTGATTGGAAAGTAAGTCTGAGCATAAATGGGAAAATGGTGATGCTCAAATTAGGCACTAGAGCACAGTGTAATGTGATGCCTTTTCAGATATATAAGACATTGTCTGGAGAAGCTATTCCAAGGTCACCAGCTAGATTCGTTTCCTATTCTGGGCATAAACTTGATGTGAAAGGCAAAGTGATGTTACTAACATGTTTTAAGCAAAAGTATTACCTGTTGCCATTTCTTTCTTTCTTTTTTTGTGAATTCTGTTTTTCCTCCATCCTCACTGGCTACGGGGCATTTCTCAGGCAGCTCACTCGACCTTACCTCCACTGCTCACCTGAACCCCTCCCCGACCTAGGAACTGGATATGCCAGATCCCCCGCCCCTCTCACCAGGCCCTCATAAGAGGAGGCAGGGGACCACAGTGAGTCAAGTGGGGCCAGCACTGGGCATGTAGACTCAGCCATTGAAGACTCACCGTCACCTCCCATTGACAAGATTTTTCCTTTCGGTTGCGTCCTGGGGGTGCAGGCGTGCAATGACATCCAGCATGCATGGGTGCGCTCAAGACCCATATACAGGACATCTACTGATGTTCCCCTACCCCACTGCACTTGCTTCCACCTACTGCAATCCCCTGGTTTCCACTGGGAACTGCTACTGCACCAGGACGTACTACCCTCCCTCCTCTCCCTAAGAGAGGAGAGCACTCCTCCAGGCACTCAATCATCTCCTTCCCCAGCCAACCCCTGACAACCCAAGTCCACCTCAACCCTCGTTGCCAGCATGGAGCGAGGTGTGGCATCCAGCGCCTCAACCCTTAGCATCACTAGGCTGACTTCCTGTTGCTATTTCAAGTACTTAATGCAAACCTATCTACTTGTTTGGAAATGAAGCTTATAAAGAAGTTATTTTCAATAGATGCTGCAAAGGAAGTGCAGGGAATCCATAGAAGAAATACTTGCTAAATCTGCTGATGTACTTGAGGAACTGGGATACTTAGAGGATGAATCGACATTTTTTTCAATTCTTTTTCACTCTGGAACCGGGCATCCTTCAGAGTGCCCTCTCGGCTATGCCTGTCAGTCCCTGCCTGAGCCCTCACTTTTCCCAGACTCTCCTCCAAATGACTGGACAGGTCCAGCCCCTGGGTGACCCCCAGGGAGGGCCCCCACCACCCTTGGTGGCTCTTTCTGAAATTAGAGGAACCCACCAGTCATCAGGTTGGCTGCAGAGAGTCCTGGGGAGTTGGGCGGCTTTGGGATGTGGGCATGCCCCAGGGCCTCTGTCATCTTGCCGGGTTTCAGAGGCTTTTGTTGGTGTTTCTCCCTGCCCCATCCCTGCCACTGCAATGGGCGTGGATGTGCAATGGCGTCCAGCATCAGCCAAGCTCCACCCTTTTCATATGGCTGAGATGCATTGCAGCTTCCTCCGACTATCGCCAGAGGTTGAGAGAGCGACACATGTCCCTACATCCCCCTGGGAAGGAGTTGTCCTTCGGATGCTCAATCCCTTCCCGCCCCTGCCGACCCCAGTGTCCCAGGCTCATTCCCAAACCGGGTTGCCAGCATAGCAGGGTAAGGTGACTAGTGTTTTCACCCTCAGCAACACCAGGCCAGCTCTAGGGTGAATACCACATTAAAATAGATAAGATAGTTAGCCCTGTGATCCCCCCAGGAAAATACCTTTCGCATTACAAGACAAAGTGAAAATTGAGCTAGAGAATATGGCAAGATTTGGGGGTTATTGAGAAGGTGGAAAAACCCATGAACTGGGTCAATTCAATGGTGGTTGCAGAAAAATAAACAAAGTACAATTTGCAGAGATCTTAATAGAGCAATTAAAGGGAACATTACCCAATGAAAACAGTTGAAGAGGTTGCAGCCAAGCTAGCAGGACCAAAGTATTCACAGTGTTAGATGCTGGGCATGCCTTCTAGCAGATTAAACAGGATGGACCTAGCTCTGATCTAGTGACTTTTAATACACCTTTTGGAAGGTACAAGTTCAAGCGTCTCCCCTCAGGATTTTCTCAGCACCAGAAGTCTTCTGAAGAAAATTTCACACATTTTTGAAGGACTTGAGAGCACAGAGGTCATTAAGGATGACATCCTAATATGGGAGTTAATGTATAAGAGCAGAGTGAGAGGTTACGGAATGTTCTACAAGGAGCCAGAGATAAGCATTTGTCTTTAAATCTAATAAAATCGAAAATGAAAATGTCAGAAGTCCAATATATCACACACAAGTTAAGTAACTATGGGCTGTTGGCAGATCCCAAGAAAATAAAAGCAATCACTCAGATGTCTATTCCCCAAAATAAGACTGACTTACAGAGATTTATGGACATGGTAAACTACCTAGCAAAGTTAATTCAAACCTAACAACCGTAAATAAGCCACTGAGAGAGTTACTAGAGAAAGAAACAGCATGGCACTGGGAGGAGCACCACCAACAGGCCTTTCAAGAACTGAAAACAGTTGTAACAACCCCCGTGCTGGCCTACTGTGACCTAAGGAAACCTTTTGACTTATCTCTTGCTGCATCTTTAGAGGCTGGATGCATGTCTGCTTCAAGAAGGCAGGCCTATTGCTTTTACTTCAGATCACTTAATAAAGCTGAGAGAAAATTATGCACAAACTGAAAAGGAAACACTAGCTATTGTGTTTGGCTGTTCAAAATACCACCTATATACAGTATATATATATTTATATATATATATATATATATATATATATGGCAGACCAAGGGTCCATGTTGAATCAGACCACAAGCCCCTAGAAAGCCTTTTCAAAAACCACTGGCCACAGCCCACGAGAATTCAATGCATGGCACTAAAACTGCAAAGGTATGATTTGCGAGTAGAGTACAAAGTGGGTAAAGAACTTCATGTAGCAGATGCCCTGAGTAGGGCTGTGGGAGAAAATTCTGTGCCAGACACTGAACTAGGCAAATATGAGGTTCACAGTGGATTACATGCCTATCTGATGAAAAACTGAAATTGTTTTGGCAAGAGACTGGCAAAGACTCAGCATTGGTCAAGTTGAGAGACACTGTTTTGAATGGGTGGCCCCAGGAGAAGACATCACTGCACCCTGAGATAAGGCAGTACTGGTAGTTCAGAGATGAAATCTCGACAGAGAATGGACTTTTGATGAAGGGAGAGACTGATAGTCCCCACGTCACTGAGGTCAGACATGTTAACCAGATTACACAGCAGCCACTTGGGCATTGAAAAATGCAAGCACAGGGCCAGGGATGAACAATCAGATTAGTGACATGGTGGCCCAGTGTGGCATTTGCAACTAGTTCAGGAAAGCACAATCTGGAGTACCGCTGCAGCCACATGGGATACCAGAGAGACCTTAGAAAAATGTTGGGGCTGATCTGTTTGAATTTGAAAGGGAAAATTATCTGGCAATGGTTGATTACTACTCCAAATACTTTGAGATATCCAAGTTGCAAAATACAAGTGAAACAATGATTAACCATATTAAATCACAATGTGCAAGACATGGTATCTCAGAAATACTTGTAACAGATGTGCCCACAATTTGCCTGAATTTAATTTGGAAACACCAACAAAAGTGTGAGTTTAAACATGTAACATCTTTACCAAGATCCCTCCCAGAGCAATGGCATGATAGAACGAACCATTCAAACAATAAAGAGACTGTTAAAGAAAGCACAAGTGGACCACCAAGACCCTTACTTAGCAATCTCTTGGAATTGAGAAAACCCCACTGGAGGGGCTAGGACCGCCAGCACAGCTGCTTATGGACCGCAGAACCAGAACTTTAATGCCTACCAGATTTGAGTTACTTAAACCAAAAGTGCCAGAAGTTGATGTGTGAGCTACCTTGAGGGACTCAAGAAAAAAAAAAATCTTATAACAATTTGCATGCCTGACCACCCCAGCCTTACAGCCAGAACAGCCTGTTTACTTGACAACACCTGAGAATACCTGGACCCCTGTAATTGTGGAATGCCATGCTGAACAGCCACGCTCCCATGTGGTCCAAGTAAATAGGAAATTATATCAAAGAAACAGGAGGGATCTTTGTTAACCCCTGAACCCTGCTGCCCTGTGGTCCACAAAACTCACACATTCAAGGAGGAGAAGAAAGAGTTGGATGACATGATGGAGGACAATGGGATCCCAGTGAAGTCTGCAATGGAGGTCCTCCACAAGTGACACCCGGCAGTTACAAAGCGAGCCTGTGGAGTCAGCCCCACCCCTGAGCAGTCAGGTCCAATTGACTGGCACCAGTTCCAGTCCGAGAATTGCTGTGTCAGTGAAAGGGAGATCTGAAGGCCCATCTGGCATCGTGACTACATAGACTCACAAAAATGTTGAGCTACATAGAACTTTAAACATTTAATGTTTTGGGGAAAAGTTTAATTGAGAAAGGAGATGCAAGAAAGTTAATTAGCAGACGCGATTTCAGTATGCCTTGGTAATGGACATGCCTAGCTATATATATATATATATATATATATATATACACCCTTATCTGCGGCAGTAGCCTGTACTTTCTGCAGTTTGTTCTAAGTGTTATACAGTACAGTAAACCTACCAGCTCACTCCACGTTGGTGTCTGTGTGATTATTCCACCATCTGTCCATGACTGAACAGACTGGGAGTGACGGTCAGATTGTGCAGAGATGCAGGGAGAGCCAGTGACACAAGGAGAGAAGGAGGAATCCACAACAGGAGGCAGGGTTTGTACACACCACTGCATCATCAAGCAGAGGTATGCATGCATGGAGTTTGTACTACTCCAGATGTCTGAGGTGCAGTAGAACACATACACACACACACACACACAAAACCTCTGAGAGTGGTATGGCAATTTCTATTCTCACAGCCTCATATATATTGGCACCACAGTCAGAAAATGTGGAATGTGATGAGAGCTGGTACCGTGGCTGCAAGTGCTACAGAAATCTGAGAAGTCAATGTCTTCCACAACTGAAAAGGGTTACAGATCCAACATTATTATTTCACCTATGAGCTGAGTAATGTGTTGAGCTGTTGGATGAGATGACTGGCACTTAGTTCTGGCCTGGAACACTTCCACTATTTGCATTGGCTGTGGATGGGGAGGGTGTTCCTTGCTTGCCAGATGGTGTGCAAATAGCAGGGACTGGTGCCTGGAAGAAGAGCTTGGGATGCATGGAGGAATCTTTGTGTTGAGGGAGATGGAATGGTAGCAGCTGCAGGCACAGTATTTTTTCAAAGCTAGAATGAAGGTGGCACAGCCACATTTTTCAAAGCTAGACTGTTCTGTGTCATTGCAAGTGCTATCAGCACCACTGCCTGCATTATGACTATGACAATGGGTCTGATGGAACCATTGGCACAGACCCTGATGCTTTGAAAACCTGGGGAATGTTTTACCTTTAGGTAGTTCATTAAGGAGGTGATTGTTAAATATGCCAGAGATTCCTGCTATTGATAGTCATTCTACACTGTGTGCACACTGCCTTTCTGTTACCTTCTTTAGTAATTTGAAATGAAACCATACCATGCATAGAGGAAATTTTTTTGGGGGCGGGAGCAGTGGAGCAAAGGCATAGGTAGAGGACAGATAGGCAGCTGAACATGGAGGGCCATGGTTACAAATGCTCGCAGCCTGGGAATAAAATCCAAGACCTCGAGGTATTGTTAGTAGAGGCAGACCTGGACATAGCAGCAGTAATGGAGGCTTGGTGTATAGCTAATCATGACTGGGACATTAATGTACCAGGGTATGCCTCTATTCAGGAGGGATGGGAGAGTAAAAAGGGGGCCATGTATGTCAGGGAGGTATAAAGGCAACGGAGGTACTGAGTAGACGTGGGAGGCGAGACAAAACAAAAACAGTTTGCAGTTTTAAATGAAGACTTCAATCATATTTACAAGATCAGCAAATATGTATTTGCAGTTTTAGCAAACTATGTAATTTATTTGTTTGTATTGCTGTAAAAAGTGTTTGTTAATTGTTTGTAGGAAATGTTTTTGTTATTTGTAACCACTTGTCGCTGGTGAAAGCGGCAGCATTGCACATCTGGCTTACAAGCATAAAAAATAAAATTAAATGACAGGGTGGGTCACCCTTGAGCCAGGCAATGGCACAGCAATCTGCAGAGGGATGATCTACAAGCCTCCAGTGCAGGGGAGGAGGCGGATAGGGAGCTAGGGATCAAATTCACGAGATGATGACAAAAGGTGGGTATTAGTGCTGGGTGATTTCAATATCCCAGACATTGATTGGACCATCCCAGCAGCTGCTTCAACCAGGAGCCGAGATATCCTGGATTCCCTATAGGTGCAGGCCTCAGACAGCTAGTGACTGATCCCATCAGAGACAGGGTGATTCAAGACCTAGTACTGACCAACAGGGACAGAATCACAGACATCCAGGTGGAAGATCAACTGGGATCCAGCAACCACCACATAGTGAGATCTGGCATCGGGACAGAGACACAGTCTAGTCCCACCAAGACAAAGGTCATAGATTTTGGGAGGGCAGATTTTGCTAAAATGGGGAATTGTATCAAAGAGGTCCTGGCAAGAAGGGTGATGGGAGGGGAATTGAGGAGCAGTAGGAACACCTGAAGGAGCCATAGAGGAGGTGATGAACCAATGCATCAGGATGGTAGACAAAGGCAAGAAGGAGGAAACCACTATGGTTCTCTGGAGAGTTGGCAGACAAGGTAAGGACCAAAAGGGTGAGTTTCAGGAAATATAAGGAGACTCAAAGGGAGGAAGACAGGAGATGTACTTAAGGAATCTAAGGAAGGCTGTAATGAGCGCAAGCACAGACTGAGGTAAGATTAGCGCAGACAGGAAGAAAGGGGACAAGACATTCTATAGGTACATCAGTGAAAGAAGGAAAGCTGGGGATTGTAAGGCTCAGAGGAATACAGGGGTGTAAGGAAGGAGACCTGAAAAGGTGGAAATACTGAACAAATACTTCTGTTCTGTATTCACTGAAGAGGGGAGGGTCATAGACCACAGCTGGGTAAAAGACATGAAGTGGGAGAGGTAAATACAAGTCCATTAATGGTGAGAGAGTCCTGGAGGAGGTCACAAAACTGAAGGTGAACAAAACAATGGGGCCAGAATGCATACACCTGAGGATATTAAGGAGCTGCAAAGAGAGCTAGCAGAGCCTGTGGCAGTGTTCACTGAGTCACTCAACACAGGAGTGGTTCCAGAGGACTGGAAGAGGGCACATGTGTCTCTCTACACAAAAGTGGTAGTAGGGAGGAGGTAGGGAACTATAGGCAGTCAGTCTCACCTCCAGTAGTGAGGAAGATAATGGAGGCACTGCTTAAAGAAAGAATAGTTGCACCTGGAATCCAACGGTGCCCAAGATCCAGGAAAAATGGATTCACAACAGGAAGGTCGTGTCAGAGGAATCTGATCTTTTTTTTGACTGGGTGACAAAGGAAATGCATCGAGGGGGATGGGGTGGACGTTGCCTACTTTGATTTCAACAGGTATGTTACGTCCCACGTAAAGAGTGGTTAATAAGATGGGTAGTTTGGGCAATGGGCACAAGGTGGTAAACTAGGTTAGGAACTGGCTAAAAGATAGGAAGCAGAGGTTGGTGGTAAATGGGATCCAATCTGGGAGGAGGGTGACCAGTGGGTTACCTCAGGGATCAGTCCTTGGGCCAGTCCTGTTTAATGTCTTCATTAGTGACATTGCGGGTAGGGCTGGAGGAAAGGTCTGCCTGTTTGCAGATGACACCAAGATCTGCAACAGGGTGGATACTCAGGCAGGGGTGGAGAGAATAAGGAAGGACATGGAGAAGCTTAAGAAATGGTCTGATGTGTGGCAACTGAGGTTCAATTCGAAAAGTGCAAAATAATGCACCTGAGAAGGGGGACCCTTGGGGAGAGCTACAGGATGGAGGGGAGTTGCTGATGATCACCAAGAAAGAAAGGACCTGGGGTCATCATTTCAGACAACCTAAAGGTGTTGAAGCAGAGTACAAAACACTGCAGGAGGGCCAGTGGCATGCTGGGGTGCCTAGGCAGAGGTAACACTAGCAGAAGGTGGGGAGATAGTGATGCCATTGTATAAAAACATTGGTGAGGCCTCACCCAGAGTATGTGTGTGCAGTTCTGGAGGCTGCACCTTCATAAGGACATTGATAGGGTGGAGGAGTCTAGAGAAGGGCAATGAAGATGGTAACAGAGCTTGCACCAGGAAACATATGAGAAGAGATTAAATCATCTCGATATGTACTGGCTGGATGAGAGGAGGGATTGGGGACATGAGAAAACATTCAAGTACCTTAAGGGCATAATAAGGTTCAGGGGAGACCCTTCCAATACAGGAGGAGTACAAGAATGAAGAGGCATGATATGAAATTGGAAGGGGCAGGTTAAGGGAAATTTGAAGATGTTTTCTTCACAGAGAGGGTGGTGGACACATGGAATAGTCTGCCACAAGAAGTGGTGGGAGCGAGCACAGTGGAGAGATTTAAACATGCCTGGGACAGGCATAAGGGAACCTTAGAGGTGGGAAGGAGGAGTGAAAGTCATTGACCAGGTAGGTTTAGAGGCCGTAAACTAGTGTAGGGCTTCACAGGCAGACCAGATGGGCCTAGTGGTCCTTATCTGCTGACAATTCCTATGTTTCTATGCCCTTACTGCTCCTGACACCACTCACGAGCTATTGTCATCAGTACCACCACCACTCTTTTGTCCCCCACTAGCCTTTTTGTTTGGACCTGTGGGTTTTCCCGGAACCACTGGCATCCCTGTTTCTCCTCTACTCAGTTGTTCAGGCTGGCATGGAGCCTGCTGAACAAAGTGTTGGAGGGTAACTTGCTGAGTTTTATTGGGGGAGCCATGTCCTTCTTTCTCCTGCCACTGCAACCTAGAAAGCTTGAGGTTTTTGGCCAACCCACTTTCTTGCTTTACGGCTCTAAAGGTGCTACACATACTCTGTCTCATCATCAAAGCTGCTTAGGTTAGCCTCCTTAGATGATGTATCTATGAGCAATTCATCTCCTGATGGAAAGTACTCAGACCCAGATGAGTGCACGTCCTCCTCATCTGCACTGACAAGTACTTCCATAGAGGAGACAGGCCAAGAAACAAGAGGTGTCACACTAGGGGTGGACATGGTACTAGAAACAGTTGTGTAATTGGCTGTGGCCACAGTGGTAGTAGTGGCCAGTGTCACCATGGTTACAATGGCGGTGTAGTCTGGGTCGCAGTGACAGGAGAGGTCCCAGTCACAGTGGCAGGAGTGGTCTATATCACAGTGACAGGAGTGGTCTGGGTCACAGTGGCAGGATCATTCTGGGTCACAGTGGCAGGACTGGTCTGAGTCACAGTGGCAGGAGTGGTCTCAGTCATAGTGGCAGGAGTAGTCTCAGACACAGTGGCAGCAGTCACTGGCAGGGTCACTGTTGCAGCAGGAGTTGGAATACTAGTATTCTCAGTGGATAGGTGGTGGATCAGAGCAGCAGTGGTCATTAAAGAGGATGTCTTCATCCTGATGGTACTAGGTGGCAGTGGCAAGGGATGAAGAGGACATTCACACTGTTAATATCAGTGGCAGTTAATGACAATGTCCCTTAGCAGCACTACTAGCACTTTGAATGCTATTTTTACTTTTCTCTTTAGTGTCAGCTGATGCCATACTGATGCTGGTTGACACTACAGGCTCTGATGGAATAAAACATAACTTTGCACAGTGAATGTGTGCTGAGTGTCATTCTGCAGTATGCTCACCATCTCCTGCTGCTTGCTACTCTACAATTGCTGCAGCTTTATTGGGGCTGCTGGACCAGCTATGTTTTTTGGTACTACATCCTCTGTCTGCTATGACTGTATTCCTCAAAGGAAGATGTATTAAATTTAAATTATGTTATTATGAAATATAGTCACTCATGCCAATGCAGTAATGCTGAGCTGACGAGTCTCACTGTCAATTCATCACCTGGCCCTGATGGTATTCACCTAAAATGATAGTGGAAGCAGCAATAATTTTGGCAGATCCAATCACAACATTATTTAATAAATCTATTGCATCTTGTTATGTCCCCAAAGACTGGAAAAATCTGTAGCAGTACCTATTTTCAAGAAGGGCAATAAAGATAAGATCACCAATTACAAGCCCATAAGCCTGACCTCAGTCTTGAGTAAAACCCTGAACATTTAATAAAAACAAAACTGAATATGAACTAGCCTCTATTCAATATACTGATACTGAACCAACATGGATTTTGCCAGGAAGGTCATGTACTACCAACTTGATCACTTTCTAAAACAAGATCAGTAAAAAGCCTGACAATAGAATCCCAGTTGATATCATATTACTAGACTTTGCAAAGCTTTCAACAAAGTCACACACCAACAACTAACTGACAAATTGGCAGCTATGGAGGGCTTAGTGGCCAACTGGTTAACTGGGTCAGTGACTGGCTATTGGAAAGATCACAGCAAGTCAGAATAAATGGTAACCTCGCTTATGGGGGAAGTGAGCAGTGGTATGCCACAGGGCTCAGTCCTAGGCCCTACTTTAACATCTTTATTGGTGACATCAATCACAATATTAAGAACTATACTGCAAAATTTGCAGATGACACAAAAATAGAGCTGAAGTCAACATGGTAGCTAAACACCTGTCATAAGTCAATGATTTCAATAACATAACAAATGGACACTTGAAAACAAAATGTTATTTAATCAAGATAAATGTGTGGTTCTCCACTTAGGTTTTATCAACCCTCACTAACAAGCATTTGTCAATGCCGAATGTTGTCGCTGGCAGTAGCAGTGGGGTAGTAGTTAGAGATGCATAGTGCTGTGATTTTGTGAATGTGTTTCAAAGGTGATTTTGCACAGCGAGCAAACCATTGTGCGCTACAGCTGTGGAAACACGCTTTAGGGCAGGCTGTGAAAAATGGCAGCTGGACTGTTGATAAGGAGACGTGCACAAATGCCAGTGGTGAAATGTGGCATGAAAATATTGCAGACTGACGGTTACAGGGTGCGTGGAAACTGCGCAATGCAGCTTGCAACACAGTCACTGTATGGAGGTTCGCACCAAATGTTTAACATAGACATTTTAGGACCTCTGCTCATGAATAGTGTCACTGCCATTTCCTCAAACTGTCCCAAAACTGATTTACGCACAGCAGCCGTTGCAATTCTGTGCCAGGCGTGCGAAAACACATTTCAGGCAGCTGGAGTGTTCATAAGGAGGTATGGAAAAATGCCAGTGATGAACAGCTGGAGTGAAAGTATTACAGATTCAGAAAGTCATGAATGTGCGTGCAAACTGTGCAACGCTACGCCATAAAACACTCATTTTATTGATTTTCGCTCCCAAATTTTCAACATAGGCTTTTTGGGCATCTGCTAATGAACAGTGTCACGGTCATTTTCATCATGTGTTCGAACACAGACTTTCCACAGCGACCACTCTATTCTGCGCCGAACTGCGGAAAACAGATTTTGGTCAGGATGTGAAAAATGACAGCTGTACTGTTCATTAGGAGGTGCAGAACAATGGCACTGTAGAAAATCTGGAGTGAGAATATTAGAAGTTTATGGAACGTGACGAAAGGCAGTAAGGTAGAATATTAACGACTTTAAAACACAGTCATTTTATGGAGCAATGTCCCCAAATTTTCAACACAGACATTTTAGGACCTCTGCTCATCAACAGTGTCACTGTCATTTTCGTAATGTGTCCGAACACTGATTTCACACAGTGAACACGCTATTGTCTTGCTTGGTCAAAGCACATTTACCGGCAAGGATGTGAAAAAATGACAGCTGCACAGTTCACAAGAAGGTGTAGTAAAATGCCAAATTTGAGAATGTGGTGTGAAAATATTGCAAATGCGCTAAGTTACAAGCGTGCGTTGTGCAGTTACCATGCACCTCAAGTAAAACAGTCATTTATGGAGTATTGTCGCAAATTTTCAACACAGGCATTTTAGGACCTCTGCTCATGAACAGTATTACTGTCATTTTTGTAATGTGTCCTGAACACTGATTTAGCACAGCAACCATGCTATTCTGTGCGGAAGTCGAAACATATTTCGGCAAGGATGTGAAAAATGACAGCTGTACGGTTCTAAGAAGGTGTGGTAAAATGCCAATGTTGAGAATGTGGTGTGAAAATATTGCAAATACGCTAACTTATGGCGTGCATTGCGCGGTTGCTATGCGCTTGTAAAACAGTCATTTGGGGTTTTCCCACCAAACTTACAACATAGGCTTTTTGAGAGCCCTCTCATGAACAGTTGCACTGTCATTTCGTTACTCAGTCCGAAGGTGATTCCGCTGAGTGACTGCAAAAGCACCTTCGGGACGAATAACGCCATGACAGTGTGAGATTCACAAGAAGGGGTCCCAAAACCCCATGTTGAAAATTTGAGCAAAAGTCCCAAAAATGCCCGAGATATGCATTAAAGTTGAAAACCCTATTCATTCCATTATACAGCTTACCGGCATTTCCTCAGTTCGCGGTCGGCTTTGAAGAGTGCAGAGCGTGTTCCGGTCCACAGAAGATCGTCGCGCCGGACTCGAGGTAAGTATGATGGGGGTGAGGAGGCAGGGTGCACAGTGGGTGGGTGTGGTGGGGGAGGGGGGCATTGAGACTACGAGGACTGTTTTCGTTTTACAGGTAACAAGCAGGAAAAACCATTGCGGGACAGTTTTCCTTTTGCAGGGCATTTGGCATGCTGGGGTGGGCTCCCAGCGTGCCACCTAACTGGTTTGGGGGTGTCAGTAGCCGGCACGGGGATTGGGCACCGTCGGCACACAACACGGGAGGAGGAAGTAATGCCGACGGGATTGGGCACCCCGTCGGCACAGAAAGAAAGCGGGGGCACGAGCTGGGGGGATTGGGCACCCACCTTGGCATTCAACAATGGGGGGTTTATGCCCGGGAGTGGGCTCCCCATCAGCACACAAAGATGGGGGGCACGAGCTGAGTGAGTTGAGCACCCCCTCTGCATTCAACAATTGGAGGGTTATGCTGACGGGGAGTGGGCTCCCCATTCGCCACACAAAGACAGCGGGGGTTAACCGTGACACGAAGTCGGCAGGCGTTGACAGCCGCCCACTCGCTGACCATCCATAATGGCGCCGAGCACGGCAAGAAAAGGACCGCTGCATCTGACGAAGCTTTGCTGGGTGCAGCAGACCTTCTTCAGATGTGCTCGCCCATTATGCACGCGATGGTGTGGCGCCAGCATGCAGGCTGATTGGGCAACGAGGACGCACCTACTGGTGCGTGCCCTGCATGCGCCGAACAGCCACCGCGCCCCAACTCCCCACACTGTCGAAGATGCTGGCTGCGCAAGCACGCCCAACATAAATTCATCATAAATAACAAGCCACTTAAAACTGTAACTAAGGAACAGGATCTAGGGGTCAATGACTCACTTTCCTCTGCAGCACACTGCAAAAAGTTTCACATACCAAACAGAATATTAAACTGTATCAAATGCTCCTTTACAAATAAAAGCTCAAATTGCATTATATCACTGTATAGAACCGACATAAGACCACCCTTGGGTTTTGCTCCCCTTTTGGAATGCCCATTTCAAACAAGATGAACATATGAACATATGAAAATCGCCAGCAAATAAAGGCCTAGAGGTCTATCAAGTCTCTTTCGAATGTGCAGCTAGCACCTTATTCCTGCAGCTGCCCCTCACTTCCACCCTTCCCTTCATTGACCCTCCCTTGTCCTGTCCCATCCCCTTCAAGCAGTCCACTGTTCTACTGGATACCACTTCCACAGGTAACGCATTCCACCCAGCCACCACCCTCTCTGTAAAAAGTGTCCCTCATCTCCCTCCTGAATCTTCCTCTCTCCAGTCTCATATCCGGCCCTGGTGTCCCTCCCTCCCTTACTTTGAACAGCCCCTCTGTACCTGCCTTGTTTATTCCTTTCATGTACTTAAGGTTTCAATCATGTCCTCCTGTCCCTCCTCTCCTCCAGTGAGTACATGTTCAACTCCTCAGCCTCCTCTCATATGATAAGTCCCCAGCCCCTTGATCATCTTTGTCACCCTGCGCTGCACCCTCCAGTAACTTAATGTCCCTCTTCGAGATCCGGGCACCAGTACTGCATGCAGTACCTCAGATGTGTCTAACTAATGACCATACAGTGGCAGAATCACCTCCTCCCTCCTCGAGGATATACCCTAGCAATACAACCCAGCATTTTGTTGGCCTTTGCAGCTGCCTTCCTACATTGTGCCGAGTTGCTCATTGACCCTGTAATGAGCACCCCAGATCCTTCTCCTCCTCCTCTGTCTGGGCTAGCTGCACTTCCCCAGCTGGTAACTCCTCCTTGGGTTCTTCATCCCAAAATGCAGCACCTGCACTTTTGGCATTAAACCCTAGTTGCCAGGTGTCTGACCAGGTTTCAAGCTTTGCCAGATCATTCTGCAACCCCTGCCATCCCCTAGGTCATCCACCACGCTCCTACCTTGGTATCATCAGCAAACAGACTGATCTTGCTCTTGATGTCCAATGATATGTCTGCAGTGAATATCCCAAACAACACTGGTCCCAACACGAGCCCTGTGGAACACCGCTTGTCTACTACAGTTGGGTGTGAGCTCCCCACCCACCACCACTCTCTGTTGCCTTCCCTGAAGCCAGTTCCCTACCCATCTCACCAGCTTTGCACCTGCCCTGTGCTTACTAACTTTCCCAGCCTTCCATGTAGCATCGAGTCGAATGCCTTACTGAAGTCCAGATACTGGACATTCACTGCATGGCCCCTGTCCAGTTGCCTAGTTACCCAGTCATGAACTCCACAAGGTTGGTTTGGCAGGATCTGCCCGTATGAAGCCATGCTGTCTGCTGTCCTGTAGTCCTTTGGCCTCTATGAGGGTCACTAGCCTCTCCTTCAGGATAGTCTCCATTAGCTTACCCACAATGGATGTCAGGCTCACTGGTCTGTAGTTTCCCAGTTCATCCTTGGGGCCACTCTTGGAGAGGGCACCAGAGCAATCCTCCAGTCCTGAGGTACACACCGAATGTAGTGAAGCATTAAATAGGTCTGCCAAAGGTCTTGCAAGGACCTCTGCCAGCTCCTTTAGTACCCTGGGTGGATGCCATCTGGGCCTGGCACCTTATCCACCCTCAGTGCCTTCAAACCCTCCCGAACTCTGCCTCCATGATTTCCCATCTGTCACCCCTCCCCTGTTTCTGCCATTTCTCCTCCCTTGGCTGTCACCCCCTCTTCTCTTTAGTAAATACTGAGCAGAAGTACTTATTTAGTGCTTCTGCCTATCGCACCCTGCCTCCACCAAACCCCACTCCTTCCTAATCCTTACTATGTGGTCCTTACAGTTCTTTTCTCCCCTGATGTACCTAAAGAAGTCCTTCTCCCTTCTTAATGCCTTGTGCCAGTCTGAGTTCCCTAGATGCCTTGGCCCCTTACTGCCCTTGTCACCTCCTTTGATTCCATCAAGTACTCCTCCCTGTCCTCCACTCTCCTGTTTTCTTGTACTTCCTAAAGGCAGCTCTTTTCCTCCTTACCTTTTCCATGACCTCCTTGCTCAACCAGCTCGGTTTCTTAGCCCTAGCCTTCTTGCTCTGGGCCTTGCAGCTGGTTTTGGTTGCCTCCACTATCCCAGCTTAATGAGCTCTCACCTCTGGTTAGTGTCCATACTAGATTGAATTCTGGCCAGGTACCCTTTACCACTTCCCCATCCTCCCAAAGTCGGCCCTCCTGAAGTTCAGCACTCTTGTGCAGATTCTACTCCTTCCTTGCCCATATCCAATGTGAGCCATACTGAGTGGTGGTCACTCCCTGACAGCGGTTCCTCCACTGTAAGTTCTCTCACAAAGTCCCCATTTGCCAGCAGAAGGTCAATGGTATTCCCAAACCTGGTTGGTTCACTGACCATTTGCAGCAGGAAGCTGTCCTGAAGGCATCCAGCAGTACCTGCTCCTTCTGTTCCTGGTTGTTGGGGTACTCCAGTCCATTCCTGGCATGTTAAAGTCCCCACAATCACCACACTACCCTTCTCTGGTCCTCTTGATCTGTTCTGCTAGTTCTCTGTCTAACTCCTCCGTCTGAGATGGCGGCCTGTACACCACTCCCATTCTAAGAATCTATTCTTAGAATCCTGGATTGCATCCAAAGTGACTTTGTACTACCCTCCTCCCTTCCTCCCTTACACACTTCAGTCCTTCCTGCATATAGTGCCACACCCCTCCTTTCCCAATCACCCTGTCCCACGAAATAACCTGGTACAGACAGGTCCCAGTCATTGTGTTGGGTGGCCCATGTTTCTGTGATGGCTGCAATGTCACCTCTCCCTCTGCCATGAGCACCTGTAACTCTGCAGTTTTCCTCCCAGGCTCCTAGCATTAAGGGTAACCCCCTACCACCCTCCCCCATCCTGCCCTCCTTTACTAACATCACCAATAGTACTTGCCATTTGTCCTTTGTCACTGTTGTAGAGGTAAGCTCATATGGTTTCCCAACCTGTGGTCTCTGCATGTCTCTTGTCAATTGCCACCCCGGCTCCTAGTTTAAATTCCCTACTTCCTCTATGCTCCTCCATCCTCTGTTTCAGCACTTTCGTTTCCTCCTCACTCAAGTGTAGTCTGTCCTTGAAAAGATACTAGAAACAGAAAACATAGACTTTGACGGCAGATAAGGACCGCTTGGCCCATCTAGTCTGCCCATTTCCATACCTACATGATAGGCTGCAGATCTTAGTTAACCAACAGCCTATTTCTTCCTACCCCACAAGAATTGCCTTATGTCTGTCCCATGCATTCTTGAATTCTCCCACAGTTTTAGACCCCACAACCTCCTCAGGAAGGCTGTTCCATGCATCCACTACCCTCTCTGTGAAAAATACTTCCTCACATTGCCCCTGAACACACACCCTCCCATCTTTAAATTGTGTCCCTTGTTCTTGCACATCTCTTTTCTGAAAGATGCTACCCTCTTGGACTTTGTTGATTCCACTGAGGTACTTAAAATTTCTATCATGTCCCCCCTCTCCTTCTTTCCAAGGGTATACATATTAAGCTCCTAAGTCTCTCCTCGTGACAGCTTCTCTTGCAGACCCTGCACCATTTTAGTTGCCCTCCTCTTGACTGCCTCTATCCTGTCTATGTCCTTGTGGATGGGGTCTCCAGAACTGGACACAGTACTCCAGATGGGGTCTCACCAGCTGTCTGTACAGGATATAACTTCCTGTTTTCTGCTGGTGATGCCTCTCCTATGCATCCCAGTATACCCCAGCCTCCCTACTGCCTTCTCACATTGCTTGCTAACCTTAAGGTCATCTAATATGATTACCCCAGGTCCCTTTCCTTTTTGTTGTTCTTACTATCTCCCCCATAGTGTATTCTCTTCCCTGGGTTCTTGTTTCCCAGGTGCACTATTTGCACTTCTTTGCACTGAATCCTAGCTGCCATACTTCTGACCATTCCTCCAACCTTGCCAAGTCCCTTCTCATCCTTTCCGCCTCCTTGTGTATCAAACCTGTTGCAGATCTTTGTGTCATCTGCAAGAGGCATACTTTCCTTCCAGTCCCTCTGCAATGTCACTTATAAAGACATTAAAAGGACTGGACCTGCACTGAACCCTCACCGGTGCCCACTAGTAACCCCTCTTTCTTCAGAGTGGACTCCATTTACAATTACCTTCTGTATCCTGCTGTCCAGCCAATGTTTTACCAGGCAACCACCAGAGGACCCACTCCCAGGCTAGTTAATTTGACTATTAATCTTTGTGTGGGACTGTGTCAAATGCCTTGCTAAAGTCTAGGTAGGCCATGTCCATAGCCCCTCCCTGGTCTACTACTTTGGTCACCCAGTCAAAGAAATCTATCAGATTCATCTGACATGACCTTCCCACTGTGAACCCATAGGTGTCTTGCAGGGGTCATGCAGGCTGAAATTTTGGAGGGCACAAAATCTAAAGCTCTCTAGGGGTCCGGAGCATGCCCCATTGGAAAAGTTTGAAAACAGAAGTAAAATGGTGCATTTTGGTGACTTTTAGCAGGTCAATAAGCTTCTCCCAACAAGTTAAATGACATACTATAATAATGCTCCAAATATGGAGTGGGGGAATATCTACGCAAGTAAAGAATAACAATCCATTCAATAGCACACACTTCCTGCATGCTCTCCAAACAGAGCAAGCGTAATAAAGACCATAATAAATATTGTAGTAGAACTACTAGTATTTGTCTTTGTCTCCTGACCTGGTTTCCCTGCAATCGTTCTTCCTGGCCTGGGCCCCTTGTCCCTGCTTCCTTCTTCTGACCCTCTCCTCACCACTGTTGGCTTAAATCGCCCTCCCTCATCTCCCATTCTTCCTCCCTCCCTCCAGTATTGGGCTAAACCCACCCCTAGTCTGCCTTGCCTGTCTTAGTTCCTCCTGCAGACCCTCAACCTCCTTTCTAAGTTTCTCTATGTGGTTGCACACTCACATCCTCCCACCACTCCAGGCAATTTTAGAAGATTGGTGCACTGCAGTTGTTGAGCCTACCACCTACCCATTGCTGTCGTTGCCCACCAGCGAACCCCCACCCTTCCAGATGCAGGATGCACAAACACTCCCCAAGTTTCCCTCTCCCCCCCATCAGTGCAAAACATTCTTTTCTTAATTTCCCTTACCCCTTTGTTGTACACGTTTAGATAGATCGAGCAACTGCTTTTTATATTCCTAACCTTCCTATCCACACTCAAAAGAGACTTGAAGTAGCTATTGCACAACCTTCTTCAAACTCCTACTCCTTCTTTCCACAATGCAATAGCATGCAAAGAAGTAACAATGAAAGCTCCTAGATTTGCAGTTACTCCCTTCCACTAAGATAGCAGTCACCTCTTCACTCGCTGCTCTTCCTTTCCTGGATGTCTGCTTCTGCTATGACAGGTGCATATCCTTTGCCCATTTGAGGAAGTGATGTGAGAACCCTGGTATAAAGGAAATCATGGGCCAGGGGCGGGTGGGGTGAGGGACTGGGGAGGTGGGACCAACCCAAGTCTTCCAGAAACAATCAGGTAGCTGAGACCCCTGGTCAGACCATGAGCACCCTTCCCCACTATGCACTAACCTTTGCAGCTAGTGAAGCCAGCAAAATGAATCACAGTTCTACTCAAAGCCCCCAAATAGGTTTGCTTCCAAAAGAAACAGGTCTCCAGTTCAAACAGCTTCACCAACAACACATCAAAATAGGCTTGAAATTAGAAGATACAGGTCTCCGATTCAAAGAAACAGCCCCAGTTAAATCACACCAAATAGGTTTTAAATCAGAAGAAATAGGCCTCTACAAATGTAGCCTGCTACACAGTGAAACAACAAACAAATGAGCCCACTTATAGCCACCAAAACAGTTTTCAAAATTCCAACAGCCCCAAAACAATACCCTGCTAGCCCCTTAGAGTAGTAAAAGAAAAGAAATAACCTTCTACCAAATAAAATCCACAAGAAACAATGTAAAACAACAAGAAGCTACTGTACTGTAACCGATATGATCCTTTCCCTTCTAGTTCCTTCTAGAACAGGTTCTATTTATTAGATCAGGTTCAGCATAGGGTGACAAAATTAATACCGTCCTTAAAAATAACATGTATTAGGAAAGGCTGAGTACTACATGTCTAGTCACTTACAAGAAAGGCGAAAAAGGGAGATCTTCTCAAGAAATATAAAATTCTTCAAGATCCAGCCCTCACACATGACTGTGGTATTCATTTTCTGACCACCCCATTTCCCTCAGAAGTCATAATAAGCACATTGTAATCCCAATGTTACTATTAACAAAGGGATAATTTCTTTTCCATTAAAGCAGCTAAATGCTGGAACCTACTCCCACAAAATATTGTCGAATCTGAGAGTTTTGAAATCTTCAAGAACAGACTCAGTACCCATTTAAAATGGGACAATAGCTACAAGTAATTCACCCACATTACTGTGGGAGACATTCTAGATGGGCCTCGGCCTCCTTATGTCTATAAAACCTAGTAAACCTAGTAATAGTCAAGCTTGACTAAATACATTCTCAGAAAAAAATGTAATTTGTTCTTAGGCATACAACCATAAACTTAGAAAAATGTGTTGAGTTCACAGCTATGAAGACACACAGAACAGAAAAGCAGATAACTGAAGCAGTGAGTCAGCCAACTAGTCCCGCCCCTACCAGCTAGGGTTGATAGCGCCAAGTACTGAGTTTGCTGGAACCCAAGAATGGAAAACAAAACTTGTGTCTGTTGATGTTTATGTTTGTACTGACAATAGTATGTAAAACAACATTCACCATACTGCTTCTTTAAAGCAGCTTTCCATTTCCAGAAAACTGCATATAGAGACAGAAAAGACCATTTTCAGATCATCACTCTGAATCCCATTATGTCTAAAGTAGATTGGATTCAGATTCAGAATTTATTGATTGGTTTTAAAACCATTACAATATAAAAGACTAAACCCTTTAAGCATATACGTGCTTGTACAGACTAATAAATACATCACATTTCCATATTTCTCATTCAGTTAAAATGCTCCTAATACCAGTAGGAATTCTTATAGCACTTACAAATGTATAGTATGTAAGTACTTGACTACATTTGATAATATAGTTAGATCTTGGTTATTAAATAATTCCACAATAATCTTATCTGCTGGTACGCTATGTGTACCCAAAGTTTTCCCAGCCATTTATCCTATTTTCCTTATACAATGGACACATTAAAACTATGTGCTTCAAATTATCCTCCAATGATTTTCAATACTTACAATGGGGTGTAAGGAATATCAGGCCTTTTCTGCATGAAGTACAAAGAGTTAGCTTTATATAATTCCATTCTATATTTTGTTATTAAACATCTGGATTCTGGGTTTGCTAGCTTTATCAAGTACGTTTCTAATCTGTGAGTTGTTTTAATTAGTCTGTACCATCTGTAGCACTTATAATTAGTTAGTTTTTCAAAGCTTTTTGCTATGTCTATATCTCTTACCAGGTTATTACAATATGCTTAATTTCTTCCCAGGATTTTATATAAATTTCATTTAAAGTTGAACCTAGGCCAAGGAGAAGAGTTATCTTTTAATTAGAGTGGTCAAAGGTGTCTTGTTGCCTTGTCTGCATATTCTATTTATTCTTCCTGACATTGTCTAGGAAGCCTTGATTCTGGAAGCAAAAATGTTTTAACAAAAATAGAAGTCTTCTCTCTAGCCATTGACTCTATCGAATATTGCCCCAGTTCTAAGCATAGCAGGGCGGAGGGAACTGCTTGGGGTACCATGAATAAATATCTGTATAATTTGCTCACTGGTATCTAATGTCCTCATATTTTCCTGACTCCACAGTACTGCTGCATGCAAAATGCTCATTTTAATCTTAGCATTCAACACCTTTAGGGCTCCCTTAACTGAACTTCTTCCTAATTTAGTGTTAAAAATGAAGGGCAGCTGAAGCTGTCCCCAATCTATTCAATATAATTGTTTTGCGATTCATCCATTTCATACTCTGTGAAAATCTAACCACTAAGTAATCATATGTTTTTACTGTTTCTGTTTTTCTTGTTCTGTCCGTATTTTGGTAATGTCCTTTTTCTGTTCACGAAAATCAATAGTTTGGTTTTATCTTTATTTATTTTAGTTGTTGCATTTGCATGCTTTTGAAAAATAGTTTAATTTCCTCTGCAAACCCCAAAGTGAAGTAGATAATAGGACCATATTATCTGTGTAAGCAAGTGCTGGTATAGATTTACTGTATTGCATATTTTTGGGGAATGAAAGTCAGGATTATGCAAACTGTCCAATATTGTGTTAAAATATATATATATATATTATAGTGGCACAGTTGTGCCACTATAGTTAGGGTTCAGATGTCACTTCTATGTTAAAGTCAAACTTTGTCGTTAATAACTTTGGACCTGTTCAATGGATTTGCCTGAAATTTGGTATGTGTGGTGGGGCATGGTAGATCTCTTGATCTGCTAAATTTTATTTTAGTCGGACTTACGGTCTTTGCATACAAAAATGCTGAAAAATGCAAAATTATCCTTTTGGAGGCAGCTTTTGGGATTTTGGAAGTGGTCCTGCGTGGCCGTTGTGTGGTGTGCCACTCTGCAAGATGGCTCGTTTGAAAAGAGCATTGGTGGCGAACATGCCGCTTTTCATTTGGTGAAAAATATTAAGGCATTCAAAAGTTATGCTACTTTGAAGTTCCATTATAAGTCAATGGAAAATTTATATGTATGTTTACGACCAAAGAATGGGGTTCTAGCCATCTGGTCCCACCTGGTGATCAAAGAATTTGCAGCCTTGCAGTTCAAGAATCTTTGTCCCCAAGAATTCTTTGATCGTGAGGTCCGCCATCTTGTTTTTAGTTTTCTGATCGGAAAAACACAAATATCTCTGCTCAGGGATCACTCCTGAAGTAAAACTTGGATGGATTTTATTCAGGGAGCTCCGATCTATCGAGCCATGCCTTTGGTTTCATCAAATCGTAAAAAATATAGTTATAAGCTTTAAAATCTTTGATTGTGGCTCACTAACAATTTTGGATAGCGAGCCTACAAATTCTTCATCAGCAGGATTCTTTGATCGCGATCTTGCATTGCGACCTAAATACACAAATATCTCGGCTCAGAGGTGAGCTAGGGACACAAATGAGGGTGGGTTTTGATCAGGGGACTTCATTCTATTGAGGCATGCCATTGGTTCAGTTCAAATCAGTGAAAAGTCACTTTTCAGCATTTTAAATTCTTTGGTCACGAGTGCAATTTCTTTGATCGCGAGCCTGCAAAATTCTTTGATCGTGAGATTCTTTGATTGCAATCGTGCATTGCGAGTGAGGGACTAGATGGCGGATTAAAATTTTAATTTCTCAGCCCAGGTGTGTCCTAGGAAGATAAATGAGGGTGGGTTTGCTCGTTCTGATGAACCATGGCAATGGTTTACCGCAGTTCTTTGTATTTTTAATTACAGCACTTTTTATTCTTTGATCATGAGACTGCAAATTCTTTGATCACGAGATTTTTGATCGCGATCCTGCATACGAAAGAGCAGATAGATGCAAGATTAAAAATCAATTTTCTCAGCCCAGGGGTGCCCTAGGAAGTCAATTGAGAGTGGTTTTGCTAAGGGACTTTGTTCTGTTGAACCATGGTGGTGGTTTACCGCAATTCCTTCAATTTTGTGATTTATAGCATTTTCTATTCTTTGTTCATGAGCCTGCAAATTCTTTGATCGCAAGCCAGCAAATTCTTTGATTGGAGATTCTTTGATTGCAATCTTTGATGCTAAAATAGGGACAAGATGGACAGATTTTTATAATGGAATAGATAGGGAAATTTTACCAATCTTTAACATTGAATATCTCAGAAACAGTTTGGTCTTTTACTTCAAATTTGGAGGGTGTTTATGGACTGTCCTGTAGATGTGAATTGCGGTGTTTATGTGTCAGACAATATATTTTTTGCGGAGATATTGCATGGCACAGTTTACATTTGCAGACAGCGTTTTCTATTGTTCTGCTAGATTTAAGCAATAAACCATGACAGATGTGTGGTAATGTTGGGTTTGATCACGCTTGTATGGTTTGGTTTGGCCACGAGGCCATGTTGAGTGACCAAACCATGACAGGTGTGGGTAACCCAGCATCACCCACATCCTGAAGTGGTTTATTGAGATTATACAATGTCCCGCTTAAGTTTTTCTAAGAAAAATAAAGAAAATTGTAGTGTTTGGTAATTTGTTTTGAGTTTTATTGTGCATATTCTTACACCTGAAAAGTAGTTCCCTATTGCTAGGCACACTATTAAGGACACTTATCCCAAATAAAAACACACACATCAGAGAAATGGTTATTATTTAATCTTTTTTTGTTTTAGGAGATAGCGTAGATAATGAGAGTGTATGTCGGCTGAGGTGAGCTAGTGGGAGTGCCATGTGTAAAATGGTGAGAAGCAGTGTGACTGTCAGTGCCAGGTAATGCTATGTGGGTGAGGGCTGGCATAAAACAAAATACTGTGATTTTTGTTGTTTTTCATCTAAGGCCACAATGCTTTTCCTGGGGTCAGAAAACCTTTGCCTGTGCACTTTCTGCATCTTTTACAGCTCTATTTATTTTGTAGGAGCCATGACAGTTTTGTAATGCAAGAACAGACCCACTCGTGCTCCATTCTTGTGCACTTTGGCAGGCATGGAAGCAACTGTGCTTCCTGAAATCTGCCTCGCCACTATGGGCCCGGAACAAAAGGATGTGCTTTTTTTTTTTCTTTGTTAGTGCTAAGAATCTCTCCTCATCTGTGCAGGTCCAGAGTCCTAAACAAGGACTGTACAGCGATCGGTGATGTCAGCGTGACCAACTGTGAAGCAGCTGGCAGTTGAGGGCACAAGAAAATTTGAAATGTCGCCGGTGCTGCTGAATAGCGTCAGGCACTTGCTGGTAATTATTTACTCTCTGGTTTAACTCAAAACTGGAATCAGGAAAGTGTTAGAAAGCTGGTATTTTTTATTTACTTATATGGGGATCTGTGTGTGCTGAAGTTCCCAGCTGTTATCGGGGAACACAGAACTGCAGTGTGGGTGAGGGGTTGCTGATAGGTGGGTGGACTTGAGTCGAGAGAGTCACTGTACAGTTTGGCCTGCAGTACCAGCAGCACTTTTGCCTGGAGTCAAGTCAGATATTTAAAAAAAATGTTAGGGTATTTAGGACATGCCGCTGAAACTGCGTAGTTTACTGATAAGTCCTTGTTTAAATTTACCACTTTACTGGTGAGCCAATATGGCAGTTTCTCACTTCTGGTTTCAGTGGTTCAAGTGATTTTTAAAATGTGGCTTACTGACACTGTTTCGTTAGTAATGTCAAAATTTACCACGGCTGGGAGGTGCCAGTCAGCCAATCAGAGAGTGAAAATTTAAAAGCCATTGTATAATAACATTTGTTTGGTGGCTGGCTGTGCTGTTGTCAATGTACTTTTAGTCATCAGGTATGTAATGTTGCCCAACACTTACAGGCTGGTGGAGCTGGCCCTTGGGCCAACTTGCAACTTTCTACTTTTCTATTCTTTCTTAAAACGTATGAAATTCTATGCTAAAAACTTCATTAATGCATCAGTTATGGTTGTTCTACACAGTGACAAAGTGAGGAAATTCAATATTAGGGTTGCCACCCCTTGCACCCCACCCCCACCAACAGGTATCTGGGTGTGCATTGGGGTCGCCAGCCCTAAGTCTCACCCCATTCTCCTACACTGCACCAGCTCAGCTTGTTTACACATGGGATGGGGTGAGAGTTATGGCTAACGACTCTCAATGCACACCCGATACCTGTTGGTGAGGCGGTGGGGTGGGGCAAGGGTGGCAACCCCTAATATCGAATTTCCTCACTTTTGTCGCTGTAGAACAACCCTAACTGATGCATTAATGAAGTTATTATAATATATATATATATATATATATATATATATATATATATATATATATATATATATATTAAATAGGATGGGTGCCAACAGGGAACCCTGCCTAACTCCTCTGTTTGTTATGAAGCTTCTTGTTATTTGTCCATTTTGATTATATTGAACTTGTGTCCACAAATTATTATATCTACTGTACTGTATCTTGATCTAATCCTATTTCTTCCAATTTTCCCAGAGTATATTTGCATTAATACTATCAAATGCTGTAGAAAAATCCACAAAGCGACAATATAGTTTATGTTTTTATGGCTACATATTTCCAGATTAAGTGCTCTAATACAAAGCAATGTTGAATAGTAGACCTTTGAGCCTGGAAGCCATTTCACAATTCACTTAGCTTTGAATTACTCTCTAGTCATTTAACTACGCTCTAATATAATTTTAGTGAATATATTTTGTGAGCGTCTATGAGACTAATAAGGCGGTACATTTTGGATCTCTGTTGTCTCCTTTTTTATATATTGGATAGAATATATCAACAGGTTGGAAAGTTGGGCAGCCTAGAAATTCTGTCCAACTCGGGTGGGTGTTATGTAATGCCAGATCTGTCAAGAACAAAACTGCAATTATTGCAGATTTGGTTGGGACAACAGATCTGGCATGCATCACGAAACCTGGCTGGATGGTAATCACGGGCCCCATATTGAGGCCGCAGTACCAGCTGGGTATTCAGTGATATAATCACTCGAGATTGACCAGGGAGGAGGGGTTGCAGTCTGTTTTAAGACCGAATTGAATCTCATAAGTGTACCAGTTGAAGAGGCCAGGTCATTTGAGTGTGTCATTGTACCAGGTGTGGGTTATAGGATAGCTCTCATCTGCCGTCCACCGGTGATGGGAACCTATTCCTAAAGGAAATGGCGGACCGTCATTGACCTGGCATCCGAGTCACCTAGGCTGATGGTCCTGGGTGACTTCAACTTCTGGATCGATGACAAACTTTGCAATTTGGACAATACTTCCTCCAGTTGATGGTTTCACTGGGCCTTACACAGGTGGTTACCTCTGCCACTCATAAGTGCAGCCATTCTCTTGACCTGGTCTTTCTCCTGGGGATCGAGGCCTGTGACATGGGGTGGAACCCATCGTGAAGGTCCGACCACTACACTATGTGATTCAATTCTTGCACCCTCCTTGTAGGCCAACCTTGTGGAGATGGTCAGGTACTACCCTTTACGGATGTGACTCCTGATGGCCTAGCAGTGGTACTTGATCTATCAAATTTCCTGTGGCGAGCATGGATCCAGAGGTTTTGGTTTTGGCCTATAACCGGCCATTACCTCAGCACTGGATTCCATTTCTCCAGTCGTGTACATCCTCTCTCCCTCCGCCCTCGTTCTCCCTGGTTTGATGGGACCTTGGTGAGTTGCGGCGACTAGGGGCGTGGGTGAGAGCGATGCTGGTGAAAATCCAGCTTAGATGCCGACCATCTTAGACTGCTAGTGCATTATCGAGACTATCAGTCAGCAATCTCCTGTAAGATGGCAGAGTTCCTGTCCAGGGAGATTGCTGCAGCTCAGAACCGACCAGCTCAGCTCTTTCAGACTGTGGACAGGCTGTGCAACCAGCCTGTCTGCAAGTTCGAGAGCTTTGTCTACAATTGCAGTGTGATGAGCTTGCTCAGTTCTTTGCTGATAAAGTGGCCGACATCAGGCTGAGACCCATTCAGCGCACTCTGTGGAGTTGCTGATGATCAGTGCTTGGCCACTGTCCTCTTTTCTCCTGGAGCCCTTCAACCGGCCGGAAATCGTGGATGTTATGCGGATTGTCCAGGGTATGTGCCCACATGCTGTAGTTTAGACCCAGGCCTGAAAGCCCTGATTATGGGTTGTTGGAAGTCATTGGCCCAGTTCAGGCACAGATGGTCTGGTGCTCCCTTGACTCTGAGAATATCCCTGCTCCTTGAAGGAAGCAGTGGTGACACCTTTGTTGAAGAAAGCTTCATTGGACCGAACTGTCTCGCAAACTACAGACCTATCTCTAACCTTCCTTTGTGGGAAGGTGGTTGAGAAAGTAGTGGCAATACAACTGGAGAACCATTTGACCATCCATAGCATCTATGAATCTCTCCAGTCTGGTTTCCAAAAGAGGCACAGTACCGAGACTGCATTGTTCGGTGCTCAGTGATCTCCTGATGGTGAGAGATCAGAAAAATGGTCCATTTGGTACTTCTTGATCTGTCATCAGCTTTTGACACCATGGACCATGGGGTACTGCTCGAGCACCTGAGATTCATCTGTGGGATTTCTGGTTTGGTCCACAGATGGTTTACATCATTCCTCACTGGTAGAACTCAGAGGGTGGTGTCGGGGTTTTCTCCTCTGAACCCATCTCTCTGTCTTGGGGATTCCCCAAGGCTCGGTGTTGTCCCCAATGTTGTTTGTGGTGTATATGCTGCCCTTGAGACATTGTAAGATGATATGGGCTGAGGTTTCACTGCTATGCTGATGATACCCAGCTCTATCTGTCTTTGTGCCCGACTAAGATGGAGCATTCTCGGTATTTAATGATTGCCTCATTGAAATCCAAGATTGTATGAAGTCCAGCTGGCTGAAGTTGAACCCGGAAGACTGAAGTGATGGTCATGGATCCAGGTCACCAGATAGGGGTTGGGAGTAGGCCAACCATCAGGAATATTCCTGGGGATTCTGAGCTCCATACCTCTGAACGGGTGCGAGACCTGAGGATGATGCTGGAGGAAGGGCTGACACTTCGATATCTGGTGTCAGCTGTCATTAAGCTAGCCTTTTGCCATCTAAGGAACATTGCTAGGATCAAGCGCCTTGTTCCATCCGGTGACCTGCCGACATTGATCCAGGTCTTTGTGACCACGCATCTGGATTATTGCAACTCCCTTTACTTAGGGCTTCTAGGGGTTGATATCCGCCGCCTGCAGCTGGTGCAGAACCTGCAGCCCAGTTGTTGATGGGATGCCTCGTCTTCCCATATTACACCAGTGCTGTGGGAACTGCACTGGCTGCCATTTCAGTGGTGGATCACTTCAAAGTCAGATTATTGACATATAAAGCCCTACATGGACTGGGCCCTGACTACCTGAAAGAGCTTCTGGTTTCTTACCTCCTTGTGCATCCACTCCGCTCGCCAAAGAGGGGTTGCTGGAGATTCTGAGGTCTTTTAAAATCTTCAGGGCTCGGCATTTATGTTCGTGGCCCCTACCCTCTGGAATTCTCTACCCCATCAGATTAAGGAGTGCATGACCTGTGGGGGTTTAAACAGGCACTAAAGACCTATTTATGGGGCATAGCATATGGTGATGTGGAAAACAGTTTTAATTATATTGTATTGTATATTTGTTACTGTTGTGCAGCATTGTTTTAAATTGTTTTAATTTCTACTGCACCTTGGAATTTGAAAGCTATTAAAATAAAGATGATGATGATGATGTTCAGAGAAGATTTACAAGAGCTATAAAGGGTTTAAATGAATTGCCATATGAAGCAAGATTGTCATCCTCAGTTTGTATTCCTCTATTATAGAAGGTTTTGGGAAGATTTATGTTTTTATATAGAATAATGGGAGATGACAAACTTTGGGCAGAGGTTGGTATCCAGTCTAAGACTAACTGGTACAGTAGTAAGAGACATAATAAACAACTTGTCCATTTTAATTGAAACCGTAACCTAAGGAAGAGCTGGTTTAGTCAAAGGGTGGTGGTACTTGGAATGCGCTTCCATTAGTACTCGTGGACAGCCTGAGTATGAATAACTTCAAAGTTAACATTGACCAACATTTCAGCAAAATAAAACTCAATTCTAAATTTGGTGTTGGCAAGCAATTATGGACGTAAGTCTGCTAGCTTCAAAGTACCTATGAAACCTACGAAATCTCTCCATGATTCTGGGATTTCCAATCCCTGTATAATTCATTAAAACATGTTTTAAAGATGGAACCCACCTGTGGGAAATGCTTTAAAAATATCTCCTATCACTGAGTCTGGGCTGGGGCTTTATTGGAAGCCAGAGATGTTAAGGCCATATGTATTTCATTCTCTTCTATGTAAACTGGAATAGGAAGCTTTGTTCTTTCTTTACTATTCTACCTGATGACTTCTGTTCTTCTATAGAATATTATAATTGTTTTAAATATTATGTCTACGTGTTTGGGGTTATATGAGCTTCTACATTTCTGGAGTACTTATTGTAGCCATGCCACCAGTCTCCAGAAATATTTAATATCCTTATTTTTATTGTTTTCCTAAGTTTTCCACATTTTGATATTATATTTGTGTTTCTCTTTTCCAAAATGTGTTATATTGTCTCCTGTAGTTGTTCTATTTAGTAGACTGCTTCCTCGTGTCTAATATTTCCTTTTAGCTCTCCTTATGTTATGGTTCAAATTCTTTTATCTATTCTACAGTTTTTATTATACCATGTTTTGCCTACAGTAGTATTTGAAGTAACTATCCTTCGTTCGACAGAATGCAGTCTTCTAAGTTTCGTTATTAGTTCCCATCTCTCCTAATTTTGCATAATCCATTGGATAGCTTATTTATTCTTTTAGATGTGTTAACTGGGGTGATTCCAATAAATCTTTAAAATTATTAACTATTTTGTAATCCCATCTTATTCTTTGATTTATGATCTCTAAATTTATGTTTTCTGGCACTAAAGTTTTGTAGTACCCAGAGGTCCATCTGCAGTTAATAAAAGTGTCATTGGATAGTGTGAAGATTCATATATTTCTATGAATTTAAGGTCTTCTTTTATTCTTCTGGCTTTTATATTTGTCCATGCCAGATATATTGTTGAAGTTCCATGGGCCCATTAAATGTCAGGGATCCCATGGTGTCTCCTACTGTACATCCATTTATTAAAATCATATTTAGTTCCTGCATTATTTTCTAATGCCTTTCCTCTTTCATTTGTTTTGGGGTCTGCAGAAGCTCTAATGCTTTTCAGTCTTGGATTAATGGACAATGCCATTGTTATTACTTGTATTCTTTCCTCTAGCTGCTATTCTCACATTAAAATCATCTAGTATTATGATAGGTGAAGTTAGCCAGCTTTCAGATATTTTTCCAATTCTGTTTGGAATATTTGGCATGGGTTATATGGATTTGCTTTGTTAGGTGCAAAATATGTGTTTAGATAATAAGAGTTCCAACTTGTCCTTCTATTTGTAAAGCTAGTATACTATCCAAGTCCATCTGCATTCTTATAACTGTACTATTTCAGGAGATTCTGACATATGTAGCTATTCTGGACTTATATCTCCCATAGTTCTTATCCTAGTAGCAGATATAACAAAACTACTATATCCTGATAGTGCGGTAGGAAATTCTCAGGGCACCAGGGTTCCTATACATATTATATCATAAGACATTATAAATTATTTTATTTCTGCATCTGCTATCTTTAAATGAAGTCCCTTTATATTTGAAGACAAAATCCTAGGACTGGTTGGTTCCAAATTCCTCAGATTCTTAAAGGCACAGTTTACTTTTCTTTCATTCCCTGCATTTGCATTAATTGTCATAAAGTAGAATATAAAATATCACCACCATCATGAGCAAGTCAGTCTGTTTAGCTCTTGGTGCACACACTTCTTTGGCTACTAATTACATGAGAATCACTGTATACTTTCTGGAAAGAATAGGTCTGTTACTTTGGCCAGTTCAGGGCCCTGGTTCGGGGTAGTGCAGAGACAGTCAATATGGGGTTTGTAAGAATAATAGGGTGTTTACCACCAAACAACAGTGTTGATAGACAATAAAGCACTGTGGGAATTTCAATGTCTGCTCAAGACTGTTGTACATTTCGTTCACCCTCTAGCTGGCTAAACATGCATGGAGTTTGCAATGACTTTGCAAACGTGTCTACTATACATGGGGGCAGGGTCTTGCTAATGTTACCACACAGGTGGACAAATGTTATGCAATATGAAAATGAACTTGCATGTGCACTGCACGGTTCAATGTTTAAATGTTAAACAGCTTGTTAATATGCATAATGTGCATTATCGAAAATAGTGAAACAAATCAAACACCCCTGCCTACAGAAATGTGCATTTTGGGGGCTGGAGACCAGTTCCTATTAGGATCAATGTCAGGAAGTGTTTTGCAGATCTCCATCAAAGTGCATTGAGGTACTGAGATATGCCTTTATTGCCATCAATGAGTGAGTACTGTGCCTTGCTATTGCTCCTTACAGCTGCCTGTAACTCTTTGCAAACTTTCTATTGTCTGCAATGAGCACAGTGCATGAGCTGGATCAGCAAACAGTAGCTGTCTTGGGAATGTGACAAGAATGGAGCACATACAAATCAGTGGCATTCCCAGCATTCAGGTATCACAGGACCGAACTTAGCTGTTACTCCACTGCCACCACCACCCCATTCAACCCCACATTTTGCAACTGCCTTCACTTCCTATAGAATCCTGGCTATTAACAGTGCTGTGTGTATTGTGTTCTAGGATGAAATCTGCTTGCCCCAGGGCAGCCTGCTCCACCAGAGGTAGGGGTCACGCCACTCTGGTACTATGCAGTCACACATCCAAGTTCTCCAGAAAGAGTGAAAGTCAATGCACAGGCTCTCTGTGCCCCCTGCTGCTTAGTGGCTCTCCTCCCACAGAGTGAGTGTTCCTAACGCCACTGCAGCTGCTGCTTCCAAGACTTCAGCCACTGCTTCTCCCTCTCACATGGCAGGCAGCTCTGGATAAAGCCTCTCTTCTCTGCATCTATGGACCCCAAATGGGAGAGGGCCACTGTGCACAATGCAGGGCCACCACCAAACCTCCTGCCCTCCAACTCCAAGCCTCCTTCCCACATCGTAACCACTAAGACGTAATGTCTCCTACAGACTCTGCCCCTTCTATATGCACACTTACTCAGACCACAGCAGCTGTGAGTTTGGCTGTCCCCAGTACTGTGTTTTCTAGAACCAGTGAATAAGGGAATGAAGCTGGAGACTAAAATTATTTCTATGACGTTTCTAGCTTAAAGGCTAATTGAGGATTTTTTTTTTCAAAACAAAAATTCTTCTGCCAAGGAAACAATAAAGAATATTTTTCCATAGATCTTGCTTAATATTTGTGTAACACTGGGAATAGGGACTTAAAGCTTGGCCTGAGAAAGTGGGTGCAAGGGATATAGTGGGTTCTATATTTTCTATGCAGAGCCCACATGAACACGTATCTTGGTAGCTGATCTAGGTAACTGACAGTTATGCATGTAAAGGGCTCTTTGCCTTTCCTACTGTTTCCTCTCTAAAGTGTTTCTTATCTTTGTCTGACCCACCAGAGACAATGTGTGTCAAGCACATCAATTTCTTACAGTGGCAGATCCAGTTTGCATCTCTTGTGGGTACATATCAGACCTGGCAGTTGATGTGCTTTAGAATTGTTCCCGACAGACTGCTTGAGGTGCTAGTAAGAGAAGGAAAACATGGGGAGGCAAAGGTTTAACCTGGATGTCCAGTGCTTGATGAAAGGGGGCAAAAGTTGGTCTGGTACCTGGAAGGGAAACTGTAATTGTTTGCTGTTGGGGCAATTAAACCACTGTGTATAGTATAGAGTGTGATAATGAAAAGCAGTGCTACCACCTCAAACTCATCCCTATAGGCTTTATGGATATAAAATTAAATCTAAAAATAAAATGGATATGGTCTTAGTCCCTGCTATACCACTATCAAACTCCTTGATGTAAATGACTGCAGTGTCTCTCACTTACAGTCCTTGTACTGCTAGTTTTAAGTCATGGTGTATAAATGCTGTGGTATGTTCTATAGACACACAATCCTTGCATAGCTAGTATCTAAATTATTAATTTGGAATAGAGGTAAACTCTCAAACTGTGTAGGTCTTTTTAAACCAGTCTAATTTGCTGTCAGGGATGAACCTGTGTATACAGTAAAGGAGCTAGAAGTGCTTCTGAAGCTGGTGGGGGATTGAGCCTGCCTCTCCAATGCTTCAGGGCTATAACTACATTTGGTGCTTTGGGAGGGTCAAACTACAATTATGTCTAGTATGGGGGTTTGAACCTGAATGTATGGTGTGCAGGAGGGCCTAAATGTGTCCATAAAGCTGAGGCAAAGGTTAAACCTATACATCTAGTACTTGGGGAGATTATAAGTAGGACTGGTACTTGGAGGGGGAACTATAATTAATTGCTGTTAGGGAAGTTGAACAACTGTGGTATAAAGAGTGTTAGCAAAAGCAGTGCCACTGCTGCTACGTCCTAAGTCCTCCCTGTGGCACTGTAATGAAATATCTGTACAGCCAAGGATGGATGTGATCATCAGATAAATACAATTGTTATAGTAGTGGTGAGACAATAAGGACTGCTGCAAAAAAAAACATAAAAAAAAACCAAACAAGACCAACCTTTTAAGCACCAACAAAATGTTATTTTACTATTGTGGTGATAGGTGGCACTGTAACCAAGCCTCTTTCTAGATAGTCATGTGATCTCTGGAAGGAACTATCCAAAGGACTTCCTGTTGGGAAATTCCAGTGTGCCCATGGGTTGTGATTGAATGTTTATTGCAGTTCACCTTCAGTGTTTTATTTTATCATACTATAGTAACCAGGCAACAATTTTTCCCATAGGGAAACCCATTTATAATTTGCTGTTATAACCAGCTGATTATAATGCTGAACATGTAATGGGTTTCCTTTGCTCCACGCATGCACCAGCCAGCCATCTTCCTTTCATGGCATGAGACACTTGACTTCGCCACCACCTGGGAACCACCACTAAGACACGCCATAAGTAAATTAAAAAATAAAACTTAGCCCTTTGAAATAAACTTTGTGGATGAACTGCTTTTTACTTAATAGGAAAAAAGTTATGTTTCCACAACGCTTGAACCAAACTGAACCACAGCTGCACAGTAATGTGTTTGTATTTTTATATAATTGCTGTGGAAAAAAATGCTCACTAGCAATTAAATAAAATAAGACATGCAGTACTGTGCAAAACCCGAATTTTATACACACCCTCAGTGTTTGATGCTTATGTAAACCACTCGAGCTTTGCTCTTGGGGTTTATGTAGCATCCAACACCTCGGTATATGCAAAATCTCACCACACATGCTACCCCATAATTTAGTCTATATTTATTTAGGATCACAGAGTTATCACATTTGTTTATGTAACTTCACCGCAGGTACTGTATTTTACAAATGGTAACTTTAACAGAAGAGTACAGCACCAATGCCCACAGGCTTTTCTTTCACCCTAAATGTGGTGTGTATGTGTGTGTGTGTTGTGGGGGGACAGAAAGAGAAAATCAGAAGGACCATCAAAAGTTTCTACCCTGGGTGATCAGGCCAGACAAGAAAAGACAGAATATTAGAAAAGTTAGCGTAGAAGAAAGGCTGCTACCAAAAGGATAGGAAATATACAATAAAGGTTATCTAACATGCTGTAAGCAAATTTCTGCACTGAAAGTTTCAGGTCTCAGCATGCTTACATTTTATCTGGTACATTAAGGCAGCTTTGTTGTGGCTTTATGGATTTCATAAATAGCACCTCATTCACTATTTTTATTTAAAAAATACACAGTTGGAGGTTTCAACCTATCACACACACTTAAACGTTCAAGACAGATTACTTCTGGAAGTAGTCAGAATAGTGATTCATCACTCTGTATGGGATACTGCCCTAAGATTATTCCATAAAGGTCACCAGGGCATCAGACAATGTCACTGGATGATGCAGTGACTATGTGGTAGCCAGGGTTTGGTGCACAGCTAATAACTCTAATCAACGAGTGTGAAGTGTGTACCATAGCAACCAAGTGGAGCCATTGATTCCACTGGCATTTCTTGACTATTGAGAAACGGTTGTTACAGATCTCCCAGTTGTGGACTACCATTAAAAGTACACTGAAGTCACTCACTTAAACTTTACTACAGCAACCCTTGTCATGTAACACCTGCAAGCAATATAGGCTTGTCATAGAGTGCCTCAGACTCTAGTGTCAGACACAAGTCTGCAGGTCAGTTGCTTGACTTTTTATGATTTTGCAAAACACTATTAATTTAAGTATCTCATAATCAGTCCAAGACAGTTGTTAAGCTGTTATACAGTATGTACTGCATAATCCCTTATTTCCAAGTCCCTCATTTCCTCAGGAGTGATCTTACCTGACTTGTTGGCACAAACAAATGTTCATACTATGCTTTGGCAGGTACTGATATCGCTAAACAAAAACAGGCTGTCAGCTGTCATCTGTTACTCTGTGCCACAACAACTTGCTTTTAATTGTCAGCTAGCAGTATCAGTAAGTAATGGCCTTGACAGTCTTGACAGTTAGCTCAGCGGCTACAGGCAATTACAACCAATTATCCACTTACAGTAATCATTATTATCCACTTACAGTCACCATGTTATGTAGTTCATATAAGATCACTCAGCCTTGTTCATGTATTGTGTGCCCATACCTCTCAACTGTACCACATTACGAGGAACGCTCCTCATTTTACTTCAGAAAAGGTCCCTGTTCCACATTGTAAGGGCTTGTTCCACATTCAGAGTCAACATTTCAAAGCAAATATCCATAGTAAATGATGGAAAAATAACTTATTCAATTAATAACAGACATTCTCAACATAAATGCAACATTTTAATAGTGTTTGAGCTTCTTAGGTAAAGATTTGATTAAGTGTTCCACATTTTGCCCATTTGTTCCACATTGTGACAGGCAATGTTCCACATTTGGGGGATAAAAGGTTGAGAGGTATGTGTGTGCCTTCTTTCATTGCTGTTGATCAAGAGAGCAAGTGATAGTGACAATGTCTTTGGTGCAATGATTGAAAAAACAAAAAAGCAGTAAAGGGCAACTTGGCTGTACTGGTGAGTTGCTTGATCCCCAAACATGAGCCAAAGTGCAGCAATTCCAATATGAGTGGCTGAATCTGTTGTTCAAGAATTGACCACAGCTTTACCTCCTGTCAAAAAATCCCACACCAAGTATGCAGTATACCAAGCACCATCCAATATGAGATTACCAAATATGCTGTTGAAAACAGCATTATGAAAGCCATCAGATATTACAACAGCCAAAATCAAGCAACAATAAGTTAAAGCACTTTCCATGGCTGGTCAGTAGTTTCAGGAGATATTGAAAGAGTGCTAACAAGACATCAAAAATGGCTTCAGATGGGCTGGAATTTTACAAGCCTACACTGACTGCCTAAACTCCATATGGTATACCATCAGAACAACAAAACTTTTACAGCAAAGACCATTACAGTGACAAAAATCAGCAGGTCACTGTAATCGCCCTGCTGTACACTGGCACTGTTTCTCCTAGGTTTCACCCAACCCCAAAATAACTCCAATCCAGAGTTGGTAATTTTGATATGGGTGCAGGGCACAGCCCCACAAAAGAACATTGTTTTTAGATGGCACAATGCCGACTGTCGGCATTGTGCCTTCGCTGTACTGGATGTCGAGAACTACGCTGACACTGCAGCTTGGTGGAACCACTCCACACAGAGTTGACGGCCTTCTTTCTGCTGATCATCCTTTTTCATTTTTATTTTTTATTCTTAATAATAATCTTTATTTCTTTTGCACCTTTCAAATTTATCAAGGTGCATTACAATAAGTTAAACAAAAAAAAAGAGGTAAAACAACTGGATATAAAATATTCACTAAAATCCAATAAACAGCATTAATAATTCAGGTAATAGAAGAACGTTTTATTATTGCAATAAAGAATCATCTAATATCTTGACTACTTAGGGATCCATATCAAAATCATGCCAGCCAAAAAAGCTTGGTCAAAAACCGTGACATCATAAATATACAACTTAGCACTGTTGTGCTTGTGTTATGCCCCTATCATCCCATATACACCTTGCACTGTATTCCTGGTCTATTATACTGTGATGCTGCTATTTTGAACTAACATGTAGATTTAGGCACCCATCAAACAAGCATGGATGCCAGGAATGTGCTTTGCTGCTAATATATGCCAATGTTTACATCTCTATAGGATTATATCATGCATGATCTATTATACCGCACTATAATGCATTACATTTGTCTTTATATATATTCTATATATAATCTACCTAATCACTGATAAGATGACTCTTGCGGATAGTCAGTGATTACTGTATACACTTATATTCTCATATAATCATATGTAGTGTGTGTCTTGCACTTAGGTTAGCATGCCACATGTATTTCTGGTCATTCAGCATTTCTCTTGTCTAAGCTTCATGCTGACAGCGACAAATCCTTTGTCTCATATTGTACTCATTAGTAATTCTGTCTCCTAAGTCATTACACAAGGGAGATCACCTTGTTTATAATGTAGAACCAACACATTATGTTTCTCATATCTGTAACTATAATATTATCTCTGTTACCATGCTTTTATCTATGGTATATAACCTTGTGTTAGCCAGTTGCTCTCTGAGACTTTGTACATTCTTCAAGACTGGTGAGAAACCAACTCCTTGTGATTTTCTCTGTCACATGCTTGGTGTGAGTATAGTAATAAATTATCATTACTACTTTTGCTTGTGGTTGTTTCTTTGGCTTACACTGTAGACATGTGAGAATCTGATTTATTTAGCCCAGAACACATACCTCCTGGGCCACATTGCCTTCCTTTACCTTATTATCAAAATATAGTTGGCACCCCATAAGTCCAATGTATGTATTTAGATAATGAACAAAGGAAGTGAAAGCATTATACAGCGAATGCTTCATTGTTTCTTGTGCACGGTTATCACAACGTGGTTTTTCACCATGCTTTCTTGATCTGTGGACTTGACGGGATACCCTACTTAGTACTCTACTGTGCTTTTATTCATTGCTGGTTGATCTGCCCAGTCTGCTCGCTCAATCATTTGTTCGCTCATTTGGTTGGTTGGTCGGTGAGCTTCAGTTTTAAATTTAGTCATTTAAAATACTAGGAAACAAATCAACATACTAATCTGCAGACAGCATATACTGTAGTATCCATACTAAAACTAAAAATATTTGGTTTACTGAGTTTTGAAATTGAAGCACACCATAGCATCTTTTAATACCACGTGGTGTGGGCATTTTGTCAATTTAATCCATTGCCAATTTATTTCCATTGTATTATGTTCATCCATGGTTACAGTGGAAATAAACTGACAACAGAATGAAGGGTTATACAGTATGTGGTTGCATGAATGCATATATTACTTTTATCTATTCCAAAGGGAGATGTGATGATAGGTGGCATTGTGACCAACCAGACTGTCTAGATAGCCATATGACCTCTGGGAGGAACTACCAGAGAACTTCTTGTGAATAAAGTTAGTTGCCAACTTACCTTCAACCTGTGTGCATCGTGATCCTTGATCAGTACACACTGGGGAGTGAGTGCTTGATTATGTGAAATGATGCCAGCACTGACTGAATTTGTTTTCTTTTTCACTTTTATGGGAACCTAGGCAGAAAACTGAACTGCATGAAAAAATACTGCTCCT
Organism: Neoceratodus forsteri; assembly: GCA_016271365.2. NCBI lineage: Eukaryota > Metazoa > Chordata > Ceratodontiformes > Ceratodontidae > Neoceratodus > Neoceratodus forsteri. Next base: position 447,457,291 of record CM028131.1, on the reverse strand, counting down.
CCCAAATAGCAAGACAGTGTCTGAGTTGTTCCCAACAGCTACTGTTTCTATACAAAATTTATAAGCTCACAGTTCTCTCCTCTAGATTCCTCTCTACCTGCCCAAAGTCATGGGTGCAGCAATTCATTGTTCATCAATTTAGTTTGCTATAGTTTAAAATTGATGTTATTAGCTGCAGTTTATTATGCTCCCCTTTAAGCTCGCGTACCTCAGAATTCTTGCTGTGGAATTTCTTAAATACTGTAATACCAGGCTCTATAAGGCTTTGGGTATGCATATCACAAGCTTCCTAGACTGTGTGTTAACTGGTGGCACCAAGCATCAGAGCTTGACTGGCCCACCTGGATACCTGCTAATTTCCATGTTGCCACCCCATCAGACTTGTCTTCACCATTCAAACTCTGAAAATCCTTGCATATATCATCTAGTGTCTATTTAAATAAGGATTACTGATCACTTAGAGAACTGGAAACACTGACCAACTCACCAGATATTCTTACAGAATGTATAATGCTTTAATTTTGTGTTTTACTGCAGTGAACTATTCATGGGCATGCCTATACTCCACCAACATTTAAGGTTGCCCACTGACCTCTTCCTTAGGGTGGCAAATCACATCTATTAAAAACATATTAACAAAACATATATCAGTAAATGTATTTCCCAATGATTGTATGCTCATAACCTGAATATAACACTTCTCTAGCTGTTGTAAATTTGCTCTTCAGAAACACCACATAGAATGGCAGCAATGAAATGTATTTTACTGTTGTGATTGTCAGATGTTACCCCACAGGTGTCATCTTGGATACAGAAAATGAGACATTCAAGACATGAAAATAATCACATTAGATCTGTAGTTGCACAAGGAAATGGTCATAGACTTTTGGCACTCATGGCACTTACATCTCCTAGAGACAACATATAGTGGGTAGGAGGGTGCAACTGTGCAGAAACATTGTCTAGGTATCAGTTACCTTAGCAATACTGGACACTGGAGGCACCTTCCCTCACTGCATCACAGGTGACACACCTCTAAGATCCAAGCACTAATACAAAAGAATCAACCAGGGCCACCATCATGGGGCAACCAGGACATTGTCCCGGGCACCCACATGAGAAGCCAGCATTTTAGGGGGGGTTGCAGTTTTCATTGCCTGTGTGCCTCTGGCCCCCACCAGCCAAGGGGCAACAGAGTTGGGTTTAATTCTCTTCCTTCAGGGCTATATTAATGTGACACCCTCCCCCTTCCACAGAAAGTTACCTTGATATGCTTTTCTTTGTTTTGGTGAGATGAGTGAGAACAGACAGAGCAGAAGGAACAAAAGGTGCAGGCGTGCCAGGCAAACCCAAAAAGACTGAGGAGCAGAGGATGGAGCCCATCACAGAAGGAAGGGGACCCGCATGTCACAGTCACATGGAGTGGAAGAGACTGGGCAGCGTGCAGCTGTGTGGTTGTTGGTGACCCATTCAGCTGAGGTTGTTGTTCTCTTGTTTACTCCATGAAGAACAAGGTCTGAACTAGTCAGAGATGTGATGACGACATCTAGAGGAGATTGATTGAGACGGAGACTGTCTACTTAAAAACAGAAATTGAAGGGTTGATCTTTTCAGGAAGCCAGGAAACATGGGGGCTGGTGGCAACTCTGTGGGACTGTCTCCCTGATGGTGAGTAAGATGGCACAATCATGGCATTGGATATGAGGGTGTGGGGGCAGGCCCATGGTGGGGAATCCGGTAGCGTTTGTGTGTGTTTGGAGATGGAGACTCTGTGAGATTACCATTTTACCTGGCAGTGGCTGTCCTGGCAGGCATTGTAGTAAGTGGCTAGTGTGTTTACTTCAAGTTCTTTTATAGTGATAGGGTCCTGTGGAAGGTTGTGGGATAACAGATGGACCAGACACCAAACTTCAAGTTCAACACAATCTCAGCACACATCTCTGTGTAATGTTTATTCAAAATGCAGAGATAACCTTAAGCAATGGTATATCCCTTCTTCGGTACATTTCGGTACATTGAAATCCAGAATTGGATGAAGTCCAGCTGGCTGAAGTTGAACCCTGGGAAGACGGAGGTGATGGTTGTGGATCCAGGTCACCGGATAGGGGTTGCGGAGCAGGTCAACCCTTGGATTATTCCTAGAGGGACTCTGAGCTTCCTACCTCTGAACAGGTGCGAGACCTAGGGTGATACTTGATGATGGGTTGACACTTGACGCAGGTGTCGGCTGTCGCTAAGTCATCCTTCTGTCATCTGAGAAACATAACTAGGATCAAGCACCTTGTTCTGTCTGGTGACCTTCCTACATTGATCCATGCCTTTGTGACCTCGCGTCTGGATTATTGCAACTCGCTTTACTTTGGGCTACCGGGGTTGATATCCGCCACTTGCAGCTGGTGCAGAACTCCACAGCCCAGTTGTTGATGGGATTCCTAGATCTTCCCATATCATGCCGGTGTCTGCGGACCTGCACTGGCTGCCTGTTCAGTGGTGGATCACCTTAAAGTTGGTTTACTGACATATAAAGCCCTACACAGACTGGGCCCTGACTACCTGAAAGAGCTCCTGGTTCCTTACGCCCTGTGTGACCACTCCGCCGGCCGACGAGGGGTTGCTGGAGATTCTGAGGGTGTCTTTGAAATCTGCTGGGGCCGGCATTTATGTTCATGGCCATTACCCTCTGGAATTCTCTACCCCATCGGATTAGGGAATGCATGACCATGGGGGATTTAAACAGGCCCTAAAAACCTATCTTTGGAAAAGGCATACGGTGATGAAGATTGCAGACTTTGATTGGACTGTATATTTTAATAGGATTACTGTATTGTTTTACTTGTTTTAACTGTTTTAATTGTACTGCCTTGATACCTGAAAGGCACATTAAAAATAAAGCATATTATTATATTATTACATAAGTTTGCAGCAACAGACTATATATGTCCTTTGTCTGCACTTAGCAAGCACCTACTGACTCACTGATCTCTGATCTAACTTAGCAGTTGCGATTCAGCCTCCACCCCATGCAGGCCCTGTTTGCTTGGGTAGTGGGGACTCAAATAAAAAAAGCTAAAAACAAAGAACCTCAGTGCAGAATCACTGAAACAAGTGTTACCCCAAAGGGCATTGACAATAAATAAAGTTTCAAAGAAACACAACATCACACATACTTAACATAACTTAATTTTCATAATACAGTCAACTAGTACTTTTTACCTGTATCAAAAACTCCTAGTGACATGGTATATTTCAACATTTCGGGTTCATAAACATACGGTATATGCAATACATCAAGGTATCTTAAGACATAGTAGTGCTATTACATACTAAATGCAATAACTATAAACACAACCTGTTTTACATACGGAGGTCACCACAATAACCTCCCTGTACAAGGATCTGAGAGGGAAAAGGAAAATTAAAGAGGACACTATAACATAGTCAAGAAAGGGAGGGGTTGCCCTTAGGTGGTCAACCTTATGGACTAGAAATTGTAAAGGATAGATTAGGCTAAGAAAGAGAAGAACTGTTGCAACAGATTTAAGAAAAGGTCTGACCTCAAGAGTGGCAGGAGCTCCCGTCACATATCCCCCACCTTAAGAGGGAAACAGTTATTGCAGACTGCTTACCACCTTCCTGTCCCAGGAAGGGATGGAGCTTACCCATCCATCTTCAGAAGCTCTGTCTCAGGGTCCCTATTAACAATAAAAATTCCATCATAAACATAGTGGATATCATCATTCTTTACACTGAGGCATTAACACATTTCTCAACAGAGACTAACAGTACCTTCCCTGAACTATCTTCTTTTACGGAAAGTATGTCATACTTCTTAACCAAAAATCTGGATGGCTGTAAAGTCCAGTACCATAGAAGGACATTCTCTGGGGTGAGTAATTACCTGCTACAACCCCACCAGACAAGTCAGTTTTAAGCAGGGGAACAGTCCTAGGTTCAATCCCTCTGCATAAACCCACTATGTTTCTTGATTCATCTCATTTCACTTGCTAGTGATACAGACACCTGAGGTGTAGACACTCTAGGTGTTACTCCAGCACAGGTTCCTATCCATGTTCCACCCACCTCCTCGTTTGTTTTTCATAAAAAAAATATAAAACATGTACCCCTCCTTGATTTTAACATATTTTAGCATTTTGCAATATTAGCATCTTTAGCCTGCAGTATACTCCAGTCAATACTGTTAATAGATTTAGCTGCATCAATACAAGAAAAAGTCCCTTCAGCGTCATAGAGCTTCTTCTTGCTTGCTTGGAGTCTTCAACCCCAGCACAATATCACTAGGCACAGTTTTACCAGGGGTCCACATTCAAGATCCATACTTGCATCTCCGACCTCCAACAGGTAAACATCCTGGGAACACAGGAAACAAAGGAATGTCCTGCTCAGTCAGGGGTCCTCCTCCAGCTGAACTCATGAAAATCCTCCTCCGATTCTTTATCTAAACTCTCTTGCAGGGACCTCTTGAGCACCTGGCACTGGTGTTCCACCTCTCTGCATAGTCTGTCTGCCTCCAGCCATTGCCCACTCATCCAGTGGATCATCCTCATCAGGGTCTCCAACTCCAGGTGTTGTCTCACACCTCGGACTGCCTCATCCCATTTCCATCTTTTCATCAGCTTCAGGCTAGGCCATCCTCAAGCTCCTAGGTCCAGTCCAGGCAGCAGCTTCTTTCACAGTCTGTTGGCCATGGTTCTCATCAGAACTTTACAGACTTTCTTCTCGCAACTCCTGGTGCATCAGTCCACCTGGGATATCCTGGGCAATATCCACCAGAAAATGCCCTTTTCAGCCAGTCCAGATGCTTTCAGCAAGTTATCCTACTTCTGACACCATGTCTGTGGAGGGGTGTGGATAACAGATGGACCAGACACTTTGAGTTCAACACACAATCTCTGTGTGATGTTTATTCAAAATGCAGAGATAACCTTAAGCAATGGCATATCCTTCTTCAGTACATCAGTTCACAGCAACAGACTATGTAAGTCCTTTCTCTGCACTTAGCCAGCACCTACTGACTCACTGATCTCTGATCTAACTTAGCAGTTGAGATTCAGCCTCCACCCCTATGCAGGCCCTGTTTGCTTGGCTAGTGGATGCTCAAATAAAAAAGCTAAAACAAAGAACCTCAGTACAGAATCACTGAAACAAGGGTTACCCCAAAGGGCATTGACAATAAGTCAAATTTCAAAGAACACATCACATATACTTCCATAATGCAAAACATCATGGGGTATATGAAAATCAACATTACATTTCAGATTATCTCAGTTTATAGGAATTTACATGCATTTCAAATAGCACAACTAACTTAGTTTTATAATATAGTCAACTAGTACTTTTACCTTTATCAAAACACCTAGTTATTATTTTCAACATTTATGGTTCATAAACATAAGATATGCAATACATCAAGGTATTTTATGACATAGTAGTGCTATTACATATTAAATCCAACAACGATAAATACAACCTGTTTTACATACACGGAGGTCACCACAACAACCTCCCTGTATGAGCACCTGAGAGGAAAAGGAACATTAAAAGAGGATACTATAGCATAGTGAAGAGGGAAGAGGTTGCCCACAGGTGGCCAACCTTATGGACTAAAAATTGTAAAGGATAGATTAGGCTAAGCAGGAGAAGAACTGTTGCAACAGATTTAAGAAAAGGTCTGTCCTCAAGAGTGGCAGGAGCTCCCTGTCACAGGCCCCAGAAAACAGCTTTAACCTCAGCCTGTTGTAATTGTAAATAAATAAAACTTGTTTTCTTCAAGTCAGTCCACTATGAAAAGCATCGGCTCAGTCAGAACCAAGTGAATTTCAGCACCACCACCACCCCAGAGTTAAAATATACTGTGTTAGAGTCTACAAGACAAATAAAATTAAATAATACTTGGTTTGTGTTGATCTCCAGCTCCAGTTAGGCCAGAGGCGTGAGCCTCTTCTCAGAAAAAGAAGGAGAGCCCTAACTAGTTGCGGACTTGGTCTTGTGGAAATGTATGAAATCAGAACAGAATCAAACAGTTGTGGATTGGTGGGTGGGTGGGAGGGGGGGGGGGAGACAAGGAATCCTGTGAATGTCTCTAGCAGCCAGGCATTTTTATTTTCTTCACTGTCATCAGTGAAGACATTTGACGTGAAAAGCTGCCATTAATGTATTTGTTGTTTCCACAGTTCCACCACACAACTGATTATCAGTGCAACACTGTTGTTTTCGGACTGATCACCTCCTCCTGCTGACTGTGCTCACTGTTCTGTTGGTTTCCACTTCCTTCCCTAATTTGAATCTGGATGCTAATTTTACAAGGCTACTGATCATATAGGGGACAGTTTGCATATGTTTAGAAGTTTATTTTATCTGCAGTAAAAGCCCCAAACCTCACCACAGTGCATTTAAAACAGTAGCCCCAGACCCCAAACCTTTAAAGAAAAATCTTTCACAGTACATTATTGTAATGCCTATTTGGTTGTCTGGTTGAGATGGCATTGTTGGTCAACCAGTTCCACACTCCCCTCCAGCTGCACAGTCTAAGGCTGGGCAGAGTCTACACACCTCTGACTCCAGGGGAAAGATAATTTTTCTCTGGAGTCAGGGTAGAGAAGACATAAAAAAGTGTGTTTTATATTCAATAAAAGACCCAAAACTAACTGCAGACATCTAACTCCAGAGCTTGGGGTCTGGCAAACTCTCAGACCCCGGCTTTAGCTGGTTTGGGATATGGGGCTTGTCTCAAATTACTTGTCCTGAAGCTACTGTAGCCCAGTGACACTGAGGGCTGAGGCACTGGCTGCCTACCTCACGTCACGCCAGTGACCAGATTGAGAATGAGCCTGGGTTGTCAGAGAGACGGCAGGGGAGGGGAGGGAGCAGGATTGAGCAGTCGAGAAGGCAGCTCTCCTCTCAGGGAGGACTCTGTCACCAGCCGTAGTTCCACTGCCTCCTGATGGAGGTCCATGGGCAGTGCAGGTGAAGAGGTGGCAAGCAGTGGGAGGGCATCCGGTACTGGGGCATGCGGCACCTCCACACATGCACGTGGCTGGACAGGGTCGGGAGAAAACTGGGGCAAAATTGGGGCTAAAATATAAATATAAAAAAATTACTTGTCATTGGCCCACAAATTCTTAGCTGCAGCCCTAGAATCAACTGCAGTGTCAAAACCCAGAGACTAAGATCCCTACTTCCACCCCCAGCAGCCCTCTGGGAAAAGGAACTCATGACAAAATGACAGAATATTCCCCAATATTGATCACTTTTATAAGATTATAGTTCTCCTGGTGAAGCATAAGACTGGTCCCAATATTTTCAACTGCCTAGTTGCTGCAACTTTGCAAACATTTTAATTGTTTTAATTATTTTACAAAAACTGCTTTAACTACTGTAAATGTTTTAATTTCACACAAACTTGATCAGATTTTGCATTGAAAGGAATACTGTGCATGTATCATACGCCATTGCAAACTTTGATCAGTAAAGCTGAGTTATGGAAAAAAACATCATGGGCAGTAGATCACAGTACCTTTAGTGCTATAATTGCCTCATGACCCCTCAAATTGCAATATATAGTGAATGTCAAATAATGTAGATCCCATTGAACTTTCCCTCAAAAACACAATTGGACATCTATAAAACAGCAGTACATTTATTTAGTTGGAAACCCACCTTTATTTATATTTATTTAGTTTTTAGGGCTGCAGTGGCAGAGGACTGCAGAACTCTGGCAATGAAAAAAAGACTCCTTATTCCTTGCATTCTTTGCAACTGAGCAAGCCAATAGAGTTGCAGCACAGTCATCTCCACATCCATGGAGCACTCAGTTGCATTGTACTATTTTTATAAAACAAAACAATCAGCACCGTCCTGAACACAACACTGGGGTTGGGTACCCCAGTGTCACTCTTATGTTTTGGGGGGTGCTGAGAGGAAGAGTCAGGTAGGGGAATAAGTTTTTTATCATGGCACATTTGTCCCCTGCCAGTCCAGCCCCCATCCGACTGGCCCCCCCAGTCCCATCCCACGGAATCACTGACTGTTACCTGCCTGGCCCAGAAGCGGCACCGGTGGGGGGTCGATCTTCACTATGCTGACTGTCATTTTCTCTGATTTTCTCCTAGAGACCGAGGAATCAACACACACATGTGGAGGCACGCATATGCCGAACAGCCCTGGTAACGTCCTCCTTCCACACCCCTGGCCTACTGCCTAGGCCCCCTCTAGCCTGAGCTTCCTCCAGCCTCCATTGGGGTCACCCATCAGCCAAGGGACACTGAGCTTCCTCCCCAGAGAGAAGAGCCTGCCTGTCAGCAGCTCCATCCAGCTCTGCCCTCCCCTCTCTGTGCTGACCTCCGACCCCCGGCTCATTCTGAACCCTGGTCACAGTAGGTCGAGGTGAGGCACCAGTACCTTAGCCCTCTATGGCACTGGGCTGACAGGGGGATATCTGAAATGTTAAAGAAAAAACAAATGGTGGTCATGGTGCCAAACAGCATTATGCGTGCACAGTTGCGCATGCACAGTAGCCCCTCAGTGGCCATCTTGGTAATGGCAAAGTGTGCCATATTCCACCCTGACAGCTGAAAAATTGTTATAAATTATTGATATCCCCCACCCGACTCTCCCTCTCAGCACCCACCATCCCTCACCTACACCCAGAAACATACGAGTGACACTGGCGTGCCCAATTCCCCAGTGTCAGGAAACATACCATTGACACTGGGGGTGTCCAATCCCCTCAGTGACAGGATTTTTTATTAAAGATATCCCTCCACTGACCCTCCCTCTCAGCACCCACCACCCCACTCTCCACCCTCAAGAAATGTAATAGTTTCACTGAGGGGTGCCCAATCCCAAGTCAGAAATCCACTAATTTTTTTTAATTTTTAAAAGAAAACCATCCATCTATATCTTTTGCAGATGGTAGAATCCCCCACCCAACCCTCCCACTCAGCACCCACCACCACTACCCCCCACAAGCCCTTACTTACCAATCGGAGTCCAACACCATAACCTCTCTGGACCATAGACACATCTTCTCTTCAAAGCCAGACAGTGAACTAAAGAAACAGGTATGCAATTCAAGGTATTTCAATGGGTTTTAAACTTAGTGGCATAACTTGGACATTTTTGTTATTTTTGGCCAAAATTTTCAACATGCTTATTTTGAGACCCTACCTCATGAACAATTGAACTGACATTAGGCAAATCTGTCCCAAAAGGTGATTTTGTGGTCCCTGTGTGAAATTACCTTTCAGGCAGAAGTTGAAAGTTGTCTCTGTCCTTGTTCATGAGGTTGGGGTCATAAGAAGGCTATGTTGAAAATTTGGTGTACAAATATAAAAACCCATTATGCCCATATGTTCATTTTGCAAAGCAGGCTTGTAACTTTGGTAATTTTAATATGTTTACCTTAAATTTACAACATAGACATATCTGTACAACACCTCACGTATGTGCAGCTGTCATTTTTTATATCCTGGCCCAAATGTTTTTGTTTTTTACATCCCAAAAGGTGATTTTGTGGTCCTTGGAAATCACCTCTCAGGCAGGATTTGAAAATGTTCTCTGCCCTTGTTCATGAGGTGGGGTCATAAGAAGGCTATACTGAAAGTCTGGTGTAAAATATTAAAAACAATAAAGTGATGAGCCTATGTTGAATTTTGCAAATACAGGCTCATAACTCTGGTAAATTTACAACATTGCTATACCTTTACAGCACCTTATGAATATAACAGCTGTCATTTTTCAAATCCTGGCCAAAATGTTTTTAACATCCCAAAAGGTGATTTCACGGTCCATGTGTGAAATCACCTTTGAGACAGAGGAGTTGAAAATGTTTTCTCCCCTTGTTCATGAGATGGGGTCATAAGAAGGTTATACTGAAAATGTGGTGTAAAAGATATTAAAAACAGTAAAGTTATGAGCCTACTGTATGTTGAATTTTGTGAATGCAGGCTCGTAGTTTTGGTAATTTTCAATATTTTACCACAAATTTACAACATAGCCATATCTTTACAGCACCTCATGAATGTAATAGTTGTCATTTTTCAAATCCTGGCCAAAATGTTTTTACACCTCAACAAGTGATATGGCAGTTCCTGCACAAATTCATCTTTTAGGCAGGAGTTGAAAATGTTGTCTTCCTTGTTCATGAGAGGGGTCTTAAGAGGCTATGTTAAAAATTTGGTGTACAAATGTTAAAACAATAAAGTTATGAGCCTACATTCAATTTTGTGAATGCAGGCTCATAACTTTGTAATTTCAAAATTTGTCCCACAAATTTACAACATAGCTTATCTCTACAGCACCTCATGAATGTGAGAGCTGTTATTTTTCAAAGAAAGGTAGCAGAAAATTAGGGATGGATATCAAATTGGTGGTAGATAGTAATTTAAACTAAGGGATAAGGGAGGGCATACAAATGAACCTAAGATATGGAGGAGAAAGGAGACACTGGATCAAAACAAAGTCAAGAAAGAAAAAGAGGAATGTCCATATGGTCACTCAATGCTAGAAGCTTGAATATTAAAAGAAAGCTGAATTAGAAGTAAAACTGGTTAGCAAAATATAGATATGTGTATGTAACCAAAACTTGGTGGGACCCAGAAATACAATGGAATATGGGTATTGAGGATATAAATTATATTCCCGAGCAAGAAAGAACAGAAGGAGGAGTAGCTATCTATATTAAAGAGAAATACATAGTAGTTTATGTAAAGAAACTGAAAATGAAGGAATAGAATCACTATGGATTCAAGTAATGGGGAGTAGATACAAAGATTCTATTTGGATTATATTATAGCCCACCCAATAGTAGTAAGAAATAGATAAAATAATAAATGATGAAATTGAACAGATGACTATGGAAAGTGATGTTGTTACAACAGGAGAGTTTAACCACCCGATATCAGTTGGAAAAAGTGTAGCAGTAAAAATGCTAATAGTGGAAAGTTTGTACAGCAGTTAGAGATGGTAGGGTTGGAACAGTTAATATATAAACCAACTGGAGGAAAAACTACTCTGGATATATTAAATAGAACAGATATCATAAAGGGAAATAAAGATAAGAGAACAGTTGAGAAACAGTGCTCATGCTATGGTGGCTTTTAATGTCAAACAGAAAGCTATATGCATAAGGGGAAAGACAGTTGTAAAAAATTATAATAAGGCATATTTTCAAAGAATTAAAGGACAGTTACTAAAATGGAATTGGAAACAGAGTTTAGGTGGGAAGACAGTAGAGCAAATGTAAGAACTAAAAACAAACTATTAAAATTGGAAAAAGAGTACGTACCAGATAAAAAAAAATCTATAATAGGAGAGGAAAAAAAAACATTATGGTGTACTAGTAAGGTGATAAATCATGCCTAAAGAAACAGAAAGCATTCAAAAGAATGAAATTACTGGGGCCAGAGGAGACGATATTGCATTATAAAACTTGTTTAAAGAAAGTTAAACAGAATATAAAAAAGAAAGAAGAAAGCTGGAGGCTAAGTTGGCATATAGGAAAGATAATGGGAAAAGTTTCTATACATATATAAACCAACAGAGAAAAGATAAACAAGGTGTAGGGCCATTGAACATTGATGGTAGGGAAATTAAGAATTCTGAGAGATGGCTAATACATTAAATGAATTTTTGGATCAGTATTTGAATGAGGTAATGAGGTTAAAATGTGAATGTTAATAGAAACCATCAGAAATTGAGAATATCAACAACAAAGGAATAAATAGAAAAGTAATAAATAAAGTAAAAATACATAAATCTGCTGGACCTGATCTTTTACATCCAAGATATATTAAGGAGGTGGCACCACTAATATCGGAGCGTTAGTGTGGATATTTAATGAATCCTTTAGAAGAGGAGGGTGCCTGAAGATTGAGGCAGGCTTTTGTTGTGCCATTGTTTAAAAGGGAAAAGATCAGTAGTGTCTAATTATAGACCCATAAGCCTGACTGCAATCTTGAGAAAAGTCGCTGAGAGTATATTGAAATGAAAATAGAGGAAAGTTTGGAAATATTAGGTTATATGGATGAAAACAACATGGTTTCAAGAAGAACAGAGCATGGTACTAACCATTTGTGCTTCTATGAAATAAATGAGAAATTAAATAATAACATACCTATAGATATAATGATAAGCTAATTGAACAATTAGCAAAAATGGGATTGGATAGTCTATTGTCATATGGATAAGAAATTGGTTGAGTGTTAGAACTCAAACAGTAAGAATAACAGGTGAACTATCTAGCGCTATTAAAGTGGAAAGTGGTGTCCCTCAGGGATCCGTGCTGGGGTCTATTTTATTTTCTCTGTATATCAGTGACTTACATCATGGTGTTATTAATCAGGTAGTAAAATTTGCTGATGATATTAAAATGGGAGGACCAGTAGGAACAATAGAGCAACAAAAAGTGCTAAGAAGGATTTGGAAAAATTTAAGCCTGGGCTAGATTGAACAGGATGAAATTTAGTATAGACAAATCAGGGCAATGCACTTAGGAAAGGAATAGGAACAGGAATAGGTATATGTTAGATGGAAAAGAATTAAAGGAGGTTGTCGAGGAAAAGATTGTGGGATAGTGATTGATAATAAATTGAAGTTCAATAAACAACGTATTGTGGCTATACAGAAAGCCAACAATATGGTGAGGAATATAAAACGTAGTTTTATGAACAAGTTAGTGGGATGTATGGTGCCAATATATAGGTCTTATGTTAGGTCGATTTTGGACTTTGGGTCACAATTATGGAGTCCATATACTAAAAAATGAGGTAAAGAGAGTTGAGGGGTGCAGAGGAGATATACTAAGATGATAGAAACTTTAAATAGATATGAATATAGTGAAAGATTAAAAGGACAGGATTATTTTCACTAGAACAAAGAAGGGTAGAGAAGACCTAATGATGTTATTTAGAATAATAAATGATAAAGAATTAGCAAATGAAATGGGATTGGAAATGAAGGAGAAACCTAAAGGGTTGAGAGGGCACGAGAAGCAGAATAAGTTAAGAACAGTAAAAAGAATAGTATATACTATTCATTTGTAAATAGAGCAGGAGAGTTTGGAATGCTTTGCCATTGGAAGTGGTGAATAGTAAAACAGCAACAGAATTTAAGGGAAAGATTGATAAGTTGTTCTTGGGAACAAGTTGATATGTACCACTAATGTGGGAACAGTTTATATGGACCAATGGTCTTCAATGTTCTAATCCAAGTATAAATCCTGGCCAAAATGTCTTTTTATTTCGAAAGGTGATTTTGTGTCCCCAAACAAAATCACCTTCAGACAGGAGTTGAAAATATTCTCTGACCTTATTCATGAGGTAGGATAATAAGAAGGCTATGTTTTAAATTTGGTGTACAAATATTTATAAAAACAGTTATGAGGCAATGTTGATTTTTGCAAATGCAGGCTCATAACTTTGGTAATATTCAATATTTTACCCCAGATTTTTAACATAGCATTTCTTTTACAGCACCTCATGAATGACAGTGATAATTTTTCAGCTCCTGCTCAAATGTTTTTGTGTCCTGAAAGTTGATTTCACAGTCCTTGTATAAAATCACCTTTAGGCCAGGAGTTGAACATTTGCTCTGCTCTTCTTCTTGAGGTAGGGTCTAACAAGGTTATGTTGAAACTTTGTGTACAAATATTACAAAACAACAAATGTAGGAGCCTGTGTTACATTTTGCTAACAAAGGCTCATAGCTTTGATATTTTCAACATTTTACACCACATTCCTCACCTGCAGCCCTATTGATTCTGGCCAGAGTTTATATTTACCAGGTAGGTGCACTAGAAAATATTTGGCTATTTTCAGACACAATCTGGGAGATTACAACCCAGGAGAACAGTACAGTAAATGACAGTGGTAAGTATATACATTACAGAGTCCAAGATACAAAATACAGCACAATATGGTTAATCACAGTATTATGGATAATGAGAAATACAGAATCAAGGTACATGCTACATAAGAAATATAGAAAGTGGCAAGTGCAAAGGCATTCGGTGATGTGAAACACAAAATCCATCATATACAGAGGGGTCCGCAAAAACATTTGACAGCTAGAATCAGGAGCACATTGCCAATTAGTAAAGGTGGGAATGAACTACAAAAAGCCTGAATAAAAAATACATTGATCTTAGCCAGAATGGAATTCCATAGTCTGGGGACAGTAACAGAGAAGGAATCTCATCTGATTTAGTTCTTGTCTTTAATATGGACAGTGGTCAAGATCTGATGGACATAGGGATAGGAATTTCTACAAAGCAGGAGAAGCAAGGCAAGTGATAAGGGTGACTGTTTCTGGACAATATTAAAAATAACACCTCCCACAGAGAGGTCACATAGGGCAGAAGGAGGGATCCATCCAAGTTTGAATACAATATACAGTAGTAGCACCAATTAGTCAAAGGATTTTAAGGATTCTTAAAATCCCTATTGAGAATTGTGAAACCTTTAGTTAGGATTTTGTTTTGTTTGTTAGTTTATTCACTGCTACCCAGAGAGGTTGTCTCATCTGATAGTGTAGTTGAAAATCTACCAGATGGCACTTAAGTACTGTAATAGGAACTGGCCTCTTTCTGTAGGTATAACAAAAATAACTTAGAGGATTTTTCCCTAAATTTTGTGAAGGATAAATAGGAATCTCACAAAATTGCTTGACAAATTTGGCGCTACTACTGTACTGTGGTGGACATGTCATTGGTGGTCAGGTCAAAGCAACAAATATTATTATATGCCACGTCCATTTTGTAGGATGAATTTAGATGCCGTAGGAAAGCAAAACTGCTCATTTTCAAAGGTTCCACATCATATGACTATAGAAAACAAATTCTAGCAAAAGCCAATACGGCTGTAAAATATGGTATTGTGGGAGTGAGAAATGTGTAAACTAGCAATTTTGCACTAACCACCGAGCCACCTAACTGCACCTTCTAATTGTTGTGATGCACACATACACACACACACACACACACACACACACTGATTAATACATATACACATATATGCACATATATTCCAGGGTAACATAGTAGTGCACTGTCTACACAAATTTTACAGATAAAAAAAGACTTTGAGGGACTGTTTTCTTCTTTTCAGGCTCCAAGGGACATCGGAGGGTGGGGAGGGTGCCACTAAACACTTCATTTAAATCAGCAATGACATGCACAAGGTTGAAACTGATCTAGATAGTGGGGAATGTAGACTAGCAATTTTTGCACTAACCATTGGGTCACCTAACAGCACTTTCTAATTGTTGTGTTGCACACACACACACACACACACACACACACACTAATACATATACACATAAATGCATATATTCCAGTATAATATAGCAATGCACTGTCTACACACACAGAGCATTGCAACACACACACACTAACACACATACGCTACCTTATATGGCATTTATTTATTTATACATCTCCATTTATTTACTTACACATCTAACCCTAACTTTTACTGTATTTGGGATAAGCACTGTGTTTGCACTAACTCACTGAACTAATCTGCGACATGACTGAGTAACTAAGGTAGTGGACCAAAGGTGTCGCATGTAGCCTATCTGGACTTAAAAAGGTCTTTGACACCATTCCCCATAGAAGGCTGATTAACAAACTGTGCAGCCTTGGGTGGATCCTAAAATAGTTCTGTGGGTGGAGAACTGGCTAAATGGCAGGAGTCAGAGGTTGTGATAAACAGGAAGTACTCTGGAGAGGGATCAGTGACCAGCAGGGTGCCATAGGGATCAGTGTTGGGGCAGGTATTCTTCAATGTCTTTATTGGGGACATTGCAGAGGGACTGGAGGGAAAGGTATGCCTCTTTGCAGACGATACAAAGGTATGCAATAGGTGCACATGCCAGGGGTGTTGAAAAATGAGGAAGACCTTAAAAAGGAGAAATTGTCTGAAGAATGGCAGCTGGGATTCAATGCAAGAACTGCAGGGTCTTGCACATAGGGCACAAGAACCCAGGGGTAAAGTACAGACTAGGTGGGGAGGTACTGACAGTTACAAAGCAGGAAAGGGATGTGAGGTTATCATCTCGAAGACCTAAGAGCATGGTATTGTAATTATGAAACTGTAATAAAAATTGAAAAACATCTGAGAGGGTGTGGGTGGACAAGTGAGTGGTGGTCCCATTCAGGGCTAACTGTGGTGGTGAGTAGCCACCCAAAGCACAAAAGGCCAACAGAGGGGATATGATTGAAAACTACCGTTACATAACAGTCAGAAACAGGGTTAGTAAAGAATATATTTTAGGTGCACAGTCTCCCCTGCTGACAGCTGGGATGCTTTCCATTTACACCATTAATGGTAACTGCCTCCCATCCTGTGTTTCTACCGGTGTTGCCTCTTTCAAAGGTGCATTACTTTGTACATCTGTGAATTGAAACCCAGTTGCCGCACAGTATCATGGCTAGAGTTTATTGCCTCACCCAGTGAATTCCCAGAGGCCGAACAGAAAAACTACCAGCAGCAGAGGGTGTTGGTGTGGGGTGGGGTGAACTGTCATCTCTGAGGGCATAACATTATCTTCATTACAGTGATTCCTGCCACACAGATCTTCATGATATCATAATTATTAACAGTGATAAAAATTTTGAAAAGCATCTGTGAGGGTGTGGGTGTGAAAGGGGAGTGGTGAATCAGTCATGGCTAACTGTGGTGGTGAGTGCGACCCAAAGCACAAAAGGCCATCAGAGGGGATATGATTGAAAACCACCGGTAAATAACAGTCATAAACAGGGTTAGTAAAGAAGGTATTTTAGGTGCACAGTCTTCCATGCTGACAGCTGGGATGCTTTCCATGCACGCCAGTAATGGTCTGCAGTTGCACGATGTGGTGCTGTCAGAAGGCATTAATATCAGTCTGGTGACAATGTCACCCTTCATTATCTATCGCTCACCATGGCTGGACACTCTAGATGTATGGAGCACACTGCAATGTGGCCAATCATATGTTACATAGAAACATAGAAAGTGTCTGCAGATGAGGACCACTGCCCGTAAACCCTACACTACTTTACCCTACCAAGCCCTACTTATACTCCTCCTTCCCACCTCTAAGATACAATTATGTCTGTCCCATGCATGTTTAAATCCCTCCACTGTGCTGCCCAGCCACCTCCTGTGGCAGTCTATGGCGTGTCTACCACCCTCTCTGTAAAGAAAACTTCCTTAATTTCCTTTTCTTTCTTGGTGTTTGTCCATAATTAGCCCCCATCACATATTACTCCTCTGGGTTCCCTCTTCCCAG
The DNA here is from genome assembly GCA_016271365.2 of Neoceratodus forsteri. Lineage (NCBI taxonomy): Eukaryota > Metazoa > Chordata > Ceratodontiformes > Ceratodontidae > Neoceratodus > Neoceratodus forsteri. Next base: position 447,440,005 of record CM028131.1, on the reverse strand, counting down.
GTGCATTACTTTGCACTTCTGTAAACTGAATATCAGTTGCCACATCTTGAATTTCTAGATTCCCCAGATCTATCCTCATTCTCTCCACCCCCATTTTGAGTATCCATCCTGTTGCAGATCTTGGTGTCATCTGCAAATAGGCAGAACTTACCCTCAAGCCCTTCTTCAATGTCACTAATGAAAACATGAAACTGGAGTGGCCCTTGCAATGAGCCATGAGGTACCCCACTTGTCACCCCTCTCTTCTGACTGGATTCTATTTACCATTACCTCTTCCTACTGTTCGTGAACCAGTTCCTAACCCACTGTACCACCTTATGACCCATGGCCAGACTACCCATGGAGTTTACCAGTCTTTTATGTGATTGTGTTAAAGGTCTTACTGAAGTCTAAGTAGGTGATGTCCATGGCCAACCCCTGATTTACCTCATTTGTCACCAAGTGCAAAAATCAATCAGAATTGTCTGACATGACCTTCCTGCTGTGAATCCATGTTGCCCCGGATCCTGCACACAGTTTGATTACCAGTGTTCCGCTATTCTTTCTTTGAGTATTGTCTCTATGATCTTGCCCACCACTGAGGTTAGGCTGACAAGCCTTTAGTTCCCTAGTCCTCCCTGCTCCCAGTTTTGTGTATAGGGACCATGTGTGCCTCCTCCTGTCTTCTGGAACCACTCCTGTTCTGAATGATTCAGAGAACAAGGCTGGTATTGGCACTGCCAGCCTCTCACGCACCTTTAATATCTCAGGTGTATGCCATCTGGCCCCATTGCATTGTCCACTTCCTGTTCTGCAATTAAATACTAGACTCTGTCCACTGTGAATGGACTTGTGTCTATCTCTCTCCCAACCCTTTGTTTCTGTCACCCACCTGTAGTCCCTGGCCTCCCTCTCTTCAGTGAAACTGAACAGAAGTATTTCTTCGGTTATGTCCTGAAATGTATAACATATACAACTGAGGGAAGCACACATAGGATGGAGTTCTGATTTATCATCCCTTGTTGAAAATAGGCAGAGGTGAAATGACCAGTGGTCTTCTGCTACTGTGAACTGTTATGTATCTTTGATTGTAAGTGGTTCAGCACCTGTTTTACTCTCCTATACCCATTCAATTTATAAATGAACTGATCATGACTGTGTGCATTTTTTTTCAAAGGTGCCTGTGTGGTCACTGTGAGAGGATGGCCACAGAGAGGGAATGCAATGCTGCTGAGAAGTTCCATGAGTGATAGATAAAAATATGGATTTGGAGAATGCAGCTTCAGGCATGCCTGTCCCCGAATGCATCACTAGTCATTCCAGCTTTATGGATGTGTTCTTCAGCCAGTGGGTGCTGGAGATGGCTTTAGCCAACTATCGGCAATATCATGGCTGTCAGAATTTTCCGGTGGAAGAATAAGTATGTTGTTACACTTGTTGTTTGTATTTTTATGTCAATATGCAGACAGGTACCCAGTAAATGAGGCCTCATCAATGATCTGCAGAGTGGCCTCAACAATGCATTTCTTCAAGCTGGTCATACCTATCCCTATGTACACCAGCTTAACAGTGTATCAATGCTACGTCTTCACATGCTTTGCCAACTTCAATTCATCAGATTTGATTACCCACAAGTTCCTGTACTGTTCTGTCAATATCAGTTAATCCGTCACTACCATGTCATCTTCCCATTTGTTTTTCATGAACTGCATAATAATTAACTTTTACTCATGTATCTCAGATGGCACCTCTTGCCCTTACTCCTGTTCACATCGGTCCGTCTACATGTTTGCCAGCACTGCATATACTGTATGTCCACCCTATTGCAGGTCTTCATCTTCTCTGCACAGTACAACCTTACACTCAAGTCCCTCAGCAATGTCAATTCTGAAGAAACTAAACAGCACTGTCTACATCACTGATCATATTGTCACCATACTGTTTTTCACCTCTACTCAAAGTGATAACAACTTATATGACTCTTTAGGTTCTTACAGACAATAACGTTATAACCCACTTGTCCTACTGCCTACCTACTGTGTTGACAGATCTTCTGTGTGGTATGGTTTGGAAGGTCTTACTGAAATCTGGTATGCAACATTATGAAGTACTTACAAAGGTGTTTCCACCACAATTCTGTGTTAGGGTCATGGCTGTGTCATGTGTGATAATAACATTTTCATCATAGAATGAGTATGATAGTGACTACTTGGCATGTGTATACCATTTTACAAATTGTGTCTGTTCTGATTTCAGACACAACTGCTTCCTAACATACAGGTGCTTTACAAGGTGGTGCTGGGGCTGGTTAGGTTGTCATGTCAGGGTGGCCTTCCCTGCCTGTGTTGTTCTGGCTATCCATGGACATAGTCCCTCACTGCAGTACACCAGGTATTAGGATCCAAACTAAAGGTGGGTATGTTCTTTACAGTAAGTTTCATGTTAACCTTTTTACAGGTTTTGAAAGGAAACATACACATCCTTTGCATTATTAGACTACATCCCTTCTTGCCAGCTGGTATGATCTGTGGCCACAGAATGCTGTTACTATGATCCATCACATCCTGTGGCATTAGTGCCATTGCATTCCTGTCATCCATGACATTGGTACATGCATAGCGCTATGTCTGTACCGGCACATATGTTGAGGAAAGTACATATGGGGCCAGGGGCTGACACGTTATTGCCACATGGCAATGCTGCTGTTTCCTTCTATCAAAGTATTCCCTCTGTTCCAGTACTTTGCCTATCAATATATCCCTATATAGTAAAAAGTACAGGTAATCTTTTCTAAGTGTTGGCTGTTTTAAGTTCTTGTTGACAGAAATAATATGCATGCACCTAAGTAATCCATATTTAAATTAATCTGGATCAATAGTTATATGAAAACCTGTAGCTTGCATTCTTCAGTTTCTATGCATAGCATTGTGTTACAGTTGGCTTCATGGAACCAATAAATGTGTGTTCTACTATGTCACTGTTTGTGCAAGAACTCTGAACAGGGTTCTGATACATGATGACATCATGATTTGAGTAGTGTCAAGGTGCTCAATCCTTCTACCTTCATGGCAGGCCCACCAACATCCCAAGACAGTTTCCAAACACACATTCTCGTTGTTGCAGATGGACACATGGCCATTGCACCAGTGCAATGAATCACCACAGCCTCGAACAAGGCACATGGTGTGCCAGACATTACAAACCCCACACCCCTATAAGAAAAGTAGTCCCTAGCACACTAAATCCTTCTCCCCACCACCCCTGTAGAGCGAGGTAGTGTCTATGACACTCCATCCTTCCACCTTCACGGCTGGCCCGTCAACATTGCAAGACCATTTCTGAACATGGCGTCAGTGTTGGTGATAGACCCAAGACATCTGTGCCACTGTGCTCTCCTGTAATAAACTTTTAGGTCCTCATTGTATGTTGTTTTTCATGTTTTCATTCATCACTTTCTCCCAACCACAACTGATGCTGCATTTTCTACTTTTTAGGCATGTCCGTGGTTGTGAGCCTTCTCACTGGTGTGTCCTATAGGATTCTGGCTACACCAGGTTGATGACCCCAGTGAAGGTGAAGCACGTCTGTAGTCTTCAATACATTTCAAATATTGTATGTCATACAACAGCAAAGTAAGTATCACATAACGCATGATCATAACCCATTGTATCCTCATAAGTGAAACACAACACACATAGGCCTGGATATTCAAAGGGTTGCGCCATCAACAGGGTTCGGCGCGCAACTCAAAAATCGCCATTCTGCGATATTGAGAGGGCCAGTTGCACCACCAAAAACATGCTGAGCAACAGCGCAATGGAAATGAAGGCATGCGCCCAACCCGAAGGGGGCGGGTCCATGCATAAAGTGCGCCAATGCGACATCTGAACACTCTGCGCAATGCGAAGAGTGGCTCAGCCGGAGGACGCGTGAGTACTCGATGTGAGCCAAAATAAAAGGTTTCAAGGAGCGGGCAAGAACCCTAGCAGGCCGCAAACTGGGGAGAGAGACAGAGAGACAGAGAGAGAGAGAGAGAGAGACAGGAGCAGGAAGGGCAGAGAGGGACAGTGGGTCCTGGAGGACAGAGAGGCCAGTGGGGGTGCCTGCAGTGGAAGCAGCAGTGGGGGCAGTGGGGTAACACAGGAACAGCAGCTGGGGGGCAGAAGCCAGGAGATGGACAGTGTCAGCTTCCACATGGAAGCTGTAATGAGGGTGAGACAGCATGCTGCAGGGGCGTGGCGCGGAGGGGCCCGTCAGCGGTATGCCCCGACAGGCAGTATTGTGCCCGCATCAGCTACGAGCTGTACACAGATGTCGAGATTGTGGCGGTACCGCCTGAACAGGGCAATACTGAGGCGGCTCAGCGAGCTGTGCAGTGATGTGATGCAGGCACCCTCACGGCGGAGTCATGCTCTGTCCGTGGAGACCAAGGTGACAGCCTGCATGTGCCTGCTCGCCACGGGCACCTTCCAGAGGCCGACAGGGGACACCACAGGCATTACACAGTCGGCCACGTCCGCATCCTCACCCAATTCCTCAGCGCACTGCTGCCTCATGCTGCGGAGTACATCCATTTCCCCAGCACCGCAGCAAGCGTACAGCAAACATGCAGGAGTTCCACAGGGTAGCACATATGCCTGGCGTGCTAGGGGCCATAGACTGTACCCATGTGGCCATTCACACGCCACCTGGCCCCGCTGACCATGCATACCGGAACCGAAAGGGCTTTTCCAGTGTCAACTGCCAGGTGGTGTGTGATGCCACTGGGCGCATCATCAATGTCTGTGCCACACACCTGGCGGAGCACACTGATGCCTTCATATGGCACCAATCTGCACTGTGCCATCGATTCGAGTGGGAACATCCCACGGGTCATCTAGTGGGTGAGTACACATGTATGGAATGCAAACTCTGTGCAAGGGTGGGAATGACACAGGTGCCATGGTAGTGGCACACAAGGATATAGGCAATATGGACCTGACATGACACTGATCTCCACTATCTCCACACAGGTGACTGTGAGTTCCACTCTGTCCTGGCTGCTCACACCATACTGGCGCCCCATGACCCCAGCGCAGCATGGTTTCAATGAGGCACATGCCGCAACACTGAACATCATAGGCGGGTGTTTGGGATACTCAAGGCACGCTTCCGATGCCTGGACACCTCTGGCGGGCCCACAGTACAGCCCCAAAAGGCCTGTGGGATATTCCTGGCCTGTTGCATCCTGCACAACATGGCCAAAGACCATGGGATAGCCGTACAGGTCCAAGAGAGGACAGCGATGGGGGCCGCCAGTGGCGCCGTGATGTGGGTGATGAGCAGCCCCCTAGGATGGAGGGACCCCGACTGACACGGCAGGCCCAGCTGCACGGGACACCATTGCAGAAGAGCACTCGCTGCTACACAGGTAAGTCAAGGGGACATGTGCAGGCAACACTGTCCATCGCAAACCACAGGCACACAGGGAACACACGTGCATGAAGGTCAGGGAGTTGAAGGGTCCAGGCATACCAACACACCATCAGAGAGGGGTGAGCACTCATATGGACACACACACACACAGGCAGCATACAGGGGCAGCAGCACAGCACTGCGGAAATGACATCGCCAACACACAGCACCACCAGCCACCCCACCACCTGGACTGTCCACATACATGTGTCAGAACCTGGGCAACCTTACACCTTGGTGTACAGTGCAATGCAGGCATCATCATCCACACGCACCTGTGGACAGCAGTTGGGAGAGTGTGCAGGTGGTCCGTGTGTCAGCTTGGTGAGCAGAGCACCCAGTGCACTGCCCACCATGACACACATTGCACAGAGGGCAGCACCAGACGGGGCCTGCATTGGGAGACAGCTCAGTCAGGAGCACTGTCCACGCCACCACGGATGGGTGGGCGGCCCGCGGTAGCCTAGCAGCACTGGCAGGCTGAGCAGGGGCCACATCGGGTGGCGCTAGTGCACCACCAGGGGTCCCAGTCTTGTGACGCGACCTTGCCGCTGGGGTTCTGCATCCCGCCAAACAAACTTGCACCAGGGGTGCTCGGGATGCCACAGCAGAACCCGGCGTCGACAGGCCTGGTGTGCGACACCGGGAACAGGGGTGAAGTGTGCACTGTGTGCGGTGCGTGGTACAGGGCACCAGACAGTGTGGTCAATGCAGTGCGCCACAGAGACCACTGCCTGGGTCAGCCTGTCAATGGCAGCAGTCACATCGATCCGCATAAGGACCATCTCGGCTCAGTCACGAACACATTCCCTGCTATGCTGCTCCACGGACACAGACAGTGCCTCCAGGGACCTTGCAACCCGCCCTGCAGCTGTACCGACTCCTGCAGCAGGCGGGTGTGCGCGTCAATAGTGCTGTCCCCAATAGCATCGTGACCCCCAGGGTGTGGATGGTCCTGGTGCACAGCACCCTTGAGGTGGCCGCTGTTTGCCAGGACTAGGTATGGGCGGATCTAGGGGCGGTGGACAAGTGCCACTGCTTGGCGCTGTCCCCCAGGCCTGGTGTGCAACTGCTGCTGCCACCCTCCAACTGCTGAGCCCCAGGTCCACCTGTTTCCACCCTGTGCTGTCAACAGTGCCAGACACCTGCTCAGCCACCGATGCTGCCCACGGTGCTGACAGGCACAGCCTGTGACTGTGCCAGCATGCTGGTACACAGGTGTGGAGCAGGATGGCCCAGGGGCGCATTGCTGCTGCCATGTGTCCGTCGTGGGACACACACCTATCACTGGCCATTGCAGGCCTGCTATCATCAATAGTGCGGTGCGTGCCACTGCCAGAGGCACAGCATGCTGGCATACCTGCATGCCAGACTGCTGTGACACAGGCTGTACCCCTGCACCCGTATCACTGCGCCCGGAGTTGTTGGGCCAGCCTGCATGCTGCTGCAGTGCCTGCAGGCTGCTGGCGGAGGTGGATGGTCCCTCCTCCAGGTCAGCAGGTCTGCCTCACTGTCAGCACCCACCACCACCACCATCTCCTGCAGACGAACAGGATCTGTAACAGAAGAGAGTACATGTGAGTGCATGTGAACAACAACCCCCCACAACATCACCATGTCATACCGTGTAGTGATGGGCTTCCACCTGTCTGGAATCCTCCGCCTGGAACACCACCCAATGGCACTTTCGGCTGCATAGCGCGACCAGTGTCTCCTCAGTCGGGGTCAGCTGCAACACCACTGGTGGTCCCCACCAGTGGTAGCACGTACCACCCTGAAGGCTGCCACCTTCTCCTTCAGCCTCCTGCGGTCAGTCCCCATCTTTTTCCGGCATTCCTGCGCGGCGCTGGTGGCTTCCATGCAGATTGGCGGCCAAAGCTCTCCCTCCCATGCAGCTGCAGCTGCTGAGGGTGCCCTCCGCCCACTCAAAGTGGCTCATCCTCCAGGTAGGCCTGGAAGAGGCCTCAGTCTCTGCCGTGGTGAAGTTCGGCCTCCTCCTCGCCCGCCGTCCACAGCCTCGGCCTGGTTCTCGTCAGTCATGGTGATCTGTATGGGTGGAAGTGGACACCAGTCACTGTGCAGTCCACAGCATTTCCCCATGAGCATAGCTGCCGGCCAGGGGGCAGAAGCCCCCTTTCCTCTCCGCATGGCAGATACTGATGGAAAGGTGCCCTCTGCCCCTTTCTAAGTGCCCTCATCATGCTCAGCCCCTCAACCTATATCATCCTCCAGCACCCCTGCCCATGAGCATTGTCCTGAGCATCACACAGCATGTAACTCACCTCTCACCTGCAACAACAAATCTGGCCACCACAACCCAGTGTCGCAGTTTTATAGCGCAACACATGCAAATGAGGTGTGGCACAACTTTAATGACATGCTAATCGCGCCACTGCGCCTTTGAATAAGCTGATCGACTGTTTGCATATGTCGGCTGAATATCGTGTATTTGCGCTTAGCGCCATCTGGAAAAGGTCGGCTGAGCCGATGGCGCATGTTTGTGGCTGTGTGCTACACTGCATTCGCATGCCAGACAGGTTACACATGCGTCGATCGCGCTGCAGACCTGCTGAGTCGATAAGCGATTCGGGCCATAGCCACCATTGTGCCAGTGGCGCTACAGCACTGGGCACTATGTGGCGCTAGTGGCACTTCTGCGCGATAGTCCACTGTGGCACTGGTGCTCTGCTTAGCTGTCGCGCGGGATGCCTATACATCCTATGGCTGTGCGTAGCCTTGCGTCATTGCCGTGACCTTGTTGCCCTCTGACCCCTGGCACTGTTGGCATGCCATGTGTCGTCCCTATTAAGCTGTCTGGTGACAGCGCTATACAAAAGTAGACGGCTGTTCGAACAGCGCGATTGGAACCTAATGCTGGACTATTGCGCAACAACTCCGTGTGGGGTTACAGGCGCGGAGGCGCCATATTGCCTGCTGTAAAGTTGGTGCCATGGCTGGGAGGGCGGTGTCCTGGAGCCGCAGAGTGGCCAACCTGGTGGCCTAGTGGAGCCCACTGTGAGGCACTGTGGTGAGGCCCCCTCACCATGCCTGGAACCCATGTGTGGCAGCAAGTGGCCACTGACCTGGTGGGGTCACTGGCGGGGCGAGTCTGCTGAGCAGTGCGGCGCGGTACGGTGACCTCCGCCGGAGCGGACCTGTTGATGCGGCTGCGTTCACGTGCCAAGCGGGGCCTGGTGCCCTGAGCCGCGTGAGTGTACCATCTATGCACCTATATTCTCTGAGAGTGTGTGTGTGCTTGGGTGGCTGTGCATAGGTGTGTCAGTGTGTGCAGCTGTGCGATGGATGGTTATGGCTGTGTGGGCAGGCACTCTCACTGGGGCAGGGCACTCTGCTTTTGAGTCACACTGATGTTTGTCTCACCATATGTCTCCCACAGGCGGATTGTGAGGACACCGGACCCACGGGGATGTGGGCCATGCCAGGCCCTGGTGCCCGGGATGTCGTGCCACAGCAGCAGCAGCAGCAGCAGCATCAGCAGCGTCAGACCGAGCTGCTGAGAGGGTGTGAGTATCATTACGTCATGGGTGCTATTGCATGCTGGGGGCAAGACCACCAACCATGCTGGACACAACCAAAGGGAGGTCATAGTTCCACTATCTGAAACACTAGTGAGTCCCACACTGGAGTACAGTGTACAGTTCGGAGACCATACCTGCGTATGGACATGGAATGGGTGGAGGGTTCTAGGAGGCGACATGGATGGTGCATGGATTGCATCACAAGTCCTATGCAGACAGGTTGTGGAACTGAACATGTACTCCGGAGAGGAGGAGGTGTGGGATATGATGGGGACATACAAGTATTGTACAGGGGAACAGAGTGCAGGAAAACAATATTTAAGCGTAAAGGATGTTCCAGGACTAGAGGGCATGGGATGCAGTTGGAGGGCTCGTTTAAGAGGAAACATGAAAGTATTTCTTCACAGAATGGGTGGTGGACAAGTGGAACACCCTGCCAGAGGATGTGGTGGGGGCTGACTTGGTTCTGGGATTTATGTATCGTGGGTTAGCCATGAAGGAATTCTGGAGGTCAGGGGTGAGGGAAGCGGACTTATAGGACAACAGAGTGAGCGTACAAGGCCAAATGGCCAGACTGGGTGTCCCATAGGCCCTTATCTGCCAACACTGTCTATGTATCCATGTGTAGGCATGACACAGGTGACCTGCATCACAGTGCAGCATCACGACCGTCTGTGTATGCATCACAGGTGGTCAGGCATGCACTGGGCACATAGCTGTGTAACTGGCATCGCACTGCGTTGCCACATCATGACAGCCTAGTTTGTACTGTGATTGGCGTGGGCAGTGTGTGTGGGTGGTGGTGCATGGCTGGTGCCGCCTGTTTGTGATAGCCATGTGCATGTTCACTGTGGGTGGGTGCATGCCATCACAGGTGCAGGACATTGGGTTATATGGGTTGCAGGTTGGGTGGTGTTCAGGGTTGTGGTCAGTCTCAGCCATTGACTGTGTTCCCATTTTCCCTGGGCCTCGGGGTGCTGGGGCGCATGTCGCAGGATCTCGCGCCTGACCCAGATCCGGACTTGAGCAGGAGCTCCTGCAGGCGCGCAGGCGCCAGGGTGAGCAGGCGGCAGCTGGGAGGGGCGCCAGCAGGGGAGGACCAGGAGCCAGCTGGGCCGTAGCCACATTCGTTCCCACTTCTCCCATCCTTTCACCCTGCCTTCCCTCTCCAAGTTTTATTCCTCCCCTTGAACACCCCTGCCTTTACCGCCCCCAACTTGTACATAGTTTCACCTGTTATTGTTTATCTGTTGTTTGAAATATACATTTCTATTTTGATACAACTGCTGTGTTGGTGTCTGCTTTGCAACTGGCTATGGGTACTCCGTTGCAGGGTGTACATGCCATCTGAGCTGCTATGGTCCTGGGTATATATGTGTGTGTGTGTGTGTGTGTGTGTGTCCATGGGAGGTATCACCAGCATAGCATTGCCTTTCTGTTGCTCTTGCCATCTGCCACCACACTGCTGGGTGCACAGGGTGGAGTCTGGCTGGTATGCTTCTCTGCAGCATGGGGTTGACATGTGCAGGGGTGCATGGTGTTTCCTGCAGTGCCTGTCACTGCACATGAAGCTGTCTTGGGGGCACAGTGCATGCTGTGCTGTGCACTCTGAGGGGGACTGATGTGCACTGTGGTTGTCAACCCCTGTGTGCGGCACTCTCTGCCTGCCAGTGGTTGTGCTGGGGTGTCATGGCTCTGCTATGCTTTAGTTGGCTTGTCCCCATGGGCACGTGGATCATCCGTCCCACCCCAGTGATGCTGTGCTTGGGGTGTGCCGTGTGGTGTGGGTTCTGCAGTGAGTTCCTGTGCCCATGTGTGGCATGGCTGGCGGTGGGCCCCAGCCTGCCTCCCTGGATGTGCAGTTCCATTGCTCTGGGGGGCTGTGCTTGCGCTATGGCAGCTCTGCAATGCTCAGCTGAGCTTCCATGGATTGCGCCATAGCGCAGCATTTTAGCTCAGCTTCTCCTTCCTGATTTAACGATGGCGCAGTATGTGCGATATTGAGGGCGTTGGTTGCTTGCGCCAATTTGCTCTGCTCCATGTTTGAATATCGCACCTATTGCGCATATCGCCAATTGATTGTGCTTGCTCCTGCTGTGCGCACATTTTGGAGCAGTTTGAATATCTGGGCCCTAGTGCTTAGCTATGCCTGTAAGTATTGTGATGTGTTTCACACATGCATACTGCATGATGACATCACCACGTAGGTGTTGCATCACCCCCAGATGAAGTATATGAATGCATGTTTTTTGTGCAAGACTGATGTATTTTTAAATACTGGTACTTAAAAAAAATGTATAAACATTGATGTGCATGGTACACACAGCACTGATAATGTCATATATTTGAATTCTGTTTTCCTGCAGTCACATGCTCATCTATGGTACAGTACTGTTAAGTTTCTTTCCAGAAAGTTGGATACACAGCGTTGTTCTTGCATGTGAGTTCCGCTACATCCCATGTTCCTGTGTAAGGTTTCCAGTATTTTAATGTTATAAAATGTACATATCTAGTCACATCACATGGCACCAATAGTCGTTCAAATTTTTTTTAAGGTATATTGCGTGTCGACACAATCCTAACTACAAAATGTCCTAGTGACGAGCTAAAAGCAATGTGTTAAATGTAGTACACTGAAAGATTTCAGACATCAACAAATAAACTATCAAAGAACAGTTGCAGATCACCAATTCCATGAAGTCTGTTTCATTATGGCCAATGCAGATGGAATGCTGCATTCTGTGATTGAATTTCTACAGAATTTGCATAATGCTGCAGAATATAGATAGTGATAACTCATGGGTTTAATCCTATATACAGTTTTTGCATGTTGCCTGTCTCTCCTCCCAGTTTTGTTTCACTGCATCCCCTCCTCTATGCTCAGCATGTGATGTCATTGATGACATCCGCGTGCATATTTAACCATTGAAGTAAAAGCATTGTAGCGCCAAATCGATATTACCATGCTGCATGAATCATAAAATGCAGACACATAAGATTAGGAGCATTGCTGCAATGCCGCAAAAGCTGTGGTAAGCGGCTGGAATGTTTGCGTGCATTATAGGTGCATTGGGAGGTGTATAACTAGCGGAAGGAAGAATATTATCGATTCATGCATAGGTGGCATTGTCCACAGGGAATAACAGAAACAGTGAAAATGGGCAAAGCAGTGTTAAAATGATATTGTTCCACCGGCTGCAATGCACAGCCTGGTTGTCAATGGTCATTGCCTGCAGTGTGGTAATGTCGGACACTGTAAGCAGGCAGACTCATGGGCATTACTTGTACGTCACTGTGTATATTACCTTCAGATATCAAACATGATGAACAAATAGAATAATAGATGGTTACAGTGAATTACAAGGCTGTAATTCCATCAAGAAGTTCTGGGGACATAGATAACCTCGAGAGCGAAGCTCGAGATGTTCTATCCCCAGAGCCTCAGATGGAGGCCTTCAGCAGTATTACTGTAACCTATTTATTTTGTAATATATGGATCCGATTCGAAAAATGTGCTGCTTTTTAAATTCTGTGAACTGGGCTGGCCACCTGTTGCACTGAAGAGTGCTCGCTCGGCCGACCACCCACAGACAGTATTGAAGTTGTGCCGACCCACATTTGTGACGAAGCTTTTACTTTAATTTGGTAATCCTACCATTTTACTTTCTTTGTTACGTTCGGCAGGTAATCCACTTTTCTGTGAAATAAAACAAAAAACGAACTGGCCATATCGAGTTGCTCTGCTAGCGAGTAAGCGTCCATATTTTTGCATTTGGTTTGCCGCCTACTCAGAAAGTCTACCAATGGCATTGCCGCTTTTATATTGGGTGCACAGACTGGGCGTTGGCACCATGGCAACCGTGTTTGTGTGGCAGGGAGACTGGCGCATGCACTGTGGAGTTCAGTGATAATACTATTGTTTGAAGCTGAAGCGATGGTATTATCAGCACAAACGACAGTATTATCAGCAGTGAACAATACTATACCACTTCAGGAAGGGTAGTATTATGGGAAAGAGAGCAGTGTATTACAAGGATTTTTTATATGCTTTTGGGGGTATTATTTTAACAATCCATATATTACAAAACAATCAATGTGCAAATGGAAAACTAATTAACTTTATCTGCCATGTGTCACAGTTAGTGGCATGCATCGGTGACGTGCAGTACAAAAAATATGTCTTACGTTCAACTGATAGATAAAAGACACTGAAAAACTTCTGAACCTCAAGCCCCATAGAAGCACATTATCATGTGTTGATAACCCATTCGGTGGTCTAAATATTACTTTGACACACTTATCAACCTACATTCTCATTTACATGGTAAGGGTGCATTATAGTACATGGAGACTGAGTGGTAACATCATGAAAGTTGCAGCAACCAAAATGCAACTTCTTGATCATGAATATTGCATCATTTATTTGCACTGCATAGCATTCACATACACAGTAGTGTTCGTCACTACAGTCCTTCTGTATGCGAAGAAAGACATAAATTCACAAGGTGTGTTCAGTACCACTACCAAACAGTTCTTTATGATTGGTCAAAAGTCATTCAATGTCCAAGCTATTAACTTTAAATGAACAACGCTATATATTTGTAAAATCCCTGGTACTTGAGTCTACGGTGCTGAAAATCGGTGATGCATTTTCCAGCTTTTAATTGATTTATCCTTACAGTTTAGGAAACATCGAGGTAGACGGTGGTGGCAGTGGTAACTTTGCAAACTAATCATTCACCTTGCTGTTCTTCAGTCTGTCCTCCACCTCATCAATTGTCCGATGAACAAAATCTGTGAAGGATAAAAGACTACATGTTAGCCAATACCTGTAATGTAAACAAAGCAATACATAAACTGAACACATATCTGTACCCATGTGGCCAGCCAGTCTGCTCATAAGCTGTTCACTTCTACGTGGCCGAGACCATATCTTGCCAGTGGTTCTTGGAACTCAGTCACATCTCAAGGGTGCCTTATGACTATCACAGGCATTATTAAACACCCCCATTGCTCTTGCTACATACACAACTTAGCTGATCATTCATGCATTCTACACCCTTTATGTGAAGAACAATTTCCTCCAGTTCCTATTAATCAACCAAATTCCAATTTCATATCATGCTTCCTCATTATTGTACACCTCCTCCAATGCAAACAGTCTACCCAGTGCACCTGTTTCACGGCCTTGAGGTGCTATAAATCTTTCTCCCATCCACATCCTACTTTCCTGCATTCAGTACATATTGACTTAATTTGGCTCGTCACATGTCTTGGTGCAATCCTTTTACCATATTTGTTGCCCTTTTCTGACCTCCTCCACCATATCAATATCATTGCACATGTGTAACTCACAATTACGCTAAGGTGTCGTGGCATCAACACACGCATGCCTTCTGCTATGATGCCTCTGCATAATTACATCCTACATGTCACTAACCCTCAACGCAGCATTAGTTCACTGTTTGACACCTTTATGTGTTCAGGTGAAAATCAATACCTCCTTTCCTATTTGGTGATTGGCAACACCTCAGGTCCCATCATGTATCTATCAACACAGTTACTTGTTTCTAGGTGCATTATTGGTTACAAGTTTTTACTGTCCTGACAAACATTAAACTGGTATTAAATGTCCCATATCCCTGTTGTAGATCTTGGTGTAACTAATAAAACCTGAACATGTTTCATTCCAGCTATTCAACAATGTCTATAATAAATATATTGAACAGGACAGGTCAAATTAAGATCCGTTACCCTCTGTGAACTCCTGTCCCATATTTGATCCCACTTACCACCACCCTCTGCCTACTGTCTGTAAACAACCTGAATGGTCATGTACATGCACTGTGCATCAACAAATAGTTTCATGTATAGCCATCCTCGATAACAGTGCCTGACAATTCATGATGATTTTCTTTTTGTCTTTCACAATATGCATCATCACACCGATCAGTGGTCATAAACAAACAGCGTGGATGAGACCAACACCTGAGTGTCAACCAGGCACCAGCAACATGACTGATTTTGCATTATGCATGAACATCGGTGACATGTACTTAAAATGTATGTTTAATAAAAGGATTCGCAATGCATATCTTAACAAGATATAGCAGTTGATTAACATACTGTCTTTGTCACTGAAGTGTTATTTGATCCAGTAATTTGCGTTAATAAAGTCATTACTTGATGTTCACAGGTTGTTTGTCTGAATTGATGTAAGAAGTATAGGTGGACAGAGATGTACACTTTTTGTTTATGCTCATTCACTGCACCACATGTTCAACTTCCTCTGGAGTCACGGAGGATATGTCTCCTTGCTTCCCTCTTACAGTGACTCCTGGTACCTCCATGTACCCATGGTTTGCAAACCATGCCTGGACTAGGTGTGGCATGTATACACCAAACATCCTAATTTCATCACGGGACAACACCAGGACCAGGCAGGGTAGCTGTACATCTGTGCCCATGAGTGCGGTTTGCATTGAGCGCAGGTAGCTGTTCTTCAAGTTTCCAGGCCAGAATGTGCACAGCAACATCAAGGTTTGACCTCCTACTTCCAATTCGCATCCCTTCTAGAGATAACTCTGTGTTGAAAGGATCACAGATCTTCGCATGGGGCCTGTCAAGGGCCAAGCCTTATCCACCCATTCTCCCTGGAGAAAGCGAGTGGTCCCAATGACGCTCCAGCCTCTTTATCCCTATTGGGCCTCCAACTCCCCGTGCTCATTCCAGACCACTGGTCACCAGCACAGATACAGTGGCACTTCCGGTGCACCTTCCTGTCATCCTTCCATCAACACTTTCTGTGTATCAATGGAACAACCAAATATGTCATGTTCTAAAACATTTTTTACATGTAGTACTGTACACAATAAAAGTGCACAACAACACGGCAGTTAGTACAGAGGGTTGTGTTTAAATTAGAAGGGGTACCATGACAGAACACCACACTGTCTTGGTGACTGCAAAACCACAGCTCTGGGTGAGGAATGATAGTGCCTACTGGTAGCTATACAGGGATGAAGTTGGCCTGCTGCTCCTGTGAGGGTGGTGAATCATGTTTTGAGAACATAAGTGACATATGTCATACTCTCCAGGCAGTGATTCTGCTGTTCAGTTTGATAACATAATTACATGTACATCACATAGTCAAGGTGCCGCAGTTTGGCCTGGTAAATGGTATAGCACTCACTCCCATGTATTAAGGGTACAGAGCACTGTGAGTCATACTTGCTTTTGTTATTATACCTAAAGTGAACAGTGATTATCCTTACCATTGGTTGTCTTTATCTTCACTGGTCACACTGTTTCATGACCCTTTTGTACTTGAATATCAATGCGGAACCTTCCTTCCTTCCCTCTGCCATCCACTGCCTGATGTCTTGCTTAATTTTCATTGAAGTGTAAACACTCAACATGGTGCTTTGAAATTAATAAATGAAACCAAAGGTTATGTCACTGAACAGTGAATTCATAAATGCAGATGTTGCATCTGGTACAAACCATGTGTTATCCTGTTTAATTCCAGTAACTCAGTACACTCATTACATATATATATATATATATATATATATATATATATATATATATATAGAAACATTAAAAATAATAAAAGCTTTGTGAGATGCAGTTTCCAACATCAGGGTCCCTATTCCACTGTATGCATTTACAAGCACCCATAAGCTAAGTTTGGACCCCATTGTCATATGCCCCCATTAGTGTTGGACTCTGGATAGGCCACTCCTGCTGTCCCCAGTTATGTATACCCCCTAAACAACTATAGTACACTGTGAGCCCACCCGCAGTGTTCCCAATTATGTACACCCAACAATTTATTCTGGGACAATGTGGAGCCCACCACAAGTGTCCAATTAATTGTGTATCATGAGCTGTCAAAAATTTAAATAGTCCCCGGATGTATTTTTTTCCTGTGAAAAAGAAAACTGTCCATAAATCATGTCGGCTGGTCCACTCCCCTCCTGACTCTCCGACTGAGCAACAGTCCCCCCACCAGCCCGATACTTAGATCCAGAGGTCAGCCATGTCATTTGTTATTGTGTCCCAAAATGTGATTCAGTGGTTGCTGCATGGAATCATATTTCGCGATCAAGTAGCGTGATGACAGTGACACCGAGCATGAGATGGTGTCCAAAAGCGACCACGTTTAAAATTCTGTAAAAACTTAGAAAACATGGCTGCATTACAAGCATGCATTGCAAAGTTTTTACGCTGATGCATAACTTTTATAATGTACGATATTTTGACTCACAATTTTAAGCACTGCCATGGGGGCACAAGAATAGTAACAGTCCCAAAATCAAAAGAAACTGTATTTGATTTTACTGGGCTCAGTGTGGCTTTATATACAGTGCAGCGTCAAACTTTCTGAAAAATAATGAAATTCATTGTAAAAACTTAGTTAATGCACCATTCATCAAACTGTTACAGTTATTTTCATTCCTGTAACAAAACCTGGTTAATGAACCAATCCTGTTACATCACTACAAGTAGTGAAATGCAGCCTTAGGGTTCACAAGCCTAACTCCAACTGCCACTGTGCATGCAGAACAGGCATGAGTGGAACTTAGGCTTCTAAGCACAACAGCCCATTCCCACAGTGTGGCATTACGCTTGTGAATCGCAGGGGTTGTACTTACCTACTTTTGTGATGCAAACCCGAATGGTGCAGTAACAAATTTTATTTTAATGAATCGAAATAACTATCACAGTTCAATGAAGAAAGCATACAGGGCAATGGCTGTGAAATATATGAAATGTGCTCATCGACTCAACATGCCCTTACTGAGCCAAAGGCTGCACTCTTGGACATGTGCTGTATTAAGAGGCTATAAAGCTCTTTAGGAAGGATGTCTGATACATACTGTAGGTCATAGTTTCTTCACATCAGGAAGAACAATATTGCTGGACAGCATCATCTCTACCTTCAAGAAGGCCTTCTCATCTGTTGAAGAAACAGAGACATGATTATGAGCACAAGTGGGAAACGTACAGCAAAAGTTAGGTATGGCAAATAAGGATCTAAGCACAGCAGTGCAACATAGTGACATGCAAGACAAAACCATGGAGGAAGATCCTGGACAGGTTTGAGGTGCTGATGATCACAGTAACTGAAAAAAGGTACAGGTGATTATCATTTCCATTACCAACAGTTTTAATAAGTTACTACTTGAAAGTAACACACAGAACAGTAACAGGTATATCTAGCCTGTACAGTGGAACAGCAACAACAAAAATGATGAGCAATATAGCAATACATAAACAAAAGCCATTAATATTTACGTGGTTGCAGCCATTTCCTTTTCTCAGAGCTTCTGGAATTGGGTCGTGGGCACAACTTGGAAATATGCTGGAGTGGTGTGCGGGACACCCTGGATGTGATTGACTATGAACTGGATTTTGACAACATCATCTCCACTCTGCCATTGGGTGTGGATCGCGGTATCCAATATAGCATGTTTCGGATGCTGGGATCCATGGCTTGATATTGCCACATCCAGCTGTCTTTGATGCAGCTTCCAATTTCTTAGTTGTGGCTATGAGATAAAATACATAGAGCACAGTCATGAGTTGTGTAACGTCTGAAAATCTGACCATTTCATATGCAGTTCTTCTTTGTCTGATTATGAAATGATTTGATTGTCAAAGGCAACACGCAGTGAACGTTAGGCACTGCACTTCTGAAAGTATTACATTTACATTTTACATTACCCCAATATTTTGTTCGAACCCACCGAGGTGGCCCATTATCCCACCACAACACACCCGTCATGCCTAATTGCTTAAGTGATGTTTCTGGATGGTGTAGTTGGATGTTGTGGCGATCTGGACAGACACCATGCAGACATGTCAGCTAGATGGTACTGGAACAGAAAAGCAGCAGTGACACTGCATGCTAACATATTATAGGATTCATAAGACCATCAGTATGGACAGTGATGCAGCAACTCTGCATGTGTTCAGTTGATGATGTCCATCTCTTGATATAGAATCACTGCATCATGCCAGTGTCGCCAATGGGTTCTACTTGTGACAGAGGCAATGAATTACATCTCCTGTTATCTGTGGTACCACAAGTATGTCGTGACAGGTACACTTGCGTCCTTCAATACTGAGTATTGTGTTGGACGTTTGTAACTATGACTTCTCACCTTTCACAAAGTGCCACACATCGTAGAAATGTCGGAACTCTGGATCGTCTCCCTCAGGTATTTTTGAATCTGAGGTTGGTGGTCAGTTACAAGGCATTCAGTCTTGATATCTTCTTTCTGTATGTCTGCAAGGCCACTCTTGAGCCCCTCCATCTCCATATGATATGCTGAAGCAACTTCATTGCTCTGTGGTTAGAATAAGGTAAAATTATTACATTTGTAAATCAGTATCCATGTGGTGCCGGCCGGTGGCGCTGAGGGTTGATGCGCTTGACGCCACACCACACCACGCCGGTGACCCAGGCTTGGGAATGAGCCCAAGTCATCAGGGGTCAGCCAAAGGGAGGCAGACTGAGCATTCAATGGACTGCTCATCTCCTCTGGGGGGAGGGTTCCTGGCCGGGGTGGCCTGACCTCTGGTGGAGGCCAGGAGGTACAGCAGCCCATGTGCCCAAATTAATGGGGGAGCACGCGGAGCAAGCCTTGGTGTCCATGGCACATCATGCTCGGCAGGGTGTACTATATAAATACACGCCTGAAGCAACACCAACGCAAGGACTGGATAGTGGGCCCTCCCCAGCTGGCCTGCCGCTGATAGAGGTCCCCGACGAAGACTTGATTCCTTGGGATGGGAGTATGGGGACCCCTCCCATCACCACCTTGCCTGGGAGGTAAGCCAAGGCTCTATGGGGAGACCTCAAGCGGACGAAAGGCTGTACAGGGAGTTGGGTACAGCTTCGGTGGTGGGGAGAAAAATAAAGTATAAAAAAAATCAGCATTCATGTTCATTGCTCAACCAAAAATAAAATATGAGAATAATTTGTGTTACACACTCTTAATTCCATGGAGAAAATCTGGACATGATGTACATATCATGCATGGAATGAGGTTGGCACGTAGAAGATGAAAAGTAGGACGAACAGACCATGTAACAGAAATACATTGCTAACATTTGGTTCGGCAACATGAGTTACTATTTAGCAACAGGTATTTCTTCTGAAGTGTCGCATGGACATGGGCACAGTCAAGAAAGTGATGTTGAACAAAAAATGATAGGATGACCAAGGATGGTGATGTATATTGGTGTGTTGCAGACAGAGGGATGTGCATGAAGACAACTTGGGAGCTGATAATAGCATTTAATAATGCATATCTAGAGGTTTGCTCCATTATGGCACTTTTGTCATGCACCACTTATGGTACAGTTGAATGTTTTAAATATGTTATCCATAATCCCACACCACCATCGAAGTTTGACATTTTGTCTTTATGCCCTTTCACATTACCTCAACACCAACATGCCAAGAACCCTTTCTTGTCACATGTTTTCATGCTCAATAACATCCTTTGGTGTCAGCTAGTAAAGTCCTCAGTAAATATCACATATCCTTCCCTTCATAGTTCCTCATTTCTCATACCTCTCTGTTCCCTTCATTGTGTGCACCTGTGCCTCTACATCATAATTACCATGCACCAGCAACATCTAGTTGTTGACCTCATTGTACCAATGCAGCAGCGGAAAAGTGATACCACGTGATCGGGGCAAGCACACGGCTGTGGTATCACAGTAGACAAGCAGTGATGGTACCAAAAGCAGAGTAATGTACGGTAATGCATAGCATAGGAAGAACTGGGGCTGGTGGTAGGAGGCAACTTTCAACAATGTGTGCATTCATCATGAGATGGTGAAGGTACTATGATTGTAGTGTATACTCGTGAGAAGGAATGTGGATGGAAAAGAGCACTGCAGAACTACATGACACTGTCATTGCACTGTGGCACATGGGAAGTATCACATATTCATAATCACAGAATACGAGCAACCATGGCTGGTGTGTTGCCATCCTCATTGTGTACAAACAATTGGTTTTCTATGCAAGGTACCACAGACTTGACACCATCTGCACCCTGACAATCTAGCCATAGCTATACAAAACCAATTTGACATTGCTTGTTTGCAGTTACCACATAGCACATGGCACACACATGGAAGAAACACTGAAACAGAGGCACCGGTCACGCCATGACCCGTGCCTGACACCGTCTCATCATTATCTACAGAGAGTCCACTTACATGGCATGCACAGCAAGCAATGTGAATGTCCTCTATGACAGAAACCAAAGTAGAACCAAGCAAGTGTAAAGTTTCACTCACCTGTACCAGATTCACCACAAAATGTTATGACATCTCAAGTCCATTAACGTATCGTGCCATACTTGGCACCATGGCCAGCATGTCACAATGGCCATCGCCTCCCAGTTGCACCATGTTGTCTTCTGTCCTTATTTTAGCCACAAGTATGTCTTTCTGCTCACTATATATTTGGTATATTGAGGGTTGAAGGTTGAAGCAATTTACTGCAGTGGTCGTAATATGTGGAAAGTGAAATATTCATATGGATGATTTTAATCAGTGAGTGCAGCTGCATCGTATGGCACTGAAGCATCACATTCCCAGCAGGGTACCCAGAAAGATATGGTAGTGATTTCCAAATGTTGTTGAAATTGTATTTCTTGCACTGCTCCTGCACAATCACAAATGAACCAAGGATTGTTTTATTTGTGGCCTTACTCTTTCCTTACAATTGTGACAAGTGCAAATAAGGACAGAAGACAAGACTGAAAGCAATAAATTTCCCTCCTCCCTGTGCGTTGCCACATGTCCTGTAGCTGTGGGTTCTTTCCTACAGAACAAAGCATAAAGAAGAACAAGAATACTACTTCAGGCTGTCATGTAAAATTCTCTGAGTGCAACACAGTACCTCATACCAAACTTGTGCATAGCAGCCAGGAAAAACACAGATTCAATGAACTTGCAACAATTGGTAGTTTAATCTGATAACCACTGCTAACACTTGTATAAATTTTGCATTACACAAGAAACATCTGCACAACTCCTGCTGCCAAATAGGTTTGCTAGCGAGTTGCAGCTTAAGATGGGGAACTAATACAAACTGCCCTCGGCACTTGTGCAGTGGTGCCCAGGGTTAATCGAGGCCTTGAGAGAGTCAAACATGTTTGGCCTCTGTCCCTAGGTCCCCCACCGGACTGCATGGGCAGACAGTTAGAGGATCTACAGCCAGCATGGATCACATTCGGCAGTGCTGTGCAATGTCAGGTCAATGAGGAACAAGACCGCAATTATGTTGGACTTGATTTCTCGGTCAACCTGGCATGCATCACAGAGACCTGGGTGAGTGATGATGCATGGCAAATGCTAGAAGCATCAGTCATGACCAGGTATTCCATGGTGCACTGTCAAGGAGAGATTACTGCGGTGGGGTGTAGCCATCTTTTAGATCTGACCTGAGGCTATCAGTACATTCAGTGGGTTCTACCAGGCCGTTTGAATGTGTGGCAGTGCATGGGTGTCCAGGTGCGGGTTGCAGAATTCTCCTTATCTACTGACTTATGGGTGGGGGGATGTACTTAGAGAACGTGTCGCACTTCATCATCGACAGTGTGTGGAAGTCTCCCAGATGGCTTATTCTGGATGACTTCAAAGCCTGGATTGACAATGAATCCTCTGAACTTGGATCTGACCTACTGCAGCTGATGACATCACTGGGTGTAGCACAGGCAGTTGCCTCTGTGACCCACCATCACAACCACACCTTGGACCTGGTATTCTCACTGTGTCTCAAGGTCACTGACATCGAGACTGATCGTGTTGTTTGGTCCCATCACTGTACAGTACATTGAAGTTCTCATTCATGGTTCCTCCTGACCATATCGCACCTGTTTAGATGATTAGCTACTGCCCTTTAAGGGGTTTGACAATGGAGGGACTGATGGCCATAGCTGATTTTTCTGGTATGAGTGCTGAGAGTGTGATTAGCTTTGGTGAATCAGTGTCAGCCTATAATCAGGCTGTCTCTGAGGCACTCAATGCCATCCACACCAGTCCATCACGACCTATGAGTTCTCGCCCAAGACCACAATGGTTCGATGGGGCTATACAGCGACCAAGACCATGGGTGGGAGAGTGGAGCATTGCTGGTGGCGGACAAGGCTAGATGAGGACAGACTGGCTTTCAGAAATCACTATGGTGAATATCAAAGGGCAATCAACCATAAGAAGGCACAATTCCAGTCCATGGAGATTGCTGCAGGAAAAAATAGACCAACTCAGCTTTTTAGGACTGTGGACAGGCTTCTCCATCTGGTCTGTCTGCAGCCGAAAAAAGCTTTTCAACAACACAGTGCAAGAGTTCACTCTCGTTTTCTCTGACAGGGTGTCCTCTATTCAGGCCGGGATCTTGACAGTGGGACTGGACATCCATTGCCTGGCCCTTCTCAAATTTCATCATTACCCAGTCATACTATTCAACAAGGTTGATCTGGCATGAACTTCCTGACACAAACACATGCTGCTGACAATCCTGGAGTCTATTGACTTATAGAAATGTCATCAGCCTCTCTTTCAGGATTGTCACCATTACTTTCCCATCAGTGGATGTGAGGCTTATTGGTCTGTAATTGCCAGGTTCACACTTTGTGCCACTGTTATAGATGGGCACCATCTGGGCCAACCTCCAGTTTTCGATGACGCACCCTGTGTCCAGTTATGTATTGAATAGGTCTGCAAATGGACCAGACGGGACCTCTACCACTTGTTTCAGTACCCTGGGGTGTATTCCATCCATTCCTGCGCTTTATCCACCCTCATAGTCTTTAGGTATTCAAATACCCTGCCTTCCTTGATTACCTCATCCATCAACCACTCCACCCCTTGCCAACCACACCCGTCCCTGAGGTACTTGCCCGTCTTCTTCACTATTGACTACAGAACAGAAGTTCTCCTTTAGTGCTTCTGCCTAATCCACCAGTTTCTCTGGCCACCCACTGTCATTCAGAATCCTCACTATCTGGTCCTTGCAGCTACTTAACCACCTTATGTACCTTAAGAAGAAGTCCTTTACTCGTCCTGATGCCATGTGCCAGTCTCTACTGTCTTGAAGCCTGATGGAATGGATTGGTACAAACTGTTCCAGAGTAAGAATGAAAGCACCAAACATGTCTGTCTGAGTAACATTATTAAAAGGTAGCAAAATGGTGACTTACTCAGTAGCATCCATGCTGTAGTTATCGTCTTCTGAACCATATTCATCACTGGACATGGAGGGATGGTAACTGTAATCCTTGGGATCATAACAGTCTTCGCAGTCTTCAAAGGCTTTGCTGAAATCTAGGTTGGCGATGTCTACTGCCTCTCTGATTCACTTCCTAGTCACCCAATCAAAGAAATCTATCAGATTTGTTTGACAAGACCTTCCTGTTGTGAATCCGTGTTGCCTCAGATCCTGGGCACCATTGGATTCCAGGTGTGCCACTATCCTTTCTTTCAGCAGTGTCTCCATGATCTTCCCACCACTGAGGTGAGGCTGACTGGCCTGTAGTTCCCACTTCCTCCCTACTGCCACTTTTGTGCAGTGCAACTACATGCCCTCCTCCAGTCCTCTGGAACCATGCCTGTGTTGGTGACTCTGTGAACAGGGCAGCCAGAGGTGCTGCTAGTTCGTTCTCAGCTCCCTTAATATCCTCGGGTGTATGTAGTCTGGCCCCATGGCTTTATCTACCTTCAGCTTTGTGAGTTCCTCCATAACTTTCTCCACTGTGAATAGACTGGTATCCACTTCTTTGCCTCTTCTCCCCAACTGTGGTCCTTGACCCTCTCCCTCCTTAGTGAATACTGAACAAGTATTTGTTCAGTATTTCTGCTTTGTCTAGATTCCCCTCCTTACACTCTCCTCCTCCCTTTGAGCCTCACAATCCCCTGCCCTTTTTTTTCTATCACTGATGTACCTATAGAATATCTTGTCCCTTTTTCACAGTCTGTGCTAAACCCTCCTCTGTCTGTGCCTTGGCTCTCCTAACAGCCTTCCCTGCTTCCCTAGACATTCGATGTACACCTCCCTGTCCTCCTCCTTTGGGTTCCTAATACTTCTTGAAACTTGCACTTTTAGCCCTTACTTTGTCTGCTACCTCTTTAGAGAACCATAGCGATTTCCTTCTTCTTTTCTCTTTGACCACTATCCTAAGGCATTGGTTAGTTACCTCCACTATGGCTCTTTTTAGTTTCCCCACTGTTCTTCCACTCCCTCCATTACCTCTCCCTTCTCAGGGCTGCTCTTAAACATCTACCCATTTCACTGAAATCTGCCCTCCTGAAATCTAGTACTTTTGCCCTTGTGTGGCTTAATCGAGTCCCTGTCTTCATTCCAAACTATATCATGTGGTGGTCGCTGGATCTCAGCTGCCCTTCCACCTGGACTCCTTCAACTCTATTTCGATTGGTCCATACCAGTTCCAGAATAGATTTGTCTCTGGTTGGCTCATGCACCAGCTGTGCTGAGTCTAAACCCTGCATGGATTCCAGGATGGTCATGCTTCTGGCTGAAGCAGCTGCCTGGGTGGTCCAATCTACATCTGGCATATTGAAATCCCCATCAGCAGGATTTCACCTTTAGCTGCCATGTCGTGAATTTCCTCCATTAGCACCCTGTCCACTTCCTCCTTCTGTACTGGAGGTCTGTAGATCACCCCAGTATGTATTGCTGTGCCATTCCCTGGTTCAAGGGTGACTCACATTGCCTCTGCCTCCCCTGTCTTCCCTGTACTTCTGTAGCCTTTATGCCTTCTCTGATGTACAGGGCTATCTCCTCCTTTTTTATCTTCCCTGTCCCTTCTGAACAGTGTATAGCCTGGTGCACTGACATCCCAGCCATGATTAGCAGAGTACTATGCCTCTGTTATTGCTGCTGTGTCAAGGTCTACATCCGTCATCAAGGCTTCCAGGTCTGAAATTTATTTCCCAGACTGCGGCATTTGCAAACATGACCTTCTATGTTTTATACCCTGCCCTCCTCTGTTCTTGTTCTCTTTCCTTGCCTATTTCCCCATCCCAGTTTTCTTGTTCATGTGCTCCTGCCCCCATCCCCTTTTACACATTTTGGCTGACTGCTCCTCCTGCTCACTTCAGTTGTTCCTGTTGTCAACTTGTGTTTTGCATGCTACCATGGGGAGTGTTCCTAAGCCACCTGTCCCTCCTGACTCTCCACCCTTGGCCAATTTAAATGCTGTCTGCTGAAGCATTCCAACTTCTCACCAAGGTGAGGTCCTTTCCTAGACAGATGCAGGCCATCCTTCTGATATAAGCTCACATCTGCCCAGGTGGGACCCCAGTTCCTATGAAGCCAAATCCTTCCCTTCACACCAGTCCTTCAACCAGGTGTTTGAAGGCTTGGATGTCAGTGCCCTATCCTCCCTGTGCCTTGGAGAGTGGCACTCTGAGAATGAGACGGAACATGCTACCTGTTTCAGGTAGCCCCCAGCTTCCCAAAATCCTCCTAGACTCTGGCTAACTCCACTCTTCTCCTCGCCAGGTCATTCGTCCCCAGGTGGACAATGACATCCAGCTCCTCCCTCCAGGCAATCGCCCTAGCAGTCCTATGGTTGCTTCCCATCCTCCATGCAGCACTTCCTGGGATGCACTTGCCTTCTCTCCCCATGCTAGGTGTCCCTAACTTCACACCCCGGACAACAGAGTCTTCCACTAGGGAAGCTTCCTCTCCTCCCTGGTCCCCTGTCCCCTTTCTGGGGCTCCAGCTTGGAGGTCCTGACCATCCTCCTGGTCCCAGCTGTGGGTGCCTGTGTGGGCATTCCTGTTCTTCCAAAACAGTGTAGGAGTTATTCAGCTGGACCAGTGGGGAATGTGCTTCTGGCTCCCTCTTCACCTTCCCTGAGCCCACAGTGGTCCAGTCACACTTCTTTCTGGGCATCCCTATGAGGTTCATGTTGTGGACCTGGTGGTCTCTGGGTGGGGGTGGCTGCCACCTGTAACCTGGCTAACTCTGCGCAGAGACAGGCAACCTCCTTCCTCAGCCCAGAGAGTAACTGCAGATAGGGCAGCACGCAGTCCCCAGAATGTCTCCCTGAAGACTGCTGCTCATAACCACTGCACTGCACCACTCCCACGCTGACTGTTACCATCCTCACTCTTCTGCCTGTTTATGTCACCTAATTGCTATCTGCTATCTCTCTCAGGCCTCTTCCTGTTCTGCATGCTAACCCTTGTTTTTCTCCTCTCTCTCTCTCCTGTCTCTCTTCTTCCGTAGTGACTTACAGCTCTCTCCTCCCCTTGTATGTGCTCTTGTGGACCTAGTCAGGGGTATGGGATGGATCACTGTAGAAAGGTATACTCTGACAGTGTAACACTTCACTCCTTGAAAACAATGTGGTTCCCATTCCTCCAGAACACACTCCAATAGGTGTGTTCTGGAGGTGACTCCCTCCACCCTGGTTAACTCAGCTCACCATCGGAAAACCGGAAGTCACAACGGAGGATTACAAAATAAAATATAGCATCACAAAATAACATTTTTAATGGACTGCCTACTAGGTAAGAAGATCTGTCTGGGTCTAACCCCCTCCAACAACACAGCATCTCCTTACCCAGTAACCAATCCTCAAGAGATGAGAGCGCAACTATACCTACCTATCAGGCCCCATTCTGTCGGACTAATCAAGCTCAGCGGGCCTTTCTCTACAGAGCTTCCACCTGGCTATCGATCTCCCTCTTGATGTACAAACTGCCTCCAAGTTAGGGCAGTTTAAGCATAACCTCAGACAGTACCTTCTTTTCTCTCAACCCATGCGACTGCCCAACTTAAGCTACTTCACCCCACATATCCTCATTTCCTGGCTAAACAGCTGCCACTCTCCCACCCCCTCCCTCCCTCCTCCCCCACCACACCCCTCATAGGTACTTCTCTCTTGAAGTGTTTCCTCTCCACTTCACTCTGTAGCTCCTGAACCCTGATTTCCACCTGTTCCCCTTCCTCTTTCTCTTTTCCTGCTCCTTTTGTTGTCTTGGTTGACACATGTTAACCTATTAACTTAAACAAAGTTACTCTTGACACTCTGTGCCACATACTGACACATCACTGTATTTATCTTTGCTTTTACCCTGGTATCTTTTTGGTTCTTTTTGCAACTTTGACAAAGTCTGATATAATGATGGCTCTGATTGTTTTTTTTTTTGTTATATCCATTTCATGTTTTTGTTACATTGTTGTATTTAGCTAATTGTTATGAATTTTTGGAAGTGGAACCTTTGTAAATGAGTCTCTGACTCAAAGGTATGTCAAATTCCGAGACAGTAATAAATAAATAATAAAATAATAAATAAAATGTTTTCTTATTGTGATTACAATGTGGGGCCTATAGGAAGGCATTGGTAAGTGTTAAACTGTTTGAATTAATGGCCTGAATCCCTGTTTAAGTGGATGGCGGTATACTGATTACATTCTCTGCATGAGCTGTGTATTGATGTAAGTTAAAAATAAAATATTTAAACAAATTGCAAACCAATTATTTCTTTCAGCAAACAATATATGTATTTAGGAGCTACTGACAGTTGCCAGGTAAAGCCCTCGATCCATAAATGTTTTCCTATATGAAGGTAAAGAGGCAGAAACAGTGTGGTTCAGTAATCAGAGAACAGCACTGTGACACAAGAGAACCCAGACCTGTAATCCCGTGCTCATCTACTTCACTTACAGTAATTTATGTTTAAGTTATATTGTATTCAGTTCCATCATGCATTTGTTCATTTCTTGGTAACTCAACATCACAGCCATCTATCTAAGGCAAAACCTTGAGTATTCATTTGAATTGTAAACCTTGGAGTGAGTTCCCCACCTCCCCCAGAAGGCCCTCAGCTGAAACGTATATTGATTTATCTCACTGTGTAACCTTGAGCATTTCACATCAGCTTTGTTAGCATTGCTCATCCATGCTGTAAAACTGAGTAGAATGAGAACTTCACTGGAAACAAGATGCTTTATCTCATTTGGGCTGTCCTGGATGAATTAATTATGAATAGTTTGACAGACAGACAGGCAGCACACAGATAGACAAAGACAGAAGGCACAGGCTGAGGCCCATGTAAACCTTACACATTAAAGCTATCTTTTTTTTATTCTGTAGTTCCTACGGCATATCTTGTATTGGCAAGTGCCCCATTCTAACATATTTGGATATAAAGCTTCTGAAGAAGGACTAGGTAGGTTAAAGCTAGAGCACTTTGTTCTTTCTGTAACATCCATGTTGGTCCAATAAAGGTATCAAATCATTTGTTTCTGGATCTGTTCTTAAAAGGACCAATCGGCACCTACAACATTTTTTCTATTCTAACATAGAAACATTCAATAACAAGGTTGTAAATGGTGAGTTCCTACATCACTCCCACATTGTGTACTAAAGTGAGAAGAAAAGCCATGAGACTGTCACTAGTGCTGAAGCAGGTACAGCCATACTAGTAACTGAAAAATCATAAGTAATAAAATACATCCACATGTGCATAAACGAGCTATCATTGCATCTCAGGGTTCTTTTGACTAGTATAATCCACTCAGTGTCACATGTGTGGTTTATAAATGTCCCCAGAAACCCTCAATGCCATTAGAGTCTTACAGTATATGGTTAGGGCTCACTGTGTATGGAATTCAGTGGCTCTCAAAAGCTGTTCAGTTGAAAGTTGTTGTGCGTGTTCTAAAGATGTTCTTGTGTACATTCTATTGCCAAGTTCACCTGAGTCCCTGCTCATACTGACTCCCACCTGGCAACCGCTTTCATTTTCACTGAGTGCTCCTGCTTGTACTGATTCCGCTTGGCAGTCTGCTTTCATTTTCACTGGGCTCTCTCTGTCTCTGTACTGGTGCTTGGCCCTTGCTGCTCCTGCTTGCTAGTTCCACACAGAGCCATATACAAGAAAAATAAAATATGGTGACCATACAGCTCGCCTTGTGTTTCCATCTCAGGACTGATAACAGCATGAACCTCTCAAGCTTCGCTTCGGGGTCTATATGCTGTTATTCTACCCCTCAATGGAAACACAGGTTTATTGTGTATGGTCACCCATGCATTATTCCTTATATTATGTAGCTTTGTGTGTATTTTATTTCTGATATAATGCTATAGGATTTTATCCTAATGGTGTTTAAAATGAGATGTCATTTTGAGTCCTGTATAAAATGAAAGTTTTTACTACTACTATTGAAGGGAAAGGAAGAGCTCACCATTGGTAAACATAAGCAGCGCTCTAAGCTGCAACACCAATGACCCTTTTCAAATCAGAGCCTGGAGCGTCTGAGGGCCACTGGGGAGGGATTGAGCATCCCAGAGTATATACTCACAAAGAAGCCTGGCTACCCAGTTCCAGGCAGCAAAACTGGAACACTACAGTTGTATGGCAGGATGAAAACTTTTATTGATAAAAATAGCAGTGAGCTGGTGACACATCCTTATGCACAGTCAAATGTTTTCATGCCTACACACTGCAGCTGTTATCGCCCCAACACACTGCAGCTCTTATCGTCCCATTTCACTCCTCAACATGGACTATAAGTTGTATATAGTCGTATTGGTGAAACAGCCTAAGTGTTTACCCCTCAGACATCATTGATTTGTACCAAATAGGCTTTATAATGGGCAGACAAGTTTCAGATAATGTCCAGAGAGACCTTAGTATACTAACATACTAGATGGCTGCAGAGTAGGCCTATTGGTCTATCAAGTCCGCTCCATGCTTCAGCACCCTGATTAGGTACTGTAGCCCTCTATCTGTTTCCCCTTCCACTGTTACTCCATACCCCAGTCCTACCCCCTCCCCAGGGCAAACCAGCCTCTGCTTCACCCCTTGCCTGTACTTGTCCCACCCTCTCTTGAATTCCTCCACTGTAGCTTCCTGTACCAGCTTCCCAAGCAGCGCATTCCACGGGTTCCACCACTCTCGGTGAAGTACCTCCTCCTTCTCCTTTCCCTAATTCTACCACCCTCAATCTTCCAGCTGTATCCTCTGGTGTTTCCACCCTCCTTCAGTCAAAAGATCTTATCTCGGCTTACCTTATTTACTCCCTGAGGTACTTGAAGACCTCAGTCATGTCCCCAGTACCTCCTCTCCTCCAGCAAGAACAGGTTGAGCTCCCTAGTCGTTCCTCATATGTCATATCCCCAGGCCCCAGATCATTCTGGTTGCTCTCCTCTGAACCCTCTCTGGGAGTTGGATGTCCCTCTTTAGGTGCGGCCTCCAGAACTGCACACACGGTACTTAGATGTGGTCTAACTAGACTGTTGTACAGTGGCAAAATCACCTCCCTGTTCCTTAAGGCAATCCCCCAGCAATGCATCCCAGCATCCTATTTGTCCTGACTGCAGCCCTCCCGCACTACTCTGAATTATTCATGTTAACATCCACCAAGACTCCTAAGTCTCTTTCCGCTGTCGTGCCTGTAACTCATCCCCAAGGGTACGATAGTTGGGGTTTTCCAGCCCTAGGTGTAGCAACTTGCACTTGGAGGAGTTAATATCAATGTTATAACATGGCACAAAATACCAGCCTGTGTCATGAGTCTTGATGCTGACAAAGCTTTTGATAACATCATATGGAGTTTCCTATTTGTGATCCTGGAAAAATTTGGATTTCCAGAAGAATTCATCACAGATGTAAAGACATTATTCTTCTCACCACAGGCATATGTTCAAACAAACATTGGCATATCCCCTAGATTCAAGTTATATAGGGCAGGTAGGGCTTCCCTCTCACCCCTATATTCACCCCTATTTATTGAGCACATAGCCAAATGGGTCTGAGACAATCCTAGGATCCAAGACATAGAAACTGGAGGTTACCTCCAAAGATAGTGCTGTATGAGGATGACGTGTTGTTGTACCGCAAACCCTGAAACTTTAATAACAGAAGTCTGGAGAGGTTTAGAACTCTTCAAGACAAATGCAGGTTATGTCCTCAATAAAACAAAACTGAGGTTTTGAAATTTAACTATAAATCCTCATAGCACAATACTGAACTCTTCCTGCTGAAATGGCAAGCCACCCAGATGAAATATCTAGGGGTGCAGGTAAGAACAACTCAGTCCAAGCTCTATGAGGACAACTTTGCCCCACTGACACAAAAGATGCAAGAAGACTTGAACAAATTGACCCTAGTAAACTTTCACTGTACTCCAAAACTGGCTATTTAATAAAGAATGTACTACCACAATACCGTATCTTTTTCAGTGCATATCTATCCTAATACCAAAAGAAAAATTCTTGTTTTGGGGAAAATCTTTCTCAAAATATCTCTGGGTGGGCAGAAGGCCCTGAATAAGATACAAACTATTGCAAATGGGCAAGACATCGGGAGGAGAGCAGTTATGGACCTCGAACTGCACTATTTTGCAGTGTATTTCAGGTCCCTGCTGCTATGGTCAATCCTCACATATTGGGTGTCCTTGAAGTTGATAGAACAAATAGAAGAAGGGGAACCCCTAGGAGCCAGAACAGTGGATAAAGCATTAAAAACTCAGATGTAATGCCATCAGCAGTTCACACCACTCTGGCGGTGGGTTATCAGGCATGGGACCGACTGAACCTGAACCCAAACCCTACCTATGGCAGTTAAAATGGCTGGCCTGGGATCCCTTATTCCACCATCTAGATTGATGATGTGCCCCCAAAGGTGGGCACATCAAGGATTATTTTCCCGCTACAATTGGGGGCTAGTTGACTTTCTGACCCTCCAGCTGGTTTTCTGCTTCAGTAATTCAGACCACGCCAGGCATTTCCAGATCAGGGTTTACATTCAAACACATAGTACGTTAATACAGAAACTGCCCCAGTTAAACACCTGTTGATAACACTGGAGGCCATCCTAGGCGGGGAATTATATAGAGGATAAAGTATGAACTTTTTGGTAAACCGTTTGTTAATCAACAAGAGGTTGCTAGAGGACCAGAAACTCCCGAGAGTACGAAGCTCAAGAGGTTTACGCCACCATGACAACCTCGAGATGTTACACAAACTGGTTATTTTATAATGTATGGTCCCATAAACAGTAAGAAAACTGAAGAAGGTTCCTTACTCTTGTAGTTTCAGTCACCGCTGCAGCCATTCTGGGTCATGCTCTCACTGCTGCACCCATTTCTGGAAGGCTGTTGATTAATGAGAAAAAGGTGCGCATGCTGAGATCAGTTTCCATTTGTAATCCCATCGCTATAACGCACTCAGCCAGGTTAAAAACCCTGACGTCATAGCAATAGGATTACAAAGAAATAATCTTGCCATTTTTAAGCGGTAATAAGGGTAATTCATACATTATATAAAGGACAAATCTCACCTCTGTATAAGGCACTTAGAGATGCACTCACTGACCAAGCTGCTCACATCAAACTCAAGTGAGAAGAGGAAAACGGATAGTGTTAACAGATGAAGAATGGTCTATGTCCTTTCATTCAGCCTTTAAAATAACTAGGCCCCTCTGGCAGGAATATGCCTGGAAAATCAGAACTTGATTCTTTTATAGCCTCGTGATACAGGAAATTGGGCACTGAACCCCTCTGAGCCTGCTGGAGACTTTGTACAGAAACCAAGGCACAACACACACACATTGTTTGGTCATGCCCAGAGATGGCGGTATTCTGGGGACATACTAAAGAGGCCCACAAAGGAATGGTTATGTTGGATGCTCCAATCACAGTCACACATGCCATTCTTTGACTCCTACCTGTTGCTGTGAGAGGTAACTATGTCATCTACTGGTCAAAGTACACAAGGCCATAACGAAACACTGGCTAAAACCAGAACCCCAACACATCAACACTGGATAGATATAGCTACAGAAATGTACCTTTCGCAACATTTACATACCAGGTAAACTGGAAGGAATCATGCTTTATGGTCAGATGGCTAAGATGGCTACTGTAGCTACATGAAAGTAGCCTGGATTTTATCCCATAAATAGATTAAGGGACAGCAATAGAATGACAGGAATCTGGTGGCTGTCCTGGGAGGCACAGCATGAGCCCAAACCAAAATGCACACTCCACCAAGTAAGATACGTAACAATCATGAACCTGTAGAGTCTGTATTACCACATGTATTCTCCAAATAGGCACTGCCTTGTATACTAAATTTCTGTGACTCATTCTGCAAAATGTACCACTGGAAAGTCTGCAATAGTTTGAATGAGCTGTGACTGCCTGTACCCATGTTGTGCAATAAGTTGAATAAAAAAAAGGCATCTGCCGGCCCGGTGGTGTAGAGGGCTGAGGCACTGGACACCTTACCTCATTCTCGCCAGCAACCAGGGCTCGGAATGGACTCAGGTCGTTCCGGGTTTGGCCAGGTGAGGAAGGATTGAGTGTCCACTGACAGCTCTTCTTCCTCGGGGAAGGGGGACTCAGAGCTGCGCTGTAGACTGACACCAGCGGAAGCTGGTGCCAGCAGAGACACAACGCTAGAATGGGGTGAACCCATGCACAGGGCATAAGACTGCCTCTGCGAGGTGGAGACAGTCACCCTGCCCATTGCACGTGCATGGGTCTGGGGAGAAAATTGAAAACATCAGAGCTGTCAGGCTCTGTGATGGCGGCTGCACCTGTGCCTCTCCCGGCAATCTAGATATTAGCTTCCAGGGATGGGAGAGGCAGGCACCCCTCACCACTGGCCCTGTCATGGGGGTGTAACCCATGGGGTGGGTACAGGGAAAGTCTGCCAAAGAGATGAGTCCCGACTGAGGGAGGGGCTGGAGCCGCCTGCCAGCTCCGACGGAGGAGTAGGGAAAAAAGACATTTTCACACCTCACACGCTTGTCAGTCCTAGAGGATGCTCCTCCTACAGAATAGGAATGGTTCCCATTTCTGATTTGCTACCACCACCTGGGACACCGCAGGTGGTGGTGTAGCTGGATGCATCAGTCATCAGCTAGGAGGATGCTGATGGGTACCATGCCAGATCATCTCCATCTTGATACAGAGAAATGACTAAAAGGAAAACCCTAGTATGTAGCAAGATAATCCATAAGCATTCACAGGCCTTGCTGCACTCCTGGCTGCCCATTCACCAGTAGGTCTACCAAGAGGTCAGTGACCTGAGGGCCCCATCACAGAGAAAAGGCAAGGGATCAAGGGTAAGTGACGGAGATGGTAATGTCAGGGCTTGGAGGTAGTACAAAAGGTGTATGTGGCAGTGCTGATACCTGAGAGAAACTGTGAATTACAAAAAGCAGAAGGAAATTTTGTATCCGCTAATTTAACTGAGACTGTGAGGCGGTCCCAATCAGCTGAATCACTAGTAGTAATTTTTTTGTTTTAATATGTTGGAAATGCTCAGTTATATCTAATTCATCCTGTGACCCCACCCCAGCATCCCACCTATCATTCTGGTGTCAGGACTATCTGATTCTAGCAATGGGATTATTGGTGTGGGACATCAGCTGCTACCATTGTACTAACCTATCTTGAGTTGCAGCCCGTAGAATGATATTGAAATATTCAACGCTACTAACAGTGACAGTGCTAAGAGTGGTAGTGACACTGTCAGCAGAGTTAGCTGCTACAATATCCCCTTTCCCAGTTGCAACTCAAAATAGTTTAGTAATAACTTTGTTGATGTTCTCCATAGCTAACCCGTCGTTGATGACAGCCATGGAGGCATTTGACTTAGTCCTGATATTGGGATGTGGCAGGTGGGGGAGGGTCACAGTATCAACTGGATAAACTTCAGTGTTTTAAACAAAGAAAGAAAAACATTATTACTGCCAGTAAATAAATTTACAATTGAGACCCCCTTAGTGCCATTACTTTGAATGGATACAAAACAGGCCCAAGTGGTTGGACAAAGTACTTCTTCATGGAAAGGGCAGTGGGAAGGTGGCACCATCTGCCTGAGGAGCTGGTCAATGTTAAGACAGCTGCATTTTCAAGAGAGAGTAAAACAGACATGAGGGAATGGTGAAAAGGACGTGAAGAGGATGGAGCTAATGAGGCACTGGAATAGTCCAAGCAGAACTGAGGGTTGATAAATCCTATAAGACTTTGCCAGTGCTAGTCTGTGAGGACCTAGGTAGGAACCAAGCAGACCAGTTGGACCCTGAGACTTTTGTTTGTCCACAAACATCTACTGTATGTTTCTATAGTTTATCAGTATCACTGTAATCATGAGATAAACTACAGCTTTAGTATTTGCATATGCTGCACACTGAAATAGCCTGTTCAAAACTAAAGGAACGTTCATGATTATGTTGTGTCAGAACTGAAAGTGACAACTTTAGTAACTACATTTGAATGTCATATCTTACTATCATACAGAAAAAACTATAAGATAATTAGAATGTAAATCTTTGAAGTTCACAAGAATATTGTACTGTGCTATTATTAAAAACACCTGACATGGAATGCCAAAAGTCTGCTCGTTTTGGTGCTAGGCAACAGCTCATCAGGCTCAGTTCCTCCCATTTTAAATACTGTAGATGATTTCCCCTATGGAGGTCTCCCACTTAAGTACCACTGTATGTGGCTGGATAGAAACCTGGATTTGTCCCCACATACTGTAGACTCCATCCACCATGAACTCTGCACAAACCTAGAATTCTTTATTGGAAAAGTCTGGCTTTCTTCCTGGTCCACAGTGGGATCCTTCTCAAAATTATATTGCCGATATTTGACTAGTGGATCTGGTTTGTGGCACAACCACAAAGTCCACCTTAGCCAGACTGGACCCTCACTTTAACTCTTTCTGTCATTTCCTTACTCCCCCCCACACCAGCCATCACTGCTACCTCTACCTAAACCTTTCCCTCCCTCCTTAGCTTCCAGGCATTTCACTCACTGCTCTTCACTGCTCTCTAAGTACTGGTTCTCCTGCCTCTGGGAAGACAAAACATTCAGGTGCACTGGAAACTCAAGATGCAACTCCAGACAAACAACAAGAACATCGGAAAGCAAAGGTGCGTGTGCAAAATTATGAGGAACAGTTGATGGAATGCTAAATTGTGGTTAATTGCAGCCTAGTGGATGAATGCACAGAACTCCTCTCCTCTCCTCCTCCCTCACCCAGGTGGGTTACTGAAGATGAGTCAGTAACTGGTATCAGCTCCTGCCAGACTTATTACTAAATCACTGACTTCTGGAAAGATGCCTGAGCACTGGGGATAGTAAATGTGTTCCCCTACAAAGAGTGGGATAGGGACCATTCAAGGAACTATAGTCATATAAGTTTGATATCAGTATTGAGAAAGCTGCTGGAACCATTCGACAGATAGTGGACTTCTTTAATGTAAATGGATTCATAGGCAGGAGCCAGCATGACTTTATAAAGACTTCAGAAAAATGGGTGAGGTTCTAAGGTGGGCATCAGAGCAGATATGTGGTGGACCAAAAGTGGTCCATCATTAAGGAAAGAATACTGGTTGCCACAGATGAGTGTGTTAGGCTCAGGGGAAGAACACAAGGGCCAACATGCCCAGCTGGTTCAGTCCTGGGGTTGCCAAGGCAGTAAGGGAAAAGAGGTTGGCCTATAGAAAATTCAGGAAGACTGAGAGAGAGGTGGATAAGGGAAATTACCTAAGGTTGGCTAGTGAGGCAAGTAAGGAAGTCCGTGAGAAAAGGCACAGAAGGAGCTGCAAATTGCTGAAGGAAGTAAGAAGGAGAGAAGGTTTTCTTCCACTATATAAGTGAGAAAAGGGACAAGAAGGAAGGGATTGTTAGGCTTAAGAAAGGGGTGGAGTGAGTGGAGGATAATGGAGGAAAAGCAGAGATACTAAACCTATACTTCTGTTTTGTCTTCATCATGGAGAAGAATGGACCAGTGCCTTCAGAAGGGAAAGAGGAGCGGGGAGGGAAACACAGACATAGTGATAGAGGAGGATAGAGTGAGGGAGGGTCTGCTGGAAAGTGGACAAATCACCAGGCCCAGACAGAGTACATCCAAGGGTACTAAAGGAACTGGCTGAGGAGCTAGCAGGGCCACTAGCAGACCTATTTAATAGTTCACTAGAGCCAGGCGTGGTACCAAAGGACTGGAGAACAGCATATGTAGTGTCCCTTCACAAAAGTGGTCCCAAGGATGATCCAGGGAATTACAGACTGGTCAGTCTGACCTCTATTGTGGGAAAGCTCATGGAGACCATACTAAAGGAAAGGTTGGTGGCATATCTAGAGGAGCATGGTCTCCAGGATGAGAGGCAGCATGGGTTCATGGGGGAGATTGTGTCAACAAATCTGACTGACTTCTTTGACTGTGTCACTAAGACAGTAGACAGGGGCCAAGCGGTAGACATCCTCTATCTTGATTTCAGTGAGGCCTTTGACTCTGTGCCCCACAAAAGGTTGACCAGGAAGTTGGTGACTCTTGGAGTTGGGGAGAAGATGGCCAGATGGGTGGAAAACTGGCTGGAGACAGAACCCAGAGGGTGGTGGTGAAGCGAGAGTTATCTGGTACCAGAGATGTAACCAGTGGGGTCCCACAGGGCTCCGTGCTGGGGTCAGTATTGTTCAATGTCTTCATCAATGACATTGGGGATGGCATTAAAGGCAAATGTGCCTATTCGCAGATGACACCAAGCTCTGTGGGAGAGTGGACACAGCTGAAGGGATATGGGACCTACAGAAAGATCTGGAAAAGCTGGGGAGGTGGTTCAGGATCTGGCAGCTTGACTTTAATGCCAAGAAATGCAAAGTTATGCATACTGGAGCCACGAACCCCAGGACAGAGTATTACCTGGGTGGAGTCTGAGTAGCTGCATCAGAGGAGGAGAAGAACCTGGGAGTGATGATCACTAGTGACCTGAAGCACTCCACGCAGTGCAAGAAAGCAGCAGCAAAGGCAAACAAGATGCTGGGATGCATAGCTAGGGATCAGTAGTAGGAGAGAGGAGGTTATACTGCCCTTGTACAGGTCACTGGTAAGGCCGCATCTAGAGTATGCAGTTCAGTACTGGTGCCCACACCTCAAAAATGACATTAACATGCTGGAGAAGGTACAGAGGAGGGCTAAAGATGATAGCCGGTCAGCATGGCAAGGCATACGAGGAGAGGTTGAGGGCACTGAACATGTACCCCTGGAAGACAGGAGAGAGAGAGAGGACATGATTGGGACATTCAAGTACTTGAAAGGGATAAATAATGTTGATAAGGAAAGTCTCTTTAAGCTGAGTGGCAACCATATCATGAGGGGCACAGTCTTAAGCTGGAGGGTGGGATGTTTAGGAGGGAAGTCAGGAAGCACTTCTTCACAGAAAGGGTGGTGGACACTTGAATGCGCTGTTGAAGAGGTCATCTCATTAAAGACAATGAGTAGCTTTAAGAGAGGCTGGGATAGGCATAGGTAGGGAAGATAAGAATCATGGGTAGGAAGGATGGGAGGAGTGGGGAGGGAGGGCAGGACATTAGCTCAAGCTGTGGACCCTGCAATACAAGCAGACTTGATAGACCAAATGGCCTCCTTCTGCTGGCTTCGTATGTTCGTATAATATAATGTGAAACTGATGTAGTTGACTTATTTGACACACTGATACAGATGATGGATGGTAACCAGGCAGCTGACATCCTATACAGTACCTCGACTATAATGAGGCCATCGACTGTGAGCCTCGCAGGCAACTTGTCCTAAAAATAGAGGAACTAGGATTAGGAAGAAAACTAACTAAATTAATTGGATTGGTAACCGACTGTCAGGCAGAACCTAGATTTGCCTAAATGGCAAATTCTCAGACATCAACAAGATTACGAGTGGGTGCCCCAGGGACCAGTGCTGGAGCCGGTGCTGTTTAATATGTTTATCAGTGATATTGGACTATAAGGTTAGACTGTATACAGATGACACAAAACTCTGTGAAGGGGTAGACAATGATGAGGGATTCACAATATGAAGAGAAATGGGAGGAGACTTGAACAGTGTTCTGGAGCATGTCAGCAAAAACTCAATGCCAAAAATGCAAGGTGATTCATACTGTACAGGCAACAAAACAAAGATAGAATAAAGCACTGATGGATCACTGTTGAAGAAAAGGATTTAGAGGTAACAATAAGCAGTATGAAATCTTCATCTCGTGTGAGAAAGGGTGTAGAAAAGGAAATATGATACTAGGATGTACCTAAAGGGGCTTCACTAGCCAAAACAAGAAGGTGATCTTGCCACTGTAAAGGTCTCTGGCTAGAACACACCTGGAGAACTGCTGCAATTTTGGAACCCTCATCTGGAAAAGAATGAGGACAGGCTGGAAAATATTCGTGGAGAGCAACAAAATGATTCGTGGTGAACCAGAGAGGGCCTGTCAGTAGAGGCTGGAGAGCATAAACATGTACAGTAGTCACTGGAGGACAGGAGAAAGAGAGGGGCATGATAGAAACTTACAAAACAAACAGGGACATAAAAAGATTGACACCACTGACACTCCAGGTTTATTTAAGATAAAAGATTATACTTCAAGAGGGCTTTTGCAGGCAATAACCATTAGGACTGAGCCGCCAGGCACTAGGACTGTTGTCTAAACACTCTTGGCATGTGAGGTAAACAATAAAATAATAATAATAATAATAATAGATTCTTGTGTCTCGAGTCTGCCAAGAAACATTCATAAACAAGCAAGGAGTACTAATAAAGTTTATTATACTACTTACGCCAAGCATGTGACAGAGAAAATCACAAGGAGATGGGTTTCTCACCATTCTCCTGAAGAATGTACATAATCTCCAGGATTGTAGGATCTCAGGTTCTCCAAGATCTTGTTCTATCTCTCCCGCACTCCAGCTCTCTGCCCTTCTAGGGACGCTAGTAGTGTCTAGAGAGCTACAATGGGTCATGGACAACTATATACTACAGATAACAGCATAGCAACAGAGATTACAACATAGTTACAGATATGAGAAACAATATATGTGTCCTAAGTCATTCTCCATTGGAGAATGACTTAGGAGACAGAATTACTGATGAGTATCATATGAGACAGAATATGCTTCCGTTGGCATTATAGCTTAGACAAAAGAAATGCTGACAGTTCAAAACTACATGCGCATTTCTTGCTTATGTACAATATAAAACATAAGACATAACAAAAGCTGTGTCTCTCTGTCAGCTTGCTTAGAGACAAAGAGAACTGCTGACAGGATACTATTACATGGCATATCTGCCTGAGTATAAACACACTACATATAATTATATGAGAATATAGTATACAATAATCACTGATGATCCTCTGAGTCATCTTATCAGTGATTAGGTATATTATATATGGAATATCTATAAAATACAAACATAATCTAGATAAATGTATTATAGTGAGGTATAATAAATCATGCATGACAATATTAGCATATCTTAGCAGCAAAGCACATTCCTAGCACCCATGCTTATATGATGTGTGCTCATATCTACAGTAAGTGCAAAATAGCAGTATCACAGTACAATAGACCAGGAATACAGTGTGAGGTGTATGTGGATGATAGGGCATCACCCAGGCATAATAGGACCACACAGAAAACTTTAGCTAGCAGTGTCTGGCAGGGGACTGCCCACATGGCATCATGTGGCCAACGCCAGCCCGACGCTATATAATGGGCGGTCCCTATGCCTGCCCTCCTGTTCTTTCCCACCGCCGACCTCTGCATATCGGACCTCGCGAACACTGCTACAGTCAACCGCCATTTTCGATAAGTATATTGTTTAATTTCTCAGTATTTTCTTTTTATTGCTGCAAGAATTCATTATCGGATTGCAGGTCTTCTCAGCCTCTTCAAAGCTCATCATAACAAGTGCTTCTGCAGCAAGCAGATCCCAGAGAAAGACGAACATTCCAAGTGTCTCCAGTGCCTAGGGACTGACCATAACACAGAGGGCTGTGAGGCCTGCCAGACATTCAACCAGGCCACACTGAAACACTGTCAGCAAGCCTTGAAGCCCACCTTTTAAAATCCAAACTGGCTTCCCTGGAAAAGGAGCTGCAGCAGATGCGAGTGCTTCATCTTCCCAGGGGGTTCTTTTGACTCCAACAAGCAGAAGAAGAAGAAAAGGATAAGTACCGAGACTGGGATTGGTCCTCTAGTAGACCGCTGCTCTCCTTGGAGACCGAGGCCAGGAACAGCCTTCCTCTTGGGAAGTGCCTCCAGCCAAGCCTGCCCCACTACTCCGGGCAGACTCT
This sequence comes from Neoceratodus forsteri, assembly GCA_016271365.2. Classification (NCBI taxonomy): domain Eukaryota; kingdom Metazoa; phylum Chordata; order Ceratodontiformes; family Ceratodontidae; genus Neoceratodus; species Neoceratodus forsteri. The sequence goes on along the minus strand of CM028131.1, from coordinate 447,397,886 downwards.
GTCCCCCCGGCCTGAGCTGGTTATGGTTCGGACAGGGGCCTTTGGGATTCTGAGAAAATTCCACTCTTAGGCCTTTGAAGACCCCAGGGTCTAAGCCGAGTGGGATGGCCGGTAAGTCAGTCACCGGTTTCATCGGTGAATGCATGGCCCAGGTGCTCACATCAGACTCTGACTCGAGGTCCAATGTTGCACCAACTGCCCTGAGAGGAATCCTCTCGCAGGGCACTGTGCCTTTGCCTATGGAGGAGCCTTGACCTCTTCCTGAGCCAGAGGACCAGACTCCTGCTGTCCCTGCTGATAGGCCAGCACCAGAACATCCGACACTGGATATCCCCATGCCTGGATTTCCTGGGGATTCACTGGACCTTACTCTTCAGGTTCCTCCGTCTGGGCCCTCTATGCCTCCCCAGACCCGGAGGGGCCTACTGGTCCATCTGGACCAATGCTGGACTCCCCTAGTAGGTCCGCTGTCAGACCCTATTATACCAAGTCCTTCGGCATCCTTCGGGCTTCAGCCAGGCCCTTTGCTCCGCCATCAGGCACTTTGGCACCACTGTCAGGCCCTGTACCAGGTTATCCAATGCCAGATTATCCTGTGCTGCACTACCCAGGGTATCTGACACCTGGGTGCCCAACACCAGAGTATCCAACGCTTGGTATTCACGCCAGGCTAACCTTCACCCACTTCCTCCTCCTGGCATCAGACGCCGGGTTACCCAACCATGGGTTATCACCAGATTTATCAGCCTCCCCACCAGCTAAACCCACAGTCACAGGTGGATTATGAGGCTCTGTTCGAGTAATGGTGGAGCAAAACCAAGACTCAGTTGATCTCAGAGCTAGACCATCGCCAGCCAGTTGCGCCTCCATGCCAGCCCAGCCAATGCCTACTCCCAGGTCTCTATCCCGTGGAGTCCTGACATTCCATCTCAGGTCACGCAGTGGCACCTCCATCATGGAGGGACGTGGAAGTGGGCAGATGGAACCTCAAAAGGAGGTTACCCATCGACGGGCTCAGTCCACAGAAGTGAGCCCATCATCAGACTCCAACTCTGGCTCCTCTTTGTTGGGCCTGGTCTGTAAAACCCCGCCCTGGATGAACCTGCACTCAAGGAAACTTCCAAGTCTCCCCGAAAGGATCCTTCATATATGGAGATCCTCAAGAAAATTCTAGAGGTCAATGAGTGGAAAACTGAAGAGCAGGACCCTCAATGTAGGAGGCTGGCAGAGCACCTAGACCTCCCGGAGCTGGCACCCTCCTGATCCACCTTTGGATCGGACCCCATGAGGATTTGGCCTCCACAATCTGGTAACAGCGTAGTCTGTGACCACTGTTTCAAAAATGCAGACATCATCGGCCCGGTGGCACAGAGGGCTGAGGCGCTGGACTCCACACCTCGAACCATGCCGGCACCCGGTTCAGGAACGGACTCGCACCGGGGTCGGCAGGGGAAGGGTAGATTGAGCATCCATGGGACTGCTCTCCTCCCATGGGGTGGGTTGAGATGCATGGTCGCCTGCAGCTGCCCCGTGAGACCAGGAGCACAGCAGAGGATCGCACTAAGGGAACACCACAGAAAAGCAGAAACTGCACTGGGATCGACCGGATGACGGCGGCCATCCCAATGATGCCCTCGAGCAATCCTAGCAGAGTAACATCCACATCAGCAGCACCCAACCAAGAAGGAAAATAGTGTGCTGGAGTTCTCCCAGTCGGTGCCTTCCTCTGAAGGAGGGGACCCTCCCGCAAAGGGATATGCCAGGCTAACCTGAAGGAAGGCTGCAAATATGAGGTAGGCAGCTCTGGGAAAATTGCAGGAAGGGGTCGCTGGTTGTACTAGGTGGCTTGAAGAGGAGCAGGTCCCAGTGCGTGACAGAAGGGAAAAAAAGATTACTCAAAAAACTACAGACAGATTTTACCATGCCCTGGAGGGAAAGGACTATCTCAGTGCCCAACCTAAGGCTGATTCATTGGTCATAAATGCTGCCCATGACAGGTCCTCCAAATCCAAACATGTGAGTACCTCCTCCAGATAAGTAGTCAAGGCAATCGGACCAATTTGGGCGCAAGTTTATTCATCCTCTACATTGGCACTGAGGGCCCTAAGCTATGTTGCCCACATGATCTGTTATCAGAAGGCCATCTTGGGCAACTCAAGTCAAAATTCAAGACCTTGCCTAATTCAGAGACCTAGGCCAGGATGGAGCAGATGGTCAAGATGGCAAAGGTCACCTGTCATCATACCCTTTGTGGGACATACTGATACAGTTGATGTCGCTGTCGTAGTATGGCTATGGCAGTTTGCCTGCATAGACCTGCTTGGCTGTGAGTTTCAGGGTTCACTCAGGAGGATCCATGACGGGTAGTCGACAAATTTCGTCCGGCCGCCCCAACAAGCGAAAACCTGAGGTCGACCGCATTTGCAGTCGGCTGCGGTTTCTAGGTGCTGGCTGTGTTTTCTTCAGGGGCTTCACCCCTGAACACTCCCCCCAGGGGCCGTGCCCTCAACCCCTGCCACTTAAGGATAATCATCACCAATTCAGCGATTCAGAGTTGATTCGGGGTTACAGGACTACCAACAGACAGTGCCCAGTTCCAGCGGGTCACCTACAGTGACATGGCACTGTAGTCACTGTGGGGACCTCGCTGTCGAACTGTCACTGTTAGGTGGGTAAACGCACTCAGGATGTGCAATCCTCAATCCTGGATGCCCCTTTTCATGGCTCAACTCTCTTTGGAGGTGATGTCAAGGACCTCTTGACTGAGCTGCAGGAGAGTGGTGAGCTCTGTGCTCAGTCCAGTCTATGTATAATACCAAGCCGATACAACCTTTTCACTGCCAGCAGCAGTGGCATCAGTAAAGCCTCCAAGCCAAGCTTCAGGGCAAATGCAGGCCTCCTCCACCTCTTGACTCGCGGCTCCCCTCATGTTCTGGAGGAGTCAGTAGGGGCTGATTCACTAGTCACTGTCCTGGGTGGGAGGCGATCATGACAGACTCATGGGTCCTTCAGCTGAGAGCTCAGGGCCACACCCTGAGTTCATAGAGCGACCTCCAGAACCCCCAGGTCACTCTCACTAACCAAAAGTTGCATTCTCTTATCAGATAGGAAATCGAGGCTCTACTGAGGAAGTCCACAATAGAGCCCATCCCTCATTGCCAAACAGGAAGCTGGTACTTCTCCCATTTTTCCTGGTGCCCAGAAAGACAGGCGACCTTCGCCAGTACTGGACCTCAGCATGCTCAATCCTGTATGAGTACAAAAGATTCTGCATGCTGACTCTCCCAGGCCTGCTGCCCTTCCTACAGAAGGGACACTGATTCACGCCTTGGATATGCAGGATGCGTACCTGCACATGTCAGTCTTTCCAGCCCACCACCACTTCCTCAGGTTTTGCGTTTCAAGGGCAGCACTACCAGTTCAAGGCTCTCCCCTTCGGCCTTTCTTCAGCACCCAGAATTTTTACCAAGTGCCTAGCAGTGGTAATGGCAGCTTTACAGTGCCAGGGCCTCTTTGTGTTCCCTGCACCTGGATGACTGGCTCCTGACGGTTCCCTCAAGGGACAGTCTGGGCATCTCTGTCCACTACCGTGGATTTCTTTCATCAGTTAGAGGTCACGGTGGACTACCCCAAGTCTCTTCTTAAGCCCTCCTAGCACCTCCAGTTTATTAGGACAGTGCTGGATACAGCCTAGGGTCAGGCCTTCCTTCCTTGGACAGGGTGGACAGGGCAGGCCAGACTGGTGGCCTCCGACTGTTGGTCTTCTGCAAGATCAGTCCTGCCCTCCTAGGCCTCATGGCTATGGCCATTCTCACTGTTCTTCTGACCAGACTTCACATGCGGACTACACAGTGGGCGCTCAGGTTTCATTGGGATCAGCGGTCAGATGGCCTGGACTGCAGGGCTATGATATCCACCCCTATGCAGCAAGATCTCCTCTGGTGGCAGTATTTAAACAACCCCCTGATCCAAACCCTGACTATGGATGCTTCCAGTCAGGGCTGGGGTGCCCACTTGGAGGATCACAGAACCCAGGAATCCTGCTCCCAGCAGGAGCTCTTTGCACATAAACGTGCTGGAGATCCGTGCAGTGCTATATGCCCTTCAGGCCTTTCAGTCCCTCCTCCTTCTGGGTCCACTCCTGGTCCAATCGGACAACATGTGTGTGGTCTGGTATCTGAACAAGCAAGGAGGCACATGGTCATATCCCCTGTGCCTGGAGGCGATGTGTATGGAACTGGGCAATCCAGCACCAGCTTCAGCTCACTGCAGTGCATGTCTCAGGCACCCAAAATGTCCTAGCATACAGTCTCAGCTGCATGCAGGCAAGGGCTCATGAGTGGGAACTGAAACAGTCAGTAGTCAAAGACATCTTCATCCTCTGGGGTCACCCAGATCAGAATCTGTCGCCTTCCCCATACAACGCAAAACTACCCAGTTTTTGCTCACTCGTTCCCAGGCCTGGTGTTTTCTGACAAGACGCGCTGTCTTTTTGCTGCTCAGGGAGGTTTTTGTACACCTTCTTTCCTTCCCACTGATACAGAGGGTGCTTGTCAAGCTGCAGGTGGAAGGGGTTCACCTGATTCTAATTTCCTTACTGGCCTCATCAAGTTTGGTTCTCTCTGCTCCAGCAGCTGGTATTGGAGTCTCCAGTTCTCTACCCTCTGCCAGGACCTTCTGACCCAGGAACATGGCAAACTGGTTCACCCAGGCCTCAACTCCCTTGATCTTCAAGCGTGGCACCTTTCAAGTAGCAATGTCACATTACCTAGTCTCTTCCAGAGTTGCTCAAGTCCTTGTGGAGGTCAGAAAGCCATCCATGAGAACTACATATGCTATGACGTGGAAGGGTTCTCCATTTGGGCAGTCTCCAAGGTTGGGATCCCTTTCATTCCCCATCCTTCAGGTTCTGGAGTACCTGCCGCACATCTCTGCCCTAGGGCTCAACTATTCTTTGCTGAAGGTCCACTTGTTTCTGTCCTTGACTCTGTCCCTCACCTCAGGCTGATAAATAAGACAGAGAGCCTGGGAGTGGGACAGAAAATAAACAGATGGGTGGAAAACTGGCTGAAGGATAGAAGTCAGAGGGTGGTCATAATGGTACACATTCTGGGGTAAGGAAGGTTATGAGCAGGGTTCCTCAAGGGTCTGTACTAGAACCAATCCTTTTTATTATATATAGTAGTGATATATCAGAGGGAACTGAAGGCAAATGTGTCTGTTTGCAGATGATGCAAAGTTACGGAATAGGGTCAACATTGAAGGAGGGGTTGAGACCATGAGGAGGGATTTGAGTATACTAGAGAAATGGTCAGAAACATGGCAACTGAAGTTCATTACAAGGAAGTGTGCGGTGATGCATATAGGGTGTAAAATTGACTGGCCAAGTACTCACTGGAGGGACAGCAGATAAAGCAATCAGAACAGGAAAGGGATCTGGGCATTATAATATCAAACAACCTTAGGGTAAGTGATCAATGTAGTAAGGTGGATGGCAAAGCTAATAGAATGATGGTGACCTTAGGATAAGTGATCAATGTAGTAAGGCGGTTGGCAAAGCTAGCAGAATGATGGCGTGCATAGGAAGGGGCAAAACTAGTATGAAGAGGGAGGTGCTGATGCCATTATACAGTATATGACCATGGTTAGATCGCACCTGCAGTATGGGGTACAGTTCTGGAGGCATCATTTAAGGAAGGACATATATGTAATAGCAAAAGTTCAGAGAAGGGCAACAAAGATGGTGCAGGTTATGCAAGGGAAACCATATGAGACAAAATTGAGAGAATTAAATGTGTATCCACGGGAGTTTAGAAGAGAGAGAAAAGACATGATAGAGACATTCAAGTACATGAAGGGATAAATAAAGTGAGGAAGGAAGTCTATTTAAAAGGAAAGTCGGAGTTAAAACAAGAGGTCATACTTTAAAATTGGAAGGAAGAACATTTTAAGGTAATGTAATGGGTATTGTTTCACTGAGAGGGTGGTTGAACCCTGGAACAGATTACCTGAGGAGGTGGTAGGTATCGAAACAGTGGAGAGATTCAGGAAAGCATGGGATAGACATATGGGGTTGATTACAGGACACAGGATTGGCTTCTTGTGCACCGTTGACAAGTAGGCGAGGGGGAGATGGGCAGACTGGATGGGCCAGGATGGTCCTTTTCTGTGACACATTACTATATCATGATTAGGGCTGTAATTAATTCACGCTGTGCATGGAGTTCACGATTTGCATGAAAAATCACTTTTTCGTGTGTCTGTGTTTCACCCATTTCCCGCTCTGTGCCAGCGTAATAGGCATTTTTCATTTCATTAAAACCACAGTCAGTTCAAATGACTTCAACATTACATCACTGCCACAGTCTCAGCTTATTATGTAGAGGCCGCTAGCATCATTACCTACTATTAATCACCTTAGTGCCTTACAGTAATTAAGGACATGAATTAATGACAGCTTGTAAGTTACTGGGATCAGATTAAACCTGTTAGCATATTAATGCACACCCTGTAGCTCATCTAGGTAGTCAGGCTGCTAAGAGGTTCACTTCAGCTGCACTTTGGGGCCAGTGTACGAGATGTCGGTTCGAACAAAGCCGTCTCCTGTATTCAAAATGGGAATGTATTGGTGAAACAAAGATCTTCTCAATATGAGAAGGGACAGTCCACGCTTCTGGAGACATAATGTTCTGCTCTGTGTAACCCCAGGTGGCGCTGTCCCATGTTACTACCCCTGTCTGCTTAACTACTGACAGGTTGAGGGCTTAGGTTCTATGGCGGGTGCCTCCACCCAGAGGTCAGGGTTTATAGTGGTTAGACTAGCTTGGTCACAGCTCTCTGAGACACTGAGACCCTCTTTATTCCCTCTAGTGGCTCACACAGTACACAGGCGTTATAGCCTCAATACCCCACGATACACACTGTTCACTCATAAAGTACCACTTACCTCGAGACTGATTCTGCAGCACGCCTCTGAGGACCCCTGTAAAATAAGGTTAAACAACATACACAGCAAAATACAACACTGTTTCCATAAGTACGAACACCACAGACAATATATAGTATAACAACAACAAATCTGATTTATTTAGGGACAGTAACACAGGAGGGGCAATCAGGTTAATTGGCAGAATTAAATCACAGTACTGTGCACACATGCAGGGTCTGAAAAGTCACACTCTGGGTACCCAGGTTGGAGGGGGGCTAGCCAGGTCCATTGCCCAGGGTTGGCTGGCAGGCAGATGGACAGGGCCCTGTAGAAGAAAATATATGCACAAACCTCAATTGTAATCCGGAGCCGGATGGCTCAGTCCATGAAGAAGTGAAACAACAATAATTAGATGACACACTTGTTATTGAAAACAGGCTGCAGGGGAATACCCTGATTTGTACTCCCAATACCCAAGCTGAGAGCCGGATGGTGGATGTTCTTCTGGGTTGCCAGAACAACAGGGCATGGAGACAAGGTCCTTGTGACTGGACCCCACTGCAGTAGATAGCAAACGGATTTAGTCCGAGACAAGCTGGTGTTTGCTTCCAGCTTCAACACACAGGACACAGCACAGGGATTGGAAATAGTGATTCCCACAAGCACTATGCACATTCATATGTAAAAGGAAAGTACTATACCAGGCAGGCTGCTCCTAGACCCCGATCGCAATTACTGCAAAATACCCAGGAGCGCCACAGTAGCTTCAGTTCCTGACAGACTGAGTGCGATTCCGCACTTCTCCAGTCTTCTACAGGGTGAGCCTGGTTTCCACTCTTCAGACTTCCTTCCTTCTCCTCACAAATTGGATTCAGTCTGAATTGACACTTACAATGGCTGCAGGCCAAACCGCAGGGCCTCACATGCGCTTCCCCGCACTTAAACTATACACCGCAGAAGCACAGAGCTCCTTCTCTTCCCTGTCACAACTGATCTGATCTTTCCAGTCACAGAGCAGGGCATTTCCTTTAGCTCCACACCATTCTGTTGGCTGGTTCAGCTGTCACTCACAATAAGACTCCTCTGTTGGAGAGAAAAGGTGCCAAGGTCAAAACTACATTTCCCAGAGTCACTGCCCACACAATCTCCTTGTGGCTGGCTCAAAATTGAAAGTCCAAGTTCCGATTCATCCACAGGCTCCATTTTAAGGAACCCTCCCTTGATTGGTCCATTTCAGCAGTTTAGGACCAAAATGAAAGAGCTACACTGAAACAGTTGGTGCTGAAATGAAGACAGGTTAGACAAACTACATTTTCTCAGTCACTCCAAATGATTTCTGGCAAATAGTTATATCTTTCAACAAGACTTCCTCTGCACATGTAGCGACGGCAGAAACAGAGTGAATTGACAGCAGCTCAGGCGGGATTCGAGCATTAAATACACAGTCCCCCATACAAACTAATTAAGTCTGCAAGCAGACAGCTCTTAAAGAGACAGTACGTGGAGGCTCAATAGCACTCACTTGGAACCACATTTAAACAGCTTAAACGCAACACCGCCCAGACTTGGAGCATTCAGGCAAGCTCCTGAAGACTTTTGGGAACCCCTATTTGCAGGGGGTTACATCTGCATGCAACATTCCTGTTGACCACAAGAAAGGCTATCGGTGACTGCCACCTCAAAGCCACAATGCACATTGCCAAAAATGAAAGCTGGACTCCGTGACTGCTTCTGTGGCAGAGAAGCAGGTAACTGTCCTGAGATGTTCTCGACTTCAACAGTTCAGCATGAGAACAAAAACTGGCTTTGTTCAACTTTGTTGAAGTTTTTGCCTCGCTAATGTGCTCTTGTATTGCCTTGATAATCCAGCACTACACACTTTCCTCGAGCAGAACTTAAAATCTGTTGGTTGATTTGATACTATGATAGTCTGCCATTTCTGCCCTCACCACTGCCCGATGGCAACCTGCGCTACCTTTCTTGGAAAGCGCTGTTTGTAGTTGCCATTACTTCTGCTCAAAGGATTTCCAAGCTTCATGCCCTGATGTGTAAAGATCCTTATTTGATTTTTCACAGAAACCAGGTGGCTCTGAATACAAATCCTAAGTTTTTCGACAAAGGTGGTTTCTGAGTTTACTCTAAATCAGACCATACACTTGCCAGTGTATTACCCTGAGCATTCTTCCAATCAGGGAAGCAATTCTGCACACACTGGATGTGCACAGAATGTTGCATTACCACACAAATCAGACGAAGTCAGTCCGAAAAACAGATCAGTTGTTCATTTCTTTTGCACCCAAGAGAGAGGCTACAGTTTCAAAGCAGTGTTTATCCAAATGGTTGGCAAACTGCATTCTATTTTGTTATAAGAAATATAACAAACTGCTTCCGGGGAAGTCAAGGGACACTCAACCAGAGACAAGGCTGCATCCAATTGTTTCAGAAATGTTTCAGCTGCAGACATTTGTGAAGCGGCTACTTGAAGCTCTGTCCACACTTTCACTAAGCATTACAGTATGGACATTGCCTCTAGGAGCAGGGCAGGCTTTGGACTAGCTGTCCTCCAGGGCCTTCTGTCTTAACCTATTTGCTTACCTACTGCAGACCTTTTCCTGCCCTCACATGCTTAGTCCTTTTCCTGAATTACACTGCTTGAGACTCAGTCCTAATGGTTATTGCCTACTGCAAGAGCCCTCATGAAGTAAAATAGTACAGTTATAGCCCCGGGCCATTTGTCAATGGGCTACCCCCCCGCCAGCTGCCTCTGATACCAGACAAGGGGCCTAGGTAATGCTATGGTGACAATTAGGGTTCTTTCCCAGAAATAATATTAGCGTGGTGCCTCCATCCAGAGTAAAGTATTAGTGGGCCAGATAGCCATTTGGCACAGCCCCTGGGATACTATGCCTACCCACCTCCCCAGCCAACCACTCTGCACACTGAGTCCCCCAATACCTTGTTCCAGCATAAACCATATATCTCAGTAGTGAGCACATGCAATGGATTTTACTAACATAGCAGGTTCAGACAACAAATTCACAGCTTTATTCATGGGGTAAGGAGTAGGGAAAGGATACTGGGACATAAGGTAGCTGTGAAGGCAAAAAGAAAGGTTAGTAAATTAGGCAACTTTTAACATGTGGGCCTGTAGGCCAAGCCCTCACCCACTGGTACCAGTGTCCCTGTACTGTCCCTAGGGGTACCCACTAGGTGCAGGCCTGATCAGTGCCATGGGTTGGCTGGCTGTTGGGGCCTTGAAATTGCAGAAACCTGGGTTTTGAAAACAGAAAATTTCCCTTTCCTCCTAGAAGCCAGGTCCTGGGTACTCACGGTTTGATGATCTCAGCACCGGAAAATGGAGCCCTTGAGTTAGTGCAGCAATAGACACAAGCTGGTCAGGATCCTCTGTTTGGATGGAACTTGCTCAAGATCTTGCAGCTAGTCACCTTGATTGTAGTTCTGGCCAGCTTGTCACCTTCAGCTGCTTCTGGCCCATTGCAGAGCACTGAGCAAAACAGCACCAGCCCCAAAAGGCCCAGACCCAGGAGTGACTTTTCTCCCTGATGGGTTGCAGATGCCCTAGTATCCCAGCAAGCACCGGTGACCCCTGGAACACTGAGTCCCACTTGAAAGGGGTTAGCAAGTTCCTCTCTGGCTCTGAGTGAGCACTCCCAAATGGTGGGGGTCCTCCTGCAGTCCCTGCACTGAGCTCTCAGCAAAGAAAAGTTCTTAGGCAGTTGCTCCAATAAAGTCCGGTGCCAATCAGTAGGGGTGCTAGCCTCTGACTCAATAAGCACAATTCAGCAGAGGGGCTCAGGAATAACACCCCTGCACACCAGTCCATGCTTTTCCAGTTTAACACTGCCCACAACCTTTTCTTGGCTGTAGCTAGGACGCAGCTCCCAGCCACTTTAACCAGATCACAGAGGACACACACAGCTTCTGCTAGCACCCCAACAACCAGAGACAATCTGCCCTTCAGAATTTAAATTGCAGTCCCAACACAGGCAAAATGGCTTATCAGTCCTGACTGTGGCAATTTTGACTTTCCAGCGTAGGGTTTCTGCAGCATTCAGTCTCTCTCATTAACAGCAAGCAAATTCTCCATACCTGGGGAATCACAGTCCAGTCTCTTTCTCTCTCCCTTCTCAGTCAGTACAGCAGCAAGAACCTGGGGAATCAGAACCTCAGCACAATCTTTATTCCTGCTGTCCCCTTCCAATCCACTTTTGCTGACAGACAGCTCTCCAAATGGGGCCTGAGGAAGTCCCTGAAGTGCAATGTCCACTTTCACAGCCAGGGGCGTAGTTTGTTTTACAGGGAGGACAAAGTAACAAAAACTCCTGGTTTTCACGTATCATGACAGTGAAGAAGCTGGGGTTCTGGGGGCCCCAGATCTTGCTGGTAATACCACATGAAAATTATGCTGCACTGCCGTCCCATTAATAGTGTGTTTATACTAGAAGTTTCAATGTCTAAACATCAAATGCCCAGTGCTTTTATATAGGTAGATTCTATTACATCACTGGGCAGAGATATAGACATTGGAAACTTTCATTACATAAGGACATTTGGGAAGGGAAAGTATGTCTCTTTGCAGATGACACAAAGATCTGCAACAGGGTTGATACGCAAGGTGGGGTGGAAAGGATGAAAAGGGACTTGGTAAGGTTGGAGGAATGGTCAAATGTATGGCAGCTTAGAGTCAATGCAAAGAAGTGCAAAGTAATGCACCTTGAAACAAAAACCCAGGGCAAGAGTACACAATGGGGGTGAGATACTGACAACAACAAAAATGGAAAGAGACCTGGGGGTAGTCATATCAGATGACCTAAAAGTGGGCCAGCAATGTGAGAAGGCAGTAAGGAGGGTTGGGAGATACTGGGATGCATAGGGAGAGCATCACCAGTAGAAAACAGCAAGTTGTTGGCCCTCTGTACAGACAGTTGGTAAGACCACATCTGGAGTACTGTGTACAGTTCTGGAGACCCCATCTCTGCAAAGACATAGACAGGGAGGAGGCTGTCAAGAGGAGGGAACAAAATGGTGCAGGGTCTGCACCAGAAGACATATGAAGAAAGACTAAAGGAGCTTAAGATGTATAGCTCGAGGGAAGGAGGGAGGGGGGACATGATAGAAACTTTCAAATACCTCAAGGGAATCAACAAAGACCAAGAGGGTAGCATCTTTCAGAAAAGAGATGTGCAAGAACAAGGGGCACAATTTGAAGATAGAGGGGACAGCTCAGATGTAATGTGAGGAAGTATGTCTTCACAGAGAGGGTGTAGATGCATGGAACAGCCTTCCTGAGGAGGTCATAGAGTCAAAAACAGTGGGGAATTCAAGAATGCATGGGGCAGGCATAAGGCAATTCTAGGGGGTAGGAGGAAGTAGGCTGTTGGTTAACTAGGATCTGCAGCTTATCCATTGGTAGGGAAATGGGCAGACTAGGTGGGCCAAGCGGTCCTTATCTGCCACAAATTCTATGTTTCTATGTTTCTAGGACAATAGTAAGGGGCACATAGTGCTCTATTAAGGGACGGCACTGCATCATTTTCTCACAGTATTACCAGTGAGATACAGTGAGGAGGTGGTTAAGAAGCATCAAAATTACAGTGCATGCACAGGTTTATTAGAATTTTTTTTCCACAAGTGCCCAGGTAATAAAAGTAATAATTGCATATGGTGCATACAGGAGGAACAGAGAGGTGAAAGTGAAACTCCAACCTGTACAGCCAAAAAGCAACCTTAACTGTCCGCCACATAATCTAGGTGACCCAACTTAGTTTAACTGCCCTACCCCCACCACACTTGCACCCAATAAATGTAACCAGCATTCCATAATCACCCAAAAATATAACAGAACATGTGCAAACCAGTTTCTTTACTTGCATAACAAAACAAAGCATAAAATAAATTCCATTCACTGCTCTGGTGATGGTGAGGCATGATGTACTACAATAAGGGTCCACTTTGCACATTTACTGCATATATCTGGGACACTGACCCACTGGGTATAAAAAGTGTTAAATAAAAAAAACAAAAACAATGGTGCTTCATATTGTTGAGCCGAGCACAAAGTAATAAAACAGCTGTAACTGTCTTTTCCAATAACCTCCAAGACGGTACCCACACAGTAGTGCCCCAAACAAAACAAAACCACACACAACAGAAGGGAAGAAGACCGTGCAGAAATAGTAAATAGAAATACAGTACTACCAACAGCTTAATGTGGTTAAAATAAATCATGTCAGCTGGCAAACATATGAACCCCCTCCCCCAACTCTACCCATCACCAGCCTAGGGACAAAGGCTGGCTAAAAATAGGCGAATAACCAGAATTGTCTATGTCTACTCCTCCATTCCTCCCAGACAACAACAAAACATGATCAAATCACACAGCAGTGCTCACTGAGATGTAACATGATCCTGGGGCATAGTCTGACAAATTCATAGTTTACTACAAAACTATTCATTAAATATTTCCATGTGTTAAACAGCTCATATCAAGTGTGAAACAAACCTATAGTGGTATGTAATGGTGTTATAACTTTGAATAACCTTTTCTTCAAAATAACAAGTCTTTTTTTTGTTTTTTTTAATTTTCATCTGCCGTACTTCAGGGAACAGTCGTTTGATCATTATTTTGGAGAAAGCATCTCTGCGATCTCGTTATCTAAACATACAATAAGCTTTACTATTCTAAAGACAACACTAGTTAGGATACACTGGAAAACATGATGTTATAAGGCAGGGATATATTTTAAACTATTTATGTATTTTCTATCATGCTAAATAAGAAATTTAGACAATGGTTTCCTTCCACAGACAAATTCCATTCAGTGTCAAAAAGATAAAATAAAACAGTCAAAACCACGGCACAGGCAGGCCTGGACAGGGCAGGCTGGTGCTGGACTCTGAGCCTGCCTCTGCAGCAGTTCACTGTAGTGCCTTGCGGGTGGCTAAAATAAACTTAGACAGCCTGAGGCCTCCTCAGGCCAGGCAAGAAGGCAAATGGCCCAAATGGGGCCTGGCTGGCCCTGTTGGGTGAATCATAGCTGCAAAGGCGTGAAATGCACTGCAAACAAAAGCAAAGCCCAAAAACATCCAGCAGCTCCCCAGGGCCGAGGCTGAATCAAAGAGGATGGACTCGGACTGGAGCCACTGCACTCAAATTATACAGTATTACTAGCATCCCCCAAGGTGTCACTGGGTCCGTCACCTCACCATCCATTATTACCCTGTCCCTTACCCAACACATCTACTACACCACCTGGCCACCATAGCCCCCATTTTACTGCAGCTATCTGCCAGAACAAACAAAGGACTCGATGGCTCATCTCAGTCTCGGAGATATTAAATATACCCTAACGGTCTGTTAGAGCAAATTGAGCAGCCATCCTCCATCTGCATTTGGATCTGAATCATCCCCCCACCAAGTCAGATCCCACCTTGCATACCTTAATAAAAAGACCACATCATGGCCCAACTCATCCCAACTAACTGACTGAGATTTTTGTATTCAGTATTCGCCTTGGGACTTACTTGAAGGAACTTTTACATTTTCAGGGGCCTCACCTCAGCTTCACTCAGGCAGGACTTCATCAGCCAGCAGGCTGGTCAGGACAGCAGGCTGTCTCGCAGCTTGGCTCTCCACCGTCCCTTCTCTACTCTGGCTCTTCTCCCTCCCAACGGTGAGTCCAGGTGGCAGTCTACTCTCCACTCTTGTCTTCTCCCTCATACTGTCGCATGTCTTGTGGCCTGCCGCTGTGGCCCAGTGCTGGAGCTAGCCCCAACATGACTTTCCAACCCCTCTCTCGCTCTCTTATTCCTTCCTGGTGGGCCTGGTGGCTGGTGTTCTGGGCGGGCCTCTCAAGGGAGGAAAATGATTATCCAACCAGCGAGTCAGCGACTGAGCAGGAGAAATCCTCAAATTGCCGGCAACAGCGGGTCACTCCACGAACCGACGACTAAGCAGACAATGAATGTGCACTATTGCTCTCTTCTCGATGGTAGGCAAGAAATGGCACCGCAACAGGTTTCCAGCTTGTGCAGCACGCGCTGTGACTGTAGCTGCAGTGCTCTGCGTTGGCTGCAAATGCACGTTGCTGTGGTTACAGCAGGTTTGCAGCCAATCGGAAACTGGGATATTTGGGACAACCATCAGGAGTAGGACAATATTTAAAATCTGCACAGCATTCCTCGGAGCTCCCCTTCTCAGTCACAGCTAGGTCCAGTCCAAGAGCACAAAAACCTTCAAACAAGCAAACTCAAACGTCCTGGTCTCTTTGCTCAGGAGGGGCAGCCTGCTCCCGTAAGCTACGCCACTACTCACAGCACAGTCCTGACTCAGATAGAGCCCAACTACAGACTGACTCAATCCCAGAAAGTCCACACTGTTTCAGTCAAAACCCAGTGTTTTGATTGGCTGTTGAAGCCTTTCAATAATCAATATCCATAGTGATCAATATTTTCTGCTTGTTTACTAGGGCATGATCTAGGTACCAGAATTAGTCCCTCCTTCTCCCAGGAGACCTCTGTGTCCAGTTTGGGTGCCTAGATCACTGATTGGTTGAAGCAATGGGGTTATGTCACAAACATGTCAGCTCCTATTAGTTCACATGGAGTCCACTCAGTTTAACACAGTTTCTCCCTTTAAGTGTAGTGCAATCTAACACAATCATCTCTGTGCACCAACACCCCACCAGATAGTAGCTCTAACTGCCACCTGTTAAATGAGCCCTCTCATCTTATTTGCCCAGCAGTTTAGTGGTAGCTGCTGCCAAAACTTTATCTCCCCAGGCAGCAGGCAGCAGGCAGCACTCATCAATATGGGCTGCTCATTAATATGCATAAGCCCCAGCGGCCCCACTGTCAGAACCCCCACTGTGCCCCAGTTACAGGCTTATGCCCAACTCCCTTAGGTCTCTGAGCCTCCAAAACACCCAGAGGGGCACCCAGGCCACAATCAATCTCCCGTTCCTGGACCGCAATGGCAGTCGACAACTTCAAAGTGCTCCTAAGGCGTCGGGCGGCCAAAACACCATGCTGGCAGCTCGAAACCACAAACTCACACCCTGAGGGGCAAGAAAACAGCATGCTGGCAGGGAAAATGTGGGGACACCAGGAATGCCAGCAAACCAGGGACAAACCGGGGCAATTACAGGTAAGCCCCCAAAGGGGGTTACACACTACCTAAGAACTGACCGTAACAGTAGATCTTCAAGAGATGCTCTTGCAGTAGGCAACCTCTTTTTCTCCTGCCCTCCTTCCCCTGCTGCTGCTTCTTTTCAGCCTTTATATTGGCTCTAGGAGCCTACTCTTCTCCTGTTGTACCTTCTTAGGTCTCCCACGGAGAACTGAGGGCGGCATGGGGACTGCTCATTATATAGCAGTGGCCGATATCGGCCATGGACGTCATGGGAAGTCCCTGCCAGACAATGCTAGCTAAAGTTTTCCATGTGGTCATAAAACAAAATCTACAATTAAACTTCAACATTCTTCAAAATTGGTTCTCAGTTAATCATCTTGTACTAAATCAGAAGACCATTTGTGTGTCACTTGGAACCAAACACACCTCTGTGGATCCTGTCATCATTATGTTTGATCATGTAAATCAGTATAAATATCTTATCTTTATACTTGATCAGGAATTACATTTGACCCCACACATTAATGCCATTCTCCATGTGTTTCATTAAAATAGGTGCTCCTTGTAGCTACAGAGCAGTCTGCCATTTTACTATACCCAGAGACTTATGACTGAGTAAATGATCATACTGAATCTGGATTGCAGGGATGTGGTGTATGTGGCTGTACCAAACTGACCCTTTCTGAACTGGACTACTTTATACGGTGCTCTGTTTAGATTTGCTCTGAATTGTGCACTCTACATGCCACTGCTCAATGTATTCTACCCATGGTAGGTCAGTGTGAACCTTAGTCATGCTGTCCATACTGCTGTCCCAGGTGTCAAATTCTGGTCCAAGTTCCATGCTTATCTTACTAGTCTGTTTCACCATGAATACCTTTCGCACTCAGAGCGCGACAAAGGCTGCTCAGACCCACTAGGAAAAAGCCTGGACAACCAGCTATTAGCGTTTGCCTGCCCAAACTCTGGGTACATTGCGATGCGCCTGACCTAACCTGATCCCTTTCACTTTACACATCTAAACTGCAAATTTAGCTACACTTTATTCCTACATGTGAGTGCCCTTCCTAGCCAGTATATTTTCCATTCTATGTAATTGTTTCCAAACTCATATGCATTGTATGATGTACCAGCTGCTGTTGTAATTACTGATCTTCATTGAGGACATATCCTCCATTGGATCACTCCTTCTGAACTGTAAGCAGGCAGCGCCAGGACCACTGAAAACTTCTGCTAGCCAGGGCCACCCTAGTGACATACAATGTCAGCGCCTATAAAACATGAGCAGCCCTATCCATCCTCAGATCTTTCTCCACCGCTGACCATTAGTCAGATCTGCAAAAAACAGCACTATCATTTTCATCTTGTTATTCTGTAACTATTTAACTCCGTGTCATCATTTTGTGCCACCATCAAAAGAACCTTTTTAAATTTTTGTACCTGAGACTACAAGATTTACAAGGATGATATTCACACCATCTATGTTTTCTGTTTAAGCAATAAACCATGACAGGGTGTGGGTTATGATGCAATTACCACGCCTGGTATGGTTTGGTCACTGGCCTGGCAGTGACCACATCCACACCAGAAGTGGGTAAATCCCAGCATAATCCACACCCTGGAGTGGTTTATTGTGATTATGCAATATTTCCTTTTTATTGGTGAGAAAAAATAAAATACAAATAAAAAGGATTTTAATTTAAGTTAATTTTATTGATTTTATTGCTCAACTGGAAAAATAGTTCTTTGTTGCCAGGGAGACCCTGCCTAGCTTCTTCATTTGTTCAAAGTCCCCACACCCAATCCCATCAATACACCAGAGAGACCCCACCCACACATACATATGCACACACACACACACACACACAACACACACTTGCTGTTGCTTGGGAGGCTGCTGTTGTTTTTCTATTTGCTTGTTTTTAGAGAGAGAGAGCTTGTGAGGCTTCTTTTTACTTTTAAACATTCACAGACTAACAGCTGTGAGTCTGCAGCGTGAGTCCTGATAGGAACCACCAAGTGATTTCAGTGAGTGCTGATGGCAACCATGCTGTGGTCCCTATGTCTGTTTAGCGGTTTGCCATTCACTGGATTTTTAGCGGTCACGTTTGGTGCCATTAATGCTGCAGTGAAATGTAGCAGTTAGGGAAATGACCTGGGTCATGGAAATTGAGGGAGACGTGCGACTATGCAACAGGTGGCAGTCCGTGGTTGCTAATATTAGAACAGTGTTTTTTTTCTTTTCTAACACAAGCTGGTTACTGGGGAAACAGAAATGGTACCACTGTTTGGATGGGGTCAGAGAAACACAGATAGCGGAGCTTTAATGGAGTGAAACCTTTAGGTGAGCAGAGTCCCTGGGAGAAGCGGTCAACTGAAAAGTATGTATAGTTTCTCTTGTGAAAGTTAGGGACTTATCTGAATCTCCACTATGCTTTTACGTCGCAGTTTAGCAGGGAATTGAAATGGCAGCTTTTATGTGTACCAGACTACCAGTAGTTCTCGTTTGGTGGGAAAAGATGGCGGCTTGGATATTTTGTTTTTGGGCTCGACTGATTTCTGTTTCAGATTTGGCTGACTGGCACCTTTTCCCATGGGTCATGCCAGGATTTATCACAGGTAAAAGGTGCCAGTCAGCCAATCAGAATAAAGAATTCTCAGACCCCATTGTATAATAAGGGTTATCCCACAATGTAAGACTGTGATATGTGCTAGGATTCAACCAGGCCACAAGGGACGCTGAAAGAAGGTCCTAGAGACCATTGCTAAGAAGGCCATGAAAGCTGCCATTACATACAAACATACGAAAATGCCTAGAAACAGGCCATATTTCAGTTTATCTGGTCTGCTCAGTGTGCAGCTGCTTTTGAAAACAATTACTGGAGCTGCCCCCATTTTTCACATGGAGTGTTCCTTCCTCCCCTTCATCCCCTACTCATCTTCCCACCTGTTATGACTCTCCTTTTACTCTGTCCCAACCCCTTTTCAAGCTGTCCACTATTTTGATGATACCACCTCTTTCAGCAGTTCATTCCACTTGACACCACTCTTTCTGTGAAAAGTGCTTTCTCATTTCTCATTTGAATCTTCCCCATTAATTTTAGACTGTGCCCCTAGTGGACCCATTCCCCTGAAATTGAAAATGCCATCTGTTCTAACCTTGTTTATACTTTTAAGGTACTTGAAGGTTTTGATCATGTCCCCCTCTCTCTGTCTTCCAGGGAATACATATTGAGCCCCTGCAGCCTTTCCTCATAGGGGTTTGTCCCAGCCCCTGGATCATCTTTGTTGCACCACGCTGCTCCCACACCAGTAATTTGATGTCCTTTCCAGATATGGGCACCAGTACTGCATATAGTACTCCAAGTGCGGTGTCACCAGGAATCTGTACAATGGTAGAATGACCTCCCATTCCTGGAGGTGGTTCCTCTGGTGATGCATCTCAGCATCCTTTTGGCTTTGGCTGCTGCTTTATGGCTATGCTCAGAGTGCCTCAGGTTCCATGGTGAGTATCCCTAGGTCCTTTTCCTCCTCAGAACTGGACACCTCTACCCCTCCCAACCAGTAACTGGATCCTGGGTTCTTAGCTCCCAGGTGCACGATCTTGCACTTCTTGGCATCGAACCTCAGCTTCAGATACCCAACCACTTCTCAAGCCTAGACAGGTCCTCCTGAGCTCCTGTCTCCCTCCTCTGTGTCCACTCTCCCACAGAGCTCACTGTTGTCTGTGAATAGGCAGATTTTACCTTTGATCCCATCTGCTGTGTCATCAATAAAGATATTAAACACCACCGTCCAAGAACTGAGCCTTGTGGGATCCCACTGGTTATAGGCCTAGGCTTCGAGGGTTCCCCATACTAACACCTCTGGTTTTGTCTTGCAACCAGCCCTTGACCCACCCACCAGTTTCTCCCCAACTCCCAGGTCCTGCAGCTTACTGAGCAGTCTTCCACTTGGCACAGAGTCAAAGGCCTTGCAGAAGTCCAGATGATGCCATTAAAGCCATAGGATCCAAGTTGGCTTCTCCCTTTTATTTATTTTTATTTATTTGTTTGGATTTCAGGATTAACACCTTTGAGGCTGAGAGCTCTTTTACAAAGGTTCCATGTCAGGTTAACAAAGACAGGTACAAACATAGATAAAACAGCAAGTACATGTAGTAATATACAGTGGACATAAAATAAAAGTACAATAATGCAGCCAGCGGCATTGTCAGGGTATGACGTAAGCAAAACAAGAGCAATAGTGAGCACAGGCATTGTACAAAGTATGCAGGATAACAGTTTAAGGTAATTAATGCTGTATGCTATAATTCAACCCGACACTGTACCAGGGGTCAAAAGAAAATAAAATGGAGGGAGAGAAGAGAATGTTGCAAGAGGCAAATCTCAAGGTAAGGGAGAGATACTGAGGAGTCAGGTAACATTGGTCAAGTGTTCAAAGAAATAAACATAGAGAGGAGAGAAAGGGTGTTGCAGGAGTCAAATGATGAGGTAAGGGAGAGATATTAGGGAGTCGAAGGTCGGGTGAGGCAGTCAAATAGAGTTAGAAGGTATGTAGAAGTTAGAGTGGGGAAGATTTAATAAAGGTGGAGAGTGGGATAGCAGTGGGATGAGTAGTAAGGGAGGAGTGCGGGCTGAGGAATGGAGGAAGAGGTGAAGGGTGGTTAGGAGCAGGTGAGAGTGAGGGGCAAGATGTGGGGCAGGAAGTAACTGATGGAGGAGACCAGCATTTCACGCAAAACAGTTGCAAGTGGCTCTAGCGAAAAGGAGTTGCCAAAGTTTGCTTGCTGGCTGCTGCCAGGAAGTCTCCCCAGCATTCAGCAATGCTCTCACCAAAGAGGTTCTAAGTTAAAGGACAAGCAAAACAGTCGTTGAAATCCTCATCTTCCAGCCATCACCACAAGCATAAAGACAAGGTTTCTGCTTCTCCAGTGTGGTCGAGGTCCCTGCTCCATTAAGAGGGTACTACCCCATCAATAGTGGTAGTCCGGCCTTTCTAGAGCATTATCAACACCGGGTTGTACTGACAACAGTGTCTGAACTGTTTTGTCATTTGCTACCATCACTCTCACCAACAATAATGACTGTTCCATCAATAGGACCTCCCCATCGGCACCGTCTTCATCAACAGGCTCACAAAACACCAATTATTCCTCCTTCTCAGCCACCGCCATCGTCACTGGCTTTACCTATACCCTACATCATCATTCCAGATAAGGAGGAGGAGTATAATCCTAATCTTAACACGGAGGAGGATTTGGAGCATGAAAAGGGAACATGATCCCTTTGATGGTGGTCTGTGCTCCAGTCCCACCTACTTCTCATGTAATGAAGACACTGTGATTTATACTCCTAGAACTCCACCTGAGGCTGCCTCTTTCAGGCACTATTGAGGCAGATGCAAAGTGTAATGGGCTTTGCAGCTGAGGAAAAAGACTCACCAAAAGGAATTTGCTGGAGTTTTGGAGGTACCTACTATCCCTCCATTGTTATTTCTTCTGTGTATCCTGCCTTACAGGATGCTACTCTGGCTGCCTGGCACAGACCAAATACTCTGCCTGCAGTGCCCAGAAAGGCTGACAAGCAGTACCCTGCTCTGTCTACTAAACCTTATTATACCTCACAGCCTGAAACTGACTCTAGTCATTATGGCTGCTCATGATAGGTTTAGGCCCCAAACATAAACGCTCATTGCATCCTGATAAAATAAATCTAGAATTTGGACATTATGGTAAAATAAATTATGCCTCTGCATCGTTAGGCCTTAAAATAGCCAACTACCAGGCTTACGTGATTAAATATCAGAATATCCGATGGAATTCTTTCATGACTACTATAGTCTTTACATGATGGTCCTGCCAAGGCTGACTTGATTAAAGCTACCTCAGCTGGTACTGACACTGGTAAGCATCTGTTGTGCAGCAGTCTGTGCTTACTTCCCCTTCAGAGGATCCAGACTGTTTGTGGGGGATGTTGAAAATGCCTTGTGCGAACTTCAGTCCTTCAGGATGACTTTAAGGTCATCTAAGTCCATGACTCCTCAGCCCTCCAGGGTGTGGCAGGGTTCTTTCAGGCCTGCTGCCCATGGTGGCCATGCCCACATCAGCAGCCCTGTACTCTGGATAAAGGTGCCTCTCAGGCCTCCTCTCCCCTGGTGCCCATGCAAAGGTACCCAAAGGTATAGGACACAGCAGCCCTGCTGCCCTGCTACCTTCAGATTCCACACCTCATCCTCCTCTTCTGCTGCATTCGAGCATGCAGAGAGAGGAAGGATCTCCTTCATCTACAAAAGTGGAGGAAATCACTACAGACAAGTGGGCTCTGAAAATAGTGGACAAAGGCCATGCTCTAGAGCTACTGTCAACCCCTCCAGTGCATCCACCACCTCCTTGTCATTATCCTCTGGGTCACTTGTCCCTTCTGACAGAAGTTCAGATGCTCATACAAAATGTGCTGCCATGTCTGTTTCCCCTTTAAGGAGGGGCTACCAGCTGAAAGGGGTGCAGCTAGGTTCCACCAAGGAGGAGAAGGATCTGGGGAGTTATAATGGGAAAATGAACAATACAGAGCAATGTAGGAGGGTGGCAGTGAAAGCCAACAGGATGCCGGGTTGTATCGCAAGAGGATCTCCTCCAGGAGCAGGAGGTGATCCTGCCTCTCTATATGGCACTGGTCAGGCTGCACCTGGAGTACTGTGCAATTCTGGTGCTCATATCTGAATAAGGATGAAATTACTGGAAGAGGTATGACACAGGGCAACAAGGATGATCCAGGGATTGGAGGACAGACCATACGAGGAGAGGCTGAGAAAGTTGAACATGTACTCCTTGGAGGAGAGAAGGGACTGGGGGATAAGATTGAGACCTTCAAGTACGTAAGGGGATAAACAAGGTGGGCACTGAGGGAATACTCAGGCTGAGGAGGGAAGGGACATGAGAGGGCACTGCCTTAGATTGGAAGGGGAAGATTTAGGACAGAAATGAGGAGACACTTTTCATGGAGAGGGTCATGGCAGAATGGAATGCTCTAATGGAGAAGGTGGTAGCCTGTAAGACAGGGGGTAGTTTCAGAAGGGGATGGGACAAGGTGAGGGTGGTAATTGGGAAGGGAGAGGGGTGGGGCAACTGCAAGGTGAGGGTGCTAGCTGCACACTTGAGCAGACTTGATAGACCAGGTGGCCTATTTATGCTGGCAAATTCATATGTTCATAAGAGAGAACGAGGATTCTACTCTTAATACTTTCTTATCCTCAGGTGGACAAGAGATCTGAGTCCTGTATTGGACCTCAGAGACTTCAACTTATTTATCAAATACAAAAGTTTTGAATGGCTTCTCTTCAGGCTTTAATTCCCTGTTGCAAAAGGGGATTGGCTCTGTAGTCTTGTTATGAAGGACACATACCTTCTTATCAAAATTCACAAATCGATAGACAGTACCTCTGCTTCGTGCTGGTGGGTAGCTTATCAGTTCAAGTCTTGCTCTTTGGCTTAGTCTTGGCATAGCAGGTATTTGTCAAATGCTTAGTGGTTGTGGCAGCAGCCCTCTGGAGGGAAGGGCTTTAAGTCTTCCCTGTTTAGATGACTAGCTTCTCAAGGCCTCATCCATGGAAGCATCCTGTCACGCTCTGTCCCAAACTAGACAGTTGTTTGAGGAACTGGCGGTCACAGTGAATATACCAAAATACATTCAGTTCCTTGTAAACACCTCCAGTATATTTGGGTGGTAACTACACACGGCAGTGGGCAGTGCCTTCTTGCCTACAGACAGGTGAAAGCCCTTGTTGCCAAGGCCAGCTGATACATGGAAGCCATTTTTGTCAGCCCTGATGATGTTGTGTCTGCTGGGGCTGATGACTGTGACCAATATTACCATCCCTTTCCTTGCCTTCATGTGAATGTTCTGCATTGGACTCTGGGTATGATGGGACCAGCTAATGGATGAGTTGCAACAAAATGGCTCTTATCGCGTCCCCTCTTTGCCATGTTCTGATATGGTAGATGGACTACCAGGACCTGTTACAGGACATATCATTTTTCACCTGGCTCCTTGCAGATCCTGACAACAGATGCGCTGGGGTCTGCTTGGGTTGCCCATCTCGGGTCATTTCAGATTCAGGGCTCTTGAACCAGCCTGCAGTCTGATCTCCATATCAATATTCTGGAGCTGAAGGCTGCTGTACTTAGCCTACAGGCATTTCAAGACCATCTCAGTCCTGGTCACTTGCTGCTTAGGACAGTCAATGTCAGTGTCATGCACTGCATAAACAAGCAAGGGGCATTCACTCGTATCCTCTTTGCAAAGAAGCATTCAGATTGTGGTACTGGGTCATGTCTCATGGCCTTCAGCTGCTGCCAGGGGTCCAAAATATCTTGGCAGACAGGTTAAGCAGGTTTCAGTACTTGGCTCATGAACAGAAACTGCTGACCTCTGTGGTAAATAACCTCTTCACAAGATGGGGTCTTCCAGAGGTGGACCTTTTTCATCTCCACACAATGCAAAACTGCTGCATTTCAGCTCACTCACCCCAGGGCTTTTAGTTTTCTGGCACAACGCATTGTCCCTCTCCTGTTTTATCCTTGTGAAATTGAATCTGATCCTGTCTAAGTCTGCTGTGACTTGTGAGATGCATTTCCTGTCACAGAAAGCACTTTTCTTGTTGCTATGACTGCAGCTTGTAAAATTTCCAAGCTTCAGGCTCTAATGGCTGAGCCTCTTTCTTTGATTTTCCCCAAGGACGGGGTGTCCTTGAAGACCAGTCATTATTCCTTACCAAAGATGATCTCTGATTTTACATTGAATCAGACTATACATCTTCCTGCTAACAAAGGTAAGGCATTGCTCCTTACTCTTAATGTACACAGGACGCTATGTTTTATCTCGAGTGCACTGAGGACTGTAGAAAGACCTCTCAGCTTTTTCTGTAATTTGTCCCCAGAGAGGAGGGCACCCTTGTGACTAGCCAGTACTGGTCCAAATGGCAGGCCAGCTTATTTCATTTTGTTAAAGGAGGTATGGCAATGAACTCCTTGGTGCTGTCTGTCTCCACTCTACCCATGGTATGGCCACTTCTGTTGACTGCTTTCAAAACCTTTCTGCAGCTGATATACAGTATGTGCTGCTGCCACATGGATCACCGTACATACTTTAAGTCTGGACATCATTGCTTCAGAAGTGCTAGTTTGGCCTTGCAGTAGTACTGCAAGGCCTCCTGTCATGATGTTATATCCACTATCTTTCCTTTCACCCCTTCCCCCATTCACACTCCAACTTTACCTCTTTTGATCATCCTGTGTATGCAAATGACTTGTAACGCTTCTTGTAAATTATGTCCTGTAATTAATTTCTGCATATTCTTGCGCTTTTTCTCCCAAGCCTGTAAATAAGTGATTGTTTATACAATGTTACCACTGCCTTTATGTATGATGTACATTCTCTCTCTACATGCCTGTAAATAAGTTACAGTTTATAAGATGTTACCTCGGCATTTATGCACAATGTCTACTGTAAACTGTTTCTCTTATATCTTTGTAATTTCTTTTCCAACTGGACATTTCTGAAAATGGGCATTTTTGCTCACATACTCTCAGTATAAAATAAATTAATTGATTGACTGATTGATTAATAGATATCAGATTTTGCCACCATCCTCCCTACTTTATGTACTGTTTGAAGTATTCCAATGGAGGAGACATTCTGAATGAAGATAGAATAGTTACTTACTGTAACAATAGATCTTTGAGAGAATGTCCTCCATTGGGCCACAGGGCACCCACCTCCTTCCCTGTACTGAGGTATAAGCTGGCAGGATTGTCCACTGCCTTTTTAGAGATGTCCATGTGGGCCTCATGTTTATTCTTTATTCTGGTTCCATGCCTCTCTTTGTGTGCCTTGTCCTGGTTTGGTCTTCTGGTTACTCCAGGTAAGATACTCTATGAACTTGCCTCTGGTGGGGAACTGAAAAGTAATGGATCCAGTCACATTTTATAGGTGCTGACATTGTACATTATCATGGGTGGCCCAAGCAAGCAAAAGTTTCTGAGTGGTCCTGATGCTGACTGCTTACAGTTTCAAAGGTGTGGCCCAGTTGAGGAGATTCTGTTGAAGATCTACTGTTACAGTGAGTAACTGTTCTCTTTTGTTGATACTGTATTTTATACTTGTACTACTCCTCCCTGCCTACCTCCCATCCCCTGCCACCTGTCACATCTGTAAATAAGACTGTTGTTCTTTGTATGGCGTACCAGGTGAAACAATTTACAAATGAATAAAATATCTCAGGGTTCAAAACTCAGTGGAATAGATACAAAAGGATAATTAGAAACAAATGCAACATTGAAAGGAACCTAGGCTCTAAAAGACTGAGTGATTCTAGGTAGGAATAAATAGAGCAGACCGGAAGACTTTTGTCTTATTTGGTCCTTTACATCTGTGTATTATATGGGGATAAGAACTACATGAAGAGACTTTTTTCTGCACAATAACTGCAGAGAATGTCAATTGTATTTCTGTTAGTATTTTGCTGCTGATAACTGAGGAGATGGTTTTGTTATATATTTCAAGATGTGTACCCACTGACTCCATCATATGTGTATCAGTTTCCTAGGTTTGTGATTGTTAGTAATGTATGAAAAATAAAAGCATCTTCCTTTAAAGATATTTAAATGTTTTACATGTGCAACCCCACCTAGAACAGTGTCCGATTCTTTCTGAATTTATTTTGGCATTCAGGGCTGTGGTTGTGGTCTGTACCAGCTCAGTTCTACTGTTTGTCAAGTACTGTAATTGCTCTTTCATATTTTTAATTGTCTGGTGTAATGTAAATTTTCATGTCACCTCATGGGTTTTGGTGCCACAGATTCATGTTGAATCAAATGGTTACAATCAGCCCCCAGTGAAGGCAACTCCATCAGCTGAGACCAAATTGTCCCTGTCTAAATTCCAGATATTTAGTTTCAGACTTCCAGGTGATTTCATTGGGAAGTGATTAAAAACAAACGAGGGCATGTTATCAATAAGACACAATAGGATATTGGTAGTAGTGCCATGAATGTGCACCAATGAGTCTAGTATCAACAACCTAGGGGCTTATTGTGCTTATAAAATGGGTTTTGAACAGTAATAAAAGAAAACAACAATACAGAAGACATGTTATGGTTTGAAAAAATACTTTTTTCAGTTGACTGACTGATTCAAAAATTGATATAAGATACATCTGGGAACAACTCAAAAGTTACTGGTAAAAGTTGGACATTTTATATTGTTTTAGTGGAGCAAAATTCAGGCCATCATCCTCTAGAAAAAACAGTGGTTCTTTAAAGTGATTTTCCGATATCCATGAAAACTTTTCAAAATATATTCAGACACAATGTACTTCTACAGAAGATACCAACACATGAAGGTTGCCAGCAGAATAAGGCCTAGTGGACTATTGATCTGCTCATATTGTGGAGTCTCAACTGGCAACTAAGGTCTCCTGCCCCCAACTGATACCCCCTCCTTTCTGGCCATTCCTCTGTTGGTCTTCATCTTACCTTCTGCTCTGTCCCATCCCCTTTGAAGCCTTCCACTGTTTGTAGAGATACCACTTCCTCAGGGAGCCCATTCCACCCGGCCACCACCCTCTCCATGTAGAAATACCTCCTGTATGTCTTATTGACCCCCCAGCCTAAAGCAATATCCGCTTATGTTTTAGTTCCACACTGAGTCTGAAGAGATTCTGCTTGCCTACCTTGTTAATGCCCTTTGTATATTTAAAGGTCTCAATCATGTCCCCCCTCTCCTCCTCTCCTCCAGGCAGTACATGTTCAGGGCAAGGCATACTGCATTCAGTTCCTGTATGTCTCACCCTCATTCCTTATAAATGAGGTCAGTTGCATGAAAACAGGATTTTTGTTCCCCGAGACTTCATCTCATCCTCCTTCTTTTCCCCATAATTCCTTGTTTGCAAATTTCTAAAGCACCAGATTGTGCTGTCACAAACAGAGAAGTGTGAGGAAAAGCTGAAGAATAACACTGAATTTGGAAGGCAAAGATCCTGTTATCATGCAAATGTCCTCAGCAGTAAAGAACGAAGGAGATAAATACAAAATTAAATATTGGCTTAGTGTGTCTACTTATGATGGCGATGTTGGGATGGTGGTCGGGGTTTACAAGTTTATAACGTGACCAGGGTGAATAAACACTGAGGCTAAAGGGCAAGGTGATATTAACATTCTGGCTCCACTTATTACTGACTAACACCATGGTCACTATATCATAACAGGTACTATACTTAAAAAAGAAAAAAACAGAAAAGTTTTTGAACTAGAGCATTAAAATCACTCTATCACCACTAAGTGCTACTGTGTCTGTGAGAAAATTGAATCTGCTCATCAGTTTCTCACAGACATCCTTGTAGTGCCAGTCTTAATCAATTAGAATGCAGGGATTACATTCCCTTTATTTAGTCTACTGTCCAGTTATTGCAGAATAACAGGACAGTAGTTCTGTGTTTTGATTGACTCAAAGGGTGCTTTTTCATTATATTTAAGCAGTAATGGTATAGTGAGGTTTATGGGGATATAACTATACTGGTATGCCAATAAACTGTGGCACGTGGAGCAGCCCCATACCAAAACAAAGGAAGTTTTTTTTCTGGGCTTAACAGCCCTCTGCAGCTCCCTGCTCTCTAGGTAAGCAGATCTGAGCTGCCCTAACAATCCGCCACTCAGAAGGAAAGGCGCCATTTTCAAACTCAGAGACACCGATCTTCAGTGCATTCTCCTGTGCTAGCACATGACTGTATTCCTCAAACTTATCTAACCGTGTCTGTTTTAATTGGTAAATCTGCTCTGAGTGCTGTTGTTTAATTAGTATTTCCTGAACTTAATTGAATGTCATACTGATTTATTGCTTAGGGCTACTTTAATTTAAAATCAGCCTGTTTCACTGCTTAGAGAAATTTTTAAACTGAAGTTAACTTGATCCTCTCCTGCTTTCTCACTCCCTGGTATTTCTGCCTATACCTCACTCTCCATCTAGAATACCATAAGTAGCCATTTTCCCTATATTTTCACTGTTATCTTAACCCACTCTCTGGTTTCTTACCTCCCTATCCCGACTCTAGTTGATCCTTTCAGTAACCCAATCTTACTCCAACCGCCCACCTGTAACCTGCTTTTAATGCTGAAGTTACTAACCTCTGTCCTCTCTTCTTCTCCTCCCTTAAGAGTGCTTCTCTCCCCAGATCCCTGCCTCTGGAACCAGGGCTCTCTTGCCCCTACTCACTGCAGCACCTGGAGTTGCCCCATACCAGCAACAAGGACATTTGTTTTTCCTGGGCTTCACAGCCCTCTGCAGCTCCCCTGCTCTTCCCTCCGCTGCTGTGCGGTGGCTCCAACCCAGGCCGCTGTTTCTTTTTTTTATAAAACAATTTTTTTATTTTAGGTTTTTACTTAAATGGTACCACAGAACAGGTTTACAGGAGATCATCATCACATAAATAGGAATGCATACAGGTGACAGTATGATATATATAAAATTACCAGGGTAGGAGTCAATAATCAGTGCTATGTTAAATATCATAGTTACATAATGAAATTACAATTCTCTACCTAATTAAAATTATAACATTGTAGCCATCATATAAATTACTATCAGTGCAAATGAATAAATCAGATCAGCATTTCCAAGTCTAAAAAGTATGTGGGGGCAGAGGAGATCGGGGCACCGCCCACCAGGATATAGTAAGAAGGGAAGATAAGTTTCAGTTTTGAATCAGGGAAAACCCATCTATCAAGGTTATAAAAAGTTCCCAGTGGAAAGTAAAAAGAAGGGTAAAGGGCTGGCCAGGCCTCAGTCGCAAGGTAATGGGGGAGGGAGCTTGTCACAGTTCCTGTTAGCTATTAAGGTACCAAGAAATATTGACGAACC
This sequence comes from Neoceratodus forsteri, assembly GCA_016271365.2. Lineage (NCBI taxonomy): Eukaryota > Metazoa > Chordata > Ceratodontiformes > Ceratodontidae > Neoceratodus > Neoceratodus forsteri. The sequence continues at coordinate 447,367,894 of CM028131.1, read as the reverse complement.
AGACATTCCATCGATTCATTAATTTAGGTACTTTATTTTGTAGTCGAGTCATGTGTTCTAATTTGTATATCTCATAAACTGTATCCTCCCAGGTGAGATTGTAGGACAGTCTGGATGAAGCCATAACCTTGTAATACATTTTTGGCCTCCAAGTAAGATATTGAGAAGGTATGTATGGTGTGGGTCTTTAAAGTGGCAGGGATAATGAAGAAGGATCCCTACAGCTGGAGAAAGAGTACCTAGGTTGGAAAAGATCCAACACTCTATCTTTATCAATGACCAATATGTTGTCAGTACCGAGCAGGACCAGAAGATGTGTGTGTGTGGCAATCTCACAACCACACTGTCTTCAACAAGTGGAGTCCCATCTGCCTAATATTTAGCCATAATTTGAGGGCACGAAGAATCTGGACACCACTTTCCAGAAGAACTCTCTCCATGTATACGAGCTGGAAGTTTTATGTTGTCTCCCTCCAAATGCGGAGCCAGTCCTCCTGGGAAAGTTCAGTCTGGAGTTCAGCCTCCCAATGGAATTGTACTACCTGCATAACCTGGGTCAGCGTCCCTGTAGGGCCTTATGAAATCAGGAGACTAAGTGGCTACGGTCACCCCTCTTGCCAACTGGGACAGCAGGGAAGTAAGAGTGAGATAATCTGGGCAGTAATATCCAGTCCAATCCTCTCATCCATAAGGTGACGGATCTGTAGGTACCTAAAGAAATCGGTTTTATTTAAAAGGAATTCCTGTTGTAGTTGCTCAAAGATTTAAAATGTAGTTGTCATAAAATTGGTATGCATGTCATAGGCCTCAATGGGCCCAAGTATTAAAAGTGGTATGTAATCTAGCTAGCGTCCAGAATGGGTCCTCGGTGGAATTCCCATCCAATCTGATAAAAACTTATTAGCTGGACAGAGATAAAAATTCCTCCATGACTGTAGCATTCCTTTAGTGAATCTGGATCCATTTGTAATCTGAACTTTATTATGCAGCTGAAAGACTTGGGAATAATTCAGGAAATTATTAGCCATAATCTGCTCCACTTGGAGCCAGAGTGGGGCTAAGCTTTGTGGAGGAAGCCAGGTAGTGATGTGTGTAAGCAGAGTGGCAAGCCAGTAATTAACAATATTAGGGAGAGCCAATCCACCTCCCTACTTAGGTCATTGGAGCTTTTAAGTGCAAGTCTGGGTCTCTGGTTTGCCCAGAGGAACTGGCCAACAGAGGTGTTCCATTTCCAGACATCTTGTCACAAGAGGTAATGGGATATTTTGCATTACATATAGAATCTTCGGCAGGGAGTTCATCTGGATTGATTGAACTCTAGCCCACAATGGGAGAGGGAGGGTGTCCATCTGGTCAAGTCTGATTATATTTTGATAGAGCTGAAGAAAAGTTCAAGGCATATAGGTTTGAGAAATTCTGGGGTATTTTAATGCCGAGATAAGTTATGTGGAGTTTATCCCACTTGTAAGGGTATTTTAAGATAAGTTTGTGAGTCAGTGGGATTGTATAAGTAAGGCTTCTGATTTAGATTGATTGATTATATAACCTGTGAGAATGTGTATTTCTTATAGTAGAGAGGTCAGGGTTGGTAGTGATGCCTCAGGATGAGTGATGTAGAGAAGAAGGTCATCAGCCTAACAGGCTGTTTTGTGATGAGAAGTCTCAGAAACATCAAAGCCATATAAACTAGGGGTTTGTCATAGTAGTTGGGCTATGAGCTCGACAAAGAGGGTGAACAAATATGGAGAAAGGGTGCATCCCTGCCAGAGTGCCCCTAAATAAGGAAAATCGGTCAGAATGTGAACCATTTAGTCTCACAACTACTTGGGTCAGTGTATATTCCTCTGATAACATCCAAGAAAGGTTTGGGAAATTTAAATTTTTGTAAGGAAGCCTGGAGAAATCCCAGGAAATCATATCGAATGCTTTTGGGCATCGAGTCTAAGTATAAAAAGAAGTGATTTCATTGAAAAGACATGATCTATAAGATATAAAGTGCGTTTGATATTGTCTGTTGTCTGTCTGCCTTTAATGAATCCCGACTGGTCCGGGTGTATCAATGAGGAGAATATCATCTAGCCTATGTGCCAGTATTCTCGTGTAAATCTTATAATCTTGATTGAGTACAGATATAGGGCGGTAAGAGTCACATAATTGTGGGGGCTTCTGGGGTTTCAAGATAACTGAAATTGTTGCCTGTCTCCAGGAGATAGGAATGAGGACAAGGCATGGGCATTTTGTAGTGCCTTTAAGAGGAGAGCTTGCACTAATTTCCAGGTGCTCTTATAGAATTCTGCTCCATATCCATCAGGGCCTGGGGATTTTCCATTTTGAGTTTTTATTGCATTTTGAAGTTCTAATTCAGAAATTGGAGCTGTGATTTGTGTCTGTTGAGAGGTCGAAAGAGTAGGCAATTGAAGTTGAGAGAAAAGGAGGTTATTTTCTGGTCCGGTTCTATAGAGGAAGAATATAAAGATTTATAATAATTTTGGAACGCCTCAAAATATAGTGTATAGAATACCAGTCTGCCTGGATACAGGGTCCTTAATTTTAGTAATATGACATTGCTGTATTTGATGTCTAAAGTGTAGCTAAAAGTTTAGAGGTGTGAGCCCCTCCCCTCATAATAGCGTAGTCTAAGCCAGGCCAAAGCTTGTTCAGTCTTAGCTGTCAGCAACCTTTGGATCTCAGCCTCAGTCTGAGAAATTAAGGGAGGGAGATCCGAGTCCCCTGCATGTGGGCTTCTTGAAGAATTAAAGCTTGTCTTGTAGGGCCTGCAGGCGGGCCTCAGCCTGTTTTTGCTTAGGAGGCATAAGCTATAATTTGGCCTCTGAGCACTACTTTGAGTGTATCCCAAATAATTTGAGGGGAGACCTGAGGGAGGCATTATCCAGATAATTTCAGGGATTCGGGCCTCTAGGAGGTCTCAAAAATCTTTATCCCTTAATAGGGATGGGTTAAACCTCCATTGTACATTTTTCTTTTCTTTTCTGATATTTAGTTCTAAAGTGATGGGGGCATGATCAGATAAGCATATATTAAGGATGTCTGCTGTCTGTACTAAGTCAATGTATTCTTTACTGGCACAGAAGTAGTCTAATCTAGAGTAGTGTTTAAAGGCATTGGAATAATACGTAATTTCAGTTGGGAAGGATGAAGCTGTCTCCATGCATCCTCTAGGCTGACATCACGTATCAAACGATAAAGTGTGTTTTTGCCCTGAAGATTGTAAGGATGGACGTGTTATGGACATGTCTAAGGAAGGGCTGAGTTGGCAATTGAGATCTCCGCCTAGAATTAAGATTCCCTGTTGCCTTGTCAGGATAGCATCTATTAGCTGCTGTATGGATGAAGCATCAGATCTTGGTGGAACATAAACACTACACAGTGTAAGAATTTGCTGATTCAACTTGACCACAGCCAATGCCAGCCTGCCTTCCCTATCAGCATATTGGTCAAGAAGTTGAAGCTGAGAGCGCTGGAATCAGAATCACCAACCCTCTTCTGCGACCTCTCTGGTAGGAGGACTCAATCAGATCGTAAAAACAAATTTAAATAGTTTCCAGTGTTCCTCCGATGAGAGGTGAGTCTCTTGCAGTAGGAGGACATCCAGGTGTAATTTTTGAGGGCACTGATAGGCGGTACCTCTTAACAGGGCCGGCCAGCCAGTTTACATTGTGAGATCATTTTAAAGGGTGCTGCATATCTTTGGGTATCAAAATCTATATTGCAGTCCCCATAGCCCCCACAAAAATAACATGCCAAACCTTTTGGATTTCCTGTTAGGCGCGCTGTTTCTATTATAGTCACTGGGTACAGGGGATGGAGCCCTAGGTCTATTGACACTTGCCTGTGCGCCTTGGCAACAAAGTTTATCCTCAATTTGCAAGCTGCAGATTATACTGAACCACCACTAGACAGCGGTGACATTATAAGAAATAACAAGCTAACCAGCTAAGCAGTGTTCTCCAGTATAAAGTAAGGTAATTGCCTACTTTTTCCTGTGGTACCTTAACGACTATCTGTCATCTATACTCCTTTTTGCAGCACAGACCTAATACTTTGTTGATTTTAACATCTTCCCTGGTTCTTATCACCTCTATAAACAGTCCTTGTTAACTCAAGAATGAATAGCCACCTTACAAAGTGTCTCATAATATACTGCACTATCCTTGTATGTCTTCAACATGACTTGCAAAAGAAGTGTGGACAAGTGTTTCCATCTCCCTTGGACCTCTACCACCACATTTCAATTCCCTCATGCTAAGCACTCCAACTGCATTATCATCTTCCTGGCATTAGTGGCTCTGGCTCAATGCAATAAAACTACACTAAGACTGCCTCAGGCTAAGACCTTCTACAAGTCACCATTTCTCCTCCACCTCTACCCACTCCCTGACTTGCTTTCTGCTGTTATCTGGTGATATTGAGTTGAACCCTGGTCCTAAAAGGGTGATAAATCAAACCACCTCTCTTCATGTCCTTACTGGTCCAGCATTAAAGGACTTAAGGACTTAAATAGCACAAATGAACATTCAAAGTATCAGGCATAAAATGGCTGAACTGGAAGAGTAGGTCAGACATTACAAACTGGCATCCTATGTATCACAGAAACCTGGCTAAAGCCCTCCATTCTTTCCCATGAAATCTCTCTACCTGGATTCACCTCCATAGGAGTGATTGACTCTCAAGAGGGGAAGTGGGGTGCTGATCTACACAAAGGCAGAGCCTGCATCCGCTTAACTCCATGGTATGAGTATTAACTCATCAATAGAACACCTATTTATCTCAATCACCCTCGGTCAAGTCAAACAGATTACTATAGGATGTGTCTACCTACTCCCTGAACCTTGCTTCCTCCTCCTACTCTGATTTCTTCACTAACTTGGACAAAATCCCCACAGAGATATTTTACTCAGCAGAGACTTTAATCTAGACTGGTTAGGTCCAAATAAAACTAACTACCTTGCCACACTCTCGGATACTAAACTAGAGCAAATAATTGATCAGCCCACCAGACTCAATCTGAAAACAGGCAACCATAGCCTGTTGAACTGGATGTTAACGAATAATATTCAAAGCATCGAGGCAGCAGGAGTTTTCCCTTATGCCCTAGTGACCAATCCCTGACCTTCTATGTCTGCAGGAATAACTCCTAAACCCCCATCCAAAATTATAAAAGCATGAGACCTTGCAAATGTCAATGCTGCTGCTTTTATACAGAGTCTTAACTCGGTTGACTGGATCCCATCACTACCCTTCCTGATAAAAATCAGGCATTAGAATATTTCATTGACACCTCCTCCATCCTTGACTCCATGCCCCTACAAGTTAAGAATAGCCGAAGGAAACCACTCCCTGGCTCTCTCAGGAGTTAAGACACCTAATGTACTCTCGTGATAGAGCTTGGAAAGCTTTCAAAAATCTGGACAAGCATCCAACTGGCTATCCTATCAATGGGGAGACTTGGGGAGTGTTTGGTATCCTTCATCTGGAAGGGTGAGGGGTGCTGGTGGGCAACAGAGCAATGAGTAGGGTGGTAGGCTGCAACAACTGTGCTGCACCAATCTTTCTAAAAATTGCCTGGAGGGTGGGGAGATGTTTAGTGTGCAACCACATAGGAAACTTAGAAAGGAGATTGAGTGAGGGTCTACAGGAGGAACTAAGACAGGCACGGCAGACTGGAGGAGGTTATAATCCAATACTGGAGGGAGGGAGGAGGGAGATGAGGAGGGCAATTTGAGCCAACAGTGGCGAGGAGAGGGCAGAAGAAGGAAGCAGAGACAGAGGGCCCAGTCCAAGAAGAACAGTGTCCGAGGAAACCAGGTCAGGGACAAAAGACAAATGGAAGGAGGAGGATTTAATCACAGGATTTAAGAATGCATGGGATAGACATAAAGGAATTCTGGAGGTCGGGGTAAGGGCAACAGACTTCTAGGAAAACATAAACTGAACTTACAAGCTCAAATGGGCAGACTGGGTGGACCATAGGCCCTTATCTGCCAACACTGTTTATGTATCTATGGAGTGGAAAGGAGGAATAGGCTACTATGAGGAGAGAGGAAGCGTCATTGGTGAAGGGTCTTCAGAAAATAGTTTTGCAGTACTAGAGGAAGGAGGAGGAAGGAGGTGATGAAATTAGAGGAGTAACTGGTAAATGCCGGACCATACTGGAGCGGGAGAAGTTCTGCTGGAGGAATTACAACAGGGGCAGAAGGGAAATACTGAGCAGGAGGAAAAGAGGAGCCAGGACTGAGAGATGGAGAGAATGGAAGCAAGCAGAGAGTAAGAGGGTGGAATCTTAGTGCTGGTAGACTCAATACTAAGAGGTGTCAGGTGGGTAGCAAGGGAGATGCATAGTCCATTTGGGTGGAGGCCATGCCAGGAATGACAACAGAAAGGATGGGACAATCTGTTCTTAAATATGCTAGAAGGGGTAGGGACAAGCCTCATTTGATTATACAGCTGGGGACGAAAGATCTGGCTGACAAGACGGTAGATGTAGTCCAGAGGAGGTTTGAGGAACTAGGACAATTATGTGAGGGGCAGGAAGATCAGTAACTTTTCCAGTGCCCAAGGCAAGCACAAGAAGAAAGCTGAGAATAGAGGAATTTAATGGATGGCTAAGAACCTGGTGTCAAGCTAAAGGGTATAGGCTGGTGGGGGTGGGACGGACCTGGGAGGACAGTAGTCTCTATGTCAAGGACAGACTACACTTGAGTGAGGAGGGAAATAAAGTGTTGAAAGAGGATGGCAGAGTACATAGAAAGCTGGGAATTTAAACTAGGAGCAGGTGTAGGTAGGCAAGAGACATGCAGAGACCACAGGTTGGGAAGCCACATGAGCTTACTCTGTAACAGTGACAAAAGACAAAGGCAAGTACTATGGTGATGCTAGTAAAGGAGGGAAGGATGCGGGGAAGGGTGGAAGGTGGTCACCCTTAATGCTAGGAGCCTTGGCAGGAAAACTGTAGACCTACAGGCGCATGGCAGAGGAGAGGTGGACATTGCAACCATCACAGAAACATGGGCCACCCAATACAATGACTGGGACCTGTCTGTACCAGGGTACAGGTTATTTCGTAGGGATAGGGTGATTGAGAAAGCAGGGGGTGGCACTATATGAGGGAAAGACTGAAGTGTGTAAGGAGGAAGGTAGCATGGAGTCACTTGGATGCAAATCCAGGATTCCAAGAATAGGACTCTCAGAATGGGAGTGGTATACAGGCCGCCCTCTCAGATGGAGGAATTAGACAGGGAACTAGCGGGACAGATCAGAAGGACCTGCAAGAAGGGTAGTGTGGTGATTGTGGGAGGCTTCAACATGCCAGGAGTGGACTGGAGTACCCCAACAACCAGGAATACGAGGGAACAGGTACTGCTGGATGCCTTCCAGGACAGTTTCCTGATGCAAATGGTCAGTGAACCAACAGGTTAGGGAATACCCATGACCTTGTGCTGGCAAATGGGGAGTTTGTGAGGGAACTTGGGTGGAAGAACCGTTGACAAGGAGTAACCATCACTCAGTATGGCTCACTTTGGATATGGGCAAGGAAGGAGTGGAATCTGGCACAAGGGTGCTGGACTTCAGGAGGGCCTACTTTGGGAAGATGGAGGAAGTGGCAAAGGGTACCTGACCAAAATTCACCCTAGCATGGGCACTAACCAGAGGTTGGTGCTCATAAAGCTGGGATAGCAGAGCAACCAGAACCTGCAGCAAGGCCCAGAGCAAGAAGGCTAAGGCTACAAAGCCAAGCTGGGTCAGCAAGGAGGTCATGGAAAAGGTAAGAAGGAAAAGAGCTGCCTTTAGGAGGTACAAGAAAACAGGGAGGTGGGGAGGACAGGGAGGAGTACCTGAAGGAATCAAAGGAGGTGACACAGGCAGTAAGGGGAGCCAAGGCATCTACTGACTCAGGCTGGCACAATGCATTAAGAAGGGTAAGAAGGACTTCTTTAGGTACATCAGGAGAAAAGTAACTGTAAGGACAACATAGAAAGGATTAGGAAGGAGGGGGTTGGGTGGAAGAGGGCGATAAGGCAGAAGCGCTAAATGATTACTTCTGCTCAGTATTTACTACAGAGAAGAGGGGTGATAACCAAGGGGGAATAATGGCAGAAACAGGGGGAGGGGATGACTGATGGGGAAATCATGGAGGGCAGAGTTCTGGAGGGTTTGAGGCACTAAGGGTGGACAAGACCCAGATGGCATCCACCCCAGGGTAATGAAGGAGCTGGCAGAGGTCCTTGCAGGACTTTTGCAGACCTATTTAATACCTCACTACATTCAAGGTGTGTGCCTCAGGACTGGAGGATGGCTCATGTGTGCCCCTCCACAAGAGTGGCCCCAATGATGAACTGGGTAACTACAGACCAGTGAGCCTCACATCCATCGTGGGTAAGTGGATGGAGACTATCCTGAAGGAGAGCTGGTGGCCCTCCTGGAGGCCAAAGGAATACAGGACAGCAGACAGCATAGCTTCATGTGTGGCAGATCCTGCCAAACCAACCTGGTGGAGTTCTATGACTGGGTAACTAGGCAATTGGACAGGGCCATGCAGTGGATGTCCTGTATCTGGACTTCAGTAAGGCATTCGACTCTGTGCTACATGGGAAGCTGGATGCAAGTTAGAAGGCACAGGGGCAGGTGCAAAGCTGGTGAGATGGGTAGGGAACTGGCTATAGGGAAGGCAACAGAGGGTGGAGGTGTGTGGGTGCTCTCATCCTCAAGGGTAGTGACAGTGGTGTTCCACAGGGCTCAGTGTTGAGACCAGTGTTGTTTGGGATATTCATTGCAGACATATCATTGGACATCAAGAGCAAGATCAGTCTGTTTGCTGACGATACCAAGATGGGAGCAGTAGGACGACCTAGGGGATGGCAGGGGTTGCAGGATGATCTGGAAAAGCTGGAAACCTGGTCAGACACCTGGAAACTGGGGTTTAATGCCAAAAGTGCAAGATGCTGCATGTTGGGGTGAAGAACCCAAGGGGAGTTACCAGCTGGGGAGTGCAGCTAGCCAAGACAGAGGTGGAGAAGGATCTGGGGATGCGATTACATGGTCAATGAACAACTCGGCACAATGTAGGGGCAGCTGCAACAGCCAACAAATGCTGGGTTGCATTGCAGGGGTATCTCCTCGAGGAGGGGAGGTGATTCTGCCACTGTATAGGTCAATAGTTAGACCACACCTGGAGTACTGCATGCAGTACTGACACCTGTATCTGAAGAGGGACATTAAGTTACTGAGAGTGCAGTGCAGGCGCAAAAATGATCAAGGGGCTGGGGACTTACCATATGAGAGGAGGCTGCAGGGCTGAACATGTACTCACTGGAGAAGAGGAGGGACAGGGGTACATGATTGAAACCTTAAGTACATGAAAGGAATAAACAAGACAGGTACAGAAGGGATGTTAAAAGTAAGGGTGAGGAGAGGCACTAGGGGCCATGATATGAGACTGGAGAGAGGAAGGTTCAGGAGGAGATGAGGAGACACTTTTTACACAGAGGGTGGTAGCTGGGTGGAATGCGTTACCAGCAGAAGTGGTATCCAGTAGAACAGTGGACTGCTTCAAAAGGGTCTGGGACATGACAAGGGGAGGTTCAATGGAGGAGAAGGGTTGGAGAGAGGAGCAGCTGCAGAATAAGGGTGCTAGCTGCACATTCAAGCAGTCTTGATAGACCTCTAGGCCTTTATCTACTGGCAAATTTCATATGTTCATAACAGGAATGCCTGCAAAGCAAAATCCAATAAGTCAAAGTGTGACTACCTCCATTCCTTGCAGGCAAAGAATCTTGCCAACCCAAAAGTTTCTGGTCCCAAGTCAACTCCTACTTAAGGGAAACGAATGTAACCTCCCTCAGTCTATGATCACTAAAGGCACTACACTATCAAACCCTTCAGAGATAGCTTCCAACATAAATCTCTTTTTCACGGCCCTGGCCAAATACAAAAACTGATCTGCCCAATATCCCAATGACCCTATGATCTCTAACCCTGACTACTCTCTACTCCTTCCATCTAAAACTCGCCACAATGCTAGAGGTCCTCAATCTTAACCCAGAAGCTCTCCAGGTTTCAATTCCTTGAGCCTAAATTCCTAGACTTGGAGAGCCTGCCATTGCTCACCCAGTATCACTTTTAATCAACAAATCCTTCCTCACACAGACTATACCAGACAAATGGAAGACTGAGATAGTTGTCCCTGTGCATAAAATTGATCCAACAAACCTAGTTGAGAACTATAGGCCTATCTCTATATTGTGTCCCTTGCAAAAATAGAGAAAAATCCTCTACAACCAGCTTAACTCTTTCCTAGAGCAGACAAATGCCATTACCACCCATCAACATGGCTTCCAGAAACTACATGGCACTCTATCAGCTCTCCTGCGGGTCACTACCAACATCTTTCAGGCTATGGATCATGATTATGCAACTGGGGTGACTTTCGTGGACCTAAGCAGCCTTTGACCCTCATCAGTCATCAACGTCTCCTAACGAAACTCCTTAAATTAGGGGCTCCAACAGCCTCCTCCCACTCATGACTAGCCAATTACTTGACCAATAGGTTACAATGCCAAATGATCTGGTGCTATGTCATCCCTATCTCCCATCACAGATAGCATCCCCTAGGTTCCATATTGGGTCCTCTCTTATTTTCTGTTTTATAAATGAGCTCCCCTAAACTGCGGAGGGCATCAATACTGCGATGCAGATGATGCTATACTCTACAGATCCTCTAAAGATATCTCCTCCCTCAACTACAACCTGGAGAGGGACTTCCAGCTGTTGGAGGCATGGTTTAAGGCTACCTTACTGGTGCTCAGTATAGAAAAATAAAACCATTCTATTCCACCATACCTCCTTTGACCTGTCTACCCATCCTCCATTGGTAGTTCAGACATCAACCGTGAGGCACTCGAAGGGTAAACTCCTTCAAATATCTTGGTGTAACCTTTGATGAACTCCTCTCTTTCAAAATACAAGCAGATAAAGTTATAAAATCCACTCATCAGAAGTTAGGCCTATTATACCGTACAGCCACCTACCTCACCACACTCCAGAAGGACCATTGCCTTTGCAGCTCTGCTCCTGGGTTCCTTTATATAGCTCCATTAATCATCACGGCAAAGCCCTCAATCATAAATAGACTTAACAAACATATTACAGGATAGCCTGATTTGTTGCTACTGCCCTAGCTCAAACCACCACTGTGATGTGCTTAACACCCTAGGCTGGCCTTCCTTCAAGCAAAATGGATTTCCCTTACTATGCACCATGAACAGACTCATCCACCTCCCCCAGCCTCTTCAATCTGCTCACTCTGAAACCCTTCACCAGGTCCCTTCGATTCTTCCACTATTCAATGCTAAGTCTACCTAAGACTCACTTTGCCATCAGTAAGAGATCCTTCTCATTTGCAGTCCCTCAGAAAAGGAATAGCCTCCCACAGGGTTTACTTTCCTGTACGTCTCTTCCTCAGTTTAAAAAACATTACAAGGAAATATTCTTTCCCCTCAATCTGTAACTGTAAATAACCTCTACTTTCATCGCTGGTCTTCTATCCCCACCACCTTACTCCCCCATCCTCTTGACCTAATTAGTTACCAGTCCTCAATCATTTCTAATGCCTCACCTCTTATGACTTCATTCTATACAATTGATCTGTAAATATGTACAGTATATACATAAGGCCTGCTCTAGGTACTTTAATTTAGCTGTTTCTTTGGATGATGCTGTATGTGCTTGTGAAGCTACAATTACCACTAACTAACTCCCAAAGCATAGCCTTTGAATGGTACATTATCCTATCAATGAATTATTACAGTCCAATATTAATAATTCCGATATATGGAATAATCCTTTGTTTTGTAAACTAGGCTATTACCTGTATTGATAGTTATATATTTAAATTATATTTCAATGTTCTGCACAGCTAGTAGAGTGTTATGCTTATGCAACTCGTTAGTTTGGTTTTGGCTGTTCATACTCTATTCCAGAGGAATTACCACCCTGTAGGGGCAATGAAAGGCAAGGAACTCTCAGAGAAGTTTTCACCCTAGAGGTGCCACGGGACAATTCCCATGGCTAAAGGTACCTTAGCAATCCCCTATGGAGAGAAGTGCTGCCTCTAGAGGAGGAGGGGAGGATGGTGGAGCAAGAAAAAGTGCTTCACAATGAAGCTGAGAAGGAACTGCTTATATAGCTCATGAAGTGGGAGTGGCTGGATGCTTGGCCATCGAACCCCAGGCAAAGCCTTTCCACTTCAATGTCCTGTGCAGCCAGTATAGTGTTATGCTTGTGCAACTGTGTTAGTTTGGTTTGGCCTTCTGCAATCTCTATTCCAGAGGAATTACCACCCTGTAGGGTATGAGAGGCAAGGAACCCTTGGAGAGGGTTCCACCACTAGAGGTGCCACGGGATGATTCTCATGGCTAAAGATACCTTAGGAATCCCCCAACAAATGTAGTACAATCATATCCCAAAGAATGAGGTGACATGAAGCTTATGAGCAAGCAGTAACTGTGATGTAGGAGCAGTAACTGTAACATAGCAGTAGAGAAGCATAGACAGTTTGATAACATAATGAGATGCTCAGTTTGATAATGTAATGAAATGCCCAGTTTGCATAGAATGATACTGATGGTTTGCACTGAGAATGAGGGATCCTCTAAGGAGAGAGGGAATGTCAGAACATCCTTCACCTCCGTCCAACAGTAGAACCTACCTAAGGAAACTAGGGATACTACTATGCTAACTAACAGTTATGACCTGAGCCAATGGAGGAGAGAAAAAAAACTATGAGGATGAAATCTCTGGGGATCAAGGCCTAGGTCACCTTCCCTCCAGGCGTGGGATAGTTTATTTAGTGACGGCTCTGCAGCTGCAATTTGAAAACCCAATTAAAGGGAGGTGGAATATATTCCCATTTGGAGAAGGCTCTCACTCAAACCCTTGAGCGGCAATGCCGTGGAAGGGTGCGAAAACTCTGCAACAATATGTGCAACCAAGGTGGAGGAGGAGAGCAATGACTGCTGAGGCACTCACCTGGCCTAACCGCCTCAAACTCAAACCAGGTGAACCAGAGGCAGTCGGAGGAGAATGCGGTGAAGGTGCCTTGCTAGGGAATCAACTAAAGTCAATGGACAACCATTATAGTGGAACACTAGAGCCAAAGGAGATCATCGTAACCACCCTTCACCACTAGACTTAAATTCTACACCAGGAGCTGCTGTCACATAGCAGGCAGCTAAAGCCAAGCTCAGGGTGAGGTCTTTCACAGCTATGGGCCAGGTGAGATGGATCCTGCCCCAAGTTGGATATGCTCAAGATGCAGACTAAATGCAGAGCGAGACCGTCAGCTGCAGGAACCCTGTGCCAGAATAGAATGGCTGGCATGCCCCAGAATTAAACTGAGAGCTGAGAAGCTGTCAAGCTGATTGAGCACTGGTGTGCTGACTGTAATGAGCAGTGAGTGCTGAGACCTTGCAAGGTTGAAAGCAGATTGAGTGCAGCAGACATCCCAAAGGCTGAAGTTGAGAGGATGCAGTAGGCATGAGCAATCAATTGTGTAAGCAAGCGTGGACCTGTATGTAGGTCAGTAAATAGAGTAGTAATAAGTGGACCTGCACATAGGTCTGCATAACATAGTAGCAATGAAACAGCACTGAATATTGGGGCAAGCCAGCCAGACATTTAAAAGCCAAATCAAGGTGACAAATACTCTGAGGATTTTCGCAGTGAAGGCAGGATTTAGAACAGAAATAATTAGCCATATGGGCCACTGACTCCCAAACACTTACCAGGCCCCGCCAGAGGACAAACAAAAAGTGATGGAAGGGCAGGGAACCACATGCAGATATTAAATCTAGTTTAACAGCCTCAGCAGGAGCTTTTAGCTGACCTCAGAGTAGAACAAGGTACAATAGCAATGTGAGTAAACAGAGTAGTAGCAGTAAGCAATTAGGCCTGTAGCAGCAGTAGTGAAATGATTGAATACACTGAGTTGTAACTGCAATGAACAAAATAAAAGGAGGCACACTGTTCTGAAAGCACTGTCACCAGGCAGTGCAATGAAACTGCTGCAAAGAGGTAATTAGAATGAGTTGAGAGAGCATGATTTGAGCTGCATAGCTAGGGTTCTGAGTAAGCCTGAGTCAGGTGAAAACAATTAAGTAAGCAACATGGAAGCAGCTATGATTGAGCTGAAACATGCAGATAATGGTTGCAGTTGCAGTACAAGTAATTTGAGAGTTGTGAGTAACTGAAAGCAAGTAGTAGGGAGCTCTAGGGCAATTTGCTTGGAGCTTAGAAACAAAGCCCCTAAAAAGACAAAACCAAAGACACACAAACACAGAAAACAGGGAACAAAGACAGAAGAAGCACACATAGCCAAAGGCAAAATACAAACCAGAAGTAGGAAAGAAACACAGAAATCCAGCAGACAAGCAGGAGCAGCAAGGGGTGGCCCAACCAGCTCAGAGGACAGACGGACAGAGCCTTTGGCTGCAAAGAAAAGTGCTTCACAATGAGGCTGAAAGGAACTGCTTATATAGCTCAGGAAGTGGAGTGGCTGGCTGCTTGGCCATCGAACTCAAGCAAAGCCTTTCCAATTCTGTACACAGGAACTTTAATTTGTCAATATCACTGTAATTACTATGTATTAATTATGGAATGCTTATGTTCCTGGTTGCCCCTGAAAAGGGACAATTTTGTCTCAGAGGGCTTACCTGGTCATCAAAGTTCAAATAAAATAAAAATAAAATAAATAAACACTGAGGCCACAGGTCAGAGATGTTTATTGCATCCCACTACAGTTATTCGCCCCCTTAGCACAGCATTATGCCATTATTGATTTTATATTACAGAAAACATCATGGCAGAAAAAAACTACAAAAGCACTTATTTTTATTTATTAATTAATTAATTTGTTTATTTATTTATTTATTTTACTGGAAGACCATTTGAGCTCAGAGCTCTTTACATAGGTTCCACGTCAGGACATTCAGTACAAAAGATAGGTGAAATTATACAAAGGATTGCAGAATTACAAAGGTAAACAAACAGGATTATATATCAAACACAGTACAGGTCACAGAAAAACAGACAATTTACAGTGCCTAACGGTGAAACCAGACAGTTGTCAGCAAACAAGAGGTTGTTTGGAGCATTGCTAAGTGCTAAAGAAAAAGAAAAAGGGAGTGAAGGGAGGAGCCCAAGTGCAATGTGCAAAAGGAGAGCATAATATCAGCAAAGTAGTAGGGATCGGAGGGAGGTGACTAGATTGGAGGCGGAGGGAGAAGGTGTTAGGTGTATGGGGGAGCAGGCAGGCCTACTCAGGGGACAGAGGGAAGGGTTGAGGTGGCAGGGGATGGAAGTAGTGATGGGGGTGGAAAAGTGGTGCTAGTGATGGCAGGCACATCGAGATTCATGTATCACAAGGAGCTTCAAATTTGTTTTGAAAGTACCCAGTGTGGGCAGGTGTAATATTCTCCTGGAGGGGTTGAACCACAGCGTGCACGGTATGCAAAGGACCTTTGTCCTTCAGATGTTCGACATTTTGGAGTTAGAAGGACTGGTGTTGGAGTTATGGGTGTGCGTGGATTATTGCTGGGAACCAGAAGTTGTTGGCCCTGGCAGTAGCTGACCAAGGCAGATCTTTTGGCCTGAAGGCAGGATTGATATTTTAGTCTGCCATTGAGCGTGAGCCAGTGTGCCCTGGCATAGAGATCACAGGTGTGAGTCAGTCGGTGTGCACCTAAGGTGAGCCAGCAGGCTTTGTTGAGTGCAGTTTTTATGCGCGAGAGCAGTATCCATGGCTGAACCATATATAGGCAGCCCGAAGTCCACCAGGGAACCCACAGAACTGTGAACAGCTATGCTGAGAGCTTCAGGGAGAGGCCGTGCTTGTGACGATAAAGTAGCCCTATGTGCTTGTTGATAGCTTTGGCCATGTTGTCAATGTGGAGAGTATAGACAGCAAGTTGTCAATAGTGATACCAAGGTATTTAAAGTGTTGAACAGGTTCAAGGGAAACCCCGCCACTATTGCATATTGATAGTGAGTAGTTTTTGTGTTTGTTTAGAGAGCTGGAAATAGCATGGCTTTTGTTTTCTTGTAGTTCATTATCAATTTATGATCTCTGAACCACGCCTCTACACTGGTGAAGTTGCTCTGTAGGTGCTGCTCAAGAGCACTGGGGTCTGAGCCATTTGAGAAGAACAACCACATCATCCGCATTAAGGAGGATGCAGCCTTGTCTGGCTTGGGGAAGGCAACTCAAGAATAAGCTGAATAGGAGGGACCCAGTACGACCCCTGAGGAACACCTGAGCAGACAGGTTTGCTGTCTGAGAGGACAGTACCTATCCTGACTTGCTGGGAGCAGAAGTTCAGGTAACTGGGAACCATGCAACCGCCTCAGGGGCAAGGCCTGTAGCAGGAGTTGGTTGACTTGGAGGGCATGATTGACCGTGGTCGGAGGCCTTTGTTAGATCAATATAGATTGCCTCACAAGCTGTCCAAGATCGAGAGATTTATGGATGAAGGCCTTGAATTCCAGGAGGGCTGTAGTGGTGCTGTGCCTGCCCTAATGCCATGCTGCTCAGGGCATAGGAGCTTATGTTTGCCCAGGTATTCGACAAGTTGGTCCATGACAATACATTCCAGGGACTTCGAGGTGGTGGAAGTATAGAGATGGGTCTATAGTTCTCAGGCATGGCCGATCCCGCTCTTGTACACAGGATAACTACTGCAGCTTTCCATTTTTAGGGAATACTGCGAACCGGAGTGATAGGTTGAGGATATGGGTAAGGGAGACAGGATTTCTTCCAGAGAGAGCGATTAGTTTCAGATCGAGGTTATCTCCACTGTATCTCCCTTACCGAGCACCTTACACAGGTATTTCCTGGCTTCCTGATAGTAATAATCTTGAAGCAAAAGGGGGATGCACTGGGGTCTGTGAAGGAGCAGCAGGGTTGGTGGGGGAAGTCAGTAGGGAGGACATTACGAGGTCGGTGAAAGCAAGGTTGAAGGTATTGGCTATAGATTTAGGATCAAGGATGGGGATCCATCAATGCTGAGCATGATGGGGGCCATTTTGGGCTCATGTCCTGTGACCTCTTTTAGGTTTGCCCAGAATTTATGACCATCATCCCAGCTCTTGGCTAGGGGCCTCCTTGTAGTCCTGGTACAGTTATTCCTGTCCGTTTGTAATTCAGGATGTCAGACTGCTTCACTGTGGCCCTGGCTACATGCCAGAGATGGTCTCTATTTTCATAAGTTCAAGGGTGTCTGGGCTCATCCAGGGGTTGAAATGGGCTTTGATTTTACACTTTTGAAGGGTGCATGAGTGTCTAGATCATATTGAATAGGAGGATGAAATGTCGAGTGTCAGAAGCCCCAAACATTGCTGACCAGTCAACGCTGAGGAGATCGGCTTTAAAGCAGCCCATGTGACCAGGGTTGAGGACCTCTTGGTGACTGTTCTTAAAGGGGTTTGGTGAAATTATTAGCCAAACTGAACATGACAGGGAGTGGTCACTGATGACATCTGGGAGGACAGAGGTGTTGGAAATATGCTCAGGTCGATCTGTGAGTGCCCAGTCAAGCAGAGTACTAGTGTTCATTCTGTAATTGGTCCTAGTGGGAGCTTCAATGAGTTGTGTAAAGTGGACAGCCTGAATTGCATCTTTGAAGTGGTTAGCTTCAGGGGCAAGCCAATTAATATTGAAATCACCAAGAAGTATAACCTCAGAACTTAGAGTCAGACTTCCAAGGCAGTCTATGATGGCTTGGAAACCTTGAACCGAGTTCTTTGGTGGGATGTAGACTGATAACAGTGTAATTGTTTTGTTATGGGCCCCAAGAAGGACTTTTAATGGCAAGAGCCTGGGAGAATGGCCCTAGGCTGGATAAATTTAGGACTATGCCCTGTAAGCTATCCTTAATGTAGCGTGCACAGCCACCACTTCTTTTAGATACTCGATCTTGCCTAAAATTGTGTAACCCAGTAGACTGATGGCACCATCTGGGATCCTGGGGAGAGCCATGTCTGATAACTGACAGCACATCAGGATTATGGAGGGCTACCCAGGCTTGTAGATTGTCAAACTTTGCTGCCAGGCTGTGGATGTTTAGGGATGCAAAGGTTAACGTGCCTGGTTTCTGGGCAACCGTATCCTGATTTTGAGGGGGCCAGATTTGGGTGGATGTTGCCTGAGAGAAGTAGCAACAGGAGGGCTAGTCTAACCAAGTAACTTTTAAAGTATTTGGTGTTAGCTTTGTGCTGCCTTCTTGAGTTTATTTTGATGGCATGCTTGTCGGAGAGCGAGGGCAGTCTGAGCAGGAATGTGGGAGGAGGAAGCCATGGCTGGGTGAGCTGAGTTCTGGACCAGGCGTGCCAGGCTGTGTTGTCAGGCCTGCAAGTGGCAAGTAGGTCGAGTCAAGCACCGACGTTATGGTGCAGTAAGTATTGCCATAGTTATGCTCAGTGATAAGGAGGGTAGGAGGTTTAGGGTCATTGCTGGCTGCCCTGAGAGCATACATAGAGTGGTCAGAAGAATATAAAAGGCACTAATCTGATTACTGAAGTCATGATTGGTGGGGAGTCTAAAATTAATACTACTCTAGAAAAATGCAAGGACTAAAGGGCTAATAAAGATAAGGCAGCAGCAATGTTTGTTAAATTTCAGCACGGAGAGGATCACCCTTTAGAAGTTGCAGGAAAGGAGAGTCCCTTAAGAAGTTGCTGTAATTGACTAGTATGAGGCCTCAGGGGCGGGATCACTGGGGAAGTGTATTTAATAAAGGAGGAGAGGAAGGTGGGGTTGAGGGTGAAAAAATTGTCCAGACAGTAGTACAGCAAGGCAGTGACCGAGCTGTGATTTGAAAAAGGTGCCTTGGGAGCTTGCTTTCTCAATGGAGATCTGGAGCATCCAATCAGGAAGTGGCCACAGTCCCCAGGAGCCAGTCCAATTACAGGGATTGAAGCCCTGCAGCTCTGAGCTGACTGATCATACTTGCTTCCTTGGTCAGGGGTGGTGGGCTGGATGCAGAGGTCCGACAGCTGGTAGTAGCTTGGGGCCACTCAGCTGAAGTGGAGAGCCTGATTTGGGCTTGTGGCTAAAAGACAAAGACAAACCTCAAGTAAATTGGTAGGAGGGCCCTGGGCAATTTAGTGCTCAGGGCAGAAGCAGGTGCAAATAGCGAGAGAGAAAGGGTCCTGCAGAGGTCTGGTCAAAGGTGCCACGTGGGAATTTAGCAAAACAAAAGGCTGGTTCAGGAGGTTGATTGGGGGATGCCCTTGAATGTGACCAGGAACAGCTGGAAGGAGGCATGTGGTGGTGAGGATTCAGGGTAGTCTGAAATGGAGAGAAGATGGCCAAAACTGGCAGGCAATATTTACAGAATATGCTGGTTCAGGAGGGTGTCAGGAGAGGAATCGGGGTCCAGTAGCTGGCAGAGAAACAGTGTGGGGAACAGCAAAAAGAAATGCAAAAGGGAAAAGCAAGTGAAAGAGGGAACAAAGAAGGCAGTCTGAGGAGAAATGAGAGCAACCGTAATGGGAAAAGAGGTGTCAGAAAACAGCAGGCAGTTGTTCAAACTATTCTACTATATTGGGCAATTAGTTCAGTTTTTAATAAACACAGATGCAGACTAAAGAAAATGTTCTGCTTATCTGCTATGTGAATATATTTTAAAAAGTGTTCTTGGAATCTGAAAAATTCAATTAAGGAATCCTGATAAAATACACTGAAATGACAAAAGTATACCCTTGTAATAATGTGACTAAAAATTACCAGATAAAATCAGCTGGACCTTGGATAAAAGGATTTTGTTAGAAAAGTGTTCAACATAAGGTTAATTCGCCCTTATATCCTGAATAGTAAATCTAGATACAAACCGAGGCCAGAGGCACAAAGGCTCTAGGAGGCTTACATGGCCGCTAAGCAAAGTGTGTAGGCACTTTCACGCCAAAGTCATGGAAATCCGCTGGATGCCTATCCACATGACACACTACACACTGTATGGAAGTGAAGTGCTGACATGTCTGTGCTGCATGCCAGAGAACTTCTGATGTCGGCATTCACTGACATACTGCACAGTTTGTGCATGCAAAGGTCAGTCTACAGCACAGGATAGGCATCTGCACATGTTGATCACAGGGTCCAAAACTATGCCAGCAGTAGACAACAGTAGCAATGGGACATGCCATACACAACAATGCAAAGCATACACAAGCACCAACAATCACAATACAGGAAGGCACACAAACAGCATTACAGTAACTACAGACACGGCCAACTAGTATTAAATATATAATGCTTATTGCTGAATAACACAGCGTAATAAGTGTATATACAATTTCACTGGGAAGTGGCACACCCTGGACCCACTGTTGCCTGCATGGCACACTGTGAGAATGTGTGGTCAATGGCCATCATTTGTTGTCCCAGTTCCCAAGATGCAGCATACCTGAAGCACATTATTGCTAGCATACCACCCTGTGCAAGTTTCAGGTCCTGTCCCACAACACATATCCACCCCACCTAAGCTTGCAATCCAGTCCATGCTGCCTCCTCTCCTATTAATCATCCCAGTCCGTGGACCCCATGCCAGCCTGACACTGCACTTTCCTAAATTTTCCTCTCCTCTTTTTTCCTTTTGGCAGCATTCCTCTCTCCTGGCTGCAAATCCCAGGCCCATACACATCTGAGGGCCACGGTATCCACATGGTACACAGTATATTGCCCTGTAATGACATTCAGAGAGACACCTCAGTTTCACTCAACAATATTAGTGATGTATATAGTACCACAACACTCAACAGTACTAGTAACACATATATGTACCACAGCAGTGTACCCATACCTACTTACAGTTATTGGCTCCACCATATAGCAATAGTTGCCCACCTCATCCCTGTATCTACAGGCTCATGAATGAGGGTGTCTGGGGTGAATGGGTCACCAGCAAGGGCTGGGTCTTAGTCTGGTGTTTTTTGCATCCTATCTTTCACATTCCCATCTTTCAGTGGCAACATGCCCCCTCCTATATGTAGCACATGTACTGGATGTGGCCTGCTTTTACAGGGCAGCCATCACAAATGGCGCCCTACCAGGGATAGCAGGGTACTACCTGATGGAGATCATTTCCACCCCATGGCCTAGCTGTGTCTCAACACTACTGTCGCTATGAAAATGATCACCAAATAATCCCATCCTCCACACCCACACCAAATGTGTGATGGGACAGTCGCTGGTCAACAATTGATGCACTGTGTCATATTATTGTATGTCTTGAAGGCATAATCCCAGGCATACAGTGACCTTTCACACCCTGTTGTTAGGATATGGTATACAATCTACAACCCTGCAGACATAGTGGACTGGAAGTTTGTCAGATATAAGCATCCCAATGCCTGTCTTGAAAGTATGGTTGCTGCAACAAAACAAACTCTACCTGCTCAGTTCACATTGGCCTATTACCAGCCAAATGAGTGTTGGTTGGTTGTCAAACGCCCCTCTGATTGGAGGGTGGTGTTTTACACTTTAAGTAGCATTCATAGTCATTATACACTTATAGATACAGACTGTTAACTGATTAGTATACCATGAACAGGCCTTGACATCACCACTTATGTGCTTATAGGGGTATGCCATCAGCAAGAATGTAAAAACTTTACAGCGATGTTGTTGACAGCAACAACAATGACAGATCACTGTAAAGTCCACTTGAGACCCCAGCATGGCTTACCCAGGTCTTGCACCCCTCCTGAATCAGCTCTGACTCGGAGTTGATTATAATCAAATACAGGGGGGCGGGGGCAGAGCCCCCCACATCGGTGGTGTGGGGTGTAATGCCTCCCACAAAAACAACCTTTGCCTGATGGCTTTATGCCAACTGCAATTGCAGTCAGCATAAACCCGTCAATGTAGTAACGCTAGTCAGCACATTTTTGTCGACCAGCTGCTGTGGAACCCTTACAGGGTGATAACGGAGGTCTCACTGTACAGTTCACAGAGGCACTCAGGGCTGGGCAGGCTGCAACAGAATGACCTCACGCCTATCTGTCTGATGGGACTTCAACCCTTATCTGAGACCCACCTCAAATTGGAGGAGTACCATGACCCATACAATAAGTTCTGAACCCTGTTAGGTACAATGTAAGTACATTTTTAATCACATGGGTGCAGTGTGCATAATTTGTGGAACACATACAAACAGAGGAGAAAGAAGTAAGTACCTCAGCTGGAACACAGACTGCTATAGTGCTGTTGACTGTGTAGAATGTGTGATACTGTACACACACAACCTGATAGGCAGGCATACTGCTTATTTATAGCTGCAATCTCCCATTGTGTCTGAAAGCCTAACAACAACAGGAAGGCAGAACATACCTTCACTATGGAGACTGTGTAGGAGGAGGCAAGACCCTTTTATTACTGTCCCCACTGTGTACCCAGTTCATGCTTCCTGTTCTATTCTAAGTACCCCCACTGACCTTTGTCATGATAATAAAATGTATTTTACACTATTTACTTGCTGCAGATCTAGTTCATGTCCATCATACAGTATGCAGTTCTGTGGCCCACTGATGTGTGTGTGTGTGTGTGTGTGTGTGTGTGTGTGTGTGTGTGTGTCTGTGTGTCTGTGTGTCTTGTGTGTGACATGGTATGGATGACCTGTTGTTTATAGGGTGCATTAACTGGATTGCTTGTGTGAGGGTGCCTTCAGTTCACCGGTCAGTCAGTGGCACTGTGCTAGGGATTGTGTTAGCTATTCCAGTGCATGGGTGCCCAGTGTTCTTTGACGTGTGTCAGTTGCTAGTGCTGCACATCTGTAAAGAAGGTTGGGGGTCTCTGATGTGCATATTACATACTGCAGTGGTTGTACTACTACACAAGATGCATACTGCACATGTTATCCAGACTGTCATCCTCTTCATCACAGGACTGCTCCCTACATGTGTCATCAAAGTGTCCTACCAGATTAGGGTCCAGAACAACACTCTTACAGCCTCCATGGGTGTTCACACACCCAGTTCTAAGTGACAGCACTTATTTTACACTGTCAGGGTTGTTGCACCACCAATGCTGAGAAGGGGACCCTAGCAGACCCATTCACAGAGATCAGTGATCATCATACAGTGTGGTTCAACATAAGAACAGCTGCAGAATCCAACCATACAATGACGAGAGTCCTGGACTTCAGAAGGGCTGATTTTATAAAGATAGGTGAATGCCTCAGGAATGACCTGGCAGGGGAAGATGACCAGGGTGGGGTGGGGGTGGAGGAACAGTGGACCAAACTAAAAGAGAACATAGTGAAGGCAACAAACCTCTGTGTCAAGCAAGTAAGAAAAAGCAAAAGGAAGGAGACAGCTATGGTTCTCAGGAGAGGTGGCAGGAAAGGTAAAGGCTAAAGGAGTAGCATTTAGAAATATAAGGACTTAGATAATAGATTAAGAAGAAATGACTCACGCTGCTGGCACTCTGAAGAAACAATGTTTTGGCCAGCAAGCCATGGAGGGATCAACAGAAAAATGATGTGCAACGGCAAAGGCAGATTTTATAATGAGTACCCTGACAGGAAAAAAGAGGTCAGACACGGAATGGTATTTCACTTCTACTTTCATTGCTACTCACTGCTCCGTGTTTCGGTTCCATTCCCCTGTTGCCCTATTATAAAGAAAAGATCCTGAGGTGTCTAAAGAAAGAGAGAGAGAGAGCAGTATTAGCAATGAAAAAGAGGAGCATGCCCGCTCCTCATTCTCTCTCGCTAAAGGTGGTGTTGCAGTTGGGGCGGGCAGCATTTAGTTTTACTTTCAGCCACCTGCCAGAGGAGGAAAAAAAAGATAAAGTGCTTTGACGGTTTGCTCGGCTCACACAGTAAGTGAACGAACCTTGTATAGAAAGGCACTTTGCTTTTCTAAAACTGAGAGGCTGCAAATAAATATTTAAATAGGAGCATGTTAGCTCCTTTCAGGTCCCAAGTCTACTCTGTCACAACAGAGAAGGGAGCATCTTGGCTGAAACATTTTCTTGTAATTTCAGCCCCGCTCCTAGCACTCCTGCACTTTGGCCTTCTCCTGATGTGCTGCTATGTAAAATGCAGTGCTTGGTATGTCGGAAGGCAGAAGAGAAAGCGAACACTAGAAGGGGTCCCCTTCTCCTGTAGGTAAATTAATTAAGGAGAATGAGGTCCAAAGGAAACAAGTGAGGGTTAAGAAAGCCCTAATGTAGAGACAGGGCGAAATGAAATGTTTACCATCGGGCTGAAATTTCAGCTGTCGGAAAAAAGGAAAAATCATTATAGTGTATGGTGGAGACGTTGTTCTCCACGAAATCCATCGTTACCGAAACCTTGTAGTCACACACTAGTGACATTCGCAGTGCAGCAGAATGAGATTTTTCTACTGCACTGCGAACGTCACACTGTGTCCTCGAGCAGCATTTGACAGTTAGGGCTCCTCCATAGACAGGACACATAGCGAAAGCAGCTATGTCGGCAGCGGCAGTACTAATGTTTAGCGTTAAAATGTTCAAAATGTAAAGTTCTTAAACAGTTAAAATGTCAAGCGTGAAAACGTTCAAAATGTAAAGTTCTCTTTTCCTTCTAGTAACCCAGTAAAAATGTTTTGAAGCAGAAACATGCTGTACTGATTTTTTTCGAAAAAGCGGCGTTTCCACCATACGCTATAGAAAAATGCATGAGGAACAGTTGACAACAAGGCATCTTTCACCTCGTTGGCACTATGATTACGGATTACCTCTCGAGCTGCGCCTTGAGGTAATCCGCCATCATAGTGCCAACTCGGTGAAAGAATAGCCTCTGTTGTCAACTGTTTCTATACACTATCCTATATATTGATCACCCAGTGCCCAGAAGAAGGGCTTAATACTATCATTGGGTATCCATGCTGCTATGAGAAATAAAGACAACAAAGCTGGAGGCTGTATTAAATAAATGCAAACATACCTGTGGGGAGGCCCTCTATTTACTGTGTGTATTGTTACTATAGGGCTGGCAGCTCACAAATGAACTGCTTATAAAGAAATGTTTAGCAGTGAGGTCACTGCTCAGGGAGGAGCTAGTGGCAATTAGCTCCTAAGGGTAGAAAATCTGTTTTAACATGAATATAAAGGATTTCTTTTGTTACAGTGTGAACCCTCATTGCTTTGGCTTAGAAATATCCCTTTTGTTTTTCTGTATAGGCTGGGTTATGAGCCACTGAGAGGTACTTTTTAGTTAAGGGGCAATTATGGGTAGATCTTAGATCCATGATGTAATTTAGACAAATGTATAAAAGATTGCCACTAGGGGCTTATAATAAATAGGGAGTCAGAGCTGACTGCCAGAGGTAGTGGACCTCTGGCGCTCACACAACCACATGAAGCAGGTGAGGAGACAGCCTGGTGGCACTGCTAGGCAGAGCAGTGGCCCCTACTAAGCATATTTCAGCTGTTTATTGTTTTGTTGATATATTGAAATTTAATGAATTAACCTTATTTTTCTGATTTCAGCTTTTCAGAGAAAATAAAATGATAAGTGCCTTACTGGTGCTTTTTATGCACTGAGTTCTGGGTCTTCCTGGTTTGTTATTCTGTCTACCCCAGCCCTGTTTACAGCATGCACATGTTCAAATGAAAGCCAGTTGCCAAGGTCCACAAGTGCATACCATGTCAAACGGGCGACTGCAGAATGACGACTCCACGATGACGCGGTGCTGAACCCACAATGTGAACACTTTCAGAAAATACTTTTCTTGCGGGGTTTTGACCTCCTTTGCCCCCCACACGCCCCTTATTTTATATTCCAACTCTGGGTGGGGACACCACTTGAGGATGAGGGCAACCGTGGGTTGCCCAAAAGTGTCGGAGCTGTGATTCTGTTGCAGTTGTCACATGTCACCATTCCACAGTCGCCATTTTGACCGGCTACCCTTGGGAGAGCAGGGTTGCTTACATGATAACCACAAGCTGTGAACCTGGAAACCCAGCAGACCTGGGTTTGAAACACACTACTACCACCTGCATACTGTGTGACCCTGAGCAAGTCACCAAGCGTCCCTGTGCTCCTGGAATTCATCTGGAAATGAGCTTCGGCTCAGTGTGCCATTCCAGCTAAATATTGTTAAAAAACCTAGCTCGGCTATCCACAGATATATCTGTCTTGTTCTGCAAATACAGTAGTATGGTGGGGTCAAGTCACGAGAGCCAGCATCTCAAGGCGGGGCCATAAAAATGGAAAATGTCCTTAGCACCCATACATGGCACATCCTGTCCCCTGGTCTACCGCTTCACTGCCTCCTGATGAATGACAGCTGTTGTGGATATATCCCCACCCTGACCCAGCCTTAGGAGCAAACCAAGTCACTGTGGAGGGCTGGTGGTGTTAGACTGGTAGTGTGAAGGGTCATGGGGTACTGCACCTCCTGAATGAGTCAGAGCCAGGGAAGGTAGTCAGGAAACAAAGTAAAGATGAAAAGAACAAGTATCTGTAAATATCCAAAACTTGATGGCTACAACTGCAGTACTGACTGTCTTCACTCTGCACAGCAGGACAAAGGAAACACCAAGCCAACACCGAGCACTTTGGCTAAGCGTGGTCCACAAGGATAACGTGAAAGCGAAATGGGGCAGTCAGGTGGCTGGAGCAGGGTGCTTACATTCATTGGCATACATAATGGTTGCATGTTGAAGAAGAGGAATTAGAATTTATGCACCACTTTCATACACGCTTATTCAAAGTGCTTTGCAACCAATGAGACACATCTCTCAACCTTTGTCACTGAAATGAGGGATATGGACACTCAAACTGAGGGACACTGACTCTCATAATGTGGACACATCCTCAAACATGGAGATACAAGTTCAGAACACTGTGAAACCACTGCTTTTATTTGTACAAAGTTGATTTTTATTTAGCATTTTAGAATATTATAAATTTCTGCTTTAAAGTCTGAATTTACAGCACATTCTCCGTGCGTGCAGCACCTTTTCCATGAGGGACAGAGGAGGGACAGGGCAATTCTGAGGGGTAAAATGAGGGACACTTCAGAGGTATGCAATGAGATATTGGTTTTGAAGTTACTGTATATGTGTAGTTGCAGCAATTTTGCACATAAACACCCACACAACCTTTGGACAATTGCATGAACCGGTTTTATGGGAAGGAATGGTGGCCAGAACACCAGGAGAGTGCCTTACTCTCACGAAAACTGCCTTGGTTCTTTTATTTCCACCTGGACACCCACCAGGATAGCACCAATGATGGGCAGAAGGGACTTTGGTTTAACATCTCATCTAAAAGATGGTACACCCTGAAAGTACAACACCCACCTAGTACTGCCTTTGGGTGCCAGTGTTAATGGTATGAGCCTAATCTGATGTGGATCAATGACCCATGATCTTCTGACCTAGCGATAGATGTGCTACCAACTGAGCCATGCTGGAACCTGCAGGTAGGCACCCACCACTATCAATGCCAAAACACTTGTCCTAGCGTGCCTGCTTGGAGAAAGGTGGGGAAGGCTGCTGCAGCAGGGGTCTGTATATATCATTGATTCTTAACTGCAGATCAGTGATTCTGATCATCATTGTTAGCAAACTAATAAAGTTGACTGTGCAGACCTGTTCACAAGAAACAAGAGTGTTGTGATGAGAGGGCATGGGTGGAGACAGGTCAGGGAAGGTTTAAGAAGAACACAAGGAAGTTCTTCAGTGACAGGATAGTGGACCAGTGGAATAGATAATTTAAAGAGTGGTCATGGCATAGACTACAAATGTATTCAATGTCGAGTAGTACAGATAGAGGGCTTGATGATACAAAGGGTGAGAAGAGGGGGCAGTACCAGAGGGTGGCAAAGGAGCAAGCGGGAGCACCATGGACTCGATCAGTTCCATAGATCTTGCAGTAGGTCCTGGGGATAGTAGATAGATATTCTGTGTATACTAGATGAACCTCTGGTCTTTCTCTATTGTCACTATCTAATCTTCTATGTTATTATCACAATCACTGATCAGATATTAGAAAACAGGTTTTGAAAAAAGTGCTTTCTGTAAACTCACTTTCTGGCCTATTGTTCATTCTGCTGTGTTCTATTGATAGATTTAGGGAAGGGCCTGATTCTAAATTGGGACCTGATTTGCCAAGTACTGACCTCAGACTACGTCATCATTAAGAAGAGAGACTAGAAAAGTATTCAGTTGCTTACAGACTGAGCCTGAATGGTTCCCTATTATCATAGCAGAGCTCTTTTGTGTATATACATTCTGCAGTTCCCAAGGAGAAGAGCTGCAGAAGTGGAGGACTAAGGCCATCCTGGGGACCCATTAAATCAATGAGACCCAGGATGACCTCCCCACCAAGAGCTGCAGAATATGCATATTGTATAAACATAAAACATTGCACAATGGTGTGGGAGCATGGCATGGCATGTGAGTGGTTCTTGGAATATATTTAATACAGCTGTGGACTGGCTGTACACCAGCACTATAACTACAAACATTCTAACCTACTTCCACCCAGATATGACCATTCAGAGTACCCTAAAACCCTTCTTAACTGTATTTTCCTGAGACTTGCTGTGAAGTCAGAGGGACCCAGCATTTCACACCTGCCCATTGCCTCAGAGTTCTTAATCCCTATTTCTGACTATTTTATAAATATTTTGTATTTTATGTATTTATTAATTTGTCACCATTTGTTTGCCTTTATTACATGCATCAGTAAAGTATTTGGGAATATTATCTAAATGAAAGATGCTATATAAATAAAACTGTATTAGGGCGCATAGTGTCCAAGAAGAAGTGTATCATGCATCCATGCAGGGACATGGGTTCAGGAGCAGACTTGGGCATTTGCAGACAGGTGGCCTGGCCTGGGAAGAGTGCAGTCTCTTGCAGAGCATCCCAGAGATGGTTGCGAATGCTCTCCACCACTGCAACCCCAAAAGCTGGCTGCAAAGCCTCTCCCACACAAGAGGTAGGTTTTACACTGACGCCACAGAGGAAAACTAGATGGGGCTGTGAATGATGCCATATGGAATGGATGGGTGGAGAGAGGTTAATAGAGGGATTACTTGCCCTGCCACCAGTCAAGTGATGTCTGCTACTGTTGAGTCCCACACTATGCAGCCCTCCAGCTGATCAGATGGGACCTCCAACTGAGTACGGACATCTTGTCATGGGAGGTGGTGTATGCCATGGGTTACTGAAGCCAGCAGATTAGTTGTGTTGAGGCCAGAGAGGTGCCAAATGGATAAGGTGATGGCAGCAGGAAAATGAAAACAAATGACAAAAACTAAAACTGTATTGTATTACATTATTAACTAATTGTACATGTAGTTCTTTTGCCAATGCAAGATGAGACCACATTTGATCAAAATATGCCTTTTCTGCCACACAGTGCTTCTTTTTCTTTGTTCAGGCATTTGACCAACAATGCAATTATTATCTGGAAGAAGATGGTGCAGTTATCAGTTCCAAAAGTAATAAACCTGCTAGATGACCCATTAAGAGTGCCTCCATATAGTAGAACTAATACCTAAAATTTGAAATTCTTGATATTTATGAAGTGGACAAGTTTATGATTTTCCTCAACCAAAATCACTTCAGATCAGCATAGTTGTAGTGAAACACAGGAGTCCATCATATAGAGGTTGACGGCAGATAAGGACCGCAAAGGCCCATCCAGTCTGCCCATTTTTTCTACCTTATAAATGTGCCATCGGCCTTTGCTCTGTCAGTGTCCTATCTATTCATACACATCTGTATTGCTCCCTTTATGCCTATCCCATGCCTGTTTGAAGCCCTGCACTGTATTCATAGCCACCACTTCCTGAGGTAGGCCGTTCCATGCATCCACCACTTTTCTGTGAAAAATAATTTCCTCACATTCCCCATAATCGCTTCACTCTAATCTCATGCTGTGTCCTCTTGTTCTGCTATTTTCTTATATTTAAACATGTTAGTCTCATTCACCTTGTTAATGCCCTTAAGGTGTTTGAATGTTTCGATCATATCACCTCTCGCTCTCCTTTGCTCAAGGGTATACATATTGAGCTCCATTAATCTGTCCTCATATATCTTCTGATGCAGTCCCTGCACCATTTTGGTTGCCCTCTCTGGACTGCCTCAATTTGGTTAATGTCCTTGTGAAGGTATGGCCTCCAGTACTGCACGCAGTACTCAGATGAGGCCTAACCAGTGTCTTGTAAAGAAGGATTATTACCTCCTCTCTTACGACTTGTGATACCCCTACTAATACACCCTAACATCCCCTAGCCTTACCTACTGCTTTAGAGGTCTGCTTGGATGATTTCAGGTCATCGGTGATGATGATGCCCAAGTCTCTTTCTTCCTTTGTGACTGCCAGCAACTCCCTCCCAGCCTATAGGTGGCTTCAGGGTTTCTCTTCCTATGTGCATGATCTTGCACTTCTTGCATTAAATCCCAGTTGCCACTCTTCTGACCATTTTGCTAGTTTATCCAGATCTCTTCTCATTCTGCCCACCCCATCTGGATCATCTACTCTGTTGCAGATCTTGGTGTCATCTACAAACAGACAAGCCTTACCCTCTAGTCCATCTGCAATGTCACTAATGAAGATATTGAAGAGGACTGGCCCCAGGACTGATCCCTGTAGTTCCCCACTTGTGAGTTGCATCTCTTCCGACTGTATACCATTTACCACCACTCTGTTTTCTGCCCGTCAACCAGTTTGCTACCCAGTTGACCAACTTCTGATCCACCCGAGCCTACTCAGCTTATTGATCAATCTTCTATGTGGAACAGTGTGAAAGCTTTGCTGAAGTCAAGGTAGGCAACATCAACTGCTCCCCTTGGTCCACCACTCTGGTCACCCAGTCAAAGAAATCTATGAGATTAGTTTGACAGGACCTTCCTATTGTAAACCCATGCTGTCTTGGATCCTGCGCCCTATGGATTCCAGGTGTTGCACAATCCTTTCCTTAAAGTGCCTCCATAATCTTGCCCATTACTGAGGTAAGACTGACTAGTCTGTGGTTAGCTGCCTCCTCCCTGCTACCACTGTTGTGGAGCGGGATCACATAAACCCTTCTCCAGTCTACTGGGACCTCTCCTGTGCTCAGAGACTCACTAAACAGTTCTGCTAATGGCTCTGCTAGTTCCACCCTTAGCTCCTTAAGTACCCTGGGATGTATGCCATCAGGTCCCATTGCCTTGTCCACCCTGAGCTTAGTGAGGCTCTTGTAGGACCCTTTCTTTTGTGAGGGACTGGTGCTCACCTCCTCCCCCGTGTCCATGGTGCTGAGCTGTGGGCCCTGCCCTACCTTCTCTTCAGTAAATACTGAGCAAAAGTATCTACTGTATTTAGGATAGATGCTTTTACAGGGTCCTCTCCTCCATGCCCCTTTTCTCCTTTGAGCTTAGCAATACCCCTCTGGACTTTCTCCTTTCACTAATGTATCTATGAACCCCTCATCCCTGCTTTTTCACTAAAATGACAGGTGGCATGCTGTTAGCGTTGGCAGCAATACCTGAGTGGGGACCTGGGTTCGGGAGGATGAGGTTACCTGGCACAAGGGACCTAGGTTTGGCTACTCTGCACAGGGGCACCCAAGTAAATCCAACTACAGGAAGCAATAACTGTAATGTCCAGAACCAGGATTGGGATTTTTCAGTGTGGCTTTATTCAAATCTAGTTGACACATGACAAAGCATTGCATGGTCCCCCAAGGGGCTCGTTCACTGTATATGCAGATAGAGACTAAAAGCGGTCCATTTGAGAATGAACACATGTTACAATTGTCTGGCTCTGGACCCACCAGGCACTCAGCCCAGACTTGCATGCGCATTGGATACACAGCCCGACTGGCCCGGCTCCCCTGCCGGCCACTTGACTGATGGTCCATTTGAGAATGAACCCAAATTTTAACTTGGAGACTCCCATCACACAAGGAGAATATTTCCCATCCTGTGGCTCCCACACCACATAGAGTCGGCAACTCCTAGAGAGATTTTCAAGTTGTGACCACGTCTGGTACTCACCTCATCACTGGCCAGGCGCATGAGGCAAGTAGCAAATCACAGAAGAAATCCGTAGAGGTGGACCTGGTTACTAAAGATGGGGGTGTTTCCACCTCCAGCTCCCCAGCCCATACCGGCCATTTCTCTGGACAAACATAAACTTAAAACTTTGAAAATGTAGATTAAGCGGTGGATGACCTAAGCACCCCTCTACAGCATTACTTGAAATCCATTAAACTTCAGACTTTTGACTGCTCTATTTGTTTGTCCTAGTTGAAATAGTCCTCCCAAATAGCAGTCACATTCCAACTTCCTTTATATTTCCAAACTGATGAAACAATTGATTTGCCCTTCAAATGGGGCAAAACACTCACCCATTCGTTGCAGGTGCCCACAGAGTATTACTTCTTTTACTGTTATACAAGAACAGAACTGAAAACAGGCAGCTTTATTCCATAGTGGAAATAGGGGATTGCCCTGGAATCCACAGAGGGACTTTTCTTCCACCCCTCCCCGAGGTGGGCACTGAGACCTGGACAGCGGTCTCCACCACTTTCAAAGGTAAACCAGGATCACACTTCCTTCCAGCTTTAAAACAAACCGAAGACTGCTTTGAAAACTCTAAAGTTCTAAACTCACTCCCTGAGCTGCAGATTCCAATGTGGCTTATGCAGCTGCGACAGTTCT
The DNA here is from genome assembly GCA_016271365.2 of Neoceratodus forsteri. NCBI lineage: Eukaryota > Metazoa > Chordata > Ceratodontiformes > Ceratodontidae > Neoceratodus > Neoceratodus forsteri. The sequence goes on along the minus strand of CM028131.1, from coordinate 447,335,196 downwards.
ATGGTGATGTCATCTCTCAAGTCTCAGCTGTGACTGAGAACAGAGCGGAACCGTGTGAAACCCATTTAACTGGAGTTTCTGACTGCCTTTCCTGCCTACCACTAGGTCTTACTGGGATTCTAGTAACCCCGGTAACAAGGGGTTACATCTATAGAAAGTCTTGTCACCTTCTTTTACTGCTCGTGCTAGTGTTTCCTCAGATTGGGACTTTGCCTGCCTTACTGCCTTCACTGCTTCCTTTGGGGCAGTTTGGTATGCCTTCCTATCTTCATCCCGCTGTGTTCCTTATATTTTCTGAAGGCCAGCCTTTTGGCTCTGACCTTTTCTACTACTGTATTTGAGAACCAAAGTGGTTTCCTTCTTCTTTTGCACTTCCTTTTCTGTCTAACACAATGGGATGTTGCTTCAAGTATTGCATCATATTAACACTCCACTTTGCCTATACCCCTCCCTGTGTTTCTTTTTGCCAGGGCTAGCTTAACTCTGTTGGCTATCTTACCAAAGTCAGCTCCTCTGAAGTCCCATATTTTTGCCTTGGAATGGGATGATTTAGATGTAGTAGCCAAATTGAACCATACCATGTCATGGTCACTGGCCCCAGGTGACCTTCTACCTGGAGATCTGTGATTCCTTCCCTGTTAGTCAGTACTAGATCTAGGATAGCCCTGTCTCTTGTGGGTTGTTATATCAGTTGTTTGAGGCCCTCCCTTGCAGGGACTCCACCATGTGTCTAGTTCTGGCAGATGTTCTTGCTTGTATTGACCAATCTGTATCCGCATGTTGAAGTCTCCCATTATCAGAACCTCCCTTTAGCTGTCATGTTTTGTATATCTTCTAACAGTAATGGGTCTATGTCCTCCCCTGGTCTGGGGGCCTGTAGACAACCCCAGTTCTTATGGCTGTCCCATTTCCTGTTTCCAGGGTGACCCACAGTGCTTCTGGCTCCTTATGTGTATTCTGAATTTCTGTAGCTTTGATATTTTCATTGACATAAGGGCCACTCCAACCCCTTTTTGCACCTCGGTCTCTTCTGAACAGTACATAGCCAGGTACTGAAGTCTCCCAAGTGTGGTTACTGGTAAACCACGTCTCACTAGTTGCTACTATGTCCAGTTTAGCCTCTGACATTGTTGCCTGCAGGTCTGGGATCTTATTTCCCAGGCTGTGAGCATTTATGTACATGATTTTCCATTGGCCAGATTTCGGTGTGTTAATTGTTGGGTGAGGTTTGGCATTTCCCTGTCGTCATATGGGGAGACGGACCTTTTTCTTACCTGGTGATGCAAATGAACTGCAAACATGCTGAATCCTGTTTGACCACTAGCTGGGGAGTGTTCTTCCCATTCGATGTATGGGGTGCTGCACCCTCCCATTTGCTAGTTTAAATATTCTGCAAAGACATCAAACTTCTGCCCCAATGCACTGACTCCTCCTTAGTCAGATGCAGTCCATCAAATTTAAAGAACTTTCGCTCCCAGAACTGTTGCCAGTTCCCTACAAATCTGTGTCCTTTTTCCTGGCACCAGCCCTTGAGCAACATGTTTAACTCCCTATCTCCCCTTCTCTGACCTTCTATCCATCTCCCTCCTCTCCCAGACTGGCAGGATCTCGAGAAGGAGATGTCGGATGAAATGGATGATAGTTTGTCACCCAGCCTGGTCAGGTGTTCCTTGGTCTCCACAACTGACTGGCTGACAAGATAATTAGTCCCTATGTGTACCAGGATGTCAATGTTTTCTCCTGCTTTGTGAACAATTTTAGCAATGCGGTCAGTGTCTCTCCATGCTGATGTACCTGGAGACATCTGACCATTACCCCTGGTTGGAGATGGGTATCAACTCCCCAATTATGGAGTCTCCTATGATCAGAAGTTTTTAGATTTCCTTTTGCTTTTTGTTTTGGTTCCTGATTTAGGTGAGTTTTGTTGTGCTAGCTCCTGTGCTGCAGTGTCCTGCTCTGCAGTGTCCTCTGCCCATTTGTTTGATTTCGGAGATAGAGGCAGATACCTGTTTGTAGTGTTTATATGTTTTTGGAGGTAATATGTTGGAGAGCACAGGTGATGGGCACCCGGTTGCCTCTAATACCTGCCAACCTCCGGACCAACTACCCTCTGCAGTCGAGGTTCTTCTGTTGGATGTTGGGAAATGGCGGGTGGTTCTTATAATGTATTTCCTCTTGAATATGAAATTTGAGGCACGCAATCTCTGCCCATGCTGCCGAGGGCTGAGCCCTAAGATCTCCAATGGCCCAGCATGTAGGACAGTGTCCTAAATCTTGTAAGACTGTCCTTCTGAAAAGTGTTCCACAGTACCTGCAGTTAATGATATCCATTCCAGATAAGTTGCTGGGTTTATAACCTGGTCAGAGTAATTAGAAGGAAGAAAATGCCAGTAACGGTTTGATTTTGTGTTCTGTTTCGTATAACTTGTTATAACAAGTTAAATTACTAGTGCCCTGTAAATGAGCTCACCCTTGTGGATGCCCCACTGATCCACCCTTCCTGCTTTACACAGGAAATGTCACAACTATGGTACCCTATAAAAGGAGTGTAGTGTGGGGTGGTTGGGGATGGAGTGGATGGTTGGCCCTTCCCTGCTGAAAAGAAGAACCATGGATGAAAGAACAAGGAGGTAAGAGCAGAAACAATCAGTCAACAACAAATGCAGTAACCCTGAAAGCTTATCCTAATGTTAGATAAAACTGCAAAACCTATAAAGCACCACCTGTAATAATTTTAGAGAAGATATACCCTGTACAGAGAAAAATAAAGCAGTAATAAATCATATGGATAAGGGTACTAGTTCCATCACTGTGTTTTGTCAAGGAGAGAATGTTGAATCATTTTATATACAGGGGCAAGTTACAAAACTTCGCTTCCCAAAGAAATTTGCAAGTTTATGAGATTTGCAAAGTTCTCCTTCAAGGTGAATTTCTACTTCACTTTAAAGGAGAACCTATTATGATGTAAAATGCACCTTTTACCGCTAATTGCGGCTCTAAGGCAAAGTTTACGAGGATTCATGGGATTAGAGGTCACATGGTGCTGCCTGCAATGAGCTGTATTGTCATGTGTAGGCTGAAGTCAGTGTAGTGTGAGGAAGGGGAGCTGGGACTCAATTTTCAAAATGAAAAATGTGATACAGAAGCTGCCTGTGACAATAGCTATGCCATAAGTGGCACCTTATGTAAAAGTTTATGCGTATCCCGGATTTTCTAATGCTGGCTACATCAAAATCGGGATGCAGTGCACCAAAGCCACCCAGCGCCACCCCTTGTGGCCGTGCCATGTGCCAGGTTGCAAGGGTGGTTGTGGCTCAGCAGGAGCTGCACCATCCCTTTTTTCTTCAATTCATGGGTTGACTTTAGACCACCCAGAAGGTGGTCTTAGGGCCATGTGCCACAGCCAGGCAGGACGGCGATTAGAGGGGACCTGCAAGGAGGGATCGGGGCAGAAGGAACATGGAGAGTGCCCTAGGGAGCAAGGGCACAGTGGCAATGTCAGGTGCTGAGATGGCACCCAGGGGTGCCATGTGCACTTCCAGTGAGCCAATTGGCTGGGGTAGAGGGAGCTGGCAGTGAGAGACTGACCTGGCTCTAGATGCACACAGCCCTGGTACCTGCCCTATAGATGCACCAACAGCCAACACTATCAGTGGGTTGGAGTAACTACAGGTTGTGGGCTATGGTGGTAGGGGGAATGTTCCCCGGGCACTGCAACAGTCCCTGGTACTGAGGGCTCCAAATGGAGGGAGGTTGCTGCCTGTCTACAGTGTTGGGGACTGGTGCACCTATGAGGCAGGTGCCAGTGCTGTGTGCAGCTGGGGTCAGGTAATGGTCCGTCCCTGCCAACCCCGCCTACTCCTGGCTGATTGGCTTACTGAAGTTTGCATGGTGTCCCCACTGGGTGCCACCTTAGTACCCTGATATTGCCACCATTCCCTCACTTCTAGGGCACTCCTTATGCTCCTTCTGCCCTGGTCCCTCCTTGCTAGCATATCCCCCCAACCTTTGTGGCCCCTTTCCGGTTGTGTCAGGCAGGGAGTTGGCAAATCACTTTGTCAAACCCTGCAGGTATGCCACATGTTTGGTGCAACCCTGTAGCTGCAGCAGCACTCAGGTCTTGGCGCAGGGACCTCCCTTTTTATAAAATATGGCGCAGGGTCCCTGATGTACTCCTCAAGTTTGCCACAGCCCTAGACTGCCACAAATTGCAGCGATCTAAGAACTGTCTGAAAATTGAGCTCCTGGTGTTAAGTGTGCTCTGTATCTTTGTGCCTAAAAAGCTTGGAAAGCATTAGAATAGTGTTTTTCCCCAACAAATCACTCTACTAAGTATCTACTGTGCCTTGTGCCTCTAGATCATCAGTTATTAATTAGTCTAAAGTTGTAGTTTTATTTTCTATATTCTGTGTACTGAGACAGTGCTGTGGGGACGGAGCTTAGCAGCAACAACATCCAACAAGAAAAGGCAGACTAGGCAGCCTTTTCTGTCTTAGCAGGCAGCACTGTTGTAGTTAGTGTTTTGTGTGAATTTTTTTCCTGATTTCTGTGGTTTGTTATTTTAGTTCTGTTAAACAGTTAATTGTGTTTTACTGAATTATTTTTCTCACTGTAGTTTGATATCTTGATTTCATTTTTGTTAGCTTTTTTGTGTGTACATATTAACGCTGTTATAATTACCTGTATTGTTGCATCCTGCAAGTGTCTCCTTAGTCTCTGAAAGCCCTGTCATCTATTGTTTCTGTAAAAAAAAAAAAAATGGTGGCGCTGTGGGTGCTGCTGGAGATGCTGGTTCAGGAGGAGCTTGAACTTCAGCAGAGGGTGCTGCCTCTTCCAAAGGGTGTGCCTCACCACCGCAGTAATGCGAGAACTTCCCTTGCACCCTGCATGAACTGCTGCTGGTATGAATGGGCCACCACCGATATGCTTGCTAACCCCTCTGCTTTTTCTCCCACTTGGTGTATAGCGCAGTGAGTTAAGGCTCTGAGCTGCAGATCTGATGACCTGGGTTTGAATCCTACAGCCGAAGCTGCATACTGTGTGATCCTGAGCAAGTCACTTAACTTCCTTGTGCTCCCAGGTCACATCTGGAAACAAGCTTCGCTTAGTGTGCTACCCTGGTTAAACAATGTTCCCTTCCTTCTAAAGACAGATCACATTTTGAATATGTCTACAGACTTAAGACCATGTTCCTTAACTCCTCTGATTTCTAAATTCATAAAGCAATTTGTCTTTGAGAGCATTTTTAACTCTGGTAAAGACAAAATAAATCACAATCAATTCTGTAACATTATGCATGTTTCTACTGCTCATTTGTTAAGAAAACTTATACATGACATCTGTGTCTCACAGCTGAAGATAGCTTAACAACTGACATGGCCTGCATTGATTAGAGCAAAACGTCTTACTGATCACAATATTGTGATACAGAACATGCAGGTTTTAAAGCTATACCATGTCTTAAATAGATGACTGTGTTTGTACTTGGTTGACAGGCCATAAAAGGTAAAGGTAATGCATTTTAGACCACTGTGGTCTGTGGTTAATTGAGGGGCCACCCAAGGATCCATGCTGGGTCCTTTATTATTTCGCATAATAATTAACAATATTGCAACAGTAGAGAATCATGTTATTTACATTGATGTTACAACTACTCCGAGACACAAAAAATGAGATGGTTTCTTACAATCTGATTTCAACCAGGTTTATTTACCAATAGAACTAAATACTATACATGAAACCGTCCCTTTCCACTGGGCATATAACTCTGTCTATTGGTACTGGCTTGGGACATGGTCTTTGGGTCTCTGGGCAGTGACAGCAGGGTCACCGGTGTTGGAGTGGGTCTTCACAGATTAGAAAACTGCAGTGCCTCCACCTGGAGAAACCTTTGACCAAACCAGCAGTTAGGATGATATCCCTGTAAAATACTACACTGGACCACAGCAGACTCTTCCTCACAGGACCCCCATTGGAAGTGTGCGATAACAGTAATTACACAATGCAAGAAAGTAATTGCACACAATAAATACAATCACACAGTGTATAGGTTTCAAGAGGGAAAAGACTGGAACAGGGCTCTGGTATGGAATGGCTGGAGGTTAATGTAAAGAACTGGTAATACATTAAATGAATATATAATATGAGGAGTCAACAGGATTTCTAAAACTAGAAGTCCTGTCAGTTTGTATAGTGGAGGCTGGTGCTCATGGCCAGCTGAGTTAAGGCAGATTTGGTCAAATGTTTTGAATCCAAATGAAGGCCTGGGCCTTATGGCTATGGCCTAATGACTCCATGATGGTGAAAAATCATATCAACACCCGCTGTCCCTGCTAACCTGCTGTGAAAACAGCCTCACACAGAATCTCTGAGCTAAACTGGTGCACAATTTATTACTATACCCTAAAACCTGGTGAGGTCCTATAAGGTAGTTTACTGGAGGTAGTACATAGTCTGACTTGACACACCATGTGAGCCCGATGCAATGTAAAGCAATAAAAGTAGCGATTAATAGCAAAGAATGCCAGCACTTTATATAACAAAATCAAAAGGTTAATGTACAGGTCTAAATTGTATAGGATTGTAGACAAAGTGTTCTGCTTGAGCAATGTCCCTCCAGCGCAGTTCTTCCACAGCTCAGGACTTCTGATGTACCTTCAGGCCCTAACATCCTTAATTAGTCGACCGCAACATATTATAGAGTCTAAACTCAGATATTTTACTCATGGTTCCACAGAAGGGTCCGTAAGCACTCAGTGAAATCCCATGAAACAAGGAGTCAGCAAGTCAGCCTGCTGCTGAACAGATAAGACAGGAACTCCCATAAGGTGCAGCATGCTCTGCAGTGGCAGCACTCCGCAGAAGTCCTAGTCCTTAAAGGTCCAATAATAAGCCCCATGAAAGTGAAGGGAGGGTAACCTGAAGCAATAATACATGAGAGAGAGTGCATAGAGCTCAACACTCCCAGGGTGCATTGTGAGGCATGAGGGCAGCTGAGCGCTTTTAAGCCCCTGGGGAGTGAATCAATTAAGCTCAACACACTCACTGGGGTTTGTTTCTGCAATTTACTAAATGGGATTTATTTTATGAAATATATATGAAAATAAAGAGGTTTGTTATTTTATAAAGGTTATATTTAACAGAAGTAGTTCCTCCACCTGTGTTTGGCCCCCACTCCTATAGATATGCAGCTGTTTTGCATACCTGCAAATACACACACACACACACACACACACACACACACACACACACTTGGCTGTTCTTTTGTCTTGTTTATTTTATAATTTGATTTTATTTATTCATTTTTGTGGCTATACTCTTTGAGATCAGAAGCACCAGTGGCTTGGAGAAGGAGCTTATCACAGAGATACCGTTATGGGTATCAGGAGAGCCTGTGGCCGTAAGGCCTGTTTGCTCATGCTGGACTGGGAACCACACTATGGAGTTATGCCAGAATATTACGTTTGCCATTTTATGGGATCGAGTAGATATTAGCAGTGTCTGCAGCTGAGAGGACTGTTTGCATGAGCCAGAGTAGGAGTTGCACCATGGAAGCATGCCAGAGCAGTATGTTTGCATTGCCTGGAGTGTCCTTTGAGTATCAGAAGTGTCTGCAGTTAGAAGGACTGTTTGTGTGAGCCTGAGCTGGAGCCGTGGTACAGAAGTGCAGCGTTTTGGTATTGAGAGCCATATCCTAGCACCATAACATTTGTACATCAGGCAGTGTTGTGTGAGTTGCCAAGACTGAGATGCATTTCTGTTGTGGTAATGTTCAGTAACTGGTAGCAGAGAGAGTGATGCCATTGCACAATGTTTAGTAAATAGACATGGAGGAGGTGTGGCACCTGAGATTGTAGATAGGATGTTTCTGTGCAGCTGTTCAGAATTTACAGGTATGTCACTGATTTGTTGTAGAAATGTCAAATATTTGTTCCATATTTGAAAAGAAAGTTGCTGCCAAAATCAAAAATGTAAATTAATGATGTACTGATATATTAAAATTCAAAATATCAGGATGACCATGCATTGCGGTAAGTCCAAGTATGGTCTTGTGACCTTGTTTCACAAATCGGAGCTCCCCTTTTCCCTGCTCAGTTAGGAAATGCAGATAAATTACAAAACATACAAGTTATGCCTGTGTCATTTGGAAAAGCTCTTAAAATCAGATCTCACTGGCCAGTGGTGCTGAGGGTTGAGGTACTGGATGCTTTACTTGTGCTATGCCAGTGACCCAAGTTCAGGAATGACCCTGGATCATCAGGGTGCCAGCATGGGGGCAGGATTGAGCAGAGCTGACAAGCTGTTCTCTCACTGTGGGTGGGTTGTCACCCTCCCCGTAGTGCCACTCCCACCAGGTGGAGGTCCACTGGGATAGCATAGGCGGAGGGGCGGCAAGGACATGAGGATGGAAGGAGCTGAGCTGGCACCACAGTGTACATGTGTGCCTCCACATGCATGTCTGGCTGTGTGCCAGGGCCTCAGATGGAGAAGCTACCTGGAAGAAAAAACATATATATATATATATACACATATACACACATGTATAATGGCAAAAACTTTATTTCATGCATCAGTTAGGGTTGTTCCACAGCGACAAAAGCAAGAAAATTTGGTGTTAGGGTTGAAAACCCTAACTGTGCATTCCTCCCCACCACCACCACAACCACACACACACATACATGCAAGTAGGGGAAGGACCAAGGCAAGAACAACCAATCACACACATCCAGCAGGAGGTGTATACCTGTGTACTGGAAGTGCAGAAATCCAACTTGAGATATCATAGATTATTTACAAAGTTGTTCTTCAAGATTAGTTCACATAAAAGTGAACCAAGCTGGCAGTAGCGAAAATGGTGTACCTTGCTTTGTTTTCCACATATGGCTGGCAAATGGCATCATGGGTGCTGCAATGTTAGTGTATTGTGAATTGCTCAATTTTGGAACAGTGTAACTTTGTAATCCTTAAGTATTTTAGCACAATAGCAGGAAAAAGCACATCTGTGGGACCAGGTCTTGCCATCCTGCAAATTTGAGGCCAAAGGACCCAACCATTTGCTTGCAGGATGATGGCAAGAATGTGCAGTCATTAGGAGCATACTTTCACAAAATGCTTTTACAAACACGAAAGTGGCAAAAGCACGACACTTTCATCTGTAACCCACCAGCAAATGGGGATTCTAAAAAGTCTTCCAGGAGCTTGAATGCTCCAAGTCTGGCGGTGTTCGACGTCTGAGCTGTTTAAATGTGGTTCCAAGTGAGTGCTATTTGAGCCTCCACGTACTGTCTCTTTAAGAGCTGTCTGCTTGCAGACTTAATTAGTTGTATGGGGACTGTGTATTTAATGCTCGAATCCTGCCCGGCTGCTGTCAATTCACTCCGTTTCTCCGTTGCTACATGTGCAGAGGAGCCTTGTTGAAAGATATAACTGTTTGCCAGAAATCATTTAGAGTGACTGAGAAAATGTAGTTTGTCTAACCTGCCTTTCTTGCAGCTGGGCCTCTGTGTATTACCCTCCATTTAGACCTAAACTGCTGTGCTGGGCCAATTGGGTTAAGGGTTCCCTAAAATGGATCCTGTGGATGAATCAGAACTTGGACTCTTAATTTTGAGCCAGCCACAAGGGGATTGTATGGGCAGTGACTCTGGGAAATGTAGTTTTGACCTTGGTGCCTTTTCTACCAACAGAGGAGTCTTATTGTGAGTGACAGCTGAATCAGCCAACAGAATAGTGTGGAGCTAAAGAAATGCCCTGCTCTGTGACTGGAAAAGTCAGATCCAGTTGTGGCAGTGAAGGGAGAAGAGCTGTGTGCTTCTTCAGTGTATAATTTGCACGGGGAAGCACGTGTGAGGCCCTGAGTTTCAGTCTGCAGCCTTTGTGAGTGCCAGTTGGACTGACTCGAGTTGTGAGGAGAAAGAAGCACTAGAAGTGTGTAAACCAGGCTCACCCTGTAGAAGACTGGAGAAATTGCTGAATCACGCCGTCTGTCAGGAACTGAAGCTGCTGTGTGCCCCCGGTATTTTGCAGTAATTGGCGATACTGGATCGAGGAGCAGCCTGCCTGGTATAGTACTTTCCTTTACATATGAATGCTAAAAGCTTGTGGGGAATTGCTATTTCCAATCCAAAGTGCTGTGTGCTGTGTGTTGAAGATGGAAGCAAACCCCAGCTTGTCTGGACTAAATCCGGTTGCTATCAACTGCAGTGGGGTCCAGTCACAAGGACCTTGTCTCCACACCCTGTTGTTCTGGCAATCCAGAAGAACATCCACCATCTGGTCCTCAGCTTGGGTATTGTGAGTACAAATCAGAGTATTTCCTGCAGCCTGTTTTCAATCACAAGTGTATCATCTAATTATTGTTGTTTCACTGCTTCATGGACTGAGCCATCCGGCTCCGGATTACCAATGGGTATTGTGCATATATTTTCTTCTACAGGGCCCTATCCATCTGCACCTGCCGGCCAACCCCAGGCAACGGACCTGGCTAGCCACCCCACCTGGGTACCCAGAGTGTGACTTTTCAGCCCCTGTATGTGTGCACAGTGCTGTGTAATGCCACCAATTAACCTGGTTTCCCTCCGTGTTACTACCCCTAAATAAATCCAGATTTGTTGTTGTTATACTATATACTGTCTGTGGTGTTGGTACTTATGAAAACAGTATTGTATTTTGCTGTGTATGTTGTTTAACCTTATTTTACAGGGGTCCTCAGAGGCGTGCTGCAGAATCAGTCTCGAGGGTAAGTGGTATCTATAGCGTGAACAGTGTGTATACATGGGGTATTGGGGCTGTAACTCTGGTGTACTGTGTGAGCCACTAGAGGGAATAAAGGGGTCTCAGTGTCCCAGAGGGCTGTGACAAAGCTAGTCTAACCACTACAAACCCTGACCTCTGCATGGAGGCACCCACCATAGGACCTAGGCCCCTCAACCTGTCCGTGAGTCAAACAGGCAGGGGTAGTAGCCCTTGGGATAGCACCACCTAGGGGTTGCATTCACATTTGTGAAAGTGATATTCAAAGTATTTCAGGGATTGTGCAAAATCCTGTTTTGGATCTTGTGAACCCAATATACCATATGTAGTCTGTGTTATGTGTTGGTGGCAGCAGGCCCAAGTTGTCTGTAGTGATATGTGTTTAGCAGTGCATGGAATGTCCGGGATGAGAGTTAAGAGTGACGACCCTATGCAACAGCCCAATGGGAGCATGGGATTGTGGTTTTGTGGTTTACATACTAGTATGTTATTCCTGTTACCTGCTGGTGGTTGTGTGTGTGATTAGTTGTGTTGCCATGGTCCTTCCCCTACTTGCATGTATGTCGTGTGGTGGTGGTGGTGGGGGTGAGGAATGCGCAGTTGGGGTTTTCAACCTAAACGACCCTCACTGGCCGCTGTGGAACAACCCTAACTGATGCATTAAACTGAGTTTTTTGCCGCGAATGTCCCTTCTTTTTGAGAATGTGCACTATAAATAATGAATGGAATGTGGTGGTGGGAGCGCCGGGCCCACCATGTTATTTTGTGTCACGCTGCACAAAAACTGTATGACCGAGTGAAATGAAAATTGGGTACATAAACAGAAATGCAAATGGTAATGGCAACGGTGATGCAGAAGGAAACAGTAATGCAATCGACAACGGAAATGCTACCAAAAATGCAAGCGCTAAGGCTAACAGAAGCAAATGGTGACAAACACGCAAACAGTAATGGTAATGCAATTGGAAATGGAAATGGTTACAGTAACACCAACAATGGCGTAAAGGGAACAGTAACAGAGCAGAAGCGCAAACCAGTGCGTATGTAAACGCAAATCATAACATGCATGGTCATGGTAACTAATTGAAATGCTGACGCTATTGAGTAGCACCAACGATGACGCCAAAGGAAACAGGAAACAGAAACGCAAACAGAAGCACGCTTGCAAACGCAAATGGTAATGCACATGGTGATGCAAAAGAATGCAAATAAAAACAGTAATGGAAATGCAAATGGTAACATAATGCAAACGAGGTGCAATGCAAGGTAACGACATGGTGACATAAACTGAAACACTAATGCAAACTGTAACGAAACGCAAGCGGAAATGCTGACTGTAACAGCAATGGAAACGCACACCTTTTTCCCCAAAAGATGCATTCAGAAGCACAGTGAATACAAAGAATGTATGCATAACAATGGGCCTCGGAGTAGAAAATGAACACTTGGGGCCAGCTATTCAAAGGGTTGCACCATGAGCAATAGGGGTTGCACTTGCACAAGTCCGAATTGCTCCATTCTTGCGATATTCAGCAGGAGGCTGTTGCGCCACTGAAAACATCCTGAGCAACAGCGCAATGCAAATGAATGCATGCTGAACTGGAGGAGGAACCATGCATAAACTGCACAGCCCGATATTCAGCGGACTGTGCAGAGTTGTGCAGGCGCAACCCCAACCCGCGCCTGCACAACTGAGCCAAAAAAAAGGATCAAGTCGAGGGCCACCCACAGGTGAGCTGCCACATTGCAGGGCGCAACACAGCAGCTGCCACCTGTGGCTGGCCCTCAACCCACTCCTTGTGCCCCCTGCAGCCCGATCTGGGCAAAAGAGTGTAAAATCCTCCCACCACCCCACTGGCCCATCGCGGGCAGCAAATGTATAAACAGAACCCCCGAATAAATCTCTGCGGTCCAGTGGACCAATAAGCCCAATCATGGACTGGAGTAGTTTAAACACAACCCCTCCTCCCAAATAAATCCCTGGTGGTCCAGTGGACCAATAAGCCGAATCGCAGGCTAGGTAGTAAACACCCCGAACATATCCCTGGTGACCTAGTATCCCCACCCACCCATGAAGCCCGACCACCCTGCCCCTGCAGCCGCGCACGGCAGCATCTCACCCGCTCTGCCGCCCGCCACCCGCCAACTGACTGGCGGTAGGGCTGCATGCCCATTGGTGCAGAGCAAGAGCCAATGGGCGGCAGCCATACTGTACAAGACAGTCCAGATTTGTGAATGTGTTTACAAAATTTCAAAACATGTTTTTGGTGTTTAACCCCCAAAAAAAGACATGGCTAGCATCCTCAGGACTCAACTAGGTGAATGCAGCAAGAATTGTGTCCCTAGGCGTCCCAAATTTAAATGTCAAGCATTTCTGTGACCACCAATTAAAAACAATATGGCAGATTTGTGACACTACAGGGTCATTTGCAACACTAAAAACTGCATTTGCTACACTGTCGAACTTTTGTTAACTTTTCCCATTGACTATAATGGAAAACGTGTTTTGAATAACTTTTGAACCGTTTAACATTTTTCACAAAATCTTAAAAGGCACATCAGGGACACTGGCTGCATGTTCTCTGAAGGTTTTGGACCAGTCGTGCAGACCGTGCGACCTGTAGGCGTGAGCAAAGAATGTGCAAAAATGCATAATTACCACATTCTCTGGTGCTATGTAGCTCCACAACACGTATATCCACGAATATTACAAAACTTAGCAGACCACAGATCTATGGTACCACTCTGTGCCTGCCAAATTTCAGGCAAATCCGTCTTACAGTGGCAAAGTTATTAAGCTGCCAAATTTCAGAGTTTAACCTTAAATGGGGTACTCAACCCTAACTATAGTTGCACTACCATGCCAATATAATACACACACATATATATATATATATATATATATATATATATATATATATATATAGATATATATATATATATATATATAAAGATCTCTTCTTCTGATTTTGATGTTCTAGAAATTAAGTCTGTAAATTTGTTGGAGTTACAGTCATCGCTTCTCTCAAAGTCCTCTTACTGAAGTCATTAGTGGTAAGTTTTAAAATGAACCAGACTTGCTCCTAACAAGTTATTGCTAATGTATGAATCTCTTACAACCCAGTTTTGAAGTATTCCTGTCTGGTATGACATTTATAGTTATAGTTTGTAAGACACTATGTGGGAGGACTTTGGTGGCAGGTACTCTGTAGAATTTCCTGAAAGGAAAAGCTTGTAAGTAATTTAGCCTACTGCAAAATATGTGATTAATTTGTGGATGTGTTGTGCAGAACAGACACAATTTGTGGTGGGGTAGTTTAACTTGGCTCAGCAAAGGTATGGAAGCCGTTAGGGACATAATTCATAATCTCTGGCTGTATAGTAAAACACTTACACTACATAGTGAAATACATGTATCATATAGTGAAATATATGCATTATATAGTGGAATGCATACACAATGTAGTGAACCACATACACTATCTATTGAAATATATACATCATATAGTGAAATACATATACTGTATACTGAAATGCATATATCATATAGTGAAACACATACACTATATAGTGAAATGCTTACATTACATAGCGAAATACATACACCATCTACTGAAATCTACATACTGAGTACTGAAAATCCACATACACTATATACTGAAATAAATGTACTATGTACTGAAACATATACACTACATATTGAGATACATAATTGAAATACATACACTATATATTGACATAAATACACTGCACATTGAAAAACCTGCATACACTATATACTGAAACAAATACACTATATATTAAAACGTTTACCCTCTATTGAAAAATGTTGCATACTCTATATATTGAGAGAAATATATACTGAACTACATACACAGTATATTAAAAACACATACGTTATATACTGAAACAAATACACTACATGGTGAAACACATACACTATGTATTGAAATGCATACACTGTAGACTGAAAAATTCACATACTCTATATACTGAAACAAATAAACTATATACTGAAATGGACTACATTCTGAAATGACCCTCCCTTGAATGGCCTGGCTTTGCTCTCATCCTGTTGCATTCAAGGAGCTGCAGGCTTGATGAAAGGATGTCTGCTGCAGAGCAGAAGGCAAACAAAACAGGGCTATCTGTTATTCTACTTCTTTATGGGGTTTTACACTTGTTTTGCTTGACACCTTTAATCAAATTTCAGAACACTGTGATGTGACAAGAAACCTTTAGAATTAATTTAAAATGATGTAGTTTATTCTTAGTGCTGCCTTCATTTACTGTTAGACACATTTATATAGGAGGCTAATGCAGGATATTCAGTAAGATATACATAGGGGCTGCATGTGTTTTCCAAGTTACATTTTTGATCAGATTTATGTGTAATTAATTACTGTGTTAGTCCAGCAACTTATCTAAGCTGAATGCTTGGGAAGCACTTCAGCTGTGATAGTGTAAGCCAAAAGCTTTGCTAGTTTGTGCTCTCTGGACTATGTTTTGATTTAGTTTTAGTTTTATTTTAATGTTTTGTTTAACAAAAGTTTCTTGGTTAAGAAACAAAAATATATATTTTGCTGCAACCCCTCAGTATCAATTCTCATCAGGAGTTTAGCTGGCATATGCATATAATTTGCATTGTTTCTATACTAAATAACTTTACTGTGATGCCTCACTGAGGCATTCAGAGTCTGTTTTGGGGTTGGAGCTTCTCAAACTGAACTGTGTTTTATTTCTTTTTTTCCCATATAGATTTTATCTCCCTAGTCACCCTGTGACTTTGCCCACTGACATCTCCAGCCCAGTTACTCACCATCCCCAGGTCTTACCTGTTCTGAGATTCCCCCACACACACACACACACACACACACATCCCCTGTGTTGGGGCCAGGAGGGGAAGTCCATTGACGATGAGACACATATTCAGACAGGATCAGAGCCTGGATAGTAGTGCAGATTGGTTGCCATTGGGGGTTTCTACCTTTGGTTTCATCCCTGGGCAGCCAAGCATGCAATGCATATAAAGGCACATGCTTGCTTTGTGCCTGCCTGAACCCTCTTCCTTATGCAACTCCACTGCCCTGCCAGCCTACCTCAGCTATGTGGATGTTGAAGAGCAGGTGGTCAGACTTCCCTCGCTAAGAGGAGGCATTTCCCGAGATGCTCAATCATATCTCCTCCAGTTCACCCCTTTGCAACCCAGGTCCACCCCAAAACTGGGCCACTGGCATGGAGGCAGTGCATTCACCACCAAGCTGCAAGGCCATCCCACTAGACTGTGTTTTATAAGTAAATAAAAACAGTATTTAAATAAAAAAATAAAAACTATTTTAACTAGTTTGTTATAAACGTTTTAAGTCACATCACAATGTTTTTAAATCAGATAACAGTTTTGCAAGCAAAATAAGATAAAACAATACATAAAGAGATAGATAAGATAACCCTTTTATGTTTACCTTCTGCATCTTAAGAGGCATCAGCCAGGATTTGTAGTCAATTAAGACCCCATTTTCAGAAGGTTAGCGTGCAGAGCTGCATTACACTATGTGGAACAGCATGGTTGGATGGGTGTCTTAATCAGCATCACCTGATGCTAACCTGATCATGTGCATGTGCACATGTACTGCTACGCCATGCAAATGAGTGATCCTCTCCTGCATACAGAGCTGAGTGCTATATAAAGGTTTCCTTAGTGACCATAGTACCTCCCCTACATTTATTTTATTTTTTTTATTTTAGTTTTGGTAACCGGGTAAGGCCCACTAGGCACAGCGTCTGTTTTCAGGGGCGACCTGGAAGCACTGGGCAGTTAAGTGGCTTGCTCAGAGTCACACAGTATGCATGTAGAGGTTGTGAATCAAACTCAGGTCTGGTCTGCTGGATTTATCAAGCTTGTTCACACCTCGTTCCTCTAACCTCTAGGCTATACTGCCATTTTATACCGGCTTCTAGGTTTCTAGTCCCTAAATGCTTGATTTTGTACTTTTGGACTTTGAACCCGAGCTGCCATGTCCCATACCACTCTTCAAGTTTTCTAAGGTCCCTACTCATTCTCTCCATCTGCACCTATCGGCACTATTACAGATTGTGGTGTCATCTGCAAAAGGCATATCTCCCTTCCAGTTCTTCTGTCATGCCACTTATAAAGACACTGAAGAGGACTTGTCCCATTACTGAGCCCTCGACACCCTACTGCTCACTCTCTCCTCATTGTAGTGAATGCCATTTACCACCACCTTCTGTGGCTGTGCGCTATCTCAGGTGCAGCACTTAGGAGTGCACAACACTAATCTGAAAATGGGGCCCACGTACCACAGTAACAGGATTAGCACTGCGCTCTGATAAGCATGGCAGCTACTGTTTTAAAAGTATTCTTCTGTGCAGTGCTAACCTGTTAGCGTGGCACTATTTTCTTTTTGCACAGGATTACTAACTACAACCAGGTACCCATACAACTGGGGATACTCTAATGCATATAAGGTGTTGTACATGTATATTAAATGCTTTCTGGAAGTGCTAAGACACTGCCAGGTTAGTGCTAGTTAATGATTTTGGGAACTGTGTTTTAACTGTACACTCACAGCCTTCCAGCAAACCCGACACCCCACCACACACACACACACACACACACACACACACACACACACACACACACTGTCAGTCCCGGACACAATGAAAAATAATAATTCCTTGGTAGTCTGGTGGTCCCCCACTCGCCTAATCCAGGTAGAGCTAGAACATTTATTCCTCATTCCTGCTGCTAATATACTACACATTTCTGAGCCTGTCTGGTGCTGGGGAAAGCAAGTTTCAGCATTAGCGACCGGCTGGAAAATAACTAACAAGCATTTGTCAATGCAAATGTTTGCCTGCTGGCATTGGCATCAGTAGTGTAGGAGTGAGAAAGATGCATAATAGGAATGGCAGTGAAGTATTTAACTGAAGCCAACCCCACCACCACCCTGCAGAGACCGACAGGCATTGGGTGTGCCTTTGGGTCATCAGGCATAACAGCCATGCCATATCACCACACCCTACCCTGCAGACACCGACAAGTGTCACGGTGTGCCTTGGGGTCTTTGGGCCTTATGCTCACCCCATTCCATCAGGAAATATGGAGAGATGGGTGCAGTATAAAGAGAACTGGGTGAACTTTGGGGCCGAAGAGTCCAAGGCACACCTCGATGCCTCTCACTGGCTGCAGGGTGTGGGTGGGGTGGAATAGGTATGAGCATTACAGGCAACAATCCCAAGTCACACCCCTGATGCCTGTCAGTCTCTACAAGGTGGGAGTTATGGTCGGAAACCCTAACACCTCAGGCGTTCAGTAGTATTTTCAGTCCAAATTTTCAACATGTTTGTTGTGACCCCAACTTATGAACAGTGGCAATATCAGTTCGTTAGCGAAAGCTGATTTTGCACAACCTTCATTTAGCACCACAGGTGGCAAACACATTTGAACAAGATGTGAAAATGACAGTTGTACTGTTCATGGGAGGTGTAAAAATGGCAATGTTGAAAATCTGCAAATAAAATATAAAAAATTGGTGAAGTCATGAGCGTGCATAGAAACTGCACAATGCACACCCATAATATAATTAGTTTAGGGATTTTTACAGCAGATTGTCAACACAGGCATTTTGGGACCTCCACTCATGAACTGTGATTTTCTTAATCTTTCACGAACAGTGAATTCCCACAACAACGCATTTCTGCACCATAAGTGCGAAAACACATTTTGGCCATGGTATGAAAATGACAGCTATACTGTTCATAAGGAGGTGTGGAAAAATGCCAGTGTTGAAAATCTGGACTTAAAATATTACAAATTCATGAACTTATGAGGTGCGTGGAAACTGCACAATGCTTGCTCAAAACACAGTCATTTTATGGAATTTTGTCACCAAATTTTAACATAGCCAATTTAAGACCTCTGCTCATGAACAGTGACACTGTGATTTTCTTAATCTGTCCGAACACTGATTTCAGCACACCGACTGCGCCATTGTACACTACATGCTCAAAACACATTTTGAGCAAGATGTGAAAAATGACAGCTGTACTGCTCATAAGGAGGTGTGGTAAAATGGCAATGTTGAAAATCTGGCATGAAAATATTAAAATTCATGAACTTACAAGCGTGCTTAGGAACTACGCCAAAACGCTCCGTAACAGTCATTTTTGGATTTTTTCACCAAATTTTCAACTTAGGGTTTTGGGGGCCTACCTCATGAACTGTGCCACTGTCATTTCATTACTCAGTCCCAAAAAGGTGGTTCTGTGCAGTGACCGCGAAATCACCTTTTGGGACCGAAAAAAAAATGACAGTGACTGAGTTCATAAGGTGGGGCCCAAGAACCCATGTTGAAAATATTTGGTGAAAAAATTCCCCAAAATGGCTGAGATATACGCAAAAGTTGAAAAAAACATTAATGCCATTATACAGCTTACCGGCATTTCTTCAGATCGCGGTTGGCTTTGAAGTGTGCAGACGTGTTCCCGGTCCACCATAGATTGTCGCACTGGGCTCCGGAGTGTAAGTATGGGGGGTGTGTGGGGGAGGTGATGCGCAGAGGATAAAAGTGAGTTGGGGAAAGACAGTCAACGAGGACCTTTTTTTTTATAGTTTTTTAATCTACTGCAGAAAAATGACGCAGGACTTTGCCACGCTGTAGTTGGCTCCCAGCGTGGCAGCTGAAAGGATTACTTTGGGGGTGGCAATGGAGCTACTGCATCTGAAGCTGTCAAGACAGTTCAAACAGTCATTGCGCAGTGCAGCTGCACCTGCAAAATGGACCAGGGCATTGGAAGTGGGGAGGCACACCCACAAATTCTCATATGGTGGCGCTGTGTTTCTTGCACATGCATTCAAGCAAATATAAAAATGCTAAATCTTGTGTTGGACCATCAGAGGGAAGAGGCTGCTAAAGAGTAGAACTTCAGTGAAGACTCTTGGGAGAAAAATACCAGGGACAATCTGGGCAGCTTTTCAGCAACCAGTGAGGCATTGCAGGAACCTTGTATATGTTGATTTTGGTTGACAGTGGCTCTTGTCAAGGGAGCTGCAGAAAGCTCCCAAGGGAAAGAACTTTGGTTTCTAAGTTCAGTTTGGTGGAAGCCCCTCCACAGGGAGGGGTCCCCAGGCCCTAGGGAGAAAGGCGGGGTTGTGGGGCTGTGAGGGGGCTGCCAGCCATCTGTCCCCCATAGCTGGTTGTGCCTTTCCCCATCTAGAAAGAAAAGATTTGCGGGCAGCTCTACATAGAAGGAGATCTACAGTATTCTGTTGCTGCTAGAGAAATTACATCACAGTGGTGAAATTGTTCAGAGTAAAGGTTAAATGGACTGAGAAAAAGGATTAAGAAAATGAATTTGTGTCAAGAGGGATGGGAGAAAGCCTCTTTAGTTTTATCTTTGCCAAATCGGTGAGACATGGATGTTCTAAGATTTTGATGAGAAGTAAGAAAAAGTATAAAGAGCCAGCCCAGTGGCACTGAGGGTTGAGGCACTGGATGCCACACCACGCTCTATGCGGCGACTCGTGTTGACAATAAGCCGAGTCATTGGGGTCAACAGCGGAGGAATAGGATCAGTGTCTGTAAGACTGCTGTCCTATCCTGGGGAGGGTGAAGGACTTCACTGAGCTGTAGCAGCCCCTGGTGATGACCAGGGGCACTATCAGCGCTGGAGTACATGGAGGAGTGTGGCAGATGTTGTGTTGTACCCGAACATCATTGCATGTCCGCACTCCAGTGGGCAATGGAGGAAAAAGGCTGGGCGTGAATGAGCAGCATGATGGCCATGCTTGACTCGCCTGGAGGTTTGTCGTGGAATCGCACTGGGGGTTGGTCTCAGCCCAGCTGGGTAGGCATAGGAAGCCTCCTAGCAGGTCAGGAACAGCTGTACTGACCCCCATTGGCTGAGTGAGCCTGCTGCCCTCTGGGCAGATCAAGCTGGTGGCTGGATGCCTCCACCACTCGTTCTGCAGCAAGATGGAAAAAAATTTGATGATTAAAAGAAAATGTGTAAAGGTTCTGTCTCACACTGGCAATGACAAGGCATCAACAGGAAAAGGAAAGACAAGGTTAAAGGACTGTTTTTGGCAGAAGAAACTGGATTGTTGAAAATGGACATGAAACCTGGATTTGAACCCAGGTTTTAAGAAGCTGAAAAAGGCGTCTTCTGTCTGGAGTCGACTAGCACCTGCATGGTGAGAAGGGACTTTCTTGATGTATTTCTGAAAAGAGTTGCTCAACTTGTATGAGCCAGAGCACAAGAGTGGCCACTGTGTTGGAGTTGAAAACTGTGGGGTAGGGGGATGGCGGGTGCTGTCTGGGTGGGTGCCTGCAGTTTTATCCTGAGATGCAGCAAGACAGGAGACTTGTGTTAAATCCCTGTATTTTCAGACTCTACACAGGCCCCCTCCCTAGTCTGATATTCAAGATGGTAGCTGAGACTGCTTGGCCACACACCGTAGCAGGTAGTGGAGGAAAGAATGGAAGTGATCTGAAGAATCCATCTAAATGTGCCAGGTGAGAGCTCACTGACCCCCATCAAGTGGGGCTGCTGGTGGCAAGGGATTGTGGGTTTGTGACTGCATGCTGGGTGCTCTGACCTGTGGGAGAGCCAGATCATGGGGACATTCCATGTCTGGATCCCTTGTGGCTAGTGGGTCTTGTGTGATGCCCTGCAGTGGGCTGGGAGCCAGGCTGCAAGACCTTGGGGTCTCACTGAAGATCCAAGTTGCATCTTCTACACCTTCAAGTGGTAAGCATCAGGCCTGGTTCTGTGTTTGCTGATCCATCTGCCCCAGGACTTCAGTCATGTGAGCCATCCTAGGACTAATACAGCAGAGCTGTGAGTGAGGGCAGGGATGCCCTACACCTGGGAATATATATACTGTATGTAGTTATCTGTGTTCCAAGCCACTGGCCTGAAAGACAGTTCAAGATTTAAAAGCAATCAAGGGGAACATGTGGGGGTTGTTTGGTTCAGATGGGTGTGCCAGTGCCAGCCGACTAGCTGTACCTCAGGCCTGCAGCTTGGCATTTAGGTATCCAGGGACAAAGTCAGGACATCTTTCTGAACTGATACCAGTGGGTTTGGGTTTAGTAATACTTACAGCAGTTAGATAGTCAGGTAGTTTGGTGGCTGCATTATCAAAAGGCAATTTGGGTTAAAATCAAAAGGGGAATGCTGTTTAGGAATTTTTTTTTTTTACCGACTCTTTTCCTCCGATCCATTGAAGATGAGGCCTCTCTAAGGCATCACTCACAGTTCTCTCACCCCAACCTGCCCCTGCCCTCTGGTTCCCTTCCCAAGGCTCGCTAATGCCTACCTCCGCCTGGCATGAGACCTCACTGGCTTACCCATAGGGCGGGCCATCACTCCTTCCAGCGCAAGACATCCAGTATCATCCAGGTAGAAGAGGCACGGAGGACTAGGACCCAGGTCGGTGGGGTCTGGCAGTGGGCATGGGGCCAAGGTGCATCATCACCAACCACAACTCCAGGGTGTTTCTTTGTTCATTTAACAGTTACAATGGTTTTAAAAGCCCTAAGGCAAAATATTCAAGCTTTTTGCAAGTGTTAGAAGGTTATCAATTTACTAATCCCAATCTGCACCTCTAAAACAGGATAGTACTGCACAGGGTCATATGATTGCTTGGTTACCAAGTCACTAGTCCATTTGTAAGTGGACCTAATCCACCCTTGTGCACCTATGTGAAGCAGCTGACAGCACCTTGCGTAGGCACATCGGCATGCTGGGAGGTTTGAGAGAGTATAGCTATCCATTAGTGCAACACTAGTTACTGGTTCCCCAAACCAGGTGTTATGGACTGTCGTTCCTACACTCCCAACACCTGGCCGTGTCAGGCTACCCCTAGCCCTGGTCCCTCCACTGGTATATGGCATAACTCTCCAGTGTCCCACCCCCAAATCGCATGCCTGTGTAATAAAATATTTGCCCCATGTGTCCAGCAGACAGCAGACTCCCCACCACTGATCAACTGGGCCCCTATCAGACCCTTGATAAGATCAGTAATTCCTTGGTACCATTCGCCTGATATCCAGACCAGGGTTCCTACATGCCCCAATTAGCAGTCTAGCAAGAGCTGTAATTCTTCCATACCATATCCTTGGTGTCAGTGCTTGTCTGCCCCATAAGTATAATATCACCCCCAATTAGCCCACCCAGTACCACTACAACTGCTCCACTTGCCCCCAACCTATGGCGTATGGTGACCAGCACGGACCCTCCACTCACATCCATAGCAGCCACCAACTGAATGACAGTTCACAATCTGATGCCTACTGTAGTAAATGCTGCTTCTATAGTAGGTGTGCAATCATAAACATAGAAACGCTGTGAATTTGTCATCAGAAAAGGACCGCTTGGCCTACCTAATCTGCCTAGATGTTTCCTGCCTCATCTTTCTCTTCACATGCTGTCTGATCTCCATCAACCCTCCACCTCTTCTCCAATATACCGCTGTCTATGCCACACATGCTTGAAGCCCCTACTGTTTTAGCCTCCACCAGTTCAGCTGGCAATCTGTTCAGGCATCTACAATTTTCTCGCATCTCTGTTGATCCCCCACTTCATTGCATTATCCCTGGTTCTGGTGCTCTTTTACATTTGAAAGAGACTCCTGGACCCTGTTCACTCCTGTAAAATACTTGTAGGCCTGTATCATGTCACTTTTCTCTTTCCTGTCTTCTAGGTGTACATGCTGAGATCCTCTGTCTCTCCTCTTAGGGCTTCTCATGTAAATCCTGCACAATTTAGTTGCCCTCCTGTGGACTTCCTCCACCCTGTCTATGTTCTTTCTGAGGTTTGTTCTCCAAAATTACATCGTACTCCAGGTGGGGTCTGGCAACTCCGTCCTCCTGATGGAATACACTCCCTACACACCCCCAGCATCCCTACGCCCAATATTTCTCAGACTTTGTCATAGTAAGCCTCCCGAATCCATGGAAAAGTATTTCAGCCTCCCAAAACTGAAGTAATCTTGGGCACCTTAAAGACAAATAACATACTGTACTTTGCGCAGTACACCATGAAAAAATGAAACCCTCTGAGTACTTGGCTCACATTCAGTTCTTTGTCTTATACTGACGTGAAACCTTTGAAAAAGAGCTCTTGTGCTCAAAGGTGTTATCTCAATAACAAATAAATAAATAAAATAAACAAATATTATCATTCAACTTATTATACCCCCAAACAGGTCAACCTCACGTATTCTGCTATTTTCATTCTTGAACCATAGTTACCCCTTGTTGTAGTATCTTCATGGGTCAGACTACTTTCTCTGGTTCCTCTCTATGTAAATAACCTTCCTACATACTTTGCCTGTTCCTTCCTTCCCTGCTCCTAAGCAACTTCTCTGGGATTACTTTGCTCCTTCCTGCTATTGCTCTTAGCACTTCTATGCTCAACCCTTGAATTTGGGCTGTTCTGCCATCAGGCTACAAATTGATCAATTACCACCACTCATTATTAGTTTATTGTTCATATTTGTTTGCACTATTGTTCATTGTGTATTTCTTGACTGTTTTAAAGTTACCTTTTGAAATGTATTCACTCCCACCTTCCCTGGGTACACCTGAAATGAGCTTTGGCTCATTCACCTTCCCCTGTCACCTATTAGTAAATAAATACATTAAATTCACCTATTATCCTCCTTCAGTTTGCATCATCTCTTCACACAAAATATATAAAACTCAAAATTTAAATACAGTACTTTCAGACTTTCTTGAGCCTCCCTGAAACAGGTTGGGGCCTCCCAGGAGTCTGGCCTCACCATTGAGAACCCTGCACTAGCCCTACCCACTACTTTGTCACAGTGCCACCTTGAGGTCCTCAGACATAATAACCATAAGATCCCTTTCCTGTTTATTGACTGTCAATAACCTCCCCCATCCTATACTCAACTCTTGGGTTCCTGTGCCCTTGGTGCATGATTTTGCACTTTTGCATTGAATCCAACTGCCATGCTTTACCACTCCTCAAAATTCACAAGATCCCTGATCATTCTCTCCACCACTCCTGGGTGCCCTTCCTATTGCAAATTTTGATATCATCTGCAAAAGGCATACCTTCCCTTCAGTTGTTCTGCAGTGTCCCCTACGTTCAAAAGGACTGGCCTTAGTACTGAGTCCTGTGGTACTCCACTGGTCAATCTCCCATCATTAGAATGAGTGCTGTTAATCACGCCCTCTGTCTCTTATCCATTAACTAGCTACTGTACAAATTGGAAGGTTAAAATCTGTAGTTCAAAGGGTGCAGTGTAACAGGATACCCCCATTCAGCCCATTTAGGGCTGCTCTCCTCCTCCACTCACAATCATTTTTCCTTGCCCCTCCATCCACCCTCCTTCTCCAGCGACACTTCTCTTTCCCATGGGTTTCATCCTAGATACCTTTAGCCAAGGGAATCGTTCCTTGTGGTACCTCAAGGGTGGAACCCTCCCAGAGTTCCTTCTCTTCATACCCATATGGAGTGGTATATCCTATGGATAGAAAGGTGAACAGCCAAAGATTATCTGTTACACAAGCACAAAACCAGTTGCACAGGTACACTGAACCCAATTAACCATTTGGATTTCATTCCTAGGCCCGTTCAGTTCCTTTATCAGCCTTTGTGTGGCACAGAACTGAAGCCTAGCTAAACTTCAGATCAATCATGTCCACTGCTCTCCCTTACCTATTTCCTGGCCATCCAGTCAAAGAAATCTACCAGATTCATTTGGCATGACCTTCCCCTGTGAATCTGTGCTGTCTGTGGTCTTGCAGCCCACTAGATTCAAGATACTCTAACAGTCTCTCTTTTAGTATGGATTCCATTAATTTCTCCATGACTCAAGTAAGACAGACCAGACTATATTTGCTAACCTCCCTCCTGCTGATGCTCTTGCAAAATGGGACTGTGTCTGCTCTCCTTTAGTCCTCTGGAACCACTCTTGTTTCCAGTGAGTTGTTGAATAAGGCCATGAGTAGTGTAGCAAGCACCTCTTTGCCTAGTTCCTTAATACCCTTGGATGTATCCATCCAGTCCTATGGCCTTGTCCACCCTAAAATTTGAAGTCCTTCAATAATACTTCTCTTTTGAAAATGAACTTGTGTCCATTTTTTTTTTAGTTTTATTTATTTATTGTAGTCTAGGATTACAAATACCTTTGAGCCAAGGCTCTTTTACAAAGATTCCACATCAAGAGAGTACAAACATATTAGGCTAAGCTACATTGGCCTCAACATAGGCAAAAAAAAACAACATTAATAAAGAGTTTAGAAACAACAACCATTGGTTCAAGTGATACATCACAGTAATAAAGTAGTGAATCACATAGGTTGGGATAGGTTCAGAGATCTATAAGGAGTCGGGGAAGGGTTGGAGGAGGAAGGAGGGCAGCAGCTGAAAAGAAACTAGAATAGGTTTACAGCATTGTCATAGAACAAAGGAGAGGGGTGGTGGGCCACAAGGGAAGAATGGAAGTTAGAGAGGCAGTCACAGGAATTGGAGGCAGTGAGATGAAGATGTAGTGTTGATTTGAAAATGCCCAGTGAGAGGTGGAGGTGATATGAATGCTGAGGGCATTCATCCAGGTGGGAGTAAGGTGTGCAAGGATCTTTGACCCAGAGATGTCTTGGCACCGAGGAATTTGTAAGAGCTGTTGTTCAGACCCTCTGGTATGCGTGGATTAGAGATTGGGTGCAGGAGGACTTGGACACAAGGTGGGGTAAGGCCAAGGTAGTTTTCACCATCAGACAGGTTAGGTACAAATTCAGTTAGCGAGTTGAAGCCAACCTAATGAGGCGTGGAGTTCACATGTATGTGTGGTGGTGGGCTCCAGTGAGCAGTCGGCAGGCCTTATTTAGAGGTCATTACTCGCCTGAGGGGCGGTAGTAGTGGCAGAGCCATAGACTATAAGGCCATAGTCTTGGACGGAGACCACCGAGCTCTGAATGGCCATCTTTAATGCTCCTTGGGTGAGGTGTTGCTTGTTATGTAGAGAATTCCAATGTGCGTTTACAACTCTGGCGACGATATCGATGTGGGTCCCATATGACAGACAATGGTTGAGAGTGATACCAAGGTATTTAAAGGATGACACTTGTTTGAGGATATGACCAGCACTTGTTTTGATGTCAAAAGAGTATCACCTGTATTTGTTTTCGAGTTGCAGAAGAGCATAGATTTAGTCTTTTGTGATTTAGAACCAGTTTATGTAAAGTGAACCAGTTGGAGGAGAAAGCGAGTTAAAGGTTGTGAATTAATGGTTTGGGGTCTTTATTTGGGGTGAGTAGCACAGCATCATCAGCATAAAGGATAATTTCTTCTGGCGGGATTTTGGAGAGAGTTTAGGAAAAGACTGAAAAGTAGAGGGCCCAGTATTGAGCCCTGGGGACATCAGAATGGACTGGCTTGGAGTCAGAGACTAGACCTGAGATTTTGACTCTTTGTGGCGCTGGTCAAGGTAACTATTGAACCACGCAGTATAGTCCTGGAAGAGACCAGCATTCAGTAGCTGGAGAGTAGGCCATGGTGGACAGTGTCAAAAGCCTTGATCAAGTCAATGAATCAGGCTCCAGTTAGATAGCCCTTTGTCCACTGAGTCGTGAAGGGCTCCGGTGAATTCAAGGAGGGCTGTTGAGGTGCTGTGCCCTTGCCTGAAACTGTGCTGTTATGGGCATAGGATGTTATATTTGTCAAGTAGTCTGAAAGTTGGTCAGCTACAATGTGCTCAAGGGCCTTGAGAGGCGGGGCAGTATAGAGATCCGCTGTTAGTTTCCCAGGATTGACTTGTCGCCACTTTTGAAGACTGGAGTGACAGTAGCAGATTTCCATTTGCTTGGGAACTGACTGAGGTTGAGTGAGAGGTTAAGATTCTGGTAAGCAGGTGCAGGACCTCTTCTAGGGTGAGGGATAGCAGTTTAAGGTCCAGCATGCCTCCACTGGCTCTGGACTTGGAGATAGCCCTTTTACATGTTGCGGACATCATCTGCCTTGACTCTTTTGAAGTGGAAAGGTGGATGACTTGAGGAGGTAGGGAGGGGGTTGTTGCAGGGCAGTTTCCGAGAAAAAATCTGGGGGAGAACACCACTGAGGTCAGTGAAGGCTGCATTGAAACGTTTTATGTCCAGAGGGTCAAGGGTGGTAGTACCATCAATAGTCAGTAAGGTAGGAGAGGATTTGGACTGTTTCCCTGTAATCTCCTTTATATTGTCCAAAAGGCTCTCCATTTCCCCAAGTGTTGGTGAGGGCTTCTTTGTAGTAGGTCTTTGCCATTCGTATTTGCTTTGTACAGCTGTTGGGGTTGTTTGTAAGCTTGAATGTCGGTTGGGCACCTGTAGCTCTAGCAGTTGCCCAGAGGTGGTCTCTTTCTTTAGTTTGGCCAATAACCCAGAAGTGAGCCAGGGTTGGATAGTGCTTTGACTTTGCACTTTTTACTGGGGCATGGAGTCACAGGCAGCATTGAGCGTGGTGATGAAATGATCAAGGGCCGAGTCTACATCCTGCGCATTGTATGTGGGAGACCAATCTTGTCGCCTAAGACAGGATTTTAAGTGAGTCAGTTTGCCCAGTGTAGTACTCTACTAGAAACAGTTAAAGGAGGAGGAGGCTTCTGAAATTTATTTGACCAGTTGCCAATGACAGGAGAGTGGACACTGAGGCAGTCAGGGAGGACAGTGATGTTGTTGATGTGGGTTGGGTGACTGGTAAGGACCCAGTCCAGGAGAGTGCTGGTACCTGACTTGCAGTTCCTCCTAGTTGGGGAGTTGACCATCTGTGTAAGGTTGGCTGAAGAGATGGCATCCAGTGTTCGTGCTGCTCCTTGGTGGACTGTCCCTGCCTCTCTCCTGTGAAAACAGTAGAATTATCTGTTCAGGATGTACTTTTTCTGATCCTCTCTGTGCAGTCTCCGTTTGTCATCATCCTTATCCTTATCCTCAGAATCTCTCCCCTGCCTTCCTTTCCTTACTTATGTACCTGAAGAAAGTCTGGTCTTCTTTTGATACCCTTTGGCTATGCTTTCTTCTGTCTGAGCCGTTGATCCCTTCATTACTTTATCTGCTTCCCTCTGTTTTACCTGATACACCTCTCATCCTCATTCTTCTGTGTTTCTTCATACCTCCTGATACCACCCTTTTACAGGCTTCCAAAGGCTATTCTGGTGCATCTCCCATGTCAGTGAAGTCTGCCTTCTTGAAATCCAAAGCGTTTGCCCTCGTGTGACTGGACTGGGTCCCATGCTAAACCACACTATGTGATGGTCACTGGATCCCAGTTGCCCCTCCACACAGACATCTGCGTTCTGTCCCCATTGGTCAGTATCAGGTCAAGAATGACCTTTTCCCTGGATCAAGCACAAGCTGCCTGAGACCTGTCCCTGCAGGAATCCAGGATGCTTCTGCTTCTGGCTGAACAGCTGTTTGGGTGGACCAATCACACCTGGCATACTGAAACCCCCAGCATGAGGATTTCACCTTTGTTGCCATGTTGTGTATTCATCCACAAGCTCCTGTTCACTTCTTCCCTCGTGCAGAAGGCCTGAAGTTCACCCCATTCATATTACTGAGCCTTTGCCAGGTTCAGGGGTGACCCACAGTGCCTCAGCCTGCCCGTCTACCCTGCACCTCTGTCGCCTTTATAGCTTCTCCTAGCTGCAGGGCCACCTCCCTCCTTTTACCCCCATCCCTCCTGAACAGAGCATAACCTGATATATCAGTGTCCCATGATTAACAGTACCATGTCTCAGTTATTGCTACTATGTCCAGGTCTGCCTCTACTATCAATGTCTCCAGGACTGGGATTTTATTTCCCAGGCGGTGGGCATTTGTTATCATGCCTTCCATGTTTTGTATCCCCCTCCTTCTCTTGCTGCTGCTGTCCTGCTTCTTTCCCCTCCCTTTCCTCCTCTGCTTCATCCCCCTTACCAGTTTCTCATGTGGCCTAGAATTCACTGCTTCCTCTCTCCTCCTGCTTTCAGAATTCCCAGACTTCACCTCGTTCACCTCGCTTTCCTGCATGTTTTATTTTTTATTTATTGATTTTTATTTACTTGTGTCTAAGATTACAAGTACCTTCTGCCCTTGGGGATACTAAGTCACCTGTCCTCCTGGTCCCCCCGGCCATTTAAATGCTTGTCACTGAAGCATTCATACTTCTTCTCGGTCACCTTCCTGATGGATGCAGGCCATTATCTTTATACAGGCTTTCATCTGTTCAGGTGGGGCCCCAGTCCCCATAAAGCCATGACCCTCCCTTCCAAACCATTCCTTCAATCAGGAGTTGAATTACTGGATGTGGAGTGCTCTAACCTTTCTCCTGCATATGGACAGGTGGCACCTCTGAGAAGGAGAAGGTGTGTTTTTTACCAGAAGACACACTAAGCTGTAGCTTGTTTACAGGTGTGACCTGGGAGCACAAGGAAGTTAATTGACTTGCTCAGGATCACACAATATGCAAGCTGGGGCTGTGAGATTCAAACCCATGTCTCCAGGTTTGTAGCTCAGAGCCTTAAACCACTCTGCTATGCTGCCTCCTTGAAGTGTTCTGCTTGCTTTAGGCTCCCCCAACTTCCTGAAATCTGTTTGAATTCTAGCTACTTCCACTTTGTCTCCTGCCATGTCATTCATCCCTAGGTGGATGATAACATCCAGTTCCTCCTCCTTGTCATTACCCTTGTGATCCTATTGATCCCTTCTCATCCACCATGCAGTGCCTTCTGTAATGCACTTTACCTCCTGTCCTTCCTGCTAGGTTCCTCTAACTTCACTCCTTGAACAACTGAGACCCCACCAGGAAAAGCCTCCTCCTCCTCCTCTGGGGTTTCTTTCCCATTTCTGGTGCTGCATCCTGGAGGATCTGCCCATCCACCTTCATCTCGGCTGTGGGTGCCATTGTGAGCCATCCCTCCTCCAAAACAAGCGTGAAGACTTAACCAGACCGGTTGGGATGTGCTTCAGACACCTTCATGGCCACTTCCTACAGTACCATAATGGTCCTTTTATGTTGTCTTGTACACACAGCTCAGACAACATACTGTGGTACACAGGTTTGGAGGTGCGGTCGTGTTGTGGCCAATGGCGCCACTGCTTTTTGGGCCTGGGCTCTGTGGCACGAATGAAATAGCATGCTGTCTATGACAGCACTGCAAGCTGCCACCAACTTGAACTATTTCACACAAGGCGATGCGGTGCTCCCGTCATTGTAGGGCATGCTTTGCCTGGTGTAACATTTCCAATAAACATGGTTGCGGCTGTCACCATCTGCCTCTCACAATCCCCAACAAGTCGACTTGAGGTGCCCAATCCCCTGTTGGCATAGTTAACCCACCCAAGATTGTGTGACACTGGGAGCCTGCCCCAGTGTGCCTTCTGTTTTCAAAAGCCAATTGCATCAGCATTTTCCTGCTCCCTACCACCACAGTGTGGCTAACATCACTGCAAACTCATGGGACATAATGGGAACCACCCAGTGTGCCCAACATTTTCCTTGCACCTGTAAAAAAAAAGAATATGGTCTACAGTGTTCTTTCTTTTTATTATAACCTAGAACAAAGAAAATGGTCAATCGCCATCAGGTCCCTCCCCAACCTAAACTCACCTTCTGTGATCCCACCTTCCCATATACACCCCTCACCCCATATTTACCTCTGGAGTCCAACGCTGTGATCTTTGGTGGAGCAGGAACACGTCTGCACTCTACAAAGCCGACCGCAAACTGAAGAAATGCTGGTAAGCTATATAATGGTATCAGTGGGGTGGGTGGGGGTTCAACTTAGGTGGATATCTCATCGATTTTTTGCAAGTTTGGGATCCAAAGTTTTATGAACTCAGTCACTGTCATTTCGTTATTCGGTCCAGAAAGGTGATTTCATAGTCACTGCGCAGAATCACCTTTTGGGACTGAATAATGAAATGACAGTCTCCCTGTTCATAAGATGGGCTCCTAAAATGCTTCTGTTGAAAATTTTGTAACAAATTCCATTAAATGACTGGTGTTATAAGCGAGCATTGCGCAGCTTCCATGCACACTCATAACTTCGAGAATTTTTAATATTTTCACCCAGATTTCCAACATTGCCATTTTTACACGTCCTTATAAACAGTAGAGCTGTCATTTTCACATCCTACCAAAATGTGTTTCTGCACATCTGGCACAGAATGTCACAGTTGCTGTGGGACATTAACATTCAGGACACATTAACAAAATTGCAGTGCCACTGTTCATGAGCAGAGGTCCCAAATGCTTTCATGAGGTGGGGTCACAAAAAGCCCATATTGAAAATTTGGAGTGCAAATACTAACAAAAGCCCAAGGCATTCAGGTTTCTAACCATAATGTCCCACCCTGTAGAGACTGACAGGTATCCGGGGTGACTTTGGATTGTCATCTGTAGTGGTCATGCCATTCCACCCCACTCTGCAGCTCAGACATGCATCAAGGTGTGCCTTGACCTCTTCAGCCCCAAAGTTCACCCCATTCTCCTATACTGCACCCATCTCAACATATTTTCTTATAGAATCGGGTGAGCGTAAGGCTCGATGACCCTAAGGCACAATGCAACACTTGTCGGAGTCTGCAGGGTAGGGTGAGGTGAAATGGCATGAGCATTATGGAAGATGACCCAAAGGCACACCTCAATGCCAGTCAGTCTCAGCAGGGTGGTGTGGGGTTGACGTCGCCCATACTTCACTGCCATTCTTATTATGCATCTCTCTAACTCCTGCACTACTAATGTCAATACCAGCAAGAAAACATTCAGCACTGACAAATGCTTGTTTCTTCTGCTTTTGCTCACTTCCTTCATGCAGATGCTGGTTGCCTCCTGCCTTTACTTAATTTTATCCACTGTTCCTGTACCCATCTCTGACAATCCTTCCTGCTAGGCTGCTTCTGAAGAAGCCTCCCATTTCTTTAAAATCCAACCTACTAAAGTCCAGGACCATCGTCTTTTGTGGCTTGCCTCTGCACCCATTGTAATGTTGAACCACACTGTACAGTGATCACTGGTTCCCATTGATAGCCCATTGTGACATGACTAGGCACTATCACAGCCCAATAGGACAGGGATTCAGAGGAACAAAGGGAGTAAGCATGTCCCAAATAGGATAGTACCTTTACCCCATGAGTCATTTTCAACTCTCAGCATGCTGAGTCCATAGGGCAGGAAAGGTGCTATGGGACATTGCCGCCCATATGGGCAAAGTAACATCTCTGCACAATGCCTCTGTACATCACTGCATAGAGGAATTGTACAGAGCATTCCCAGCCCCACCTCCTGATCGCAATTCAGATGTCCCTGATATTATAATAAATGATACCTGGCATCTAGTAGTTCCCCAGTCACATTCAGATAACCCCAATTAGTAAAATGATCCCTGGCATCTAGAATTTCCCACCCCAATCACTGCCAAGGCTGCGCAATCTCTTCTCCTTCCCACTCAATCTCCTTTGCCTGTCCTCAAAGTGGGTGACACCCTATCTCTAACCCCTCCTTCATCACCACAGAGGTGTAATTCATTTTTATCACCTCCCTCTCACCCTGCCAACCTGCATGATCGTCATCTCCTTCCTTCCCCTATTGTTTTTTTCTCTCCAGTAACTCCATCCTCCCATCACCGACACCTTTCCTACCCTTAATGCTTCCAAGGGTAGGAGCCCAGATGGCCTGGATAGCAAGCTCCTCCATCTCTCTGCTTCTGCAGTCTCCTCCCCATCGGCACAAAATCAGCTTTTCCTTAATGCCAAGAAGACTGTCTCCATGTCCTTTGGTACAAGGCACAGACTCTCTAGGCTCCCTCCCTTCCTACTATCCATATCCTGGGTGGCTCTGTAGAGGATGTTACCACCTTAGTTATCTTGGTATCTAGCTAAACCAGCACCTAAACTTTTCTGAACAAGTGGATGCTATAGTCAAAAAGCTAAACCCCAATTTGGTGCACTTTACAGGAACTGTAACTGTTTCCCACCTCCAGCACACCATACTATTATCGAGAGAGAATGATCCTCCCAATCTTTGACTATGGTGATGTGGTTCACAGCGCAGCCCCAGTCACTACCCTTGCCAGACTGGACACAATCCTCAACTATTTCTGCCATTACACTTTCAACTATCCTTATTGGACTCATCACTGTTCTATGTATAAATGTCTCTCCTTTCTTCTCTTGTGGACAGATACCATGCACACTGTGCCAGCTTTGTTGAAAAATTTGGTTTGTTTCCTACCCTCCTAGCTCTCCTCCCCCACAGCCATACCATCAGAAGCTGAAATATTTTGAAACCTAGCAGTCACTTCAGTTTCCATAACCTCCATCGACAAAGCCACATTCAGCCACTGCTTCCTAAAATCTGGACCTCCTCGCCTCAGCCATTCACCAGTCTCCTCCTGGATTCTTTCAAACCACTTTAGAGGTCTCACCTCTCCTCCTGCACTTGCTCTAATTTTCCTCTTGCTCTCCTATGACTTGTTTCCAGTTTAGGTACAGCTATAATTTGGCACTTTATGCTTCCACTCTAGGTATTACGCACAAATGTTTACAGCTAGTGTTGATTTAAACTGCTCTGTATTTGATTACCAGCATATGTTTGTGGCTCCTGACTGTGCTGTATATGCATTGTCAATTGTTTGCTTGTCACTCAAGTTCTCACATCTTGCATGTATTATTCCCAGTGTAATTTGCAATTGTGTACCACTCTGCTCCATGTATGTTATGCATTTTGAACTATTGTGCTACCCAAGCCCCACTTGTACAAGTTCCCTTCCACCAGGATGCATCTAGAAGTTAGCTCCCAGCTTAGTATGTCTGGGGGACACTAGACACCAAGGATCATTTTATTATAATAACTGGAGCCATTTAAACTGCGATCAGGGTGTAGAACCTTTATATGCCAAAGATCATTTTGGTATACTACTTGGGAGCATCAGAATGGTGACCAGGGGTAGGGTGACAATATGCACCACTGTGTGCTCAAATGAGGCAAGATTTTGGAAGCAGTAAACAGTATTGCAATTTCAGTTGTTAACACATTCAAAACCTTTTATATAGCACTGTGCTCTGTATGCAGGAAGGGACCCCTCATTTGCAAGGCTTTAGTTGTACATATGCATATGTACCTGATCAGGTTAGCATTGGGGCTACTAAATATATGGCAACTGTCCAGCCATGCTGTTCTCCCACATGGCACAGTGCTTAGATGTTTAGCACTCGCTAACCTTCTGACCATGAGGTCCTAATTGACTAAATATCCCTGCAGATGCCTCTTAAGATGCAGAAAGTAAACAAAATGGACTATCTTATTCTGTATCTTTATGTATTATTTTATGTTATTTTCCTTGAAAACCTTTATCCAATTTCAAAACATTAAGATGCATCTTAAATATGAATAACAACTGTAGCTAAAATACAATTTCTTCTTTCATCCGAGTGCTGTTTTAATTTACTTATAAAAATACAGTCTGGTGAGCTGGTTTAGTGGCTTGGTGGTAGCTGTACTGCTTCCCATGTGAGTGGCCTGTTTTGGGGAAGGACCTGGGTCAAACAAGGGTTATTTTTTTAAATATACGGTGTATGCATTTCAGTATGTAATATATTTCTCTCAGTATATAGAGTATGCAAAAGTTTTCAATAGAGAGGGTAAGTGTTTTTGATATATAGCATATTTGTTTCAGTATATATAGTGTATGCAGATTTTTCAATGTACAGTGTATTTATTTCAATATATAGTGTATGTATTTCAATATAAAGTGTAGCTGTTTCAATATATAGTGTATTTGTTTCAGTAGACAGTGTATGTGCTTTTTCAATGTGTAGTGTATGCATTTCAATAGATAGTGTATGTATTTTAATATATAGTGTATGTGTTTCAGTATATAGTGTATGCAGATTTTTTCAATATATAGTGTATGTGTTACAATTTATAGAGTATTTGTTTCAGTAGATAGTTTATGTGGATGTTTCAGTCTGTAGTGTATGTATCTCAATAGGTAGAGTGTATGTTTCAGTACATAGTACATTTGTTTCAGTATATAGTGTATGTGGATTTTCAGTACTCAATATGTAGATTTCAGTAGATAGTGTATGTATTTCATTATATAATGTAAGCATTTCACTATATAGTGCATGTGTTTCACTATATGATACATGCATTTCAGTATACAGTATATGTATTTCACTATATGATGTATATATTTCAATAGATAGTGTATGTGGTTCACTACATTGTGTATGCATTTCACTATATGATGCATTTATTTCACTATATGATATATGTATTTCACTATGTAGCATATGTGTTTTACTATACAGCCAGAGATTATGAATTATGTTCCTAACGGCTTGCCATACAAAGGGAATGTAAGTGATGATAGTTACTAGGAGCAGAGATAAAGTATTTTCATTTAGGTTAGAGGTGTCATCAGGTCAGTGTCAGTGGCTCAGTAGGTAGCACACTCGCCTCTGAGGCCAGGAGATCAGAGGGCTGTGGGTTCAGTTCCCACATCTGGCACTTGGTTAATATCCCAGTATTGACACTGTGCAGCATGAGAGGGTGCTGCACTTTGAGGTGCCGTCTTTTGGATGAGACGTTAAACCGAGGTCTCATCTGCCTGGATTGGTGGTAGTTCAGGTGGATGTTAAAGATCCCATGGCATTTATCGAAAGAGTAGGGGCAATTTTATTGAAATAAACACATAACAAGCATAACATATTTGAAAAAGAGGAAATACAAAAACAATCATGATATGAAAAGGAAAACAACTATTTTAGGGCATGCTTAACATTGTATACTGAAATTAATATGCTATGAGACACAGAAACTGAAAATCAAAAAGGAAACTGACAAGAGACCACACCCTCATTATCCCAGTAAGTCAAAACTAGTAACTACAAAAGGAAAGAAACAAAGGGGGGAAGAGACCCCAGAACTAAACTTCATAGAAATCCATGAGTTGGGATTAACTTCTGATAAGATTGTCTAACATCATTATTTAAATTTGATGATGGGAGAAACCTTTCCACCACATTCTGACTTTTTTAACATTAAACTGTTGTGATTCTGAAAACAATGTTGTTCAGTGTATTCGTACATAAGATCTAAATCCTTGAACTGACGGTTTCTTTTGATATAAAACCCATTGGCATCTTGTTTGCCATAAACAGTATCTTAAACAAGCAATAAAATCTGTAAAGTCCCTTTATTAAAAATCTGTAGACTTACTGGAAAAGAACATATCACCAAAATATCATAGGTGAGATTTGCTAACCAAGGAAAATTCCAAACTATAGCCAAATAATCCCACATTTTGCTTCACTGAGCATTGAAGAAAAATGTTCCATAGTTTCTTCCTGGTTTGCACAATCTGAATAGGGACACATTCTCTCTGCTTTGGCCTTATATTTAGCTGTTCTCACATTTAATTTACCATGTAAAGTAAGCCATTGTGACTCCACATAAATTCTGGCAGTCTTGTGTTATTTAGTTGGTTCAGGATGTCCTCATTATGATTCTTAGGACAATTCCTAAACCCTGGGGTTTCTGAATAGACAAAAGCCATTAATTCTCTGTATAGTGTTTTGAAGAGCATCTTAATAGTTGATGTTTTGTAACCTGCCACTTAAATAATTTCTGTGCAGCTGGTTTAAAATAATTTGTTACGGCTAAATGGGTAGATAGTTTAGGAGCACAGTGTATCCATGTTGTAAAGTAACGCTTCAATAAGCTATTAAAGAAAGGTGCCTCCTGTCTATGAGTGCCTCCTAAACAATCTTTTAAAGAGCTAGAAAAAAATATGCTAAACAAAAAACTGGGTCTACCTATTCCTAATCCTCCTTTTTTCTCTCAAGGTATTTATAACATCTTTTGACCGGTTTAGTCTGTTACCCCAGAGTAGCTGGAAACAAATACTGTATAGTCTAGTCTCAAATTTGGCTGGTAGGGAAATACTGCTGCAATGTATTGCAGGCAGGGTAGAATAAATTGCTTTAAACCTGTATTCTTTTCATTTTAGTAAATCTAAATCTTTTCCATCTACTAACTTTCTTCTCGATTTTATCTAAGACTAGGTTCAAATTATCTTCTAGACAATTCTGTGGGCCAAATTTACCCCTAAAATTGATATAGGTTCAGCTGTAATCTTGATAGAGTTCCAAACTAATGGTGTTTGAAAATTTCCTCCTATAAGTAAACCCTTCATTTTAAGTAGATTAATCTTAGCGTTAGCTACTACTGAAGTATTCCTTGAAGTTGGAAAAAAACAATTCAAGCTGTGTGATGTGTGTGAAAAATAGGCAGGCGTCATCTGCATAAGCTTGGATGGTTAATGTTGCATCAGAGTCTGGAATCTTTACTTCTTGCCGTAGGGGACCATGCACACGGACCTTAGGAAGGGTTCTAAGGAAAAATTATATAATAGAGGACTTAACGGGCAACCCTGTCTCACTCCGCAGTTTACTTGAAATCCTTTTCCCAGTTTTCCATTAATAGAAGGAAACACTTTACCAGAACTATAAAGATTTTTAATTAAATTTCGTAATTTAAGGGGACTTTAAAGAAATCTAATGACGAAAATAAAAAACATGGTTCACTCTATCAAAAGCCTTTTCTAAGTCTAACGAAACTAAAAAACACTGTCCCCAACTCATTGATTTTTTCAATTAGATCTCTAATTAAACATAACATAGACTGAATACTACGATCAGGGATGCCACAATGCTGAATTGAGAGAAGCTATATTTAGCTAAATTTCTGAGTCTATTATTAGTTAATGACATCAGAATCTTATAGTCAGAATTCAACAAAGTTATTGGCCTCCAATTCAAAAGCCCTTGTCACCTGATTTGTGAATGTAAATTTGTATACTGTCTGAAAAGGATACTAAACTAACACCGTTGTTCAAAAAAAATTGTAAACAATTACAAGGATAGAACTAAGTTCTGCAGAAAATGTTTTATAAAAGGAATTAGAAAGGCCATCTGGGCCTGGTGCCACATTGGGCTTTAAAGATTGTAACACCGTCTTGATTTCATCTTGCATAAAGGGTTGATTAAGAACGTTAAATAAATCTGGCTTCAAGGCCTTTTTATAGGGGTCCTAATACTTTATTAATCTGGGCTTGGGATGGGTTCTGAAGAGGCTCTAGATCCATAAAATGTTTATGAATTAAATCTTCTAGTTCGTGTAAGAGAGACTGTCTTAGCACCTTTGTTCAAAAAGTTAAAGACCCATGCTCTTTGACCTCTTTACATAATTCAAAAGGGTCCCCAAATACTGACTTTCTCAAATGATTTGAAATGACCGCCTGCAAAGTTTTGGCTCTATTGTATTGAAAGATTTTCATTTGTGTTTTAATTTCCTCGATTTGAAATAAAATTCTCTCTGGAAGTATTGGCTCTTGATAATAATGTTTGTAGCTGATTCCTTAGTTTGAGATAGTGGAAAAATTTGTTCTTTTGATGTATTTTGCCCTGTTTCTTAAACCAATTAATGCAATCATTTTAGTCTCCAGCCACCAGTTCCCCATATCCTGATATAAAAAACTAACAGATAATCTAGCTTGTAAAATTAATTTAGTGGAGTTTAGGACCAAAGGATCTTGTAACATAGAAGTGTTAAGTTTCCACCTTAGATTTTGTCTGTTACTATTACTCGTAAGGCCTATGTTAACCAGTAAAAGAGCATGGTCTGAAAATTCAACCGGAATAATCTGAGGATGGTGAAATGAAATTTGTTTAGATACTAAAAGATGATCTATAGTATACCCTTTACCGCTTTTTAAAAAGTGCCTTTGATCCCAATGCCTGTTTGTCCATGCAGGAATTAAATCAGCTTTTTAATGATGTCTAAAAGGCATGCTGTGTCACAATACATCTTTTTAATGTTTTCAGATTTTCTTTTAACTCTATCCCACAGTTAAAATCTCCACCCCAAAAGGTAGGGATAGTGGTCACTAAATAGGGTTGGATTTGTCTCATGCATGTAACTCTGCCGGCCTTTGTCTGGGGGTTATATATATTGATTAGACGGAGGGTATATGAAAACCAAGACCCTCTAAAATAAGTGATCTTCCAGGACATAAATCAATCAGTTTATATAAAGTAAAATTATAGGAGTTGAAAAGGATACCTACCCCATCTGCTTTATCTTCCCCAAACGACCAATAAGATGGACCCCATGGCCAATCTTTAGCAAAAGCAGAACACTGAGTTTTATCAAACATCCAAGTTTCTTGTAAAATATAATTGAAATACTGAGATCATGAAGCATGTGGAATATTGCTTGTCTTTTCTTAAGTTTTAA
This sequence comes from Neoceratodus forsteri, assembly GCA_016271365.2. Taxonomy (NCBI): domain Eukaryota; kingdom Metazoa; phylum Chordata; order Ceratodontiformes; family Ceratodontidae; genus Neoceratodus; species Neoceratodus forsteri. Next base: position 447,295,137 of record CM028131.1, on the reverse strand, counting down.
AGGCTGTGTGTATTTAAGGTTGCCCAAGAAAAATTTAACTCCATCCGTAGGTTAACGAAAACTATCCACTTGAATTATTTTTCCTCCTTTTCTTTTTTTCCTTTATAATCTTCTCTAGCTGTCCCCAAGCCTTCTTGTACTGAAACTTGTGAGTCCGTGTCACCCATTTCAACCTCAGAATCACCCCAACTTAAAGCTTCATATGTGTTTTAGATTCTATCCCTTCGGGATCTGGGATCACCAGAGGTTTTAGAGATCTACTCGACCTCCTAAGTACTGGTGGAGGTTTTAGGAACCATCCCTGTGTCCCTGGTTCACCCTTTGAGTCTGTATAACAAACTGGCTGCAAAGTTCAGGAATGGTTTTCTCCCTACCATTACCTTTCGAATCTACAAGGATCATATCTTTCTCAGGAGTAACTACCCTGGGTAATGAAACTGCAGGACTCTCTTGCTTTGTGGGGAAATCTATAGGTTGTTCTAGTACTTGGTTTTCCATAACCTCTTGTGCTTTTTGTATAAAAAATCGGATTTACTGTTTACATCTTTATTTTGTTGCTGCCCATGGGCAATCCCTATAAGCGTGGTTTTGCTCTTCACATAGGTCACACTTAATTAGGTTGTTGCAATACATGGTAACATGCCCTATTTCACCACAGTTATCACATTTAGGCTGGTCACAAGTACTTGATAAATGAGTTTTAGCTCCACACCTATAGCATGCTCGGTTGTCCACTGTAAACACTACCCCCTATCCCTTCCTAACATAAATGAGTCAGGTATATGTTCAATGCCAGAAGACGCTTGACGTAATTTCACTTTGAATTTCACCCCCTGTCCAGAATTGTTCAGCATCTAAAATTGGTTCTGGGTCACTTTGAATTTCACATTTTGTGCTAACCAAAGATGATATCCTCAACATGCACACTCTCATTTCTGAACATAACAGTTACATACTTAGTCAGGGGTTTAGACAGTGGAATAACCAGAAAAGGGAGACCAAAGGGGGAAAACTTGACTTGATTGTATCGATTCCAGAACAGGTCTAATAAAGCTGGGGAACAAAGCTATCGCCAAAGTTGTCCTCACCGGAAATATTGATAAAGGCAAAAACATCTCGGGTAAAACTTTAAGAATCTTTCAGTAGTAATTTACCCACATAATACTGTCTGGTTTTCCTTTAACCCTCCCTTATACCTAATACGCACAGCATTCCTCCTGGGAGCTGCTTCTCTTTACATTGTGCAAAAGGCTTGACATAAGAGGTTTTCTGTCATATTCTCTTCACCCTTTATGTTGTTCATTAGAAAGTGATTGTGCTGAACACACCTTTTGAGTAGTACATTCTTCCTCTGTACCCCCTCATTATTATCAATCAATTGATTACTGGGTAAAGCCTTTACATTAGTGCTACCAGGTTGCCATTTGGGAACATTTTTATTAAGGTCAAAAGAACTATCCCATTCAGAGTCTGGTGACCAAATCCCTTTCCTCAAGGTTTCCACCCTGCAGCTGTTAAAGCTGCTTGAGGGGTCCAGTTTGCATCATGTTCACCCAGGAAAGTGAAGGCAAGTTCGTAAAGTCACTACCCCGTGCTTCATTTGTCAATTTAGGGGTTACCAGCTTTCAGATTATCAGAAAAGAAAAGTCCGTTACACCATCTTGAGAACCTGACTTGTTTGGTAAATCACTTTGTCCGTATTATTTGCGACTCCCAAGATTATGAGCGAGAGGTTTAAACACAAACCCAACTTCCTTGTTGAGCGTAAAAGTAGCAAAAGTAGCGCTTGAAACAGTAGGTAAAATCTGCTCATTTTTCTCAGATACCGTAAGAGACTTTTGGCTTACCCTCGTATTTATGAACTGTAAGACCATTTTCTGCCATGTCCGCATTCTCCATCCGACCGCCTGTCGGTGATCTCTACCACCAAGTTTGTAACTGTTTACTCCTCCTTGAAACGCCTGCCGCTTCTACCGCTGCTAACGCCAAACGTGAAAGCCGTGCAACCGCTTCTCCTGGTTCCGTGTTCTTCCGTCCTATGAGCCGCTAATTTTGTTCCTCCTCCTGAATTAAAGGCGCCATCAATATTGTAGTATCGACTTGGGAACTCTGTTTCCATCTCCAAATTAGAACTCTCCACCTCCGTGAGCTCAAAGGACTCACTTTTTCTCAGTGGAGCGTGTGCTGCAGAAACATTGCTCATTTCAAAAGCCATTTTAAATTCCAACTGCTCTTTTGCCATTATCGACCGTCTCACTTCAGAGACCTCATCCAACACCACCTCCTCCTGCCTTGCAGTGGCCATAACTGACTCTTGCACACCCTACTGGCCTCCAACGCCAGCAGAGTAGGGGAACTTCCCGTGTCCTGGCCAAATTTCCCTCATTCACTAAAAATACCACCAACAGCTTAATCTGGTTCAAGGTCAGTTGGCATTCATCTGTATCCCCTCCCACAGGTCGTGCCTGAAAATAGGCAGGATTTGTCTAGTGCACTTACCCAGTCAACAAAAACTAAAAGATCTTATCTGAGGGGATGGAGGGTTTGTTTTCAATTTAAAGTTCCAAGCATTTAGGAGACATCAGATCATAGATGTAAAATAGAAATTGATTAACTTCTAATGAAAACTGGTTATGCTAAGCAGACATTTCCTCTGGTCATAAACTCTAGTAACGCCAAGCAACCCTAAAGCACGAAGATCCCAGAGCAGAATGACAGCATTTGAAACAGCATAATGGCATCTGGAGCAGGAGGACAGCATCTACAGGTCTGAAGGACACTGCTCATTTCTTCATCCCATTTGAGGATGAAACATCTGTTCACCCACCTATGGTTACCGAATCGAGTTATGTGTAATTTATCTGTACATTGTCTGTTGCTTATGTAATGCCGTGGGTTGGGTTGTATTCTGGCCTCTTCCTTGGTATTTGGGAAAACATAGAAAATCATATCTAGGTGGTACTCTAACTGTAATACAGGGTGTAGGGAACAATATACTCTAAAAGGTAACCAGTGGACTACTGTGCCATTCTGAAAATAGTCAAGGCAAAGAAAAAAGGGTTGGCAGTCAGAGAATCACAAGAGTGAACAGCAGTAATAGGGCTGAACAGCCTTTTTCTCAAACATTTGTACAAAGCAATGCTTGGTGAAAGGAAGCCTCCAACCCCTGCAGCTACTCAGAGGTGTTTTGGATGAGGAACGTTTATAGCCTATATGGTATCGTGGGGTGGGCAGCTGGGAATGACGGGGTGACACCTTTATTGTAGTTTGTCTCTGCTTATAAACTGTTGGATGTATGATGGGGGTATCTCATTTTATGTAATACTGTGGGCTGGGTTGTATTCTGGTATTTCCTTTGTATTTGGGAAAACATAGGAAAATTATGTCTGGGTGACCCTTAACTGTAATACAGGTGTGGGGAACAATGTAATCTAAAAGGCAACCAGTGGACTAGTGCGTCCCATTCTGAGAATAGTCAAGGCAAAGGAAAAAAGGGTTGGCACTCAGAGAATCATGGAGTTAATAGCAGTAATAGGGCTGAATAGCCTTTATTTCTCAAACATTTACACAAAGCAATGCTTGGTGAAAGGAAGCCTCCAACCCCTGCAGCTACTCAAAGGTATTTTGGATAAAGGACATTTACAGTTGTATCATTGGGGAGGAGGGAGTACCAGCCGAGAATGACTCCATTCTGAAAATAGTCAAGGCAAAGAAAAAATGGTTGGCACTAGAATCATGGAGTTAACTGCAGTAACAGGCTGAACAGCCTTTATTTCTCAAACATTTGTACAAAGCAGTGCTTAGTAAGCCCTGAGGCTCCTTCCCCTCCCACTTTCCCTACCCAGAGTTGAATTCATTGCTGTCCTGGTAGTGTCCACTCTTTGTAGTACATCGGAGAGGTGTGAAATGAGGCACTGAAACAAACACTCAATCAGATTCGGTGGCATCCTGCTCTTTATTATATAAAGGACAGGATGCCACTGATTGAGTGTCCATTATGCCTCATCTCACACCTCCCGATGTACTACAAAGAGCAGATGCGACCAGAACAGCAATGAACTGATAGGCAGAACGGTACTGTAAGTGATGGGGGTGCGTACCTGTCACTGTGTCAGAGAGGGGACGGGGCCTTTCAGTGTTGGACTTGAAGCATTGAAAGTTAAAAGTTTGAAACAAAAATTGCAACACAGAAGTTGGAAACTTGGTGGCCCCCTCCTAAGCATTGTTCACACTACGTAAGCTGGACCTTTTGGGATATTACTGATCTTGGTAATTATAGAAATTCCAACCCATTAACTTGTAAGTATTGTATCATGTTTTACTGTACATCATCTCCATAAATGCTTTAAATGTGTGAACTGCTCTTCTATAGGCTGTTCTCTGCTGTTGTACATACGCAATCCTTGTTATCTCCTCCCAGTCGCCTCCTGAAAATGGGCTCAGTTCCAATGGGCTTACCCTGTTACCAAGAAACAAACAAATGATTAATATACTGAAATATCATCAATGTCCAACATTGCTTCAGTTAATCAGCTTTTAGAATTTGTCTTATCCATTTTATATCTTAACTTTGTCATCTCGGTATTAGAGTCGTACTTGGCTGAGAAAACCTTTTAGTTGAGGTCAACTGCTCATAACTGTTTGAACTGTTGTACCCAACTGAACTTTGCAAGCTCTGATGCTGCTCCAGCTAAAATAATGCTTTGTAAATATGCTAAAATATTTCAGCTATGCTGCATGAGTTTTGGGACTGTGAAAGTAAAACTGTGAAGTAAACCACTGTGAAAGTAAACTGAAAGTAAACCACTGACTAAATAAGAAGTTTCGCTTCGGCTGCTGTATTGGTGGTATGTCTTATATGGAAAAGGAAAAAGAAAAATAACTGGAGCAATTGCCATTGAAAAATTGGGACTGTGCTGACCCATCTGCTATGCACTTTGGCATTACAACTGTACTTAAAAATTGGATATTGTTTCTTCAAGGGATGTGAATGCACATCCATAGTGGGAGGATTGGGGTTTGCACAGTGCAGATCGCCAAATGAATTGTCACTGGATGTGTAGTTATCCGAATGGTGTGACTGTCTCCACACAGTAGTAGAAAAAAAAGTTAGCTCCAAGATACAGTATATGTGCAAAAGATTAAAGCTATGGTGGTGGCATTCAGATCAAACAGCTGTGGCAGTACATTCCAAGAGTATAAGGGACAGCTGGTGGCGTTACTTGTGGACCCTTCATCTTTTCTGTTCTGTAGAGATAATCACACCATACAGTTAAGTGCAGATCCAATTTTCATATGAACTGACTTGTTTGAAAAAGGTCTATGTCAATCATGTGACAAACTCTTACGCTTATCTGTAGAGAAGGGAGCCATGAATTCTAACTATTTAAAATATTCTGACTGGGACATTGTCCATTGTAAAGTGCACATTAGAAATTCAGGCATAGTTGTCAATGGATTCTTTTCCAAGTAAAAATAGTGCAGTCTAGGAGAGTGCTCCATGCTTAGGCAACTGTCCTGGAAGTCCAGTATGTTGTTTGGTCGGAAAGAATGCAAGGAATGCGGAGTCCTTTTTGAAAGCAAGAGGTCTGCAGGGTTCCACTCACCGCATCCCTAAAAGACCACAAAAGTGGCAAAGACCACACAAGAGAGGACTTGGGGCATGTATGAGTATTACAAGACTAAGTCCTAGAAATACCAACTGAAAATAGACATATAAAAACATAATTTAAAATGAAAATTCCTGTAGGATAACATTGCAACTTTAACAAGTTAACTGCTAAAAGCTACTATGTTTTACCTCTTAAATGTAACTGCTGAAAAACTACTATGTATTATGTATCTCGCTGTCTAGTGTAATGTACCTGTGCTGTATGCTACCCCATGTATTATTCCATGTATTCCCGGGTCGCCCATGAAAAAGGGATCTTCAGGGCTCAGCGGCTTACCTGGTTATCAAAATTTAATAAACAAATAACTGTGTCAATCTTTGGAGCTATGGGACAATCTATATCAAAAAGGTCTCAGTGAGTACTACAAGACTGTCTCTAAGAAATACCAACTGTAAATAGACATATAAAAACATAAAAATTAAACAGTGAAAACTCCCATAGGATAACATTGCAACTTTAACAAGGCACAGTTTTGTCAGTCTTTGGAGTTAAAGGACAATCTATATATCAAAAAGGTCTCAATAAGTACTACAAGACTAACACATAACACCCTAGACAGATTCATGGTATATGCACAGGAACTCCCCGAATTTCCTCCCATATTCACCATGGTGCCAAATCCACAATTTTAAATCCAATAAACATCCAGAATGCATCAAATGTGTATCTCCTCTTGACTTCAACCATGCAAGTTTCAGACAAATTCGTCCAATAATTGACCAAGTTATGCTGAAAAAAAGAAAACAAAAGGAGTAGTTGGTGGAAGTGGAGTAGTGGCATTTGTGTTGCAAATTATTCTCTGCCACATCTATGGCATCCATGCTGGAGGGTGCTGGGGAGGCAGCAACAAGAGGATCAGTCCGAGAGGTAGTAAACCTCTGGCTCAGGTACAGTGGTCACATAGGAGGTTGATGGTGTCTCTTTGACTGCAGGGTTGACTTGTCCTCTTGACTGCTGCTGCCAGATGTAGATTGGAGCTTCCCAGCAGCAGCTTCAGCTAGAATCAGGGACGTGATGGATTCTATGCAGGTGTGTTCCTCAGGCAACTAGTCAGTGAAGCTACTCATGAGGGGCAATACTGGACCTGGTACTCACTAACAGAGACAGTACTGTGGACATCAAGATGGGAGGCTATCTGGGGACCAGTGATCACTGTACAGTGTGGTTCAATATAAGGATGGCTGCAGAATTGAGCCACACGAGGTGAGGGTTCTGGACTCAGTAGGGCAGATTTTGTAAAGATGGATGAATGCCTCAGGGATGACCTGGCGGGGGCATAGCCTGGGAGGGGTAGAGAAACTCTGGGAAAAGCTAAAAGGGAGCATACAAACCTCTGTGTCAAACAAGTGAGCAAAATCAAGAGGAAAAAGAGACTGCTATGGTTTTTGAAAGAGGTGGCGAAAAGGTAAAGGCAAAAAGGTAGCATTCAGAAGGTATAAGGGGACGAGAGGTAGGAGGATAGGGAGGTGTATCAGGGAAATGGAGAGAAGCAGGAAAGCAGTAAGGAGCACAAAGGCACAAACTGAAGACAGAATAGCCCAGGAGGCAACAAAAGGGGACAAGACATTTTTTAGGTATGTAAGTGAAAAGAGGAAGACCAGGGGTGGATTGTAAGGTTGAAAAAGGAAGGGTGGGGACTGTGCAAAGGGGGCCAGGAAAAGGCATACATCCTGTTATTTTCCAACATATCAACATACTTTTGTTTAGTGTTCACAGAGGAAGGAGAAGGAGAGGGGCCACAAAAAGTAACAGAAGCTTTGGAGGGAGGAGGCGGACACTAGTCCTTTTTTGGAGGAGGGAGTCCTGAAGGGACTCACTAATCTGAAGGTGGGCAAAGCAATAGCATCAGATGATGTGCATCCAAGGGTATTGAGGGAGCGCGGGAAATACTAGATTCACTCTGACAGTCCTGTTTAACAGCTCATTGGAAACAGGAATAGTTCTGGAGGACTGGAGGAGGGTGAATGTAGTCCCACTACACAAAAGTGGTAGCAGGGAGGAGGCTGGCAATTATAGGCCAGTCAGCCTGACATCAGTGGTGGTAAAATTAATGGAATCATTGCTGAAGGAAAGGATTGTGGAATGTCTTGAATCCAGTGGGTTACATGACCTGAGTTATCATGGTTTCACAGGGAGTAGGTCATGTCAGATGAATCTGATAGATTTCTTTGACTGGGTGACAAGGGAGTTAGATCAGGGTGGAGTGGCAGACATGGCCTCCTTAGATTTCAGTAAGACTTTCAACACTGTTCCACATAGGAGACTAGTAAGTAAGCTGGGTAGCTTAGGAGTAGGTCCAAAGGTGGTAAACTGGGTAAGAAATTGGTCAGGGTATAGGCAACAGAGAGTGGTGGTAAATGGAGTTCACTCCAAGGAAGGGAGAGTGCGGCAGGGTGCCTCAGGGATCAGTGCTGGGACCAGTTCTCTTTAATATCTTTATAAGTAACATTATAGAGGAGCTGGAAGTGAAGGTCTGCCTCTTTGCAGATGACACAAAATCTGCAATAGTCTGGACACTCCAGGGGAGTGGAAAGGATGTGAAGAGACCAGAGAAAACTAGAGGAGTGATCAAGTGTATGGCAGCTGGGTTTCAATGCGAAAACATGCAAAATAATGCACTTAGGGTACAGAAACGAGGACAAAGTACAAAATGGGTGAAGTGGTATTGATAACCACCAAGCAGGAAGAAGACCTGGGGTAATAATATTGATGACCTAAAGGTGGCCAGGCAGTGTGACAAGGCAGTTGGGAGAGCTAGCGAGATGTTGGGGTGCATAGGAGGGGTATCACTAGCAGAAAGAGGGAGTGGTGTTACCTCTGGTAAGACCCACTTGGAGTACTGTGTGCAGTTCTGGGAGACCACATCTCTGAAAGTATAGACAGAGTGGAGGCTGTCCAGAGGAGGGCAATTAAAATGGTGCAGGGTCTGCATCAATAGCTCTATGAGGAATGATTAAACAACCTCAATATGTACACTCTGAAAGAGAGGAGGAGAGGAGGAATAGATAAGAGATCTCACAGGGACATATAAGATAGAGGAGGAAGTATTTTTCAGAAGAAAGGTGCTCAAGAACTAGGGACATGCTATGAAGCTGGGGGGTAGATTCAGGAGAGATGTTAGGAAGTACTTCTTCACAGAAGGAGTGGTGGATTCCAGGAACAATCTTCCGCAGAGGTGGTGGAGGCAAAGACAGTGGTGGGGTTCAAGGATGCATGGGTTAGGTACAAGGGAATCATAGTGGAAAGGAAGAGCAGTAGATCAAGTACAGTTTGAGGTAACAATGTAGGTATGGAAAAAGGGGCAGATTGGGTGGGTCAAGCGGTCCCTTATCTTCCATCAAATTCTGTTTCTATGGTGGCACTGAGCTTGATCTGGATAATAGGTCCCAGTGTAGATATTTGGATCAGTGGCCAAACAGCTGATCGCTACTTTCTGTGCATTACAGCACAATCAGCACAGGTACCTGGGGTACCATTTGACTCTGGCTGGGAAAATTGTTAAAATTGATGCAGCCTGGAGTGGTAGTACCACCAGGGGTAGGGGTGGTATGGGGTCTTCAGGCTGCAGAGTGGGGGCAGGGACTGCTGATCTTGAGACTTTTGTGTATCAGTAACTTAATTTTGACCCAACTTCTCCTTGTCATACCCTAAGAAGAAGTTAAAGACAACGTTGCTAGGCAAAGTTACCAATGGTGAATTTCCTATTAAATAGAAAATTTCACAAAATTATCCACAGAGGCAAATTTGGCAACTTCACCTTAACTTTACCAGTGAATTAAAACTTTGCAATATCTTTATTCATATAGTGCAAGCAAGAATGAACATGATAGATTAGCTTTAACATGCTGAATTGTGAGCATGTGGATTTTAATATCAGAACTATTTTGGAACTAATGGTGCATACTTCTAATTTTTTTTTATCCAAAATGTTATTATTTGTCAAAATCATTTTTATACAGCATAGATGTGTATTATCTCATTAGCTAAAAGAAAGATATAAAATGAGAGCTAGGTATCATAAAAATGGTATTATACTTTTAGCTGGGGATAATACAGAAACACATAGTGAGCCCTCTTAGTTTTATATAATTTCTTTACTGATGCAGTCTGATAAGTAGTGTATCCTGATGTGTATTCTCTGTTCCTATGATACACTTCAATGTGGGAATGAATGCCACGTTCACTCGAATCTTGAAAATCAAGGTCCAAAGTAAGAGTATGGAAATGTAGTTATTAAAATGGGACTGCAAGATTTATTTGCTTTAAAGGGACATTGCCACCAGTAGCTGAAAGTGGAGGTTGCCATGCTCTCAAACACAAAATAATACTGAAAATGGATTGAAAAGAATATTATTGGTTGATAATATTGTCATTTTTGTTTCATAACAGATATAGATCTAAGTATGTCAGTTGGAACCAAAGCGCAGCAATGCATGACAACTACATGGCAAATACTATTAGGATCACTCATACATTATTTGAGAAATTTCAATCTGAAATGAAAGCTGTCTGAACAAGACATAACATTCCAGGTAACAAGTTGTATCCAAACGGTAGGCAGAAAGTTTAGAAAAGGCTTTTCACTATGCATTAATGTGGATGTTGGGTGACATAAGATGCAAGAAAGAGTCCTTCCCAGCTTTAGGATAACAATACTGGCCACCCTAAAAAGCCTTTGAGGATTGGAAACCCCCAAAAAAAAAAAAAGAAACAAGAGAACAAATGTTGAAGCCTGGATGGATGCCAAACTAGTGTGATAATTTAACATTTCCATTGTACTGTGGAGAACTTATCAAAGTGAAGTGTATTGATAACACCAAAGACCTTGTCAAATATTTCTTCTTACATAGACATTTTATTAGTGCAGTGGCCATACTCATAAAAAGTTCTGTTACTACCCATTTCCAGAAAGTTTACAACTATGTTTTTTCAAAACCTGTATGCATGAGCTTTCAAAATATATGTTGTGATGAATAAATCTTGATAAAGGGATACATGATGGGCAGGAGTGTGATATGGAAAATATTCTCACTCCTGCAGAGTGAGCTCTGGCTACTCACAAGTGCCGAAGGCATGACTGAGAATATCCAGAGCTTGTTTCGCAGGAGCGAGAATATTTCCATAACACACAATCTGCACATTATGTGTGCTATTTATACAATGGGGTGAGAACTCCAAGCATATTCTTGTGTTTTCCTGTGTTCTTTTCTGTTTCTGTGTGCTGTCTGCTGTTTCTGTGCATGGCCTGAGTGTGTGTGAGTTTTTCTGAATGGGCTGGGAGTCTCAGAAACACTATGAGAGATAGGCGAGTGTCCTTTGCAATGCTAATTGAGTAAATTACAGGTAGCATTGAAAACAGAAACTGTTTTGTGAAGCAGTTTCATTTAGAATACAGGCTGTAGTGAAGTTGAGATCAGCATAGTAACGACTGGGAGTCTCAGAAACACTATGGGACACAGGTGAATGTCCTCTACAATGCTAATTGAGTTAGTTGCAGGTAGCATTGAGAAACAGAAACTGTTTTGTGAAGCTGTTCCATTTAGAATGCAGGCTGTAGGAAGCTGACATAAGCAGAGTGTGATAACTGTCATTTATTTTAGCTCTGGTGATGTCATCACCATTCATCACACTGCAGTGAAAATAACTGAGGTTATCACACTAATATTGCTCTCACCCTCATTGTATAAATAAGTTTCCACAGGTCATTATTTTTGGTGACAAAATTTGAAAAATTTCTAAAAATAGAAAGGGTAGTGATAGCTGATAGATTCTGGCTTCCTGTGGTAATGCTGGCAACACTGTGTGCACTTTGTATATTTGATTGACAAGGCATTGTACTTTATAATGTGTTATTGCATGTATGTAAAACCATCAGGCCCTCCTTCTGAATGAGCTTGCTCAATGGAGTCTTCCTGCAATAAACTTGAACTTGAATAGTGTGTATGTTTATTGAAGGTATAGGTACTCTTCGGTGTGTGTTGAGGCATGAGGTCATAGGCTGAGTGCTCCATATCACACAACAGAAGAATTTCCTATATATCACCCAATGGACTCTGCACCTTAGAGTGTTATTATATGTCTAAAATAGTCAGGTATTAAAGGTTTTGACTTAAAAATGTGTTCCTGAGCATGTATAGGCATGGTAGGGATCTGGCTTGTCCAGAGAACAGTTGTTGAGGAAGCCATCTTGACCTATTTTAGAAAATAAAATAGTATACAGGTGCAGTAGTACTTGTGCATTGGTACTGGGTAAGCACTTTAATGATAAACCCCAATTTTGCACCTTAATAATTAAGCCCCCATTTGACCAAGTTGCCTGAAATTTGAAGGCTCACAGACAGAGTCAGGAACTCGGAGTCATGTAAATTCTGTGATAGTCTGTTCAGCAGTGGCAATGTTATATTGGTGCAAAAATACATGAGTTCATCAAAATCCAGAGGTTAGTTTTGCTCACCTACACAGCAGCTCGAAAACAGTTTGGATCTGAAACATGAAACTTTCAGGTTTGATAAACTTTGGCCCAAAGTGCCTTCCTTTGTTAATTTTATGTGTCTAAGTTTAACTGTTTTAAAATTATTTATGAAAACTGTGCCTTTTTCGAGCATACTCAGTAGCACAAATTAATCTTCTAAGGATAACTGTATTTTGCAAATACATTTTGTTATGGTTTCACAAAATCATAATGAAATGGTTTGGCTCACTAGGCTACATGGTGCACTAATGCTTTTATTTAGCGCACTATGCAGCCATTCTCAGGGCTGGAACTGCATTAGCACATCTGTGCTTGCTTGAGTCTTTGCCTCCTTGCCTCTTCCTGTCACCACCATTATCTTGTTTGCACCACCAGTAACATTTTATTTTAAAAATCAGTGGTGAATGCTCAATTCCACTGCCATTATCACCCTCCTCCCCAACCAACCAAGATTTTGTGAAAAACATTGGTGGGTGCTCAATCTCAATCACCAGTATTTCCTTCTTCTACAGATTCTGACACTGGGATGCCCAACCCTGGTGTCTGTTAAACTCCCCTGATACTTTGTGACACCAGAGTTCACTCCCTCTGTGCCACTGTTCATTATACTGACACAAGGATGCACAGTCTCAAGTGTCAGTGTCACCCCACTCAATAGCTTGCAATTTCCCACTACCAATACTTTGTGCCCCAGTGTCACTAAACAGCACACCAACACTGGGGTGCTCATTCTCCAGTGTTGATACCTGTAAAAAAAAAAAAAGAAGACAGTCCCTTGGCATTCACTTTTCTTTGTTTACCAGAAAGAGACAAAACTGTCCATCCATGTGTTCTGTTTCTCCCCAGAGACTCCAACCCTCCACACACCAACACCCCACTCAACTCATACACATCCATACCCCTCACCTAACATGGTCCAATGTTGTAATCCTGTTTTGATGGGTGACCATCCAGCTGATTCAGAGGCTGACCGCAAAACTGACTGAAAACAAGGTATTAATTGTGTTTCATGGCTTTTGCATGTGTTTTGAACTTTTGCTCATAACATTACCATTTATTAACATTTTGGGCCACATTCTCAACATAGCCTTTTTTCACCCCACGTCTTGAACAAGGTAGGTAAAATTTTTCAAATCCCCCAAAAAAATATTTTACAGTCACTCTGCACAAAATCACTTTTCGGTCAGGATTTAAAAATTTCACCTGTCTTGATTATAAGGTAGTGTCATAAGTAGTAGTAGGGGCCCAATTCACAAATAATCATGAATGGTGCACAGGGCTTGTGCCAACCAGGAATGGAGCAAAGGGCAAGTTGCACCACACCATGCACCATTCCCGATTCACAGACACGGGCTGCGCCACATGGGGCAACTTGAGACAGCCCTGTTTCTGCCATTCTTGTGGCAGACACACAGCTGTCCCTGGCGGATAGGGGCCAACACCACGGCAGTGCTGCAACATCCCTTTTCGGATTCCCAGAGAGCCACACCAGATGTAGGGCTCACCAAGGATGCAGACCAACCCAGAGCAGGTCTAACAGCCGTGCACCACCCCAGGTTGGTACAGCATGCTGCTCACAATGGATTCCGAGGTACCCAAGCTAATGTTCCAGCTAGCCAGCCATACAGAGGAGGGTCAAAGGAGTGAGTTTTCTGTACTATGCTGACAGTTTTGGTGGACAGTGCCAATACTGCCATGGGATGGTGGGCAGGGAGAGATTGGGCTACAAGGTTGTTACATGAGGTCCCTGCACCCTAATTGGTACCCTCAGAGGTACACCGTAGACAGCTAGCACTTAGGTATATGTTATACTAACATTTAGGGCCAAGGGCATCTACCGTACAAGAGTAGATGTCATGATATGAATGCATATTGTTGTAATACACTTTGCTTGCTAATACATAAATTCTGCTATGTATTTTCTGTGTATTTTTACTTGTAAGATGCCAAGACATCTGTGTCCTTGGAGTAATTATAATATGTAAGACGGCATTGCCACCTTTTGGTGATTTGTACCACTACACTGAGTTATGTAAGACTCTGTATAAGAACTTTTGTTCTTAAACTGATGACTTTACAGAATTGTATAATGTTATCTTGGACCGTGGAGCCACCTCTAATTTAGCCAATAGAGCTCATCTCTGTAACTAGAAATGTTTCTATCTTTTGTAACCATAGTAATTATCATAGGTATATAATGTAATGCACAAACCTTATACCGCAGAGACCTGAGAGACCCCAAGAGACACAGAGAAACCTCGAGGTGTAGGGAACACTTAGCACTGGTTCCCGGTTCGTATTGGTAAGAACTGCTTAGGGCAACTGTGATTATCCTTGGTAGTAATAAACTTGTTTATTACCTAATGCAATGTGTCTGTGATTACTTGCATTCCCAATATCGTCAAGAATCTGAAAGTGAGGTTTAGACCCCTAACAAGGTGTATGGCACAATGCCATATGTGGCCTGGCACTAAGATGCACTGCTGAAGCTGACTGTAATGGCATCAGGCCACCGACTGTAGCAGCAGGCCAGGCAGACTGCCTGCTGGCATATGCCACCATTGTGTGGCAAATAACCTCGACCCACCGAATGAAGTTTGGCAGCTGTGCCACAGTACATTCATCACTATGATGTAACAGACCAGTATATTCCACTAGGCCATGACAACCTGGTTGGGATAATCCCAGACTGAACACAGAGCACCCTGTCAGAGAAGAACTGAGCAAACTCTTCATATTAAGCAAATGAATAAGCTCTTACTGGCTGTAGACAGGCATGATGGAGTAGCCTGTCCACAGTTCAGAAGAGTTGAGTCAGTCTATTCCTCCTTGCAGTAATCTCCTGGACAGACATATTGCCTTCTTATAACAGATTGTCACTTGATACTCACCCTAGTGAGTACTTAGAGCTTATTTGTCCTCATTGGTCCTGGACTTCCTCAAACAACGTTGCAACCTCTGGCCCATATTCCAACTCCAGAGCTCCCAGTCAAAACATAGTGATCTCAGCAGCAGCAAAGACTTTTGCTGTATAGGTACTGGTGCAAAAGAATCAAGAGTTGAGGTAATGGCCCTAATGTAGGCCTCCACCACCACCTCCTCTGATCCATCCCACATGCAGTCATCACAACCAAGAGATCCACCACCACCTTAAGTCTTGCTGGGGACAATATCTTCAAAGGGTGGTCATAGACTATCTCCACTGCAGGTGGAGTACAAGATGGCCCTGAAAGAGAACTTCACTGTGCAATAATCTGACCAGCAGACCAGATCAATCTTGAGGTTCTTAATCTCAAGCCCTACTGGGAAGACTAAGTCCAAGACATGCCTGTGTTGATGCGTCAAAGAAGTAAGTACTTGTGCCAAACCCAGTGATTCCATCAACTGGAGGAAATCTTGCCCAAACTGTGAGAGTTCATTGTTGAGCCAGGCATTGAAATCACCCAGAACCAACCATCTGGGAGACTCCAATACCCTCTCAGCAATGAAGTCTGCAATTTTCTGCAGAAATTCCTCTTGTATCCAGTGGCTGGCACATGAGAAAGATTCTGCAACCTGTGCCTGGACCCCATGCATGGCCACACATTCAAATAAAGTTTCACCCACTGGATGCACAGTAAAGTTGAACTTGGATCTAAAACAGATGGCCACCCCTGCAGTTCTTCTACCAGCAGTACACCATGGAGAATCCAGCTGGACCACTGCTTCCAAAGCTTGATCAGCACCATCACTCAGCCAGGTCTCAGTGATGCAAGTCAGACTGACCAAGGAAATCAAGTCCACCTTAATAACTGTCTTGTTCCTAACTGATCAAGCATTGCACAGCATCGTCAGCAAGGGATAAATGGAGGCCACTGGCCTAATGCTTACCTGCCTACTCCATTCGGTGGGAGCCCTGCGTATGGGAAGCAAACACATCTGGCCTCTCTCTAGGTACAATTTCACCCTCAAGCACCTCCTGCTCCTCACTCACCCCTATGGTGCCCCCATAGTACCCCCGCACCCCACTGTCTACCACCTCCCTCTTCATGATTCCTACCTTCCTGCAGTTTCTATATGCCACTACTGGCAGGGGGTTCCTTGAAGGGTGGAGGTCAAGCTGGCCAGGGAGTAACTAAACCTAGGGTCCCCCAGACCAAAACACATAATGCTACCAGTCGTCAATAAATCACCTACAATAAAACCTTCTAACCCACCTGGACCCTCACTCACTCTAACCTTAAACCAGAGTACATAACATTCCCACCATACTAATTTGTAGAACTGGGTATTTTTGCTGTAAGTTAATTTTCACTATTTTCACTAAGTGTAATAATTTACAAAAATAAAATGGCACTAATTAGCTAAAATTGCTAATCTTCAATAGAAGTGAATTATGCCCTAATCACTTTGTGCTAAATTAAATTTGTGCAATTTTGAGCACATAGCACCACGCACTATATACAGTACCTGTAACTTGAAAATAACCCATTTTACAGCACCTACAATGCCTACACAACCACACCTCACTCACCCTCTAGCCTAAGCACATTTATACCAATACCCACTCCTCCACAATCAATCCAACAAACAATAAGTATAAATGATAGTGGCATACTAGTGTCACTATACTTAGGTTGAGCAGAGCTCCTATGTTAAACCTCAAAATTTGCACTTTAATAACTTCACAACCATGCAACAGATTTACACAAAATTTCACATGTGTGTCTCATGGCTAGATCTCTTGACTTTCCAAGTTTTGTTCTGGTTGGAGCTGTGGATAGTGAAAAAGCAAAACAAATCACAGTTTTTGCTGTTTTTTGCCATCACAAAGTGCCCAATCAGTTCAAAACTTTGGTCTGAAAATTTTAGGGTAAGGATTTTCTTTAGTGGTTTGGTGAAAAATATTAATCCATTCCAAAGTTATTAAATTTTAAAGTTTTGGGTTCTGAGCATGCTCAGTTCACCTTAAAAATAGCTATATGAAATTTTTGTATGGGGCATCCTTTTGGTGATGTTTACCTTATAGCGCCCTCTTGTTTTTCATTTTTAAAGAAAAAATTAAAACCCACAAAATGCCACAGTACACTGACACCAAGATATGTACCTCACTTGTTGGGACCCCTTAGCTGGCTGGATTCTGCATTTAGCTGTAGGAGGAATGCCCTTAAAATGTTTTTTAAGATTATAAATGTATTTTGTGACTCGTGATATGAAAAAAGATTCTTTTTCATGAGAGGAAAATCCTTTCTCTTTGCCAGCATCTTTTCCATGGTGTCTAGTGCCCCCCACTGACTGATTGCAGTTCCTGTAATAAATAAAACATTTTCCTGGTGTCTAGTGGCATCCCACCTCCGATCACTGTTCCCATAATAAATAAATAAATAATTTCCCTGGTGTCTAGTGGCACCACCACCATCTGATTGCCATGCCTATAATAAATAATTTCCTTGGTGTCTAGTGGCACCCACACCCTCTGATCATCGTCCATGTAATAAATAATTTTCTTGGTGTCTAGTGGCACCCCACCCTCCAATCGCTGTCCCTGTAATAACTAAATAATTTCCTGGTGTCTAGTGGCACCCCTACTTTCCAATCAGCATCCTGCTAGTAAATAATTTCCTAGCATCTAGTGGAACTCCCCACCCCGAGACTGAGGTCCACGTAAAAATAAATAACTTACCTGGTGTCTAGTGGCACCCCCGTGTGCAACTCTACCTGTAATACAGATAACAGTCCCTTGATTTTCTTTATTTTTTATCTGTTGAAAAAGAGTCCATCGTAGATCACACCCCACCTCGACTTCCCACTCAGCACACACCACCCCCAGAGCTCCTTACTCACCCTCACTACCTGAACATGTCCCATTGTGAAGATCCACTCTGCAATAGGAAACACGTCTTGCTGCTGGAAGTGGCAACTACAATATGAGAAACTAAGGTAAGTGTAGTTCAAAGTATTTCAATGGGATTTTCAATTTTGTTGCATAACTTTACCATTTTTGCACATTTTCACACCAAATTTCAAATATACCCTTTTTGGGACCCCACCACATGAACAATGTTGGTGGATTTACAAATCCTGCCTGAAAGGAGATTTTATGGTCGCTGGATGAAATCACCTTGGGTCAGGATTTGAACATTTTCACCACTCTGTTAATGATATTGAGTCATAAGAAGGAATGTTGAAAATTTGGCATTAAATGTCTTAAGATGGCAAAGTTATGCGATCCATTGATATTTTGCTATGCTGGTCAGAATTTCTGTAATTTAAATATTTTCAGCCCAAATTTTCAACATAGCCATTTCTTTACATCATCTCATGAACATGATAGCTGTCATTTTCAAATCTTGTCCAAAATGACTTTTC
Source organism: Neoceratodus forsteri (assembly GCA_016271365.2). NCBI lineage: Eukaryota > Metazoa > Chordata > Ceratodontiformes > Ceratodontidae > Neoceratodus > Neoceratodus forsteri. The sequence goes on along the minus strand of CM028131.1, from coordinate 447,276,645 downwards.
GTACCTCTGGCATAGAATGACAATGCAGTGGCGTGGAATGACATTCTGGTGGAGATTTGAACATTTTACTACTGGGTTCATGAGGTGGGGTAATAAGAAGGTTATGCTCACAATTTGGTTGCTGTTGTCATACAAATGGAAGTGCAGGGCCCACAGGGCTCTGTGCTTCCACACCAACATATGTATTTGCATATATGGAAAGATGGAAATGCAGGGCTCAGGAGGCCATGTGTTCCCACAGGCAAACAAGGATATAATTACACCATCTAAAAAGTATGGATGGATGGTGCACAGCTCCAGTTGTGGCTTCTCATTTCAATAAAGTCCCACTGCTTAGATACTGAGAATATGGTGAACATGCTGTGGAACATGTTCAGGTGAGTGAGGTGTGTGAGGGGTGTGTGGTGGGGGTGTTGAGAGTGGGTCTGGAGTGAGGTGGGTGGGGTGCTGGTGGGTCAGATCACAGTTGGACCATTTTTTTTCGGCTAAAAACTAAAAGATCGACAAGAGACAGTTTCATTAGAAAAAAGAACCAGTACTGGGAGTGGGAATCCAAGTCTGCTTCAGAAAAAAACAGTGAGACAGATAGATAGATAAACAGATAGATAATCTTTATTTGTAGAAAGCGAATTCAACAGATATCAAAGCGCTCTCTAGAGACTAAAAACTTCAAAATATAAAACCATAAATATATATAATCCTCAATTTAGCAGCAGACAAACCAATTATTAATTATCTAAGAAGGCCAGCTGCTTTGAAACTCTCTGTAATCAGGCATTCTCAAACCCGATGAGGTAGAGAATTTCACAGGGTGGGGGCCATGAATGCAAAAGCCAAGCCCCAAAGATCTTCAAGTGAATCCTGGAAATCTCCAGCAAATCTCCAGCAATCCTCATCGGTGGATCGGAGCGGTTGAGGGCAGTAGGGACACAGGAGATCTTGAAGGTAACTCGTCCCTGTCCATGTAGGGTTTATAGGTCAGCAAACTGACCTTGAAGGTGATCCACCATTGAACTGACAGCCAGTGCAGTTTATGCGAGCACATAGAAACATAGAATCTGATGGCAGATAAGGACCTCTTGGCCCACCTAGTCTTCCCATTTCCACAAATAGGACATGGCTAGATCAAGAAAGTCCAGTCAACAACCTGGCTGCTGCAAGCCATTGATATAAACCCCAGTAGCCCTAGATACAGGGCATTGCAGTAATCAAGGTGAAAGGTCACAAAGGCGAACCAAAGTTGGACAGTCACTGGGTGAACCAGGTGCTTAATCCGGTGATATTCCTCTGATGGTAAAATGAGGTTTTGACAATGGAGGACACCTGAGATTTCAGAGTCAACCCTTAGCAAAATAACACTCAGACTTCGACCCTTTCAGAGGTCATCAGCTGGCAACCACCCAGCAAGAGCCCAGAGGCCTGCTTAGCTGAAGATCCCTCTACCCGATGGCCAGTAACTCAGTCTTGCCAGGATTCAGCTTCAACCAGTTGGCACTCATCCAATCCTGGATCTCTGAGAGGCAGTTATTAGACATGGAGACTGCATCACCCCAATTGGGTGCAAAGGACATGTATGACTGAGTATCATCTGCATAGCAGTGGAAACTTAGTCCATACCACCTACAATGTCTACCAATGGCAGCATGTACAGTGAATAACACAGGCAACAGCACAGAGCCTGGGGGACCACACGCGGCAGGGAGAAAGTGTCAGAGAATTGATTCCTGATGCTATCTCTAAACCCTACCAGTGAGGAATGAATGGAACCATCTGAGGACCAGCCCCAACAATCCACAGATCACCCTAGGCACTCAAGCAATACGTCATGATCCACGGTGTCAAGCTGCAGAGAGAGCAAGGAGGACTAAGATGGAATGAGTCCTCTGATCTCTCTCTATCAGGAGATTATTGAGCACCCAAGCCAGGGCAGTCTCAGTCCTATGCCTCTTCCTAAATCCCGACTGGAGAGGATCATAATGTCATGGATGGTAAGATGATCCTTCAGCTGCAGTACAACCACCTTCATAATAACCTTACCCACAAAGGACAGGTTAGAAACTGATCTATAGTTGGCAGACAGTCCAGGTTGAGAGAAGATTTCTTAAGTAAGGAAATCACCACTGCCTCCTTCAAGGAGTCAGGAACTCACCAGTCTCTAACGAGCACTTGACTATCTCAGCGAGGACCGGCCAATTACCTCAATGCACCCCACAAGGAGGCGGTTGGGCCCATGTCCAAACTACAGCAGGTCGGACACATACTCTGGATGATCTTCATAACATCCGTGATCACCACCTGATCAAAAGCCGACCAGCCAAACCGAGGCTCTTGACTCCCACCGATTACCGCCTGCCCATTGGAATGGATTGCGCTGATCTCTGATTTAATGTCAGCTACCTTATGTGCAAGTGAGCAAACTCGTCACACTTATCTTGTGACAAGCCTCTTGGACCTGCAGATAGGCTGGATTGTACAGTTTGTGCACAGTTCAAAACAGTTGAACTGGTCAGTCTAAGTATCTCCTGGACAGGAACTCTGCCTTCTTATGGGAGATAACCGACTGATAGTCTGAATAGGGGCCATCAATCTAAGTCTGTCGGCATCAAGACTAGATTTGTACCAGCGATGTGCCATCCTTCACCCCTCTCTCCTCATCTCCCTCCAAGTCCCATCAAACCAAGGGGACCGAGGGCAAAGGGTGAGGGGTGAACATGGACAGGAGCTATAAAGTCCAGAGCCACCACCCCAGCCTCACTATAGGATTGTACTAGGGCATCTGGACCTCTGCTTGCAGTCAGAAGCCCTGATAGTCTAGCACTGTCATCAGGCCTTCTGGGTTCACTCCCTCAAAGGGCAGTACAAGACTATCTAGATAGATAGATAGATAGATAGATAGATAGATAGATAGATAGATAGATAGAAAGAAAGACAGACAGACAGACAGGTAGATAGATAAATACAGTACAAGTCACATTAGACTGTTCCACCAATGAGTTGCTTTAGTATTTCTGACTGAGTTGCATAAGTGTTGCTGGATTCAGTACAAAGCCTTGCACAAACTGTTTCTTAAGAGTTACATCTTAGTTTTGCATTGCATTCTGATTGGGCTTAAGCTGTATTCTAACTGAGTAGCAAAACATTTAACAAACATTGTCCTTGAGCTAGTTAAGTATTAAAATCACAATGCAGTATGAGCTGCCAGTGCATTGCCAACAGTAAAAAAAAATGCTAAACTAACTCATTGGTAGGACAGTTTAATGTGACTTGTACTGTAGATAGATAGATAGATAGATGATAGATAGATAGATAGATAGATAGATAGGCAGGCAGATAGACAGACAGCTGAACAGACAAGTAGATAGACATAGCTAGATAGCTAGATAGAATAAGAGAGAGAGAGAGAGAGAGACAGGCAGATCAGGGGATTGGCAGCTCACTGCTGTAACTGAAGCATGTAGCAGGACTCCAGCTGCAGCTTTACAATTCAAGAAAGTCCTGGTCCATGTACAGCTCTTTCATGAGATCTCACAAAGAACAGTATTTCTTTTGTATGACCGCATGAAAGAACTGTAAAGAAACTAAGTCCCACCGCCTTTTTTCATGAGCTAATCTTCTTCGTGAGTCACAAAGAACTCATGAAAGAAGAATTTTAGGTTACAAAAGAAGATGGTGGAACTTCTTTGTTTTCATAGTTCTTTTGTGAGACAGCGTTCTTCTTTCGTGATTTCTTTTGTGACTCAGGAAAGAAGAAGGTTGGCTCACAAAAGGACTATGAAAAAAAAGAAGTCCCACCATCTTCTTTCATGAGGTAAGATTCTTCTTCATGAGTTCTTACATGACTCAGTTAAAGAGGAAGGTCAACTTATGAGAGAACTATAAAAAACTAAGTCCCGCCATCTTCTTTCTTTCAGGAGCCAAGATTTTTCACTAGACTCACAAAAGTTTAGCTCATGAAGGAAGAATCGGACCCCTCACTACGCCTCCTAGCTAGGATTTCATGAATGTCCCAAACCACACTTTGGGGTCTTTTATCAAAAATAAACACCAGCATCTAGCAAAACAGGTCCCATTTAGCTAGACTCATGTGTTTGTATTTCTCAAGGCAAACTTGTTATGGATTTTCAAATAAAAAATAAATAAATAAAAACAAGACGGCTGCAATATGAAAGCACATTTTTTTTCCACGAAAGAAGAATTTCGACTCACTAATTAAGAATCTTCTTTGTGAGCCAAGAATTTTCTTTCATGTCAAACATTTAAATGAAAGGCCCCACTGAGCGTGTTCACAACTGAAATTTCAAATTATAACTCAGGAATGGATTCATAGTTTTCATCAAACACAAAAAATAATCTAGGGCAAGCCCTTCTACCCTGCAAATTTCAGAACAAAATTCCAAACCATCTGGGCTGAGGGGTGAGGGAAAAACAGCAAAAACTTAGATTTTTTCCACTTTTGCACTACATGGAGCTCATAATCCCGACATCTGACCATCACAAAACTTGCCAAATCAAGAGACCTTGCCCTCAGACTGCTAACACAAACTTTCATGTAATTCAGTTGAACAGGGGTGAAGCTATTAAGGTGAAAATTTAGGGTTTCACATTAGACATACTACTGACCCCTAAGGGGTTTCACATTAAACACACTACTGAACCCTAACTATAGGGGCACTACCACACCCTCTATAAAATATAATGTATAATACATGCAGCAGAGTGAGGCGGCATGCTGCTCATCTGGGAGGGAGTTGTTAGGACAGGTGTGTTCTGGGAAGTGTGCCGTAATCACACCATGGTGTAGCGACACCAAGCATCCAGCACACCTCCCAACCACAACCACTGATCCCACAGTAAGCCACACCTGTGGTCACCCAGAGGCATGTACTAGGAGGCACGATCCCCCCACTGGAGATAGAGAGCATGTGGTCTGCCACGCAATCCATCTCCCCAGCAGCTGACCCTCCAGCCACCCTAGTCCACTCCCAAAGCCGGGTTACTGGTGCCACAAGCAGTAGCTCTACCGCTGCACTAGCAGGCCAGCACTGTACCATCTTTCTTAATGTGTGACCTAAAATTTTAGATCACACATAAAAATCTTTAACCATTCAAAAATAGCCTTTTAAGTTCGCACAAAGAAATTCTTGGATTACACTTAATGTGTGACCAAAATTCCATTTTTGTGGACACAAAATTCTTCGTCACACTTAAATGTGTGTCCCAAGAATTCATGGCTTACAACACAAGAACTGGCCATCTCGTTAAGCTGACAGCCAAATAACTTTTTTTTTTTAACCCCACGTCATGAACTTGGTCACTGGAATGTGTTAATACCACCCAAAAGGTGGCTTTACAGGGTAACTGCAAAATCACCTTTCGACCTGTGTTAGTAAAGGTATGCAAGACACACAAAAAAAATCACATTTTTATGTCACAAGCTGGTATTGCACTACTGTACTTGATCTGTGACTTAAACATTTTTTGATCACACATAAAAGACTTTAACCATTCAAAAACAAGAATTTTAAGTTCGTACAAAAATTATTGGTTTGCACTTAATGTACAACCAAGCATTTTTGTCTTCATATCAAAATCTCCATCCAGCCCCCAAAACTGTTTTTTTTCTTTGCATGAAAAATTCTTGGTCGCACTTAACGTAGACCAAAGAATTTTTGCCCACATATCAAAATCTCTGCCAGGCCCATACACTTTTTTTTAGTTTGCACAAAAATTCTTGAGTTGTATTTAAATTTGCAACCAAAGAATTAATCTGTCAGAAAATATGGTATTTTAGTGTGCGAGCAAAGAATTATTCTGTCGCACTTATATGTGTGACAAAGGAATTTGATTTTTGTGCACAATAAATTCTTCAGTCCCTCTTAAATGCATGACAAGAGGATTTGTGGCTTTGGCACAAGAATCGACCATCTCGCTAAGTTGACAGCCTAAAACTTTTTTTGTAGTTAATCTTTTATTAATACTTTTTTTGTAAATATATCTATTTACTAAGCCAGGTTTGCACATACATACCTTACAGATTGATGCACAGATATATAGCATTCATCATCACAATATTAGGCATCAGGTTAGATTAACAGACAAGTCTTAAAGTCTACAGATTGCCTGCTGTCCCCTAACATACAACACAACATACGGGAGGCAGGGTGTCTCTGCTACTATTGGGTCCCCTTGTCTGAGGTGGTATATAAATTGCTGCCAAGAGGTGGGTGGGGGCAGTAAGCACTGAGCAAGTGGTCTGTCAATTTAAAGGAGAACTGCCTTGAACCTGCAAGCCTGTGTGTTATGTAGAAGCTGTGTTTCTAATACTGGTTCATATTCTGTTTTTTTCCATCTGTACTGGCCTTTGGGTGTTTCTGTTTTACAGTCTAGTGGGCAGTACCACTTTAGAACTGTATATGTATGCGAGTGCTCGATTACTGCTTAAAAGCAGCAAGATTATTTCTTTGTAATCCCATCGCTATGACATGGGTTGTAAACCCTCCTGAGTATACCATAGCGATGAGATTACAATTGGAGCCGATTCCGCGCATGTGCACGCTTTGAATTAGCGGGCGCAAAAACGCCACCGCAGTGAGAGTTGGCACTCAAGGAAGAGCAGCGCTAATGGCAAGCAATTAAAAGCAAGGAGTTTCTTCTGTTGCTCAGTAGGTGTTTTGCCCATACACTATAAATATAATGCCTGGAATTCAGGTGATAACCAAGCTGAAATCACCTCTCATGGTTTCCAGGGCCACAGTAAACCGCTCGAGCTGCGCCTTGAGGTTTACTATGTTATCCTGGCAACCACTAGCGGTGATTACAGCATGGTTATCACCCAAATCCCAGCATTATCCTCTATATTATGTACTTGATGTCCTTTGTTAAAGAACAGATTGTTTTCACAATGCATTCATGTTCTACTGTGGAACTCTGTAGCCCAAAGGGACAGAAACCACATCATGCAGTTCTAAATTGGCACTTACCAGCACAGTGTACATCAGAAACACCCACTGTGTTTACTTAACGGCAGTAAAGATAGACCAGTAACATAAAGGAATCAAATATATGAAAAAGCTTCTGCTGGGAAAATATCTTACAGGTTCAGTGCAGTTCTCCTTACGGTCTCTCTGCTGCATCCTATGTGTTTCTCTATCTGCACCAAAACCCCAATCCCTGTCTGAAGTTGATCAGGGTCAGGGAGTAGCTAAGGTATAAAATCTGAATCATACAGCATCACATATATGACCCACCTATTCCACCCTTGAGGTGAAGGTATCTGTCTTCTTGTTTAATCTGTACATGATTTTTCCAACTTGTAAATGTCATTGACTGTGGCTCTCCAGTCAGTCATGCTACCTAGGGTTGGAGAGCCAATTTCTAGTTATACATTTCTCGGCTGCCAGGAGCATTATCCCCAGTAAATATTTGATATGCCTGTCTCTAATCCTCACTGGGTAGTAGTGGAATAGGTAGAGCTGTGGAGTTGAAAATATAGGCACCTGCAGGAGCATAGATGTTTCCCATTCCAGGTCCTGTAAGAATGGTTGCAGTAAGGTGCAGGTCCACATAGTATAGAGTGGTTTCCTGACATTCCCCACAGAGTCACAAGTATGCTGATCAACCTCTTGGATATCTGGAGTTAATTGCTGGGGTTTTCAAATATCATATCAGATGCTTCCATCATACTCCCTCCAGATATGTGAGGTCAGCACTCTGCCTATTTCATAGCAGCCCCGCCTCATTCTGATACAGTAAACTCTATCTGGACTCCCTCAATGATCTAGCCACCCCAGGGTGTTCTTCTGTCGGGTGTCTATTAACACTTTGTGTATTAGGGCAATCAAATGATTGGGGGCTTGCCTACGGATATGGTGCAGTAATTCTTGTATCAAAGCCGGGCCTCCATGAAGTAAGGTACATAGGAGGGTCAGTTTTATTACAACTTTCAGTTATACAATTGTGACAGCATCAGTGTGAAACAGTATCTTATACACAGGTTTTGAAATCAACATTTAAACTTTCTAAGATGATACGCTTCTGACTAAATACTAAATGCAATACATAATGGCACCAGAGGCAAAGGCTGAGTTCATAACTGAAAGTGCTGGAGGGCTGGAACCAGCCCACAAGCCCAGGATGAAAGCAGGAGTGTAAAACTATTATAAGTAACTACTGTATATACAACAGGTAACAGTATTTGACTGGATCATTATAGGTGGTTACATCCAGAAGGATCTTAAGCATCAGAGACAGTTGTTGTGTGCCATTATATGTATTCCAATGGACCCAAGAGTAGAGGCAGACTAGACAATCTCTAAAGTCAAGGGCTATGCGAGAGTTCCCTATCTTGAATGGGGCCTTTAACCTTTCAGCCAATGCCTGCTCTAGATGTGGGTGCCAGGTTTAGTTTCGTAGGATCACTAATCCCCAGACAGTGCAGAAAGGAGACCATGAGACATAGCACAATGTCAGGAAGTTGCTGCCCAACTGTGACAAGCACTCATATTTAGCAAGTAAGGTTAGGCTGTTGAGATGTTCCGTGAGTGCAGATATCTCCGTAGAATGCCACTTTCTCGTCATCAGCCTTTTTCCTTCAGGGACACCTGCAATACCCATTTTAGGCACTGGTATTGAGGTGTGGGGCCCCTTAGGGGATTCCAGGAGTAGGCATAGGCATTCTGGGCATATCAGTATAGGATGTGATAGTACCTGCCTTAGGTAATCTGTAATTTGTTTCAGATGGGTTGAATCCTGGGGCATTGCCATAAGATATGATACAGGTCTCTATGTGAGGACCCACATCTCGAGCACTCAGAGTTCGGGGTGAGATGGGCTGCATGTAACACCACTAGAATGCAGTACGGGAGATACAATATTTTGTTTTCGCATGCCCTAGCCTTGGGATCTCTTGTAGCCGTGTGGGCAAGTCTCCAGCAGGCCATCCAGTCTATTTCAGTGACTGATTTATCCAGACAGGTTGCCCACTGTTCTTGTGCTTTGAGTGCTTGATCGGGGCATTGACCAAGGTACAGGTAAATGGTGCCAACTCTTCCTTTGGCGGATTTCAGCCAAATAAGTATAGGATACCACGGGAGATTATTGTGGTTGCTTCTTTGAGCTGCCACAGGTAAGGGCTTGTGGCACTCCTAATTTGTAGGTACAGATAGAATTTATCTTTATCCAGATAGTATCTGATTTGAAGCTCTGGAAGGAGTCCATAAGAGTACTGTTAGGATAAGCAGGTCTTTCATTATTTGGTTCCCTTTTTCTTCCTACTTGGTCCATCTCAAGGGTTTCCTCCAGTGATAACACTGGGTTATCCCACAATGGGGCCATGGCTGGATGCACTAGTAGTAGGCCTAGCTTATGCTGCACTTGCTTCCAGGCTGTCATGGAGGACCCAATAGTGATCACTTCAGGAACTTGGTGCAGTGTGTGTAGAGACATGAGGCTGGTGAGCCACCCTTGCCTGTGAGGCCTCCTCCATGCTCAACCACAGAGAAGAGGTTGGTCTGGGAGTCGCAGGATTTGAGTGCCAATGCCAGCACCATGCAGATGGACCAGGAGTATGCCTGAAAGCAAGGGACTTCCCCAACCACTTTTCCTCCAATGCATTCTGAGCTTTGCCCAGCTATATCAGTGCTGTCCACCCTCCCATAACAAACTGCCTATCATTTTGTTATGCAACCATTTACTGAGGATGTGTATTAGGAGATGAGCTAGAATATGAAATAGTGTGTGGGTAATGACTATTTTAAGCAGTGTCAGTGGCTCAGTAGGTAGCACACTCGCCTCTGAGGCCGGAGATCAGAGGGCTGTGGGTTCAGTTCCCACATCTGGCACTTGGGTTAATATCCCAGTACTGACACTGTAATGCAGCATGAGAGGGTGCTGCATTTCTGAGGTGCCGTCTTTCAGATGAGACGTTAAACCGAGGTCCCATCTGCCTGGATTGGTGGTAGTTCAGGTGGATGTTAAAGATCCCATGGCACTTATTGAAAAGAGTAGGGAATTTCCCGGTGTCCTGGCCAAATTTCCTCATTCACTAAAAATACCACCAACAGCTTAATCTGGTTCAAGGTCAGTTGGCATTCATCTGTATCTTCCCCGGTCGTGCCTGAAAATAGACAGGATTTGTCTAGTGCACTTACCCGGTCAACAAAGCTAAATAAATAAATAATGGCTTCTATCAAACCCACCATACAGAGTTTCAGGGTTTCATCTTCACATTTGGCATGTAGGTCAGCCAGCAGTGGGGTGAGGTTTAGATCACACAACTTTGCAATTCGGCAGAGACACTAACCCTGAGATAGTTTTTTTTTTTATTTATTTTGGTCCTCGACTTGGGGAGGGTTGTGCCTTGGTTCCCCCCACTTCCAGCCAGCCTTCACGGCTGCTGCTCCAGTCATGGCCAGAGCTTCATTTCCCACCGAACCCTTCCAGACTGCATCGCAGTGGGTACTTACCCTACCACTGCAGAGAGCCTGGAGGGCGGGCCCAGGAGGGAACCAACTTGGGCCCGACCCATGGTGGCATCCATCGGGGCAGCCATTATGCTGCCAAGGATTTTTTTCTTTCTTGTAGGTAGCCCCCTTGGCACTAGCATGCAATGGCATCAATGAAGCAGCATCTCCAGATGTTGCTCATCGAACACCGCCAGTGCCATCCCTTGCTGTTGGCCCCAAAGCTTGCACAGCCCCCAGCCGCCGCTAGGTGCTGGCACCTCAGTGGTTGTACCCCCACTCTCCCTGGAGGAGGAGAGCTGTCCCTGGGATGCTCGATCATCCTCCTCCCAGCCGATCCCGGCAATCCATGCCAGTTCCCAAACATGGGTCACTGGCATAGCGTGAGGTGTGGCATCCAGTGCCTCAACCCTCAGCACCACTGGGTCGGCTCAAACCTTGAGATACTTAATTGTTTCTGGTGCCCATCATAGTCCCAGATATTGTAAAGCAAATGCTTCGCAGCAACTGTTTAGGAGAGGATCTCCTTCTTGAACCTGTTGATTTTAAGGCCAGAGATGTTAGAAAAGGAGGCAGAAGATTAAGCAGTCAAGTTGCAGTGGTGGGGGCATGGTCAGTGAGGCTCAGCAAATTGTCAGCATACAGTAGTGTCTCATAATTATCCTGTACCTCAAGGAATTTGCTTCTGGACCTGTACTCAAGGGAATGTCCAGATCTTCCTAAGCACAAAGGAAACTCAAATGAGGGAATAGTCTGTTCCCATGAAGGCCCAAAATAACAGTCAATGTGCACAGGAACTGAATGACCAGTCACCACTTATATACTAGACATAAGAGTTCATTGTGTACACATGCCACAAGTAAAACACCCAAAACCCACCAACATTTCACAGTGTCCAAATCACAAAGCACAAGTAAGAAAACGCATCCTTAAATAGATGCATGCAAACACTTTGGACTGTTGGGATAGTTCTATGTTAGATTATTTGTGAGGTATTTTGCTGTTTTGCCTTATTTACAGAATAATTCAAGCATAGGTGGTGGCCCCAGGGTGTCAGAGAGGTCAGCCAACTGAGTCGGAAAGTACATTTTGACACTCCACTTTAAAATGTCACTTCATGGATCACTTGCTGACTGAGCACTGAGGCGCAGCACAGTGCGCACACACACACACACACACACACACACACACACACACACGCTTCCCAGCTTCTGCATGAATTACACACCCTGTACACTGATTAATCTGCCTGCCAGTCTAGAGCTATTTAGTACCTGCTGTCCCCTCCCCATCTGGCACCACTGCAGAGGGATTCATTGATCTTTTCCATCCCTCATCCCCCATAGTTTTACTGTCTGTAGTCCACTTGTTGCATTTTTTTATGACTTGACCCCTCCCACCCCCACCATCTGCCAGGTATCTGCCACACCACTTTGAGCCAACACTGCCAATCAGTAACTGAGAAGATAGACAGTAGTCCGTTGTTCGCTTGTGGGCAGTCGTGCTGGCGCCCCAGCCATCTCTAGCCTCTGTCCCTTCTTCCAGACCACAGGCGAGGCCCAGCAAGTCACTCAGTTAAGTGACATGGGGACCAGCTGGCAGCGGATTGCACCAATCACTGGTGCTTTCGATTTTAAATCCTGTTTGCACCAAGTTTTAGCGCTAAGGGATGCTGAACAATGTTCCATCGGTCCTTGTGAGAAGGCCGCTGTTCTTTGCCCTGCTCTCTTCTTTTGTGACTGACCTGGCGACCACTATCACTCACTGCACATCACAATCATGACAGCAGAAGGCAGCAAGAATGAGCCTCCCTCTCTAATTGCACAACACACAAGAAACGCAGTGACTCTGCCTGAAACTGACCTCCTGGAGGACTGGACCGCGACAGCAGCACCTGACGGACTCCGCTTGGCTGTGACTCTTGTTTTTCCTACTTCAGATTCAAGAAATGCAGCAGCAACAGACAGTACAAATTCCATTCCTAACTCATAGCACAGACAAGCAGCAGCAAGGTAAGGTGGGGCAAGGGGGTCTGAGGCCAGGGAAGAATTGAGAATTACTCATGGCAAGCTGTGGCTGCCTGGAAGGAACGAGACTAGTTTTAAATGTGGAGGAGCCTGAATGTGTTAATGATTAATGTGGTTAGGGAATGCAGAGTTTTAAAAATGTCTTTGGGGAGGCAGGACTTACTTGGCAAACTGGGCCTGTCTGGGAAGGGATGAGACAAGGTTTAAATGTGGAGTCTGAAAAAGTGTTAATGATTAATGTGGGGTCTAGGAATATATATAGTTTTTAAAAATGTCTGGGGAAGACTGGAGAGTCATAGAAACATAGAATTTGATGGCAGATAAGGACCGCTTGGCCCACCAGTCTGCCCATTTCCTACCTACTGGATAAGCTGCAGATCCTAGTTAACCAGCAGCCTACTTCTTCCTACCCCACCCCTAGAATTGCCTTATGACTGTCCCATGCATGCTTGAATTCCACCACTGTTTGTGACTCCACAACCTCCTCCGGAAGGCCGTTCCATGCATCCACAACCCTCTCTGTGAAAAATACTTCCTTAAATTACCTCTGAGCGCGCCCTTCTATCTTCAAATTGTGCCCTTGTTCTTGCACACCTCTTTTGAAAGATGATACCTCTTGGACTTTGTTGATTCCCTTGAGGTACTTGAATGTTTCTATCATGTCCCCCTCTCCCTCCTTTCCTCGAGGCTATCATATTAAGCTCCTTAAGTCTCTCTTCATATGTCTTCCAGTGCAGACCCTGCACCATTTTAGTTGCCTCCTCTGGACAGCTTCCATCCTGTCTATGTTCTGGTGGAGTCAAGACTTACTTGGCAAGTTGGGCCTGCCTGGGAAGGTATAAGACTAGTTTTAAATCCCTGGAGGTCCCTCAAGGGTCTATTCTAGGCCCGCTATTTAGCCTATTTATTAACTCTCCCGTCCGCTTGCCCAGCTAAAATGTTGCTTTACCGATGATGCCGTGATCTTGTACCAGGTAATCATTCCTCTGAAATTATATCTGCTCTGTAGTGGTTTCAAGCAACTTGAAAACTGGTTTCACTCCACAGACTACTTCTAAACTGCAAAAACAAAGGTAATGTATTTCACTACGCCCCTAACAAGAAAAATTCAGTCCTCTATCCATCCTAAGTCAGAAAGGATACACCCTAGAGCAAGTATCTTCCTTCAAATACTTAGGCATTCTCCTGAATGACACCCAATCCTCACATCACCCATAGATTATGTAGTCAAAACAGCTAACACCAAGCCTGGTATACTTTACCGTCATAGGTCAGCTATGTCTCAAGCAGCCCTGAGCCTTGTCACAGAGATTGATACTATCAACTATCAACTATCAACTATGTGTTCGCCATCTACTGTGCTGGTACTGAAACTGCTCTGAAAAGAATCAGTGTGCTACTAAATAAGGCCTGCAGGCTAGTCTTAGGGGCACATAGATGGACTAATTCCTGTAGTCTGTATTCTAAAATGGGTTGGCTCCCGCTGCATCTCCGGATCAAATATCAGGCCTGCCTAACTGGGAAGAAGGCATTGCTTGGTTTAACCCCTGACTCAGCTGCAGCACTTTTCCAATGCTCTATAACTACACAGATGACAAGATACTACCAAAGGGGCCCTAAAAATCCCCTTTAAATGCACTTCACTCACCCAGCATACCTCGATATCATGGACTCCAGTGGATAAATGAACTTCCAGCCCCACTCATTGAATGTGGAAAATCGGTTCCTTTAAAGGAGGCATCCGTTCTTCTTGCAGAGGAAAGTCACCGTGATTACACATCCTAGTCAGCTTGCTCACTCCTCTGGCCTGCCCTCCCTCACCTTATTTCCACTGATCCCCCTTCCTTTTTAAACAATGCCTACTGGGTTGCTATAACTTCAACTTCCTATCCTGTCCCTGTCTGTCTCACAATCCCTCCTACCACCCCTTCCTCCTTCTTGTTTAAACAATGCATGCAGGGCCAAAACCTTCTCCATTTGCCATCCTCACCTCCTCATACCCTTCTCTCTCCAGCTACCTCTGCCCTCACCCCATCTCTCCTCCTTTTCATCCTGGACAATGCACGAATGGGTAGCTACAATCACCATCTCTTGCACTTAACAACACTACTGGTGTCCGCTTAGCAATGGAACTGCTATGCAGCTGTTGCCAATATCCTGCATTTGTACTTGATTGTATACTTGTACAGCCTGATATCTGTAACATTTTGTATATCCTTTGTACTTAGTAATATGTATTGTCTGTTTGACTTGAACCTTTGTAAAGGAGCCTCGCAGCTCAAAGGTTGTAATCCAAAACTGAAACAAATAAATAAAATAGATGTGAGTCAATGTGTTAATGATTAATGTGGGAATAAATCGCTTTTAAAAAATGTCTGGGGGTGAGTTGACTTAGCAATTTGAGACTGCCTGGGAAGGGATAGTGCAAACAGGAATAGAAATGGAAGCAGGCACCTGCAAAACTGAATCAGCATGCCTCTCTCTAACAGAAGTACTTGTTATCTGCTCTGTTATCCACTGTTTGATCCAGCCTAGATCTAAACAAAAGGAAGCATACTCCAACTTAAGGTCTAAAACTGCTGAGCTTTATAAATCCATGTTGTAAAGTGCTCTTGCTGTACAAGTATAACAAGCATTTGTCAATGCCGAATGTTGCTTACTTGTATGTGCTGTGTAGGTATTTGGAAGTCAGTGGAGTGCAAATATTGAAAATTTGCAAACTTACAGGCGTGCTTAGGAACTGCGCAATGTACGCCAGAAACAGTAATTTTAGAAGTTTGTCACAAATTTTCAACATAGCCATTTTAAGACCTCTGCTCATGAACAGTGTCACTGTAATTTTCTTAATGTGTCCCATACAGTGATTTTGCACACCGACTGCGCCATTGTGCGCCACATGGGCAGAAACACGCTTTTGAAGTAGATGTAAAATGACAGCTGTACCACTCATAAGGAGGTGTAGTAAAATGACAATGTTGAAAATCTGGAGTGAAAATATTGAAAATTCATGAACTTACGAGCGTGCATGAGAACTGCAGCACACCAAGTAAAACAGTCATTTTAGGAATTTTTCCACCATTTTCCAACATAGACTTTTGAGAGCCCACCTTATGAACACTGGCGGTGTCATTTCGTTGTCGGTACTGAAAGGTGATTTGACTGCGAAATCACCTTTCGGCCCGATTAACGCATGACAGTGAGAGCATTCATAAGAAGGGTCCCAAAACCCATGTTGAAAATTTGGCAAAAATTCCAAAAATGCCTGAGATATGCAGCAAAGTTGAAAAACCCTATTTATTACATTATACAGCTTACCGGCATTTCCTCAGTTCGCGGTCAGCTTTGAAGAGTGCAGATGTGTTCCCGTCCACCAAGATCATCGCGCCTGAGTCCGGAGGAGTAAGTATGGGGTGAGGGGGTGGAGAGGCAAGGCACGCAGTGGGTGGGCGCGGGTGGGGGTGAGACAGCGAGGACCGCTTTTGTGTTTCAGAGTTTGTTTGTTTTTAAAATGGATGACAACGCGACGCTTGCCACGCTGGGGTGGGCCTCCAGCGAGGCACAAGGATGGCTGTTTGGGGGCGTGGAGACAACGGAGATTGGGCACCCTCGTCTGGTGATAAGATCTGTTGCCACGCTGGGTGGGCCTCAGCGTGGCACCCCACTCTCTGGGAACAGTGGAGCCAACAGGGGACTGGGCACCCCATCGGCTATACACGTGTAGCCACGCTAGTGGGCACCCAGCGTGGCATGTGGAACTCTGTTTGGGGACAGCGCGGCACAGCCTGACGGGGGATTGGGCACCCCGATCGGCTATACAATGTGTCTTGCGTGGGGGCGAGCACGCAGTATGTGATGCATGTGTGTGTGTGTAGGGGGAGGCGGCATGAGCAGGCGATATCTTATCGCTTTCACTGGAAGCGTAGCTCCCCTTTCAACTGTACTCCACTGCATTTTCGACTGCTGTCATAGACAGCTCCAGCAGCCATTGAGAACTGCGGCTGCGCCTGCAAACACACTGACTGAAATGGAAGAGGGCTGCCACACCTCCGAAAACTCGGATGATGGCATTATGTTTCTTGCACATGCGCAAGCAACATAAAATGGATAAAAACAGGAAGACCTCAGTGTAGCTCCATCAGTAAATGTTCCCCTCCACTTATAACTAGCAACCCAGGACATGTGACATGTTTCACAACCTGGTTGTGCTTTTTCAAAGCCTAAAGTGGTTTGCTAAACACTGCCCTTAAGTACTAGATCCTCTTAAAGAGACATTACATAGAAAAGGTACCACACAACAAAAATGTGAATAAAGTGCAGTACATATTATCAAACATTTCAAATAATACAATATAAAACATGAAAGTACTGTTGAAATTGAGATTGCACTTTTGTTATTACATTGAATACAAATTAAAGCACTCTCCAGAGGTAACACATATGGAGGCCCTATCCCATTTTATGAAGTGCTGGAACCTTGTTTTACTGCAATAAAAAGTATGCAATCATTCAAACTATCAAACATAAATGTCCAGTGCAAAACTCACTGTATTTTATTTATTTGAAAAGGTTTCACCAGGAAAGACAATGTGAGCTGTAAACAACTCGTTTCCAGAAGCGCCCTGGGGAGGGGTTACAAAATGAGGGGATCAAGCAAAGCAAAACAAAATCAAATATATACGGTGCAATTCAAATACGAAGTGTAGTACAATACAACAGAACACAATTCAATCTTAGACAACAGACAGTATCATAAAGAGAAAGTGGTATAAAACAAGGTAAAGTCATAGACATTGAATGAGACATACAGGGTAACAGAACAATATGCAGATATAGCACAAATAGTAGTATACAGGAACTGGTGTCTCATTAGGTATGGGCCCAATGGAGAACAGGAAGTAGCAGGCAGAGCACAGGGCTACTAAGGGCAAATTCAGATCTGAAAAGTCAGACCTGAAAAGTTGCTAAGTGCTCAAATGGATTTTGAATAAAGGGAATTATATATGGGCCAGCCAAGTGGTACAGAGGGTTGAGACACTGGACGCCACACTCGCACCACACCAGCAACCCGTGTTCGGGAACGAGCCTGGGTCATCAGAGGCCAGCGGGGGATGGGAGCAGCTGCCGGCTGGTGGTCCTCTGCCTCAGGAGGGAGTACTTGGTCTCTTGGAGCTTGGCCACCCACTGGTGGAGGCTGGAGAGGCTGCATCACTCTGAGGAGTGCCAGCGTTAGGCCGATGGTGGGTGGAAGAGGCTGTTACTGGAGCTGCAGTGGCATGTGCACCTCCATGCGCATCACCGTCACCTCCGGGGTCTCAGGCAGTAGAATCAATGGGAGAAACAGAAGAAAATTGGGGCCACCCAAGGATGATGCCTCTGGGCCGGCTTTAGGTTCCGGGCACGATGGTGCCATAAGTCCCTGAATGATCCTGAGTCCGGTAGGGTGGCAGACAACTGGGAGACCTGCCAAAGGAGGATAAAGATAATTGTAAAAAGAATGGGTGTTATAGCACGAGTGGCAGCGGGGTTTGGGAAGGATGGGGGGAGGGTGGCAGGGAGAAAGGAGGAGAAGCCAAGAACTATTCCCTTCAGGATGCTAAAAACCCTGCAAGGGGCAGGGCCTGACAGAAAAGGAGTAGAGGGAAGGGAGGGAGGCTAGGAAGGAGAGAGGAGGGCAAGTCAGGAGCTATTCCTCCAGGATGCTGAGAACCCTGCAAGGGACAGAACACAGTAGAAATGGAAAAGACAAGGAGGAAGGAGTAGTGGGGGTGGATGGTGTAGTAGGGAGCTGGAGGAAGGGTGACGGGCTGTGGGAGGTACCAGCTAGAGGTAGAGGTAACCTAGAGGTAGCCTAGAGGGCATGGGGGGAGCAGGTGGCAGGGGTGGTAGAGGATGGTGGGGAAGGCAGTCAGAAATTATTTGGGAGAGACAGGTATTAGGTGGTAGTTACAGCAATGAAGAGTGTGCTTACAGAGGAGGAGTGACAGTGAGTGTCGGGATTGTGCAGAGTGAATTTCTAGTGGGACAGAGTTCCAGATTTCAGGGAACTTGTAAGAGAAGGCAGCCAGCCATACAAAGTGTGCCATGGTGGAGGGAGAGTTCTATGGGTGCAAGTGCGGAGGGTATAGCAGGATGGGAGAGGGTTGATAAGAGGGAGGACAAATAGGGCAGCAAGAACCGAGCCAGAACTTCCCAACTAAATTTGAGATATGTGACAGGCACCTGGCATGGACAGAGGGAAAGAGAGCAGGAATAAAGCTCACAGTGATGAGTACATGGGGACCATCGAAGAATGAAGTGGCAGAAGGAATTGAAGAGAGTGTCCAGTCTGGATAGGGTGGCTTTCAGGTTGGAGCTGTAGACTACATCCCGAAATCAAAGACAGGGAGAATCCTCTTTGGACAATTTCTCTCCTGGCTTGCTGGGAGGTAGCTGCAGTGTCTGTACAGAGCACAAAGTCTAGGAAGTAATTTTTGTGGATGGCATCAATGTGTACCCTGAAGTCAAGAGTCTTGTCTGTCCATAGTCCAAGGTACTTAAATGTTGCTACATCATCCAGTGTTGTGCCAGAGAGGGTGTGGAAGGTGGGAATGGAATCAAGCCTGGCCAGTTTTGTCTGGAGCCGAAGGTAATAGGTACTGTTTTTGACATTCATGGAGAAAATCCAGCTGAAAGCTGGTGGCCACCTCGAAGGGGAGTTACTGGAAGAGAATAACACAGTATTGTCTGAGTACATGTGTATACATGAAGATGTGCAGGCATTAAGGAGATCGCTCAGGAATATAGAGAATAATATAGGACCAAGTACTGAGCCTTGGGGAATACCAGTGTTGATTGGGAGAGGAGGGAGAGGAGTTGCCAACCTGACAGACTGGGATTGGCCCACGAGGTAGGATCGGAACCAGTTGGTGGCAGAATCAGAGAGTCCAGCAGAAGTAAGCTTGCTAAGGAGAATAGAGTGAGACAGTGCTGAAGGCTGGCCAAGTCGACAAAGATGGCAGAGATGATGCATCCCTGATCCATGCTTTAGAGAATGGAGTCAGTGAGCTAAATAGGGAGGTAGTGATGGAGTGGTCTTTCAAAATCTAGACTGGAAAGGGGTGAAAAGGAGGATGAATCAAAGAAGGAGGAGAGTTGTTCCAGGGCCAGATTCTCCTGAAGTTCAGCTGGAGTGGAAGTAGAGATGGGGCGAAGTTACAAGGGTTGGAGGTATCATTGCCTTTGATGAGTGAGATCATGGTAGCAGACTTCAAGTATCAGGCACTGTAGTGTGAAGAAAGGAGAGGTTCAGAAGATTTGTCAAGGGAGAAGCAAAGAGTATGCAGAAAGGTGGAGTAACTTGGGGTCAAGGCCATCAGGCTTTTTCCTCGAATGGGTTCAGAGCAAGTAGTATGCATAGTGTGTCATCTGGGAGGATGGGCTTAAAAGAGGAGGGTGGTGTAGAAGGGACTTGGAGGAGGGGCAAAAGGGAACTGAGGAGTACCTGGAAGCAATGCAGAGAAGAGATGCAAGAAGGAGGAAGCAAGTAGTGAAGTAATTGTTGAATCAGTGGCCACTGAGGAGGGTCTTCACTTTGCATGTACCAATTTTTAGGACAGGAGATGAGGAGTGGGCAGGGGAGAGAAATAGGGCATGGATAACCTTCCAGAATTTGGATTTATTATTGATGTTTTCCTGGAAGGAGGTTCGGAATACTCCACTTTAGTGAGGCGGATGGCCTTGGTGCATGTGTTGCAGAGTGAGCAATAGCGCTGGAGGTCGAGGGGCACCAGAAGATTTATACGCAGCCCATGTTTGATCTCTTGCCTGTTGACATGCTATGAGTTCTGCAGTAACCCAGGGAGGTAATTCCATGGACCTTCACCTTCTAAATGGGGCATGATGGTCCCAGACATTCAGTAACATGGAGCTTAAAAAGGTCAGGGCTGAGTTAATGGAGGAGGCAGTGGTAATTGTGTCCAATCGATATTGGACATATCATTATGCAAGTAGGGAAGACAAATCTAGGGAGTGGTAAGAGCAGAAGTTGAGAATGACTGAGGACTTTGCACAGTGAATGTTTCACACACAGTATACCATATGATAGTCACTGAGAGTGTCAGGAGAATACCAGAGTTTATGACATGGTGGGAGGTCAGCACCCAGTAGATTAGGTGTGCTTCCTGATTTGTGGTTAATATGTGTAGGGTTGGAAATAAGTTGTGTTAAGTCTAGTGAAGAGACATGGTTGCAGATTTTGACTGCAAGCTGGACTGCCAGTTTATGTTAAAGTCCCCAGGATGAACAGTTCACAAGGGGTGGCAAGGTAGGAGATGGTGGACAGAAGATCAGTAAGGGAGGAAAGGGAGGAAGCAGGAGGTTTGGGCAGCAATAGATACCACCTACAAAGATGGGAAGGGAGAAGGAGGATATTTTACTAGCAGCATTTCATAGGCAGAGGAAGAAGTCATGGAGAGACAGACATAGTACTTGATAGATGTGGATAAATACATGGCAACACCACCTCCCTAGACTTATGATCCTGATGGATGAGGGAATATCCTGGGATGGCAATGTCTAAGTCTGTGATTTTGGAGCTGAGCCATGATTCCGTTAAGGTGAGGACAGAGGGTTTAAATTGAGTCATGAGCAGTTGCAAAAGGTACCTTTTGGGGAGTAGAATTCAGATATTCAGATGTAGAAGTTTTAGTCCTTTTGGCAATTCAGGTGATGGGATGGGGTGCTGGGGTTAGGCTTGATGTCACCAGACATGAGTAGCAGTAGTGAGATAAGTAATCCACTGAGGATAGCCATCCATCTTTTAGACGGGTGAGAGGTCGGCTGTAGGCTGAACTGGGCAAGGTATTTGGGATGCCATTTTGGAGAATAAGGGCACACAGGGGGCAAATTGGATCTAGATCTAATGAGGATACTAGCCGCAGCACTCCAGGGAAGTGTAGTAGCAGGGATTGACAGGAGGAGTGGAGGGTAGAGGAGGTTGGGGGGCAAAGAGGGGGATGAGGGAGATGATGTCAGAGAAGTAGGTGGAAGGGATGTCAGGGAGAAAAGGAGGGGAGGCAGACCAGGGAGGGGCATGGTGAGTGGCTGGTGGCAGAGAAAAAGAAAGATAGCTATAGGGAGAGAAGAGTAGCAGTTAGGGGGCAGAGGAGGGTGGATATGGAATTAGATGAGGAGGAAGCGATGGCTGAGGGAGGGAAGGGGAGAAGTAGAAGTCCTGCTCTTACAGTATGTTAGGTAAGTCTAGACCCATACAGGGCAGCCCAGCATTAATAGTAGAGAGGAGGGGCAAAAGTTAGAGTAGGAGGTAACCTCTAAAAGCGGCTGAGTATGTATGTGGCAGAGAATTGCAGCCTGGTATCACTGCAAGGTAGACAGGCAGAGAGGAAGAGGAGCAGTAGCATGGACCTACTAGACAGGAGAGCAGACTAGGAAGGAGCCAATGAGAGTGGGAGGAGAGGGATAGGAGGAGCTCAACTGTAACAGTGCAAAACTTCAGGCAAAAATAGCAGGCTGACAGTAGCAGAGAGCTAAACTAATCTGAAAGAGTATCGAGAGACACCCAATGGTAGCTGTGGTGCAAGCAGAAAGCACCAATGGCATGCCACAGAGATAAAGCAGGGACCAATAGAGGAGGAGGAATTAGGAGTCTGGAGCTTCAGTGTACCTTGTCCAGGGTCTGGTGTTGTGGCTGGCTGGTGGTGTGGCACGACTGGCCGAGGAGCACCTAGTCTCTACCATTTCCGGTGTGGGTCACCCGATCAAGGGCTGAGCTGAAGGATGGAGAGAGGGAAGAATTAGCTGTGTTAAAAAATAGCCACAGAGTTGGCCAATTTAGCTAAATGGGGGCGGGTCAGGGCTGACAAAAGATCAGATTGTGGTGGAGGGGTCACGAAAGCAATCAGGGGTGTCTGGCTTCTGGTGTCAGCAAGAGAAGTGGGTCTTTAGCGGATATACGTGATAGGAACAGCAGGAAGGGAGATGGGAATTAAGCTGGGCAGACAGAGAAAAATTAAAATTGCAGCAGAGAATTGGGAAAGAAATATCCTGTGCAGACAGCAAGGAAGTGAGGGTAAAATTAAGGAGCAAAATCAAAGTGTAACCAGCAGAGAAGTGAGTGATAGGAACAGCAAGGAGGGAGAGGGAATTAAGCTGGGGAGACAGAGAAGAAATTAAAATTGCAGCAGAGAACTGGGAAAGAAATAGTTAGCAGACAGCAGAGAAGCAAGGGCAAAATTAAGGAGCAAAATCAAAGTGTAACCAACAAAGAAGCGAGGTAAAATTAAGGAGCAAGATCTGAGGTGACCAGCAGATACGCAAGGGGAAAATTAAGAGCAAGATCACAGTGTGAACAGCAGGGAAACAAGCGGAAAGTTAAGGAGCAATATTAAAAGCACGGTACAATCACTCTATTATTTGAGGGATTACTGTCATGTCACTTGATGCACAGACTGTGACACTGTATTTGAAGGTACATGCTTTAGCCAAGTGAACCAATCCTGGTGCTCCTATCAAAAGATGGCACATGCAGAAAGGTTATTCAAAATGACGATCCCCAGTTGACAAGAACATAGATAGCTGCATACTTGGTTACTGTATCAATCTCCCAGTTCCAAGCCACTGAGTGTCTAAGATACGGACTCTAAGGTTCAGTGGGCAAGCGTAGGGGTCATGTCTAGAAAACAAATACATAAAACAGATGTTATTTAAGAATGCTCATTTGAAGAAAATGCAAAAATATTAATTGCAATAAATACATAAGAAGAGCTTTACCATAATCACAATCAATTATTTGTGTTAGAAGCAATATGAAGGTTAACACACAGAAGTGATAACTCTGAACCCTGAGTATTGTTGTCTGAGGATGGGGGACTCTGTTCATTACAGATAGGGCCTAATTCTATCTTATTGTTTAGACCGGATAGTCAGCTGCTCCCATAGAGAATATACAATATTGCTTTTTTGAGTGATGTGTTGTCATAATCCCTCCCCAGACTTTTAATGGGTTTTTCATACCTGTGAAAGTGATCTTATGTGCATTCTTGCTGCTGACTGTATACAGATGGGCTGCTAATGCATAGCTCAAATCATTATTTTCTATTGCTCTCATGTATTATCCTATTCTGGTTTTAAACTGTTCTTTTGTTTTTCCTATACTGAAACAACCACATGCATGATACCAAATAAATCACTCCTTCAGTTACACAGGTTATGAAACCCTAACTTTAACACTCAGGTTAGTTTGAGGATGTGTGAATGTTTTAGTAGGCACAACTGCTGGGCAATATTTACAGTTGCCAAATCTGTGGCAACCATCACTCCTGGCTGGTAGCCACATTCTTAGTTTTCAATTATTGGTTGTAGTGAATGAACTAGCCTGTCTCTGAAGTTTTTGCCTCTTCTGTGTACCAGGCTTGGCTGGGTTTCTTTGAGATCTTTTAAACCTGGATCGAGGCTAACAATGTGCCAATGTTTTTAATGATACCACCAATTTTGTTGGACTGGGCACTATATACAAAGTTCATTCTTGGATCTATCTTTTCCTTAGGCCCCTTGTCATGAGAAGGGAATTGCATTCAGTGGTGTCCTCTTTCTGGCTTTGGACAATGTGTTTTGAATGTCCCCTGCTCATGAAGTTTGGCTCCATCTCAGTGGCCCTTTCATGCATTTTGCTCATTCCCATAGTTCCACTTTACTCTAATAAACTAGCCTTTATTGTGCGAGAGGGAATGACTGCTGGCATGAAGTAGTGTGTTCCTGTCCATGCTTTTACGGAATAGGTCAGTGGTCACCGCCTTTGCTATCTTCAGAAACAATCAAGTCCAAAAATTGATTTGAGTTTTGCTGAATGACATTGCAAATCGAGACTTTATTAGTACTGTCTAAACATTTAACAAACTCATTAAGTTCTTCTGATCCTGTCCACACAATGATGATGTCATCAATAAAGCACCTCCACATATTTAAGTTATCCAAAAGAGATTTGTTTAAGGATTCCCAACCACCTCTTCTTCCCATTTCCCAAGACACAGATTAGCATGACTGGGGAAAAGCTAGCCCTATTTGCTTTTCCTTTTTTTTTGTAAATAGAAATCATTTTGATAGATAAAGGTATTAAAATCCATTGTTACATGGCAAAATCACAGTAGTGCAAAGAGGCAACACAATTGCCTGGACCAAGCAAGTGGCACAAGAGCAACACGGCATTATTCCAGGACAGATGGCGTGTTGTTATTGAAGTGAGCATGCACAGGGAACCATTAGAGCACCACTGGCACTGTGCAGTATGAGCAGCAGAAATTGGAGTGACTGCTCAGAGGACTTGAGCAAACCCATGGGGAGCAAAGATGAGAGGCAGGTATGCCCTGAGGATCATAATGTAATGCCACCCAATGAAGTAGGAGAAATTCCAGGACCAATATCAGGAAGGCGATACAGTCCTTGAAGGACAAGGAGGGCAAGAACCGTACTGTGAGAGGGTTACCGGTACTGTGACAGCGATCAGTGTTTCCAGGAAAAAGTTGAAATGATCAGTGCATTGGGGACATAACTAATACTGTATTGCATATCTTGCTATCTTGAATGAAGTGAAATGCGAGATATGTAAATATTCCTTATGTTCCAGTATTGAACCAGAAATGTAAACAAAGAATCAAGTGAAGACAGACGCTCTAGGTAGCAAAGAAAGGTACTGTGGCATGTTAGATGTAGCAGCATAGTGTTTTTAAAGATGAGTTGTAAACTTGCAAGAAACAGCAGTGACAATATAAATAGATAATGGCTTCTCAACATGCACGCACTTCTAGGAGATGGACATCTACTCAGAGAAGTACAGAGTTGAACATCAGAAAATATTGTATTAAACAATATAACAAGTTGCTGTTCATTTATGTGGCATATTATAGTGACTTTTAAGAGTAGTAAATTAGCGCTTATTATACAAAAAGCATTAATCACTCCAAAGTCAGGCTCTACTAGAATTAATGCCTGGTTGGTAGCTGGACGACTCAGCCTGCGGCCTCGTGCCCCAACCCGGCATTAATTCCTAGTACAGCCCTCCGTGTCGGATTAATGCTTACATAGATACTGTGATAATCATATGAGCAATTCTGTAGGAGGATCTAAAGTCCATCTCTAATCTAAATAGTAAGACATAGCATCAAGTCTCTCATTGTGCGAGACATTGGAGTACAATGCTTCCACATCAAGTGTTACTAGGAAACTATTATGTTCTATCGCTAGGTCTTCCAACTCTCTTAATATGACCCGTGTCCTTAATGTAGGATGGTACAGCATGGGCAAGATCACTAGTAAAGTGCTCTACAAATTTAGCTAGTGGTTCCATAAGGACCTGCCTGGGGATTTACCATGCCCTCCTGGGGCTCGCACCTCACCGCCAGAGGAAAAGCTACAAGCCCATCCTGGGAAGCAACCCATGATTCTGCTACTGCAAATTAGCAGACCCTGAGGCTTTCTTCCCCTGTTGAAACTGCCGCCCTGGATCCTCCGAACTCCGGTTCATTGCAGGGCCCAGAAATCTACAGAAACAGCCAAAGTCAGATATACCCCCTCAGATGTGCCGTGCATCCTGAGGCTCGTACCGCCGGGCCAGAGGAAAGCTACAAGCCCATCCTGGAAGCAACCCATGATTCTGCTACTGCAAATTAGCAGACCCTGAAGCTTTCTTCCCCTGTTGA
Source organism: Neoceratodus forsteri (assembly GCA_016271365.2). Classification (NCBI taxonomy): domain Eukaryota; kingdom Metazoa; phylum Chordata; order Ceratodontiformes; family Ceratodontidae; genus Neoceratodus; species Neoceratodus forsteri. The sequence continues at coordinate 447,250,467 of CM028131.1, read as the reverse complement.
AACTGCCACCGGGATCCTCCTGAACTCCAGTTCATTGCAGGGCCCAGAAATCTACAGAAACAGCCAAAAGTCATATACCCCCTCAGGTATGTTGGTATTTGGTGCCTTTGGACATTCTGAATTTTCAGTGCCAGCACTCTGATTGGAGGATCTCAGCCTCACTGACTTCTTCCTGCTGGTCTCCATTTTACCTTGCTTCATTAGAGACATTTATCAGCCTGCTGACCCTGGGAGACTATCCTTTTTGTAAACCAATAATTTCATTTTTTTTTTTTTAGCAGACCCTGAGGCTTTCTTCCCTGTTGAAACTGCCGTCCGGGATCCTCTGAACTCCGTTCGTTGCAGGGCCCAGAAATCTACAGAAACAGCCAAAAGTCAGATACCCCTCAGATGTGCCATGCCCTCCTGGGGCTCAGCACCTCGCCACCAGAGGAAAAGCTACAAGCCCGTCCTGGGAAGCAACCCACGATTCTGCTACTGCAAATTAGCAGACCCTGAGGCTTTCTTCCCTGTTGAAACTGACTGGGATCCTCCAAATTTGATTCGTTGCAGGGCCCAGAAATCTACAGAAACACCCAAAAGTCAGATACCCCTCAGGCACGCTGGTATTTGGCGCCTTTGGACATTCTGAATTTTCACGCTAGCACTCTGATTGGAGGATCTCAGCCTCACTGACTTCTTCCTGCTGGTCTCCATTTTACCTTGCTTCATTAGAGACATTTATCAGCCTATGACCCTGGGAGACTATCTTTTTGTAAACCAAGAATTTCATTTTTTTTTTTTTTAGCAGACCCTGAGGCTTCTTCCCTGTTGAAATACATAAAATACATAATACATGAAAGACATAAAGGAATTCTGGAGGTCAGGGTAAGGGCAACAGACTTCTTGGAAACATAAACTGAACTTACAGCTCAAATGGGAGACTGGGGGCATAGGCCCTATCTGCCAACACTGTCTATGTATCTATGTATCTATGAAACTGCTGCCCGGGATCCTCCGAACTCGGTTCGCTGCAGGCCCAGAAATCTAAATGTCTACTTTCTCATTTGCAAATTATACACATAGCCACTAGAGGGCTACAGCAGCTGTCTTTTGTTAAAGAAGAAACGCATTATATTTTCTACTTCCTCTTCTGCTCTAGTGGACCTGGGATACCTCTCTTCTGAGGACCATCCTCGGAGTTTTTCTGCCTGTTTCTCAGGCCAAACCATGCTCATCCACTAAGGCTGCAAGATTTGAACGCCTTCCCCACTGCCATTCTGTACTGGTGGAGCAGGGCCAGAAACAGAAACAAAGCTACAGACCAATCTTGCACACTGGATTGCAGCCTTGAACCACCTCACTGGCTCAGCTGCAAAGAGTTGCTCCACAGGTACGTTCAGCTCCAAACTGCCTCTCAGCCAACAAAAGGATTTTGAACTTATGACACCTGATCACCGATTGGTCTAGGCTTCTAGAGGCATTTACTGCCGCTGTTGTTGTGCTTAGATTCACCATAGAAATTACAGCTGGTTCCTCGGAGCCACTAGCTTTACTAGTACTCAGCTCAATTCTTCGAACCCCATCCCTCCCTAAAGTGGAATGACCCTTGCGCTTCTCCCTGTCCTGTGTCCAACAGCTCTTTCAGGTAGCCATTCTGGACTATTGGGCTTCTCAGCTGTCTCTGCCGGGAGGGACATCTCCCGAGCTGCCTCTGCAGATTACTCCCCATCCAGACTTGAGACTTCCTACTCGTGGCAAATTTCTGCCAGGACACTAGTGGCTGCAACACTAGGCCAGTATAACACCAGGAGGGTACAGGCTACCCATCAACACCACCTCCCTATCGCCCAAAAAATAGTGTTTACAAATTACAGTTCACTGCCTTAAAAGAACCTGCTTCTTTACTATTGTGCTCAAGCAATGTCGAACTCAACCCAGGACCACTAGACACCCTTTGCTTCTCCATCAGACCGGCAGGTTTCAAAGGAATGTCTTTACGATCTTAATGCCTGTAGTTTGCTGGAAAAGTTCACCCTTATCCAGGCTTGTGTGAGCCACACCCTACCTGATGTCCTAGTGATCACTGAGACCTGGCTTAGGCCAGCCACCCCAGACAATGAAATCAATATCCCAAATTATTTACTCTTCTGAGTGGATAGGCAATCAAGAGGAGTGGGGTGGCAATTTATGTAAGGGACAAATACTCAGCCGCATGCATAGACGCATCATCCTCCCCCAAAGAATTGGAGTGCTTGACCCTAAAGATCGAACTTTCTCCTTCCAGTGCACTCTGTGTAATAGGCTGCTACAGTCCCCTTTGCCGGGCCTCATCTCCTGTCTCACCTCGGTTCCGTACTGGGCTCAGTTCCTTGAAACCATTATTCTTGGCAACCTGAACTACGATTGGCTATCAAGTGCATCAGCCCTTGAAATCCTTTTGTGATGCTCTAGGGCTGGTGTAACTCATCATGGAGCCTACTCACCTAAATAAAAATAACCTTAACAACAGCTCCTCTTAGATGTAATTTTGGTTAGCAAGCCACACCTGTTTTCTCATGTCGGAACATTTTTCTCTGACATTAGCAATCATTGTATAATCACCACCATTAGATCCGTGCACAACCCACAGTTTGTGGCAAAGTTCTCTATCAAGAGGTGCAAACACAACTTTGATTTGTTTGCTTATGTCCATGACTTGAAACATTCATCATGATGGCAGGAATTCTTCCTAGCCAAAACGGTTAACAGGGCATATACTATTTTTATGATATTTTAAATGAGGCTTTAAATAAGCATGCACCCTTGGTTAAGGTGCAAGTCAGGCACAGCACCTGCCATTGGTTCTCACCTAAGCTAAAGGCTTCCTGTTAGAAAGGGATACTTTATGGAAAAGCCCAAAGAAGCAAGAACAACTCGGATTGGTGTCTTTTAAGAGAGCACGAATAAGTGCACCAAATTGGTCAGAGCAGCCAAGGCCGCTTACTATCGCTCGGAGCTAGTCTCTGCCTCAAGAAATCCTTCAAAGCTCTGGAAAACATTAAAAGACATGTCTGGACACGCGCCTGGTAATTCCATTCCAGCAAAAATTAAGTCCAGTGGCAGCATTATCGCTAACCGATCGGAGATATTGAAGCCCTCAATAACCATTTTGCAACGGCAGGGCTAGCATTTGATACTCCTCCTGCCAATGACCTCCAGACAGCTCAGGGCCCACCAACCCACGAGTTCCCTCTATCGAGGAGGCCTTTCCTTCTGTCTGTCCCTCTAAAAGAGGTGGAAGACCTACTACTGCAACTGGACACCAGGAAGGAGCAGGCCTCGACTTCATAGAGCCATACTATCTGAAATGTGCCTACCATGTGCTTGCAGTGCCAATCACCCACCTATTCAACATGTCACTCTCCCAGGGTAGCCTCCTCAATGGAAAATAGCCCATGTCATCCCTCTATTAAAAGCAGGTGACCCCTCAGATCTAAATAATTACAGACCGATCTCCTCCTCCCCATCCTGTCTAAATTACTAGAAAAATAGTATGTGGCCAGCTAGTATACTTAGAATGCAGAAGCCTATTAAACCCAGTTCAGTCTGGATTCAGAGCAGTACAGCACCACAACAGCCCTAGCTAAGGTGACCAATGATTGATTACTAGGCCTTGACAACAAGAAGCATGTCTGTGCTGTTTTCTTGGATCTTAGTAAGGCATTCGACACAGTCAATCACAGCCTGCTTCTTTCCTCCCTAAGCACCTTAGGCCTGGACCATAAATCTATGTGCTGGTTTGCAGACTACCTTGGAGAACGGAAACAGCAGGTTAAAGCTGAAGGTGATCTTTCTCCATTAAAACCTATGCTGAGGGGCATGCCCCAGGGCTCTATCCTTGGTCCCCTCCTCTTTGCAGTCTACATTAACAACATCAGCGACCCCATCAAAAAGCCAACATCCACTTATTTATGGATGACACTGTACTGTACTTGAGTCGTCCCATGCCGGAAGCAGCCTGTGAAGATCTCCAAGCTGAATTCAACCTTCTACAATACCAGCTCATAAACAAAAACTTTTGCTCAATGCAAAAAGACAAAAGCCATGCTCTTCTCAAATTACCACTGCTCTTGGAGAAACACTAGAGTATGAAGCAATTAAATATCTAGGAGTTTGGCTCGATCATAAACTTTCCTTCTCGACCACCATCATGAAGAACCACAGAAGAAACTAAGGCAAAGATTAGACTGTTCTACAGAATTAACCACCTGCTCACAAAGGAGGCCAATATTCAACTGGTTCAAGCTACCTTTCTATCTTTAATAGATTACGGACCTGCTCTACAGCCACTGCACTGCCTCTGCACTGGCTAAGTTGGACACCCTCTACCACAGAGCTATCAGGTTCATTACTGGCCTTCCACTTTCCACACACCACTGCTCCTTTATTCATCATTAGGCTGGACTTCCTTCACTATGGAAGGAATAGAAACGCCTATGGGCCTTCAGAGCTGTGACCAACAAGCCCCCTCATATGTCTCAGATTGTATTCCCCCAGAGTGTGTTGGGCACCCACACTCTAAGAGCTATTCCCTAATTGCCCTCCAAGTTCCAAGGGTCAAAACTCATTTGGCAAAGCTGCTCTAAGCTTTTACCTATGCTAGGAACGTTTACAAAGCAACTTGAAGCTGAGCTGCCCTGTTAGCTTGAATATCTTCAAGGCGCCTAGCATCGCCACATGAAAGTACCTTGCAAATGTTTTCCTCACCGCTAGCCCACTAATTCCGCAACTCTCCCTTTCCATCCTGACGCTTGCCATGTTTCTACCCCTGGCTCTCACTCTTTCCCTATTAACTCTTCCTGCTGCACCCACCCTTTCCTGTCCACTCCAGCCTGGCTAAAGTCCCACCCCATCCATAGTAGTGTCCCAATTATCTACCCTCCTCCTTCATTATCATAATAAACAAGTACACGACATCCATCGTCACTTTCTGTGGTTTTAGCTCAATTTTCCCCAGTAGTCAGTAATACATCCCTCCTCTTCTTTACCTCTCTAACCTGCCACCCCATACATGGCCTCTTTTCCTATATGTGCAGTTGCCGCCGCCTCACTCAAAAGATCTCTGCTTATAACCCCTGTATGCCTATGGTTGATTGTACATCTGCTGACTTCTTCAATTGTAAATAATGCTGTTTTTTATTTATTTCAGTCTTGTACTGTACTGTATACACTGTGAATACTTTTTATTCCTTGTATATTATTGCTTTTTGTATACCTGCTATTGTACTGTACTTTGATGTATTCCTGACCAGGTCCACCTTGCAAATGAGCCTTGCTCAATGGTGCGCCTGGATAAATAAAGATTTTGATTGATTGATTGATTTACCAAACACTTGTGAATCTTAGGCATACAGTAAAAGCCAGTCTTTCAGGTGCTTTTACTGTGAAAAGTTTACAACCTGGGAAGAAGCCAGTCATTCATTTTAACAGTTTCAAAATAAGAATCAATTACTTTTTGGAATCTGATAGTGAGATCTCCAGATAATTTCTTATTGTACTGTGTTTTACCCAGTTCTTTATGTGCTTCTTTATCATATCTGGAATGATTTACCTTTTTCTTAGATCCATTAATTCAGTAACAGGATTTAAGGTTAAATTTAAACGTTATTTGTTATCTGTTGATATTTGTAATTGTTAGTATATTGTTTGTTTAGCAATTGTATTGTCTTTATTGTTAATTGTTTTGGGGTCGGACCTGAAAAAGGCATTGCCCTGTATACTTACCCAGTTAACAAATTAAAAAAAAATATATATATATATATATTTATATGTGTCCAGAGACCACCCAGTCCAACGCCGCTGCCTCAAAGGATGCCGATAATGGGGAGCACTTGGATGACAGTGGGCTTGGGGAGGGTTAGGGCGGTCAGGCAGAGGCGCATCCCAGATCCTATTCTACTCCAGAACTCATATGCCACACTGGCAAATGGGGACAACCAAATAGAGGTACCCAGAGAAGTGGAAGGGAAGGATGTGGAGGTCAGCCAAGAAGGTGACCTCAGTGGGAGATCAGTGGACTCTGGAGGAGGAGGAAGGAATCCTGGTGGGGACTCCATTATAAGAGGGATGCAGCTAGGAACACAAGAGGGAGGTCAGAGGTGAGGTGCCTACCAGGTGCCATGGCATGGAGGGATGGGAGGAAGATCCTGGTGATCACTGGGAAGGCAAGATGGGAGGGTGAGCTGGATGTCATTATCCACCTAGGTACTAATGACCTGGCAAATGGGGAGCCAAAGGAAGTTCAGGAAGAGTTTAGAAAATTGGGAGGGGTCTCTTCTGTCACCTTCTCAGAAGTACTACCTGTGAGGCATGGAGAGCATAGGGGTGCATGCACCAGGAATTTTAACTCATGGTTGAAGAACTGGAGCTGTGAAGAAGGATTTGATTCATTGGTGACTGGGGACCCACCTGGAGGATGGAGGCTTGTTCAAGCCTGACAGCCTGCATCCATCCGGAGGGGAATCCAAGACTCAATGGTAAGTTTAAATGCTATATCGACAAGCATTTAAACCAGCCAAGGGGGTGGCAGGCCAGCAAGAAGGGTACCCACTGCCCACCCCACAGCTAGCAGTGGAACCAGTGAACAGGAGGAGCGGATATCTCTACAAAGCAGTGTGCAAAACATGGAGATAAGCACCCAAGAGGTGGATAGGCAGAAAAGGGCAAAATTCAACAGAAGGGCAGACAGCAGGAGAACCAAGGATAAAGGACAACCAGGAAGGGGCTGGAGTAGAACAGCTATGCAGTCTAGGAGATCAAATCATGGAAAGCCATGTGTGCCAATGCCCAGAGCCTTAACAAGATGGAGGATCTGAAGGCTGTCATGGTGCAATCAGACCTGGACATTGTGGCCATCACAGAAACCTGGTGTAATGATAACCATGACTGGGAGATGGCCATACCTGGCTACAACATATTCAGAAGAAACAGGGCAGGTAGGAAGGAGGAGGAGTGGTACTTTATGTGAAAGATGATATAAAGGCCACAGAGATCCAGAAGGAATAAATGGGAGAGAGATACTGTGGGTTGCTTGAAAGGAAAATGGGGCCAGCCATCCAGACAGGTGTGGTCTACAGACCACCAGCCCAGGAGAAAGAAACAGATAGGGAGTTGATTGTGAGGTAATGCTGGTTGGAGACCTCAATATTCCAGACGTGGACTGGAGCATCCCAGCAGCAGCATCAACCAGGAGCAGATTTATCCTGGACTCTTCAGGTGCCTTCCTCAAGCAACTGGTCATGAAACCAACTCAGCAGAAGGCAATACTGACGTCATGCTAACAAACAGGGACAGTGTGAAGGAGGTAGAGGTGGGGGAGCACCTGGGGAACAGTGACCACCAGTTATTGTAGTTTGAAATCACAGAAGGAGCAGAACCAAACCACACAAAAACATGTATCCTGGATTTTAGGGGACAGACTTTGGAAAATGGGGAGATGCTTGAAAGAGGCATTAGGGAATGGGTGGGAATCAGGGTCGAGGGACAGTGAGCAGTATTTAAAATGGGGATTACAAGGGCAACAGAATTATGTATTAAGCAGATTAGCAAGGAGAAAAGGAAGAGGAAGCCATTATGGTTTTCCAAGGAGGTAGCAGAGAAAGTGAAAGCCAAAAAGATTGCATTCAGGTAATACAAAAAGACACAGGCAGAAGGGGATAGGGAGAAGAATCCAGGAGAAGTAAAGGAGGCAGGGCGATCAGTAAGGGAAGCTAAAGCTCAGGCAGAAGAGCACATTGCAAAATCCGTGGTTAGAGGGACCAAACCTTTACAGGTACATAAGTGAAAAGAAAGCAAATGGAGGGATAGTGAAATTGAAGGGGAGGATGGAGGCCACTTGAGGATGGCAACAGTAAAGCTGACATATTGAACAGGTATTTCTGCTCAGTCTTACTGAGGAAAGGAGGTAATGGGCCTGAAGGGAGTACAAGGGTGGGAATGATGCAGAATGGACGCAAGTCCCTTTACACGAGAAAGGGTCCCAAGGAACTGGAAGGAATAAGAGTTATAAAGCTAATGGAGCCAGATGGGTGCACCCATGGTCCTTAAAGAACTAAGAGAGGTGGTGGCTGAACCTCTGGTAATCCTATTTAGCTGATCACTGGAAACAGAGGAGGTACCCAAAGACTGGAGGACAGCAGATGTAGTCCATTTATACAAAAGTGGGAACAAAGAGGAAGCAGGGAACTACAGACCAGTCAGCCTCACCCGGTAGTGGGGAAGATCATGGAAACACTACTGAAGGAGAGATTGGTGGAACATCTGGTTTTCAATGGACTACAGGACCCAAGGCAGCATGGTTTCAGCAGGGGAGGTCATGTCAGTCCAACCTCGTTGAATTTTTCGACTGGGTGACTAGGAGGTGAATCAGGGAGGGCAGTGGACGTGGCCTATCTGGACTTCAGCAAGGTCTTGACACTGTGCCACATAGAAGGCTATTACACAAGCTGGGGAATATGGGTGTGGGCAGACAGTAGTGCGGTGGGTAGGTACCTGGCTGGGCAGCAGGACACAGAGTGTGGTGGTAAATGACTGTCACTCAACAGAGGGAAAAGTGACCAGTGGCGTACCACAGGGATCAGTGCTGGGACCGGTCCTTTCAACATCTTCATCAGTGACATGGCGCAGGACCTAGAAGGCAGAATTTCCCTGTTCGCTAATGACACAAAGCTCTGTAACAGAGTAGACACACCAGAGGTGTAGACAGAATGAGAAGGACCTGCAGAAACCTGAAGAATTGTCAGGGTTTGGCAGTTGAAATTCAATGCAAAGAAGTGCAAGATAATGCATATGGGGCACAAAACCCTGGCAAAATATATCAGTTGGGGGTGAGGATATAGCATGCACCAAGCAGGAAAGGGATCTTGGGGTTATCATCTCTGATGACCTCAAGGTAGGGAAACAGTCAACAAGGCAGCAAATAAAGAAATAGGATGCTGGGATGCATAGGCAGGGCATTCCAGCAGGAAAAGGAGGTCATAATTCCACTATACAAGATGCTAGTAAGGTCCCACCTGGAGTACAGTGTACAGTTCTGGAGACCTTACCTACGAGACATAGACAGGGTAGAGAAGGTTCAGAGGAGGTCAACAAAGATGGTACATGGATTGCATCACAAGTCCTATGAGGACATGTTGAAGGACTTGAATATGTACTCCTGGAGGAAAGGAGAGAGAGAGGGATATGATAGAAACATTCAAGTATCTTACAGGAGGAACAGGGTGCAGGAATACAGTATTTTTCAGCGAAAAAGATGTTCCACGACAAGAGAGCATGGGATGAAGTTGGAGGAGGACGATTCAGAGGAAAGGTGAGGAAGAATTTCTTCACAGAACGGGTGGTGGACAAGTGGAACACCCTGCCAGAGGAAGTGGTGGGGCTGAAACAATCACAGGATTTAAGAATGCATGGGATAGACATAAAGGAATTCTGGAAGTCAGGGTGAGGGCAACAGACTTTTAGGAAAACATAAAGTGAACTTAAAGCTCAAATGGGCAGACTGGGTGGGCCGTAGGCCCTTATCTGCCGACACTGTCTATGTATCTATGTATCTACTGAGCCCTTTATCAGCTGACTTGGTCGTAATACATGATTATTCCCAAGGTCTTTCAGACCTGCATTCCTGTATTGCTCATGTTGTGAAAAAACATGGTTAGTTTCTTTGCCACGTTTGATTGTCAGTTTCACAACATTTGAGAAAAGTTTGGAGCTGGTGTTAGGGAGAACAGAAGGTGGACTTTGGTTTAAAATTATTCCAGTGTGCTTCATTAGTAACAGTACTGCCTTGTGTCTCTTCAAAAGAGAAATTGCTACTTAGCCCTCTTTCTCCTGTCTCCATTGTTGTCTGTCTTTGTCTGTTGAAAAAGATTTTAATCCAAGGTTTCTTACACATTATGACCGCTATAACTGTGTTGAAAAGATCAAATCTTTGTGGAGGTATCTATCATAGACCCTTGTTAAGAACCTTGGTTTCATCTCTGACAAAATGTTTTGCAAGAGGTTTATTACATTCCCTGATGGTAATTGTTCCTCTGTGGTCGTCTGAATTGCATCCTTTGCCTCAGCTCCATCCTCATTTTTCTTCCACCCCCACCCCCTTGTGTGTTTTGATACTCTTGATTGGTCGTGATCCTCTGACTCCAGCGGGGGCAGCTATCAAAAGCAAACCACTTTAGCATTAGAAAAGCACAACCAGTTTTAGAACGTGTCACGGGTCACATGACATGGGTTGCTAATCGTGAGTGGAGGGGAACATCTAATGATGGAGCTGCACTAAGGTCTGGTGTTTTTATCCATTTTTATGCTTGTACAGCACTTTACAGCATGTAACCCCTGGTGGCGCTATACCAAGGGCTACTACCCTGCCTGCTTGACTACTAACAGGTTGAGGGGCCTAGGTTCTATGGTGGGTGCTCCACCCAGAGGTCAGGGTTTGTAGAGGTTAGACTAACTTGGTCACAGCCCTCTGGGACACTGAGACCCCTCTTTATTCCCTCTAGTGGCTCGACAGTACACAGGAGTTACAGTCCCAATACCCCACGTATACACACTGTTCACTCATAAAGTACCACTTACCCTCAAGACTGATTCTGCAGCACGCCTCTGAGGACCCCTGTAAAATAAGGTTAAACAACATACACAGCGAAATACAATACTGTTTCCATAAATACCAACACCACAGACAGTATATAGTATAACAACAACAAATCTGGATTTATTTAGGGGCAGTAACACGGAGGGGAAATTAGGTTAATTGGAGGCATTAAATCACAGTGCTTTGCACACATACAGGGTCTGAGGAGTCACACTCTGGGTACCCAGTTTTGGGGTGGGGCTAGCCAGGTCCGTTGCCTGGGTTGGCGGGCAGGCAGATGGATAGGGCCCTGTAGAAGAAAATATATGCACAACACCCAACTGTAATCCGGCCAGATGGCTCAGTCCATGAAGCAGTGAAACAACAAGAATCAGATGACACACTTTTGATTGAAAACAGGCTGCAGGGGAATACCCTGATTTATACTAACAATACCCAAACTGAGGATCGGATGGTGGATGTTCTTCTGGATTGCCAGAACAACAGGGCATGGAGACAAGGTCCTTGTGACTGGACCCCACTGCAGTTGATAGCAAACGGATTCAGTCCGAGACAAGCTGCGCTTGCTTCCAACTTCAACACACAGCACACAGTACAGGGATTTGAAATAGCAATTCTCACAAGCACTATGCACATTCATATGTAAAAGGAAAGTACTATACCAGGCAGGCTGTTCCTCAATCCTGATCGCACTTACTGCAAAATACCCAGGAGCACACACAGCAGCTTCAGTTCCTGACAGACTGAGCGTGATTCAGCAATTTCTCCAGTCTTCTACAGGGTGAGCCTGGTTTCCACACTTTGGTTCTTCTTTCTCCTCACAACTTGGATTCAGTCCAAACTGGCACTCACAACAGCTGCAGGCCAAAACTCAGGGCCTCACATGCACTTCCTCAAAAAACTATACACCGCAGAAGCACAGAGCTCTCTCTCTTCACTATCACAACTGATCTGATCTTTCCAGTCACAGAGCAGGGCATTTCCTTTAGCTACACACCATTCTGTTAGCTGGTTCAGCTGTCACCACAATAAGACTCCTCTGTTGGTGAAAAAGGCACCAAGGTCAAAACTACATTTCCCAGAGTCACTGCCCATACAATCCCTTGTAGCTGGCTCAAAATCGAGAGTCCAAGTTCCATTTCGTCCTCAGGCTCCATTTTAAGGAACCCTCCCATTGATTGGTCCATTTCAGCAGTCCAGGACCAAAATGAAAGAGCTATAGTGAAACAGTTTGTGCTGAAATAAAGACAGGTTAGATAAACTACATTTTCTCAGTCACTCTAAATGATTTCTGGCAAACAGTTATATCTTTCAACAAGGCTCCCTCTGCACATGTAGCGACGGCAGAAACGGAGTGAATTGGCAGCAGTTCGGCAGGATTCGAGCATTAAATACACAGTGCCCCCATACAATACTAATTAAGTCTGCAAACAGACAGCTCTTAAAGAGACAGTACCTGGAGGCTCAAATAGCACTCACTTGGAACCACATTTAAACAGCTCAGACACGAACACCGCCCAGACTTGGAGCATTCAGGCAAGCTCCTGGCAGACTTTTGGGAACCCCATTTGCAGGGGGTTACACCTTCCTGGCCTGGAAAAACTTACGTCCGCATCAAGTAAATACCCCATAAATTTCAATACAACCATATACATGCACATTAATATCACATTAGGCTTATACATGTAATCATCAGTCAACATATCACCTTACCAGAAACACATTTCTGAAACTTTCAGTACATCACTTTTTTTTACAGTATTATCCACACATTGTACCATCACTCAGGTTATTACCTCCTGTACATGAAACCTGAAGAGAGGGGCCCTTCCCTATCAGCTACCTTTGGGCTGGATGGGACAGGGGCACCATACCTAGAGAGCAACACAAGCAACTTGGAATTAGCACTGAGGTTCAGTTTGGGCAATGAGCTTGGGGACACATACACCCTTTATGGACAACATTGAGAGGCAAGTCCACAGGCCTCCCAGAGGAATCATGACTGAGGTGCACCACAGGCTTTACAGCTCGACCAGTCTTTCTAGGGGAACTGTTACAGTCTCTGCACCCTGAGCCTCATTTTCAGCATTGTCCTCACTTGTCAGGAAGTCTCCATTGGAGTAGAGAGGCTAGAATGTGGGCACTTTCAGCTCCAGGAGTTACAATATCTGAGTCCACAACACTTGGCTCACATGGGAGTTTTCTCACTGGCAGTGAACTATCAGGGCACTCAACACACTCTTCTTGTTCTGGTATATCACCAGTTTGTCCCAGTCCATCATTTTCATCCTCTGAAAACTCAGACAGTTCAACCATACACAATGATTCCATATCATCTGACTTGATGCTTTGCACTTCACTTTCTGGGAGCATTGGCTCCAGGGACAAAGCTGGGGCTTAGACAGTCCAGAAGGCCCAGCTTCATCTCCAGGATTGACTAGGGATTGTCCCAAACAATTGACTCAGTTCGTAAGAAGGGTAGTATTCAAAGCCACACTCACTTTCCTCTGACATGGACTGACAGTCATGTTCAACTGGGACTTGGGAGGGAACACTTTAACTCATCTTCTGTAGGTGCAGGCTTTCTTGATTTTTGCTTAGCAGCAGCTCTAGTCACTGGTCCAGAGGGGCATTTTGGGGACTCAGACTCAATCAAGATTTGTCCAATGGGCGTAAATGATTTCTATGAATTGTTTTCACATCTTTGAATTATTCTCAGGCCTTACTTTGTACACAGGCAGATCATCTAGTTTGCCCACTACAATGTGAGGGAGATGGTGCCATCTGTCAGCAATCTTATGTTTGCCATGCAGTCCCAGATTTCTTTGCAATACCCAATCGCCCTCCTGGAGTTCCTGTGATTTCACATTTTATCATACCTTTCTTTGTTGGCCAGATTTCTTTTGCAGCCATGGTTTGAGCATTTAGTACTATGATTTAGTTGGGCCTTTAACTTTGCACATACTGCAAATAGTTGTCAGCTCGAACCCCATCAGGAGAAACTCCAAAACATACATCTACCGGCATTCGAGCTTCTCTTCCAAACATCAGGCAGTAGGGGAGAACCCAGTGGCATCACTTTTGGTGCAGCTGTAGGCATGTACCAGGGTGCTAATTTGTTGGCTCCATCTAGGCTTGTCCTTTGGGTGGAGGGTGCCTAACATATCTAGCAAAGTGCGTTGAAATGTCTGGCCATGGGTCCCCTGGGGTAGTAAGGGGTGGTTCTGACTTCAGACTCCCACAGAGAAAGCATTCTTTGATCAGACGACTCTCAAAGTCTCTCCCTTGATCAGAATGGAGTCTTTGTGGAGCCCCATAGTGAATAAAATGTTTTCTACAAGTACTTTTGCCACAGTGGATGCTTTCTGGTCCTTGGTGGGAAAGCTTGGGCATATCTCATAAAACAGTCAGTGACCACCAGCACATTACTAATATTTCTTTGATCTGACTCCAAACTCAGAAAATCAATATAGACCAGCTCCATGGGTGCACTGGTGGTGATGTTAAAGGGGCAGCCCTCTGGGGCAGGGCTTTCCTCTGTAAACAGCGACTACAAGCTTGAATGTGTTGCTCCACATCAGCCTCCATCTTAGGCCAATAGAATCTGGATCTCACCAAGTCAAGTGTTCTGTCTATACCAAGGTGCCCCATGTGGTTGTGTAAGGACCTCAGTACTGAGTCTCGAAAGGCAGTGGGCAGCACTAGTTGTTGTTTGTCTATTTGTCCCCTCTGTCTACTGTTTCTCTGTATAACAGTCTATTGATCAGTTTCAACTTAGGACCTTCCTTGTATAACAATGCAGTTCTCAAATCAGTGGAGCGTAATTTGGACACATCGCTCCCTGCGAGAGGGCTTCTAAAGCTGATTTGATCATGCAATCTCGGATTGAGCCCGTGAATACTGTCATTTTCCAGTTGAGGCAGTGCACCAATGTCTATTGCAGAAAAGTGGCAATAGCAGCAGGTATGCAATTCTCAGAGGGTCCCAAACAATCTACCATACAGTCCACTGCGTCCGTGGACATTTGTTCCTCCCTGTCAAACTTCTGGCAGAGTGCTCGAATATCAGGTTCTGACAGTCCGACCCAGTCATTCCGGGAACAGACCTCCGGGAGAGAGCATCAGCATCTATGTGGTTCAGGCCTGCTATGTATTCAACAGCATAGTCATATGTAGATAATGCAGAAAGCCTACCTATGGCCAGTGGCATCCACCTTAGCTGAAGTCTGCACATAGGTCAAAGGATTATTGTCAGTTTTACTAGTATCTTAGCCCCATACAAGTACTCATGGAACTGGTCAACAATGGCCCACTTCAAAGCTAGGAACCCTAACTTATGTACAGGATAGTTCTTTTCGGATGGGGTCAGGCTTCTACTGGCAAAGGCCACTGGTCTCAGGCCATTCTCATGCTCTTTGTACAATACAGCCCCTAAGCCTTGCAGGCTAGCATCAGTGTGCAAGACATAGGGCTTCACTGGATCTGCATAGGTAAGGACAAGAGCATGGGTAAGATGATATATAATCTCATGAAAGCAGCTTCACACTCAGGTGTCCATCTGGCTCCAAATACTTAATTAGGATGGAAATACACTCTCAGGCTCAGAAGAAACCAACCTCTTATATTTTTTGTTAGTAGGAGGTAACCTCTAAGTAAGTTTAAGTAAAGGACTAATCACTCTTGAATAGTCCTTGATGAACCGCGATAGTAACCACAGAATCCCAGGAATCTTTGCAGTTCTTTAGATTGTGGGGCTGTGGCCAGGAGGTCAAGGCCTCAAGTTTACTCGGGTCTGTTTCTATTCCTCGGTGGAAACTATGTGTCCCACATACTTTACAGGGGTTTGGAAGAACTGACGCTTATCGATGGATAGTTTAAGGCCTAAGTCTTCCAGTCGGTCCAACCCCTTGAACAATCTGCTCTATTGTTCCTCCAGTGAGCTGCCCACAATAACATCATCTAGGTATACCAGGCACTCTAACAAGTTTATGTCCACCACATGCTCCATCAGTCATTGAAAAGTGGCTGGAGCACCTGAAATCCCTTGAGGCATCCTAATGAATTCATAGAAACCAAGCGGACGGATAAAAGCTGTCTTTTCATGGTCTTCTGGGGCCATTGGGATCTGGTAGTACTCACTGCGAAGATCCAACACTGAGAACCATTTACTACCATTCAGGCAGTCCAAGGCATCCTGAATGCGGGCATTGTGTACTGATCAGGAATAGTCCACCGTTCAAGGTGCGATAATCCACGCACATCCTTACTGTCCCATTCTTTTCCTCACTACCACAATAAGTGAAGCATATGGGCTTCTGGATTCTTGTATTACACCAGCAACAAGCATCTCTTGCAGATGCCATCTCACATCATCTATGTCAGCAGATGCCAGGCCGAGACCTCACATGAAATGGCCTTCATCATGCAGCCGGATGTGGTGCTCAGTTCCTTGCACACATCCTACGTCCCATTCTTTGAAAGAAAACACCTGGTCTCTCTGGGCAAGCTTTCACTGATTCTCATCTTCTATTCGATTGGCAACGGGAGTCACCAGAATCAAACAAGTCGGCGTCACCCTGTCATTTTCCCGAACACTTGTTACTGGGTAGCACAGCCGTATCTGCACAATGTACATTACCCAGGGTGCAACCTCTATTTACTCGAATATCTCTATCAGACACGTTATGAACTTGGACCATTACCCGCCTGGCATAAGCATGGGCTCTGGCAGGAAAATACTTGGCTTGACCAGCAGTCCTTCCAGCAATTTCCCATCGCTTGTGCATCCAACATGAGGATTTTATTCTTGACATCCTTTCTGATATGGACTTCCCCTGTAAGGTACACTGGGCATTTGGCGCCAGGATCAGAGACTCAGGATCCTTCTTCCAGACAATTCCAACCTGTTCCTCTGAGTCCACTCCTTCAGCATCTCTCTGTGGCTCATAGGCCTTCTTGATCAAGGCCGGAAATCTCAAAGTTCTACCAGTCCTTGACCCCTGTTTCTCATAAAACAACTGCGCCAACCGGTCCAAACATATGTGCATTTGTCCCAATTAGTAGAGGAATCCCATCATACAGTCCAGTAGGGTACACACTAAGGCCAGGGTCTCTACTTGCTCTGCCACTCCAGCTACGGAGGTAGGGAAGGATAGCCAAATTCGGATATACCCGGAGTAGGGGTAGGCATTCTCACTTAACCCACATACATGCAGTCCTTCCAATGGTTGTAAAGGTACAAAGTGTAAAATTAACGAGATAGACTGCACAACAAAAGTATATCTCCAACACTGCACCTGAATCAAACAGAATTTATCAGGGCCCCTTTATCTCTGATAACATAAGAAGATTATTGAATATTTTTCAATAGGTAGCAAGCAACACCCCCAGTTAGCATTAGCAATGTATGCGAAGAGGCATTTTATAGGGTAATTGTCAATTTCTTAAATTTACTCTGCATTTCTTCAAATTTGGGTCAAAAGTTATCCATTGCATAAATGCCATATATTCTTCCTAAAAATCAGTAGTGTGAGTAAATGAAATAAAGACTCTGAGGTTCCCACTTGAGAAAGGCACATGGCAGGATGCCCCTGCCCCTACACTTTTACTATGTATCTAGATGCAGTAGCCACTAATGTGCACCAGGACAGAGAGCTCTAAAGGGTCTTGGTGGGGGCAATGGCTACAAGTATCCTTATATACTGTTGACTAACTTGTTTTTTGTTTTAGACCCTGAAAAGTCTGTTCCAAACTCACTCCATCCTATTGTAGTTAAGTGTTATCAGGATGCAAACTTAATTACTCTGAATTCAAGATAGTGTGCCTGAGTAACAGGTGTTCAGCCCAGTTTAGGTGATGCCCACATTTGCTTCGTGAAAAATAATCAAATTAGAGATTCAGGGTCCAGGTTACACCAATGGTAGGAAAACTGCTCCATATAAATTATAGACCCTTCATGGGGAAATTCAGGCAGATTTTGCTAGGTGGGCCACCTTCTCACACTTGCTTCTCGTACATACTGCGATGTCTGAAAATAGGCAACTGTATGTCTAGTGCACCCACCCGTTACCAAAAGCAAATAAATAAATAAATTAAGATGAACATCTTGCTATGTGTTTTGTTTTAGTCCACACCCTTGCATTTTTCTGGTGAGCATTGTTTGAGGGAATACAGTCAGAATTAGTAAGGATATACTGGCCATGCCTGTGGAGGAAAGGGCCTGGCATTTCAGGTTTCAGAATGGGAGGGCTTTAAGCTTGTGGTTCGATGGGCGGAGCAACAACGCTACTCCCCATCGAGTTTAAAGGTCACAACATCCTGGGCCTCGCCAGAATTCTTTTTCGTTGCCCACCATCCTCCCCTCCTCCTTCTCTAGCGGCACATCTCTTACTGTGAGCTTCTTCCTAACCTACTTTTAGCCAATGCATTCATTCCCAGCATCTGTAGGGGGAAAACCTCCTCTAGGGTTCCTTGTGTCGATCTCTATAGGGTGGTATATCCCACAGATAGAGAGGCAGAAAGCCACAAAGAAAACTCAAGTTACACAAGCATTCTCATATTATCTCATTCAGTTGCATCAGCACATCAAGATACTGTTTGGCAGCACTGGCAGCATCTGTATGCACAGGGATCAAAAGGAGGATATAATCCCAATGGTATGCTCTAGAGGAGAAGACAAGGCTCCCAGTGACTTATTTGATTCCCAACCACACCTATCTCAGGGAGGTGGAAAGGACCTCGAGCCCTTGGGTAGCACATATTGTATACATTATAGTGAAGATATGCAAATTATCCTGGATGCCAAATGTTCTAGATCATTTGATGTTGATTAGACATCATGGTAGTTTCTTCCCTGGTTGCGGACCATAGATACAGTTGATAGGAAGAGAGACATGCAATGTGCTTTCATAGTGTGTGGAGGGAGGAAGGTGAAAGGTTTCAAGGCATTACAGCAGAAGTTTGGCCTAGGCTAAGGGGAATCTTATACATAGCAGCAGGTTCACCATTTCTTGTTCCCAGATGAAAATTTACAAATGATTTCAAGGATAGAATGGGTCGAAGACTATTTCTACTGGGTGGCAATTTTAAAGGATAGGTTAAAGCCCAGCCTCTACTCCCTTCTAGGTAAAAGAACAAAGCATATTATGGAGAACTGGAAGAAAGAGGGGCAGGACATATTTCTCAGGAAGCTTGGCTTATCCATCTGGGATATGAGTGAAAAGTCCCAGCCTCTACTACATACAGAGAGTTCACATGGAAAGTGTTGGTTTGGGTTTTCAAACCCTAACGATTACAAAACATCTTGGTATAATATATACTAAGGAATGTTGTCAGAACAGTAGAAAGGTAAGAATGCATTCAGGTGTCTTCTGGGGCTGGGGTTTTGTAGCAAGGCGTGTTAGGAGACTCAGAGCATTTTGGGAGGGATTATCCTTTACATTTACAAATATAATTTTGGGACCACCTGCAGAGGGACTCTGCCATGAATCAAAATATATTTTACTTATTAGGTTGCCAGCGGCTTATAAATGTACAACAGTCCTTTGACCTTCAGATATTCCTCCAGAGTATGCATCGTGGACTGCAAGAATTTCTACATCAGGAGCATGGAGAAGATCACAACAGATGTTACATTATGGAGAGAAGCTATTCAGGACTTGAGGTGCCCCTGAATACAACCAGGGTGCAACTAGAATCTATAGTACTTGACTGAATTGACTTTCCAGGTATCATTCTAGAATGCAGGTACTTTACATATGGAGGGCACACTGAAAACGAATTTGCCCTGAGGCTCAATACAGACAAATAATATCCTCGATGGACAGTAGCACATAGAATAATGTAAATGTTTGGCTCCACCTTAGTTGTATGTATTATTCACTGTCTTTTGAATTAAAAAAGCTGGGTTTAAAAAAAGCTAAAATAAATTATTTATTTTCCACTAGATTAAAATTTACCGTGTTTCACATATGCATATAATAATTTATTTTTATGTGGCAGTGTTCTTTGATTGACAGTTGTAGCCACAAATCCAATACCCATTACAGCACTCCTACAGACCAATCTCAACATCAGTTTAAAACTGAAAAATAAATTCAGTGCCATCTTCATCTCTGAGTTATCCTGCTTCATTGCTATAACACATGCATTATTCCTTCTCAAATCCATATAAGCTGGAGCCTGGTTTTAATTCACTTCACTTATTTACACTTAATTCTACTGCTTTTCCACAAATTGCTCAAACAGTCCAAATCTCACAGCTGCAAACGCCAAGTGGCCACAAGACAAGATTAAACTATAGTTTGCCTGCACCACGCCTTCCCTTCACAAATTAAAAACAAAAATTTGACGTCCATAACTCTTGGTGCCAACTCACAAATACCGCTCATTGCTCACACAACCTCCATCACTCTTGCCAACACTCTCTCTCTCTCCCGACTTCCCCAAATCAACCAGTGCACTCAGTCCATGCTCTGAGTACTGCACTCACCAAACCTGACTCTCTCTCTCTAGCACACCCTAACTCCAAACAATCTCTCTCTTTTCACACACAGACACACACACAAAAGAAAACACTAAAACTGGGGGAGACATGAGTGGAGATGAAACCAGCAACATAATATCAATTGTTACAATACAAAAGAGGGAGGAGGCTAGTACAGGAAAGCTCAACAACTCCCCAAGTCATCATCAGTTTTCATAAATAAGATGTTTCACCTCTTACAATTTATTAGGTGTTACTGGATTCTCAGCCCAAATCTAGTAGTACAAGATGGCGGCCACACTGGGCTGACCATCTGATGTGGGAGTCAGAGGACTGGTCTAGTATTGCTGTATCATTTTATTTATGTTTTATTTTGAGATTTTACTTTATTTTTGTTTTTCCGCTTAGCTTTTTGTGTTACTGTGCAGCAAGGGTTCACATTTTGTGTTACTGTGAGGCAGGGGTTTGCACGACACTCTTTTGTTTAGTGTCTAGCACCTTGCACCTTTTCTGCATTAGCTACAGTAGTTCAGCAGTAGTTCTGTTCAGTGAGCATAATGGTCATAACGAGTATATTTTGCACAAGTCTAAATGCTCGGATTCTACCATTTTGGACCTTCCTGACTGGACTGAAGGGTCTGATGGTCCAGAGGACTTTTCGCTACACTGGTGGAGATTTTCACAGAAGCAGGAACTAAAGAAGAACAGAATAGGAGTGGAGTAGTATTGGAGACCAGATGGACTGTTTGGGACATGTAATATGAAACAGCTGTGGCGGTAGTGCTTCCGGTTTGTAGTCCCGTGGAGATCATGTCTGGGGCTGAGAGTACCTGGGGTATACTGTGGGGCACCTACTAGAGGGCAGTTGCTGGCGTTGGAGGGATCTTGCAAGGTGATCACTGGAGGGTAGCCACTGGCACGGGGAGTCCCAGGGACACTCAGTATCCGAGAGGTTCCACACTGAGCTCGTGTGCGGCCTCAATGTCTCCTGTGGGTGTTGTTGGAGGCGACCGCGAACATAGGTGATAGCTAAGGGACACGTGGTGCTCAGTTGGGAGGCTGTCCTGAAGACTGGAGTTATATGAACTCGTGGCCTCTGGATGAGATTCTAAGAACTATCTTGCTTCTGAACTGGTTGGTGGCTCCTTTGTTTTGTTTATTTAGGATTAACATCCTTCGGTGGTTTTGAGATCTGCTTTGTTGAAATAAACTGGCCGGTGGTTTTGTCTCACCGGACAAACTTTGAGTACAATATTAAGTAATAGCTGGAGCTCAGAAGGGTGAGGAACTCTATGAACTTATACTTGTTTGGGCTGCAGAGATGAGAGCTCTGACAGCATAAGTTCATCATAATTTATTTGATATTTGTTGTGTTGGCGAAGTTTTATGGAAGCATATTTCAACAAATGGACTACAACTGCAATATAAGACTGAAGCTGCCAACATAGATCTTGAACTTTATTGGACTGAAACATCTCCCTTGCTGAGAATTATTATTAATCTGTATAATATATGAATGCAGTTGTATGATTGGGGAACTGTGCAAGTGAGTGTGGGATTGTGATTATTCTGTGATTTTCTTGGTTATTGTGGGAGGATTCTGTTTGGATTATCTGTTTTGTTTGGGGGTTATCTAGTGACACTAGGTGGAATTATTAGTTATTTAGGTGATGGTGGCTTTGTTATTGAATCGTATAATTTGGTTGATTTGTGTTAGTTTGTTGGCAGGATTTTAAGGTTGATGCAAGATGTGTCTGGGAAAGAGACCTGTAAGGCTTAGCTACTTGGCAGCCTCCATTTGACACCTCCATCCTTTTGAGCTTCCATCACTTCCTGTGGATGTTTACAGGAGGTGTAGAACATTAGGGATCGCTCAGAGGAGGAGGCCCAGAGGGGGCATGGCCGAGTGGCTACTGGGGAGTCCAGGATTCAGGTGGTAAGACTGAGGAGACGCCCTGGGTTGAAATGAAAACTGAGGGGCTTGCCCTGTTTAGTTCCCATACCCAAGGGCTCCACCGCAAGTTGTGGGAAGATAGCTGACCTCTCATCCTACTCAGGCTGTGTTATGCAATGTCAGGTCAATAAGGAACAAGACTGCCATAATGACGAACTTGATAGCCTCAGTAGACCTGGCATACATCACAGAGACCTGGCTGGATGAGAATGCAGCTCCATTTTGGAGGCGGTGGTACCGGCTGGAGTACTCCTTGATACACACCACAAGGGAGGATCACAGTGGTGGGGTAGTGGTGGCCATTTGTTTTAAATCTAA
The DNA here is from genome assembly GCA_016271365.2 of Neoceratodus forsteri. NCBI lineage: Eukaryota > Metazoa > Chordata > Ceratodontiformes > Ceratodontidae > Neoceratodus > Neoceratodus forsteri. The sequence continues at coordinate 447,228,100 of CM028131.1, read as the reverse complement.
CCTGCACCTCACGGTACTACCTGTTGGTCCCACGAGGACCTCTGAATGTGTTGCCACATGAGGGGGTCCTCATGCAGCTTCATTGTCCTCCTGTTCTATCGGCCCCCAGGTAAGGACAGGAACTTTTACAGGAGCTCAATGGGCTCATCGCTGGCCTGGTTTTAGAGTCCACCAGTTGGTTAATTCTGAGGACTTCAACACCTGGGTAGACAATGGGTCCTCGGACTTGATGTGATCTTATTAAGAGTATGGGAGCCCTAGCCCTGATGCAGAATGTCATGACAGCAACCCACCCATGTGGTCACACACTGGACCTCATGTTTTTTTGGGTCTCGATGTTACTGACCTCAGGGTAGATCTGGTAGTTTTGTCAGATCATAGCACCATGAGGTTCACGATTAGGACCCCTCCCCTTGGATGGTCCTGCCCCAGTGAAGATAGTCCGTACCACCCTTTGAGAGGGTGTCCTCAGTAGGACTACAGGTGGTGCTGAATTTATCAGATGTGGGGCTGCTTGTGCAGTTGGGACAGAGACAGTGCGGACTTATAATTGGCTGTCACTGCAGCCTCTGATTCAATTGCACCCATTCGTGTCCAACCCCTGTCTAGTCACCGGAGACCTCCTTGGTATGATGAGAAGCTCAGGAGTTAAAGACTAGGGGCCGGAGGTTAGAGAGATGCTGGAGGAGATCAGGTCTGCTGGGGATAAATTGGCTCTGAAGTCACATTATGTTGACTATCAGAGGAAATCTCCCAGAAAAGGTTGATTTTCTGTCCAGCGAGATTGCTGCAGCAAGAAGCACATCAGCTCAGCTCTTCTACATGATGGATAAGCTCTACACCCTGCCTCTCTGTGTCGGGAAGCAGGTTCAAGCACTAGGTGCATGGAGCTTGCTCTGTTCTTTGCCAACAAAGTGTCCTCCAACAGGGCCAAGATCTCTACCAGTTTCACTCAAAGGGGTTCAGGGTCCCTCCTGAGTCATGCTGAAACACTCCTCCTGTCTGGGATGAGTTTGAGCTAGTAGGGTGGAGGAGGTGGGAAATAATCTTGAGGCTGCCGCCAACACAATGTGATCTAGACCAGGTCTGACCTGCCTTTACTTGGATGTCTTGGACCTGATTGGTCCTGTGGTTGCTGAGATAGTCAGGAGTTCCTTAAGGAGTGGGATCTTTCCATCGGCCTTGAAAGAGGCTCTGGTTAGACCCCTTTGAAAAAGCCTCACTTGACCTGGGTGTCTCGGCAACTACATGTTGGTCTCTAACCTCCCATTTTTAAGGAAGGTTATTGAAAATTGGTGGCTATTCAGCTTGAGAAGCATCTTGCCTTGTCCTCCACTTATGAGGCTTTTCAGTCAGGATTTCAATCTGGGCATAGTATGGAGACTGCCCTGGTGAGGGTGCTTAATTATCTCCTGATGGCAAGGGACAGAAGAGAGCTACAATCTTTGTCTTCCTAGACCTCTCTGCAGCCTTTGACACTGTGGATCATGAGGTGCTACTGGACCACCTGCGGTTCTGGTGTGGCCTGTCTGGCACTATCATCAAATGGTTCAGATCATACCTGAAGGGCAGAGTGCAGAGGTGACGATGAGGCTGGCCTCATCTAACCCAAAGCCTTTGTGTTGTGGTATCCTACAGGGTTCATTCCTGTCACCCTTGTTGTTTGGGTGTATATGCTACCATTAGAGGACATTATTCAGCTGTATCGACTGGGTTTTCACTGTTATGCAGATGATACTCAGCTATACCTGTCTTGCACACCTGAATCCCAGATAGCAGGATCTGTATTTAACAACTGCCTAGAGGAAATCCAGTCCTGGATGTCCCAAAACTGGCTTAGACTTAACCCCAACAAGACTGAGATACTAGTGGTGGATCTGGGTCATCGAGAGGAAGGGGTTAGGGGAACCCTAGCCCTGTGCTGGTGGGTCTCCTTGTGCCTTCTAGTCAGGTAAAGGATCTGGATATGATCCTTGATGATGGTCTGACACTGGACACACAGGTGTCGGCTATCGTGAAAAGTGGTTTCTATCATCTTAGAACATTGCCCAAATCCAGGACCTGATTCTGCCGGAGGACTTGACTACACTGGTCCATGCTATTGTTATGTTCAGTCTGGACTACTGTAATGCCCTGTACCTAGGGTTACAAGGAGGCAAACTCTGTCATCTGCAGCTGGTGCAGAACGTGGCAGCAAGATTGCTCACTGGAACAAGCAAAATGAGCATATCACTCCGGTCCTCCACAAACTGCACTGGCTGCCGGTTAAATGGAGGATTGTCTTCAAGGTAGGTCTTTTGACCTACAAACATAGAAACATAGAATCTGCTGGCAGATAAGGACCGCTTGGACCACCTAGTCTGCCCATTTCCTACCTAATGGATAAGCTGCAGATCCTAGTTAACCAACAGCCTACTTCCTCCTACCCCCAGAATTGCCTTATGTCTGACCATGCATTCTTGAATTCACCCCAGTTTTGACTCTACAATCTCATCAGGAAGGCTGTTTAATGCATCTACAACCTCTCTGTGAAAAATACTTCATCACATTACCTCTGAGCTGTCCCCTCTATCTTCAAATTGTGCCCCTTGTTTGTGCACATCTCTTTTCTGAAAGATGCTACCCTCTTGAACTTTGTTGATTCCCTTGAGGTATTTTGAGGATCTTTTCTATTTGGGGCTTTCTTGGAGATTGTAGGTGTCCTTTTGACTATCCTGAAATTTCAGGTGAACATTTTAGCAACTCACCTACTCTAGCTGGTGTTCTCTAGGGTTTGCCACTCCACAGGGGTTGGGGTATTTTCCAGTCGGGAACTGAGTGGAGTACCTTGTTCCCTTGGACCATGGAATTTGCTGCTATAGTGGCTTTTCTCATGGTCCTTTGGTGTGAGTGGCATTAACTGCCCTGGTGTGCACTTGGCAAGGAGTAAGGGGTTGGAATTGTGTTCTGACTAAATCTCCTTGTGGATTTTTGATCCTGCTGTAGAGTTTTGTGGACCTCCGCCTTGGACTGTTTTCCCTTTGGATTTACTTGGCTGCCCTCCTTGGACTTGGACTTTCGGAACCTATGTGGATTTTTGGATCTGCTTCAAGAGGTTACTGACTGTTGTCTTCTTCCGGATTTTGATTTGGACACCTGGTGGTGAGAGGACCCTGGGTCCATAAACTTCTGTTTGTTTTAGGAATTTATTCCTCCCATGTTGTGAGAGAATTTTGGGAGTTCATCTTCCTTTTTGTTTAAAATTGTATGTTTTTATGTTGGTTTGGCAGTGAGAGTGCTATTGTATCCTCTTTCCCGGTGGTGAGAGGACTGGGGAGGGATTATACAGGAATTTTTGTTTAAATTTATATGTCATTGAAATTGTATATTTAATTTTGTTAATTTTAGTAGGTCTGTTAGTTTATGTTAGTTTGAATATTTTGGGTTGGGTTTTTGTTTTGCTTTCGTTACTTTTGGATAAGTTTAGGATTATTTGATCATTTTACTGTTACAAGATTGTGTTTTTGTACTTTAGTGTTTAATTATTTTAGTTAAGTAGCGACATGTGCTGGCCTTTATTCCCCATGGTAGTGCGCTATTCATCCTCCTTTCTTGGCCCTCTGCCCTTTTATACTCCTCCCTTACAATTTGACATCTACCAGCAGTGTAGAGCATTAGGGATTGCTCGTGGGAGAGTGAGGGGGGTGGGGTTCATGAACAAGGGAGGATGAATGAGCGCTTACCTGGACAGTTATTAAGTCCAGAAGGCACCCTGGGGCAAATGGAATCCAGATCGGGTTCGCCTTTGCCTGGTATCCATACCCAAGGCACTACTGATTTCAGTAGGCAGATAGGCCCGACAACCTCCGAGGTTTGTCCAACTCAGGCAGTGTTATGCAATTCCAGGTCTGTTAGGAACAAGACCGCCATTATTGCTGATCTTGTTGGCTCGGCTGACCTGAAGACATCACGAGACCTGGCTGGATGAAAATTCTGGCCCTATAGTAGAGGCCATGATTCCCGCCAGGTACTGGTGATACACCGCCAAGATTGGACCGCAGGGAGGGGGTTTTAGTCTGTTTTAAGACTGAATTGGGCCTCACGAATGTAGTAGTAAGGGAGGCTGTCCTTTGAGTGTACAGTTGTAGCAGGTGTAGGCTCAATCGTTCTCATCTACCGTCCACCCGGAGATGGGAAATGCTTCACAGGAAGTAGCAGACTTCATTGACATGTCGTTTGAGTCACCCAGATTGATGGTGCTGGGTGACTTCAACGCCTGGGTCGACCGACTAACTCTCACAATTTGGTAACCACTTCCTCCAATTAATGTCTTCTTTGGGCCTTACACAGGTAGTTTCCACTGCTACGCATAAATCTGGGCACCTCTGGACTTAATCTTCCTTCTAGGGATTGATGCATCCAACGTGGGGTGGAACCAGTCATTTGGTCTGACCACTACACCATGAGGTTCAATTTTGCACTCCCTTAGAAGGCCATCCCTGTGGAGATGGTCAGGTACTGCCATTACAGAATGTTACTTCACAAGGCCTAGCGGCGGTCCTTGACCTATCATCCCCGTGTTGGTGATCAGTAACCCAGAGGCACTGGTGTTGGCCTATAACGAGGCCATCACAGTTGCCCTGGAATTCTATTGCTCCTGTTCGTGAGCGCCCCTATCCCTTCCACCCAGGGCCCCTTGGTTTGACGGGACTCTGAGGGAGATGCAGAGACAAGGGCGAAGGTTAGAGTATTGTTGGCGAGGGTCTGCCCTTGAAGCTGACTGCCTTTAGATTGATAGAACATTATGCTAGCTATCAATCTGCAATCACCCACAAGAAGGCAGAGTTCCTGTCCAGGGAGATTGCAGTTGCTCAGAATCGACCAGCTCAGCTGTTTCGAACTGTAGATAGGCTGTGCAACCCAGCCTGTCTGCAAGTTTGGAAAGCCTTTTGTAAATAGAGTGCGATGAGCTCGCTCGATACTTTGCAACTAAGGTGGCTGACATCAGGGCGGACCGTGTCCGACAACCCTAAGGGTGATGTCGTGAGGAGTCTGCGAGAACACAGTGCCTCGATTCTCTTGGAGTTCCTTTTATCGCTTGTGGATATTATGAGGTTTATCCATAGTGTTGCCCTACAAGCTGTAGCTTGGATCCTGGACCAACTACCCTAATTTTGGGTTGTGTTGATATCATTGGTCCAGTTTTGGCCAAATAGTCTGGTGCTCCTTGGAGTCAGGTGAGTTTCCTAGCTCCCTGAAAGAGGCGGTGGTGACACTCTCTTAAAGAAAGCTTCCTTAGACCCAGACTGTTTTTCAAGCTACAGACCTATCTCTAACCTTCCCTTTATTGGGAAGGTTATTGAAAGGTTGTAGCTGCTCAATTGATGACCATTTAACCATCCATAGTATCTACAAATCCTTCCAGTCTGGTTTCGGTAAAGACATAGCACCGAGACTGGTTGGTTGGGTGCTTAATGATCTTCTGAGGGCTAGGATCAAAGAGACGTCTCCATCTTGGTTCTCCTTGATCTCTTCAGCTTTTGACACTGTGGATCACATGGTGTTGTTAGCATGCCTGAGGTAAATTCAGAATGTCGGGAACCATTTTGCAATGGTTCACTTCATTCCTTACTGGGAGATCACTAAGAGTTGTGTCAGGATTTTTCCTCCGGCCCAGTCTCTTTGTTGTGTGGAGTGCCTCAGGGTTCTGTGCTGTCACCCATGTTATTTGCAGTGTATATGCTGCCCTCGGAAACATTATAAGATGGTATGGGCTGAGGTTTCACTGCTATGCAGATGATACCCAGCTATACCTGTCTTTTGCACCCAATCAGGATGGAGCTCTCTCGGTGTTTAACAACTGTCTGGGAAAATCCAAGACTGGATGGATCCTAGTTGGTTAAAGTTGAACTCGGAGAAGACTGAGGTTTTGGTGGTGGACCTGGGTGATCAGATTGAGAGGTTGTGTACTGGTGTGCCTTCTGGAATTTTCTTCGGCGTGTGTCACTACCAACCTCTGAACAGGTGGTAACCTTGGGGTGATCCTTGATGATAGCTGACTTTTTCAATCTCAGGTGTCAGCCATCATCAGGACTTCCTTTACCATCTTAGGAATATTGCCAGGGTTACGCACCTTGTTTCATCTGACTCCTTACCAACGTTGGTCCCACGCCTTTGTGTCTTCGCGCCTAGACTACTGCAGCGCCCTTTACTTTGGGCTTTCTGGGGTTGAAATCCGCCGCCTACAGCTGGTGCAGAACGCTGCAGCCCAGGTTTGACTGGGACAAGTAGGTCCTGTCATATTACCCGGTGCTGCGGAACTGCACTGGCTTCCTATATGTGGCGGATCACCTTAAAGTCATTTTATTGACTTTTAAAGCCCTTCAGCGATCCAAGGGTCCGTCCTATCCTGAAAGACCTACTGGTTCCTTATTGCCCTGGCCGATAAACTCCTTTCGGCGACTTGTAGAGCTGCTGGAGATTCCAAGAGTGAGTTTAAAATCTTCAGGCAGCACAGCATTTTCTCATGCTGCACCTCTTGGAATTCTCTACCAGGCCAGTTACGGAGTGCACCTCCGGGAGATATTTAAGACAGAATTAAAACTTATTTATGGAAAAATGGCCTTTTGGAGAGTTAGTTAGTTGTAATATGATTGGAATTTTATTGTAATTTATTATGTTTTTATGATGTATTTTATGATGTATCTTTATATCTTTATGTTTTGTATTGAAATTTGAATTTATGGTATTAACTTGTTCAGCACTTTGATATACTGAAAGGCGCTATATAAATAAAATTATTATTATTTATTATTATTTGAAAGTTTCTATCATGTCCCCTCTCCCTCCTTTCCTCAAGGGTATACACATTAAGCTCCATTAGTCTATCCTTGTATGGCTTCTCTTGCAGGCCCTGCACCATTTTGGTTGCCCTCCTCTGGACAGCCTCCACCCTGTCTATGTCTTTGCAGCGATGGGGTTTCCAAAACTGTACACAGTACTCAGATGTGGTTTTACCAACTGTCTGTACAGAGGGCCAACAACTTCCTGTTTTCTACAGGTGATGCCTCCCTGTGCATCCCAGTATCCCCAGCCTTCCTTACTGCCTTCTCACATTGCTGGCCCACCTTTAGGTTGTCTGATATGACTACCCCCGGTCCCTTTCCATTTTTGTTGTTGTCAGTATCTCACCCCCATTGTGTACTCTTCCTGGTTTTTGTTTCCCAGGTGCATTACTATGCACTTCTTTGTGCCGAATCTAAGCTGCCACATTTGACCATTTCTCCAACCTTGCCAAGTCCCTTTTCATCCTTTCCACCCCACCTTGCATATCAACCCTGTTGCAGATCTTTGTGTCATCTGCAAAGAGACATACTTTTCCTTTCAGTCCCTCTGCAATGTCTCTTATAAAGACATTGAAAAGGACTGGCCCAGTACTGAACTCCCTGCGGTACCCACTATTAACTCCCCTTCTTCACTGTGGACTCCATTTACTATTACCCTCTGTGTCCTGTTGTCCAGCCAGTGTTTTACCCAGGCTACCACACTGGGACCCACTCCCAGATCCTGCACAAGGGAGGGCCAGCCTATCTGCAAGATCTTGTTCCCTACCACCCATCCTGGGTGCTCTGTTCTGTTGAGGGTTGCCTCCTAGACATTCCCAGGGCTAGGCTGCAGCACTCAGGAGACCGTCCATTTTCGGTAGCCACACCTCCCTGTGGAACTTATTACCAAGGCATCTTAGGAGGCTCCCTCGGCAAACCACTTAAAAAGGGTCTCAAAACTATTTGTTTTAGCAAGCTTTTAATTAGTTTATGTACTTTTTACATGGTATAGATACATTATTAATTGCTGACTCTATTTATTCATTTATTTATTTGTTTGTTTATTGTATTAATGTATTTGTTGTTTTAATTGTACATCACTCTGACTCCCTGGAAAGGGCGCTTTTAAATAAGGAATCTATCTATCTAAAATTCCTTTCCAAGCCTTGGCCTAACTCCTCCTGCCACTGAATCCTTTATAACTCTGGCACTGAAGCCCCGCTGTACGCATAGTATCTCCAAACAAATGTACCTTGTCTCTTTTCTGCAAAACCTCACAGGGTCAATGGACCTTCTGTTATAAAGCATCTATGTGGCATATTGGCCTCCCATCAAACATTGCTGCTGAGTCAAAGCTTGGCCTTTTCAAAGCAAACTCGCGCTAGCACCTCCTTACTCTAAGTACAGGGGTCAAAACTGGCACCGCTCAATAGCTAAATGCTGGTGGATTTTGTGTCGGGCTAGTAAGAGTTTCCATTAAATAACCTCAGTGGCTTGTATTGGAAAAGGTAACATTTCAATAAGTAAACCAGCTAGGCCAGTGGAAAAGTTTGTGGGTTAGTAGATTTTCTCAGTCACTAGCCCTGCTGGCCAGTGGCTACAAAACCTAATTTTGACCCCTGAAGTAGCTGTGATTGTAACACCTAAATTGCATCTGGCACCCTGTCCTCCAAATATCTCTCCTTCCCTACCCCTCCCACTTTCCCATCATCTCCACTGTCCTGTCCTCCATTTCGTCCCTCTGTCATCCTCCCCATCCTACCTTTACTCCCCCTCTGCCCTGGCCATGGCACTTCTATGCCCACTCCTTTCTACCACCATCCACTATCAAGCCCTGCATCAACCACAATGTTGCGCTAACTGCGCCAAATGCATCTTCTGCAGCTGCGCTCAATTTTATAATGTTTGCACAGTTGCAACATTTGTCACAATGTACGGCAGCTTGTGCCACAGCTGTTGAGAAGTTCAAAATGGCTCTTAATGGCGCAAAGATAGACCAGGGGGGAGTTGGTCTAACTTTGTATTTGGTGTAAGGGACTTGCATCTGGGTTTGCAGCAGGCCCCTTTCAAACTCCTGAATGCCGCAAGGATTGTTGCAAGTCTTCCCATGCATCCAATTCTCCAACGCAAGACCCTTGCAGTGATCTAAACCCTTCTAAAATCAGACCCTTGTCTTTAACTGCAACTTTTTTAAAGATGCAAACTGTGGGGTACAGACAAGCATAAGATCTCTACAGGGATACCAAAACAAGGTTGGGGCCACTTTCCACTCAAATTTAATTACAGATACAGTGTACAACTTGTACATGCAATGGGTGGGATGACAATAATACATTTACTACATTTGTGAGGGGCTGGACTTTCATAACTCACTCATGGATTCACCATTGAGTTCTGTTCCTGCCCCTCACTCATGAAAATAGATGGCTTCTTTCCACCCCATCCATTACATATCCCTAACTATGACACTATCTTGTCAGACAAACTAAAATACTGACACAGTAATACTTGGAAAGAGGCTAATAAAGTTTGAGGAATACCATCCTGTACCACTTGATTGTTTCAAACACAGTGAAACAACACACCAAGTCACAAGGCTTCTTGGACTTTTTCCACCTAACTTTTTATTTTCCGACTTTGTATGCTTCCGCCCTACCAGATGCAGTAACGTGGTGTTTTGCAATACATAGGTGATGGATAAAGCACAAAACATAAAAAGTAGGGAATACAAAGTTTGGGTGAAAAGTCCAGTGACTTTTATGACTCTGATGTGCTTGTTTCACTGGGTTTGAAACAATCTAGTGACATAGTTATAGCACTGCCCTACCTCTCACACCCTCTATGCAAGCATTGCTGTGCCACTATTTTAGTTTGTCTGACAAGTCAGTACCCTTGTTAGAGCAGTGCCAATGTGTTGCTATGCTTAGTGTACTCAGCAAGGGAGACCAGGTGAGATGATAAAGGCCACAGTTATTATTATGGTTAAACAGAGTTTGTATACAAATGTGTCTGCTTCTAGTTTTGTTGGACAGTAAAACAAAATATTGAGTAAAAGTGTTTTTTTTCATTTTTAATCTTTGTATGAGCTTATTGTATAACGATACAGTTACATACAGGACAGACAAACTACAGCTTTAAAACTGTAATCACTGTAGAGTAGCACTGACAGTGTAGTATTCATGCTAATAGATATCCTTTCTTTACCTAATGATTATAGCTTCCTGCTGCCCATTACAATAGCTCCTTTAAGTATAAAACAAATTGATTTAACAAACGAACATAATTAACAATTAATAGGTGAGAAGCAACAACTCTGCTGGATTCATATTACCCACATCTCATATGTCTACTTGTGCATCAACCCAATCACAGGTATTGTTTAAGATGAACCTTATCTCTGTGTCCCTGTATTGTAACATAGTAACCAGACTTAGTACCGATCATAAAGTCAACCCAAGATACAGTAAGGTTGCCTCTGTGTGGATGAATGAGTCAATGAAGTTGCCCCACACCTTCATGAATAACCCCTCTATCTTTCAACTCATATGTGGTCTGTTCCAGAGGAAGTATCTTGGCAACCAATTCTAACCACATACACACCATTGGTGGCTGACATGATACCCACATATTCCGTGCACGTAACGACCTTTGATGAAGATCTATGCTTCGCTTTCCAAGGCATCCTCCCAAAAAGGACAGACAGGGGTTATCCGCTATACGCTCAAAGCCTCTATGCCAGCTTCCCTAACCTCTGTCCAGAACTGCCAAAGCACTGTACAACCTCAAAACAATTCAGGTAGGTGCCTGGCCTTCTCCACACCTCCCACACAAAGTGGATACCCTGGAGTAAATCTGATCACTACTACAGGTGGGAGGCATAGTTGATGGACAAATTTAAATTGGGCCTCTTACAATTTATTACACCACAAGAGCCCCATACGAGACTCACAGATCAGGGCCCAGTTGTCAAATGCAATATCCGCCCAGATCCTGTTCCCAAAGTTGATGTACCCTACCTGATTGGTCTGGCAACGCATCCCATAAACATGAATATATGCTCACCATGGAGCCCTTTGGGTCTGCCCTGGCCCTCAAAATCTCCCTCTCCAGCTGACTAATCTTACCAGCCCCAGGGTCCTAACTATTCATACTTTGTAGGGGGCAGAAACCTGCAAGTATCTGAATCTCTGCGATCTCTCAAGTCATAGTCCAGCCTCCAACTTTGCTTGAGTCCAAAGCTCAGTTGGCCCAAATAAATCCCTGAAGCAGACTGCTCCCAGTTTTCCACTCAACAAAGCCCTGATCCTCTAGTCCCAGGAGCAAGTATGGGTTACCATAGAAAGAGGCAAGAAGGGTTTTTTCCTGCCCCCAGAAATTTAGTAGCCATTTCCATGCTTCTGAAGTATGTATTACTAGGGATTCACCTCTCCACTTGCCTTTATACTTGGCCAAACCACCCTTATTTAAGTAAAAGCTTGATGTGGCATGTCTAGTGCCCATCTTAAGTGTGGTCCAGCTCACCCATCTTTCCCTAACATCCATTCTTGCAGCAGCCTGTTGGGCTATAATATGATATTGCTTTAGATCTGGAAAGTGAAGCCCACCCTTAACTGTGGGACTCTTCATTCACGCCAGTGCTGCTCTGGGCTCTTACTCTACACACAAATTCAGTACTTTCGCAAAGAGATGAATATCTTTCACCATTAGGCCCATGGGCAGCATTTGAATGGGGTATGACATACAAGGGCAGATGTTCATTTTATGTAAATTAATATGTCCCATCCAAGATATCATTATAGCCTTCCACCTGGTCAGATCTCCAATGATCACCTTCAACGAAGGGCATAGTTGAGCATATAGAGGCTAGAAAGTACAAGGCCCATTTTAGTACCCATTTAAATATATGAATACAGTGCAGGGCTTCAAACAGGCATGGGGTAGGCATAAGGCACAATACAGATGAGTATGACTAGATAGGCCATTGACAGAGCAAAGGCCGATGGCACATTTATACAGTAGAAAAGAAATGGGGCAGACTGGATGGGCCTTGTGGTCCTTATCTGCCGTTAACATCTATGTTTCTATGTTTCTATAAGTAATCGAAGTCAGTACCCATTTAAATGGGAGTGCTGGTGTCAGTACCTGCTCCCATACCTCTAGCTGCAACAATTCAGATTTATCATAATTGGTTTTATAACCCGAAAACCTAGAGAATGGAAAATAAGCTGGATAATCTCTGGCAGAGACTTTTCTGGCTTTGTGATGAAGAGCAGAAGGTCACCTGCATAGAGTGAGAGTTTATGAGCACATCCCCAGCTAGCCACTCCAACTATACCCAGATTTTGCCTAATGTGCTCTGCTAAAGGCTCTACTGTATCATCAAGGCAAGAGAAAGGGGAAAGGGGCACCCTGTCTCATGCCTTTCCAGAGGGCAAACTACTCAGAGCACCCTCCCCCATTCACCAAAACCCCAGCCTTAGGTGCTGCATAAAGTAGGTGTATGTATTTTAAAACCCTCTGCCAGATTAAACTTCTGCAGCACCAAAGTCAAGTAGGGCCATTCTACTTTCTCAGCATCTAGGGACAGCCAAATGCCTCCCCAGATGCTGAGAGCCCACTGTACCACATTGCGTAGTCATCAGATATTGTTGTGGGAGTATCTATCCTGGACCAAAGTATAGTTTTAAAACTGAGGTTCAAAAGCTTTAGAAGTTTTTAGGCTCATGTCCTAACTGATTTATCTGGTTGGTGATATTTCATAATGATGCAATCATTCATTCAAGTTAGAGTTATTTTGCTGATTATGTTACAAGTGCTTTATTAGGAACTGATATGTGATTTTTTTAATCACTCTTGACAGGGAATTACATATGAATTATACAGACTAAGTTTTAAATATTTGAAACACAAACCTATAAAAGACCAAACTACTACCATCCTACTCCGCATTCTACCAAACAGTACTGCCCAAACTCCTTTAATTCCAATGGAAGTCATGGCGTGGACCTAGCAAGTAAATGCACAGTAGCTGGAAAGTGCTATAAAAATAACATAGCTGAACATGTTACACAAATGCCATGAGATAATCCACTGGAAAGCAGGCAAAAAATAAATAAATAAAACTGATCATACACCTAGTTGTCACACAGCCCCATGCTAACACCCTCTTGGTAAATGATTAAAAGAACTACAACCTGCTGAGTGAAGATGCAAATCTTCAAGACATTTTTCCTGAACCACCAGTCATTGCCTACAAGCAGCCCCTAACCTTTCTAAAATAATAATTCATAGTAAACTCCGAGTAGATCAAAATAACCATGAAATGAGAGGAGCAACACTGCGTGACAATACCAGATGCAAGACCTGCATCCACATATTTCCACACATACCATTAAAACAAAATAGAACAGCGCGATAACAATAAATGGATTCTACATATACTGTATAAATTAAGTGATGCAGTTACCTAATTTAGTACAGAAAGTATACAAATGGATACTATATAGGGAAAACAAGGCTACCACTGCAAACCAGGAGTGACCATTACCAGTGCATAATATTAAATCAGGTTATCAACACACCAGTAGGATGGCACTTTTTCCAACCAGACCACTCTCTCTCTCTCTCTCAGACCTGTTTGTCCTAATACTAAGAGACAACTTCAAAACACACGGTTCTTCTCTCACAGCTGAAACTAAGGGACCATATCTGGGCAGTTGCCAGGGCCACTGGCAAACAACTGGACATCCAAAATTACAAACAAGCATGAAATGCCTGCACAAAAGCCATCCGGCTCATGAAATCCACCTATTACAAAGACGCCTCACCAATACATGGGAAAATGGTCATGCTTTCTGGGACAATATCAAGGATGTCACAGGAAGCAGCCAAAACCCCTCTCATGTTAATGGTTGATGGATCCTCAACCCTCGACATAAGGTGATCACAAACATCTTTAACATGTTTTTTCAGACCTTAGTGCTGTCCTACCCCATGACTCTTTTGAAAACAGGGCCTACTCCCAAATACCTCAACCCCACAGTCTAACCATCCCCTTCTACTTCAGGGAGGTAAGGCTGAATGATGTCACGCTATATTACTGCAGCTATCTCTAAATCTAGATCTAGTAGCTACACCCTGGACCTTAAGCTTCTGTTGCTCACCCTCAATGAGGTATTTCATCCATTAACAAAAATCCTAAACCTCTCTCAGCTGTGGAAAACTTCCGGACATATGGAAAACAGCCACCGTGACACCTATCCATAAAAGTGGGGATAAGGCTAATCACTCAAATTATCGCCCTATCTCCATACTGCCCCACTCTCTAAGGCACTCAAGCACATCGTGGCTGATCAACTTACCGACCACTTGGATAAATACAATATACCTTGTCCACAACAACACGGTTTCTGGAAAGGTCACAGCACCACCACAGCCCTTCTTGAGTTCACTGGAGTTTTGCACAAATCCTTTGACAACGGCCTTCTCACAGGGCCATTTTCATCATCCTCTCCAAGGCCTTCGATACAGTACACCATGGACTACTAATTGACCAACTACTGAATGGCGGGCTATCACATGACTCTTCTCTCTGGTTTAAAAGCTACTTAGAAAACCGGTGCCAGAGAGTAAAATTGCTAGACAGCTCTTTCTGACACCCTGCCTGTTCGCTCGGGTGTCCCACAGGATCCATACTGGCCCTCCTTTAGCCTTTTCTTAAACTCCTCCCTTACCACAGCTCTGAGCAGATCATACTATATGCCGATGATGCTGTTGTATTCCCACTCACAAAGATCCTGCAACTCTTCAACACAACCTTCAACTTAGTTTCAGTTCTGTACAGACATGGTTTCTTAATCATAAACTGGTCCTCAATGACAAGAAAACCAAATCTATGCTCTTCTGCAGCTCTCATAATCCACACAAGCTACACCACTTGGCTATCTCCACCACCCAGTGAACACTCTAGATCAGGTGGGGCCCTTCAAATACTTAGGGATACAGCTTGACCTCTAATCTCCTATGTACCTCACATAGATAATGTAGCTAGAGCTGCTAATACATGGCTTGGTCTCCTCTACAAACACAGACAACACCTCATGCCAGAAGCTTGACAGTTGCAGTCCTGAGCTCTGTGATCTCTGTAATAGACTATGGTCTTCATCATTTGTGGCTTGGCCAACCACAACCCTTAGATGCCTCTCAACTGCCTTAAATAAGGCGTGTCAGCTCATCACTGGTGCTCACCGTCCCACCCACACATGTGACCTATACACCCAGACCGACTGGCTCCAACTATCAAACCGCATAAAGTTTCTCAACTGCTCCATTTTGAAAAAAATTTACCTTGGCCTTGCACCTTCTGAGGTCTCAACTCTGTTACAACAGCTTTGAGATCCACGTTACAGCTACTGAAAGTCCCCTACTGTCACACTTCACAGGAACAATGCTCTTTGCTTATCGAGTGCCACTCTGGTTCAATGACCTCAGCCCCACCATCTCCTCTGTCCCGACAATTGATATGTTTAAACTAGGCTCCAGGACTATCTCACTACCAACAGCTCCTGTGACTGCCCAACTTAACCTTGTTTCTCCACTTCCCTGCCTGCTCTAGTGGTCCCCCCACCACTGGATTCTACCTCACATCTTGGTATACCCAATGTCGCACTTTTCACCCTCTCCCCATCCTACCTACATTCCTTCTTCCCCTCCCTCTTCCTTTCCCTATGACTTGGCATTTCTTATCTCTTGTCTGTTTTTCTGACAAATGCCGCTGGCTGCCTTGCTTACAATGTTACCCTTGAGTTGTATTAATCTGTAATCTGTTTCCAATGTCCACATTGTTGTAATGTCTGTCTTGATGTTCCCATAATCTGTATTTCTCTGACATGGAACCTTTGTAAAAGAGCCTTGGCTCAAAGGTATTTGTAACTCCTAGACTTGATAAATAAATAAAACAGGAAAGAAGGACATGAGAAATCAAACATATCAAATAATTGAACTCTAAATATAACAGACTTATTTGTGACACTGGATTAATGACACACTATGGAGAAATCTAGCACCTGTATTTCTAAATGGTACCGTATACAGTTATTCTGATTGCTTACGTGTCCCTTATTTCCAGTTATTTTTCTTTCTGTTCCACCTCTCCTATTTCAGTATATCACTCTTTCTGTATCCCTGACCCAAAACCTTTCATGTTAACACTTCAATGACACTATTATGCCTCTCATACTAATATCATAGCATTTACTTCCAAGGCATCCCTTCTGCAGCTGAAGACCTGTTTCCTCTCAATTTTCTACGCACCCTCCCACTAACAGTTCTAACTTACCTAAGCTATCCTGTCATAAGTTATTTTGTAACAATGTAACTCTAAGTATAAATTCAACTTCTCCTGTTCAGAATGATGTTGCACCTGATGAAGCGACCCTGTGGATCTGAAAGTTTGTGTACGTACCATGTTTGTACATGATACTGTATATGCTGGCCTAGCAAAATGTATCACTCTATCAACTCTTGTGGAAATAGACAAATATGCAAGTAAGAAAAACAGAAACCACCTATGGTTTATAACAAGGGGCTTCTGCTGCACAATATATCCATAGCAGTTTCCTTGAAGTCAGATTCTAATGCCAAAAGACACAGTAATGCAAATCCATAATTTGTATAATGTTATACACAAGTACATTTAGGGCTGTAGCTTTATTGTGTAAAATGCTGAACAAACTGATAAAACCTACTACAAAATCCCTGAACATATACATAAGTAACATCCAGTTGGGCAAACACCAACTGTAGCTTACTAAAAGAAACATAAATCTGGTTTACCACTAGTCTTTAATTGTAAAACCATTCACAGAGTGATACATTAACAGTAATCCAACCTTAAGGAGCCAACCGAATTCAAGCACAGTGGTGATATTACAGAAATACTAGTCTGCAATAATATAATTTTCAATCGCTTGTTTGTGTATTTAATAAATCCTATAACACATATTAGGGATTTGTAAATATACAAGATAGGGATCAGGAAACAAGATCACACAGTCTGTTTACTGAGTGTATGTAGCAATACAAGCCTTAAGCTCCAGGAGCCACTGGAGAGAGAGATGCACAATAACTTTGAGCCAGGCAGATTTAATAATACACTAAGTTTTGTTGTTTATCTTAGTTCTTACCAGCTGAATAGGTTAACAGAAAATTATTCTAGCCACCCAAAGACAACTATAAATTACTAACAGGCCAACTCTTTGTGAGCTTATAAAACAAAATAACTCTAAATCATTCATTCATTTGATAGTGATGTCAAATACCTTTAGCAAGTACCATCTGATAGTAGTCCAGCATGCCTGTGTGAGAGAGAATGTAGCAGGGACAGTTTTAGTAATATGTAAGTGCTGGCTGCACAGCTTTAGGACAAATACATAATAAACAATGTGATTCAGGGCCGGATATACCTGATATTACAACTGAGTTGCACTGGCACAACCCGCATTGTGCCCGGCAGGATATTTAAAAGGCTGCCAGGCGCAGGCACACACCCCGATGCATCGGGACGCAATGTAATCCTATCGGCACAGATGCAGGGTGTGCCTATGCAGTGCGGCACATCCCGATATTCAGCCCGGATGTGTGGCGATATGCCAGTGCAATCCTGCACCGCACGCACAGGGGGCTCAAAGTGGAGTCCCAGAAAAGCAGGAGTAAGTCCCAGCCACCCACAGACAGGCTGCTGTATTGCATGGCGCAATACAGCAGTCGTCAGCCATGGTGGCCACCCGCTCACCCAGAACACCTGCTGCCAGGCACACATACCCCCTGGTGGTCCAGTGCCCCCCACCCACCTTGTATGCCCGATCATGGGCTGTAATAAATCGTAAAGATCCCTGGTGGCTAGTGGTAACCTCCCCATATGCCTGATCGTGGGCCATTGTGAAAATGAAGAATTACCTGGTGGTCCAGTGGTACCTCCCACCCACCACAGAGGTCCCATGGCCACCCAGCTCCCCTCTGTCAGCCGGTGGTTGGCAGTACCCCATCTGGATACCACCCGGCCACCACCAAATGACAGCATACAGTATGAGCTTCCCTTATTGGTTCATTACTGGCATTGGTCATGTGCAGACCACACTGTTTAGAGGGACTGAGATATGTGAAATTGAACGCATTCATCTTCAGATCCATTTGTCTCTTTCTGTAGTACAGTATGGTCTGCACACCCATTGGTCCACGCTTGTAGACCGATGAGACGTACAGCTCATACTGTACACTGTCATTCAGCGGGCAGCTAGGCAGTATGCTGGTGAGGTGCTGCCACACACCGATGATGTGGGGTGCTGGGTGGCGAGGGACCTCTGTGGGTGGGTGAGGAGGGGGGTACCACTGGACCTCCAGGTAATTTGGTATTGCAACAACAGCTCACTTAACGGGTGTATTGCTACCGCTAGCCCACCAGGGATTTAATTTCCATTCACTTCAGCCCACGATCGGGCATGGGGGACTGCTAGACCACCAGGGAGTAATGTACAGTTTACAGATGCCCGTAATCGGGCGTACGGGAGTGGGGGAGCTGCAATAGCCCAACAGGTTGTCTATCTCCTGACAGCAGTTGCTTGGCAGATTTCCAGGTGCAAGTCACTGGGGTCGGCACATCATATGCAAATGGAGCTAGAATGACATGCAAATAGCCCCATTTGCACCTTGCATGCATTATGGCCTCATTTGCATGCCCCAGGCTGAATATCGTGGGAGATGCACCTGCTGCGCACAGCTGCACTCACGCTGGCACATCCCGTGCTCCTTTCTGAGTCTTGTGCTGGCGCAGTGCCACTGTGCCATATGCAGTGCGTGCACCTCCATGCCATATTCAACGGTGCTGAGCCATGGTGCAGCACTGTTGAATATCACCTAGTCCTTGCCCTGGTGCAGCCCTCTTAGCGCTGTGCCTAGGCTGTGCCTAGACTTGTGACACTGCCTGGTGCAGTCTGAATATCTGGCCCTTAATCTATTACAGTCCAAAGGTAAGGCAAAAAAATGACTTCTCCATCTTAAAACTATTACATCTTCAATATCAGTGGTAATTTACACAGCCTTAGTTTGCAAAAAAATTTTCACTGAGTTAATGTCCAATTAAAAATTAGAATAGCTAGATAGCCAGATAGATAGATAGATAGATAGATAGATAGATAGATAGATAGATAGACAGACAGACAGACAGACAGACAGATAGAGCATATGCTTCTACAGACACAGGTACTCATGAGCGCTGTACGACTTACACACACAGTTGTGGCTACTTAAGCACATGCCCTGTGGGGCTGCACTTATGCAGTCACAGATAAATCCAAAAGTAGCACGAAAGCTACTGCATTTGCGTAATCTAAAACAGTTGTATGTTGTTTGTCTTGCCTGATTATGGCTGTCTGTGGTTGCTTGTGTGATCTTGTCCTTTAGTTGCCTGGGGAGTCAGATTAGAAACTGCAACACCACATTTCCCTACTTTTGTGGCATTAGCTGAACCCTTACTGGTGCAGTCACACAATTCTTTCCAAAGAACATCTTTGTTTTTGAGATAGTGGAATTGTATCCTCATTGTGAACAGATTCAGACACATAGGGCCCTCTGGGCTCTAAGCCAAGGGCAGTATGTCTTCATCTGCACGTGAAGTGCAGGCCCTCCAGGCCCTGTTCATTCATGTCGTAGTGGATGTCAAGGTTTGTGGGGCTGTCTGATGGGCTGTGGCAGTGCAGGGCCCTCTGGGCCCTCGTTCCCTATGGTTACAGCTACAGACATGCAGGGCAAACAGTCCATCTATGTGCCAAAGTGCTGCACTATCTCAGCCATGGCAATTGGTTAATACCGCACTACTAAAGCCGTGCATAACATAGTAGCGTACTCTAAAAGCGCTAAAAGTAGAAAACAGCAACATTATGCTAATCGCTTAAACATTGCATATTGCAAAGCACGTTTTACTTTTATTTTACTTGCTGAAGTGAAAAATACTCAGGTAGTAAAGTTTTGTTCAAGTTCAGTTAAGTGTATACTTACATGCCATAATATGATAACATTGTTTCATGTTTCAAGGAACCTCAGCAATTATTGGTATAGAAAGTTTCAAGTACCCACACTCTGGATCTGATCCATACCTCCTTGTTGTCAAGGGTGATGCTGGACTGTACTGATTACTTGATTGCCCAACTGTAAGCAATCAATTAACAAGACTTTGATCATATTATAACCTGCAGTCCAGTTTGGCATCACATCACTCTTGTAACAATGGAAGTATGTTTTGTCAAGAGCCAAAGAGGAGCCAATTTGCTTTTATTCCAGGGCTTTCTGTATAGAGAGCAACTTCACCGAGAGGAGTCATAGAAACATAGAAACATAGAAGTTGACAG
The DNA here is from genome assembly GCA_016271365.2 of Neoceratodus forsteri. Taxonomy (NCBI): domain Eukaryota; kingdom Metazoa; phylum Chordata; order Ceratodontiformes; family Ceratodontidae; genus Neoceratodus; species Neoceratodus forsteri. Next base: position 447,207,894 of record CM028131.1, on the reverse strand, counting down.
CAGATAAGGACCATAAGGCCCATCCAGTCTGCCCATTTCTTTTCTACCTTATAAATGTGCCATCGGCCTTTGCTCTGTCAGTGGCCTATCTATTCATAGTCATTTGTATTGCTCCCTTATGCCTATCCCATGCCTGTTTGAAGCCCTGCACTGTATTCATAGCCACCACTTCTTGTGGTAAGCCATTCCATGCATCTACCACCCTTTCTGTGAAAAAGAATTTCCTCACATTCCCCTTAATCGGCCTCCTCTAATCTCATGCTGTGTCCTCTTGTCCTGCTATTTTTCTTATATTTAAACATGTTAGACTCTTTCACCTTGTTTGTGCCCTTAAGGTGTTTGAATGCCTCGATCATATCACCTCTCCCTCCTTTGCTCAAGGGTATACATATTGAGCTCCGTTAATCTGTCCTCATATGTCTTCTGATGCAGTCCCTGCACCATTTTGCTGCCCTCTCTGGACTGCCTCAATTTGGTTAATGTCCTTGTGAAGGTGTGGCCTCCAATACTGCACGCAGTACTCCAGATGGGGCCTAACCAGTGTCTTGTACAGAGGATTACCTCCTCTTACGACTTGTGATACCCCTACTAATACACCCTAACACCCCCTAGCCTTACCTACTGCTTTAGAGGTCTGCTTGGATGATTTTAGGTCATCAGTGATGATGATACCCAAGTCTCTTTCTTCCTTTGTGACTGCTAGCAACTCCTCCCAGCCTATAGGTGGCTCCAGGGTTTCTCTTCCCTATGTGCATGATTTTGCACTTCTTTGCATTAAATCCCAGTTGCCACTTTTCTGACCATTCTGCTAGTTTATCCAGATCTCTTCTCATTCTGCCCACCCCATCTGGATCATGTACTGTTGCAGATCTTGGTGACATCTGCAAACAGACAAGCCTTACCCTCTAGTCCATCTGCAAGGTCACTAATGAAGATGTTGAAGAGGACTGGCCCCAGGACTGATCCTGAGGTACCCACTTATGACTTGCATCTCTTCTGACTGTATACCATTTACCACCCTCTGTTTTCTGCCAGTCAACCAGTTTGCCACCCAGTTGACCAACTTCTGACCCACCCCGAGCCTACCCAGCTTATTTATCAATCTTCTATGTGGAACAGTGTCAAAATCTTTGCTGAAGTCAAGGTAGGTGACATCAACTGCTCCCCTTGGTCCACCACTCTGGTTACCCAGTCAAAAGAAATCTGAGAGATTGATTTGACAGGACTCCTTTGTAAACCCATGCTGTCTTGGATCCTGTGCCCCTATGGATTCCAGGTGTTGCACTATCCTTTCCTTAAGGAGTGCCTCCATAATCTTGCCACTACTGGAGGTAAGACTGACCGGTCTGTAGTTCCCCGCCTCCCTGCTACCACTCTTGTGGAGCGGGATCACATGAGCCCTTCTCCAGTCTTCTGGGACCTCTCCTGTGCTCAGAGACTCACTAAACAATTCTGCTAATAGCCTGCTAGTTCCTCCTTTAGCTCCTTAAGTACCCTGGGATGTATGCATCAGGTCCCATTGCCTTATCCACCCTGAGCTTAGCAAGCTCTTGTAGGACCCTTTCTTTTGTGAAGGAGTAGTGCTCACCTCCCTCCCTCCTGTGTCCATGATGCTGAGCTGTGGGCCCTGCCCTACCTTCTCTTCAGTAAACACTGAGCAAAAGTATCTATTTAGGATAGATGCCTTTACAGGGTCCTCCTCTCACATGCTCCATTTTCTCCATTAAGCTTAGCAATACCCCTCTGGACTTTCTCCTTTCACTAATGTATCTATAGAAAGTCTTGTCACCTTCTTTACTGTTCGTGCTAGTGTTTCCTCAGTTTGGGACTTTGCCTGCCTTACTGCCTTACCTGCTTCCCTTAGGGCAGTTTGGTATGCCTCCTATCTTCATCCCGCTGTTCCTTATATTTCCTGAAGGCCAGCCTTTTGGCTCTGACCTTTTCTGCTACTGTATTTGAGAACCAAAGTGGTTTCTTCTTCTTTTACTTCCTTTTCTGTCTAACACAATGGGATGTTGCTTCAAGTATGATGGGCTGTGGCAGTCATACTGGAAGTGTCTCCAGTACGACAAAGGGCATTGCATTGCATTGCACAGCTTCACCTGACAGGGCAAACAGTCACAAATTGTACTGGGGAACACAATCATGTGTCTGACCCTGCAGAAATTGCTGCTAAGGAGGCGTTTGCAGCCATGAAAGTAAGGGCTGCCACAACAGAGACGACACACCACATGAGTTGCTATTGCAGTATCACAGTTATCACCCTCTGTCTTGGGCCAACTTCCTTCCATGCTGCTTCTGAAAAACTGTGCAGTGCACAAGGTGCAATACAACACATCCACGTCCTGAGCCCACTGATGCACAATCACTTGTGATTCCCCAGAGTACTGTACTACACAGAAGGATGACAAGTTTTTGTTTTTGATATCGGTGAAGTAAGTGACAGGTTCCTTATTTTTCTACCACAAAGAACCTAGAAACATTAAAGTCAGCAGCACACTTATTTGCTGATGGGACATTTAAATGTTGCCCCACAATATTTGGTCAGCTCTATACAATCCACGCTATCAAACATGGCATGGTGATTCCATTGGTGTACATTTTGATGAAAACACGAGTGGTAGCCATGTACTAAACTACTTAATGAGATAAAATCTTGTGTGGCACATTATCCTTGAGATAGTCTTGATAGACTTCAAGCTTGCAGCCATCAAAGCTTTTAAATCATGCTATCAGCTGGCACACATGTGTGGTTGTTTTTCCACCATTGCCAAGCAATTTGGAAGAAGGTATAGAACATGTTGAGATGTGTGCATGATATAAAACTGATCCTAGCTTTGTACTACACATTCTTCCAGCTTTGGCTTATGTGCCAGCATGTGATGTCATTTATGTCTTTGGGGAAATTTTGAATTCTTTACATGCAATGCCGATCTTCTAACACCACTAATTGACTATTAAGAAGACACTTGTTGGGCAGACCACTAGCAAGGGGAGGCAGACATAGACCCCTGTTTCCAATTGAGCTGTGGAATTGCCATGATGCTGTCCAGGCAGACCTACCCCGAGCAATCAACCCATGGCACAGGTGCTTCAAACCACTTTGTTGGTGGAAGCCATCCATCAATCTGGTGTTTCCTAGACTTCCTAAAGGCTGAGCAACAGTATAACACTGCTGTGATTGAGCAATTGGTGGCAGGCTCAGAAGTACATGGTACATGTAAAAGTACAAGGACACTGCCAAAAAATATAATTGATTGTCATGGAACATGGCACTTGCTCCAGATAAAAACACCTGAGGGGCTCTCCTATAACTTTCAACTCCAAGCGTGAGACCCATGACTTTATTGTTCTGATTATTAAAATGCCTTGATTGTATGGATTTTATGAAGTTTAGTTTTAAACCTAGTTTTAAAAAATTCAGCATGACGATGTATTTTCTTTTCTGATGAGCACATTTATTAATTTATTGCTTTTAATGCTTTTTAAACCAGAAATTTATGTAATAAATTGTTTTTGGTTTGTCCCTATCAGTGTGGTTTCATGTGCTCAAAGAGAGTATTCAGTATTCAGTTGTCAAAGACTTACAGGGTAGAATTTAGTTAAGGTGCAGTATCCTGATGCAATGGTGTTCGTCATAGAGGTGTGACTTACAATGTCAGCAGTTATCATATTATGGCACGTGCATGCACTTACCTGAACTTCAACAAAACTTTACTACCTGAGCAGTTTTCACTTCAGCAAGTAAAAATCAAAGTAAGCACTGGCAAAGTAAAACACACTTTGTGATGTGCGATGTTTACAACTACACTAACTTGAAAAGGCACTATTGTGTATGTATTATGATTGAACGCACTATCTTTAAAGTGCAGTTTTCACATTGATCTGGCAGCCACAGGTGCAGAGGTGCAAGGCCCTATGCCAAGAGAAGATTTCTTTTTACTGTATAATACTTGGCCCATGCAAGAAACCCTTCAGCTTCCCTTACTAGGTTAGGAGTGTGGTGCGGCATGACAGCTCTGTCCCCTCAGCCTTGGCCCATCCAGTTGGCTCACTGAGCTCACCCCCAAACTCGGCTCACTGGCACAAGATTATAAAGCACTATCCAATGGGGTAAAGGCTGGCATTACACCAAACTTTTTATAATTATATATTTTTTAGATTTTTCACCCCAAGTATTCAAGATAATTATTTTATGACGCCCCTTATAAACATGTCATGTGGCATTTATACTATAGTGGTCTCTTCATACCACAAGTATGAAAACATGTCTCATCCAGGATTTAAACTAGCTCTAGTCAGAGCCAACACGGCTGCATACAGCCATTCATGCAGCATGTAGAGAGCATGGGGCTCATGGTGAAAGTTCTCTGTCAAGATGGAGCTCATGGCAGAAAGTGTGCATGGCCAATATGGCCACTGGTGTCCATGCATGCACACTGAGACACAGTGGCCATCTTGGGCACAGCACCTGCTTTCCGCTGTGAGCTCTGTGAGCATGTGGAACATGAAATTATCAGAAATAAATAAACTGAAGAAAGAGTAACTAGTCCAAACAACAGTTAAGGAGCCAAAAATAAGACATGATGGGAGTGGTGCAGTGCAGTGGCTGTGGAGCCGAGTCTTCCGGGAGATGTTCTGGAGGATGCAGTGTTGTCCCATCTGCAGACATCTCTGGCCTGAAGAATGAGGTTGCACATCTCCAGACTGAGTTGGCCAGGATTTGGAGACCTTCTCTCCCACCCAGGGACCACCAGGGCCACTGCCATTGCCTCAGAGGTTGCCAAGAAAGGAAGTGGTTGGACCATGGTGTGCTCAGGAGGTGAAGATGATGGAACAGAGGCACATCCCTTCAGTTGTACTCTCCACAATTCATATGCCGTTCTGGCAAAGTGTGGATCCTCTATGGAGTAGAACAGTGGAGACCAAGGACGATGGTGGAACCTCCACGGGTGGCATGGAACCCCACAGAGGAAGGAAACAACTCCCAGTGGGACTCCATTGTTAGGGGTAGAACTGGGAGAAAGGGAGAGGGAGGGTGGAGTGCCTGCCTGGTGCCATGGCTTTGAGGACAGGAGCCGAATCCTCAGGATCACTGGAGCAGCTGCACGGGATTGAGGCTGGATGTCATTGTCCACCTAGGGACAAATGACCTGGCTGAGAAAGGGATCAGAGCACTGCAGGAAGAGTTTGCAGGAGTTGGGAGGGGCCTAGACAAGTAGCATGCACGGTAACCTTCTCAGAGGTGCTGCCTGTCTATGGCAAGGGTGAGGCTAGGGTGCTCCACACAATGGGATTCCATCAGTGATTGAAAAACTGGTGCAGAGCTCATGGATTTGGCTTCATTGGGACTGGTGGTCCACCTGGAGGGATGCAGGCCTATACTGGCGTGATGGTCTGCATCTGTCCAGAAGGGAACCAGGATCCTAGGTGATAGGTTTAAATGCTTCATTAAGGCATTTAAACAGCCAAGTGTGGGAGGCACTGTAAAGGAGGAGGAGACCCAGCCCCCAAAATAATCAGGGTAGTAAGTGAGGTAAACACCAAGATAGAGATGTCAATGGGGAGAAGGCCAGGGTAAATGGAGAAAATGACACAAGGAATAAGGACAGGATGGGGCAAAAAGGAAAGGCCATCAAGAAATGGAGGGTAATGAGTACCAATACCCATAGTCTGAAAAAGAAGCTCTCTGAACTGGTGGCCTTGATGGAAGAGGGATGCCTGGATATCGTAGCAATCACAGAAACATGGTACACAGAGAACCATGACTGGATGTTAACATACCAGGGTACACAACCCAGGAGAGACAAGGAGGGTAGAAGAAGTGGAGGAGAAGCTCTCTAAATGAAGGGATAAAAGCAACTGAATGAAAGATTAAATAGGGAGGAGAGGAGGCACTGTGGGTCGCCTAGAGACTGGAAATGGTACCACAATCCGCACAGAGGTTGTATACAGACCCCCATGGGAGGGAATGGACAAGAATATGATAGAAGGCATCCTTAGGATGGCAGAGAAAGGAGATACTGTTGATGGGAGACCTGAATATACCAGATGTTAACTGGAGCACCTTTGCTGAAGCCACATCCAAGAGCAGGGCCATTCTCGATGCCCTAAAGGTGGCATGCCTCAGACAATTACTTTTGGGACCTACTCATGAGGGAGCAATCTTACACCTTGTACTCTCAAATGGGGACAGTGAGAGGATCTCAGATCTAGAAGTGGGTAGCCATTTGGGAACAAGTGACCACCAAACAGTGTTGTTTACGATAAACTCAGCTACAGAGCCAAGCCATACAAAAGTGAGGGTACTGGACTTCAGAAGGGCTGACTTGGCAAGATGGGAGAGTGCCTTAGAAAAGCACTGGCAAACAGGCTACAAGAAGGGTGGAGCAACAATGGGGAAACATCAAAACTGCCATCACAGAGGCAACAGGCCTTTTGTGTGAAGCACATAAACAAATCAAAATGAAAGAAAAAGCCACCATGGTTCTCAAAAGAGGTGGCGGGAAGGTTAGGGAGAATAAAATAGCATTTCGGAAGTATAAGGAAACACAGAAGGAGCAGGACAAAGAACTGTACCATTTAAGGCAGAAGGAAGCAGGAGGGATGTCAGAATAGCAAAGGCCCTAACTGAGGAAAAGATAGTCAACTTGGTTAAAAGGAGGATAAAACCTTTATAGGTACATCAGGAGCGAGAAAGAAAAAGGGAAGGATAGTCAAACTGAATAGAATGGACGGTGGATGGGCAGAGAGGACAGTGAAAAACAGGGATACTGAATGAATACTTCTGCTCAGTATTCACAAAAGAGGAGGAGGGGAGGTGCCTAATCCAGTTAACAGAAGGAGGGTCAATCCCAGTCCTTTCACATAAGAAAGGGTCTGAAAGAACTCCTAAAACTGAAGGCGGACAAAGCAATGGGGCCTGATGGAATTCACCCAGAATTCTAAAAGAATTAAGGGAAGAACTAGTGACACCACTGATTACCCCATTTAGCAAATCATGGGAAGATGGTGTAGTACCTGAGGACTGGAGGAAGGCAGATGTGATTCCCTTCACAAAAGTGGAAGCAAGACAGAGGCAGGAAACTACAGACCTGTCAGTTTGACCTCTGTGGTAGGGAAAGTGATGGAATCACTTGAAGGAAAGAATTGTTGAGTACCCAGAGGCCAGTGGGGCACAGGACCCAAGGCAGCATGGGTTCACAGGGGAAGGTCATGTCAGATGAATCTAATTGATTTCTTTGACTGGGTGAAAAAGTAGTAGACTCAAGGAGGGGCTGTGGATACAGCCTACCTAGACTTTAGCAAGGCATTTGACACAGTCCCACACAAAAGATTAATAATCAATTAACTAGCCTGGGAGTTGGTCCCAGGGTGATAGCTGGTAAAACATTGGCTAGACAACAGGACACAGAAGGTAATTGTAAATGGAGTCCACCTGAAGAAAGAGGGGTTACTAGTGGGGTACCACAGGGTTCAGTACTGGGTCCAGTCCTTTAATGTCCTTATAAGTGACATTGCTGAGGGACTGGAAGGAAAAGTATGCCTCTTTGCAGATGAAACAAAGATCTGTAACAAGGTTGATACACAAGGAGGTGTGGAAAAGGATGAGAAGGGACTTGGCAAGCTTGGAGGAATGGTCAGGAGTATGGCAGCTTGATTCAATGAAAAGAAGTGCAAAATAATGCACCTGGGAAACAAAAACCAGGGAAGATTACACAATGGCGGGGAGGTAGTAACAACAACAAAATGGAAAGGACCTGGTGGTAATCATATCAGATGACCTTAAGGTTAGCAAGCAATGTGAAAAGGCAGTAGGGAGGGCTGGGGGATACTGGGATGTATAGGAGAGGCATTACCAGCAGAAAATAGGAAGTTGTTATCCCTCTGTACAGACAGTTGGTGAGATCCTAGCTGGAGACCCCATCTCTACAAGGACACAGATAGGATGGAGGTAGTCCAGAAGAGGGCAACTAAAATGGTGCAGGGTCTGCAAGAGAAGCCATATGAGGAGAGACTAATGGAGCTTAATTCAAGGAGGGTATCCTTGAGGAAAGGAGGGAGAGGGGACATGATAGAAACTTTAAGTACCTCAGTGGAGTCAACAAATTCCAAGAGGGTAGCATCTTTCAGAAAAAGATATGTGCAAGAACAAGGGACACAATTTGAAGATAGAGGGGGCAGCTCAGGGCAATGTGAGGAAGTATTTTTTCACAGAGAGGGTGGTGGATGCCTGGAACAGCCTTCCTGATGAGGTTGTGAGGTCTAAAACTGTGGGAGAACTAAGATGCATGGGACAGACATGAGGCAATTCTTGTGGGGGTAGGAAGAAACAGGCTGTTGGTTAACTAGGATCTGCTCATCCTGTAAGTAGAAATGGGTAGACTAGGTGAGCCAAGCGGTCCTTATCTGCCATGAAAGTCTATGTTCCTATGTTAAAAGTAGTGTGCTACGGAAGGGGACTGCCGTGCCATGGAGGAGAGGGGCAAGGAAACATCATACACCACCAACGAGATGTGCACTGTGGACAATGACTGCATCACTGTAGGAGAGGACTGAACTGAATCCATTCACAGTCCCTTCTCCTCCTACAGTGATAGTGATCCAGTCAATTCCCTGTACCAGGAACAGATCCTGTATCCCAGAAGTGGGCTGAGAACACCTGGGAGACAAAGGGCATCATGAGGGGATTGAAACAAGAAGGGTAAACCACCAGAGAAGGAGATGGCCTTACCTTACCCACCAAGAAGCCCTTGGATAAGGTAGAAGAAGTATAGTAGTGCCCAAGAACTTGATGAACCTGACCATGAGAATCTGAGCCCCTTTCCAGTAGAGGGATTTCCTGAAACTATGGGGCATAATCATTGAAAGCTAAATTCTAGGAGGCAGTATAGGGCAGTGGTTTAAGGCTCTGAGTTGCAAATCTGGTGACATCCAGCAGATCAGACCTGGGTTTGAATCCCACAGTTTCCTGCATACTGTGGACCCTGAGCAAGTCACTTAACTTCCCTGTGCTACCAGGTCGCACCTGTAAAAAAGCTTTCAGCTTAGTGTGCTACTCCTGGTTAAACAACTAAATAAAAATAATAATTAATTCCTCTATTAGTAGTGTACTGTGGTGCATGAAAGAGTGGGACATTACAAAGGAGCAAAGACTATAGGGTGTCACAGGAGATTCCAATACAGATGATAAACAGGAAAGGGTCCCAGATCTAATAAGTTTATTCGAGGACAAAGCTGATCTCAGAGAAGGAACAGAGACAACCAAGGGAAGAGTAGCATGGGCAGTGATGGGTATGGTGAGCAGAACCTAGCACAAAGTGCAGATATTATTATTGGCTACAGACCACTTTTGATTGGCTTACAAACTCCCAAAATGGCAGGGGTTTGAGGGGAGGTACCTTGTAATAAGACCCTTGACGTAAACAGCAACACTCACCTAAGGGTGGGGTAAACACCAAGAGGCTTGCTACACTGCACTGTGAACGCATATAAATGTACATTGGTGTAAATACTTTGTGTTGTTCAATAAACATAGCTGTGTGGTACTTAATTCATTAAGTTCAGAGATCACCTCCTCCATGACAGAAGTGGATTGTGCCTAGGCTGTTAATATCAGTAGATGCAACCTTAGGGGAACAATACCCAAAGTCAGCTCTTTCATAAATCGCATCTGTCCTGTTCAGTCATATTAAATTAGTCTCTCATTTCGACAGAACACACTGCTTACTAGTTGCCTTCGCATTCACGCATGACAGTGCATAGTATGCAAAACAGTGCTTTGGGAACCCCAATTGTTTGTATTTAAACATTTATAAATGTAAACACAAGCAACTAATCCACCATCATAACAGCACATTTTAAATAAACATTGGAACTTAGAAAGACAGTTGACCACATGCTGAACAATTAACTAATTGGAATTATTTTGCATTTGAACTGAAACAATGTGGTAAAGGTAAAACTAGGTTAGCTACATTGCCAAATAATTCATTGGTGATTCATTGTTCAGCACAACTCTCTGGATATATACTATATACTCCCTACAGGTGTGACTGTAGTTACTTTAACTTTTTATTTATACATATTAATGCATTGTACAGTTTCACAAAAAAAGATTCTTCAGGATTCACGTGAAGAAGAGACCTGTGAGGCCCCGAAAGCTTGTGTACAATTCCGCCTCTGTACAAGACACTTGTTGGTCCAGTAAAAGGTATCAAACCTTACATTATTTCCTGTTTTCCAAGGACCAATATGGCTGGAATTTCTTTTACAAAAATATACTAATTTAAAAATGTTTTACACAAAATCTCATAATTGAATAATCTCCCAGAGAAAACAGAAATATACAGATGTTTTAAAAACAGTCTATAGAAGGATATCGTTTTCCTCTTAATAATTTAACAGAGATTATGGGCCAGATTTTGAAACGTCAAGAATGGCTTAAGCTAAGTGCGCCAAACATGCAGCGCGACGGGACTTGCAGCATTCTCTGGCTGACAATCAGAATTTTAGATCCCCTGCACACACTCAGGACCTTAGACCACATTTTGTGGTCTAGCCTGCACCACCCCTGGGAGCCTAACTTATGGAGTTGTGTCAGATATTTGGCACAAGCGACCGTAGAAGCATGGAAACTGTCGCAACTGCACCAAGATTGGAATTGGGTCAGTTGTGGCAAATTGGGTTGGCACATCACTGACTTCTAAGTCCAGTGGAGCAGGATCTACACAAGCCCTGTGCCACCATTTGAAAATCCAACCTCATGGCTCTACTTGCCCAAATGAGCAGACATAATTAATCATTTACCACAATTGCCTGGCAGGACCATGTAAGTATCAAGTGTGATCTGTTTGTTGAGCTCACAATTCAGAGATAATAATCTTTAAGTGACTACTCTTGACTAATATGCTAAGTAACAAAATATGAAGCATTTCATGACATAGAAACATAGAAACTTAGACTTTGATGGCAGATAAGGACCGCTTGGCCTACCCAGTCTGCCCATTTCCGTACCTCTTTGATAAACTGCAGATCTTAGTTAACCAACAGCACTTCTTCCTACACCCCACCAGCATTGCCTTATGTCTGTCCCATGCAATCTTGAATTTCTACTGTTTTTGACCCAATGACCTCCTAAGGAAGGCCATTCCATGTGTACACCACTCTCTCCATGAAAAATACTTCCTCACTTTGCCCCAAGCCGTCCCCTCTATCTTGAAATTGTGCCCCTTGTTCTTACACTTCTCTTTTCTGAAACATGCTACCCTCTTGAACTTTGTTGATTCCTTGAGGTACTTGAAAGTTTCTATCATGTCCCCTCTCCTCCATTTCTTGAGGGTATATACATATTAAGGTCCTTTAGTCTCTCTTCATATGGTTTCTGTGTAAACCCTGCACCATTTTAGTTGCCCTCCTTGACTGCCTCCATCCTGTCTATGTCCTTGCAGAGATGGGGTCTCCAGAACTGCACACACTACTCCAGATGCGATCTCACCATCTGTACAGAGGGATAACAACTCTTGTTTTCTACTGGTGATGCCTCTCCTAAGAAGAAGAAGAATCAATATTTATATAGTGCTTTCATACACAGTGTATCCCAAAGCGCTTTACAAGCAATGCTAGACTGGTAGTTAAGTGACTGAATGTGTAGTGGCAGCCATCCCTTACATCGACACCCACACACAGCTTGGACAATTGCATGAACTGGTTTATGTTTTTTGCTCCTAAGGTGCAGAGTTCTCAGCAATACAGTGCAATTCAAGTACCTCAATGCAATTCAGTTCTCCAATGTATCTTATCAATACCTAATGTTATAGCGGTCTACTGTGCAGACACTATGTCATTCTCCTCTCCCCTTTAGCCTATTCCCCTGGTTAGCCTACACCCCTTGCTACTGTCCTCACCTATATGTCTATTCAAGCACTTACATTGATCACGATCCAACTGTCATTACAGTGGTGCCGCCTCTTACGATATGGGTTACTATGAAGAAATAAGAAAGCAGTCTCTATTCTTATAAGCTCCTTAAAGAAAGTTATACTTCTGCTTCTTCTCTGCTCAGGAAATGTGGAGCTCAACCCTGCCCCCCCACACACACACACACATAACTTACCTCCGCCTATCGATTTTGCTTGAGGCCACAGGTCTCAAAATGATGGTGGTCAACATTTTAAGCCTGCCTAAAAACTTGTACAGCTGCAAGCTCTGGCTGTACATGCTAACCCTGACCTTATCATATTACTGAGTCGTGGTTAAAAAGACGAACACTGATCACAAATATCACTGCAGGGCTACAATTTATTTAGAGCAGATAGAGAGTCTAGAGGCGGGGTGTGGTTATCTACACCAAATCTAAGTACTCGGTCACCAATATTAGTTGCAAATCTCTAGCCAAGGAATTTGAGTTAGTTTCGCTGAGCCTTCATCTCCTCCTCGGAATGTATCACTATCCTAGGTGGCTATAGACCCCTGTCTGGTGGTGATGAAGTCCTTAATCTTTGAAATCCATGTTCGTAGATGCAAAAACTGAAACAATATTTCTAGGAGATCTAAATATGGACTGGCTGTCACCTCAAATTACACGGCCTCAAATCCCTTTGTGACGAGCTAGGTCTTGGGCAATTAGTCAGTGAACCCACTAGGAACAACACTCTAAATACTGCCAACAGTTCCATTCTAGATGTGGTACTAACCACCCATCCACACAAAATATCTCATTCGGCAGTGTTTCACAGCGACATGACGATCATGGAATTGTTGCTTGCATAAGATCTCAAATTAAGGCCAGGCGCAACCTATCTTTATAACAAAAAGATCCTTTTGCAAATTCAGTGCAGTAAACTTCCTATCTGACCTGGAGCATGATCAGATGGCAAGATCTCTACCTAGCCAAAGATGTCAACAAAGCAGCTTACATCCTTAATGACAAACTCACTACAATAATAAATAAGCATGCCCCTTTCATCAAAGTAAGGGTACAGAACAATTCCAACCCTTGGTTCACCTCGGATCTCAAGGCAGCCCTTATAGCTCGAGATAAGCTCTTGGCTAAAGCTAGACATTCCAAAGAATCTTCGGATTGGCAGGCCTTTAGAACAGCCAGGAATAACTGTGGGAAAAACTTCGCTCTGCTAAAGCTATTATATTTACTCTCGAACAAGCTAAAGGTAACCTCATAAAATATGGAAGAGTATCAAAGTTATAGAAGGACGGGCCCATGGCCCCTCTGTCCCAACAAAGATAGTTGCAAGTGGCAAGATTGTGGAAAACAAGTCCCTAATCCTGGAGGAACTTAACTCCCACTTTGCCACAGCTGGATTAGCTTTTGACTCTTCACCTTATGCTGGTGGTGCAGTGAGCCAGCATACCCCTCCCGCCACATCTAGTCCTGCACCCAGCCCCTTCCAACTGGGTGAGATAACTTATAAAGAAGTAGAAGATTCTCTTCTTAACTTAGACACCAAAAAGCGCGGGACGATGGCTTGGAACCCTTTTCTCCTAAGGTCAGGCTACGCCCATCTCACTGCCCAACTCTCCACATCTTCAATCTTTCCATTACATCTGCTACTGTGCCGCCCCTGCTGGAAATCAGCACATATCCTCCTCTATTTAAATCTGGTGACCCATATGTACAAACAACTATAGGCCTATCTCCATATTGCCTATCCTTTCTAAAGTTCTCGAAAAACTGATCCATATTCAGTTAAAATCTCACTATGAAACCTTCTCTCTCATTAACCCAGCTCAATCCAGCTTCGGGCTAATCATAGCACATCACTGCACTAGCAAAGTAACCAATGATTGGATCTCTGCTATAGATGCTAAGAAGGTAACTGGCACAGTATTTTTGGACCTCAGCAAAGCTTTTGATACTGTTGATCACAAACTATTAGTCAATTGCCTTGCAAAGTTGGGTGCCACATACCATACCACCCAGTGGTTCTCTAGCTACCTAACTGGAAGATTCCAAAAGTAAAGGCGGAAGGCTTTTTTTCTGCTGCCTTGCCAGTTGCAAGAGGAGTCCCCAAGGATCCATCTTAGGCCCTATCTTGTTTTCTTTGTACATTAATGACTTAGATGCTAACATATCTACATCCAATCTGCACTTTTTGCAGATGATACTGTGTTGTATACTTCTGGCTCATCATTATCTGAAGTCAAGGGAGTGCTTCAAGGGACTTCGCACACCTTGAGCATAATCTAATAAAGGCAAAGCTTCTGCTCAATGCTAAGAAGACTAAAGCGATGATATTCTCCCGCAGTGCTGCCACAGGCCCCCCAATACCCTTGCCCAAGACTTCATTGTCACCACGCTAAACAAGCTTCTGGAAGTTGTAACCAAATTTAAATATCTGGGTATCTGGATAGACAATAAATTATCTTTCAATGACCACGTCGAAGATGTCTCTAGAAGGTTAAAAGCAAGGTTAGGTTTCTTCTACAGAAATAGGCCCCTTTCCCCGTTGGAAACTCGAAACAAAAGCTTGTACAGGCCACTTTTCTCCCCACTACTCGACTATGGCGATGTAATCTATTCCTCCACCACTCTTGCAAATCTAAGTAAACTGGACAACCTTTATCACCGTGCGTTACGGTTCATTACCAACTCCCTTACCGTTCGCACCACTGTGACTTATATGCAGCTGTTGGTTGGACATCCCTACTACTAGACGCCTGCTCCATGCTGGGCTATGGACTCTTAAACTGCTCCTGCAGAAATTGCCAAGCTATCTCTCTTCCCTTATTAGTATCTCACATAATGCATACTCGTTAAGAAAATCTGACTTTATTATGCTTGACATACCAAGGACGGACCTCCTTTGGTAAACATACTATTGCATATGCCCTTTCCTCCATTTGGAACCAATTACAAACTGTACTGAAACTAACTAGCACAGTTTCAATAAACTTCTACAAATCGCTAAGTTCAGCCAAAATAAAAGACACCTGTAACTGTCATTAAGTCTCTTCCTTCCCAATGTGTGCCATATTTATCCACTGGTAAGGTATAATTGCTTTGTCATATTAACTGCTTTCCTTCCCCTTCTACTCCTGGCTTTATCTATGCTTACGCTCCACTGCTACTCTATCAAATCACTCCTCCCCATATCAGTTGTAGTCTGTTGTTTGTTCTAGCTGCCAAAATATATGTATTGCACACACCAGTCATCATGTTTCATTTATTAGTATGCAACCTGTAAGTCGCCTCTGTCTCATATTAATGTTTACAACCTCGCGTCACCCTATGTGGTACCCTTTGTATGTATATCCAGCCTGTATCATGTAATGTGCATTTCATGTATATACTGTTATTACCTATCTATGTTTGTACTTTAAGTGTTTATGTCACAGGACCTCCTTGTGAATGAGCTTGCTCAATGGAGTTTTCCTACAATAAACTTGAACTTGAACTTGAATGTTGGCCAGGACACTGGGAATGTCCCTGCTCTTTGCAAAGAGTGCCCTAGGTTCTTTTACTTCCACCTTGACACCCACCAGGACAACACCAGGATGGGTAGAAGGGACTTCAGTCTTATCTGAAGGATGGCACGCCCAGCAGTACAGCACCCCCTAATACTGCACTCAGATGCCAGTGTTTTTAAGATGCAAGTCCAATCCCAGTGTGGGACAAGAACCCACGACTTTCTGCTCCAGAGGCGGTTGTACTACCAATGAGCCATGTTACCCTATGCATCCCAGTATCTCCCCAGCCCTCCTTACTGCCTTCTCGCATTGCTTGCCTACTTTAGGCCATCAGATATGACAACCCCAGGTCCTTTTCCATTTTTGTTGTTGTTAGTACCCATCCCCAATTGTGTACGCTTCCCTGTGTTCTTGTTTTCCAGGTGCATTGCTTTGCACTTCTTTGCATTGAATCTAAGCTGCCATACTTTTGACCATTCCTTCAACCTTGTTAAGTCCCTTCTCATCTTTTCCATCCTCCTTGTGTTTCAACCCTGTTGCAGATCTTTATGTCATCTGCAAAGAGGCATACTTTTCCTTCCAGTCCCTCCACAATGTCACTTATAAAGACATTAAAAGACCAGTCCCAGTACTGAACCCTGCTGTACCCACTGGTAATCCCCATTTCTTCAGAGTGGACTCCATTTACTATTACCTGCTGTGTCCTGTTGTCTAGCCAATTTTTTTACTCCAGCCTACCACCCTGGGACCCACTCCAAGGCTGGCTAACTTGTTTTATTAATTTTTCTGTGGGACTGTGTCAAATGCCTTGTTGAAGTCTAGGTAGGCCATGTCCACAGCCCTTCCTGGCCTACTACTTTGGTCAACCAGTCAAAGAAATCTATTAGATTCATCTGACATGACCGTCCCACTGTGAATCCATTCTGCCTTAGGTCCTGTGCCCACTGGCCTCTAAATACTCAACAATTATTTCTTTCAGAAGTGATTCCATCATTTTCCCTACCACAGAGGCCAAACTAACTGGTCTGTAGTTTCCTGCCTCTGCCTTGTCTACCTCTTTGTGAAGGTGAATCACATCTGCCTCCTTCAGTCCTCAGGTACCACACCAGCCTCCCACAATTTGTTAAAAGGGTAGTTAGTGGTGTCATTAGTTCTCCCCTTCGTTATTTTAGAATTCTGGGGTAAATGCTATCAGGCCCATTGCTTTGTCCACCTTCAGTTTTAGGAGTTCTTTCAAGACCCTTTCTTCTGTGAATGGACTGGTATCAATCCCCCGATCCAGAGTGCTTCTATTGATTGGTTTAGGTACCTCCCCTCCTCTTCTTTTGTGAATACTGAGCAGAACTGTTCATTCAGTATCCTGCTTTTCACTGTCACCCTCTACCCACACACCCTCCACTTTATTAAGCCTCACTATCCCTCCCTTGTTTTTTTTCGTTCCCTAATGTACCTATAAAAGGTTTTATCCCCTTCTTAACTGAGTTGGCTATCTTTTCCTCAGTTTGGGCCTTTACTATTTTGACTGCCTTCTCCACTTTCTTCTGCTTTAACTGGTACAGTTCTCTGTCCTGCTCCTTTTGTGTTTCCTTATACGCCTGAATGCTGTCTTTTTCTCCCTTACCTTCCCTGCCACTTCTTTTGAGAACCATAGAAGGAGGGGATGTGGAAAAATCAAAACTGCCATCACAGAGGCAACAAGTCTTTGTCTGAAGCAAATAAACAAATCAAAACAAAGAAAAATGCTATAGAAACATAGACTTTGACAGCAGATAAGAACAGCTTGGCCCACCTAGTCTGCCCATTACCCTACCTATTTGATGAGCTGCAGATCCTAGTCAAGCAGAAAGCCTACTTCATTGCCCCCTTTGCCCCCTCATACCTCCACTACACCGCCCCATGGGATCTACATAAAGGCAATTATAGTGGGGGTAGGAGGGGGTATGGAGAAAGTAGGCTGCTGGTTGACTAGGATCAGCAGCTTATCCAATGGTAGGAATGAGCGAATAGGTGGGCCAGGTGGTCCTTATCTGCCATCAAAGTTAATGTTTCTGTGCTTTATAGTGTTTTTCCTTCATTTTGATTTGTTTATTTGCTTCACAAAGGCTTGTTGCCTCTGTGATGGCAGTTTTGATTTTTCCCCATTGTTCCTTCACCCTTCCTTCTTGCCCATTTGCTAGGCCTTTTCTGAGTCATTCTTTCATTTTGCCATAGTCAGCCTCTCTTAAAGTCCAGCACCCTCGCTTTTGTATGACTTGACTCTACTGCTGTGTTTATCGTGAACCTCACTGTTTGGTGGTCACTTGTTCCTGATGGCTACTCACTTCTAAATCTAAGATTCTCTCTTTTCTCTGTCCCCATTGAGAGTACCAGGTCTAGGACTGCTCCCTTCCAAGTGGGTTCCAACACTAACTGTCTGAGGCACGCCTCCGTAGGGCATCGAGAGATCCTGCTCTTGGATGTGGTTGCAGCAATGGTGCTCCAGTTAACATCTGGTACAGTCTGGTCCCCATAAACAATATCTCCCTTTTCAAAGCATCACAGTTTTCAGCTGTGTTTCAGCTGTGTTTTATAGAGAAATTGAATATTTATACACTCAGAAAACAATTTTCCACATCTTAACACATCTGAACTTCAGGCACACAGATTTGAATTCTGAGACCACAGCTTTTACCAGTTTAGCCCCATGTTCCCAGTTGCTAACTTTGCAAAGAAACACTGCATTGTAAATAAGAATACCGAGGTAAACAGCAACAGCAGGAAAATGTGATAATGAGATGCACAGTACTGATCCCAATGAGAGTTTGTATGGGTATAAAGAAGCTTATGTGGCAAACAGCAATGAAATATATATATATTATTTATTTATTTATTTTAAGTTTTGGTGACCAGGAAAGGCACACTGAGCTAGAGCTCATTTCCAGGTGCGACCAGGGAAGCAGGGAGAGAATAGTACAGACAGAGGGAGCAGCACAGTGCAACCGTAAGGCAAGAACAAACATGAAGCCAATAACCAAGTTACAAATAATATGAGTGCAAGACAGAAATAGCAAAAATACATTACACATGGTACTAGGACGGTGTAAAGCCAGGAAGTTAATACTTGAGTTAGGTACAGAGGCAGCCAGACAGTATAGTAAGGCAGGGTGATAAAGGGAGAGGGAGAAACAGGGAGTTTAAAATGTTAAATTAAACTTACTAAACAGACAGAAATGCTGGACTTAACCATGTGGCATCAGGATGCAGCTGGAAATAAGATATGGTGAGAATCTGGTACACAAAATAAGATAAGAAATTCATATCTGCATTACTTTTTAGATCTAGTTTTAGCTGCTACAGTATTTGATGGAGTGGATGTTCTGTTGAGGATGGGAGCATGTAAACAGACAGCAATGCAATGATAATTATGGACTACAGAGTCTGGAATTACAGCAACTCCATGAAAAGTGTTCCATTGCCCTACACATCTGTGTCAAATCATTAAATCCATGAAACCAGTTCCGAACATTATTGGAGACTGATGAAAGTGCCAAAAATTATGAACATGATTTTAAAAATACAACCAAGTTACCCTGACATCTAAAATATGTTCCAAATAGTTTGCCAAGAACCTTCTTACCAGTCATAATAAAATATCTACTGCTTGGCTATGGATATGTTGCTGGATCTTCATGTATCCCCTTGTTGGGCAACCGTAGAGCAGCAATGGCACTGGCTGCAGATACGCTGCCCAACATTCATGCATCCACCTCATCAGGTGGCATGGAGCAGCAAGGGCACTGGCTGTGGAATGGTGCCCAATTCATGCATCCACCTCTTTTAGCAACCATGGAGCAGCAATGGTACTGGCTGTGGGTAAGTTGCCCAACTTTCATGCACCCACCTCATTTGGCAACCATGGAGCAGCAATGGTGTTGGCTGTGGATACGCTTGCCTTACATTCATTCATCCCCTCATCGGCAACCATTGATATAAGCATGCTGTCAAAACTGTATGCGTAAGGTACAGTAATACCGAACCTAACAAGCCCTGCATTTACAGCATTTATTGGGCACCCTTACGGTGTTTCAGTAAGTTTAAAAGAACGTGTTAATCTAAATATCTACACGCTGCAGAAGTGCATTTGTAAAGCAGTCATCCAAAGGCCCATAGAGTATTGCATTTAAAATAACACAGAGCATATTATAAGGTTGTAAGAGGACATGTCATCCTAAAAGTTATACGAGTTCTAACTGGAAGAAAAGAAGAAAAGGGACAGGTTTAACTAAGAAATGTATGAAACAAAATTGGGAAGGAAGTATACATACTGTACATTATTAAAGAAATGTATTTTTTTATTGTATTTAAAATCAAAGTGTAATGCAAATAATATTCAACAGATCAATGTGACACAATTACAAAGACCATACATAGTTCAACAGAAAAGCTTTGGGTTATATAAAGCAGAATCAAGGGTCATCACTGAAGAGATTATCTCCCCAAGAGTTATAGATCAGAGTGTCCCTTATTAATGAATACTGCCCTTAGGGGTTGCTCAAGGTTTGAAATTTGACTTTAAAAGGTTGCCATAGCAGTTCATATGTCCTCATTTGATTAACAGTAGTGTATTGTATTCATTCCAATGCGTGGATCCTAATAATTGAGTTTAACCAAGCTTTGAACTGAGGAGGGTCAGGATCCTTCCATTTTAGTAAAATATGTTTAAAAGCCTGCACTAAACTAATGTTGATCAGAATCTGTTTAGGTGGAGGTAGGAGATTATACGGTGGACCTATTCTCAATAGCATCCACAAAGGATTTTTAACTAATGGGATTTAATAGCATCTGAAATAAATGCCAGTTTCAAGTCCTATCACAAATGTAATTTTGGACATAGAATGAACATATGTTTCAATGTTCCAGATTTATAACGGCATCTAGGACAAGCTGATGAAATACTCCGATTTATTTTATGTAGAAAGTCCAGTGTGTAATAAACATGGTATAGAATATTAAATATGATATGATTTGTTGCATCCTGATAGACTTTAGTCCCCAGCTTTTACAATAATAGATATTTTCCATAAGTTTAGAGGGATAGGGACATTGAGTTTTCCTCCCATTTTGCTTTTAACTGTTTAGTTGTCTGCTGTTAAAGTGGCAAAAGAATCTTATAAATTTGAGAAATTGATTTTATGTGGGAGGATTGCTTAAAAGCTTCCAACTTACTAAGTTTTTCATCCCTAATTGTAAATAAAAACTGGGAATTAGGAATATCATACTTTTCCTTTAGTACCACAAAATCCTTTATATGACCAGCTTCCGTACATTTCCCAATCTCTCACAATCCTTTGTTATACCAAATTTTGAAAATGATACTCTGCACTGATGGTGGAAAATAGCCATTTAAATAAATTGGGGCATCCATTGAGAATAAGCCTTTGCGTCTTCGATACAAAAATGTTATTCCAAATATATAAAGTAGTTTTAGAAGTAAATGCCACATTAAGTTTTGCTTTACTAGGAGCTATGTATAAAGCGTGTTTAATGTTGTAGAAAGCGGATTGTGAAGTTTCTATATAATATGATGACTCTTATTTATTCTCTCTAAACCATGTAGGAATAATGACCAATTAGCTGCAAAAAATAGTAATATTTAAAATATGGATATGCCAGTCCAGCCTCAGAATATGGTAATATTATTTTATCAGTTTTAGTCTGGGCCTCCTCCTTTCCACAGGAATTTTTAATCGGAGTATCCAACTCTTTATAGAAATTATCCCATATTATTATAGGAACAGTTTGAAAAGAAACATGAACTTGGATAAGATAAACATTTTAATTACATTCATTTTTGCAGCTGGTGCAGAATGCTGCAGCCAGGCTGTTGATGGGGCTGTCTCAATCTAGTCATGTCACACCTGTGTTGCACAGACTGCTCTGGCTGCCAGTTCAGTGGCAGATCAACTTTAAGGTTGGCTTGCTGACCTTTAAAGCCCTACATGGACAGGGTCTGAGTTACCTGCAAGAGCTCTTGCATCCCTACTGCCCCCTCTGACCACTGTGCTCTGCCGATGAGGGATTGTTAGAGGTTCCCAGGGTCCGAGTTGAAGACATGTGGGGCCCAGGCTTTTGCATTTGTGGCTCCCACCCTGTGGAAATCTCTACTTCATCAGATACAAGAGTGCCTGATAGTGGAGAGCTTTAAAACTGCCCTAAAACATACTTATTTGACCTTGCCTTTCCTGGTTACTGACTTATTGAGGGATTATGTGAGTTGTTTTATGTTTTAAGTATGATATTTATGGAGTTTTATTGTACACGTGATATAATCAGCGTGAATAGTGTTTTAAAATAAAGATGAATTGAATTGAATTGATTCTGCCCATCAGTGTATATGGAGCGTTCCCAATGTAGTAGAAGTCTTTTAACTTCTCCCTTTAGGGGTTCAAAGTTTAATGAATGTAGGTCCTGAAGTTTGTTGTCTAATTTTATGCCCAGATACATTATTTGAGAAACCTTTTAACACTATATTGTGGAGGAGAAACAAATGGATTTTATGTGAAGGGACTCCAAAACCTCGATTCGTAGACCAGTTAACTTTATAACCTGAAATTTCCCCAAATTGTGACAGTAGCTCCAAAATATGAGGAAAGCTTTTGTTAAGATTTTCCACAAATATCAAGGTGTTGTCAGCATAAAGGCTGACACATTGCTTTGCCTTTCTATTATGGGACCCTGTATTTTGAGGACGCCATCTATGCTATAGCCATGGGTTCTATAGACAAGGTGAAGATCAGGGTAACAGTGAGCACTCTGACGGGTGCCATGCTGTAGGTGTATTATTGCAGATAGATCCTATTTGTTCTCACCCTGGCTACCAGACCCTAGTAAAGGATGTTTACCCATTTACAAAACCCAGGACCAAGTCCGTATCTTTTCATTATATATTTAATATACAGCCATTTCACCCAGTCAAAGGCTTTTTCTGCATCAGTTAGTACCATTGATAAGTCAGAGTTCTGACAATAATCCATGATATTAATGGTATGACAGAATGTTAGATCTAATAGATCTACCTTTAACAAAGCCGTTTTGATCCGGATGGATTAGCATAGGCAATAAGTCTGGTAGCCAGGATTTTGCTTGAATTTTGTATCAGAATTTATTAAAGATGGTGGGCAATATAAAGCCGGATGTTTAAGATCTTATCTTTTTAAGGAATACTGAAATGGTAGCTTCTTTGAAAGAGGGGCAATAACTGAATCAAAGATATGATCAAAAGATTTTTAAATGTGGGACCAATTTCTGTGAAAAAGTCTTATACAAATCAGGGATAGGCCATCCAAACCAGAAGCCTTTCCCAAAGAGAGGGTCCTAATCGTGGAGGTGATCTCCTCAACTGAAATGTCTTGGTCCAGTACTTCAACTGTGTCTGAAGGGACAGAAGGAAATTAATCTTTGACAGAAATTTAATTGAGATTTAAATGGACCCAAATTATCCAAGGAATATAGGTCTTGATAAAATGTATGAAAAAACTCTATTGATATCCTTACGGGTAGTGTGGATTTGCCCTTGTGAGTTGACTATTTGTATGATAATGTTTTTCTGTTGAGTGGACTTCAGTTGCCATGCCATAGTTTTATCTATCTGTTTCACATTCGAATAATCATTGCTTTTAGTGTAGAGTACCTGTTTCTCCACAATTTCAGCCACCATGCTATTGAATTGTTCTTTTAGAGAAATCAGGTTTTGGTAAATCTGATTATCATTAGTGTGCAAATGTAATACTTCCATGTCCACAATATCTTTTCCAAGTCCCTTAATTTTGCCCTCCTTTTTTATTATGTGTAATATCATAGGAAGTTATACATCCATGAATATAGGCTTTAAATGAGTCCCAAAATGATGTCCATACTAGCTACTGAAACTGTATTTACTGAGAAGAAAAATCAGTTTCTTTATCAATATAGTCAACAAAATAAGCATCCTTCAATAAAATTGGATCAATCTTAAAAGAAGGTATCTTGTTATAATTTGGGACTTGAAGAGCAATAAACATCAGGGCATGTTCAGAGATCAAAATGTTATAGTATTTAATGCTTTGTACTTGATACTCAATGGATTGAGATATCAAATAACAATCAATACGAGAATAGGACTGATGGGGAACGAGAAATATGAATACTGATGCAGTATAGAATTTTTAGGTGCCAAGGTTCAACAAGATTGTAATCACCCATAAACTGCATTATTTTGAAGGCTGCTGAAGTGAGGCGTTCTAGCTGAACCCCTGATTAATCAATGCTGGGTTTAACACAACATTAAAGTCTCCCCAATAATAAAAGGAGTTGAAAATTTGGCTAACTCTAAAATTATGTGGAAAAAAAATTGGGACCGTATATACTGCAAATAGTATATGAGTTCTAGCCAACAGAATCTGTACAATAATAAAATGGCCATTAGGGTTCTTTACATGTTTAACAATTTTAACATCTAGTGTTTTTTGAAGAAAATTGCCACCCTTGAGAAGAGTTTGTAAATGGAGTGTTAATATCCTTTCCATCTCTTAGCATGGTACATACTATAAATTCCTTTTGATCTAAATGTGATTCCTGTAAACAAAACAGTTAGCCCATTCTGTCAATGTAGTTGAAGACTTTTCTACCCTTAAGTCTATTATAAATACCTCGGACATTTCATGATGTTATTTTCAGTGATTGTTACATCTCCATACTCCCAGAATAGGTATTGGTAGGTTCCTTCACCCATGGTAATTATATCCTCCTGTCTCAAGACTTTAACCCCTAAAGGGAGTATACAGTCCATATACCATGTGTCACATTCAGTAACATTAGAGAAGATTTTACCTTTATCAATCAGAATATGAAAATTAAAACCAAACCCCTTCTCCCTCCCAAAGTAGACTATACCAAATGTTTGACCACACAGATATACAATGAACATCATTGTCAAAACAGCATATCCTAGATATATATTTTCTTGCATACCCTTAGGAAAACAACTTCTAACAATACCAAAACAACTGTATCACCCTACAAGGTTATGGAACCTTCTGGCTAGATAGATCAGAGAAAAGGGTGGAGGCTGCCTTATCTATGTGAGAGAACCTATCCAGGAGAGCATGTTGCCCATCTTGAGCTTCGCTAGTGACTTTAAGCTTCTAGCTGTTAATCTCCTTATAGGCCAACAAAAAAGTCACTCACCATTGCCACAGTTTATCTGCCGCCCCCAAAGCAAAGCAGGGACTTGGCCCAGTCTTGGAAGTGATCTCAAAGCAAAAGGAACACTGAAGTCATCGTTACTGGAGACTTCAACATTAATTGGCACAGTAGTGACATTGACCCATTAAAGGACCTGTTACTAATGTTTATCTGATGCAAATGGTTAGTGATTGCACTAGGATGAACATAAAGAGTGGTAAAAGCATGCTCCTGGACTGGATATTAACTAGCTGTCCCTCCAGAATCAAAAACATTGAGGTGCTCCGGACTGCCTTAGTCATCACTCCCCAGTATCATGTAACTGGGTATTTAAGGACAAATACATCATCCCATCACCATTCAAAGTCGCATAATCAAAAGAGGCTGCAAAGAGCGATTTAAAACTGCCCACTCCCAGGTCAACTGGTCACCCATTGACAAGTTACAGGACCTAGACCTGGCTATGAAATTTTTCATGAACAAGTTCAATGAAATTTGTGATATCTTTGCCCCACTGAGGAAAAGGAAAATCACAGGATCCGTCAATGGGTAAATCACTCATGACCTCCAAAACAGCTGAAGGCATATGACAACCTTTGGTGCTGGGCTAGAAACACAGGCAACTCTGATGACTTTCAAGTACAGGGCTACTAGAAACAGGTGCACAATCCTAATCAGGCTAGCCAAAGCAAAATATTATAAGGAACAGTTGGATCAGAACTGGGGAAATGGAAAAGATTCTGGGAAAATATCAAGGACCTTCTTGGTAAACAGGACAGGAAACATCCAGCAATGTTGAATGTCAATGGTACTCAATCCTGTATCCACCTACAATTGCAGAATCCTTTAACTCAGCCTTCTCAGACCTTAGCTCTGTCCTCCCTCCTGACTTCCTCAAATCAGCTGACCCATCATCAAGCTCATAACTCGGAACATTCTCAACCGCCCAAACTTTTATTTCAAATGTGTCACTGCCAGGGAGGCCAGGAACATGTCCTTAAGGTACTAGTTAAAACCAGGCTAGGCAGTGACAATATCGATATGAAGCTGGTGGCCATTGCTCTTAAGAGCTAATGACCCCATTATTAAAATCTTCAAAAATTGCTCATCCAGGCAAAATTTCCATCTGTTTGGAAGCTAGCGCTGGTGACACCAGTCCTGAAAGTGGGGATCACACATGCACTGCCAATTATCATCCAATATCTTCTCTCCCCCTTTCTAAAGCACTGAGAGAATCGTGGCAGATCAGGTCACAGAATATATACAGAAGTATGATCTCCAGTGTCCCCAGCAGCATGGTTTTCAAGAACCACAGCACAACTACTGCCCTAGTTGAATTTTCTGACTACATTCACAAAGCCATGGATAGTGGAAGGTCCGTGGGAGTTATTTTTATGGATCTCACTAAGGCCTTTGATACTGTCAACCATCCCATCCTGCTTGAGCAGCTGCTGTCCCTGGGCTTGCTTCTGAGGCTGTGTACTGGTCCAAGGACTATCTGGCCCACAGATCAGCGAGCGTCAAAATAGGCTCTGCAACCTCCTCTCCTAAGGAAACTGGACTTGGAGTTCCCCAAGGCTCCATCTTAGCTCACTCCTTTTCAGTTTATTCCTGAATAACCTCCCTAAAGCTTGTATGAACAAAATGATCCTGTAAGCGGAAGATGCAGTCATTCTAAGCAACATTACCCAGCCTGATCAGTTACAGAAGGAGTTACAGTCCATTTTCTTCCAACTGGAGGATTGGTTTAAATCAGGAAACTTCTTCTTAACTATAAGAAGACCAAATCAATGCTGATTTCCAGCACTCAGCATAAGAAGGCATCCCAGGTCCTGCCCATGGTAAACAAGTCTGAACCGCTTGAACAGGTACACTCTTTCAAGTATCTGAAGATCACCTTTGATGACACCCTGTCCTTCACACAACATATAGACCAAGTTGTAAAAGCGGTGAATGTCAAACTGGGGTACTTCATAGACATAAGCACTATCTTACGCCCTCTGCCCTACAGCATACTGTAGCTAGCTCTATCCTGTCAACCATTGAGTATGGGCTGGTGATTATGGTGCTGCATCAGACATTGTGCTTAGATGGGTAACGACTGTACTCGACAAGGCCTGTAGGCTTACACTTGGAACTGACAACTCAACTCACTCCTGTAAACTCTATGAGCAAACGAACTGGCTCAATCTTAATAACAGGATGAAGTATCAGACATGCCTCCTGGGTAAGAAGATACCCTAGGCAAAGCCCCACCCTGCATTAATGATATGCTACAAGCTTGTTACTTGAGCTACTGGACCAAAGGAATGAACTGAGGCTTGCTGGCTGTTCCATTTAGGAGAACATCACTAGGGCAATGTTCCTTCACTTATAGGGCTCCCTTTGGTTGAATTTAATCCCTGCACTTATCCTCGACAGTAACAGCCTCCCTTCCTTCAAAGCAGATCTGAAGCAACACCTCACCATTTCCAATCCCTGTGTTTGCAGGTTACTGGCCTGACCTGTGCATCCTGCCCCACCGCACAGAACACCCGTTTATCCTTGGGCCAACACTGAGATGGTGGAGGATATGCCTCCCAATGTAGGTCTAGTCTCCACTTATAGGTATTGCATTATTTCTTGGCATGGCACCTTTTTCTCCTCCTCCGTGAGGATCCCTCCCTCAATATCTCACTACTGGCAATGGTTGCCCAAACCCTGACATTTAGAATATAGTCTGCCTCCCCACCCACCCTACATCCATGACAGACCCATCCACCCAATTTCCTTTCGGTTTCAAATGCTATAAAGCGCCTCCATGGTCCCAACCCCCGTCTGTTTTGATGGCATCTTGCCCCTCTCTTCTGAATATTCATTAAAGTACTATTATCAGGGTTGGAGTTGTATAAAGTTTTGGGTCTGAGAGAGAATTCATGGCCTGAAAGCTAGCTCAGTATAGTTACCATGGCTAATACATGTATTTAATTTATTTATTTTTATTTATTTCATCATTCTGATATAACCTTTGAGCACAGTGCTCTTTTTCAAAAGTTCCACGTCATGACAAGAAGAGGGGCAAGATTCCATCAAAACAGACAGAGGAGGTTGGGACCAGGGAGGAGCTTATAGCGTTGAAACCAAAAAGAAATTGGGTGGATGGGACTGTCTTGGATGGAGGGTGGTGGGGAGGTGGACGTGTATAACACCGCTTATTTTTAACCCTTCTCCCTCTCCCCTTCTTCTTCACGAATGACAAAGCTCCCTCCTGGCTGCATTTCATCTCGCTAATTATGTGACTTAAGGAACTGCAACTGTTTTTGCCATCTGTGATATGCCTGATCTCAAATAACTGCACCAATCTGTGAATTGTCAAACCTACTCTCGAAATGCTACACATTTGTACAAATCAGCCCCAAATTGTAATAACTAAAATTACTTGCTGTTATATCCTGCTCTGTTTTGGGCCAGTGCTTTGTACCTATAATCAGTTACTTACTTCTCTGTGTTTTGTCTTCTTGTCATGACATGGAACTTTTGAAAAGAGCACTGTGCTCAAAGGTTATATCAAATGATGAAATAAATAAAAATAAATAAATAAAATGTATGTATTAGCCATAGTAAATATACGGAGCTATAGCTTTCAGGCCATAAATTCTCTCTCAGACCCAAAATTTTATACAACCCCAACCCTGATAATAGTACTTTAACTAATATTTCAAAAGAGGCATCCATGCTTTATAAAGGTTGTGATAGGGCCCCATAACAGGCCCAGAAATCTCCATCAGAATTTCAGCCTAACAAAATCCTAAGCTGCATAGAAACTTCAGAATATGGCCAATTATCTGAAAAATGAAATCAAAGCACAAAACTCTTAGAAACCCCCTTCCACCCCTTGCCTTGTTGCATTCTTTGTCCGACAAATCGTGCTGAGAGTCTCGAGCAGCACCACCCAAGCCCGGACCATAAGAAAATTCATAACATACATCCCACCTCCAATATCCTAATTGATACTTTAGGTTGGAAATGGGGAGAAGACCAGTAAGAAAAATAGAGGAGAGAGGGCAGAAAGAGAGTGGAAGGAAAATATATCTAAGGAGACAAAATAAATAGGAAAATTATTTTCTTCCTTTCTCCCTCCCATCTTGTAACCCCACCACCACCATTAAATCAGCCACTATAGTTGTCCCCACCAAACACAGACCTATTTCCAATCATTATAAATACAAACAGGTCAGTTTACAAAATTAAACCTCCAGTACTGACCTATAAACAGTTTTAAGAGGGTTCCAGTTCTGAGTCCCCAGAAATTGCTCTGCTTTTTAGGATCAAAAAATCCATGTTTTCCATGTAAAGAAAATCTTATTCTAGTAGATACATAAAGGAAAATCTGATGTCATGTTGTCTTAACAAGTCTCTTGTGTTATCAAAAGCCCAACGTGCTTGCTGAGTATGTGTTGATAAATCTGGAAATGCAGAAAATTTATACTGTTCATATTGTAGCCCTCTGTTAATTCTAGCATGGCGTATATCATTTCCTGATCTTTATAGTTATGAGGCTTAAAAAGATGGGCTTGGAAATATTAACATTAATGGCGTGTTTAGTTTGGGGAGCCTCTATGGAAGAACTATCCAAGATTAATTCATTGTTTGCTTGGGGCCTCTATGGGCCCTATCAAAGTAATTTGTTCCTCTGGATATTTCCTGTTAAGAGCCACCGTAACTATTTTTCAGTGAAGAGGAGGGATCTCCTGTCCCTTCAGACCCTCAAGGATGCCTATTAGCTTTAAATTGGATCACTGTGAGCAGTCTTCCAGATCAGCAGTTTCTGCTTTAAGTTTCCCTAATTCCTTCTCCAGAGATAATTGTTTTTCAAAAACTGAGACACTTTATCTTCCAGGGCACTGATTCTGGCCTCAGTCTCTGTAGTCCTAAGTGTTAGCACCATCATCTGATTTTTGAATGGAAGTGAGGACTGAAGACAGGTCCGCTAATGCAGATGTAATAGTAGTAAAGCCTGATTTAATTTAATTTTTAATCTCCATTTTCATTTGGAACTGTCTTAGATCAAACTATAAATACCACCAACAGCTTAATCTGGTTCAAAAGTCAGTTGGCATTCATCTGTATCCCTCCCCCGGTCGTGCCTGAAAATAGGCAGGATTTGTCTAGTGCACTTACCCGGGTCAACAAAAACTAAAAAAAAAAAAAATTCACTTGTTTCTGCTCATTACTGCCCTCCACGTATTTCTCCTTCCTCCACCTATTGAGTAGCAGGAACCATATCTTAGGGGAGTTATAGCTTCATTCTGAGTGTTCCCGGTCACAACTGTCAGAATCGGCATTAGTTACATTGTCAACCCCAAGTCCTGCCATGGCCAGGACCAGTTCTTCATGCATAGCCATGGCTACAGTCTTAGTTTTCTCAAGCAAAAGTGCATTTATAGGCACAGAGTTACCTTTAAGCTGCAGTTCACTCCTATTTTGCTCAAATGCCAGGCTGAGTAAAGTTATTTCAGTGTTCTCCTCATCAGCTGTTGTATAGCCAGTTTCCTCAGTTTCAGGAGCTGATGCTACTGCAGTTTTCAGAAGTTAAGTAGAGGCCTGTGGCAACTGTGGGGAGTGAGGAAAGGGTTTTCCTGCAAAGATGGTACTGGTCCCAAAAACTGTTTAATTTCTGCTGCTGGAGTTGGGTCCTGCAAATATTAGTGGAGTGGGTGCAATGGGTTTACTTGTGGTGTGTGTCTTGTTACTTTGTGTGCATTTCTTATTCTTACGGCATTGCTCTGGCAGTGTAGTTGTCTGAACACTGGAGTCGCTGAAAACAGCTTGCTCCAGAGTTCACAGAGGAGGTTGTAGCAACTCATCGCCATTTAGAAATTCCACACATTTACCACCATGAAGAAGTAGCTGGTTAGGCACCAAGAAACATCATGAAGTCAGACAAACTGCCTTTTCAACAAAATAACTCCGTGGTCTGAGCCACAAGCGCCACCACTGACTTCACTCAGTCGCTTATGACGGAACGCCTGAACATGCGCCTATTATTAAAGAAATTTATTAAAGAAATTTGAAAACATAAATTAAAAGTTCGAAGAAGTGTAACAGGAAAAATTTAATATGTGGATATGAAGATGGAAAACTGGCAGAGGTACTGTAATCTGTGCCAAACCAGTATTATCGATCTGCATAATATTTGTCCAGTCACTAGTTTTGCAGTCACTGTGAAAGTGAAATTCTAGATTTTTTCCCAAATGAATCAAGGAAGCGTGGTGAGTGTGTTGACCTCCACACCCCACCTCTACCAGCTATTTGTAGCAGGATGCCATGATCAGGCATAACAGAATAGTGGAGCATTCGATCAGTGTTGCCCCTTCTTCAGAGGCCAGACTTGTTTTATTTATTTATTTTTCGTTAACTGGTGGGTACTCTAGACAGCGTAGCTGCCTATTTTCAGGTACGACCAAGAAGATTACAACAAAGGGTATGTAGACAATAGTAGATACAAGAAAACATCATGGAACAAGTAAAAGTCAGATGTAGTACACTTATACAAAATTTTCAGCAATGACAGTACATTTGCGGAATCTATATGTAATAACAGAACAGAAATATAAGTGCAAATAACTAACAGTCATAACATAAATGACTAATAAGTACGGCATAGAAGAGAGGAAATAGCAAGCTTCCAGGCAGGTTTGAGAGTAGTAGAGGTTGAGCTGGTAGGCAACTAGGAGGAACCAGTACAGGAGTGGGTGGATAGAGAACAGGAGCAGGGTTCAGAGCTTAGAATAGCCATACAAAGCTCCTGTTTGAAGCTTGTGAAGAAGGGAGATTCTTGACACAGCGCGAAAGGAGTTCCATAGTTTAGGGGCCCAGCTAGAGAAAGCATTCTCCATTTTGGTTTTACATCTCGTTGGACAAGAAGGGATTTGTCAGCTGATCTCAGTGGGTAGGCAGAGGTCACAGGTTTGAGCAGTAGAGCCAATTTGTCAGGTATCTGGGGAGAGATTGTATTCTTTATAAAACAGTAGGAAGTAAACTGTTGGAAGGCTGAGGGAGCAAACCATCCCAGACTGGAGTATAGTGTGCATCGGTGAGTAAGTTTGGTTAAAGACAGAGCAAAATGACCAATGCTGTTGTAGCAGACATCCCACTTTCAGAGGAGCCTCCAGTAGTTGCGGAAAGGCTATTAACCCACGCCAATTTGGGTCTCAGATCCCATGCGCAGTGGCCATCCTCACCATGGATGTTAGGCTATGTCTCACCTTATATGCCAGCCCAAGTTGAATATGGATGGATTTAATGACTGAGGCTAGGTGCAGGTCAAAATCCAAGGCAGGATCAAGAGTTACTCCTGGGTATTTAAAGAGGTAACTGTGTTAAGGGAGAGCCATCAAGCTCTGATACTTAATGGTTGGGTGGGACCAAATTTGGAACCTGAACCAAAGAGCATAGTCACTGTTTTATTTTTAAGACAAGCTTGTTTTGCAATAGCCAGCTCTGAAAGGTATTGAAGTTACTATTGAGATTCAGGTTGATATCTGAGAGGTTTGAGGAGGATGAGTAAAGAACAAGATCATCAGCAAATAGCAGACCTGAGCAAGCACCAGTGAGTGGTGGGATGTCGTTTACGAAGACTGTAAACAGGAGAGGACCAAGAATTGAACCCTGGGGCACTCCAATCCAAGTAGGAGCACAGAGGGTCTTAGCATCTCCAATCTGGACAAATTGTTGATGCTTGAAAGACAATTTTGGAACCAGGCAGTGACAGAGACAGAGAAGCCTAGGGATGACAACTTTGATAGGAGCAGAGGGTGGGCAACTAAATCAAATGCTTTTGTAGGATCAACAAAAGTAGCCCCAGTGAGATAGCTTTTGTCCATAGCGAGTCTGACATTATTTGTAAACTGTATGAGAGAGTGGATGTACTGTGCCACGTCGGAAACCATGTTGGTCAGGGTGAGGAGTTTAAAGGAGTAGAGGTAACGAAACCTGGGTAGCAACAATTTTCTCCAGTATTTTAGAGAGAGTGAAGAGGATGGCAATAGGGCTGTAGTTATCCAGGTTAGTGGTGTCCCCTTTGTAAACTGGTACAACTCGAGCAATCTTCCAGAGGAAAGGGACATGTCCTGTAAGAAGAGACAGGTTGAAAAGTCTAGTCACTGGAGAGACTATAGACGGTGCAACAGTTCTTAGGAATTTTGGTAAGAGTCCATCAGCCCCTGCCGATCCAGCAGGTGAGATGGACTTAAGAAGCATAAGATTTCACTCTCAGAGACTGGGCAAGGGATGAAAGATGGGTTGGAAGGTTTAAGGTTATCCATGGAGTGACAGGTAAAGGCCCAAGAGATGCAGTATAGTAGGAGGTCAGTGAATATGGAGTTAAGAGCCTCGGCGATAGTAAGGCAGGTTATTGCAATTACAACCATCCATGACCATATCAGAGATGGTATTGCACTTGTTTTTCCCATGATGATGTTAACATGACTCAAAAGGCCATGAGAGTCATTGACAGAGGTATTAAGGAGGTGATGGTAGTAATTGCCCTTAGCAGATCTGATGGAAACCTTATATAGGTTTCAGAGTCTTTCGAACTCTGCCCAATCCGATGGGGACTGGGTTAGCTTAGCTTTGTTCCAGGCTTTATCCCTCTTTTGAGAGAGGACAGGAGTGAAGAAAATTTAACCAGCGGGTAGCAGATCCCCGGATATGGCACCTTTTACTGGGATATATTTATCTTGAAGATTCAAAGAGTGTTAAGGAGGCATTGAGCAGCACGTTCCGTATCACAAGTATTATATAGAGGTGCCCAGTCCATGTTCTGTAGCTCCAGATTAGGGCTCTCTTATCCATTTTGAAAAAGCCCTGTAAAGAATTTCTCTGGGGGTGGTTTTAGGGTCCTAGCCTTCAAACACAGTAAACTGTGCTTATATCTCCTTCCAATTTCTGGCTTGAGTATAAAACCCATTTTTTTTTTGTTTGTGTTTTTGCTGCTCAGGAAATAACATCAACTCAAGTCCATAAAGTCCTTTCTGCTTTCCAGACACCCACACACGTATGCATATATACAAAACAGAAAATAAAGTATGGGTCGGGGTGTGTAACAGAATTTTACACACCGGGTTGTGGGATACTACATAAACCCCGAGGGAGAAGCCCGAGGGTTTGTGAAAACATCCCACAACGAGGATGTGTCTAAAATCAGTTCACACACATCCAACCCATATTTTATTTTATATAATTGCTGGTTTCCTTTTTCACCTCAGCAATTATATAAAATAAAAAGCTTCCGTGCCTCCGCCCGTGTGGCTTCTCAGGTGCTGATTTGAATTGGCGTATTTTAAAACATTTTGTTTTTGTCACCAGCTTGCAGGTTTTCACTGTGTAGGGGGCAAAAAGAACTTACCACGAGTTCTTCTGGGGTGGCGGTGCTGTTTCGGGAGAGATGGAAGAGGTCAGCAGTCTTGAGTGGTGGGGCTGCTGCGTGAGGATAAGCACAGCAAGGAAATCGTGCGCATGTTTACGTTATAAACACTCCTTTATAATGGCAAGTTATGCCACGGTTTCCCTTAGGGAAAAGGGAGCTGGTTATTATTACCTATCTATTGAATTCCATCCCTGAAGTACAGGCACATTTCAAATAGCAGTATCACAAACCTATCCAAAGCAACTGAGAAAATCCAAAGTCCCCAAACCGTTGGATCACATACTGCCTGGCTGAAGCATCTGCGCTAGAGTTTAACAACAAATCCATCAGTTTGACAACTAGTACAGTTAGATCTAGTGATTTCTTGACAAGCTAATAGTACCCCGGAACCGGCATTACCTGTTTGTACATTCAGAATGGGTTTCATTCAGAAACAGAAGATTAAAATATATTAAGAGCGATCATGTCACTTTGGTGGTCATGTGCTTTTGTTGCATTAACTAAAGAAAAAAGTTTGGCCTTGGACTTGGTCTAAGATCGACAGACACAGTGAAGGAGGTTGTGTCAGAAGATCATGGGCAGATAATGTTTAACAGTTTCAAAGTCATGAGAAAGAAACATCAGAAAATGATGTAATAAAGAGGTACAGAAAGTTGGGCGGCTCTGTAAGGAGCTGTAAGAATCCCTCTCTCCCTCGCTCTGTCTCTCTCTCCCTCTCCTCTCGCTCTGTCTCTCTCTCCTCTCTCCTCTCTCTCTCTCTCTCTCTCTCTCTCTCTCTGCCTTTCTCTCTAGTTTCCTCTGACTACCTTGTAGAAACTGCTCAGACTCGAGCTACTACATAAGCAGACACATCATGTATCTGGCTTGACAGTCACCTTAGTTTTTCTCAGCATATAGACGCCATTCATAAAAACTCCATCCCATGCTTGGTGCCCTTTATATAAAAAAGCTGCATCCCTCTACCTGCTTGCCAAGATATCATCTCTAAGATGATCCTCCCCATCTTTGATTATGGCGACATTGTCTACAGTGCTGCACCTAAGCCCCACCTTGGCCAGACTGGATCCCCTCTTCCCTCCTTCTGCTGTTTTGCCTTGGCCTGCCGCCCGTACTCACCACTGTTTTCTATACTCTGCACTCTCCCTCCCCTTGGCAGATTGCGCTTAATCCACTGCACCTCCTTCATTTCTAAATTCTGTAGCTTCACTCCCCCTTATCTTAGTCTGCCCTATGCCTCCCTCTAATTACTCTCTCCATAACTCATGTTGTAGCTCCCTACTGCTCCCCTCTCATAAATCCCTTGTTGGGTAGAATGCCTTCCATTGGCGGCCCACCGGCACAGCAGTAGGATTTCCGCTAGACGCCAGTGACCCAGTTCGAAATCGGACTCAGGGAACCAAAGGGCTGGGCCAGGGAGAAGGATTGAACATTTATTTATTTATTTAGTTAGTTTTATTTACCAGGTAGCACCATAGCCAAGACATGACTATTTTCAGGCACGACCGGAGATTACAGTGGGTAGGAAAACTTAGAGAATACATACATTTTGCCAAATCAGGATAACTACATAGATACATCACAAGAACAAGTTACATGATTTACAAACGTAGTTTGATAATAGGTAGGGATAAACAGGAAGAATGCATACTTTGACTTTAGTGAATCCAGGGACTGCTCTCTTTCTCCAGAGGGAGGTGGGATGATTGCCCGTGTTCGGGGACTCCTGGCAGAGGCTGGGAGAACATCAGGTGATTGGTGCCTGGAACCAGGTGGGGTGGGAGAGCATGGGGCGTCATTGCATGTCCCGCACCAGGGGTAAAACCTAGGAAACTAACACTGCCACCACAAATGAAGCCTGCCTTTGGCTTCAATTAGCTTCAGGCCGGCTCCCCAATCCAGTCCCAGGATTCCATTAGCCCTAGTGCTGCAACCCCACCCTGGGGAGAAAGCCAGAGGTGTTGGGAGCTGAGGCCGATATGGAAGAGGAGTGCAAGGGTCTGTGACCGGGCAGATGCACTGGTAGCTGTAGGCAGAAATAGAGCAAAAAAAGAATGCCTTTCCCATTCCACTTTCTTAATATTTGGAACTCTTCCCTAACAATTCATTCTGCCTCCTCCAAACGCTCTCTTTCCTTGCTACTCCAAGCTCACACCATTCCCTCCTGCAAATGCCCATAGCCTAGTATCCTGACTCCACTCTTTTCTTTTTCCTTATCCAATACCTGTTCCCAAGCTTTTACACTTCTCTGTACATCCTATTTCCCACTACTAAAGTATTCCAACCACTACACTCCCTCCCCATCTCAACCCTCCTATTCTCTCACCCTCCTACTCCTATCATCCCTCCCTCCCTCCTCCTTCCCTCCCTCCAACCTCTTCCCTCTCTATCTCTGCTCCCACCTCACCCCATCACCTACTACCGTAAAACCATTCCACTCTTCCTGCATCAACTTTCTCCCTTCTCAACCTTCTACCCTCCTCTCCCTCCCTTATTCTATGCCCTTCACTTTGTCCCTCTCCACACCCATATACTTGCTATTTCCAGCCCTTATCTATCTCCTCCTTCTCTTCTATTCCTTCCACCTGCCTTCCTCTCCTTTCTTCCTTCCCCTCCTATCTCAGTACCATCCCTCCTCTCCTCTCCTTCCTCTCTCACATTCTGCTCCAGTTGCTCCTCCCTGTTGCCCCTACCTGATTTATGACTGCTTCCTTCCCAGTCCTGTTCCTAACATTACAGCCTGTGTTTGCCTGTTGTAATCAATTTGTACTGTAACTAATTATGGCAGTATGATACTATGTATTCTGTACATTGCTGTGCCTTATTGCTGTATAATATTGCTGCGCTTTTACTTATATTATGTACTTATCCACCCCCTCCCAGGACACATCTGGAAATTAGCTTTATGGCTCCATGTATGTCTTTCCTGGTAAATCTCTTAACTAAATAATTAAATAAATGTAGCCAACATCCCAAAAACAGAGGGGAAGGCTGTGAAGGATTTCAAACATGGGTGATAATAACAGAGAAGACAGTTCTAGGTTCAATTCAATGACTGCATACAGAAGCTCCTTAGCTTAAAATGAAAGGAACATAAGGTAAGGATCACAACTTAATCAGGGAAACTTTTAAACATGAAATGTGGAAGTACCACATTAAAGTAGTGCATGCAGGAGGGGAGCTACCATGCCATGGAGGGAACTGCGCCACAGAGAGGAGGGGCGGGTCTCTCACCACACACCACCACCAAGCTGTGCACTGTGAAAATGACCAGATCACTGTAGGAGAGGACTAGGACTGAATCTGGTCACAGTCCTTTATCCCTCCTATAGTGATAGCAATGCCCACAGGGCTACGCCCATGCAGCTGTAAAATGACACCTGCCATGTTTATGAGGTGGGGGAATGGCTATGTTGAAGGCCCTTGAGCCACAATATACTGAATTAGTAAAGTTCTGAGTAAATGTTGAAATATTTCAATATTCACTTACACTACAACTTGTTCATTTTGCCATATTTTGCACCAGATGTTCAACATATTCTTCTTATGACCCCACCTCATGAACCTGGTAGCTGAAAATTTTCAAATCCTACCCCAAACTTGATTTCTCTGAATGACTGCAAACTACTTTTTGCCAAGTATTTGAACAGTTTTGCCTGTATTGCCTGCGAGGTGGGATCCCAAAAGGCCATGTTGAAAGTATGGTGCAATAATATCGAAAATGAGTGGGTTGTGAGTGACCATTCAAATGTTTCAGCATTCACTATATGTAGCTTGCACATTTTACCATTTTTTCCACCAAATTTTCAATATCAGCTTATGACCCCACCTCAGCCTGGTAGGAACATTTTCAAATCCTGCCCAAAAGTGATTGTATGTACTGATTAAGAAATCACCTTCAGGATAGATTCAAAATGTCACCTACCTTGTTCATGAGGTGGGGTCATACTGTAAAAAGGTCATGTTGAAAATTGGTGTAAAATATTGAAAAATTACAGTTATGAGTAAAATTAAAATGCATTGAAATACAGTAAATTAACTTACCTTGTTTTCTCATATCAAAGTTGCCCGTTGCAGCAGCAAGGCGTGTTTTCAGTCATAGAGTAGATCTACACTGTGGGACACTTCTAGGTTAGTGTGGGGATGTGGGAGGTATGGGATGGTAGGTACTGAGTTGGGAAACAGGGTGGGATGGGTGAGTGTGGGAGTGGATCAGCAAAGGATTTTCTTCTTTGCAGGATTTTTAAAAAGATCAGCAAAGGATGGTTTCTTTATTTACAGGAGGCTATAAGGTGATACTGGGATTGGGAACTCCATTGTCAGGATAATCTTTGATGGCACTGGGGTGGGCACCCTGGTGCCACCACCTTTTTTGGGGTGACTTGGAGGGAGGAGCACAAAAAGTGGTACCGGGTGGGCACCCAGTCCACTGTTACATATTATTAATGATAAGGGAAGGAGGCAGGCAACCTGGAGGAGGTGTAGAAAGCAATGAGTTGAGACGGGTGGCACCCACAGACAGACAGACAGACATCATTGTGTGCTGACTTTCCATAGGCATGTTTTCTTCTTGGTAAACATCACAGATAGAGAGAGGAGATGGGGAAGAGAGAGAGAGAGAGAGAGAGAGAGAGCAATTGCTGGCTCACTGCTGCCACTAAGCCAGGAGCACTCCATCTATGGCTGCAGAAATCAAGAAAGTCCCACTGTTCTCATACAGAGACTGTGGGTGTACAGCTTCTGTCTCTAAGTTGGGCACCCATGAATTTTGGGTGCTCAGAAACCTTATTTCCAGGAATTTTAAAGTAAACACCAGAATCTAGCTAAATGGGTCTGTTTACCTAACTTCAGGTGTTTGCTTTTGAACATACAGCATTTTTATGCATTTTCAAGGTATTTGTTTTTAAAAACAAGATGGCAGCTATTCAAATGATATATAAATATATGGGTTTTTTATCATCATGGCTACTATTTATTCCCCTGGTCAGCCCCCATCTGACTGACCCTACCAGCCCCATCCCTGGAATCACCAGTTCTTACCTTACCCATCCCAAGAGCAGCACCTGCTGGGATTGGTCTTCATCCTGCTGACCGCATTTTCACCACTTATTTTCTCCCGAAGGCCCCAGGAGTCAGCACATGCATGTGGAGGTGCACATGCGCCACACAGCCCCAGTAATGGCCTCCTTCCCCATCCCCTGGCCTATTGCCTAGGCATCCTCTGGCCCAAGCTTCCTCCAGCCTCCACTGGGGGTCACCATCAACCAAGAGAAGCTGCACTTCCTCCCAGAGAGGAGAGCTTGCCTGACGGCAACTCTATCCAGCTCCACCCTTCCCCATGCCGACCGATGCTCCAAGCTCATTCCCAAACCTGGGTTGCCGGCATGGATTGAGGTAAGGCACCAGTGCCTTAGCCCTCTACACCACTGGGCCAGCCGAAATGACATTTTTTTTTATTCTTTATCCTTCTGAACGCCCTCTAGTTCCCTCCTTCAGGCCCTGCTCAGTGTCACCCAACCTCCCAAGTCTGCCCCTAGAGTGCTCCGGTGTCCCCTACCTTCTTCTCTTCCTCCACGGAGCACCACCTTTGCACAGCAGGGTCTGCCTGTATTACAGGCTGGGTGGCTGAGCGCCATCATCCGGAACGCCGAGGGAGGTTTTCCAGTTTTCTTGTCCCTCCCTCCATCCCACAGAGGGCCTGGCTCGGTGGAACATGCGTACGCATGCCTGCCAAGTGCCTGGTGGCGTCCTCCCCTCCCGGCTTCCCAATGGAAGCCGCTTGTTGCCCCGAGAGCGGGTGCTTCCACCAGCTCTCCTGAGCGTCAAGTGCTTTAAACACCCCTGGTGTCCTCTCCCCGAAGGAGGAGAGCATCCGTGGGGATGCTCAATCCTCCTTCCCTGCCGACCCACCGCAACCCGAGTCCGTAGATCCGAACTCAGGTCGCCGGCGTGACGCGAGGTGTGGCGCCCAGCGCCTCAACCCTCAGCGCCACCGGCCGCCCAATGACATTTTTTTAATAATATTTCTTTCTCATGAACAATAAATCGCTAATTTGGTGAAGAAAACCTCCTGAATGGCTTTTGTATCCAAAAGCCCTACAGGGCATGTTCAGAAATAAAATTAAAATCCAAGATCCATTTAATATTTTTTCATGAACCCTTTGAAAGACACTACCTTAGCACAATCTGCTTCAACCTTGAAAGTTTTGTGAAAAAATTCCATAATGTCTAGGCTGTACATAACAGCCAAAAAGCGATAGGTATTAAGTATAGGAAAGAACACCATAATTCATTAAAATTCAATCGCCATATCTCCAGAATCCACACAAAAGGCTGATATGAAAAGTTCATATCTTGAGACCCTGCTCATGCAAAATTTGGGGCTATTTTGTAGAATATTGCCAAAGTGCTAAGGTACAAAATTAGAGTTTCACATAAACGCCTTATTCAACCTTAACTATACTGGTGCTACTGCGCCAGTGTAACATAGCACCATTATAGTTAGCTTTGAATAAGGCATTTAATGTTAAACCACAATTTTTGCACCTTAATAACTTTGGCAGCATTTTATTAAATTTGTCCTAAATTTGGCATGCATTGTCTTTGAGACTAGTACCCAAACATGAGAAGTTTTGTGAAGGTAGTCTGTGCAGTTTCTGAGATATGGGATGTCAATTTTAATAGTGTGGTGTTTTCAAATACTTATTACATGTTTGTTTACCTCAGCTATAGCCTAGATGGTATTACATTTTTTCTGAAACTTTTAGGATAGAAGCAGCCTGTACCATGGTAGTGCCTTTTGAAGGTTTTGTGATAAAATATTAATCCGTTCCAGAGTTATAAGTATTTTAAGTTGTTTCTTTTTCTGAGCATACTTAGTAGGGTCTTTGGATAACCCTCTGATACGGGTCCAAAATACTGGTGTTGTAAGAGCATTTTACATCACACAACTTAGTTATCACAACTTGAAAAACAGTTTTTGGGTCACAATGTCAAGTATAATTTTTTCTAAACTAAAACGTATGGGAAGTATCTTAAAATTATGTATTTTTAAAAACAACACCTGAACCTAGCAAAACAGGACCCATTTAGCTAGATTCTGGTATTTGTTTCTTGAAAATAAGACAAGAAATTGAATAGAGAGGCTTGAGGGCACAGAAATGAGGAAACCACAGTCAAAGTATGAGACCACTGGGACTTTCCTCACTTTTGATACCAAAGGGGAGACATGCTGTTGGCTTAGGTATCTGCAGTGAGTTGTTGATTTATATAAACTTTCACTACAGTAACATGGTCATATAACATTACTTTGGAGTCTCTGAGCTGTTCAATGTTGCCCGTATTTTTTAAACTGCAATCTAGCTACCCTGTCCCCTCCTGTTCACCTGGCACCCCAATATACAGGTGTTGGCTGGGGTTCCCACCCCTGGTGCTGCCAATGTCTATCCCAACACTGGTCCAGTCTCCAGTGTCGGCTATGGTCCACCTGTAAAAAGGCAACCTTCCTTGCTGATCTTTTTTACATTTAACCTGCAACAACAAATGATCCTCACTGATCTGGCCCTCCACACACACCCACACCCCACTGATCTGCACCCATCACCCTCACTCACCGAAATATGTCCCATGACATAGATCCACTCTTCAATAGAAAAGACGCCTCCTGCTGGAACCGTTATTAAACTATTTCAATGCATTGTGAACTATTACCCATAACTGACATATTTCAATTTTTTCACCAAATTATCAACATGGCCTTTCTGGGACCCATCTCACGAACAAGTTAGGTGAAATTTTCAGATCTTTCACAAAGGTGATTTCAGTCACTCCATGAAATCACATTTTGAGCACGATTTGAAAATTTTCACCTACCAAGTTCATTAACTGGGGTCATAAGATGACTATGTTGAAAATTTAGTGAAAAATATGGTAAGATGACAATTTGGTGAGAAAAGGACTAAGTTATGTGTGAACACTGAAATATTTCAATGTTCACTCATAACTTAATAATTTTCAATATTTTTCCACCAAACTTTCAACATGGCCTTTTGCCCCCATGAACATGCAGGTACAATATTTCAAATCTAGATGAAAGGTGATTTTCCAATAGCTCTGTAAAATCATGTTTTGGGCAGGATTTGAACAATTTCTACCAACCAAATTTTTAACATGGCCTCTTCGGGACCCCACCTCATGAACAAGGTAGATGAAATCTTTCAAATCCATCTCAAATGTGATACATGCTAAGTGCTACATACTGTATTAAGTTTAATAGTAGAAGGCCAAATGTTGCCTATTTATTTATTTGCCCAGAGGAGGCTGAGGAACAGCTGGGCAGTCTTCAAGGGAGAAAAGGCGTAATCTGGATGTCTGGCGAGAGTGGTCATTTCAGCCATGAAATCTCTAATGTCTGAAAGGGAGCAGAGTCAGGCTGAGGTGGAGGCTGGCTGGGGCCAGGTACAGGTCCAGGTCCAGGTTGAGATAGAGACACCATGAGGAGGTCAGAGAGCACCTGCTTCTGAGCTGAAGTAGAGTAAGATACGTCCCTTCTAGTTAATTCCTACATAAGCCGAGGCATGGTCCAGTCCTTGATGGAATGACGGACACGATGTGTGCTTGCAACTGACTGGAGCTGAAGAGGGTAGCAGAGTCATAGAAGAATCTTTGATGGAGGGACATTAAC
Source organism: Neoceratodus forsteri (assembly GCA_016271365.2). Lineage (NCBI taxonomy): Eukaryota > Metazoa > Chordata > Ceratodontiformes > Ceratodontidae > Neoceratodus > Neoceratodus forsteri. The sequence continues at coordinate 447,165,178 of CM028131.1, read as the reverse complement.
AGATTACATGGTCAGGAAGGAAACCTAGGGAAGAGAGAAATTAAAGTAAGTGAAGCAACCGGAGAAAATGAAGATGAGGGAATGGAAATGATGATGAGGGTGGGGAACTAAAAGCCATGGAAGGAAGGGAAAATGAGGAATGGATGGAATGGATTGTAACTTACCATGAAAGGCAGGACCCTGGCATAGATGAGGCAGGAAGAAGGGAGTTCTAGTCATTGGCAGCAGGTGACAGTGGAGACGATCTTGAGGACAAGTACTATGGACCTGAAAGAAATAAGCAAGGTGAAATCAAAGTATAATACAATACATGTATGCTTCTATTTTTTTATTTTTTATAAGCGATAAGAAGTGAACTGGGACACTGAGAAAACAAAGAGCAGGGATTCATATATGTAATTTTTGTTTTTTTTTTTTTTTTTGTACTTGATTTATATGATTAGTTGAAAACAGCACTGGAGAACATGCAGGCAAGGAAAGAGAAATGCAGACAGATCATCCTGATGAGAGAGCAACTCATAGTGTCTGCCAGGATGCAGCAACGCTACATGCAGAACAAGGCAAGCTGCAGGAAATGGAGGCCTCCTACAGTAGTAGAAAGCAGAGCAGTAAGAAATGTCGATGAACACAGCAAAGAAGGGAGAGAGGTGATATGATAGAAACATTCAAACAGCTTAAGGGCACTAACAAGGTTAAAGAGGCTAATGTGTCAATAAAAGAAACAAAAGAAGGACAAGAGGACACAGCAGGAGATGAGAGGGAGGGAGGCCAATTAAGGGTAATGTGGAGGAAGGACTCATTTACAGAAAGGGTGGTGGATGCATGGAACGGCCTACACTCCAGAGGTGGTGGATATGAATAGCACAGACAGGGGAACAAAGCTGCAGAAGCAGATTGAAGAATATGATTTCACAGCTCAGAACAGTCTGACTGTATACAGAGGCATCCGAACTGTTGCAACACTGTACAAGACACCTGTAATGAAAAATAGAAAACACGATACTGAGCGAAGATGGAAGACATTCAGAGCCTCTGGAGAGTGAAGCAGAGAACATCTGAACAGTGAGGAATCTGCACCAGAAAGAGGTGTGATGCAGGATACACAGCACAGGGCGCAGCTGCAAAGGGTGGCCACCTCTGGAGAAGAAGAGAAAGGGAGGCAAAGTCTCAGAGCTTATCTTTCCTGATGTCAAGCAGCACCCCACCTTCCGCTCACCAGCGATCAATTTTTACCATTACACGAACTCCTGCCCCACCCAAAGAAAGACACTAAGACAATCAAACTGCAAAATGAGAGCATGACCATTGTTGTGCGTGACTTCCTGGTTAGTGCAAAATAAGATGATATACTTGAGTCCAAAAAAAATACAAATTCCCCCAAGAGGTTACGCTAGGTATACCTGCATATGTCTCTATCGGTGCATGTTCAAAGATGCTTACCGGAGGATAGAATGTAGGCAGATAAGCAACCCAAATGGGTTTGACCGTCAGAATCCCGGAGGGGGAAGGGGACCGAAAAGGCCGCCTGGCCGAGCAGTCCAGTAGCGCAGAGTGCTAGCTAGCAGAGAGGACAGCTAATAGAAGTAAAATGAAGGTAGCAATGTGCTAAACACTATGATGGAAAAGATGCAAGCTATGGACGAATTCAGGAGCTATGCAGGAGCTCATGGGAAACTGAAGGCAGGCGAGTTTCAGATTCCAAGCACAAAGTGCTGTGAGAGGTGTGCTTTTGAATGGGAAGTGGAGGAGCTTATTCCCCACATTGAACTTCGGACTTAAAGCCTCCATTATATAAGGCACCTTACAAAAATACAGTAACATTTTAAAACTCAATTCATTAAACAACAACTTAAAATTAAAATTTTTCTACAGGCAGCAATAATATAATCAGATTTCCAGTAAATCAGCAATAATTATCAAAAGCCTGTGCAAAAGATGGACTTTCAGGGAATTCTTAAATTCTTCTGGAGTCAGTTTATCTCGTATCCGATGAGGCAGAGAATTCCACATGGTAGGAGCCATAAAGGCAAAGGATCTACCTCCAGATGTTTTCAAATGTACCCTGGGAATCTCCAGCAATCCTCACCAGAGGATCAGAGTGAACAGGAGGGACAATAGGGTAACAGCAGATCTTGCAGGTACTGAGGTCCCTGGTCATGTAGGGCTTTATAGGTCAGCAACATGACCTTGAAGGTGATCTGCCACTGTACTGGCAGCCAGTGCAGTTCACGCAGCACAGGTGTTATATGCCTGGACAAGGACCTTGATAGCCCACTGAATTGGAGGACATGATATTTGCATTACCTCTTCTGAAACTCTTGGTAAACCCAAGCTATGGGAGGATCCAGAGAGGCTAAAGAAATAAGCAGAATATTGACTGATGCAATTTAACATGGACTGGCCAATCGGGCTGGCAGTATAACCTAGCAGTTAGAGTAATGAGCTGTGAATGAGCTTGGTACATCCAGCAGACAGACCTGGGTTTGATTCCCACAACCTCCAGTTGCATACTGTGTGACTCTGAGCAAGTCACTTAACCTCCTTAGTGCTCCTGGATTGCCCCTGAAAACGGGCACCTGTGCCTAATGGGCCTACCCGTTACCATAAAGAATATAATAAATGTAATGTAGTGCACTTATAAATGTGAAATAAGCAGAGTGACTAAAGTCAGACATAACTTACCAAAACAGATTAGTAAAGGAGATCATATTAAACAAATCCTCAAGGCATCAGGCTGAGGTTTTGCAGCTGTTAAACAAGGAAGTAGGATGCTGGAATGCATAAAAGACGAAGGAACGAGTAGGAAGTAATTCCACTATTATATAGGCCTTCATTAAGATTCAATATAATACTGAGTGTATTTTGGAAACTACACTAAAAACATAAAAGAAGAATTGGAAACAAACAGCAAAGAACTACTGCACAAAGAGCAGATCATCAGTGGATTGGAAAATAAGTAAAATGAGGATAAACCTAAGGATCTGGGTCTCTTGACTTTGAAAAAGAGAAACTATGGGTAAATTTTCAAAGAAAGGAACGCAGATTAGATTTTTTCTTTCCACTACCCACCACCACCACCACCACCACCGCCGAGTGAGCAACATGAAGTGTACAGTAGATGGGACATCTGTCTTGTACAAGACATTTTGAAGTGGGCAAGGGTCACAGGAGCATGTAACCAAGAGAATGTGCACACAGCAGACTTTACACTCCTGTGCAACCAATGGACCACACTGAAGGAAGACCATTGCCTGGTAATCAAGGAAGACTTTTACATTTCCAATCAGGAGGCACAGTATGTGTCAAAACAAAGGGGTGGTGGAAAATGGCAAAGCTTGCAGGATTTATTTGTACTGTAAAAGGATTAAACACCACAATTACAAGACCCAAAATATTGACAGAGCCTAAATCTTTGGAAACAAACATTTATCTCCTACAGTAAATATAACTCTCCCTGGTTGAACACAAAAAACCTAAAAGGGACTGAGTGGGGGAAGTGATGGCATCTTTGCACCCATCCACCAAGAGGGCTGGCATTGCCATACTACTCAAAGAAACCTACCTAGTCTACCATCTTTATCTGATTGGTAGTGATCAGCTCTACTAATAGAGCTGATAGCTACACAATCAGATAAAGATGGTAGACTAGTTATAGCTTTAATATTGTATTTAGGGACCAAGATGCTTATTATTGATACTGACAACCCAAATTAAGATTCCCACACACATGTAAAAGCCCTGGGTAACTGCAGCTCTACCTTAGACCAGGGATAATACTACTAGGGTGCAATCTGAATAATGTACTGACACCTGATTGGGGCAGATCCTCACATAACAGAAATACAAAGTGGTGGGAGCTCATTCTCTAAATGTGTTCTGCAAAGAGCTAGGACTAGTGGATATATGAAGTGACCAACGTAAAGGTGAGCACAATTATACATTTTATTCACACCTCTGTGATGCCTACTCAAGACTGAATAGGTTCTACATTAGCATAAGTGCAGCAGATTCATGGAGACATAACTTATACTGTCACAATCTCAAATCACCCTCCAATGAGAATTAATTTACATATAAATCCTCAAGAATGGAAATGCATCTGAGATTTAATGCCTCCCTCAAAAATGAGGAGCAATTTAAGGAAAAAATGAATAAAGTTATTCAGGACTACCACAAATTAAACAGTGGGTAGGAGGCAGCCCTGAACTTCATCTGGGGACAGTCTGAAGGTCATAGTTAGAAGACATACCATACACCTTATCGCAGAAAAAAGACTATTTTATATACAGGCTCAGCTCCAAGACTGTATTATGCAACTCTAAACCCAGTATAACACCCATGTTAGGCAACAGTTAGAGGAGGCTAAAGCCAAGCTGAAGCTAGTTTAAGAAATTAAGCAGAAGGGCAGCTGAGGTATATTAACCAAAAGTATTCTGAGCATGGAGCAAGACCAGGAAGGCTCCTTGTGATGCACTTGTGACTGAGGATAGTACAACACATGTTAAAATAATTACTTATGGAATGAACCCACAGACAACAGCAGTGTTGCTTAATTGAATAGCTAAATGTTTCGGTGAGTTATATGCAGAACTCTATTTGGAAGAGACCAGTGTGCGTACCACAACAAATAGAACACTTTAAAAAAAATTTAAGCTCTCTACTGCCAGAAAAGTGCCTAAAATGATGCTAGATAGCCCTGTCACCATTCAGAAATTTGAGTTAGCTATCAAGAGTGTTAAAATGGTACTCTCCCAGGAGCCAGTGGTTTCAATGGGAATACTATCAGGTGGCACTAAAACTAATCTTACTACAGGTTTTAACAAGAGTTTGGACCCAGATTTGAAACTTGAAACACTGAAAGAGGCCTCAATATCACTAATTCACTAAGAGGAAAAGACCTAAAGTTATGTAAAATGATCAACCAATCAGCTACTCAGCACAGATGCAAAATTATTTAGCTAACTGGTTGTAACAGATAATGCCCCAAATTATACACCCTAACCAGATAGGTTTTATTCTTCATAGACATTTGGCCCTATGAACTAAGCCCACATGCTGTGTATTTGAGGTGCATAGGCAACTCTGTGTGTGAATGCCGTGCAGTGGGGGTCCAGTGGCATTCACTATCAGCGCACCAGCCAGATGCACATGGATCCCGCACCGCGAAGCAGCTATGTACCACACACAGGCCAGGAGTGCGTCAGGGGAATGCCCACCCACACGATTCACAAAGGTGCAGAATTGCACTGAATGCCATGCACAGGGGTGCATGAGTTAAAACAGGGGGACCCTGCCATAATTGTGTCATGCGGCCATCCCACGCCACCCATAACCTGCAACTGGCATGGTCATCGGTACGGCATACCCCACACCAGTCCCCTGATGTGCAGGGCCATCTGTGATGTTGCCATATGTATCCCCCACCTCACGCATACTCTGTGCCATTGTGATAGAACAGTGGTGGGTGTGGCACACCATACTGTCCAGCAGTACCATGCCAAACACGTTCGTTGCATCAACTAATTAGCACAGTAAATACCGCTTTCCATCAGCACCCTATGTGCCTAGTACCGAGTCGTGCAATGTGTCCATGCGGTGGAGTGTTAGTCCTGCTGTCTGTATGCCATGTCCTAGATGGGTGGGTGACGGGGTAGAGCGGTATGGGGGTACAGTCCAGTACAGCTGCATGCCTACATGCAAATCAGTGGCATGGGCACCATCCAGGCAAGAGACTGCCAGTTCCTAGGGTTGGAAGGGATGGGGCAGTGCATGGGGACATGGGGCAGGCACACCCATGCCACATGGGTAGGCAGTCCTGAATGCCCAGCGATCACAGTATGCACTTATGCCCGCACACCTCCCAGACCCTTGCCTCATGCCTCAGAAACAAGGCATAGCATTATTGGGGACAGTTTCCCAAGTGCAGGGCCACAAAATACACAGTGGTACCAGTCATGCAGACAGCTGTTAGAATGAGGGTGTTAGTGCAATGCATATTCTGCATATGACCATGGCAGTACCACTGCTGGGTGATTGTATGTAGTGCCTGTACTACCCACATGTCTGTCACAGGACCCAGCCTTTATGAGGGAGGGTGGACAAGGTTGGGGCACTCTCAGAGATGTCCCCAACTGTCAGGGACTGTTGCATGGTATGGTGCCCAGTGGCATTGTGGTACCACCAATATGGCATGGCATGTGCTGTCTCTCTAGACAGCTTACTGGTGCTGCGGGTGCCTGTCTGCACTTACTGGGCACAACGGCCACATGTGTACCAATACAGCTCACGGGTGCTGATGATGATGCTGTACTTCATGGGTGTCTGTGCCATCCTAGCTCCCCGCATGCCTGCATATGGATACACTCTGGAACCCAGGGCAGGCTTCCAATTGGATGCAGTTCAAAAAGTTTGTTAACAGTTCAAAAGGAAATGGTGCACAGACAGAGATGCCTGCGGTGCAGTGAGAGGTGGCTAGTCCTAGGTAACAGACAAAGAAGTAAGGACACTGCACTCTGCATGCCCGGTGGCACTGAGGGTTGAGGTGCTGGAAGCCACACCTCGTGCTATGCCAGCGACCAGGGTTCAGGAATGAGCTCGGGTTGTCGGGGTTGGCAGGGGGAGGAGGATTGAGCATCCCAATGGATGCTCTCCTCCCTCTGGGGAGGGATACCAGGGGTGCAGTCACGCCGATGCCCTAGAAGAGCGCCTGTGGAAACACAGGCTCTCAAGGGTTGCGGCTCCATCTAATGGAGTTGGGAGAGGGACATCTGTAGGTGCTTGAGAGGACGTGCATCAGCACATCTCCTCTGGACACTTGCGTCCTTGTGCTGTCATCTCAGAGAACTGGGACAGAAACCACAGAAAATGGAAAAAAAAAACCTTGGTAGTCATAGATGACTACGCTCCGAAACCATCCAGACCACTGATTTTGGACAGACCCGCTGTGCAGGAGGAAGTAAGAGGTGAGGCACTCTAGGGGCAGATCCGGAGTAGGGGCAGAGATGGTGATGAGCGGCCGGGAGTGGGCACCGAGGTAGACAGGATGAGATAAACAGAAAGTATTAAAAAAAAAAGGACACTGCCCTCGAGGAAACACCAACACAAGACAGGTAGTACTGCTGCAAAGGTTTTATCCAAATTAGTACAAGGATGCTGACAATCAGCCCTGTTCTTCACCACCCAAGGTCTTCCTCAGGCGTGTGCCAAAGTGCATCACAAGTCACATGTTATGGGTATACCATTTTGGAAAAAATAAAATAAAAAGATTTCTTCATTCAGAAATGTCCATTTCAGTAAAAACAGTTACTGATATTTACACAACATGAAATGAGCTAAAAATTACTTAATAAACACAGGTGGAGAGTTAAAATTTAGTTAGCAAAGTGTTTTAGGCTAAACTTCTATGAAAGATTATAAATCTATCATTTTTAAGTAGATATACTCTAAACATATTTTGATTTTAATAAATCTGGAAATAAGGCCCATGCTATACTAATATGGTTTAACGTTAATGCCATATAAGTAGAGATGTGCAAAATTTAAAATTTTGCCCAGCGAAATATTTCACATAATTAAGCATTTCGCAAAATAGTTACGCTGGAAGAAATGTAAGAAATTTCACCTCGGTTTAGGCGTGAAATTTAGCCTCAACAATGAAATTTTGCTCACGGTGAAATTTCACACCCGCAGGAATAATTGCCTTCTGCTACAATTCTATTTGGCCCTGCTGGCCAGTGGTCACTGGTCAAAGTTCTCCTGGTGTCCAGTGGTCCCCCGTCAAATTGCATAAAATAAGCCCCCAAATTACTCCTGCCCCTCCATTTGTTTAATTAAAAAAATTAAAATTCACCCTCATCTCCCTGTTGTCTAGTGGTCCCCCACCCCCAGCCGATCACTGGCCGTAAACATAAAATAGCACTCCCCCACACACACACACACACAAGAGTTACCCTGGCTGCCACCTCCGTTTATTTTAAAAAAACAAAATTCATCCTCATCCCCTGGTGTCTAGTGGACTCCCACCTCATCAGCAGATGGCAGCACCCCAGCACCCTCAGTACCCGATCAGGCCATTGGCACAGCACTCCACTCACCTCCATGGCAGGCAGCCGACTGAAGCCGCCACTGAGCACTTGACTGAATGGCGTGTACGCACTCACTCATTCATTCATTCATTCAAGCGCTCAGTCGGGCTGCCGGCCGTTGAGGTGAATGGAGGCTGATGGTGGTCCGATCAGGGTACTGGGAGCTGGTGGGCTAGTATTCACTGATGTGGTGAGGTAAATCAGACACCAGGGAGATAGGGTGAATTTATTTTTTAAAACAAACAGAGGCGGCAGCCAGGGTAACTTGGGAGGTGCTTATTTTATGTTTACGCCAGTGATGGCTGGGGGAATCACAAGACACCAGGAGTAGAGGGTGAATTGTTTTTTTATAACACAAATGGGGTGGTGCAGGACAACTTGTGTGTGTGTGGGGGGTCAATTTACGGACTTGTGGCGGGCGATGGCAAAATTGCGGGCAAAATTGTGAAATCTTCAGCAATTTTGCAAAACATTCGTCCCAGCAAATTGCCGATTTGCGGAATTTCAAGAGGTGAAATTTTATTTCTCTGCATCTCTATAGAAAGGAGAAGCACTGTCAAAACATTCCAAACAATAAAGAGTATTTACAGTGATAGAGAAAAAAAAATATATATATATATATATTTGTGATTTTATCAATGAAACAAACCACAATCTTACAAAGATATGTGTTATTCTCACAAGATTGGAATATTAAAGCAAAGAGGTCAAGATTGATATAGAAGGAGGGGAAGGTTGTTGCAGGAAATAAAGAGACAGAAGAAGAGTAAATCAGGCAGTGGTCAAGGTATAAGAGGGACAGTGAGCACTGAGAAACAAATCAGGAAAGGATTATTAAGCTGATTTGATAACGAGAGTATATTTTAAATGATAAGGACTGATACAGAGGTAAATTAAATTATTATATATAGTAAGGAAAAAGGTGATAAGGAAAAAAGGAGGAGATGAAAAGGGGAAAGAAAAGGAAGGGTTGTGTGTATGTGTGAAATGGGGCAGAGGTGGAGAGTGGGGGAAGGAAAGGGAAAAGGGAAAGGGACTAGAAAATGAAGAGTGCAAGGCAGCAGACAGCTTCAAGACAGGCCTAGAAACAAAAGTCCATGATTCTTGAGATGCTTGGATGTTATTATTTTATGTTTATGAAAAAGATACTTCTTTGGGTTTTTCTTCAAATGGAAAGAGTGATTATATTTGGAGAGTGGGTGAGATTGGATGCCTGCCTGGGTCCTGCACTCGCCCATGCAAAGCCCTGATCCAGCAAAGGTGACTGTGCACCAGGGAGATGGGGCCACAGACACGTGGCCAGCAATTGTAAATACCCAGCTGGTGCATACCTGTCCGTGGCGTGAGCTGCATGAGTGGGGTATGTGCCTATAAGGGTATATACTTTTCACACATTAGTGCATAGGGCCTATTGTAGAAAAGACTGTTAAATATCATCTCAGCAGTAAGGGTAGCTCTGGGACAACAACTGGTTGTTTTGTGATGCCAAGCAGGTCTTTTCTTTGGAAATTTAATAAGGGAGCTATACATCCAGCCTAATGGAAAAATGAAAAGTACTCTGAACACTTTAGTATTAGTAGGGGAACAAGGCAGGTGTGCCTCCTCTCTCACTTACTTTTTGCAGCTAGTATCGAGCAGCAGAAATCCTCAGGGTGGACCCTAATATAAAAGGTATTAAAGTGGAGGAAGAGAAATGCAAACAGCACTGTATGCAGATGACATCCTGATCTTTTTACAGGAGCCCAGATAGTCATATCCTCCCTTTGAGAAGTTGATGCAAGAATATGGTAAGATTTCAGAGTTCAAAATAGATGTTATAAGATTGGAAATCCAATCGCTAAATGGCTTCTCACATCAAAACTAAAGAAGTGTATACTGCTCAGATGGTTCAGAGAGAGCAGTAAGATAACTGAGGTCAACATAACCCCACACACAGTACACCTTTTCAAAATAACATCTCTAGGCTGATAACCCAGGTTCAAGCAGATCTAAAAAGAGGGTTGGTTCCACTGTGCCTGTATTGTAAAATAGAGACCTTTTGGATTAACAATAAAATGAACAGTGGGGTCCCATGAAGGATCATTTTGGGTCCAATGCTATTTAACGTTTTCATAGCGGACATAGTGGAGGGAGTTAAGAGCAAGATACACAGATACATAGATACATAGATATATAGACAGTATTGGCAGATAAGGGCCTACGGCCCACCCAGTCTGCCATTTGAGTTTGTAAGTTCACTTTATGTTTCCCAGAAGTCTGTTGCCCTTCACTCTGACCTCCAGAATTCTTTTATGTCCATCCCATGCATTCCTAAATCCGTGATTGTTTAGCCCCCACCACTTCCTCTGGCAGGGTGTTTCACTTGTCCACCACCCATTCTGTGAAGAAATTCTTCCTCACATTTCCTCGAATCATCCTCCTCCATCTCAGCCCATGCCCTAGTTCTGGAACATCTTTTCACTTAAAAATAGTGTATTCCTGCACCCTGTTCCTCTCTGTAAGATACTTGTATGTCTCTATCATAACCCCTCTCCTCCTCTCCTCCAGGAGTACATATTCAAGTCCTTCAGCCTGTCCTCATGGGACTTGTGATGCAATCTTTGTTGCCCTCCTCTGAACCTTCTCTACCCTGTCTATGTCCTTATGTAGGTAAGGTCTCCAGAACTGTACACTGTACTCAGGTGGGGCCTCACTAGTGTCTTGTATAGTGGAATTATGACCTCCCTTTTCCTGCTGGTGATGCCCTGCCTATGCATGCCAGCATCATATTTGCTTTACCTGCTGCCTTGTTGCACTGTTTCCCTACATTGAGGTCATCAGAGATGATAACCCAAGATCCCTTCCGCTTGGTGCATGCTATATCCTCACCCCAGCTGATACATTGTGCCAGGTTTTGTGCCCCATATGCATTATCTTGCAATTCTTTGCACTGAATTTCAACTGCCAAACCCCTGACCATTCTTCAAGTTTCTGCAGGTCCCTCCTTATTCTGTCTACACCCTCTGGTGTGTCCACTCTATTACAAAGCTTTGTGTCATCAGTGAACAGGAAATTCTGCTGGCCCTGTGCAATGTCACTGATGAAGATGTTGAACAGGACCAGTCCCAGCACTGATCCCTGTGGTACCCCACTGGTCACTCTTCCCTCTGTGGGTGACAGCCATTTACTTAATACCCTCTGTGTCCTGCCGCCAGCCAGTTACCTACCCACCGTTCTACTGTCCTACCCACACCCATATTCCCCAGTTTGCATAATAGCCTCTATGTGGTACAGTGTCAAAGGCCTTGCTGAAGTCAGATAGGCCACATCCACTGCCTCCCTGCTCCACCTCCTAGTCAGCAGTCGAACAGATTCCAACCGAGGGTTGGTCACAGCATGACCTCCCCTGGTGAACTCATGCTGCCTTGGGTCCTGTTGTCTGTTGACAACCAGATGTTCCACCAATCTCCTTCAGTAGTGCTTCCATGATCTTCCTCACTATCGAGGTCAGGCTGACTGGTCAGTAGTTCCACACTTCCTCTTTGTTCCCACTTTTGTATAAGGGGACTACATCTGCTGTCCTCCAGTCTTTGGGTACCTCCCTGTTTCCAGTGATCGGCTAAACAGGATTGCCAGAGGTTCAGCCACCACCTCTCTTATTTCTTTAAGGACTCTGGGGTGCACCCCATCTGGCCCCATTGCTTTATCAACTCTTATTCCTTCCAGTTCCTTCAGGACCCTTTCGTGTAAGGGACTTGTGTCCATTTCTGCATCATTCCCACCCCTGTACTGCCTTCAGGCCCATTATCCTCCTCTTCCTCAGTAAAGACTGAGCAGAAATACCTGTTCAATATGTCAGCTTTACTGTTGTCATCCTCCATGTGGCCCCATTCTCCCCTTCAGTCTCACTATCCCTCCTTTGCCTTTCTTTTCACTTATGTACCTGTAAAATGTTTTGTTCCTCTACCCACTGATTTTGCAATGTGCTCTTCTGTCTGAGCTTTGGCTTCCCTTACTGACCTCCTGCCTCCCTTTGCTTCTCCTGATACTTCTCCCTATCCCCTTCTGCCTGTGTCTTTTTGTATTGCCTGAATGCAATCTTTTGGCTTTCACATTCTCAGCTACCTCCTTGGAAAACCATATGGCCTCCTCTTCCTTTTCCTTTGCTAACCTGTTTAATGATAATTATGTTGTTCTTGTAATCCCTGTTTTAAATACTGCCCACTGTTCCTCAACTACTGATTCCCACCCCATTCCCCTTAATGCCTCTTTCAAGCATCTCCCCATTTTCCCAAAGTCTGCCCCCCAAAATCCAGGATATGTGTTTTGTGTGGTTTTGTTCTGCTCCTTCTGTGATTTCAAACCACAATGACTGGTGGTCACAGTTTCCCAGGTGCTCCCCCACTGCTACCCCATCACACTGTCCCTGTTTGTGAGCACAAGGTCCAGTATTGCCTTCTGCCGGGTTGGTTCCATGACCAGTTTCTTGAGAAGGCACCTTGAGGAATCCAGGATAAACCTGCTCCATGGAAAGTGTGGTGGCGCTTGAAACACACTGCCTGAGGAGATGATCTCGCTGTATTCAGTAGGGAGTTCTAAGAAGGAATGGGATAGGTTTATGGGCAAGGTACAAGTAGGAAGATAATTGACCAGGGTGGTGAACTCAGGAAGGGAAAATTTGATAGAGGAATGGAAAAGGGAGGGCAGCAGCAGTTGTCTGAACTGTGAGCTGCGTTTTCGAGCAGAGCAATAGATCTTGTGGCCTAAATCTGCTGACATTGTCATATGTTTGTATGTTCGTAACATCCTTCCTAGAGTTATCTTTCTTTTTAGTGTACTGCCAATAGAAATACTTGGGGAAGCAAACTGGAGTAATCTAAGGAAGGCATTTAGTAAGTTCTTCTGGGATAAGAGCAGGTCCAAACATAAATGGGAACTAGTAATAGCCCTAGGAAAGGGAGCTAGGAGAGTTCCAACCTTAAATAAAATACTATTTGCAGCACAACTAAATGCCCTAGTAACCTTTTCAAATCAAATGGAGACACTGGTTGGAGACAAATGGAGGCAGAGCAAATTCTGTAAAAGGATTTGTGCACTGTCACAGCAACTGAAATGAATGATGTGACTTTATGGTAAAATAACCAACCCCTGGACAAAGGCAATCCCTAAAGATGTAGAACAAGATAATAAAATGTACAATCTGACACAACCAATTTAGCAGCAATATATTGTAAATAGCAGATTGCCCACAGTTCCTTCCAGTCAGATTAGATCCAGTGTTTAAAAAGTTGCAAAGACAAGGAATGATTACTTTGGGCCAGTTACTTGAAGCTGGGGTCTTGAAAGCTTGTGCAGAGCTCCAGTTAAAATTTCACCTGGACAGGAATAATCTATTCTAACATTGTCAAGTCAGGGATCACCTTGCCAGGTAGCCTCTTAGAGGGCAAATCTTTCAATCACTGAATCCACGTTCTCGTACTCTCACAAGAGACTAACTCATAAGAATCATTTTTCCTCTAATGTTTCTTTTGTCATTTTCATCTGATACTGAATATACAATAAATGTAGTCACTGCTATTTAATTTGTATTCAAGAGTGACTTATTGGATTGGTTAGGTAATGAACTTTTCACGTTTTGTAACTAATAATTGCCCAAACATTTTATATCTAATGTGGTTCAAAACCAGATGATCTGAAAGAGGAGGTAGAATCAGAACCAACAAGATTAAGATAGCAAGAAGAATTACGAAAATCTTTCTTTCAGCACAATGGAGAGTCTGTGCACAAAAGGATGCCTAGTAACATGTGACAGGAATATTGATGAAATGTAGTGAGTCTGTTTTAGAACCCCCACAGTAACCAAGCACTCTAAGACAGCCTACTCAGACAAGTGCCTGAGAAACTGTGGGCAGAAGGCTACTCACCTTCATGTCTTCTGGGCATGCCCACAGATTGTGATATACTGCCAGGCAGTGGTGAAAATGGTACAGGAAATCTTGGAATTCACAGAACAAATAGGGCCTCGTAACATAGTACTCAGCATCCGCAAGGGAGAAAACCCACCATGTAAATATTTGTTTCACATTATAACAGGAGCAGTTGCCAAGGCAATAACATCCAAATGTATCACTCACACAAGTCCTACCTTGGAGACTGGATAAAGCAGTGTTAGCTAGTGAGTGAAATGGAAAAATAATGAAGCTCAGGATTCAGTAAGAGATATAGAAACACAGAAGTTGTCAACAGATAAGGAACTCTTGGCCCACCTAGTCTGCCCTATTTTCCTACCTACAGTGCCAACGCAGACCCTACTCAGTCCCCAGTTTACAGCCTCCTGTGCCTTTCTTGTAAGATCCCCTTGTGTCTATCTCATGCTTTCTTGAATCCTGCAACCATTTTATCCCCATGACCTCTGCTGGAGATTGTTCCAAGCATCCATCACCTTTCTGTGATGAAGTACTTCCTCACATTCCTCTCAGCCTCCCCCTTCCCTCCACCTTCAGAGTGTGACCCCTTGTCCTCAAGTGTCGTTTTCTCTGAAAATGCCCCCTTCCTTCACCTTGTTTATCCCAGTGAGATATTTGAATGTTTCTATCATATCCCCCTTCCTCCTTTCTCTTGTAGGGAATACATATTTAATTCCTAAGCCTTTCTTCATAGAGCTTCTAATGCAGGCCCTGCATCATTTTGGTTGCCCTCCTTGTACTGCCTCTACCCTATGTCCTTTCAAAGAAGGGCTCCAGAACTGGACATAGTACTCAAGATAGGATCTCACTAGTGATCTATACAGGGTATTATTACTCCTCTTTCTGTTGGTGATACCCCTGCCTATGCACACTCGATCTGGTGTTCCAGCTGAGTCTTGGGATTGACAGCCTCGAGGTGGATCAGGTCTCTTGGTCTGATCCTGCACCATGGGATTCATGTTTGGGGCTTTCCTGAAAATCCTTCCCTGTATAAATGGTCAACTATCGCCTCTTTAAGGAACTCTATGCCAGAGGGACTACTGGCATTGGCTGACCTATCTAGAGTTGAGGCGGCATGTGCGATTGGCACTGAGAGGCGGTGCCACCTATAGCAGGGTGGTTTATGAAGCTCTGGATGTCATCGCTCCAGTCCAGATATGACCAGATCCTCTCATGAGATTCCTTTTGGTTTGATGGGGATCTCAAGGTGATGAAGATCAAGGTCAGAAGTTGGAGCGTTGTTGGTGGAAGACCCAGCAGGAGGCTGACAAGCTGGTCCCATGCGTCTACTATGGTGAGTACCAGGCAGCAATCTCCATAAAAAGGCAGAATTTCTGTCCTGGGAGACTGCTGCAGGGAAGAACAGACCTTCTCAGCTTTTTCAGACTGTGGATAGGCTTCTCCATCCTGCCTGTCTACAGCCAAAGAAGACTTTTCATCCACCTTGTGTGAAAAGTTGCTCTGTTTTCTCTGACAGAGTGTCGACTATCCAGTCGGAGATCCTGTCAAGGAGGCAACAGCTTCACAGTGGCGGGGCTTGAGGTTCAGAGGCACTCCATCCGTCTGGGAAGAGTTTAGCCAGTGGAGGTGCTTGAAGTGACTAATGTGATCTTAGAGCTGAAGCAAACTTATTGTGAACTGGACCCGCCTGACCTGTTTCTTAATGGGATATGCCAAGGCCATTGGCCTGGTATTTGCTAAGATTACCAGGTGCTTGATGGCAGAGGGGCTTTTAAAGAAGCTCTGTGAGACCCTCCTTAAGAAATCGTCCCTCAATCCAACCTGCCGCTTGAGCAAGGTTGTTGAGAAGCTAGTGGCTCAAAAGCTCGAGGATCGCCTTGGTGTCCTCAGATATCTATGAGCCATTCCAGTCAGGTTTTTGGGCCAGGCACAGCACAGGAATGGCTCTAGTTAGAGTGCATAATGATCTGTTCAGGGCCAGAGACAGAGGAGACAGGTCAGTTCTTGTCCTCCTTGATCTCTCCTCAGCATTTGACACTGTGGACCACGTCGTGCTTCTTGATTGACTCAGTGAGTTTTGTGGACTCATCAGAACTGTTATCAGGTGGTTTGAGTCCTATCTCTTGGATAGGGTGCAGCAGGCAGTGATGGAGAATTTCTCCTCCTCCCCAATGCCTCTTTCTTGTGGAGTACCACAGGGTTCCAGCTTGTCTCAGTGTTGTTCGCGAGTGTACATGTTGCCCTGGACAAGCTCTATTCGACAATGCAGCATGGCATTTCAATGCTATGCAGATGACAGCCAGCTGTATTTGTCTTTTGCACCCAGAACACCTGGAGCTGTTGATGTCTTAACAACTGTCTGGTTAAAATCAATGACTGGATGGCTTCCAGCTGGCTGAGACTTAACCCGGATAAGACAGAGGTATTGGTGAGTCGAGCCAGGTCATGGGTATGATGGGTTGCTGCAGGGGCACGACACACAGGCTTAGTCCTGGGGTCCATTCCATTGGGTATGCCACCCTAACAGTGACATTCTAGGGCAACATGTGTAGATCTCAACAACAGCGCCATGCCACCGTGAAGTGCTGCTAGAAGGGCAACCACTTCCCCGGCATGTACCCCTCCCTGAACTAACTCCGACCTGGGTTAAAATATTTTCATTTGGGGGTGCAGGAGGCAAAGCCCCATGTGGGGCTTCGAGCAAAGCCCCAATGTAAAAAATAGAGCCAAACTGTGTGGGCCATACTGCGACTGCAACTTGCAGTCAACATGGAGTCCGCCACTGTAATGCCGATCTCGATCTTTTTTGTCACGTCGGCATGGTAGAGCCATTCCATTGGTGGCTTCCCCAAGAGAGTGAAATCTAGGCATGATCCTGGACAGCACAAGTGGTTTCTACCACTTAAAACATTGCCATTATTAAGCCCTCATTCCTCCCGAGGATCTGCTGACACTGGTACATGCTTTGTGACCTCCAGGCTTGACTACTGCTACTCTCTATACTTCAAGGTCACGAGAGACCCTCTGCAGACTCAGCTAGTGCAGAACACGGTGGCCCAGTTGCTGACGGGCCTTTCGAGGTCCATCATGTAACCCCAGTCCTGCATGCTCTGCAGTGGCTGCCTGTCATGTGGAGGGTTCTTTCAATGTGGGCTTGCTTACTTTTAAGGCCCTTTATGGACTGGGTCCTGGCTACCTGTCAGATCTCCTGCACCGTGACCTCTGCTCGCTCCCTCCACCTCTCTCGAAGGGCATCCTGGATGTTCCAGGGTTCACTCCGACATCGGTCAATTGCACTTTCAGCATCACGGGGCCAACCCTGTGGAACCTACTTCCACCTGCCTCAGGGAAGCTTTCCTCGATTGAGGTGTTCAAGCTGAGGCTGAAGGCTCACCTCTTCTGCCTGGCTTTCAAGCCTGCTGATTTGGGTCCAGATTAGTTTGTTTTCCCAGCAATCAGAAGCATACTGTAAAAAGAGAAATGTTTTGCTAATTTATTTTAATCTTTTTTTGTGTATTTGTGATTGTTAGGTGCCCTGAGACTCCAGGAATGGGTACCTTAAAATAAAATGCCCTTGCGCCACCTTGCTTTTTGCTCGAGCAGCAAGAGACAGTCTCGTATGTAACATCTGCCTGACTGAGATCGAGGACTGGATGAGTGTGAACTGGTTGAAGTTGAATCCGGATAAGACTGAGGTGCTGGTGCTGGAATCTGGTAGCTAGGGGTGAGGATGCAACCTAGTGAGTCTCAGGGCTTTGGCTTGGGACTCCCAGTTGCTTACCTCCAATCGGGTGAGGAATCATGGCGTTGTTTTGGACTGTGGCCTGATGCTTAGATCTCGGGTGGCAGCTATAGTCAAGACCTCTTTTACCACCTGAGGAACTTCACCTGGGTGAAACACCTGATCCCCCAGCTGATCTGCAAGCACTGGTCCATGCCTTGTGACCTTGCAACTAGATTACTGCAATGCCCTGTACCTAGGACTAATGGGGGAGATCTGGGATGCCTGCAGCTAGTGCAGGATGTGGCAGCCAGGTTGTTGACTGGCCTTCCCAGGTTGTGTCATATTCGCCTGTGCCACACTCTGCACTGGCTGCTGGTTAGGTGGTGGATTACCTTCAAGGTCAGTGTGCTAACCTATAAGGCCCCTACATAATCAGGGGCCCTGTTACATGAAAGACCTCCTGGTCCCTACTGGCCTGTCAACGCCTTTCGCTCCGCAGACATGGGTTTGTTGGTAGTTCCCAGGATCCATTTAAAAACACTGGGGCCTGTGCATTTCTGTATATGGCCCCAGTGCTGTGGAACTCCTCCCACATCATATTCATGATAGTCCAACAGTGGACATTGTTAAACGAGAACAGAAGACCTCCTCTTGGACAAGCTTTTAATGGAAGTTAGGAGTGCTTTACTGAAATTATCTGTATTTATTCTGACATTTGTTATGTGTTTTGGTGTTGTATTTTAAAGTTTTTAAGATGTTGTTGTGAAGCACAGAGTCGCAATTGAGAATTGTGTTATACAAATAAAGATTTGATTGCTTGCTTGATTGATTGATTGAAGTCCATGACCCTCATCCTTATGCAGTTCAATTCTAACCTGCTCTTATATTAAACCACACCATACGATGCTTACTGGTCCCCAGGTGGCCCCTCACTGTGATGTCAGCAATATTGTCCCCATTTGTCAGTACCAGGTCCAGCAATGCCCCCTCAATGAGAATAGATCTCCTCTTGGCTCCCTTTCATATATCTGGAAGAAACAGAAGGAATTTCCATATTTACAAACCAGATGCATTAAAGGAAGAACAGGCAGGAGAAACTGTATATACTGGATATAGCCTTTAGTAAATGTATTGTCAAGATTCAAATATTGATTACTATCAAAGGTCCATGTAACATGTTATAAGCAAATGTTTCTGGTGAAATGAATTGAATGTAAAGGTGATGATGGCAGATTTTAGATCAGTGATGTACTGCAGCAAAATGTCATATGATCAGTGGTGCTTCATTATATATTTTTTTTAAGTTGCCTTCTTTGTGTATTTGTTCAGTTTTTAATTCTAATAAAGTACAATTTAAAAAGGAAACAAAGAGGAGGTTGTGGTGTTTTGGGGCCCAAGGAATCCTATCCCATCATCCCAATTGAAGGTTTTAAAGTTCTCTGATCAGGACCTCTCAAACATGGAACAGGTCTGTATTAACTCCAGTTTACAGCTTCACATGTATCAAGACTGGTAGAAACCTGTTCTGAGCCTGTAGGGCCTCAAGCAAGGACTTTAAACATTTCCAGTTGGTTTCAGTGGTGCCAATTCACAGAGGTAAAGCCCCTCATGTTTCTGCAAAGTGGAGGCCTGGTGGAAGCTGAAAATTACATTCCACTGTAGCCCATGTCTGGGGCATTCAGCCAAGAGAAGCCTTTGTTAGGCAGTCCAGTTTGTGTCCTACAAAAGGTTTTGTTTTGGGATTAAATTTCAAAGGGCTGTTTCCTTTCATAACAAAAATGCATGGTTTGAAGGTAAACAGTCCAAGGCAGAATGAGACAGAACCCCATTGACTGAGCCAGATGGGAAATAAAAGGACACAGGCTGCAATCCAGAACACCAGGCTCAAATAACAAAAACAGTTTTGATCTGTTCTGAAAAGGGTGGTCCCAGAATTTCAAAGAACTGGTCTAGGATGTGATATCAGAGAGGCATATACGATGGTGCAGATTATAGATGGCTGGCCAGCCACAGGTATCTGTGTAAAGTTGTTCTTAGAGTCAGTTATGTTTAGGGATTTCCAACTAGCAACATCACAGGTTCTAGTCTGCCATAACTCACGAGTTGGTGTAGCTTCTTTACTCAACTGAGAATTTAGATAGCTTTGAGTTAAATTTTTCTTGTATGGTCACTGTCTTTTTCCACCTAGACTACTGTGTCCAGTTCTGGAGGCCACACCTGTGCAAGGACATTGACAGGGTGGAGCTGGCCCAGAGAAGGACTGAATGGTGCAAGGTTTGCATGAGAAGCTATACGAGGAGAGACTATGGGAGCTGGGCATTTACTCCCTGGAAGAGGAGGAGTGAGAGGGACATAACTGAAACCTGTAACTACCTCACAGGGGTGAACAAAGTGCAGGTGGAGCCTCTTTCAAAGGAGGAGGAACACCAGTACATGAGGCATGCTATGAAACTTGAGGGGGTTAAGAGGGATGTGAGAAAATACTTCTTCACAGAAAGGGTGGTAGACACCTGGAACAGCCTGCCAGAAGAGGTGATGGGAGTGAAGAAAGTGGGGAGCTTCAGGCACATAAGTATTATAGACAGAGTAGGGAGGAGGGAAGTACACCTATGACCAAGCAGGGTCCAGGGTGTAGTGCTAGGGAGGGAAAATAGGGCAGACTAGATGGACCTACTAGTCCTTTTCTCCTGACTCTTTCTATGTTTCTATGTAAAAATCTCTATTTTTATCTATGTAGATACTGTATTCCCATAGTTTTAGTGTGTACAGTATCATCCTGTAACATATGTAAATATTGTGGAGTATTAAATGGCATTTGTATATATGTATTGCTTTCTGTGACTGAGTCAGGTATAGATAACTAGGAGTAAATTGACAAGTCTGTGATTTGCCTCTGAAGAGGCAAGCTACAGTTGCCATAACTAAGGCAAAGGTTCTCAGCTATAACAGAAGGGTTGAGTAGTTTGCCTTTTGGTAGAAGTACTGTATTGTGTGAGCAGTGGCTTGATGGGATTTGGACCTATAGATACCCCAAATGAGGCTGCAGTGAGTCCTAGCAGTATACCAAGGTAACCCTTTCAGGCATCTGAGGAGCTGTGAAATTGGTAACAGCCGTGAGTGAGTGCTGGGTCAGAACAAGTCTGTGACAGCTGGGTTCAGTAATATTAATAGATGGGCTATCAGATGCAGTGTTGGTTGCCAGCGGTGGCACCTCAGTGCATGAAAAGTCTGGGTGAAGTGTACAGAGTCAGTGGAGTGTTGCAGACTTCACATAGACTTCTCCAGTACATCCTCAGCAGCATTTGTGATTTATGCAAGTCCTGAGCACCACAACATCAGTGCCGCCTGCAAGAGCTTAGCCATCCTCACAATGCTGTGACTGTGTTGCAGTAAATGGGAGACTGTTTTTGTATTGCATGTCCAGCCCTCCTTCCCAGCTTTGAGACAGTGTCCTATTTGAAAGTGACTGGTGAGAGCTTTTACTGGAAATATTTTTAATTTGCTCTTGCCTCACACCACTGATACTGCCTGTTTGCACATTTAACTGACAGTACAATTCACAGCTGACTTTGTGTACACTGCTTGCTCTGTCTGCTCATTTTACCTACTATCCCATAATTGAGCCATCCCTGTTGCTAGAGTACCCCATCCCATTCCCCTGATTGGTGGTGGCAGCCCACTTGGAGGGTTCAGGAACTCAAATAGGTGAGCTGTTAGACATGGCTGTGTCTGACAGCAGCAAAATGTATGTAAAGTGTGAGCAAAGTGTAGAGAGTAGGTGAAGTCAGTGGAGACAGTGGAGCTAGGGCCAGGCACTCTAAAGGTTTTACTGCCAGTTTACTTACCTTGTCAGTATTTACTGTTACAATGCTTCCCTAATTTAGTGGTTCTACTTGGCCTTTTTGCTTACACATTTCTAGATTTTATATAGTTAGGGTCAGTATACAAATGTAGTAGCCAAGTTTCATTTAGATGAGTATATCCACAATGTTTGCATTGAAGTCTTGTTTAGTCCTAGTAGTTTAATCTCCAGTCAGGCTGATAAACTTATTTTAGAAGGTACATTTAGGCTCATTATTTTAATTATGCTTTGCAAATTAAAATAACGTCTGCTCAGAAAGATCTTCAAAGAGCCAACCGTGCAAATAAATGGAGGTTACAAATTCCTGTTACTGCTGGTTGCAGGAATATCCAGACAAATCCTGGACCTTGTGATATTCCTTACTCTGCCTCAGTAAATATGAAATCTAAGAACTCACGTTCTGTAGTTTATTTAAACACTGGAAGTCTTCCACCAAAAATTATGCCTGGGTACAGACTAAGAACATTGATGTAAATACTATCTCGAGGCCTGGCTGTCCTGTAAGATTACGGATCATGAAATTTCCATAGACAACTATGACATCTTTCAAAAGTATGGCCATAGTGAAAAGGAAGGTGCCGTTTATGCACATTCTAGTTTATCAGTAGAGCTAGACAGTTAAGACCTTCCAGTTTCTTCATGTGATTTTACTGCTATCAAACTATATATGGGAATGTTAAAAATCTTTTGGCTACATTTTACATACCCCAGGGCACTCAGAGGAGGATCTTGTTCTTGGATTGTAGAAGTTCTAAATCAGAAACCAAAGAGGTAATCCTATTAGGGATGCCAACATGAAATGGCTCGACAAGGCTAATTTTAGAATAAAGGATCAGCTAATGGGTATAAATCTCCATCAGGTACTTACACTTCTGATATGGAAACTGAGTAGAGTAGACTGAATCCTTACCTCAAAACCAGATAGAATATTAAAACTTTTTCTTTTTCAGATCATAATAATGACCACAGCCCTGTTTTGTGCTACTGTGGTGCTGATAGGCTGGAAGTTCCTCCATATATGTTCTGTCTTGCTCCATGTTTAGTTTTAGTTTTAGTTAGTTTTGTTGACCAGGTAAGTGCACTAGACAAATTTCTGCCTATTTTCAGGCACGACCGCTGAGGGGATACAGATGAATGCCAACTGACTTTGAACCATATTAAGCTGTTGGTGGTATTTTTAGTGAATGAAAGTTAACTATGCTGAAAGTTAACATTGAAGAGTGACAGATCTATTGCAAATATTGACTGGTCTTATTTGTCTTGTAGTCCAACTGTAGATGATATGTTTAATTTGATTATTTTGAGTTTATTGCAATACTGTATGTGACAGATTTGCCTTGGTTTGAAAAATCTGAATTAAAAAGTGAAACAAGATTGGGTAACTGATTATTTGATTCATTCAATGCAGGAATGAGACAGATCATGGGAAAAGTATAAAAAAACAGATCAAATGTTGACCTAATGGATTACAATAGATTAAGAAATTTATGTAAAATTAATAAGGAAAACAAAATCTTATTCTTTTGAGAACAAATTCTCTGTTATCAGTGGCTCTCAGCAGAATTGAAAAATCATTACAAACTGATAGGTAAATCAGAAACTACACCATCCCATTACTATTTATTTAGGAGGAGACTTGGTCTCCCCACTCAAATTAGCTTCAGCCTCAATAACAACTCAATAACAACTTTTGTGATGCCCTTAAATTGGCACCTGGTATTAAGAATGTGGAGACCAATGTACAGTATGTAAGGATGGTAAATCAACACTACAGAAGCCTTAATTTAAAAACATTTCTGTGGTCAAGTTTTTGGTTATCAACTGAAAATGAATAGTAAAACCCATACAGGTCCAGAAAATTGATTTGCATTTATTTTCCTTGGTTCTTGATCATATAGCTTATCCCTCTGTAAATTGTTTAATTGTTCTTTATGCACTGGTGAGGTCCTGGATCATTGAAAGCAGGTAACGGTGGTGCCCATTTATAAGTCTGGAGACTGAACTATGGCCAAGAAACAGTGCCCTATTTCTTTGCTGGCCCTACTGTTCAAGGTCCTGAACATTTTTACATGACTGTGAAAAATACTTACCTTATATCAACATGGTTTGCACCCAAAACACAGTACATTAACAGCTGCTGCTGAGTTCACTTTTTTCTTGCATGGGAGACTTGGACAGTGGGGACATGGCAGATGCTTTATCCTTGGACCTTCTAGGCTTTTAATCTGGTGCACCATAGTTGTCTGCATTCTATGTTTTGGTACAGGGCTTTCATCAAACTTCATTAATTGGTTTCTAAATTATTGGTTCAACCATTCCCAGCTGGTTTCCCTTCAGGGCCCTCTTTCCCTTTAGGAAAATAAATATGGGAGTCCCTCAAGGCTCAGTTTTAAGTTCTATACTTTTCTATTTTTACAATGATCATTGTTTTGTTTTTTTTTTTGCAATATGGTTTTCTATGCTTATGACATAGTATTGCATAGAAAAGGAAATATACTGACTGACACAACTTTACAATCTGACTTTGATTTAGTCCAGCTTAGGCTCTTGGACAATGCTTTACTTTTAAATGTTATCAAAACAACTTATATGAAATTTGGGTCCAGATAAAACTTAATTTCCTCTACCCATGCTTGTCCAGTGTATGACAACACGGGGAGGAAACTGAAAGAGTAGAAGATTTCTGTTATTTGGGATACACAACTGATCAGCATTTATCTTTTGAACATCATATAAATAATCATGCCAAAACCCATCTTGGTCAATTTTATTGTTTCAGAAACTAACACCTAAATCTAAGAACATACTGGCCCAAACTTTTGTTGTCTTTAGTTGATTATGAGTCACCTGTTCACTATACAGCCTCTGATTCCTTGACTTCATGAGTACAGTATGTACAATACTATTTGCCATTTTGTGTTATTCTGCCCCAGGTCTACTCACAATTGTTCACTGTATACTGATTTGAAGTGGTTTTCATTCGTGCAAGATGTGTTTAATACACTTTCTTAATTTTAGAAATATTTCTAAAGAATTCAGATCAATTTCTTTTCATGAATTCTTTACATTCTCAAGTTTCATCTCATTTAACTAGGTCTTCTTTGAGAAAACAGTACAGACTTTCACTTTGCAAAACTTCTCATGGTCAAAAATCTTTCATATACAGTATTGTGCAATAAAATGTTGAAATACTCTTTCAGTCAGTGTACAAAATATACATTCTGATCAAGTTTTCAAAACAGTTCTGAAAAATCCTGCTAGCTAAATAGTGCCTGTAAGTGTTTTCTCATGACATTGTATACTGCAAGTGCCTTTTCATGACCTTGTGTATATTGTACAAATCATATATACTGTATCATATTTAATGTATATTTTGTAGTAAGTCTTGTATGTTCCTAAATCACCATTGAAAATGGGCATTTGTTGCCCTTGGTCTTACATGATTACCAGATTTAAAAAAATAAGAGTGAAATAAAATCCACTGTGACCTCCACCAGACATGGCAATGACAAAGATGACATCCAGGATGACCCCACCCATATACAGAGCCAGGAGGTAACACAGTGGTGTAACCCCTGCCAGTCCCAACAGTGAGGATCCAGGTGAGTGCGAGACATGCATCAGTGCCACATGCAGAAGTGCAACACTGGAAGATCTTTATTAATGCCATCCACCAAACCCATTGCAGAACTGCCAACATTAAGCCCTACTAGGACTAGGACAGGATGGTAGAGGACCATAGTGTTTCTGGGCAACATATCAACAGGAGAACCAAGGTGAAGGTCAGGAGGATACCCGACACCACACCAACACCAGCACTTCAGCCCAGTCACCTTGCACCTCCAAGATATACATGACTTACAGGGACTCCTGGTAGCACACCAACTCAGTTCTGTTAGTACAGTCAGTAAACACAACCTATGACACACTACGGTACTCATACACAGACAGTAAGGAGGGCTGGTGGGTTTTTTTATTTATTTATTTGAGTCTTGAATTAATACCTTTGAGCCAAAGGCTCTTTTTACATTGGCTCCAGTCATATCAAGGAACAGAATAAACAGTATAGTGAGAAAATACATAGTGATCCTAGGAGTAAAGGTAACAATAAAACAGCACATATGGAGTTAAGTTACAAAAAAACAGGCATTTTGCAGCCATACAGCAGTTAGGAGTAAGCTTAACTAGCAAAAGGCATTAGGGTTGGGAACCCACTACAGGAGGAAAAAGATGCAGCCATGGCATTGTCAGAGACAAAATGAGGGAAAGACAACAACTAGGGACATGGCTTTACGGATAGACAGAAGCTAAGGGCTAGGGTCTAACACTGTTCCACAGTAGGGATACAGCCAAAGGCACTGTCTGAGCTGGTGGGGGGTTGCCAGGAGGGAAAATCAGCAGACAAACATGGGCTGTGTCATTCAGTTTAAGAGTGCACTCCAGTAGGGTAATCGGTGTTGGAACCAATGATGCCCTCTATGGAGCAGCAAGCATAGTTTGATGCTGGGATTGGTTAATGGGGACCTCAGGAAAGCAGATAGGTTATAGGGTAGTAGCAAGGGTAGGATGGTAGGGTGGAGGAAGGGTGGGGTAGGGTGTGGGTGAGGAGAGGAAACATTGTGTAAACATGAGATGTAAACCAGTAATAATAGACTGCCATGTTTATTTTTGGTTTAATATTTTATTAAGTTTTCATAAAGTCAACAATAGCAAATACATATACAGTCATCCTGTTTCAATCTGCAGTCTCTTTTGTATACTGTGTCTTGTACATGAAGAATTAACCAACAAAGAAAAGTGAAAAAAAAGAGAAACAAGAGACACAAATAAAAAAAAAAAAAGAAAAGGAAAAAGGTTAACAAGTCATTCTAACATTGCTTTCTACCAGTAGCCTGTTCCTATTTCTACTCCAGGTCTTTCTCATATCCATCTTTATCCCTTTATTGTCTATAGATGTCATCAGGCCAGAGGTCCATCTCTGGTTTTCCTTTTGTTAATCCATCTCCTGGATCTTAGGTCCCCTTTTTATACAAAATAGCATTAACCCACTCCTTCATTATTGCCTGAGCCTCCACAGGTGACAGGGAGTCCAAAATTTTCCCCACTCAAGTATGAACAGCTCTCTCCCTCCCCTTCAGGACATATATGAGCTGATCCAGGGCCAGTACTTAAATTGTTAGCTTCCTCTGCTGTTCCACCATGGGTGTCACACATGAAACCTGTGTGTTTTGAATACTCTTGACACCATTGTTAGCATGATCCTGGTCTATGTAGGGTACAAGGCTCAGCCCTCCTCCCCATGTCCCTCCCTCCAAGCAGAAGTGATATCGGTGTATCTGCTACCAAATTGCCCCACATACTGGTCAACTTTTGTGCTACTGTTCTCCAGTATGGTCAGAGGGTGTCACAACTGCCATGTTTTAAAGTCTTAAGGCTAATACATCTTTTTGCACTTTACTTTTGTGTGTGCTACTAATTTTGTTAGTTTTCTACTCACATACAGACAGTAAGCACCAATCCCTAGAGATACTTTCAGGAAATGTGCCTGCACTTGGCATAAACAGGAGGCAAAGCCTGCATTCCATCAACTCAGAATTGGAGCAGAGGGAAGAGCAGAGGCTATGTCATGCAAGAACAAGCTAACAAACATTGTACACAAAGGTAGCCAGATCACTGTCGTGCTCAGAGATGGGTGGTGTGTCCACCCAATGGGATGTGCTCAGCACACAGCTGGGCTCCCTCCCCACAAGATGTGTGTTGTGCATACAGATCCAGATACTGCTAGAAAGGCTGTGGAAGGGGATTCAACCCCATTTGGTATGTTTGAACATGGCTTGTTACAGCCTTCACACAAGCTGTCATGGCAAGCCAAGGTTCCCTCTAAGGTTTCTCTGAAGGAAAGAATTGTTGAGTACCTTAGAGGCCAGTGGGGCACAGGACCCAAGACAGTATGGTTTCGACAGCAGGAAGGTCTGTCAGATGAACCTAATAGATTTCTTTGACTGGATGACCAAAGTAGTAGACCAGGGAGGGGCTGTGGATACGGCCTACCTAGATTTTAGCAAGGCATTTGACACAGTCTCACAAAAGATTAATATACAAGTTAGCCAGCCTTGGAGTGGGTCTCAAGGTGGTAGCCTGGATAAAAACTGGCTGGACAACAGGATGAAAAGGTGATAGTAAACAGAGTCCACAGTGAAGAAAGGAGGGTAACTAGTTGGGGTACTGCATGGTTGAGGTACTAGGACCGGTCCTCTTTAATGTCTTTATAAGTGACATTGAGAGCACCTGGAAGGAAAGGTATGTCTCTTTGCAGATGACACAAAGATCTGCAACAGGGTTGATACACAAGGTGGGGTGGAAAGAATGAAATGGGACTTGGCAAGGTTGGAGGAATGGTCAAATATGTGGCAGCTCAGATTCAATGCAAAGAAGTGCAAGGTAATGCATCTGGGAAACAAAACCCAGGGAAGAGTACACAATGGGGGTGAGTTAATAACAACAACAAAATCGAAAGAGACCTAGGAGTAATTATATCAGATGACCTAAAGGTGGCAAGCAATGTGAGAAGGCAGTAAGGAAGGCTGGGGGATACTGGGATGCATAGGAGAGGCATCAGCAGTAGAAAAATAGAAGTTGTTATCCCTCTGTACAGACAGTTAGTGAGACCCCATCTAGAGTACTGCATGCAATTCTGGAGACCCCATCTCATAAAGACATAGACAGAGTGGAGGCTGTTCAGAGGAGGGCAACCAAATGGTGCAGGGTCTGCACCAGAAGACATCAGAGGAGAGACTAAAGCAGCTAATATGTATACCCTTGAGGAAAGGAGGGAGAGGGGGACATAGAAACTTTCAAGTATCTCAAGGGAATTAACAAAAGTACAACAGGGTAGTATCTTTCAGAAGAAGAGATATGCAAGAACAGGGGCACAATTTGAAGATAGAGGGGGACGGCTCAGAGGTAATGTTAGAAAGTATTTTTTCACAGAGAGGATTGTGGATGCATGGAACAGCCTTCCTGAGGAGGTTGCAGAGTCAGGAACAGTGGGAGAATTCAAGAATGCATGGGACAGGCATAAGGTAATTCTGGTGGGGGTGAGGAAGTAAGCTGTTGATTAGCTAGAATCTGCAGCTTATCCATCAGGTAGGAAAGGGGCAGACTAGGTGGGTCAAGCGGTCCATATCTGCCAGCAAATTCTATGTTTCTGTTTCCCAGATGGGTTTTTGGGGACACAGACCTATAAACCACTGTATCTACTGATACATGTGCTATCAAGAAGAATGCCATACCTGCTCCAGGCATGAGTGATGGAGCCACCTGAGGGTGCCAAGGACAGCAACACCATCCCACTCCCTGGAAAGAAGACAGCCAAAGAACTAGGGGGCACCAGGCCCAGTGTACTCTACAGTAAACTATCATCCATACAGTAGGAAGTCATAGCCTCAAACATTCCAGTATATAAGCACTGTTTGTGTTCCTGGGGAATATGGCACATACCTTGGTAATACATCCTGTGGCATCACAGACCACCTGCATGTTCATGCTTTGATTTGTCTTCCTGTTGTGGTATGCCTCCTTATGCTCTGATGGTGCTACAATGACCACATGGCTACAGTCAACTGTATGGTTCAAGTACATTGTACATTTCAGCAGCAACATAGTACCAGACTTTCACAGCCCTGTGTTCATTCTTGGTATTTAGTAATTTTATGTATGCCAGCATTTGTGATAGCACAGTAGTTCCTCTGTGACCTGCCACAGGCATCTACAAACTGATGCCTGGCTCATCCCAATAACATCCGCAATTATTTACCGGAAGAAGCTTTGGCATAACATGTCAGGGCTGTCAGCATCCTGGTATGTACATCCATGTCACGGCTCCACTGTATCCAGGTTTGCTGCCATGGTCTGAGGAGTGGCAAGGTCAGAAACATCCTAGAACTGCATCTGTTTGAGCATTCAAGGATCCATTCTTAGCCTGTATACATGTTCATGTCATGCTCGGTGTCTCCTCTCAAACTCCAGCTCCAAGCATATCTTCACCAAGACAGCATTCATCAGATAACCAGGACATATATACTCCTGGTGGTGACAGTGGTGTCCCTGGGTCTTACACAGCTGTTCAGGATGTACAGAATGCACACAAATCAAAGCCTTTACTCAACACAGGCACCTGTGTGAGTATGGTAGATCCCTTAAGGGCAGCTGAAGTGTGTCTTATCTTGGCTAACAGCCAGTGGCCTCTCAGTTTTGTTTTTTGGGTGGGGTCCATTTAGTGGACTTTTGCAGACAGGATCCTTTCCACACTCAGCCATACAGAACACCAACATAACATGTCCAAAACAATATCCCTGCTTAACCACCTACTACATCCCCAATGCCTTTACATATGACAGTAATGGGTACAAGGACGAAAGCGGCATGTATTGGAGGGTGATGGAACTCTTTCAGGTGAGCACTGCACCACAGTCTAATATCTGCCTGTCACCATGGATGATGCAATTACTAATCCTGCCTTGTGGTCTCAAATAAGGTTCCAGGGCCTGGGTGATTAATCTCCTGTATTGGGTGTTCTTATCCAAAATAGAGTAAACAGCACAGCATCTCTGCCCTGAGGAAAGTTTTAAATGGGCTTGATGTCAGCAGGTTACAATCACCTGGGATGCACTACCTCCCAACCCCACAGGATCACCCATCTGTCAAACCACCCAATGTAATTGATTAGTTTGACTATAATGTAATTATTAGCACTCTGCTAATAATATGCTCACAACTAGTAATATGGTCATGAATTGCAATTTATAAACAAATAACACTGAGTGTCATAAATAAGGACCAAAGAGGGAAAGATAAAGAGATAAGCAGTTTTACCCTGGCCGTCACATACTGTAGTAGATGTCACACAGATGTGGCCAAATAAATAAGTTCCCAGAGTTGTAATTAAAAATGCCTTCCTAGTCACAGCCTTTGAAATCATGCCTACCCCACACCACAGTGCACTACAGTAATGAACCTCTTTCTCTTCTGCATTGAGGGCACTGCCCTCCCCACTGGCACCAGTGGTTTTTACCCTGAGTCCTCCTAGGGAGTTCTTGATGCTTCACTAGCTGCCTAGCCATGGAAACGGTGTACATCCATTGGTGTTGGAGGTGGCTGGCCAGTGGTGGTGCACTTAAACAAATAAAGCAATACTTTAACTCAAACCCAAACCTAAAGCCATGCAACTGGGAAAATAGCTTTCCTCAGTTGAGGTATTTGGTAATCCTAGCCGATGGCCAAATGTAATTAACTGGTTTCCAACTGTTTCACATAGTCCCAGTTGTAGGGCAGACCCTGAAAGTACTCAAGGTTTCGGTGCTATCAGGCCTACTTCATGACTGGGTTCCTCTCTCTCACCTTGTGCAGGTCCCCAGTCAGTAGTTCTCTCTGGTCTCTTCAGTGGTGCAGGTCCCAGGTTTCCTTCAATGGCATCAGGGGCTCTCCTGCTTCAATAGTCAGTTGAGGACCTTCTCCTCTCTTGAGACAGAGCTGTCTAGGAACATAGAGTCACATTTCCCACACACCCACATCCTGGCATCCAGGCCCCAGTTTTTGGCGTCAGCCAGTGCCTGACTAGCACTGAGCAGCCTGCTCCCAGACTGAGAGCAGTCACAATTCAGCTCCAACAAAGCTGCAGCAGCACTAAGTCCTCCTGAAGCTGCAGGTTCACAGCTGTGGCTTTCATATTGGGCTACTACTTGATAATTTCCTCTTTCTTCAGGCACTGGGCTTCTCTCTTCACACAATGTAGTTCGGGCAGATGAGCAGCCTGACACAGCACTGTTTCTGCTTTTTCCTTTCCAGCTGTACATGCCTTCATTCACCCCCTTCTTCTGGCTGTGGAATGCTCCGTCCAGGGCTAGGCAGCAGCTCAGCCTCTCAGGTGGGCTCCTTCATAGAACCAAACACAGACTAACTAGTCCAGTCACACCTCCAAATCTCCACTGGGAAAATCAGCTACCATTTGTGCTTCCAGCTGTCAGTCAGCCTGAACAGTCCTGGAGGTCTGTCAAGGCATGGGTGTTCAGGAAGCACATGAACAAGCAAACCTCAAGAAGGAGGTCTGTCTTGGCTGGAGATGTTCTGAAGTTTTAATTTGCCAACAAATTTCTGGCAAAGTTATCGACTTCACCTCCACGAGCAATCTGCAAAGTTTATCATTACTTTTGAAATTTCAAGTTCATCTTTCATTGTAATTCCTCCCCAGTGTCCTGCGCTGAAGCAGCGCTGCCTGCTGAAAGAGCAGCATCACCGTCCGTATCCACCGCTTGACCTCTCTCTACCTTCTCAGGCTGCCCCTATGGATCTCCACTACGGACTCGCTCCCCAGGGTCCTGCACCTGAGCGGCACTCCGCAGCTGAAAGGTGGCATCACCGGCTGTATCCACGGCCATCGCCCGACATCTCTCTATCTTCTCAGGCCATCCCTGTGGATCTCCACTACAGACTCGGTCCCCAGGGTCCTGCACCTGAAGCGGCGATCCGCAGGCTGAAAGGCAGCATCACCAGCCGTATCCATGGCGCCGCCCGACCTCTCTACCTTCTCAGGCCGCCCTGTGGATCTCCACTATGGACTCGCTCCCCAGGTATTGCCACTGACTGCTCCAATGGAGTCGATGCTCCGATTGGCGCGAAAACTTGTGGGTGTCTCCTGATTGGCTGGCCTCCTCTCAGTGTCGCCACCGATTGGAGCGCCTTTGCATTGACTTTCCATAGGACTTTTGGTCTCCTCAGCCTGCTCTGCATACCACTAATTGTGCTGTATTTGCTGTATTGTATAGTTTACCTGTGAACCCTACTGCCTGAAATTATATTAGCCTGCCTAAGCGGACCTAGTGCTAAATCCTGTACTGCTCCCACTATACGCTGTTAGCTTGTCGATAGAGTGGTGTAATAGCTGCTGTACTTCTTCTTCACAGTTGTATTTTTGAACCTGATTGTGGTGTAGTACACCCTATGTGTTCTCCTTCTGCTGCTAGCCTGCTCTTGTAATCCCTCTGCCTCAGCTACTTGCTTCTTGATTTCTGCTAATTCTGCATCTCTGTGCTGCCCCACCCAGCCACAGCTCCTTAGCTGTTGTTTTCCGCCTTGCACCTCCCCACTCGTACTATCGCCTGCTCCTGTTAACAAACTCCTCACTTAATTTTTCTCTGCACTTGGCTAAGCCTCCCCTTTTCTTATTCTCCCCCAACACCCCTCCCACTCTGTGCTCTGCCTCGCTCTGCCTTTGTCTTCCAGCAATCACTCCCCGCATGACGAATTGTCACCAGACACCTGCCCTGTTCTCCAAAATCCTTTAACTCTGTGTCTTCTCTCTCTCTTCCTCCAGGTCCTGCGCCTGAAGCGGTGCTCTGCAGCTGAATGGCAGCATCACAGGCCATATTCACGGCTGCTGCCCGACCTCTCTCTACCTTCTCCGGCCGCCCTGTGGATCTCACTATGGACTGCTCCTAGGTATTGCCGCTGGCTGGTCCAATGGAGCTGAGCTCCCAATTAGTGCTAAAACTTTTGGGTGTCTCTGATTGGCTGGCCTCCTCTCAGTGTCGCCACGATTGGAGCACCTTTGCATTGACTTTCCAAAGGACTTTTGGGCTCCTCAGCCTGCTCTGTGTACTCATTAATTGTGCTGTATTTTTCCTGCCCCACCACCCCTCCCAGGCCTCCTTTAAATATGCTCTCCCTCCCACTCTGTTCTCCACCACCCTCTCCACTGATCTCCTGCTCATCCTAACCTTCCATAGAAGGCGCTGCCCCTAAAGTCCAACAGGCCCCTGTCTCACCAGGAGTACTGTCCATTCTCCACAGGTGGAGCTCTGTACCTGTACCACTAATTGTGCCTTCACCACCCAGTAATGTTCGTCAAAAAACGGCAATGCTACCTCATTTGCGCTTGGCTCATAAAATCTCTCACCATCTTCCTACTACTTCTTCTATCCTGCAGTATTCCTGGGGTATAACAACTCTGGGGCCACTATCTACTTATAGGGATGGGATCCCAAACATTACTACAGGCCAGATATTCCAATGGTCACAGTCCCCTGGTGTTAGGACCCCTGGGTTGGCATATTGCTGCATACCACTACCCTATCCCACCACCCGTCTCACTTACTTGCCTCTTTACCTACAACACTAGTAACACTCATCGATCCCATCGACTGCCACCCCGCTCCTTCAAGCAACTCAAACTACTTGTGATCCGAGTTGCCTGGCTTCTTTAATGCTTGGGCAACATTCATCCTTACCCTGGCCCAGGCTTTTCTGCCTCAGGGCAATCTAGGAAAAGTAGCTCGATTCCATAGCCTCCATCAACATTTGCAGTTTGCTGTCTAAACTCTACCTTCTACAAGCCTGGGTAGTGCAACACGACCCAGACATATTGGCCTTAACCGAAACCTGGCTTACCCCAGAACCAAGGACAGCCAAGTCCAGCTTCAAGGGTACACCCCTTCTGCCATGATCAGGTAGGGAAGAGAGGTGGGGGCTGCATAATCTATATAAAAGATCACCTACAGGGTTGCTCTCCCACATTTATGTACTGGAAAAATGCTCAGTTACTCTCGTGCGCTTAACCCTTGGTTCTCAGGGTAAGGGCCTCACTCTAATCATAGCCTACTTACCCCCTAAGGAAGTAACCGAGGGTTTTAGGGTATTACATGAGCATCTGGCTGAAATTGCTCTAGCCACAAGTCATAGTGCTGGGGCATATAACATCAATTGGTTGTCTCAGGACTCTGCCATACAAGGATGCAGTCTCCTCTAACAACTTCCTCCAGTTCATGGAACTACTTACTCGCATAAATTACAGGTCAGTACCAGTACCTTGCTGGACTGGGTACTAACTAACCATCCTGAACGCATCTCTGGCTAAAAGTGCTCCCAGACTCCCTAAGTGACCACTCACCCATCATTTTTGCCTGGTCCAATAAGGCCAAAAACGCCCAAAGCTGATAACGTCCCGCTTATTAAAAGGGCATGTTAGGACTCTTCAAGCAGTACCTCCTGCAACTGAACTGGGCACCTATCCTAAAAGCTAATGACGTTAACACAGCACTGAGCAAATTTACAAATATTTTCAATTCTGCCTGTGATATATTTGCCCCCGAACTAAAAGGAAAATTAGTGGCTCGCACAAAACATGGTTAACCCTCCCCTCCTTGCCCAGATGCGCTCTAGGGACAACCTATGGCATAAGGTACAAACATACTCTCTCTGGCCAGGACCTGCAAAACTACAAGGCTGCATGGAATAAATGCACCGTGGCAATCCGCCAGGCTAAAGCTAACCACCACAGATGCGAACTTAACTCCTCCTGGGTGACAACCGCCATTTCTGGGATAACATTAATGCTATCATTGGGAAAAGTGATGCCACGGCACCCACTCAGCTGAGCCACAACGGATCTCCATACAAGATCCCAGATCCATTGCAGACATCTTTAACAAACCTTCACAGACCTCAGTACAGTGCTCCCCAGTTTCCTAGACCAAGTCAGTTCCACTCAGCCCTCCCCACAGTCCCCCAAACGCACCAAGCCCCCACTTTCTACCTCAGAGTCCTATCTAAAACTGAAGTAAAAAATACCTTGTCAAAGTCCTCAGGAAATCAGGCACAGCCGAGGTCTTGACCTAAAATTAGTCTCACTTACCCTTGATGAACTGTTAACCCCACTAACCTCTATCATAAATATTTTCCTCATCACTGGTACCTTCCCAAGCCTTTGGAAAGCTGCCATAGTAACCCCTGTCCATAAAGCTGGTAGTAAGTTGGACCACGCCAATTATCACCCAATTTAATCCTTCCACCTATCTCAAAAGCCCTCAAGCGTATAGTCTACACAGCTGACAGCACACCTCGACAAATACCAACTGGCCAGCAGCAGCATGGCTTCCCGTCAGCGCCACAGTACAACCATGGCACTTCTGAGTTCACGGCTACATACACAGTGCCTCGATCAGGGGCACTTGGTGGAGCAACCTTTATCGACCTCACCATGGCCTTTGATACGGTCAACCATGACCTCCTCCTGGCACAACTAGAGGTTATAGGACTCTCCTCTGACTCCCTTTGCTGGTTCAGGAGCTACTCTCAGGGTGTGTTCAGCAGGCAAAATAAGCAATGTACTCTGACCCCTTCAAGTGTCCCTTGGTGTCCCCAGGGCTCCATCCTTGGCCCTCTCCTCTTTCTAAATAACCTACCTCTAGCCTGCTGACAAAAATCCTGCTCTATGCTGATGATGAGTGATCTACTCCAGTCCTCTGACCCTACCATTCTGGAACAAGCGTCTCCAACAGGACTTCAACAACATTGAAGCCTGGTTTAACAAAGCAAACTCCTAGTCAACCACAAAAGGCGAAGACCATGCTCTTTGCCTCAGCGCTCAGCCGCCATAGGCACATAATCCTCAACATACAGAATCTACATATCACCTTTGAAACGGTCACCAATTTCAAATATCTGGGCCTCACCCTTGACAGCTCCCTCTCATATGCCAGCATTATCGACCAGGTGGCCACTGCCGCTAACAGGAAGCTTGGTCTGCTATATAAGCACCGTAGCTGCCTCACTCCCAAAGCTCTCCAGCTCTCCATAACCAGCTCTGTCTTCTCAACCATTGATTATGGCCTTGCCATCTACTGTGCAACCTCGGACAGCACACTTGGCGGCTTCGCCACCACGCTCAATAAAGCCTGCAGACTCGCACTGGGTGTCCCTCGCCTGACTCATGCCTGCCACCTCTACTAGGAAACTGGTTGGCTAAATCTGTTTGATAGGGCCTGCTATCAAACCTGCCTCCTTTCAAAAAGCAACCTGAGCCCTATTGCCCTAGGCCCAGTTCCCTCATACAACAGGTTGCTCCAACTAGGACCACAAGGACATCCAGTAAGATCTCAGTCAAGATCCCTATCGTTGCATCACCCAAGGTCAGCGTTCCTTTGAATACGGGCCCGCTATGGCTCTCCTTCTACCAAATGAACTAGCCACAATTAGCAAAATCGACCTGTTCAAATCTGCACTTAGGTCCCACCCTCTCTGCACAAAGGGAAATACACCTGTCTACCCTGACCAACCCTCCTGTTTAAAATCCCTGACTACTCCACCTATTTGCACTTCATGAGTACCTAACCTGCTACCTCCCTCCCTCCCTCCTCCTCCCTACCCCTGGCCCACTGACCTCTGCCCGTCCACAGATCTTACCTCCTGTCCCCGGGCTCCATTCCGCTCCATGCTGAAACCCCGTCCTCCCCATCTCAACCTCCCTCAGACTTGGTGACCCCTAACCTGGGGCTACTGCAAGACGACTTTCCCCTCTTCCACCCCTCTCCTTAAAACCTCCCACCTCCCCAACCTCCCTGGCAACTACTCCTGCTGCTCTATCTTTGACTGTCCTCAAGGCTCTACCACTAACCAAGATCCTTACTGTCTTTTGTAGATGTTAAATGTATAATTGTTTGCATCTCTGTGATCACTATTGTATGATATCCTTATCTTTCCTGACATGGAACCTTTGTAAATGAGCTTGTAGCTCAAAGGTTGTAATCCGAGAATTCAATAAATAAAATAAATAAATAAATAAATAACTCTGCCTGGTTACTTCACTGTTAACTTTGTTTTTGGGTGTCAAAGACAGTTTTGAAAATGAGGCTTCTAGTAAACAGTTTATCTCAAGGTCACATGTTTCAGCTTCTGTAGTCACTTGGTACAGATCTATATAGTGACTCCGCCTACTTTCACTTTTGCATTGTTAGTCAGAGAAAGAAGGAGCCTGCCTGCAACAAAGCATCTTATTAGAGATTAAGAGAATCCACAGTGCATATTAGGTTTTTATTTCTTGGTTTATTGATTTAGTTCTTTTGAATAGTTTTGTTATAGTTAGCTTTATTTAGAATATATTTTGTGTCCATTTTAGGTGTTTCATTTGCCCTGTTTTCTACAGTTTTCCTGTCTTTCTTTTAATCTTTTTTGGTTTGATGAAGTCACGTGATATTAGTGATAAATAGAGGATGGGTTCACACCGTGGTGGTGCCATACAGCTGCATAACTCCCCAGCACCTCCTCAGCATTCCCTCAAGCAGCTGAAGCAGCAGCAGTGTCCTCAGGGAGTGCTGGTAAGCATGCCCCTGACCAGCAACAGTGGCCCCAGTTCCCCAGTTTCCCAGTGAGGGACAGCAGCAGAACCTCCTGTCCCCCCAGAACCACCACTGCCACCAGCTCCCCCCTCAAGCAGAAGCCCCACCCATCATCCTCTGTTCCTCCTGCACCAGCTTGTCATCACCAGTGCCACCACCTGATCAGATCTTCCCTTGTGTGGAAGTTCTTTGAAAGTGATGAAAGTGATGCTAGTCATGTCACATAAGATATGTAAGGCCAGGGTAAGGTGGGGAAAAGAAGGACATACTTGGCACGGTGGCTAGAGAACCCACCTGAAAGTTCGCCATGATGAGCAGTGGAGGCCTGTGAGAAAGGGGTGGCAATTGGCAGTGGGGAGGTGGATGTTCCTCCTCGTGCCTGCAGAGGTGCTGCACAGCTAGTGTTAGTGGCTTGCAAGAGAGTTGCAGTGGGCAAATCACATTGAAAGGCTGCACCACATGTTCCAGTATTGGCAGAAGAACCATTGCAGCACCCATAGGCACACCAGTCAGCATCAGAGAGGAGCTGGCTACTTTACAGGCAGGAATGGGGACCTCTAATGTAGGGTCACCGCTATGGAGGAGATGATGACAAGAATTCTGGCCAACCAACAGCAATTGTTAGAAGGGATGGCAGAGCTGCACCGGGCAGTGTGGGTGTGGTGCTGGCACTTCTAGGGCGAGGTCAGTGATGTTGTTTAAAAAACTCATGCCGGACTTCCAGTTCCACCTGCAACCCATGAGGATGTGAGGTGGCTCAGTTCCTAGCCTCTGGGGACAAAATCTTGATTTACAAACTTATTTTCGAGGCAGAAAACATTCTAACTCATCCCGATCCATTGCTACTACTCATGGAGATAGAATTGGGATTCACAATGGCATCAGACATCAAAATAAGAAATTAGACACTAAGCCTAAATCAGCACCAAAAGAGAGGCTGCAGCACCAGCCGCTTGCAGTCAGAATGGTCAGAATCTGTTAGTGGGTTGAGCTAAGAAGAGCAGGAGAAGGCCCATTTATGATCACATCAAAGAAACTTTCTACCAACCACAAAAACTCAGTGTGACAACTAAGAGCACAGAAGCCAAACTAGACGAAACTAATAAAATCTTAGCAGCAACGAGTACAGACTTGGAGGAGGGCATAACATCTACTGCAGAGACAGTGGACAAACACCATGAGTCACTTGGCTATCTTCACGGGCGCTTATCGAGAAGCTGGATAATCTGAAGGCTCGCTCCGCCGCATCAATATTAGGATCCATGGCTTCACCGGAGGACACAGAGACAGAAGGAATGGAAAAATTCATGAATCCTTCCTCCCAGAGCTTCTCCAATGGCTGAAAGAAGAACCCATGCAAATTGAACGGGCCCATTGAGTCCTGGCTCCAAGAC
This sequence comes from Neoceratodus forsteri, assembly GCA_016271365.2. Taxonomy (NCBI): domain Eukaryota; kingdom Metazoa; phylum Chordata; order Ceratodontiformes; family Ceratodontidae; genus Neoceratodus; species Neoceratodus forsteri. Next base: position 447,126,039 of record CM028131.1, on the reverse strand, counting down.
CAATGGGCCCTAAAAGCAGGCTCGCTCAATAGTCATCGCCTCCTAGACTACCAAGTCAAAACTAAAATATTGTACACAGCTTGGAGTAAGAAAGAAATATCCTTTGAAGATACTAAATTGTATTTTGAACATGACTTTATGCCTTTAACACTCCTAAAACACAAAACTCTCCTGGCGATTAGGAGAAATCTCGCTGGGAAAAATATAAAGATGCAGCTACTCGCCCAGCTCAATTCTAAAATCCATACTTCAAGTGGCCCAAGTTTTTCAAACATTGGCGGAAGCCAGACCTCTTCTGCAGCAACTGGGGTGCTGTCAAACTCACCTTGCCTCCTAGACTCCCTTCCCGGTGATCCCCGGCTTTGAACCCTGGCAGCAAATTGAAGAAATGTGGCATGCCTGCTTCCCTGGCACACAGCAAACACTTGGCTTGAGATCCCTCAGAAACAACAGAAGTCTGATGGACTAGTTTCTCCAGTTGTGAACACAGAGTGAATGTGGGATCGGAATGGATTCGCAAAGGGAATGTTTCTCCCAAGATGCAGGATGCATATCCTTTTCTCGCCTATTGGCTGATTGTGATGTTGTTTTGGGGCTATGATTGTAATTTACAGCTGGTTGGTAGGCCCAGTAGGAAGGTATCATTAGTAATATATGGAGGGGCCAGGATTTGGTAAATACAAAGGAGAGAGATGGGATTTAGACCGATGCTGGAGTGGGGATTTAGACTGATGCTGCACAGCTATATATAATGGACTGTGTTCTTGGCTGTATTTTCCATAGGTGCCACTGACCCTCGAGTCTCGGTAGGACTTTCTCCAAACCCTCGAATCCCTCAGTTGTGTTGTGGAAGCTGGAGGTCACAGAAACCAAAGGCAGGTGAGTACCTCGAGGTTCCCTGAAGATTGGGGGGGGGATCTGGAGAACGAACTAAGCAGAGGGAAAGAGGTGGGGACAAACAAAATAACAACAAAAATAAAGACACTCTTGCTCTTCCCTCATGACATTTGCAAGAAAGCCAAGGAGCACTCACAATAGCTTAATGTAGATTACCCAAAATGGCCTCGAGGGTAGGAGAAGGTTGAAATAGCTCACAAGTGTAGCTAGGTATTACTGTTTGGGGGGTGGAGGATGAGAAAGGCTATTGTGTCAGGATATAAATACATCACCAGTTTGAATTGCATGTAAGAGTGTGAATAACCTGAGAACATTGATATCTGCAGTGTCAGTGTTTGCAACATGTTTAGGTGAGGAGCTGCTCCTGGGGAGAGATGAGGGAGGGACTGGGAGTCACCTCCAGCATCTAAAAATCATGGCCTAGACTATTCTGAGATGACGAGGCACCAGGGTGGCCCTCAATCCTCCTGGCCCCTGCTCATGGGGAGGGGAGGTTGGTTGCACTGACACCCTGCCACCTGACTATGTCACAGATGACGCCCAACAGAGATGGGACCGGGTATTATGGCTTGCTCCTTACTCCGCCACTACATGGACACTGCAGAGACAAAGAGATGGCCACTTTTAAGGTATCAGCATGTTCGGTGCACCATGGGGTGGGGGCTGGGGGCTGAGGTATGGGGTCATATGCTCTTTGTCAACATATAGCTGAGAGGTGACCACAGTACTGATGCATACCTTGGGGAGTCCTCGGTGATTGGGAGCAGACCAGCTTTTGGGGGCATCTAGGGTGCAGCACTCTGGAGGGCAGGACCTTGTGACCTGGGCGAGGGAGGTGCTGTGGCTGGTTGGGGCTGCGGGGTGTCCCTCTGGTTGGGAATGTTTCCCCTTGTCTCCCACTTTCCTCCTTGTCTCTCAGCCTCCTGTGTGCCCAAGAGGCAAAACATAATGGGTGCTCAGGGTATCTCTGTGTTACTACAAGCTTCTCAGTGAAATAATATGCTTGAAGTGTGTATTACTGAGTTCTAGCAAACAAATCCTTCTAAATAATATCAGTTAGTGTGTTCACCATTGGTCTGGTAGATACAAGAACATTGGTGGTGGTACTTTACACTGCAACCTGGAATAACAGGGACCACATGCAACTCCTGGAATGCCATGCTGGGGCTGACTTGGGGAGGCGGAGGTAGAGTATTTCATTTGGGTCAGCAACCGGCTCTTGAACAGAGAGAGACAACACTGGCTGTCTGGCATCCACCCATCCTAGTTAACTAAACAGGGGGTGATACTGTCATCAGTTGTAGAAGCAGGCCCCCCACCTACACTCCCAGTTGGACAAAGGGTGCTATGGTGGCGACCCTGATCTTTGGGATGAGGGGTGCTGGGAGACAGGAGAAGAAATCAGTGATGGCTAAAAGAATATTTCTTGGGAGGGTGATTGTTTGATGATTATGGGTTTAGCATTAATCATAAAACAAAGGCTGTAAAGGGTACAGTTTGATTGGCTGATGACATTAGTGGGTCTCGTGCCTCTTGGCCTCCCAGGATAGTATTGGAGGATAGTAACCAATAATTGATGATGCCTTTAAAGGTTACCAATCATCACAAACCTATCTGAAAAAACCAGATACCCACATTACCCATGGGAGGTATGGGAAGGAGGGATAATGAACAATTTAGAAGCTGTCTGGGCCCACCGCTGAGTGACCGGTGGGCTACACTAGAGGCCTTGGTGGCACTAGGGCTTGAAGGCAATACTGATGATATTTCTGGAACATACAAGGGATGCCCAACTCTGTCTCAGACAGGTGTTGTCCCTGGAGGTGGGGGCGGGTGAGAATTTGGTTAATCAACCAACCCTTTCAGGTGATTACAGAGTCACTGGAAACACCCTGAGGAGGTAAGGCTTGATAAACACAATGTGTTGTGTGCTGTGGAGACCTACACACATAAGTGCAGCCTTTTGGGCGAGACAGCTCAAAATGGACAAGGCTTCACCATTTAGCCATTGATGGATAGATAGATAGATAGATAGATAGATGGATAGATAGATAGATAGATAGATAGATAGATAGATAGATAGATAGATATTTTATTTATAAAGCACCCATTTCCATGGACTCTGGGCACTGACACACAATTCAGTAACACAGTATACAAAGGTAGCAGCTTAAACACAAACTAAAATTCTATCCATCCCTTTAAAACCAGATCAATCACTAAAAGCCTGCTGGAACAGATAGGTTTTAAATGCTTTCTTAAAGGCTTCTACTGAGGGCCTCCTTAAATAAACCGCAGGGAGTTCCACAGAGTTGGTGCAGCCACCAAACATCCTATCTCCAGAATGCCGCGTTTCACTCTGGGAACTCCAGGAGCTCCCCAGCAGAATGGAGTGCCCCAGGGCAGATGGTAGAGGACAAGAAGATCTTGCAGATAGACAGGTCCCCTTTCATGCAGGAATTTGTAGGTCAGGAGCCCTACCTTGAAGACAGTCCTCCACCTGACTGGAAGCCAGTGCAGACCCCGCGGAGGGCCAGGGTGATATGACCACTGGTCTCACTCCAGTCAGTAATCTTGCCGCCGCATTCTGCACCAGCTGCAGCCTGCAGAGGTTGCCCCAGATAACCCCTAGGTGCAGAGCATTACAATAGTCCAGCCTGGGAGTGATAAAAGCATGCACAAGTGTGGTCAGTTCCTCCGGCAGGATCAGGGCTCAGATTTGAGCAATGTTTCTTAGATGATAAAATCCACTCCTGATGACGGCTGACACCTGAGCATCAAGCATCAAGCGGTTGTCGAGGATCACTCCCAATCCTTCACCTGACAAGATGGAGTAAGAGACACCCCCAACACAAGGTCAGGGGTAAGCCCTCACAGCGCCCTCCGCCCGGCAGACTGGATCCACAACAAGTACCTCTGTCTTGTCTGGGTTAAGCCTAAGTCAGTTTGAGTCATCCAACCCTGGATCTCATTGAGACAGCTGTTAAATACAGAGTCTGACACCTGGGTATTGGGTGCACAGGACAGGTACAGCTGGATGTCATCTGCTTAGCAGTGAAAACCCAGCCATGCCACCTGATAATGTCTCCCAGTGGAAGCATGCACACCGTGAACAACAAGGGTGATAAGACTGAACCCTGCGGTACCACACAGCACAGAGGTTCCGGGTTGGATGAGGCTATCCTATTGTCACCCTCTGCACTCTGCCTGTCAGGTATGACCTGACCCAGTTGATGACAATATCAGACAGGCCATACCAATACTGTGAAGCAGTCAAGCAACACCTCATGGTCGATGGTGTCAACGCTGCAGAGGTCCAGGAGGACCAAGATGGTCCGGTCTCTCCTTTCCCTCACTACCAGGAGATCATTAAGCACCCTCACCAGGGCAGTCTGTGTACTATGAGGTCCACCAGTTTGGGGAGTTACACCTGTATCTGAAGTTCTTTACAGTTTTCAAAGTCATTTTTATTTATTAGTGTTTTGTTTTAACAGTTACAACTCGATGACTGTCTGTCCAACTGCGGGGCAAGTGGGAAGAGGACTTTATTGTCATCATGGTGGGTAGGGTGATAACATATAATGTCAAGGGCCTCAACAGTCCAGTAAGGAGACTGCGCCTCCTGCAGGAGCTTAAATAAGAAAGGAGCAATGGTGGCCCTCCTACAGGAGGCGCATCTGACAGAGTCAAAACATGCCAATAAAAGGGTCCTGGGTAGGCCAGGTGCATGCAGCTACATATGCAGCCCAACCCCATAGGAGGGGTAGCCATCTTGATATAACAATTGCCCCATTGAGGTGACTCAGGTGAGGCAGATCCTGAAGGAGATATGTGTGCATTAGAGGTATGTTTGGCTCAGTTCCATGCACCATTCTTAACATATACTCTCCAGACCTGGAAAGGAAAATGTTGCCTTCCTGAAGGAGATGTTGCTCACTTGTGCTGAACCCAAGCTCCATCTCTTTGGTGGGGGATTTTAGCAGGTTCTTAGGCCCCATTTAGACAGGTCAGGTGATGACAATAGGCAAGGATCCTATAGAGTGGACCAAGGCCTTAAAAGACTCTCTCAAGAGTTGGGGTTAGTGGAGGTAGCGGCTGCTACACCCCAGGACCATTCACTATACCTTCTGGTCACACCTTCACCAGGCCTACTCCTGTATTGATCTGTTCTTTTTTAACTTTTCTATTCATCCACCTCCCACGGAGCTCTGCTTCTTGAGGGAGACACCTGGTACTACCCACATCTCTGTCTTACCTGAATCCTGAGGTTCCCCCATGGAGCAGTGGTTGTATCCCAGGCAGTGCTGAGGGTGGGGCACTTCATCCCATATCTCTGGGCTTGTGGGTCCCTGGTGGTCAGGCAGGCAGGAGCTATCAGGGCCAGTACAGGTGCTCTTTCTACTCATTACTATGGCAGTGTTTTCCCCTGTTCCTTCCTGCATGGTGTTGCACCCTGACATCAAGGCACTAGGCGCCGATGTCCAACATGCAGTTCCCTGCCCCCAACTACCATCAGGACTTCATATACCGGGCTCCATCTGGGGCCAGGCAAGCGGCCTTGGTCCCTCCTTCCCTGGAAAAAGCAAGCAGTCCCTGGGACCTCAAGCCTTCTCTCTGACGGCCCTCTCCAGCAACCTGAATCCACTCCCAAACCCGGTCACCAACATTGCAGGTGGAAATCCAACTGCTGCACCTGTGGGCCAGCCTCTGATCTGTTCTTTATCTCAGCAGAATGGATACATGCAGTGGAAAGATCTGGCATTGGCACGACCACTATTTCAGACATTCCCGTTCAGGCTGGACCTACAGATGGTCCCACAGGTGAGGTCCAGCAGTTGGTAGCTGAATGTTTCCCTATTTAACGGGAGGAATTTCAGCAGATGGTTAAAGAGAAATAGGGAATTACGAGGCCTCCAACCTGATCAGCCAGCCAACGGAGCAGCTGCAGGACAGCCTCAAGGCGGTCATCACGGCCATATCATTAGTTACGCCCAGATAAAGAAAGAAGGGTTGAGAAAACAGTTGGAACTAGAGGAACAGCTGTTCAATCTGAAGGTGAAGCACAAAATTACCCTGCACCCTGAGGTTAGGAAGAGATTGGACGGCGCGGAGAGGTTGAACAGACTTTTGGAGGTCCAGATTGAGGGTAATCCAAGATACTCCAAACAGAGGTTCTATGAATCTGGACAGCAGGCCAGGTGGCTCCTGCTTGGTAGCTGCATAGGGAGGTGATGAGTAGGACAGTCCTGCGATCTGCCGACCAGACAAGGCGTGGAGACACAGATCCCAACAAAATTGTCTAGCACTTCATGGAGTTCTATAAGGACTTATATAAACAGGAACCGTCCCAGACTTTGACAACAGGGTGGATGAATATTTTAAGTCCAAGTCCATAAACTAACCAAGATATGCAGGAAGCCATTTGGCACCTGTTCCACTGTCTGAAATCCAGGGGTGATAGGTCTGCTGAAAATGGGTGCGGTTCCTGGCCCAGATGGGATAGGAGCTGAGTTCTACAAAATTCCAGACAAATTGGCCTCCAGGCTTCTGGAGATGGTCATGGAATCCAGGATGGGGGTCACATGGTCTGGCCTTCCGGCAATGTGCCCAAATTACGGTGCTGCACAATCCAGGAAAGATGCAACTCAGTGTGGATTCTACTGTCCCATCTCCTCCTGAACACAGATCTTAAACTATTCACCTCCATACTGGTGCTTAGGCTACAAAACTGTGTGACATCCCTTGTTCACCCAGACCAACAGGATTTATCAACGGTAGAATTATACATGACAACATCAGCCACCTGCTGAATGTGATCGTCAAAGTGCAACAGGGTGGCGAGCTCACCCTAGCAGTCTTTATGGATGCTGAAAATGCATTTGACCAGGTGAATTGGGGATTTCTCTACAGGGCCCTGGAGGAGATGAGGTTGGGAGGCAAGTTCCTGGCCTGTGTGAAGGAGCATTATGCCTCTCCTCTGGCCATGGTGAGGTCAATGGGTTGACATCAGATAGATTTTACCTCACCGGCAGGGATGCCCATTATCCTCGCTACTTTTTGCTCTGTGCATGGAGCCACTGGAGCTGGCTGTCCATGCCAGTGTAGGGATTGAGGGGGTGAGCAGCCGGGACAGGACCACAGAATCTCATTACATGCTGATGATACCCTGTTCTTCCTCACTCGACCTCAGAGCTCAGTGCCAGCATTGTTACAGGAGTCAGAAGTGTATGGCTTTATATCTGGCTATAAGATCAATTCTCCAAAATCAGAGGCCCTCAGGCTGCATGGAAGCATCCTTAGGGCTGAGATTCCTATCTAAATTCCCATTTAGATGGACAGGAATTGGGGTGGTTAGGTACTTAGGGGTATAGTGTCCTCCAGGCTTTCCTCACTTTTCCATCTTAATTTCAGGAAACAGGAGGGAAAAGTGTGTGCTGACATTAGGCGTTGGAGTCTCCTTCCACTGGGATTGGCGGGCAAATAGCCACGGTCAAGATGAACCTTTTCCTTGGTACCTCTTCCTTTTTCAGGCTCTGCCAGTTAAGATCCCAAAGACATTCTGGAAAAGATTGCAGAAGACTGTCCTCTCCTTCGTCTGGGCCGCCACAAACACCAGATCAAGAGGCGCTTGCAGGTGGACTGGCGTTCCCGGACTTGTGTCTGTATTATACAGCAGTGCAGCTCTCCCCGGTGGTGACTTGGGTTAAGCAAAATGTGGACTCTGGTTGGCTGGACCTGGAGGCAGGCTCTGGACCTCCAGTACCACTTTTTGTGCTCCAGCATGCCCATATCACGCCACAGTTGCTGGAAGCAATAAACAACCCTGTCATGAAGCACACACTTCATGTACACTTACAGGCCAGGTAGATTTCAGGGACACTCAATAAAATCAGTCCACATCATAGGAGATCCGGACTTTGCCTCTGCCATAGGGGACATGGGTTTCAAAGTATAGAACCAAAAATCTTTAGTTAGATTTGGGCAGTTCCTGCACAATGATAAATGCCACACATTCACTGATATGCAGCAACAATTTGGCCTTATGTGGCAGGACTTCTTTCGTTTCCTGCAGGTCTGACACTACATACAATCACAAAGGAAAGATACTTTAATTGAAAGAGACCCCACAGGACTAGAGCAGTTTCTATACTGGGTGGTTAAGCTGGTGGACAGGAGGGCACATTGCTCTGCCTATAAGATGCTGCAGAACGTGGAACACCCAGAATCCCAGGCAGTAAGGGAAGCATGGGTGCAGGATGCACAGATCCCCATAAGCACAGAGGACTGGGACCACATATGGAGGATGGGTTGGTGAACCACTTCCTCTCCCACTGCGAGAATTTGGTGGAAGTGCCTTATTAGGTACTTCCACCGCCAACAGCCACCAAGCATTTTTCCGCAGGGAGGTTCTGAGATGTGCTGGTGTGGCTGTGGACTTGTGGGCTCTCACTACTACATCTTTGGGGATGCCCACATTTACAGGCTTACGGTCCCATATACATGAAGCACTAGAAGTTATCTGGGGACTAACCATTCCGCACACCTTGAACATTTGTTCCTGAGGAAAAGCGGTCCCATGCTTGGGTGCACATCACAACAGATGCTGTTCAGGGCGCTGTGCCTATTGGCAATGAAGGGATCACAACACACTGGCTCACAGGGATGATCCTAACAGTTTCAGATTGGCACACCAGGGTACAGGAGCTTCACACAATGGAGCATTATGTATCACGGCAGCCCTGGGTTTCACCCTAGAGAAGTTTGGGGAGCAATGGTGTGTTTGGGAGGTGTGTGAGAGAGGGACGGGAATGAGTTGGTGACAACGATCACCTCAAGCAAGACTTGGCCACCAGGCGGCAAACTCTGTTAAACATTAGTGAAACAGGGTGAATGGGGAGGACCAGATACATGTGTTGAGGATGGGTTCTGTTCTCTCTGGCATGGGCAGTCCTGTCCTGCTCATAATGGGCTGGGAATCAGTTGTTTAGACATATCCTTGTCACTGATTCACCATTAGATGATCAATCCTAATGAATATTGTGGGAAGGGGCAGTCATTCAATTAAGTTTGTTTAATGGTTGGTTATTAGTAAGTAAGTAAGTAAAACTTTATTTATAGAGCCTTTCCAGAACCAAGGTACTTTACAATCATAAAATCATATTGCTTTAAAACAATTTAAAACAGGTAATAACATCCATAGGCAGCTGCAGACTTTAAAAGTATTACTTAGTTGTTTTGTAAATAAGGACACAGGAATACCACAGTGACTCCATACCACTGTTTAATTGCTTTACTCAATTTCATTTGGTTATAAGCTTGAAAATGCATGTAGCCAGTACATCTTGAGTGATTCAGAATAGTCATGTCAATAGAGGTTTTTTCCTTAGTATTAAAAAGGTGTTCTGCTCTGTACAAGCAAGCAATAATACCCGACAGGGTGGGCAGTATTAGGCAATACTGGACCGCCTAGGGCGTAATGAGCCCGACACCACAGGCCCCTCGCCTTATAGCCCCTAGAGAGGTCGTGGTATTGCCTGGGCCACCGCCCACTCTGGAGGGTGGCTATTGCGCCTTAGAAAATGGATATATATTTCATTTTATAGGATTAAAAAAATGTAAGTAATGCTATAAAAATGACTACCATTTAATTTTAAGTCCTTTTTGGTAAAGTAGTCCCTCTTATGCTTGCAGCAGTTTATCCACTAGTCATCAGTAGGGGAGCTATTTTGTAACATTGCATGCCTCATTGAGCACTGTCTGCACTGCTTTTTTATTTTGTTTACAGTTTCCCGTCCTCACTGCCTACCCTGAGGACCGGAACCAAATCATCATGTGCAGCGATTGCTTTTTTCTTTCAGTCTCAGCTGCCTGCTCTGGGGACTAGAATCATTAGGGTTTCTGTTGAGAACTTCGATCCCTTCTTCGGGTCTGGGTATCGGAAGCAACTAGTTGTTTAATTTTACATTTTTCCCAGTCCTCGCTGCCAACCCTGAGGACCAGGACCAAATCTGCTTTGTTGTTTTACAGTTTCCAGTCCTCGCTGCCTGTCCTGAGGACCGGGACTGCGTTATTACAGTTTTCTTTCTTTGGAGGAAGTGTGAAGCGGAGCAGTGTGTGGAGAGAGAGCCAGCTCAGAGCAGCATGTGGAAACTAAGGGAAACACAAGAGCCCCAAAATACAGTAGGTACTGCTGCGTTTGCTAGCTGTAAGATGGGTGATTATTTAAGTAGGGTACCATACTAGGTAACGGGGACACAGACGGCAAACTGTAGATCAGGTTCATACTGCAGGTGATCTGAGCGTCTCACCCCATTAACCTTGCCACCAGTCAGTTTATATGCACAGCGCTTCTATCTAGCGTTTTTCCTTTTTAATCAAGGTAGATTTTTGGGACGGGCACTGGAGTTGTGGGCAGGGTTGTGCCTAATCAGTCGTTCCTCGTCGCTAGCGAAAGCTAAAAGGCGGTGATTTTAAATTAAAATTGTTTATGTACACTGCTTGGAGGACTGAAGGGTGTGGGGCTTCTTGCTTACCGAGAGAAAACAATGGCGCAGTTTGAAACTGTGTACCCAGCGCTTCAGGCCAATGAGGAAGCAGGGTGCTGGGCACACAGATACTTTGCTGGCTGTCAGGCAGGCTTGGGATGGGGTTTTTATTTGGTGGGCATCTATTGTCTGATAGATGCCCACCTAAATAAGTGTCTCAGCCAATCAGATGAGAGAATTGTCTTGCCCATTTTCTAAGTATGCATAATGTTCTAGAACCCAGTCAGTTTGGCATGAACATTTCTTCATAAAGCATTACCATTGTGGATGTACTGTTCCTTTTTTCTTTGTATCCAACAGTAAAGCTGAGTTTAAAAAACTCATGCCTTTCCTTTTCTATATAAATTCTTCTATCCTTTTTGTGAGTCTGTGCTATACTGTCGTACTCATTTTCTTAATAAAAAATATAAAAATGTTGAAAGAATTGAATGTACATTTCTTTACTGTTCCACTTGTCTATGTTTCTATACTATCTGTTTCGGTTCATCTTAAAAAAAAAACACACAAAAATATTATTCCCTATCTATATTTTCTTTCATGATGCTCGGTTTCCAATTTCCATACATCACACATTTCTTTCTTTATGTTTCTCACTATCTTTTCTGAAATTTTTCTCAACTACCAGAATAAATATGTCAGGTGGCTACAGGTTAGCAGTACTGCCACATGGTACTGCACTCGTCACTGCCCCAACACCATTCTTTATACATTTTGTGTTATTTGTGCATTAGTCACAATAAACATTACTTCTATCTCCCATGGTTTCTCTTGTGTCCAAATCTCAAGCACCGTAGTACACACAACTGCCAAGCAAAATATATACATTTCTCACTTCTTAAACTTCTCTCCCAAACCAGAAATCAGTAATGCTGGTAATAAACTGCTACTGCTGCTGCTGCTGCCACAGCTGCTACTATGATGTTTAAGTCACCCTCTCAGTCCATCTGCGTTGTCAAGGCACAATAGTACACACAACTGCCAGGCACAATGTATAAATTTCTCATTTCTGAAAATTTTTCTCCTAAACCAGAAATCAGTAATGCTGGTAATAAATTGTTATTACTATGCTGTTTAAGTCACCCTCTCAGACAGTCTTTGTTGTCAAGCACTTTAGTACATACAACTGCCAAGCACAATATATACATTTCTCACTTCTAGAAATTCTAAAAGCTAAATAATAAAAAGAAGCTCCAGAAGGAATTTGATTGCTTCACTGTACCCCTCTGTAGGATCTGTTTGAACCTGTTCATTGACCACTTCCACAGTTACAGCTCCATTTATGCCAAAATTATATACAAACTGGGAAGACATTAACAGGCCATTTCAGTACTTTGCATGGAAAAAATGGAGTCAGTTGTTCTCTTTACTCAATAGCTCTGTGACCTACCAGCAAAGATATAAATATTTTATTTTATTTCCTTTTTTAAACTGGGGGGTTAAATCACTTTATTTCTAACTATTTTTCTCACTGTTTTCTATTTTCAGGTATTACCACTAGGGTGATGAAATCATGTTGCTGCGTAGGTCCAGCCTGTATCTTTTTGGAATTTAGCAATTTTTCCAACCACAGAAGATATTTTTTTTTAATTCTGAAATGTGCAGATGTCAGACTGTTTTCTGTTATTGCTGCTCTAATTTCAGATCATTTTCAGCAGGTGTCTTTTGAAATGTTGTCCAGGTGGAGAAGATGGCAATGGCTCGATTGCTGGAAAAGCGACAACAGCACAGAAACCTGTGAAGACAAGAAAAGATTATTTACACTCTACTCCAGTACCCACTGTGGTGGTGGCCACATGGTTTAGCCATTGTGAACTCCCGTCTTACTATACCTGTCTTGTGTGAAGAAAAAGAAAATTATGTTGCCTCACTCCGCCACTGTGGTGGCCACACAATATAGCTGTTGTCGACTCCCCGTCTTGCCATACCTGTCTCTTGTGAAAAAAGAAATTATTTTGCCTCCACTCTGCCACTGTGGGCCACATAATATGGCCATTGTTGACTCTTCATCTTACTATTTATTTATTTATTGAATAAATCGGATTTACAACCTTTGAGTGAAAGACTCATTTACAAAGGCTCCTCATCAGAATACAATACAGATCAAAGCAAGCAGTATACAATAATACAAAGAATACAAAGAAGGAAAAGGAAAAACAGGGTATGAACATTACATACATTAATGAGGATGGGGCCTATACAGTTGGGTAGCTATCCAAGTCCGTTAAGGAGCTTGTAATTGTCAATGTACAGTACAATTAGTAAGGAGGTGAGGTCTATACAATTAAGTAGCTAATCAGGTCTGGCTAAGGAGATTGTAATTGCCATGATGCAAGCAGTCGGGACACCAACAGTGTCATTAACACAGTCAATCTTGTATAGAGAATTAACAGCAGTAGGATACAAAGCACTTTAGCCCATACTTAATCCATGTGGGATAGGTGATACTGATGGTTTAACGCACCTGCTGGCATCTACATCCCAGCTCCATTACTGAGACAGGACCAGGCAGGCCTAGCCAGGGCCCGTAGCCAGGTATTGGTGGAACTACGCAGCAGCCCATACTTAGCGGTGCACAGGCATCTGGGAAGAAAAGAGAAATCATTTAGCCTCTCTTTGGCCACCATGGCACACTATGTACCTGTGAAAAGGAGAACAAAAATAAAAAAAATCATAATGATAATTACTGTTACATTACTGCTGCTGGCTGTGCTGTTTACTGGTTGGTGTGTGCCACTAAGATGGTGTAGAGAGATGTCACGTAACTCCTCTCTGTTTCTAGAGTGCTGTCTGGCTTTGCAACTGCCTTTGCCAGTCATCCCTGTGAATGGTGAAACCTGCAGGAGACAAAGGAAAGAAAAAAAACATTTTAAAGTCTTTCTGAGTAAGGTGGAAGGCTTTCGTCATCTGCAAGGCTGAGGACTGGAATCACCCACCACCAGTGAGGCTAAGGACTGTTAACAACAGTGAAAGTGACTTATCATCACAGCAGACCAAGATAAGCCTTACTGCCTTGATGAGCTGGCCAGTTGGAGGGTCAGCTTGAGTATCCTGTCATACCGTTCCAGATTAGACTGCTGCAGTAGAGTTGTGATAGTACCATCCCAGTATAAATTCGGATTCTCTGCAAAGTGTTTTTAGCTGCTCCACATGATGTGAATTGTCAGTTCTGACTGGATCCTAACCAACCACCCCCTCGGATCACGAAAACCTCAGTCCTCCCGACTCACTCAGTGGCCACTCTCCCATCAGCTGTACCTGGTCAAACAAATTCTATAAGCCCCTCAAAATCATCACCAGCAGAGTTCTACCCGTGGTCAGCTACCCCACCTCAAATCGCACCTCAGTCTGCCAGGATTGGTCCCCATCTTCAAGGCAACAGATACTAATACTGCACTGGAGCAATTTATTCACATTTTCAATGAAGCCTGTAATAAATGTGCCCCTCAAAAGCATAAAGTTAAATCGCTCAGTAACCCTTGGCTGTCAGGAGACCTAAAAACTTAAATCCAGGGACCACCTCTGGGAACTGGCTAGAAACTCCGATAAGCAATTCGACATCCAGAATTATAAGCGAGCGCGAACGACTGCACCAAATCCATTCGGCAGCAGAAATCGGCTACTATAAAATGCCTTACTAACTCCTGGGGAAATGGGAGGATTTCTGGAAAAACATTAAAGACGTCACTGGAAGCAGTCAAAATCTTCATGAACATACTCAACATAAATGGGCACACTACAGTTGACTCTAAAACTATTGTGAACACTTTTAACATCGCTTTCATTGACCTTAGCAGTGTTCTCCTCCGACTTCTTCCAAGATGTGTCAACTCCCATCCCCACCAACTCCTCCACCCACACCTGTCACCCACCTTTCTACTTTAAAGCACTAAAGAAACATCACATCTGAAACTACATTGCCAAAGCCATCAGCAAATCTAGAACAAGCAATGACACACTTGACCTCAAGCTACTGGCCCTAACGCTTGATGAGGTAGTTGGACCCCTCACCAAGATCTTTAATCTCTCTCTCTCTTTCCTCTAGCCAATTCCCATACAAATGGAAAATGGCCACTGTTACCCGATTCACAAAAGTGGTGATAAGGCTGACCATGTGAATTTCGCCCTATCTCATTCTGCCTCCCTATCAAAGGCACTGGAGCGTATAGTAGCGGACCAACTTACCGAGCATCTGAACAATTATAATATTCTCTGTAAACAGCAACATGGCTATAGAAAGGTATAGTACATCCTCTGCCTTACTCGAATTCCCTGCGCTCCATTCACAGCTCCTCGACAATGGACAACTAACTGGTGCTATTTTCATCGACCTGACCAAAGCCTTGATACTGTCCACCACTCCTCCTGCTGAGCCAACTTAAAATGCTGGTCCTCCAATGATTCAATCTCTTGGTTCAAAAGCTATCTTGAAAACCGCACCCAGCATGTAAAATTGGAGATGTGCACTCTGATTCCAAACCTGTCCTCTCTGGAGTCCCCAGGGTTCAATACTGGGTCCCCTACTCTTCAGACTGTTCATAACACCCTACGGACTCCTGCACTGAACATATCACCCTGTCGCCGATGATGCAGTAATCCTTACCACACACAGGACCCGAAGAAATTGCAAGAAAATCTCAACTCAGCTTCTCTCCGTTAAAATTGGCTTACAAAGCACAAACTGATCCTTAATCAAAAAAAAACAAAGGCCATGATCTTCAGCAGCTCCCATAATAAACATAAGCACTTCCAACTCTCCATAATCACCAGACAAGGTGCCGCACTGGAACAGATCAAAACTTTAAATACGTCGGGATCACCCTTGACCCTCACCTTTCCACACTGCCCACATTGACCATGTTGCCAAAGCCGCTAACTCCGTCTAGGCCTGCTATTCTGTCATAGGAAATACCTGACACCCGAAGCCCTAGCTATCGCTGTCCAGGCTCCATCTTAATCATCATTGATTATGGCATTATCATTCGGCTCTGCTACAACCACCGCACTCAAGCGTGTATCCACTGCCCTCAACAAGGCTTGTCGACTTGTCACTGGCTCCCAATGCCTAACTCACCTGTGACCTCTATTCTCAAACTGGATGGTTGAATCTTGCCAGTCGAATAAAACACCAAACTTGTATTACTACTAAGAAAATCTTGCTGGGCCTTGCTCCCCTGGAGTCTGTGCCCTCATACAACTCAGAATCCACCCGACATACCAGGGATCGAAACCTCAGCTTCTGCAAATCCCCATTGCCACACAACACAAGGCCAAAGATCCTTTGCTTACCGGGCCACTAGTTGGTACAACGGTCTTCCCAGCGACATCTCATCCTCACTATCGCTCAGCACTTTTAAGACTCGTCTCCGCCTAACACTGACTGCCTCCAACCTCTGTGACTGTTGTGGCTAAACATGTTATTTAGTTCCATAGCTGAAGATGCCCTTTTTGGATCCACATCTAGTCCTGCACTTTGCCAGCACCCCCTCCTATCTTCACCTCCACTGCTGGCCCATGACAAATGCCACCGGCTGCACTACCTCTATTCTTATCCGCCTTCCACCCCTCCTCTCTCTCTCCCAACCTACCTCCCTTTTCTCCCATCCACTTAGTCTCCATGATTTCACCCTCCTCCTTTCCCTCCCCAAAGTTTCACCTTATTGTTCTTTTTCATTGACAAGACTATGTGTTTTTTGTTTTATTTTATAAACTGTTATCTTGCTTATGATTGTCTCAATTGTACCAATGACGGAACCTTTGTAAAAGAGCCTCGGCTCAAAGGTATTTGTAATCCTAGAACAAATAAATAAATAAAAATAAAATAAATAAATAAAAATTCCATATCCAGTAGATATTATCTCAGAGCGAACATTGTATTCAATTATGAGTTTTAAGACAAGAAGTTTTGTAACTTGTACCACTGGATCAAGCCAAACCGTATTCCCTAAAGTCAGGACAATTTTGCATCAGTATGGAGCCATTGACCCATGCTGTTTGTGCCTGTTTAGACTTCCAAGCAGGCCAGTGGAGGAGAAGGAGGTACTGTGTCTTGTTAACTGCAGCAGGCATTGTCTCTAGACATCACATTCAGGTAGTAAAGGCAGGTAATCGATTAGGTGCAAGGAAACAGCAGCACAGCAGTTGGGGATGGGGAACAGTAAAATGACTGAAAATAACAGAATTGTGAATCATAAAGTAAAGGATTATGCAGATAAGGGAAAGGATGGAAACAACACATCTTTTTATGCTTCAACCTCATTGAGGAAGCAGCCTCACAGTCTTCCAGTCTAGAGTTGTCATCAGATGGAATTTTCTCTCCATTACTGCTTCATCCACTTTGGTGGTAGAAGACAATTTCCTAATGCCAACAACACTTTGCTCTTCATCTTCACCACCACCACCACTCATGTGGTAGGAACATGAACATGACAGTCTTGTGCGAATGTGCCCTCATTCATTTTAATAAATGTTAGCAAGCCAACATTATTTTATGACAGATTAGTGCGCCTGTCCCACACAATGACCCCAGCTAAACTGAATACACGCTCCACACTGACACCTCGACAGTGGGCAGCTGACGATTTCATTGCAACCAAGGTCAATACTGGCCACTCCAGTGACCTTGCTCCTCCAGTAAAACAAGAGTTCATCGGTGATGGTAAGGTGCCTTGTATCTGCCAAATATGCATCTACCATGCATTGCACTGCCTACAGTCCTGCTGCCTCATCAGCCTCCGTTTCTTCCGTTTCCTCCATGTCTTCTACTCCCACCTGATCTAACACATCCCAAATGGGATTTGGCATTTTATCTTTACCTTGCATGTTTCTCAGTCCGTTTCCCATGTGAGGTGGTGGTAGCAAACATAGAAACAGGAAACATAGACTTTAACGGCAGATAAGGACCGCCAGCCCCTAGTCTGCCCATTTCCTACCTAGAGGATAAGCTGCAGATCCTATTTAACCAACAACCTATTTCTTCCTACCTCCCACAAAAATTGCCTTATGTCTGTCCCATGCATTCTTGAATTGTCCCACAGTTTTAGACCCCACAACCTCCTCAGGAAAGCTGTTCCATGCATCCACCACCCTCTCTGTGAAAAATACTTCCTCACATTGCCCCTGAGCCCCCCTCTAGCTTCAAATTGTGTCCCCTTGTTCTTGCACATCTCTTTTCTGAAAGATGCTACCCTCTTGGACTTTGTTGATTCCACTGAGGTACTTAAGCGTTTCTATCATGTCCCCCTCTCCTCCTTTCCTCAAGGGTATACATATTAAGCTCCTTTAGTCTCTCCTTGTATGGCTTCTCTTGCAGACCCTGCACCATTTTAGTTGCCCTCCTCTGAACTGCCTCCATCCTGTCATGTCCTTGCAGAGACGGGTCTCCAGAACTGGACGCAGTACTCCAGATGGGGTCTCACCAATTGTCTGTACAGGGGATAACAACTTCCTGTTTTCTGCTGGTGATGCCTCTGCCTATACAGCCCAGTATCCCCCAGCCCTCCCTACCACCTCCTCACATTGCTTGCCAACCTTAAGGTCATCTGATATGATTATCCCAGGTCCCTTTCCATTTTGTTGTTGTTACTACCTCCCTGCCATTGTGTAATCTTCCCTGTGTTTTGTTTCCCAGGTGCATTATTTTGCCTTCTTTGCATTGAATCAAGCTGCCATACTTCTGACCATTCCTCCAACCTTGCCAAGTCCCTTCTCATCCTTTCCACCTCCTTGTGTATCAACCCTGTTGCAAATCTTTGTGTCATCTGCAAAGGGCATACTTTACCTTCAGTCCCTCTGCAATGTCACTTATAAAGACATTAAAAGGAGTGGACCCAGTGCTGAACCCTGCAGTACCCCACTAGTAACCCCTCTTTCTTCAGAGTGGACTCCATTTACAATTACTTTCTGTGTCCTGTTGTCTAGCCAATGTTTTACCAGGCTACCAGCCTGGAACCCACTTCAGGCTGGTTAATTTGACTATTAATCTTTTGTGTGGTACTGTGTCAAATGCCTTGCTAAAGTCTAGGTAGACCGTGTCCACAGCCCTCCCTGGTCTACTACTTTGGTCACCCAGTCAAAGAAATCAATTAGATTCATCTGACATGACCTTCCCCTGTGAACCCATGCTGCCTTGGGTCATGTGCCCCACTGGCCTCTAGGTACTCAACAAGTCTTTTCGTTCAGAAGTGATTCCATCACTTTCCCTACCACAGAGGTCAAACTGACAAGTCTGTAGTTTTCTGCCTCTGTCTTGGTCCCACTTTGTGAAGGGACTCACATCTGCCTTCCTCCAGTCCTCAGGTACTACCATCCTCCCATGATCTGTTAAAAGGGTAGTCAGTGGTGTCACTAGTTCTCTGCTTAATTCTTTTAGAATTCTGGGGTGAATTCCATCTGATCCCATTGCTTTGTCCATTTTCAGTTTAGCAGTTCTTTCAGAACCCTTTCTTCTGTGAAAGGACTGGGATTGACCCTCTATCCAGAGTGCTTCTGTTAATTGAATTAGGCACTTCCCCACCTCCTCTTTTGTGAATACTGAACAGAAGTATTCATTCAGTATCCCTGCTTTTTCACTGTCCCTCTCTGCCCACCCACCATCCATTCTATTCAGCCTCATTATCCCTCCCTTTGTCTTTTCATCCCTGATATACCTATAAAGGTTTTATCCCTCTTCTTAACCGAGTTGGCTATCTTTTCTCAGTTTGGGCCTTTGCTATTCTGACTACCCTCCTTGCTTCCTTCTGCCTTAACTGGTACAGCTCTCTGTCCTGCTCCTTCTGTGTTTCTTATGCTTCCTAAATGCTATCTTTTCTCCCTAACCTTCACCATCACCTCTTTTGAGAACCATAGTGGCTTTTCTTTCATTTTGATTTGTTTATTTGCTTCACACAAAGGCTCGTTGCCTCTGTGATGGCAGTTTTGATATTTCCATTGTTGCTCCACCCCTCTTTCTAGCCTGTTTGCTAGTGCTTTTCTAAGGCACTCTCCCATCTTGCCAAAGTCAGCCCTCCTGAAGTCCAGAACCCTTACTTTTGTATGGCTTAACTCTGTAGCTGAGTTTATCGTGAACCACACTGTTTGGTGGTCACTTGTTCCCAAATGGTTACCCACTTCTAGATCTGAAATCCTCTCACTGTCCCCATTTGAGAGTACGGGGTCTAAGATTGCTCCCTCACAGTAGGTTTCAAAACTAGCTGTCTGAGGCATGCCACCTGAGGGCATCAAGAATGTCCCTGCTTTTGGATGTGGCTGAAGCAAGGTGCTCCAGTTGACATCCAGCATATTAAGGTCCCCATCAACAGTATCTCCCTTTCTCTGCCATCCTAAGTATGCCTTCTATCATATCCTTGTCCATTCCCTCCCCTGACATGGGGGTCTGTATACACCCCTGTGGACTGTGGTACCATTTCCAGTCTCTAAGGTGATCCACAGTGCCTCCTCTCCTCCCTGTTTACTCTTTTGATCAGTTGCTTTTATTCCTTCCTTTACATAGAGGCTACTCTGCCCCTCTTCTCCCCTTTCTGTCTCTCCTGTAGGTTGTGTACCCTGGTATGTCAACATCCAGTCATGGTTCTCTGTGTACCATGTTTCTGTGACTGCTATGATATCAGGCATCCCTCTTCCATCAAGGCCACCAGTTCAGGGAGCTTGTTGCCCAGACTACATGCGTCAGTACACATTACCCTCCATTTCTTGATGGCCTTACCCTTTTTGCCCCATCTCTGTCCTTATTTCATTTGTAACTTTCTCCATTTACCCCTGTGCTTCTCCCTATCGACATCTCTATGTTGGTGTCTACCTCACTTAGTACCCTGACTTTTTTGGGGGCTAGGATTTCCCTGCTCCTCTCTAGTGCCTCCCCTTGGCTAGTTTAAATGCTTGCCAATGAAGCATTTAAACCTTATCACCTAGGATCCTGGTTCCCTCCTGGACAGATGCAGATCATCATGCCAGTATAGGCCTGCATCCTCCAGGTGGACCCCAGTCCCCAATGAAGCCAAATCTCTGAGCTCTGCACCAGTTTTTTCAACCACTGATTGAATCCCATGGTGTGGAGCACCCTAGCCTCACCCATGCCATAGACAGGCAGCACCTCCGAGAAGGTTACTGTGTGTGTTATTTGTCTAAGGCCCTCTCCATCTTCCACAAATGCTTCTTGCACTGCTCTGATCCCTTCTTAGCCAGGTCATTTGTCCCTAGGTGGACAATGACATCCAGCTCCCTCCCTGTGCAGCTGCTCCTGCAATCCTGAGGATTCACTCCCTGTCCCTCCAAGCCATGGCGCCAGGCAGGCATCTTACCTCCCTCTCCCTTCCTCCCCCAGTTCTACCTTCCTAACAATGGAGTCCCCCACCAGAGTTGTTTCCTTCCCTGGGGGTCCCATGCCACACTCCTGTGGGTCTCCTTTGTGGAGGTTCCCAGCATCCTCCTTGGTCTCCACTGTGGGTGCCTCCATAGAGGAACCACACTTTCCAAATGGCATAGAAATTGTGGAGAGGTACAACTGGAGGATGCGCCTGTTCCACCACCTCACCCTCCTTGGAGCCCACTGTGGTCCAACTGCTTCTCTCTCTTGGCAACCTCTGAGGCAATGGCAGTGACCCCGGTGGTCCCTGGGTGGAGAGGAGGTCCCACAAATCCTGGCCAACTCAGCTTGGAGATGAGCAACCTCCTCCCTCAGCCTAGAGAGGTGCCTGCAGATGGGACAACACCGCATCCTCCAGAACGTCTCCCGGAAGACTACTGCGCCACAGCCACTGCACTGCACCACTCCCATCATGTCTTATTTCTGGCCCCTAATTGTTGTTTGGAATACTTACTCTTTCCTCTGTTTGTTTATTTTTTTCTGTCCCTACTTACGTTCTGCCTCTGTGCCATTTTAGCTCCTGATCTTCCTGTTCTGAGACAAGAAGTTCATATATTTCTCAGTAGTCTCCTTACTTGCTCAGAGTCAGACCTCCAGAAGCTAGGGGAAGAAGAGTTACTCTTGCCCTTTTAGGATGGTGAGTCTTTGGTGGCTCTGTGATCACTCACTTCCTGCTCCCAAACAGGAAGTTCCTGTTGTCAGTTAAATTCTGTGCCTATAAAGTATAACTGCCTTTGGGTGGGGGGTGGAGGGAGGAAGGAGGTAATATCGTCCGAGTAGATAAGTTTAGTTATACCAGCAGGTCCTTCCTCCTGGTGCTCTGCTTGTTCTCTGGCAGAAGTTATCTAGGGCAGTGTTTAAATCTGGCTTTAACCTGGCTCCTTCTTGCTAAGCCACTACCCCTGCTTTGCAAATCTTTCACACTTAGTTAATTTCACAGATAATTCCCTTCAGCCACCTGTGACAAGCACCTAGATAACTACACAGATAACACAGATAACAGGTAACAATTCACTTCAACTAACTCTGACAAACACACTAACTTTGTTTTACCCCAAATTGAAGGTCCCAGTACAAGAGTTCTAGTTCTTAGTCCCAGTAGATAAGTTTAGTTATACCAGCAGGTCCTTCCTCCTGGTGCTCTGCTTGTTCTTTGGCAGAAGTCATCCAGGGCAGTGTTTAAATCTGGTTTAACCTGGCTCCTTCTTGCTAAGCCACTCCCACTACTTTGCAAATCTTTCTACACTTAGTTAATTTCACAGATAATCCTCTCTTCGGATGAGGACGTTAAACCGAGGTCCCATTTGCCTGGATTGGTGGTAGCTCAGGTGGATGTTAAAGATCCCATGGCACTTATCGAAAAGAGTAGGGAAGTTTTTATTAAACAAGAAAACACAACATCACAGAAAGAAGAAATTGAACATACTAAAATGATACAGAAAAATAAAAGAATATAATAATTCAATACAGATATGGATGAAAAAGAAGACAACACCAAAAATAGGAAAATTTCCACAACTCCATAACTTGTACATTTGAAAAATGCTGGATATCCTTTAGTCGAAGCTCAAGTAAGTCATTTTGAACGGAATCAAGTATTACTGAATATGATGTCTGCTGTTGTTGCAATACAAATTTACAAGATCTAGCACACAAAAATATACTGTAATAAAGAAAAGAAAACATTCAACGTGCTTTACGATATATGCTTCCATATTCCTGTGTAATCACCTAATACAAGAATATCGATGTTAAAGTAACTAAATGTGGCATATTCCAATGTGTAGCTGCCTCAGCCAAAAAGCCTTTACTATCGATACAGTCTAAGAAAAATGATGTTGGCTTTCTTCAACATTAATACACTGTGGTCTCAAACAATATCTGTCAACTAAAGGTTTGTACTTCAAATTTCCTCTAATCTCCCATGAGCGGATATCCAAATTATGTCCCAAATTTTAGCTGGAATCCTGAAGTCAGTCAGTTTATGCAAGGCAAAAGTCATGTGTGATGGAGTACAATGTGGAAATAAAAGTGTGACATTTTGAACATCATAAACAATATAATTGTAAAAGGATTTTCTAGTTAAGGTAAGTAATTTGTGTAAGGGTATCTTCCATTGTGCAATTTCAAAAGTAGAAAGCCCATATGTAGGTAAGCTATCTGAAGCAAGTATTTTAGGAGGAAGCATGGACCATTTAAAAATATTTATGCCAAACAGACTGAACCCAATAATGCCACGCTAAAAAGGTTTTACCCATATAAATGGAAAGGAAGAAAATAAAAAAATAGAATGAAAAAAACAACGGATTAACCATCTGCAAACCCCTCTTCCTCGAAGATATGTAAAATCTCTTTAACAGGATTGAGCCTGTTGCCCCAGAGCATTTGAAAAAAAGACTATATAATCTGGTTTCAACAGATATGGGTGGAGGAAGATATGACTTATATAAAGGAAGAGAGGTAATAAGAATTTTTAATAACAGCAATCTGTTTCTGTTTACCAAAGTCCAACTTTTCCATAAATTTATTTTAGATTCCCCAATAACCAATTGTTTCTCCCAATTGTAAAGGGCCATATCTTCGACCCAAACCATATCCCCAAAATTTTATTGGTGTATTTGAAATGGATATATTAAAAACTCGGATACATGAGTAGAGAGTGGTATAATGGTAAATAAAACTTTTGTCGATATTCAGGAAGCTCCTGAAAATTGACCAAAAAGGAAAATGTCTAACGCCTCTGTAATGATGTAGTATCTGCCAGTAATAAAGTAACATCATCTGCAAAGGCTGTAACCTTAACTTTGTCCAGGGATGGAGAAGGTGAGAGTCCTATAATCTGTTGATCCAGAATAATGCATCTGATAACAGGATCTAGAACAAAAGTGTATAATAGAGGACTGAGGGGCAACCCTGCCTAACACTCCTATTAATGTTAATCTCAGTGCCCAGTAAGCTATTTACAATGGGGATAGTAATCGCCTGACTATAAAGTTTAATTATCCAATGAACGAAGGTTTTGGAATACCATAATTTAACAATATAAAGTACAGATAAGAGTGACAAACCGTGATCGAAGCCTGAGCCTGATCTAGTGCTACTATTAACCCTGACCTGAAGGGATTATGCAAAGTACTTGAAAAGAGATCTCTTATTAAAAAGGTTATGCTGTATCTTCCTATTTGGTATAGAGCAAGTTTGAGCAGGATGGATAAGAATTTCTGCTACTTTTAGCAACGGTTATGTAAAATCTTCGTTAAGATCTTATAATCGTGTTCAGGAGGCTAATTGGTCTCCATTAGATAGATGACTTTATCACCTTTTAAAAGAAAAGTCATGAGTGAGATGGAAAAATCTTTGCAGGTTGCGCTGAATTCAAGATAGAATTAAAGACTAGAGGCAAAAAACTCCATGTATTTTATACATATTTTATAGAACTCATTAGGGATGCCATCTAAACCAGGAGCAGATCCATTTTTAACTGTTTTATAACTTCTACTACCTCCAAAGCGGATATAGGTTTAGTTAAAGTAGTAAATCATTCACTGATAGTGAAGGTAAAGGGCTAAGGCGGTGAGATGGAAAATTGTGGGTAGATAACAATGGTTTAGATGAAAAATAATCCTGGATATGGTGCTGAACAATTGTTAGCATTCCCATATCGGAGGTAACTAAATCTCCTTGTGAGTTAATTAGCCCTGACATTAAAGTATGTGTCAACGAGTCTTACAAGCTTGAAATGGATCAGACATAGGACTGTTTTAATGCCAAATTTAAATTCCAGATCCAAGGATTTGGCTCTATCATACTGAAACAACTTCATTTGTCGCTTTATGTTCAAAATTTGGGAAGTGTATAAAGAATGATCTGAAGGGGAGAAAGACATTAATTTATAAAGTTGATTTCTATACATAAGATACGTCATATAATCTGAATTAGCTTTAGTCCGTCCCAAGTAAGGAATAGACTTTTAAGTTCTTTCTTAGTTTGTAACCACCAATCATGAGGAATCAAACAAATCTAAAGTAGTAGATTTAGCAAGAAAAACTTTAGTTTGGAAAAAGAAACGCATCTTGTAAGAAGGAAGAGTTCATTCTCCAACGGTGAGATTTAGAGTATAATTTGGGAGGTATATTGGTTGAGAAAGATTACAAATTAAAATGGAATGGTCCGAAAATTCAGTAGGAGAGACTGTACAGGATAACGGAAAAATGTAACGAGAAATAAAAACATATCAATACGAGTGGAGAAAGTATGTCTAAAATAAGTTGCTCCACCATGTGAGTGCATTTTCCTGTAAACATCCTGAAGGTTCATGCTGCAATAAGTTTAGTAAGCGTGTTTGTATCACAATATATCTTTTCCGGAGGTTTTACGAAGAGTTACGTCTAGAGAGCAATTGAAATCTCCTCCCATATAATATGTTCTGGTACATAAAAAGGTTTAATCTCTTCAAACAAAGCAATCCGCTTTAACTTTGTCTGAGGCGCATATATATTAACCAAACGAAAAGGTAGTCTCGAGGAGAAATCTAAAATTAAAACTCTACCTGGTCTGACATCAATCACTTTGGATATTTTAAATGACGTATTCCCAAATAATATTCCAATGCCATCAGCACTATCAGATCCAAAGGTCCAAAAGAAGGTCCCAGATCCATTTTCTCTGCAATTGCCGGATCTCAAAAAGAGATGTTACTCTAGTTCCTTGTAATAAAATGATATCTAAGTGTAAAGAGGCTAAATATTGTAGTAAAGGTAACTGCCTTTGTAGTGCCTTAATACTACAAACATTATAAGATGCTACCTTAAGTGAGGTCATGAAGCCAAAAGGTGTTAAAGTTAAGTTCCATTTTTTTGCTAACTTTACTTCTTCCCCTTCTTTCCTTTCTTTTCTTTTGCCAATTCTGTCGCTTTTACTGTCTTCTATCCTCAGTTATGAGTTCTGATATATGTGAGGTATCTGACTCAAGATCCGAATCCCTAATATCATCCTGTAGTGGTGAAAAATTTTCAGTGGGAAACGAGTCGGGGGCTGTTTTAGAGATGCTCTGGTAAAGCGTCTGCTTTTAGCTAGCTCAAAAGGAGGAGGCATAGAAAACCTGAATTTTGTTTCTCAGAGACAGAAGGTTTAGGAATATTATTATCAGATAATGGCTGAGGTTCCTGAATTCCAGTGTCTACTGTTTTGGAGCGAACTGGTTTACTTGTAACCTGAGAAACTGGGGTCAGAGAGGAATGTGTTCAGGAAGGCTCTGTTTTTTGTATGAGCTTTTTCAACAAATCATCTTGATCCAAACCTCTGTGCAGTTCCGTCGTGCCCAAGGACACTGATGGAAGGCATGACCCTTTCGTCACACAGGTTACATTGGAAAATATTAGAACACATATCCATGGAGTGACCGAATCCCCCCATAAGGGCATTTTAAAACATCACACACACTACTAATATGGGTTCGGCTCCACACTTGTAACAGGCTCTAGGCTGTCCCCCGTAAAACAAACCCCTATCTTTCCCCAGGTAAAACTATTAGATGTACTATTTCCGAATTAACTTGGAATAGTTTAACTTTAAATTTCCACCTCGGTCCAAATCCCTTCAGAATCCAACAAAGCTTCGGAGGATTTAAAATATCACATCTAGATTGCAACCAATGGTAAATATCACTCACATTAACCCCTTCACATAAAACATTATAGTGACATAACGAATTTGTGGCCTGGTAAGTGGAATAAGAAGAAAGGGGTCCACAAAGGTGTAGTTTTGTATTGCATATTTGTCCCAAAATTTTTCTAGTGAAAAGTAGTCTGAAAGCTAATATCAAAGAATCTTCTCCAGCAATATGTATCAAAGCATAAATATCTGAGGGAGAAAACCCATGGATAATTTCAAAAGCTGCTTAAATACATAATATCGGTGGGATGTTCCTGAAGACCTCCTTATATCTAATCCTGACAGCATTACGCCGTGGAGCTTGCTCCAATTTATTCTTAAATAACTCTGACATAGTAGGCTTTATGGGAGTAATTCTTCCCCTTATTCGAAAAATATCACATTTGTAGGGTCCCCAGATAAAACAGTGGATTCAATGGTTGAGGTGCTTGGCTTAGAAAGGCCAGTCAGTCTCCCCACCCTCAGAAACTGCAGTTTTCCTCAGAAACATTTTTGTGCACAGTAGTAGTACCTGGGCCCAGTTTTGCAGGATCGGTGGCATGCATAGAAGATGAGGAGGTCGACGAGAAGAAGGCCATGTGGGATCTGGAATCCATTGCCCCGAAACCGTTTTCTGCCATCCGCGTTAATTAAGGCAGAATCCTCACGACCAGTCTGTAATCCGTTCGTGTGGTGCCTCTTCCAAGTCCAAACTGTTGGCGCAGGGTTTGTGACGCCCTAGGTCCCTCCCAAGAAAGTGTTCTGCAACTTCCTCTACCTGAGAGATTCGTTCACAGCATTGCCCAGCGCCGCTACCTCTGATGTATCCAAAACCTGACAAAACGGAAGAAGATACACCCGAACATTTGCAGAGACCGCAGAATCTTTCCCAACCGCTGGAATATCACCAGCCAACTCTGAAAATCTGCAATTTTCCTCCGTGCTGTTTCCAGCGGTGTAGTCTGCATCCGTAAGTCCGTTAATCCTTCAGCATTATCTCGATGGAACATTCAGCTACTGTGCTCACCCCAACCTCCATCCTGATGCTGTGCTGCGAATCATCTGCCATGATGCAGCGTGGCGTCAACGGGACCCGTACTGGTGGCAACAAGAGCCAGTAGGGGAATTTCCCCAGTGTCCTGGCCAAATTTCCCTCATTCACCAAAAATACCACCAACAGCTTAATCTGGTTCAAGGTCAGTTGGCATTCATCTGTATCCTCCCTGGGTCGTGCCTGAAAATAGGCAGGATTTTTCTAGTGCACTTACCCAGTCAACAAAACTAAAATAAATAATTCCTTCAGCCACCTGTGACAAGCACCTAGATAACTACACAGATAACAGATAACAATTCACTTCAACTAACTCTGACAAACACACTAAGTTATTTTTTACCCTAAATTGAAGGTCCCAGTAGATAAGTTTAGTTATACCAGCAGGTCCTTCCTCCTGGTGTTTGCTTGTTCTCCACTCTGTGGAGTTTCATGTTGTGCCTTAGATAAATGTGTCTTTAGCATCTGTGCCCCTATGTACCCTTCTTAATAGATGATTGGCCAACTATTGGACCTGCTGATGTACACTTTCAATTAGTGATGCCAACCCATGTTTATAGCATGGGTCCAGCATGGTGGCAATCCCAAAATCTTCAGACTGCAGAATGCCGGAAATATGTGTATTGCTGTCTAAGACATAGAGCATGTGTTCCATTAAGGCACAACTCCAGTATCACCACCTGCCTCCAACACTTGCACATTTACCAGTGTCTGCCTCAGCACATAGTAGTGAAATGGACTGACTGACACAGGCAGTGTCTCCACTCACTGCCTGTATTGTATGTTTGAATGGCCTGAGAATCATGATCAAGCCATCAATTTGGCATCACTCTTCTGTTGTTAGAGACTTGGATACTCCAGTACTGTCACGGCTTGTATGTAGCAGCAGATATTCTATCAGATATGGTTTTATACTGCTCGCATAACTGCTCGATCATGCACAGGGTTGAGTTTCATCTGGTGACAACATCCAGCTTCATACAGTGTTGAAGCAGTTTGTTTTGTATCTGCAGATGATGGAGTTGGTCATAGGACTTTCCAAATGGGCAAAGTGGACACAGATGCAATAGGCCACAGTCAACATGGCTTTAACATCAGGATGGGTTAGAAACTCCTGCACAATGAAATTAAGGCAGTATGCCAGGCATGGCACCATGTAAACTGACCATCACTGATACATTTCACAACATCCATCCATTCCTAGCAGTAAATTAAGTTTGTTGCTATGAACACATGGGACTTCATAGAAAATGAGCAATGCTCAATTGAATGTTTTTCCTTATTCTGCTAAATAAAAAGATTTACTACTACTACTACTACATCCGAGCCATTATCTTTCACAGTGAAACCTACTTTCAGTGAACGGGTAAGCCACTCATCAGTCTCGTAAGGAGCACTTCCAGCATTTTCTCACCTGTGTGTGATCCACTTATATTCTTCACTGTCAGCATGGCATGCTGTCGATACCCGAGTGTTTGCCACCACAGTTAGGCTTACTGCAATTTTTCCCACTCCCAGAGTCAAATACTACCCCAGGTGCCTGCGCCCAATGTGTTGCAATGCACAAGTAGGAGCTACCAGCTGTTTGGCTGCTGGTTCACATATCCATGCTCAGATGTCGTATGGTGATGCTGAATGCTTCAGAGCATGGATTACTGTCTGTGACATTGTCCAACAGAGCTCAGGAATGGCACATCTAGAAAAGTATGTTCTTGATGGAAT
The DNA here is from genome assembly GCA_016271365.2 of Neoceratodus forsteri. Lineage (NCBI taxonomy): Eukaryota > Metazoa > Chordata > Ceratodontiformes > Ceratodontidae > Neoceratodus > Neoceratodus forsteri. The sequence continues at coordinate 447,096,812 of CM028131.1, read as the reverse complement.
CTGCCATTTAGGACAGGGATGGGCCATCAACCTGGCTGGCGGCAGGACACAGAGGGTTGTGGTAAATGGCTGTCATTCCACAGAGGGAAGAGTGACCAGTGGGGTACCACAGGGATCAGTGCTGGGACCAGTCCTTTTCAACGTCTTCATCAGTGACATTGCACAGGACCTAGAAGGCAGAATTTCCCTGTTCACTAATGACACAAAGTTCTGTAACAGAGTGGACACACCAGAGGGTGTAGACAGAATGAGGAGGACCTGCAGAAACTTGAAGAATGGTCAGAGGTTTGGCAGTTGAAATTCAATGCAAAGAAATGTAAGATAATGCATATGGGACACAAAAACCCTGGAGCGACATATCAGTTGGGGATGAGGATATAGCATGCACCAAGCAGGGAAAGGGATCTTGAGGTTATCATCCCTGATGACCTCAAGGTAGGAAACAGTGCAACAAGGCAGCAGGTAAAGCAAATAGGATGCTGGGATGCATAGGCTGGGGAATCACCAGCAGGAAAAGAGAGGTCATAATTCCACTATACAAGACACTAGTGAGGCCCCACCTGGACTACAGTGTACAGTTCTGGAGACCTTACCTATGTAAGGACATAGACAGGGTAAAGAAGGTTCAGAGGAGGGCAATAAAGATGGTACATGGATTGCATCACAAGTCCTATGAGGACAGAATGAATGACTTGAATATGTACTCCCTGGAGGAGAGGAGGAGAGAGGGATATGATAGAGACATACAAGTATCTTACAGGGAGGAACAGAGTGCATGAATACACTATTTTCAGCAAAAAGATGTTCCAGGGCTAGAGGGCATGGGATGAAGTTGGAGGGAGGGTGATTCAGAGGAAACATGAGGAAGAATTTCTTTACAGGATGGGTGGTGGACAAGTGGAACATCCTGCCAGAGAGGAGGTAGTGGGGCTGAAACAATCACGGGATTTAAGAATGCATGGGATAGACATAAGGGAATCCTGGGGGTCACGGTAAGGGGCAACAGACGTCTAGGAAAATATAAAGTGAACTTACAAGCTAAAATGGGAAGACTAGGTGGGCCATAGGTCCTTATCTGCCAACAGTGTCTATGTATCTATGTAACCTCCAAAATCTGAACTTCTCAACAAAAGAGACTAGCAACAGATCAATTTCCAACATTTCAGCAGTTGCTGCATTTAGCTTCATGCAGTAGCATGATTGGGAGTGAATTTAGAGTGACTCTCAAACATGCTATGCAGCGTAAACTGGACTTTTCTTGGGGCTGGGCTACTAAATAGCTGGACTCATTATGGGCGGCATTATTGGTATGGTGGTATTTGACTACTGGGATTCATATGTGCTACTGCTTGACTATTACCAGTGATTGGGGGTCTGCATTGGTGTTACTGTGCTTTTCTGACTCTGAGTGGTACTACTAAACCCACCACTGCTGCTATACCCAATACTAGGCAGACCCATAGAATCCTCCTCCTCTCTGTAGTCCTCCTCACTTTCCCTCCCTCCACCTGGTCTATTACCCTGTCATTTTGTTTGCCTTGTCTAATGATGAGGAGGAGGACAGGGACCCCTGCACTGGCTTTCTTCTGGTGTTGACACCAGAGTAACAGAGGCCTATTCTTCGATCTGTGTGTGTGTGTGTGTGTGTGTGTGTGTGTGTGTGTTGCCCACTGGTGCCTAGGTGGCTGCCATTTTCCCTACTAACTCGACTTGACGAAGCTGACAGATAGCAACTGTCTCACCAGCTGGGTCAAGTGCATAAAAATTCAAACTAGGGATTTCAGAACCCTTGATTTACCATGGCAGTGGGAGTGGGACAGTTGAGAGGATGGGGTGGGAATCTGTGTTTTTTGGGATGATTTCATGACTTCAATAATATTGGGGGTACTTTGGTAGTAGATCACAGCAAAGAACATCCCCTGCACCATCTGCATCACCACCCTTACACTTTTTCTCTTCAGGCTCACATGCGGATCCAACAAATCATCATCAACACATCTGCTGATTCCTCCTCCTCCACAGGTCTGGCCACCTCATTGTCACTGTCCCTAGGCTCTCTGACCCTCTTATTATCAGGAATCTGAGTGTGATGCACATTTTCCAGATCTCCACCTCAGCCACTAACTCCAGCTCCACACTGTCAGGCTTAGCACCACCATCTCCACCACCAACAGCCACAGGGACACCAACAACCTCCTCCTCCACTGTTCCTTGTTTACTGCTGCTTCTCTTGTCACCTCCCATGTCCCCAACACCATGGCTGCCACACACGTGGCAGAGAAAAATTTGGCTACACTAATGCCATTGCCACCAACTACTCCTTCACTACTATCAGCCCCAGAGCCCACAGAACACACTCTGCAGACATAGTTTTTAACTGCAGTACTACTTTTGCCCCAAAGATTTTGAACACTTTGTTTGCTGCCTCCCTGGCACCTCTCGCTTTAGTAGAGAGTCTCTTAATGGTCATTCTTAGATGCTAATTGCAACTTGATTTGGGATGAAAAATTACAAAAGTAAAAAGCCTGCAGTACAAATAAGTACCAGGAGCAGACAACACCTCACCCTAGGGATCAGAGATCAGCAGTATGATCTGAAAAAATAAAACACCACAGGGATTAACCGACACACACAACAGGGTAAAGGGTTAGACAAGGAGACTAGTCAAAAACTGGAGAACATGGGAGTCGGGCCCAGGTAACGAACTGGGTCAGAAACTGGTTATGTGGGAGAACTCAGAGAGTATTAGTGAATGGCACTCTGTCAGATGAGGGAGGGTGACTAGCGGGGTCCCGCAGGGCTCGGTTCTGGGGACGATCCTCTTCAACATACTTATCAACGACATTGCAGATGGACTGAAAAAAGGTGTGCTTCTTGCAGATGACACCAAAATCAGCAACAGGGTGGACACACCAGATGGACAGTATAGCATGGAAGCTGATCTCCAAAACTGGAGGAGTGGTCCAGAACCTGGCAATTGAAATTCAATACCAAAAATACAAGGTCATGCACCTGGGAAAACGTAACCCAGGAAACTGTACTCAATGGGAGGAGAGCAGCTGGTGGCTACTAGGCAGGAGCGAGACCTGGGGTGATCATATCAGATGACTTCAAGGTCAGTAAACAATGTGAAAAGGCTGCACTAAAAGCTAGTGGCATCCTGGGATGCATAGGGAGGGCATCACAAGCAGAAAGCATGAAGTAACCATGCCTCTGTATCAGTCCCTAGTAAGGCCTCACCTGGAGCACTGTGTCCAGTTCTTGAGGCCACACCTCAGGAAGGACATAGATAGGCTGGAGACGGTACAGAGAAAAGCAACAAAGATGGTGCAGGGCTTGCATCAGAAACCATACATGGCAAGGCTAGATGACCTTAAATTCTACTTAAGTTCCTAGAGCAACGCAGGAATCGTATGGACATGATCGGAACATTTAAATATCTTAAAGGCAACAACAGGGTGCAAGTGCAGAACCTTTTCAATTAAAAGACTACAATAGGACTAGAGGGCATGACCTTAGACTTAAGGGAGGAAAGTTCAGGAGCAATATGAGGAAATTCTTCTTCACAGAGTGCTAGGAACCATGGAATAGCCTGCCAGAGGGGTGGTGGAGCCAAGACAGTGGGGAAATTCAAGCGGGCATGGGACAGACAATGTGGGATACTCAAGCAGGCAGCTAAGTAGGTGGGGGTTAGAAACCAAAGGCATACTTGATGGATCATAGGTCCCCATCTGCCGACAACTTCTGTGTTTCTATGTTATTAACTACGAGCAGCAGAAAACACCTCCCCTAGAGAATCAGGGATCAGCTATGTGATCTGAAAATCTACTACTAAAACAAGCAAAACATGTTTTTTTGTTTTGTTTTTTTTTGTGTTTTTAACAGAACAGGGATTAAATGACAGCAGAAACGGGTAATTTAATATTATATAACAAAAAGTGACAGAACACCATCACTTTAAGAAAAATATAACTAAAAGATTACTAAAATGCTACAGAAAGACGCTAACTTAATACTTTATTTTTATTTATTGAGATCTTGATAACACCTGTGAGCAGATGCTTTTAAAAGATTCCACATCAGTTACATGAGACAGCAAGGTACAAAGACTGTGGACAATATACCTAGAAGGTACTAAAATTCCAAACATAAAGCTCTGGGTAAGGTATGCTGAGGCATTGTACAATGTATACCTGCATCAAGATGAAAACAGACAGAATAGGGAGTGGATACACAGGAGAGGGTGGGCTGCAGGGACAGTGCATACAGGACAGGGTGGGAAGAGGGAAGGATAGTGCATGGGGACAAGGGGGCAGTGCCCGGGAGGAGGTAGGGTGGTAGAAGAAGTGCTGTGGCTGGGCGATCCAGAATGGACAAAGGTGAGGATTAAGTACTGGTGGTGGTTTACTGCTGCATGTAGTCTTAGCAGGGGCACATACAGTTACTCGAGTAAAAGAGCTGCTGGCAGTCTGTATTTAAATGATCCAATCATTGAGGCACCAGAGACGCCTGAGAGCAGCGATTTACCCAAGAGGGTAGCACGGTGTGAGAACACACATTGTGCCATGGCAGTGTGGCATCTGGGTACATGGAAAACTTGGAGCGGTGGAGCTTTGGTTTATCTGGTGCACACGGGCAGAGAAAGCAGGTTCTGAACCCTAATAAAAGCAGATTTAATGAGACTTTTTGGCTATTAGGCAGTTTTGATACCAAATTGGTCCTTCAATTGAAGCCAGCCAGCCCAAGTATAAAGGTCACAGATGTGGGTGAGTCTTGTGCACCTGTGAGAAGACGGCAGGCTTTGTTTAGGGCAACTGTGATGCGAAGGCCATGTCAGTTGCAGATGCGTATGTAACCCCCTGCAAATGGGGGTTCCCAAACGTCTCCAGGAGCTTGCTTGAATGCTCCAAGCCTGGATGGTGTTCAGCGTCTATGCCATTTATCTGTGAGTGCTTTTAGAGCCTCTGGTACTGACTCTTCAAGAGCTGTCTGCCTGCAGACATAATTAATTTGGATGGGGTCTGTGGCTTCCTTACTCGAGTCCCACTCGAGCTGCTGCCAAATTGCTCCATTTCGCCGCTACTAGTGGGCAGAGTGTGCACTTCAAAGATGTAACTGTTTGCTCGAAATCATTTAGTGTAATAATGAAAATACAGTTGTCTAACCTGCTTTCCTTTGCAGTCTGAACTGTTTTGCCTAGCCCTCCATTCTGGTTTTGAACTGCTGAACTGGACCAATCAGTGGGGGACCTTTAAAATGGAGCCTGCTGCTGGCAAATCAGAACTTGGACTCTTAAGTTGAGTCAGCCATGATGGGACTGTATGGCAGATGCCTCTGGAATTGTAGTTTGGACTTCGCACCTCGCACCAACAGGGGAGTTTATTGTGAGTGACAGCCAGACCAGCCAACTGAACTGGGGAGGAACTTAAAGAAATGCCCGGCTCTGCCTACTGGAAAGATCAGATCAGTTTGGGCAGTGAAGAGACAAGGAGCTGTGTGCTTCTTCGTGTAGTTTTAGCGCAGGAATCACGTAAGGCCCTAAGTTTCGGTCTGCAGCTTGTGCAAGCACCTGTTCGGACTGAATCTGACCTGTGAAGAGAATCAAGGAGATCTGAAGAGTAGAAACCAGGCTCACCCTGTAGAAGACTGGAGAAATTGCTGAATCGTGCTCGGTCTGTCAGGAACTGACTCTGCTGTGTGTTCTCCCAGGTATTGTGCAGTAATTGTGATTGGGATACAGAAGCAGCTTGCCTGGTATAGTACTTTCCTTTTACATATAAATGTGTGTAGTGTTTGTAGGAATCATGTTTCAAATCCCCTGTACAGTGAATTGAGTGCATGAAGTTGGAAGTAAACCCCAGCTTAATCCAGACTACATCCATTTGCTCTGAACTGCAGTGGGTCCAGTCACAAGGACCTTGTCCACAGGGTCTGCTCCTCCTGGCAATCCAGGACAATCTGCCTTCCATCCAGTTCCCAGCATTGAGTTTGTAGAGTACAAAGCAGGGTAGCTCCCTACCATCTGTTTATTGAATTGCAAGTGTGTCATCTAACTGTTGTTGTTTTTTTCATTTCTTCACGAACTGAGCCAACCGCTCCGGATTACAATTTGGGTATTGTGCCAGTGTTTTTCCATCACAGGGCCCCAACCAGCTGCACCAATCCTGGCTAGCCCCACCCCCATCCGGAGTACCCAGTGAAAGTGACAATTTGGGACTCTGAATATGCGCACAGTATTGTGATTATTAATGTGTTTAACCTAATTAACCTGATTTCCCCTGTCCTTGTTACAGCTCCTTAAATAAACCAGATCTGTTTGTTTCAGCAAAATTACACTGACTGAGGTATTCGTTTATGTTAAAGTATTGTACTGTGGCTTTTGCACTGTGTCGCCTTGTTTTACAGGGGTCCCCAGAGTCCAGTCAACAGAGCCAGCCCTGGGGGTAAGTGTACATTGTGAAGATATTCCTGATGCATTGTGTGGGCCACTAGGGAAGAAAGGGGGTTACAGTGTCCCAGAGGGCTGTGACCAAGTTAGTTTAACTACTGCAAACCCTGACCTCTGGGTGGAGGCACCTGCCATTGGACCTAGGCCCCTCAACCTGTTAGTAGTTAGCAGGCAGGGGTAGTAGCCCTTGGATAGCACCACCTAGGGGTTACATCTTGGAGGCTCACCGCTGGGATTGTGTGTCCTCTAGTGGCCACATTTATGAACCACTGTAAAAATATAAATAAATGGGTACCCGACAGAAATGGCTGTGCACCGTTGGTGGAGTGGTGTACTGGGAGGAGATCGACCCTAAAATGCTATGCTTATCCTGGACATCCCCTGGGTATCAATACTGACACTGTACAGGAGTACTTTCCAAGGTGGAAGGTTTACAAAACCCTGTGGTGGTGGGTCGACATGCTAATCTGCTCACCCACACTTTCATGGCCCTAGTGGAGTATAAGGATCCCATAGATAGCTCCAAAGTGCCACAGACTATTAATCCAGAGGGAGCCCTCACTGCCTGGAGACTGATAACTAAGGACAGTAAAGACCTGGGAGGAATGAGCCCCCACCATCTGAAGCGTTTGATGGGAAATTTGCTAAATGGTTGCTGGAGGAGGGAAAACTGGGGAGGACTTGAAGAAACTATTCTTGCCACCTAGGGGTGTTCCTCCCCACACCCTCTCCCGCTCCAGTACCCATTATGGTGGCTGAACCAATGCAGGCTCCTGTTTCTGCACCTGCCCATTAGTCACGACTCTTACCGAAGGTTGAAGATCTTCTCTGCACCCTCCCCACCCCAAGGGAGGATGACTGGGAGACCTGATAAACTATGTTGCCCCTCAAGTGCTAGAATGGCAATGCTCAGAAGCTGAAAAGCGAAAGAGGGTTAGTGAGAGCCTCATGGTCCTGCCCTGGCTACCATCCATGCTAAACGGTCCAGTAACCCTGAAGCGATTGCACAGGACTATCTTGAGGCCTTGGAGAATGTGTATGGGAGCCCAGATTCTGATGAGGACCTGTGGTGGAGAGTAAGAAATGCAAAACAGTACCAAGGGGAGTTGTTGTCTGTGTATGTATCTCGGCTGGAAAAATTGTTGCAAGAATGCCTCAGAAAGGGTAGTCTGCCAGCGATTGAATTGGACCGAACCAGGCTGGACAGGATCCTTAAGTCTTCCCCTTCTCAGAACTGCTGTTGCTTCAGTTATGTCTGGCCAATCGACTGGAATTCCCACCTCTATGATGAGCTAATGAGAGAAATTCGAGGAGTTGAGAAAAAGCGACCTCGGGAAGGACTTGCACCAATAGCTGCTGCTACGACCTGAGTGACTGAGGTGACCAATCAAGTGAAGTTCAGGGGCAGAGGTTGGCAGTTAATGAGTGCTCTGAGAAGGAAAAGATATGCCACAATGGGGCGAACTGCTGAGAGAGATTAGGAAAGTAACAGACAGTCTCATCATGTAGGCTGCTCCTACCAGTGTGGGCACTGACACTTGCCCGACCGCTTCTGCTGGAGGTGGAGGTGCCTATCCAGGCACCTCATGTTGACAGTAGTTCAAAACTTGATGTCTTGGCCATGGAAGTGGGAAATTGACGTAGATGCTTCCAAATGCTTATCATGCCGCAGACAGAGATGGCACCAAGGTTTCCAGTTAGTAGTACCACAGCTTTGGTTGCCAATGCGACACCTCAGCCAGCTCAAAGTCCAGAAAGTATGTTTTGCTATAATTGTGGGAAGGATGGGCACATGAAGAGAGAATGCTGGTCCCCAAAAGACACAGACAAAGTTGCATATAGGCTACAAGGAGAGCTTCGGAGAACAAATTAGTGAATTAGTGATTAAGAGGTGCACAAATGATCCCAGTGAGGGTCCAAAAATGCTAACTCATGTCCCTTTGTGTCAAGGTCAGTTGCCCAGGCCCCCGCCACCGCCTCTCCAGACCGGTCCAGAATAGTGGATCCCTCCATGGAGACCACTGTAAAAGTGAATGGAGTGTCTACAAGAGCTGTATTAGATAGTGGCTCCCAAGTGACAATTATGTTCCAGGATTGGTACCAGAAGCATTTGTCAGATGTACCCTACAGCCATTAGAAGGACTGCATGTATGGGGGTTAAGTGAGAAGGCTACCCCTATTCCGGTATATCTGAATTTGTCTGTCTTTCCCACTCCTGGCTGGACTGGTCAAACAAGTAGAGATCCTAGCCTTAGTGTGTCCCCCACTGGACTGTATTTTGGGGTCCCTTTGTTGATTGGAACAAATGCTCATATGTTCAGATGGCTGGCACAGTTGTGTTATGAAAAACAGGGGTCAAGGACTAGTAGAGCTTTAAGAATTCGGCCCTGATCAAGAAAGCCTATAAGGCACAGAGATGCTGAAAAAGTGGAACCAGAGGAACCAGTTGGAATTGTCTGGAAGAAGGATCCTAAGTCTCTGATCCTGGTGCCAAATGCCCAGTGTACCTTACAGGAGAGGTCCATATCAGAAAGGATGTCAAGAATAAAATATTAATGTTGGATACACCAGGCGATGGAAAATTGCCGGAGAGACTGCTGGTCAAGCCTAGTATTTTGCCTGCTAGAGCCCATGCTTACACCAGAAGGGTAATGGTTCAAGTTCATAATGTGTCCGACAGAGAGTCCAAGTAAATAGAGGTTGCACTCTGGTTAATGTGCATTGTGCAGACACTGCAGTGTTACCCAGTAGCAAGAGTTCGGGAAGAATGACAGAGTAATGCCTGACTTGTTTGATTTCGTGACTCTCGCTGCCAGCTGAATGGAAAGTGAAGATCAGTGAGAAGCTTGCCCAGAGAGACCAGGTGTTTTCTTTAAAGGAATGGGACTTAGGATTTGTGAAAGGAGCTGAGCACCATATCCAGCTCCATGATCATAGGAAGGATATTGAGCCAAATGGACTTACGCCCATATGCTCGCCATTTGTCCTAATTTCTGATCTGGTTCATATACCTATCCCATTTAGATTTGAACTCTGTATGATGATGAAAGGCCATTTTGTGAGAGGTCTCGACACCTGGAACTTGCTAATATAGATGATGTGAAACGGCATCTGAAGAGATGCTAGCTGCTGATGTAATACAAGAAGCACGGCAGCTAGGATTCAATGCAAAAGAAGTGCAAATAATGCACCTGGGAAACAAGAACCCAGGGAAGATTACACAATGGGGGAGGTAGTAACAACAAAAAAGGAAAGGGACCTGGGGGTAATCATATCAGATGACCTTAAGGTTAGCAAGCAATGTGAGAAGGCAGTAAGGAGGGCTGGGGTATGCTGGGATGCATAGGGAGAGGCATCACCAGCAGAAAACAGGAAGTTGTTATCCTCTGTACAGACAGTTGGTGAGACCCCATCTGGAGCACTGTGTCCAATTCTGAGACCCCATCTCCGCAAGGACACAGGATAGAGGCAGTCCAGAGGAGGACAACTAAAATGGTGCAGGGTCCAAGAGACGACATACGAGGAAAGACTAAAGGAGCTTAATATGTATACCCTTGAGGAAAGAAGGGAGAGGGGGACATGATAGAAACTTTTAGTACCTCAGTGGAATCAACAAAGTCCAAGAGGGTAGCATCTTTCAGAAAAAGAGACGGCAAGAACAAGGGACACAATTTAAAGATTGGGGGTGATTCCAGGGCAATGTGAGGAAGTATTTTTCACAGAGAAGGTAGTGGATGCATGGAACAGCCTTCTGAGGAGGTTGTGGGGTCTAAAACTGTGGGAGAATTCAAGAATGCATGGGACAGACATAAGGCAATTCTTGTGGGGTAGGAAGAAATAGGCTGTTGGTTAACTAGGATCTGTGGCCTATCCTGTAGGTAGGAAATGGGCAAACTAGGTGGGCCTTATCTGCCGTCAAAGTCTATGTTTCTATGTTTAAGAATCCAGAAGCCCCTGTGCTTCCCATTGTGGTAGTGAGAAAAAGAATGGGACAGTAAGGATGTGTGTGGATTATCGCACTTTAAACCGGCGGACTATCCCTGATCAGTACACAATGCCCGCATTCAGGATGCTTTGGACTGCCTAGCGGGGAGCAAGTGGTTCTCTGTGCTGGATCTCCGCGGTGGGTACTACCAGATCCCGATGGCCCCAGAGGACCATGAGAAGACAGCCTTTATCTGTCCGCTGGCTTCTATGAATTCATGAGGATGCTTAGGGATTTCAGGTGCCCCAGCCACTTTTCAACGATTGTTGGAGTGTACAGTGGGGACATGAACTTACTAGAGTGCCTGGTATACCTAGATGATGTTATTATGTTTGGCAGCTCACTGGAGGAACATGAGAGCAGATTATTCAAGGTGTTTTACCGACTGGAAGACTTTGGCCTTAAACTGTCCATTGATAAGTGTCAATTCTTTCAAACATCAGTAAAGTATTGGGACACATAGTATCCACTGAGGAATAGAGACCGACCCAAGTAAAGTCAAGGCCTTGACCACCTGGCCAAAGCCCAAAAATCTAAAAGAACTTCAAAGATTCCTGGGTTCTGTGGTTATTATCAGCATTTCATCAAAGGCTATTCAAGAGTGATCCACCCTTATTTAACCTTACTCAAGGGTATCCCCAACCCACAAAAAATACAAAAAGTCAGCTCCCTCGAGACTGAAAGAGTGTATTTTCATCCAAGTGAAGTATTTGGGGCCTGCTGGACTCTGATTGTTAGACTGCTTTTCATGAGATCATATATCAACTTACCCGCGCTCCAGTGTTGGCTATGCTGATCCAACAAAACCTTATGTCCTGCACACTGATGCTAGCTTGCAAGGGTTGGGGGCTGTGTTGTACCAAGAGCACGAGAATGGTCTGAGACCAGTGGCCTTTGCCAGTAGAAGCCTGACCCCATCCGAAAAGAACTATCCTGCACATAAGATAGAGTTCCTAGCTTTGAAGTGGGCTATTGTTGACCAATTCCACGAGTACTTGTATGGGGCTAAGATACTAGTAAAACTGACAATAATCCTTGACCTATGTGCAGACTTCAGCTAAGTTGGATGCCACTGGCCATAGGTGGCTTTCTGCATTATCAACATACGACTATGCTGTTGAATACAGAGCAGACCTGAACCACATAGATGCTGAAGCTCTCTCCTGGATGCCTGTTCCCCAGAATGACTGGGTCAGACTGTCAGAACCTGTTATTCGAGCACTCTGCCAGAAGTTTGACAGGGAGGAACAAATGTCCACGGACGCAGTGGACTGTATGGTGGATTGTTTGGGACCCTCTGAGAATTGCATACCTGCTGCTTTTGCCACTTTTCTGCAATAGACATTGGTGCACTGCCTCAGCTGGACAATGACGGTATTCGCGGCTCAATCCCTCGATCCTATGATCAAATCAGCTTTAGAAGCCCTCTATGCAGGGAAAGATGTGTCCAAATTACGTTCCACTGATTTGAGAACTGTATTGTTATACAAAGAAGGTCCTAAGTTGAAACTGACCAATAGACTGTTATACAGAGAAACAGTAGACAGAGGGGACAAGTAGACAAACAACAACTAGTGCTGCCCACTGCCTTTCGAGACTCAGTACTGAGGTCCTTACACAACCACATGGGGCACCTTGGTATAGCTAGAACACTTGACTTGGTGAGATCCAGATTCTATTGGCCTAAGATGGGGGCTGATGTGGAGCAACACATTCAAACTTGTAGTCGCTGCTTACAGAGGAAAGCTTTGCCCCAGAGGGCTGCCCCTTGTTAACATCACCACCAGTGCACCTATGGAGTTGATCTGTATTGATTTTCTGAGTTTGGAGTCAGATCAAAGAAATATTAGTAATGTGCTGGTGGTCACTGACCATTTTACGAGATATGCCCAAGCTTTCCCCACCAAGGACCAGAAGGCATCCACTGTGGCAAAAGTACTTGTAGAAAACTTTTTTGTTCACTATGGGGCTCCCAAAGAATCCATTCTGATCAAGGGGAGACTTTAAGAGTCGTCTGATCAAAGAGATGCTTTCTCTGTGGGGAGTGCAAAAGTCCAGAACCACCCTTACCACCCCAGGGGACCCACAGCCTGAACGTTTCAACCGCACTTTGCTAGATATGCTAGGCGCTCCACCCAAAGGACAAGCCTAGATGGAGCCAACAAATTAGCACCCTGGTACATGCCTACAACTGCACCAAAAGTGATGCCACTGGGTTCTCCCCTACTGCCTGATGTTTGGAAGAGAAGCTCGATTGCCGGTAGATGTGTGTTTTGGGGTCTCTTCTGATGGGGTTCGAGCTGACAACTATTTACAGTATGTGCAAAAGTTAAAGGCCTAGCTAAATCATGCATACCAACTGGCTCAAACCATGGCTGCCAAAAGAAATCTGGCCAACAAAGAAAGGTATGATAAAAGGTGAAAGCATAGGAACTCCAGGAGGAGATCAGGTATTGCTAAGAAATCTGGGACTGCATGGCAAACATAAGATTGCTTACCAGTGGCACCATCTCCTCACATTGTAGTGGGCAAACTAAATGATCTGCCTGTGTACAAAGTAAGGCCTGAGAATAATTCAAAAGATGTGAAAACAATGCATAGAAATCATTTACTGCCCATTGAACAAATCTTGATTGAGTTTGAGCCCCAGAAAATGCCCCTCTGGACCAGTGACTAGAGCTACTGCTAAGAAAAACTCAAGAAAGTCTGCACCTACAGAAGCTGAGTTGGGCGTGGCCAGCAACCGAGCTGTGAGCAGCTTATCATCGCAGCTCCACTTCTGGACAACTATAACTATCAAAATAACATTTACTGCAGACAGACCCTCTTTTAATTAGTACTCTCAACAGAACATTGCGAAAGCTACTGCCAGATATAAAAATCATAATTGTGTGATCTGAGGTGAGCCAACTATGGATGAACAAGTAAAGCGGGTTACCACCAGAAGGAAACCGTCAGAAAGACCGAAAGCTGGAAACAGTAAAGACCCTCTCCGATGCTCCGAACACAAAGGCCCTCAGCCATCTAATGCTGCACTTCTCCGGCGATTCAAGGATTGGATGGCAAAATTGAAGAATTTAGTTCGAGCTAAAGCAACTCCACTCCAAAGTGGATATCGTCATTGAAGAGGCTAAAGGAGCAAATAAAAACGGACAAAGCTCTCATGGCAACGGTCGGCCTAGTTAAAGAAAATGATCTATTATGGAGAAGGTTGGAGAACTTGGAAAATGCAGCTAGAGCTACACACCTTTGTCTACTGGGGCTACCAGAAAATACGGAGGAGACCACCCGTTAACATTTTGCAGGCATGGTTGAAGGACTTTCTGCATCTAGAACTGCCTTTTAAGTTCATTAAAGCTTACGGATTAACCCTCCTGGTGGTCGCCGTAAGACAGCAACGGGATCACTATTTCCACGCACTCTTATGCTGGAATTCCATACCACGGCTGAAAGGGACCTTATACTGCAGCAAGCTAAAAATCTTGCACCTCTTTCTTGGGATGATACCAGAATACACCTTTTCCCAGATTTAAGTTTTGCCACGAGAATGAGACGAAAAGTTTTGATGGCATAAGGGAAAGGTTAGAGCATTGGGGTGCACCATGTGCTTTTGATGCCGCCAGTCTTAGAATAGTGTATGGTGGAAAGACTTATCAATTTTCTGAGCCATCTGAAGCTTCAAAGATCCTGGACAAAATAGAAAACCAATTCGCAGCACAAGAGGAAGCCACTGACTCTGAAGAGGAGTTAGACACCTGAATCCATTATCGCTGAGTGGCAATTTAAATTTTTGAGGGACAGAGAAGTGTGAAAGGTACTGTTCTCACAAGCTACAGAGCTGGTTAAAATAGTAGTTTGGTTCCCATAAATTCCAGTTCATAAACGATTACAGAATGAACACCTGAGGGGACTAAGTTCCTACAAATAAGAGATGGACTGGGTTGAAATGCATGTTTAAAAGTTAATTAGTCCTATTGGCTGTTCTCTTTCCCTGAACCTATGAGTAGTTCTAAATTAGTAATGTTTGGAGCAGTTAAACACAAAGAGTAACTGATTAAGAGGTTTTTCTGTATTAATATCTACTTAATCATATTAATACTTAGTTAATCATAGAACTATAATTTTAAGGAGGTCTTTTATGAGTGGGCAGGAGTTGTAGTCTGTGGGATGACTGCATTTCTTTTACTTTTCACAGTCACCGATTATTGATGGGGATATGTACCCTTGTAATATATGGATAGTGAAAATAATACCCCAAAATACATACAAAAATTCCTTGTAATACAGTAGTTAGTCCCAGTAGATACTTCTGGTCCTAATAGTATACTTCCGCCCAATAATACTATACTTCCGTCCCTCGTAATAGTATAGTTGGGATTACCGATGTGACTACTGTGTGGAACCGAGTTTGTTTCTTTTTTTGTGAGAGAAACATGGAATGGGACTGGAAGTGGGAGCAGGAGTGGGGTGGTGTGAGCGAGGCGCGAGGAACGACACTGGAGTCTTACTAACTCTGCAGACCGCATAGCTGCACAGCAGGCACAAGTAAGAAATTAAAAATTCCCGCATCCATATATTACAAAAATAACAAATAGGTTCTGGTGTTTCAAGGCAGAAATTCCATCTCGAGGTTCTGGGATGCAAAGAAACCTCTCGACTTCAGCTCTGAAGTTTCTTGTATCCCCAGACTCTGAATACTGCCTTATTACCTAAGAACCTATCTATTATTCTATTTATATAGGGTTAGCGATGTGGATAAACTAACCTGGATACCCCTGCTCATGGTTGTATATGCCAATCTAGATAATAATAATTTTGGAAAGATCTAGAGAAATCTTGTTTGGGGTATTACAGTATGTGGACTAACTTATAGTGACAACCCCATGTGTAGTAACAATGCTCATGGGCATTACAAGTATTGTTACTGTAATAATGATGTTTTATTTTATTAAATTGTATACTAGAATGCATGCCTGAAGGTGATAAATTGAAATGCAATGTTTTACATTAAGCTAATAAAATATAAGTTAAAAAAAGCTGAGTTACAGTGTCCCTCTCCACAAGTCCCAGTTGAGCATGACTGTCAGTCCATATCAGAGGAAAGTGAGTGTGACTTTGAATACTACCCTTCTTACGAACTAAGTCAATTGTTTCAGGGCAATCCCTAGTCAATACTGGAGATGAAGCTGGGCCTTCTGGACTATCTAAGCCCCCAGCTTAGTCCCTGAAGTCAATGCTCCCAGAACGTGAAGTGCAAAGCATCAAGTCAGATGATATGGAATCATTGTGTATGGTTGAACTGTTTGAGCTTTCAGGGAGGAAAATGATGGACTGGAACAGACTGGTGATACACCAGAACAAGAAGAGTATTTTGAGTGCCCTGATGGTCCACTGCCAGTGTCCAAAAGCTCTCCATGTGAGCCTAGTGTTGTGGACTCAGAGACTGTAACTCCTGGAGCTGAGAGTGCCCCAAGTTCTAGCCTCTCTACCCCAATGAAGACTCTCCTGGCAAGTAAAGACAATGCTGAAATGAGGCTCTGAGTGCAGAGACTTAACAGTTCCCCTAGAAAGACTAGTCGAGCTGTAAAGCCTGTGGTGCACCTCAGTTATGATTCCCTGGGAGGCCTGTGGACTTGCCTCTCAATGTTGTCCATAAAGGAGTGTATGTGTCCCCGAGCTCATTGCCCAAACTGAACATCAGTGCTAACTCTAAGTTACTTGTGTTGCCCTCTAGGTATGGTGCCTTGCCCATCCAGCCCCAAGGTAACTGATAGGAAGGGCCCCATCTCTTCAAGTTTCATGTACAAGAGGTAATAACCTGAGTTATGGTACAATGTGTGTGTAATACTGTGTAAAGAGTGACATACTGCAAAGTTTCAGAAATGTGTTTCTGGTAAAGTGATATATTGACTGATGATTACATGTATGAGCCTAATGGGATACTGATGTAAATGTATATGGTTGCAATTGAAACTTATGGGGGTACTTGCTTGATGCGGATGCCAAGCTTTTCCAGGCTGGGAAGAGTGTAACCCCCTGCAAATGGGGGTTCCCAAAAGTCTTCAGGAGCTTGCTTGAATGCTCAAGCCTGGATGGTGTTCAGCGTCTAAGCCATTTATCTGTGAGTGCTTTTAGAGCCTCTAGTACTGTCTCTTTAAGAGCTGTCTGCCTGCAGAACCTTTTTCAATTAAAGACTACAACAGGACTAGAGGGCATGACCTTAGACTAAAGTGAGGAAAGTTCAGGAGCAATATGAGGAAATTCTTCACAGAGTGCATTGTGGAACCATGGAATAGCCTGCCAGAGGGGTGGTGGGAGCCAAGACAGTGGGAATTCAAGCGGGCATGGGACAGACAATGTGGGATACTCAAGCAGGCAGCTAAGTAAGGGGGTTGAAACCAAGGGCAGACTTGATGGATCATACGGTCCCCATCTGCTGACAACGTCTATGTTTCTATGTTATTAACCACCAGCAGCAGAAAACACCTCCCCTAGAGAATCAGGGATCAGCTATGTGATCTGAAAATCTACTACTAAAACAAGCAAAAATGTTTTTTTTTCTTTTTTTTTTTCAACAGAACAGGGATTAAAATGACAGCAGTAACAGGGGTAATTTAATATTAACTATAACAAAAGTGACAGAACACCATCACTTTAAGAAAAATATAACTAAAAGATTTCTAAAATGCTACAGAAAGACACTAACTTAATACTTTATTTTTATTTATTGAGATCTTGGATAACACCTGTGAGCAGATGCTCCTTAAAAGATTCCACATCAGTTACATGAGACAGCAAGGTACAAAGACTGTGGACAATATACCTAGAAGGTACTAAAATTCCAAACATAAAGCTCTGGGTAAGGTATGCTGAGGCATTGTACAATGTATACCTGCATCAAGATGAAAAACAGACAGAATAGGAGTGGATACACAGGAGAGGGTGGGCTGCAGGGACAGTGCATACAGGACAGGGTGGGAAGAGGAAGGATAGTGCATGTGGACAAGGGGGCAGTGTCCGGGAGGAGGTAGGGTGGTAGAAGAAGTGCTGTGGCTGGGCGATCCAGAGCGGACAAAGGTGAGGATTAAGTACTGGTGGTGGTTTACTGCTGCATGTAGTCTTAGCAGGGGCACATACAGTTACTAGAGTCAAAGAGGTGCTGGCGCAGTCTGTATTTAAATGATCCAATCATTGAGGCACCAGAGACATCTGAGAGCAGCGCATTTACCCAAGAGGGCTGCACGTGTGAGAACACACATTGTGCCATGGCAGTGTGGCATCTGGGTACTTGGAAAACTTGAGTGGTGGAGCTCTGGTTTGTCTGGTACACAAGGGCAGAGAAAGCAGGTTCTGAACCACTGATAAAAGCAGATTTAATGAGACTTTTTGGCTATTAGGCAGTTTTGATACCAAATTGGTCCTTCAGTTGAAGCTAGCCAGCCCAAGTATAAACGTCACAGATGTGGGTGAGTCTTGGTGCACATGTGAGTAGATGGCAGGCTTTGTTTAGGGCAACTGTGATGCGTTGAAGGCCATGTCAGTTGCAGATCCATATGTAACCCCCTGCAAATGGGGGTTCCCAAACATTTCAGGAGCTTGCTTGAATGCTCCAAGCCTGGATGGTGTTCGGCTCTATGCCATTTATCTGTGAGTGCTTCTAGAGCCTCTGGTACTGTCTCTTCAAGAGCTGTCTGCCTGCAGACATAATTAATTTAGATGGGGTCTGTGTTTCCCTGCTCGAGTCCTGCTCGAGCTGCTGCCAAATCGCCTCCGCTTTGTCGCCGCTAAGTGGCAGAATGAGCACTTTTCAAAGATGTAACTGTTTGCCCAAAATCATTTAGAGTAATAATTAAAATACAGTTTGTCTAACCTGCTTTCCTTTGCAGTCTGAACTGTTTTGCCTAGCCCGCCATTCTGGTTTTGAACTGCTGAACTGGACCAATCAGTGTGGGGACCTTTAAAATGGAGCCTGCTGCTGGCAAATCAGAACTTGGACTCTTAAGTTGAGCCAGCCACAATGGGACAGTATGGCAATGCCTCTGGGAATTGTAGTTTTGACTGCGCCTTTTGCACCAACAAGGGAGTTTATTGTGAGTGACAGTCAGACCAGCCAACTGAACTGGGAGGAACTCAAAGGAAATGCCCAGCTCTGTCTACTGGAAAGATCAGATCAGTTTGGGCAGTGAAGAGAGCGAGCTGTGTGCTTCTTGATTGTGTAGTTTTAGTGCAGGAATCGCGTGTAAGGCCCCTAAGCTTCAGTCTGCAGCATGTGCAAGCGCCTGTTCGACTGAATCCGACCTGTGAAGAGAATCAAGGAGATCTGAAGAGTAGAAACCAGGCTCACCCTGTAGAAGGCTGGAGAAATTGCTGAATCACGCTCAGTCTGTCAGGAACTGAATCTGCTGTGTGTTCTCCTGGGTATTGTGCAGTAATTGCGATCGGGCTAGAGAAGCAGCCTGCCTCGTATAGTAGTCTTTCCTTTTACTTATAAATGCATGTAGTGCTTGTGGGGAATCGCGTTCAAATCCCTGTACAGTGAATTAAGTGCATGAAGCTGGAAGTAAACCCCAGCTTAATCCAGACTACATCCATTTGCTCTAAACTGCAGTGGGGTCCAGTCACAAGGACCTTGTCCACAGGGTCTGCTCCTACTAGCAATCCAGGACAATCTGCCTTCTATCCATTTCCCAGCATTGAGTTTGTGAGTACAAAGCAGGGTAGCTCCTGCCATCTGTTTATCGAATTGCAAGTGTGTCATCTAATTGTTTTTTTTTTTCATTTCTTCATGAACTGAGCCAACTGGCTCGGATTACAATTTGGGTATTGTACCAGTGTTTTTCCATCACAGGGCCCCAACCAGCTGCACCGATCTGGCAGCCCCCCCATCCTGGGTACCCAGTGAAAGTGACAATTTGGGACTCTGAATATGCGCACAGTACTGTGATTATTAATGTGTTTAACCTAATTAAACTGATTTCCCTTCCTTGTTACAGCTCCTTAAATAAATCAGATCTGTTTGTTTCAGCAAAATTACACTGACTGAGGTATTCGCTTATGTTAAAATATTGTACTGTGGCTTTTATACTGTGTCATCATGTTTTACAGGGGTCCCCAGAGTCCAGTCAACAGAGCCAGCCCTGGGGTAAGTGTACATTGTGAAGATATTCCTGATGCATTGTGTGGGCCACTAGTGGGAAGAAGAGGTTACAGTGTCCCAGAGGGCTGTGACTAAGTTAGTTTAACTACTGCAAACCCTCACCTCTGGGTGGAGGCACCTGCCATTGGCCATAGGCCTCTCAACCTGTTAGTAGTTAAGCAGGCAGGAGTAGTAGCCCTTGGGATAGTGCCACCTAGGGGTTACATGGTAGCCAATCCACAGTCCATGAGGAAACAGTAAAGCTCCTGATTGCTAGGTTTAGTGCTTCGTGAGTTAGACAGTGCCTGTGCTGGTAGAGGATCCCGATTCTCGATTAATACCCCTTTGCAGTGATATCAATATGATGGAGAAGGACAGTGAGGAGTCTATTGTTACCCGAGGTATTTGAAATGAGGGACTAGTTCCAGTGTAGTACTGCTGACATTCCTTATCGCCAGGGGCAGTTTTTCAGCTTGTTTTGCGCTGTGGAGTAAAGCATGGTCTTAGTCTTTTATAGTTCATAACCAGTCTTTGCTCTTTAAACCACTTTTCCACTAATGCAAGCCTCTTTGAAGTTCTGCCTCTAGAAGTTCAGGGCACGGGTTGCTGGTAAAAATGACTGCATTATCGGCATATAGGACTAGGAGCATACGACAGAGACAAGAAGCTGGAAGATTGTTTAGGAACACACTGAACAGCAAAGGTCCGGTATTGACCCCTGTGGTACACCAGATCTGACAGGCTGGCTGTCTGAGAGGACTTCCCAATCCTGACCTGCTGGGAGTGGTGGCTCAAGTAGCTGCTGAACCAGTTCACGGTTTCTGTGCAAGACCAATGCCAGATAGCTGTTCAAGGAGCAGCGCATGATGCATGGTATCAAATGCCTTTGATAGGTCAATGAAGGCTGCCTCTACCAGGTAGCCATGGTCTAAGGGGTTATGGATGATGCCGGTAAATTTCAGTAAGACCGTGATGGTACTGTGGCTGCCCCAAACCCACATGTTGCTGTGGACGAAGTTGGTGTTGGTTAATATATTACACCATCTGGTCAGCCACAATCCGCTCAAGAGCCTTGGAGAGTGGCAGGAGTATGAAAACTGGTCTGTAGTTGCTATGTAAGGTCTGGTCCCACTTTTGTGTATGAGGATTACTGTTGTGGATTTCCATCGTGAGGGAATTGAAAGTGACAGGGGGACAGATTAATTATTTTGGTTAGTGGTCCTAGGAGTTCATTTAGTGCCAGGTGAACAAATTTAAGGTCCAGGAAGTCTCCACTGAGCCTTGCTTTTCAGTACCTCTTCTAGATATTTCCTAGCATCTTTTTCAGAAACCTCTTTTAAGCGGAATAGTGGCTGGTTCGGGGTAGTGCAGGCATCCGCTGAGTGTCCCTTAGGTTAGGTGAATTGAAGAAATCCATTGGGAGCACACTACTTAGGTCAGTGAAAGCATGGTTCAGGAGCTGGCAATAAGCAGAGGGTCCAAGGTTGGTGCAACATCAACCATGAGCACAGAAGGGAAGTTTTGGGGTCTTTCCTGTGATATCACTAAGGTTGGTCCAGAATGACTTGCTGCTGTTCCATGAGTTAGTGAGGTCTTCTTTGTAATATGTGCTTTTTGCATGGTGGATTACTTTCATACAGTTATTATGGTCTTTTTATATCATTGAATGTTTGCTGCAGTGCCCTGTGCTTGTGCTTTTGCCAGAGATAATCTCTTGAGGCAAGTTGCTCCAGAAGTTCTGGGGTAATCCAGAAGTTAAAAGGCACTTTGACTTTTCTTCTTGTAGCTGATGCGTGTTTGTCACAGACGGCACTGAATTTTGATACTTAAGATGTCCATGGCCTTGTCCACCTCATTGGTGTCATACAGGTCCATCCAGTCTTGAAGTTTAAGGTCTGACTTTAGCTGTGGGAGGTGGCCTTTTAGGAGCAGATGGTTCTTTATGATTCTGGTGGGAGGTTGCAGTAATTGTTACTCCAGATGCATTTGACAGGGGAACGGTCATTCAAAGAGTCTGGAAGAACAGTGAGATCAGTGATATGTGCAGGATGGTTGGTGAGCACCCAATCCAGCAGGGTGATGGTGCTGGTCTTGTAGTTGACTCAAGTCTGAGACTCCACCATTTGGGAGAAGTGGATTGCAGATAGAGTATCCTTGGTAGGGTGGAGGCAGGCGAGCCAATTGATATTAAAGTCTCCTAGCAGTATGATTTCAGTGTTTAGGCTCAGAGAACTGATGCAATCAAACAGGTTCCTGGTGCTGTCCATGGTCATTTTTGGTGGAATATATACTGAGATCAGAGTAAGCACTCAGTTGTGTGCCCCTAAGAGCAGTTTAATAGCTAGTGCTTGAAGGTGGTCACTGCTGCATGGGGAGATAAGACATGCCCCTGAGAGGGTCTTTGGTGTAGATGATACAGCTGCCACCTCTTGTTGAGAGGCAGTCCTGTCTGAGCAAGGTAACCAGGTAGTGCAATGGCAGTGTCTGGTATCTTTGGGACAGCCAGGTTTCCACATAAACACATCATAGTAAACCACAGAAATAAAATAAGAAACTACTCACTGCAGATCAAAAATGATCTACAAGAAAGAGTAAGAAACCAAAATATAACGCAAATCTCCTGCTCAGACAAAAGGCTCTGGATCTTTGTGACCTGCCTTGCTTTACAGTACACCTACCCTCCCTACCCCACTGCTTCACAGGCTGACAAAACAGAAACCACTACTTTAAAGTAAATAATCACCAAAAATAAACAAAAACAGAAATCTAGCAGCACAAGGCCCTCAAGAACAATTTGTGAGCAATCTAGATTCAAAAAGCTTGGCTTTGAGATGTATTTTAAAAGTTGTTTTCCTCAGACAAGCACACACAGACTTTTCTCCTACTCTGCCTTCAGAACACTGCACTGAAGGCAGCTTCTTTGTGGCACACAGCTATTTTCAGCAACCGTGCCTCCAATCCCATAGTACATTGCAAACTTTGCCTTTGTGCCAAACTCGGCTGGCAGAGTTGCCAACTTTGCATTTCACAGAGTTATCAGATTTTCTACAAATTAAAAGCTCTACATAGCGCATTACTGCATGTAATCAGAATGTGCGACTAATCTGCAGCTCGCATATCACTAGTCATGGCATAGGTGTTCAGTAAGCACATGAACATGCAGATCTTGAGGAAACACAGCAGACATGTATTTATTTGAAGAACAAGCAAAATAAAATAACAAATAGAAGAGTGGAGTATCACATCAGTCTTAATCAAATTCTGGCACTGGGAACCTTTCTGTGATCCTGCATAGCAAGTCCAAACTCTCTGCTAAGCAATATAGAAACACAGAAACAGAAATTGATGGCAGATAGGGATCGCTAGGCCCATCCAGTCTGCCCATAAGCCCTGTACTTGATTACGGCTTCTGATCCTCGGCTTTACCCTCTAAAGTAAATCTAAATCATGTACGAAATGCATAACACCTTATACTCAACAGAATAGTAATGACATCAAGTATATAAGGACATCAAAACATAGAAATTGATGGCAAATAAGGACTGCTAGGCCCAAGTAATCTGCCTGTTTTCCCTGCCTACTGTAAAAGCCACAGACCCTACTTGATCTCCGTCTTTACCTCCTTGTTGCTATTGCTAGGTTCCCTTAGGTCTGTCCCATGCATGCTTGATTCCCGTAACTGTGTTTGCACCACTACCTCTGCTGAGAGTCTATTCCATGCATCCACCACCTTTTCTGTGATGAAACACTTCTCACGCTACCCATTAGTCTACCCCTTCCAACCTCATATCATGCCCTCTCATTCCTGGCTATCTCCTTTTCTGAAAGATGCTACCCTTTAGAACCCTATTTATGCCTTTTAGATATTTGTAGGTTTCTATCATCTTTCCCCATCTTCCTCTCCTCCGGGTATACATATTGAGTTCTCCTAATCTCTCCTCATATGACTTTTGGCAGGCTCTGCACCATCTTTGTTGCCTTTCTTTGAACTGCCTTCACTCTGTTTATGTCCTTATGGAGATGTGGCCTCCAGAACTGGACACAGTATTCCAAATGAGGCCTCGCCAATGATCTGTACACTGGCATCACCACCTCCTTTCTTCTGCTGGTGATACCTCTCCTTATGCACCCCAGCATCCCACTGTCTCCCCACAGCTGTGGCACATTGGCCACCTTTAGGTCATCAGATATGATTACCCCAAACCCCTTTCTGTTAGGTGACCATCAGTTCCCCCATCATGTAATACTCCCTGGGTTCTTGCACCCCAAATGCTTGATTTTGCACTTTTCGCATTGACTCTCAGCTGCCACTCTAGACCATTCTTCCAGTTTACCTAGGTCCTCCCCATTTTTCCACCCTCCTGGAGTGTCCACTCTGTTGCAGATCTTAGTGTCATCCACAAAGAGGCACACTTTCCCTCCAGCCCTCTGCAATGTCACTTACAAAGACATTAAACAGGACTGGCCCAGGACTGAACCCTGTGGCACCCCATTGATCACCCTCCTTTCCTCAGATTGAGCACCATTTACCATGACCCTCTGTCTTGTATCATTCAACCAGTTCCTAACCCAGTTTACCACCTTGTGACCCACTCCCAGGCTGCCCAGCTTTTTCACAAGTCTTCAGTGTGGAATGGTATCGAAGGCCTTATTGAAATCCCGCAGGTCACATCTACCGCTTCCCCGATCCATGACCTTAGTCACCAGTCAAAGAAATCAAATAGATTTATTTGACATGATCCTTCGGCTGTGAATCCATGCTGTCTCAGATCCTGTGCTCTGCTGGATTCAAGGTGTTCCACAATCCTTTGTTTAATAGTGCTTCAAAATCTTCCCCACTATTGATGTGAGGCTGACTGGTCTATAGTTTCCAGCCTCCTCCCTACTCCCACTTTTAGGAACATAGGTACATAGGAATCATGTCGGCAGATGGGGATCACATGATCCATCTAGTCTGCCCGTGTTTCTGCTCACCTCCCTATTTAGATTGCACCTGATATGTCCACAATGTCTGTCCCATGCGATTTGAACTAGCGTACTGTCTTGGTTCCCACCACCTCCTGAAGTAGGGCAGTTCCATGGGTCTATGACCCTTTCTGTAAAGAAGTACTTCCTGAGGTTGCTTCTGAACCTGCCTCCCACCAGATGCAAGTTGTGCCCCTTGTACACGCATCCCTGTTTTGTTGGAAGAGATTTCCTGCTTGTGTTGTATTGATTCCCTAATGTATTTAAAAGTTTCAATCATGTCACCTCTGTTTCTCCTTGGCTCAAGGGTGTACAGATTTAGTTCCCTGAGTCTTGCCTCGTGTGGCTCATGATCCAGTCTATGCACCATCTTTGTAGTCCTTCTCTGTACTGTCTTCAGGTGGTCTATGTCTTTTTGAGGTGGGGCCTCCAAAACTGACTGTATTACTCAAAATGTGGCCTCACCAAGGATCTGTAGAAAGGAATGATAACATCTTCTTTCTACTTGTAATTCTCCTACCAATGCAGCCAAGGATGCCACTTACCCTCTGTGCTGCCTTTCACACTGTTTTCCAACCTTTAAGTCATCTGTGATGACTACTCAAGGTCTCTTTCTGTCTTTATCTCCTCTAGCAGTGCCCTCCCAGTGTGTACTTTATCCCTGGGTTTCTTTTTCCTATGTGCATAACCTTTCACATCTTGGCATTAAACTTCAACTGCCAATCCCTGGACCATTCCTTGAGTTTTTCAGGTCTGTACAAGTTCCATCATTCAGCAATGCCTCCAACAAGTAATACTTCCTCTGCTCTGACTAGACACAAACTGACTCAAGTCCCAATCAGCAGGGATTCCTTCAGAGGAAAATCTCTGCCTTCCCATTCTCAAAGGCTCCACAGAACATCAATCTTCACAGAAAGTATGAGAATATACACAAAAGTAATGGGGCACTGCACAACAAACACATAATGCATTCAGTACAATCAGTGTTATTCAATATCAAAACCATGCCTTTTTACTATAAATACATGAGAAATAGGCAAACACCTAAGGAATAGTTGCTGACTTAACTAGAAGTGTGGTATATGCCATCTGGAACAATTGTTGTAAAATTTCTAGAATATACTAGTAACTCTGCTGTAATCCTGCTGCACTGTTTTTCTTCTGCCACAAGATGTCATGATACATCTAGTTCCTGCTTCACTGTTTCTGTATACATTATACCACTTTCTCTTTCTTTTATCAAAGTTCCCCACCAGGAAAACTGCCCAGCTAACAAATGAAGAGAGTATTTTCCGCAACCATGAGAAAACAGAGGGACAGGACAAAAAGATGCGCAAGAGGCCCTGTCTGGCCAGACACAGGAGAACAAAGAACACAGAATAGAAAAGGGATTCCACTGCCCAAAACAGGGGAAATGGGGACACAGTCTCGTCTTTCTCTCCTTTGTATGTTATTTGCTTAAACAGTGATAGGAGATGTCCAGCCTATCACAATGTCTAACGCTTTTCTTTTTTTTTACTTTATACATTTTAGTTGACTAAATAGAAGAAAGTTTTACAACATCCATTTAACAACATTTCAAAACAAACAAAAATAATGTATATGCTTTAGTAAATACAAATAATTATCCTAGAATAAGTTATAAAATAACATCCATTAACTAAATATTCCTAAATATCCTTCTACAGTATACATATGCATTCTCAGATATATATTAGAGCACTTGGTTTGATGTTAGATATATTACAATATGCCTAGCTTAATCCTAAAATTCTGCAAGACTGAAAAATTAGAACAATTGCCTTAGTTAACATTTGTTCCATCTCTTAAGATAGCATGATCTTAGTGTTTATATTTTCTGGTTGCTAGTGTCATGAAGCTGCAACTTTCTGCTCAAATCTGGGGTTGCAATTTTATCATTCCTTCTTAAAAGGGATTCAGATTAGGTTGTAAATGTCTGTTTTCCCCAATGCTATATAGCTTAGGTACTCATGGTTTGCCAACTTATGCATATATTGTATACATTCAGAAAAGGTGGAACCAAATCTGTTTTCCAGTTTGACAATTAAGGCCTTTCAACCCCAGAGATATTAATAATAGCCATAATGGGAGATACTCTGCATGATTTGGGACCAGGGAGGTGTCATCCAAAATCCAGAACATCAGGTCTAGGGAATAACTATTTGGAATAGTTGCTCACAGAATGTGATAACCGTGGTGCCATATTCTAGAGACAAATTAAAAGACATAAATAAAATCGCAGTACCTTAGCCTTTTTGCTTCAACATTGCCAGCGAGACTGTCCTCTTCATTTTGCATTTTGGAAATTTTGTGTGGTGTATAATATTGCTATGCATCATTTTAAATTGTATTCTCTTTACTTTCTGACTTATACTATAAGCTGTTTCCTATAACTTTTCCAAAGCATCAGTACTACGCTTCTCTGAAGTACCTTCTCCCATTTCTCACTAGAATTTACTGTGATATCCATGTCGCTGTTACTCAGTTTCTTATAAATGAGTCCTACCCACCTTTCCTCCCAGCCATATCCACTAGTTGTTCCAGTTTAGAGTTTCCTGGATTCTCGCATTTTCTTCTAAGATTACTTGTGGCTTGCCTTATTTAGAGGTATATCCACCTCTCCTATCTTCCTACACCTCATTTATCTCTGATTTCTTGGCAAGTATATATCTGGTTTGTTTCTGGATTCATTATGCCTTTTACATTAAGTATTCCTGTTTTTGAAGCCATTCTTTTCTAATTGTTTGTTTACATATATAATGTGGGGTTCTCCAACAGAGGCATGACTTTTACCAGGATGTTGGAATGTTATGTCTTTTCTTTAAAGGGACACTGTCAACCCCTTAGGTCTCAAAGTGTCCTAGTTTAAAAACACATTTTATGATTGCCAAAATTCTGCAAAGATTGTTGATGTAGCTGGTGGTCTGATTCTGACTCTTATTGTCTTTTAAAAAGTGAAAAACAGGCTGCCCAACATGCTGGTGTTATCACACCAAAACAGGTTTGTTTACAGTCATTGATTAACTCAAATGCATCTTTCCTGGACTTGGGAACACCCACAAAATAGTCCAGCCCTCATTGATGCAGTGGGAGTTTAGGTGGCTACTGCCTTATGAGTGACTGCACTGTTTGGGTGTGTTTCTAATGCTCAGGAAGTATGCAGTAAGAAGTGATCCAGGATTGTAAACAAACAAGGTTGTTTATAATTATACATTATCACACATTTCAGTTCTACTAAACAAGGAGACAGACAAAACAAACAGCAAATATCAATGAATTTTAGAGAGGGTAAGCAATCATAAAATGTGTCTTTTAACTAGAAATAATATGATGAAAAACAGATTGACAGTGTCCCTTTAAGAAATTAGCTGTAGGTAGTAGAAAATTGATAGATGGATGGGTTTCAACCAGATCTGCTTGTTAGTAAACAAATAATCAGACCATATATGTGGTTTTATAATTGTAGATTCATAGTTAATCCAAATTGGTTTTAGAGATAGGTGCATCACTAAGACACCATGACATCTGTTAGTAGCAAAGCTAAATGAGAAGTTTTAAAGTCTGGGAGACAACGCATCACCCTTATTTTTACTTTGTGTTAGTTTTAAAACTAATTTTATGGGCTTTTCCTTCCCACAAGAAGTCAAAATTCTTCTTGTTTATTTTGGTGAACTAACTTCTATTAATATGCTGATGCGTTATGAGGGTATAAATAATTTTTGAGGCAGTGACCAAACAGTGGATTTTGACCTATATTATTAAATGGAGGCATTTCTACTATTAAATTCCATGTTCTTTGATCGAGAAGGGTTCCAGTTTAATTGCAACCATTTGTGAGTAGCCTCTGGGGATTTTCATACCTAAATATGTGCTATACAAACATACGAACATATGAAATTGCCAGCAGATACAGGCCACCAGTCTATTTAGTCTGTTTGAGTGTGCAGCAATTCAGTCCATTAGACTGCAGCTGCCCCCAAATGCTCCTCCCCATCTCCCACCTCCTCCCAGTTTGTACCTCCCTTGAATCTGTCCCACCCCTTTGAAGTCCCCAACACTCTGCAGCGTATACGACTTCCTCTGGCAGAGCATTCCACCCTGACATCACCATTCTGTGAATAGTGCCTCCTCAGTTCTCTCCTGAACCTGTCCCTTTCCAACTTCATAAAGTGTCCTCTGGTTTCCTGCCACCCTTCAGATTGAACATACACCTGGTGTCTACTCTGTTCAAACCCTTCAGGTACTTGATGGTGTCAACCATATCCCCTCTCCCTTCTTCCTCCAGGGTATACATATTGAGCTCTCTCTCCCTCATATGGTCTGTCCCCCAAACCTAGGATCATTTTTGTCTGCCCTGCACTGTACCCCTCCAATAGTTTGATGTCCTTTTCAAGGTAGGTGCCAGAATTGCACGCAGTACTCTAGGTGTGGTCTCACCAGGGACCTGCACAGGGTAAGATGACCTCCCACTCCAAGAAGTAATCCCCTTGCTATGCACCCCAGCATCCTGTTTGCCTTCACTGCTGCCTTCCTGCACTGAGCAGAGTGGTTCATCTCCCCGGTTACCAGCACTCCCAGATCCTTCTCCTCCTTGGATTTTGTTAATGGGACACCCTCCAGCCAGTAATTGTGTCCTATGTTCTTGCCTCCTAAATGCATCACTTTGCACTTCCTGGCATTGAAACCAAGCTGCCAAGTGTGAGACCATTCCTCCAGTTTTGCTAAATCCTCCTGAAGTACTTTTGCTCCCCCATCTATCTAGACACAAATCGTTGTGTCATCTGTGAAGAGACTGATCTTGCTCTTAATCCCTACTGCAATGTCAGGTATGAAATGTTAAACAGAACTGGTCCTAGCACCAAGCCCAGTGGTATACCACTTGTTACTGCCCTGGGTTCAGATGCCCCTCAACTACTACCTTCTGCTGTCTACCCTGCAGCCAGTTCTTGACCCATCTGATCAATTTCCTCCTGCTCCCAGACTCTTCAACTTGCAGGTCATATAATCTTCTTTCCACTACAGTTTATAGAAGTATGTCCCTATTTGACTCTGCTGATTATAAGTTACCCAATATCACAAGTTTAGACTTTATTCCAGTTCATTGTAAGTCCGGAAATGGATAAATGTATTCATTACTAATTAGATTATGCATTGAGTTGGTTGGATTCTACATGGTAATCAGCAAACCATCTGCATATGCTAATATTTTGCAAGTCTGACTTCTGATTTTAATACCTTCAATCAGCTGGTTCTCTTTAAAGAGCTAGTGGAACCAAAACAGACAGACAGAAAATGATACCAATTTTAAGACGTAGTCAGTTGTAACTGTAGTGCCCAAAAGTGATGTCCTATAGTAATGGCACCAAAAGAAAGTCCCCCTGCTCAGATAGCATGGGAGGTGAAATGGGTCAGTATAAGGGCCTGGCAAGAACCCCCTTCCCTTTGCAGCAGTTCGTGGTGTTGTAAATAAATTAAAAAAGGTTTTCTTTCTCTGTCCTGGTTGTCTGTTCCTTTCTTGACCCTGCTTATTGTTTTGTGTGCTTTTTTTAAATAAAGTTTTCCCAGTGGTAGCATGACCGAGCGAGCAGCCGCATCCTAGAGAGCTCCAGCACAAAAGACCTGCAAGGCCTGTAGTCAGCTCTTCAACTGCCTGCCACCAGTCTGCTTACAGCCAGCAATCAAACCTCCTTCTCCTGCATTTCTTTCCCTGTGTCAGGTAGTGAGTATGCGACAGCACCAGTGCTGTCCGGCCAGAACTAAATAAAACAAAAAGAGGAAATAAAGTTTTTTTTTTGTTGAGCATTAAGGATGGCTGGGCAGGAGCAGGAAAGCCCCAGAAGTAAAGGGACTGCCCAAGGGTGGATTTTTACTAATTTATTTAATTATTTAAATCAGGCTCCAGTAAGGGAGCATAACAAAAGGGTGGCCTTATGCAAATTAAAACCCCTGGGGCAAAGCGATGGGACATTGCAGTTCTATGTGATAACAGGGAAACAAAAATCACGCTGACAAAACAGGAGTGCACATCGCCAAAACACTAAAGCGATGATGAACACTGCAGTGCAGTGCTCAAACAGTGACAGCTAGCCAGTTTCCACAAGGGGAATGGGACAGTGTGGATATTTTTAATGCTGGAGGCTATGCCTCCACAACCACTGCACCCCATACTAATATAATCATCACGGGGATGACACTGCGGACAGGGACAACTCAGGAGGGGTCTATTAGCAGGGGAAGAACATTGGGTGGGCAACCTGTAGGTGGGGAAGCAAGTCGGAGGGGAATGGAGTTGAATCCCCCAAAAAGAAGCACAAAAAACACAGTATCCCCCAGATCCAGCACCGGGTCCACCAACCACAGGAGCAGCGACTCTAGCCACTCAGCCACATAGCCAGCTTGGAACTGGCCTAATGAACAAAGCACTTTACACTGTGCAAAATCAGTACTCCTACAAAATGAAAGTACTGAACTTGACATGCTGCTATAATGCACACATCGCTGACTTTACTTTCACTATTTTTACGTCCCCAAATGGAGTCACAAAATTGACTTACTATATACACTGGTATACTGATGTTGCTGTATTTGTACATGTACAGTAGATATTTATGAACAAGCTCCCTAGGGCTACAGTAGCCCCTATAGAATGGGCATTCCTAGTTCTTTTAAAACAGGTTTTAACCAAATAAAGGGAGTGCGTGGTAAAGCATGAGGCTGCACTTGGGGTGAGTGTTTACCTGGTTCCTTCCACCTCCGGACTGCACATGGAGATGGCCGAGCACTGGAGTGGGTGAGCTGCCCAGTAAGAAGGGCAAATAAAGTGAGGGATTCTTGTGGGGCAGGGAAACGAGGACACCCAGGGTATCAATGGACAATGCTCCTGTTATCAACTGAATTGCTGAATTGTGCTAATGCCCTGAAACTGTGTCAACTGCCCTGAACTGTGTCAACTGCCCTGGAACAGTGTCAATTGCCCTGGAACCACATTAATTGCCCTGAAAGTGTTAACTGCCCTGGAACTGTACCAATTGCCATGAAAAATATTAACTGCCCTAGAACTGAGCTAACTGCTCCAGAACTGTATCAATTGCCATGGAACTGTGTCAAATGCGCCAGCACTACATTAAACGTTTTGGAACTGTGTTAATTGCCCCAGGATTGTACTGTCTGCTCTTGAACTTAGTTCATTACCTCAAAACTGTCCTAGTTGAGCCAAAGTTGTGTTGTGTGCCTCTGGACTGTGACACCTCGCATTGCGCTACTGATGATTTTGCATCCGGGTCACTAAACTGCTGAGACTTCTTCCACTGCTGTTGTGAAGGGACTACTGCTTTTCTCAAACCTAGTGGATTACTACAGCGGATGGCTGTTCAAGCTAGAACTAGGAAGTAGTTAGGTCAGGCCCTTCATCTGATCTTCTGTGCTTCATCCCTACTCTGAAAGGAACAGTGAAGTAAGATTGGAGCAGCACCAGCTTAAAAGGGAGGGTTTCAAAATGCAGTGGGTTGGATTTTCTGTTTCAGGTTTGATGGAAGCTACAAGATCTAGGATGAAAAAAAGCTGCAAGATACTTGTATTGCCGAATTCCCAACTTTCCAGGTGGCCATAGATGACGGTCTGACCTGACCTCCTAATGATGCCCTGAGGATCCTGTGTAAGAGTAAGCTGTTTCCCTGGTGATTAGGGTCTGCCATGACCTTCCACTGATTGAGAAATCCTTTTGTGTTTCCAACCTGGTGGTCGGGGACAACCTTTACCAGGCACCTTCCTTCCTGTTGTTCAGCAGTTTACTACAATTCTCTACAGATACAGAAATCTACAAGTGTTTCCAGCTTGGAGTTCTGGGAAGAAATTTACCGGGCAACAAGTTTGTCAGTTGGGGATGAGAAGCCTCCTCTGCGGTGCCTGCCTTATAATAAAGTGCTATCATTTTCTTAAAACAGTTTCAGTACTTGGTCCTATCTCGGTGCATTCGTTCCTGAAGATCTCCATACAGATGCACCCCATCTTCTAATAAATTTCTTCACAGCTGCAATGAGTGTTAACCCAAAAGTACTTTAGTAACCCTGGCCAGAGCAGTAGTAACAATAGTGGTAGTAGTAGTAGTCGTAGTAATAGCAGTAGTAATGTTAGAGTTCTTAGATGCCTTCGGGTTCAGAGTCACTTTGTGGTATCATAGAGCTTACTGTACAATAGAATCCCATAGAGTAGAGTTAATCAAACTGTTGGTGAATGTAGAAATCTTAATGTTTCCTTAAAAGGTAGTTACTGTCAAGGTAAAGTTCCTCTAGTGTGCCTGGTACAGTACTATCTATGGTGATTGTGACCCTGCACTTATACTTGCATAAAACCAACTGTTGCATCTGAAGTTGTTACCTGCCTCTCCTTGCAACCCAATACATCTTCAGTTCTCAATAGAACAGATCAAACCCAGAGTTCTTGTAAGTGCTGAAAGGCCATGCATCAGGGGTTCGACAAATCCGATAGCCCGACATCCTGGGCTGTCACTGTAGAGACAGAGACAAGCAGTTTTTGTACAGCTGGTAGTCTGTGGACAAGTAGTGCTCAGGAAAACTCTTTTTTTTTAGTGTATTTCTAATTTCGGCCACCAGGGTGCTGCTGAGAGTGCAGAGTCGAATTGTCACCGTTGTCATGTGAACAACTGGAGCACTGAGGAGCAGAGTCAAGGAAGAGGAGCCCCAGACAATTTGTAAAGGCCGCTGTGGTGGACAGGAGTGCGGAGCAAAAGCAGCTAGCTAAGTCGGGAGCCAGGGATCGCTGCAGGAGGAGCACAACAGAAGCATGATGAGCCACTCAAGAGAAGGCAACCTAATAGCCAGCCGGTGGTGACTTGCAGGGGTTGAGTTAGTTCATAGGCTCACTTTCACTGACTGTCTAGGTGACAGGACATGGTTGTGTGGGAATGAAATGGTGGGGCATTTCTGTTTGTATGCTGTTGTTGTTGTCGTTGTGAGGAGAGGAAAGCAGTGTCAGCATTTAATTGGGCAGCTGAAAAAAATATTTATTAACAAAAGAAAGAAAAAATGAAAAGGATGTTGTGACTGATGGTGGTGAGCCAGATGGGAGAAGGGTGGGAGAGCCACGAGGCCACTGGCTCATCAGTGAGATCGGACAGGTCTTCTGCTTTCCTTATTTTCTGCCCAATATGAAAGGAACAAAAAGAAATGGGAGAATAAAAACAACCATCAGAAAAGTGTTACTGGGCACAGGGCAGAGTGTGTGTGAGTGTGTGTGCACTGTTGGGCTTCAAAGAGTTCTGTGCTAGCGACATGCAGTGATAACAGAGCAAAACAAAAAGCAAAAGCTTTAAATCAGCCTAAGAAAGGAAAAGAACAAGGAAGGGAAGGGTGGACCACTAAACCAGTGGACCAGCTGAGCAGGCGGAGAACTGGGCTTTGTAGCTGGGTGGTAAAGTGAAAAGAACAAGAAAAGGCAAAGGTCAAGGTGCCAAAGGAAGTAACATAAAAAGTGTGTGTTATAGTGGTGTGATAGGAAGGAACTGACCGCTCACCTGCTGGTGTGCTGCTGGTGAGGGTGGGCTTAAAATACAGCATTCTGACCATGGACTACCACCGCAGCACTGGGGCTACTATTTTTGGCTAGGCCAGTTGTCCTGGACTAGCAAGTAAATCTGAAATTTGTCAATCCCTGCCATGCACCTACATAACTTTTAATTTATGGAATATTTTCTTTTTCCTTTGCTCATTAGATAGTTTTTCTATGATAATGTTGTGCTGGGCATGGAAATAGATCCCAGCCTGGCAGCTGACATATCTATCTCTAGTCCCACACTACATCATCAACACTGTGATCTCACTGACAGTGACATTACAGGTGACTGACCTGGCAGCAACTGAGTGGCTGTTCCCAAGCAGCAGTGATGTCACAGTCAGTAAGGGCACAATGCTGATGACGAGTGGGGAGGGGAACAGAGATATATATGTCAGCTGCCAGGCAGAGTGGTGTCCCACACATCACACCTACTAACAACAGGTAAACAACCTTCCAATTAACAAAAAGGAAAAGAAAAAGTACCTCAAATATGAAAGGTAATGGTTAACTGCTTTCAAAAACTAGAATTAGTTTTAGGCAGTACACTAGTTCTTTAATTTCCTTATTAGTGGCTCTATTGTCAGTACAAAATACTAGGCAAAAGGGCAACCCTGCCTAGTGCCTCTACACAGAGGGAAAACTATCAAATTTTACTCCATTTGTTAATACTGTCACTGATGACCCCTTGTAAAATGAAATAACAAATTTAGTAATGAATTTGGAAAACCTAACTTGATTAAACTGCAGTAAGGTAAGGCCAGTGTAGTGAATCAAATGATTTTCAACCTCTAATGACAGCAACACCATACTTTTTGGAGGATTTAGCCAACCATAATACAGACATTAATCTTCTTATGTTCTCTTCCCTTGCCTACCCTTACTAAATCATACTTGGTCTCCGCCTATTACTTCAGAAAATACTTGTTTTTCTGTCATCTCTGTTGGTCCAGTAAAAGGTATCAAATCACTTAATTTGTGCATCTTGTCATGCAAGGACCAATATGGCAACAAACATTTTTTTCACAAAATACTGTAAGTATTCTAGTATTAAGGATTTTGCAATAATTTTGTAGTCTGCATTTAATTAAGATATGAGCCTATAACTTGAACAATTTTTCTCATCTTTGCCTTTCTTATGAGTGAGAATTAACAGTGCTTCTCTTGAGGAGCTAGTGTGAGATACCATTGTATAGGACTCATTCAACATTTCTAATAAGTATTTCGAGATTTTGGAGATTTTTTATAAAATTTGCTTAGAAATCATCTTCCCCTGGCGTCTTCCCACTAGAGAGTGCTGCAATGGCATTCTGAATCTCTTCTATGGCAAGAGGCCTAGATAAATGGTCTGTCTGTTCTTTGGACAGTGTGGGGATTTTCGCTTTTGATAAGAAATCTTCTATTTTAGATTCTTCTAACTACAGCTGTGAATTATAAAGCTTAATATAGAATTCCATAAAAGCCTTGTTTATTTAGTTAGTGAAGGAGACCACCTTTCCTTGGGAATTCCTACAGACGGGCATGCATTATTTATTTTGACTTTTTAAGCCTATGTGCAAGAGATTTGCCTGGCTTTCCCCATTTCCTACTATTTCTACTTTGTTTTCTGGAGGGCATATTTCACACATTCACTAGAATAGGCTGATATCATATTTTAGTTTGGTGATTCTGTACGCAGTTCATTATGTGGATATTTTGTTGTTTAAGCATTTTAACCAGTTTTTCCAGATCCATTTTCATTTTCTAAGAGATTCCATTCTTTTTTTTAATTACATAGAAACATAGACTTTGATGACAGATAAGGACCACTTGGCCCACCTAGTCTCCCCATTTCCCTAGCTATTGGATAAGCTGCAAATCCTAGTTAACAAACAGCCTACTTCTTCCCACCCCCACTAGAAATGCCTTATGTCTGCCCTATGCATTCTTGAATTCCCCACTGTTTTGACCCCACGACCTCCTCAGGAAGGCCATTACACGCCTCCACTAATTCCTCTGTGAAACAATACCTCACGTTGCCCCTGAGCCATCCTCCTCTATTTTCAAGTTATGCCCTTGTTCTTGCACATCTCTTTTCTGAAAGATGCTACCCTCTTGGACTTTGTTGATTCCCTTGAGGTACTTGAAAGTTTCTATCATGTCCCACCTCTCCTCCTTTCCTTGAGGGTATACATATTAAGCTCTTTTAGTCTCTCTTCATATGGCTTCTGGTGCAGACCCTGCACCATTTTAGTTGCCCTCCTCTGACTGCCTCCATCCTGTCTATGTCCTTGGAGATGGGGTCTCCAGAACTGCATGCAGTACTCAGATGGGGTCTCACCAACTGTCTGTTCAGAGGGATAACAACTTCTTGTTTTCTACTGGTCATGCTCTCCTTATGCATCCCAGTATCCCAGCAGGGGCGAACCAGAGGTATAAAATTGGTGGGACTAATACCCCACAGTCAAAATCATAACAAAGCTAGAGGGGGTCAGTGGGCATGCCCCTCCAGAAACTTTTGAGATTTTTACCTTCAAATGGTGGCTTTTCCTGCATTTTAATGGAGAAATATATTTGAGAACCTAGTTATCATGACATCTATTAAATGGTATATGTGCAAAATGTGGTTACTGGACCAGTGAGAACAATGAAAGAGAGACACCATTATCCCAGCAGATCTGCTGAGAAGGTTACAGGACCCCAGAGCAAGTAAAAGACCTGCCAGCAGACACCATTATCCCAGCAGATCTGCTGGGAAGGTTACTGGACCCCAGAGCAAAGAAGAGACCAGCCAGACACCATTATCCCAGATCTTCCTTCTCTAAACTGCCAAACAACTGTGTAAAGACTCATGCTGCACAGCCTTTTAGATGTGACCACATCTGTGCCCTGTCTGAAAAATACACCTGCTGTGCAAGCAATGCTGACTGTGTTGGCACGGCAGTTACTAAAAGATGGTCACCAATCCCAATAACAACTTATGTCAATTGCCCTGTCCTGTCCAGGTGTTCCTCCTCCAAAGCAAGGCATACCAAACCTCTCATGCTTCTGAACCCACTGAACAGTGTCCAAGAGACTAGAGGAGGCAGAGCACATTTGTTGTAAACCCTCCCCAGTGCTCCCTGTCAGATTGGGATCCAACTAACCTGGGCGTGATGATGACAAATCCCTGCCCCAAGCTCTGAGCTCTCCCATGGTGATGTCCTGAATCCTGTCCCAATGTTATCTTTGTCGACAGCACAGTACACAGCAGCCAGCCACCAGTGCACTCAGTCCGCTCACAAGACTTACTTTCTTTTTCTCCATCAGACTTGTGAGAGGACGAGTGTAGTGCCTAAAGTTTCCAGGCAAGCAGACCAAAGAGGACTCAGGGAGGGAGGGAAAGGGTTAACTCCCCACCCACCCCATGCATAGCCAGCTGGATTATTGACCAAACTGGCTGGCTGAATATTTCCTGTCTCTATCCCTCCCACCTCCCTCCTGGAGCCTTCTGGTGCCGGATCCTTTGTCCTGACCAGGCCAGGTCTCCGGCCAGTACCTAAAGGCCATAAATCAGCCAAATGGGTTGATCTTAGACCCAGATACCCACTCATCTGTCCAAAAGCCAGGTCCACCTCTAGGCTAGAAATGGTCTTCCCTGCTAGCCAGTGGCAGTTCTAGACTGTGTGACTGACAGAGTAGAGAGCACAGGCGTATGGATGCCTGGAGGTTTACCTGAAGCTCAGGTTCATAGCTCCTGGGTCGCTGCTCCTCTATAGCCAGTGTTCCTCGGAGTCTCCCGCAGCAGTCACACCTTAGCTCGGAAAGGACCAACAGTCCTCCTGATGGCCAGCAGCAGCCAGTTCCATAGGGTTAGCGCCTGTAGTTGTCTGCTCCTCAGTTTGCAGTTTTGTATTGGGTTTTTCTGAGGTGTCCTGATGCGGGGTGCCTAGTAGTGCATGGCACAAGCATCACATTTCAGATGCAAATGACAGGTATGCTCACACAGGTTCTTTTTTTCAAATAAAAATATGGCTTGGCAAGTCTGTTAGTTTGCTTCCTGTTATTTTGCAGAATAAGTGTGGCATGGTTTGTGTTTTTGGGGGCTGCCATTGCACTTCCCTGTCTCCCCTCTCAGTATGCTGGCTGTTTTTTTCTGGCATTGACATTGGGTGTTGCCACACATGGGGCTTCCATTGCAGTCCCCTGTCCTTTGTTTACTGCCTCTAGTGCCACTTGCTGGTCAGCAGGCTGTTGCCCTGCCCAGCTTTGCTGGGTGGTTATTTTTTCTCTTCTTTGTTTGGTTAATTTTTTCTCTTCCCTTTGTGGGGCTCCAGGTTGCTTCCCATCCTTTGCCTGGCCTTCTGTGCTGGTTGCAGGGTGTGGTGCCCTTTTGGGGCTCTTTATTTTCTGCCTACAGTTTTGCCATTTTTGTTTTTATTTTATCTGTTTTGTGGGCTCCTCGAACTCCTTTCTTGCTCCAGTCCCTGAGATGATCCCCAACTGTGGTCCTTCTCCTGTAGCCCCTCCCTCCAAAGGAGTGACGGCATCTGTGTTGGTGGTCATTGGTGGTGGATTTCCCTGCTCAGCTCTCTTCCCACGTCTCTTCCACAGTAAATTAGTGCCACAGCAGTGACGGACCTGGGCACCCAACTGATCACGGTCCATGCTGCATTCACCAAGAGGGGACAAGTTTGGGCAGGCGGACCATGAGGTGCAGCAGCAAAGTGTGTCTGGGTGGAAACCAGCACCCGGACCACTAAAGTTACACCCTGCCACTGTTCAGGGGCAAGTAAAGCATTGGGTGGGAGTACAGCTCCCCAACCTCCATCACTATCACCACCAACGATCGCAGCAGGATCCGGAGAACCCGGGCCAGGCAGAAAAGGAAAGTGCACTACATGTGGTAGAGCTATAAAGTGCTGACTCTAAACCATGTTTTTTCTCAGCATTCAGTAAAGCTGTAAGTCTTTACATTTTCAGGAAAAATGATTGGGGGGCTTGAGCTTACATTGGGGAGGGCTTCAGCATCCCCAAAACAGCCTGAGTGCGCCACTGCCCCCAGCCCTCCTTACTGCCTTCTCACATTGCTTGCTTACCTTTAGGTCATCTGATATGACTGCCCCAGGTCCCTTTCCATTTTGTTGTTGTTAGTACCCCACTGTGTACTCTTCCCCTGAGTTTTTGTTTCCCAGGTGCATTACTTTGCACTTCTTTGCACTGAATCTAAGCTGCCATACATTTGACCATTCCTCCAACGTTAAAGTTTGATCTATTTCCTATAATTCTTCCTTTCATGTAACATTTAAAGGTTTCTTAGAGAATTAATCTGGAGACTTCTGGTGTGTCATTAAATTTAAAAATTCTGCTATCTCATTGTTAAGCCATACTAGAAATTCAGGATCTCCAAATAGTGATGTATCAATTCTCCACCTTGGGGATCTGACTTAAAGGGGCCACGTAGAAGTTGAAGGGCAACCCTAGAATAATCTAAATTGAGTTATCAATGATACTGATGTTGTTTACACCATTACAAAGGATTCCTTCAGAGAAATTAAATCATGGTTTGCCTCCCACAAATTTATCCTCAACTATAAAAGAAACAAAGGTCATGCTATTAGCCCACCCTCAACATAAACAAAACTTGACCATCCTATCTACAAACTCCAGGGTACCACACTGGAACCAGTTACCAGCTTTAAATACCTAGGGGTCACCCTTGACTTGGCCCTTGCCTTCCATTGAACAATTAAGCTAACATGCTCTGCAATTAATACCAGAATTGGCCTCCTGTATAAACTCCGACCCTGTCTCCTCCTGGCGCCCTCAGACTGGCCATCTCTAGTTCCATCCTTTCCCTAGTAGACTATGGCATAGTCATCTATGGTGCGCCTCAGACACTGTCCTTGTCTACTACAAAACACACCCTGAATATGGCCTGCCAGCTGGCCACAGGCAGTGAGCGTCTCACGCATACCTGTGACCTCTACCAACGTTCATCATGGCTTAACTTTCAGGGCATCTACTCTACCAGACCTGCCTTCTGGTCAAAAATCCAATTGGGTCTATCCCCTCTGGCTGTTGCTTGCTTCTCCAACTGAGTTTGCTGAGATGGGCCACAAGACACTCTGCCACTACTGCCTTTCACATCCCTTTTGTCAAGACCAGTGCTGGCCAAAGGTCCTTCGCTCATAGGGCCCACTCTGGATGAACTCAATCCGGCCTCACGCCATAATCCCTAGACTGGGGCCGTTGTAAACTGAGCTATGTGACTACATTATGTCCAGCTCCAACTGTAACTGCAGATAACTCTTCATTCCTGTAATGACAAGTTCCTATCTGAATATGTAGTTGACTCTTTTCACAAAATGCACTGCTCAGTCATTTTCCTTAAAATGTGCCCAGTAACAAAACAGGGTGCACCTTACGAGACTTGAATCACACCACCAGCCAATGAAAGGAACTGGTCAGCACTCCTTGTATATTCAGAATTAAAATTCCTTCTTTAATACTTTTAAGAAAATCTTACAACAGCAGCAGCCATTCTCAAAAGCGGTGCAACCACGGCACTTCATTTCATTTCACGTGTGGCTGCTGGAATATTTTAACCCGACCGAAAGTGCATGGGTTATTTGTTTGTACAAGTTTGTTTTTAAAAAATGCTATTGGACTAAGAAATGAAATGAAGTGCGGTCCAGCGCTTTTGAGAATGGCTGCTGCTGCTGCTGTAAGATTTTCCTAAATAATACATTATGCTCTGTATTTCATTTTCTGTATGATGTGGAGCCTTTGTAAATGAGTCCCTGACTCAAAGGGTTGTAATTCCTAGACTTTTGATAAATAAAAAATAAAATAAAAATTTAGAAATTGGCAAGTAGCTGATTCTAGAATACAGTGAATGGGGTGAAGAAAAGAATGAATAATCCCTGACTGTTGGATTAAGAGATCTACAGATATCCATCGGTTCTAGATTCTTACACATATACACTATCTGGTTCCTAGTTTTAGATTGGTTGTCTGAATTTCAGGCCTGCGTCTATCTTGTAGGGGGTCTATAGGAACAGTCATGTCTCGTCCTAGTATTATTTCAGTATTTTGTATTCCCCAACTCTATATTAAATTTACAATAAAATTCTGGGAATTTCTCTGTTGATGCATAGATGTTACAAGAGGCCAGACTTCTACATTTAGCAGGGCCCAGTAATACTATCCAGCACGCCCTCAATGTCTTTAATAGTTTTATCAGATACACATTTACATCAACAGTATTGTTACACCTCTTTTCTTACAGGAATAACAGTTGTGATATATTTCTCCTATCCAGTTTCTTTTAAGCTTATCTGCCTCTTCATTTTCCAAATGGACTTCCTGTAGGAAAATTATATCAGGTCTAAATTCACCTAAGGTCCAGTACTCAATGTCCCATTAACCCAGAATAAGGGCACCACAAATCACTTAGTCATCACTGCCTTATCAATCTGGCTCCCTCATAGGCTGCTGATAGGTAAGTGGTCAGCAAGATGGCAGGACCCTATTAAGATGAGGGGCACTGGCCCCAAAAGTGCATTTTAAATATAGCTATTATCCTCAAACTGTTTAGTTGTGCCCCACTGTGTGGTGCACCACCCG
Source organism: Neoceratodus forsteri (assembly GCA_016271365.2). Lineage (NCBI taxonomy): Eukaryota > Metazoa > Chordata > Ceratodontiformes > Ceratodontidae > Neoceratodus > Neoceratodus forsteri. Next base: position 447,055,100 of record CM028131.1, on the reverse strand, counting down.
TCTAGCTCTCAGTTGTTGGTGCAGTACCAGGAGATTTCCAAGCCCCACCATGACACTGATCCTGCTCTTCCTTGTCAGGTAAGTGGGTGGCAGTCTGTGATGTGCAGCTCTAAGCTGTGATTCTGGTGGATGCAAGAGGTGCCAAAGAAAATACTCTTCCCCCACCAATTGCAGCACTCCTCCAGCTCCCCACCATCAACCAGGAGCCCTTAGGGCCTAGAGAATGCTGAGGGCAAACAGCAGCAGCAGTCAGACTGCCACAGGAGGCAGCAACACAAACACCCTTATGTCTGAAATGCTCCCAATTCCCAACACAAAGAAATGTCTTGGGGCTTGAAAGTGCCAATCCAGTTCTGGATCTGGACAGCCAATCCGTAACCCTCCACTCTGAGGCGGGTTTACACATGTGGACTGGGGATTATGGTTGGTTGGGAGGTAAATGATGTGCTCCTTCAAATATTATTGCAAACCAGCATGTGCCATGTGACTGCCATCATTCTTAACTGGGAGGCCCCTGGGGTGGGGACAAGAGCAGATGGAATGCCAGAAGAGGGAAGAGGTGAGGGAGTATCAAGAGAAGCTGGAGATGCTGGTGCAGCTGTACAGTGATCTGCAGGGACCCCATTGGTGTCATCAGATGAGGATGAAGGTCTCAGTGATGAATCAGCAGTGGGTGACGTGAGTGTCACCTGCAGCCATGGTGGCTGAGGGGTCATGCAACTCCAACAAAGTTCGTGGGTTCTACTGCCCTACAGACCATTGTTAGTATGCTCCATCCTGGTCTCCCCAGTTAACATTCAACTCACAGTAACATAAATCCCAACACTTTGCCAGACATGCCTAGATGTGACGCATACCAGTGGCCAGGACACCATGGATCAACTGCAGATGTGCTATGCTCATCAAAATAAGTCCAGTATGTCTTCTGATATAGTAGGTATGTTTCTTAACCACTATTTGTATCTGGGCATTCATTTGTTTGTATGCAGTATGTCTGACTGTGGCACGCAGTAAAGTATCAGTGTACACTGTACTTGGCATTGTGGTGCATTACCATTGAAACATACAACATAGAAAGGACCGCTTGGCCCACCCAGATGGTCCCTGCCTAGTCTGTCTCCACAGACCCTAACTGGTCTCTGAGCCTCTCTCCTCCCTGCTGGCTTGAAGCCTCGTGAGTGTTTTCACCTCCACCACTTCTACTGGCAGTGTGTTCCAGATGTCCACCACTCTTTCAGTGAAGTAGTACTTCCTCACATCCCACTCAAACTCCCAACCAAAGCTTCATCACACGCTCTCTGGTCTTGGTACTCTTTATCATTTGCAGAGACTCCCTCCTGCACCTTGTTCACCCCCATGAGGTACCTGTAGGTCTCTATGATGTCACCTCTTGCTCTCCTCTTGTCAGGATGTACATGTTGAGATCCCTCAGTCTCTCCTTGTAGTGCTCTGAATGCAACCCCTGCACCATTTTAGTTGCCCTCCCTGGACTGCCTCCACCCTATGTCCATTCTAAGGTGCAGCCTCCAGAACTAGACATAGTACTCCAGGTGCTGTCTTACCAGTGAGCGATATAGTGAAAAACACCTTCTTCCTCCTGCTGGAGATACCTCTATCTATTCATCCCAACATCCCACTGGCCCTACCCACTGTTTTAACACACTGCCTCTGCTACTTTGAGGTCATCAGATATGATAACCCCAAGGTCTTGTTCCTGCTTAGTCAGTACCTCCCCATGCTGTACTCAGCTCCTGGGTTCCTAGGTGCATGATTTTGCACTTTTGGCATTGAACCCCAGCTGCAAAACTTTTGATTGTAACCAGTGCGGGCAGAGGTAAGTGTGTGGTGATGAAAGGATGTTGGTTTTGCACAGTGCACAGGTACTGGTTGGTATGTACAGTCCTCTGTACATTTGGCAAAGAGATATGCTATTGCTACTGCAGCCCACTGAGTGGCATAGTTTCACGGCCTGTGATATGAATGAACATGTGAATGCTGATCTCATGCAGTGGACCGTATCCACACCCAGAAATCAGGCGTTTATCCAGAAATGCCTACATGCAGACAGCACTGCTACACTGTGTGGCACTAAGATCACTGCACATACACCAGTACATAGTGTGCTTGTGTTGGCATCCAGCTGACTTCCATGTATTTGGAAACTTAGCCATGAGAATTTCCTTACCACAGTCAAATCTGAGAACTTCTCTAATCCATTAATTTTGAGAAAATGCTCAATCTGTGATGCAACCCCCACTTCAGGCCTTCCCTACCACACTCTCCTCGGTGAGGAGGGGCAGGCAATAGCATCAGGCTTTTGGTGCTGTATCTTTGTTTGCTTGGCTCATTCAATAAACCATGACTGTTTTCCAGTACACTGGAGTATCGACTTATCTGCAGGACAGAGTGCACCCAACCTGTGTAGGTGTTCCAATAACTTCAGGAGCAACTCCATATCTAAAGATATTGGATGGTACAGTCTTGCAGGAGCCACCTACTATGCACTGTACAATCCCCAGGCTTGGCATTTTCTCCATGCTCCTTGAGGTATGGCCAGCCAAGACCCTGCCTATAAATGTCACTGAGCACCAACAGTCCCTGCCTCAGCCACGCCGCACGGGTCATAATGTCACAAGGCGTTATCCCACATGCACATATCGTGCTGCCAATACATAATATATTGCATGCAGCATAATTCTTTTATGCAGGGGCTCTACCCCGTTACAGGGGGGCTGCACCCCAAACCCCACCAACTAAAATATCTAACTGGGGAGTTTAGTAATATTGCACAAAGTATGAAAAAAAGAACATTTTTACGCTTTGGGACGAGTTGAACCGGTCCCAAACGCTCTGCCTGCTTCCTTTCCTGCCAGTGGTTCATCCCTTCGAGCCATGGCTGCCTCGGTGGAAGCCCAACCCAACAGATGTATTATCCTCTGCCTGCAACAGTGAGAGGGTGCAGTACTGCACACAGAACCATTCGTAGTATTGCAACCCTCTCGCCATCCTATACCGCACTGTTATTTTTCCGGGGTTTTATTTTATTAATTATTAAGTGTATGATATATTGACCTGGTAGGTGGCCACGCCACCATGTTACCTGTACCTCTGGGAAGACAACTTACTTTCTTCCATGTGGCAGCCTCCATGCTGCTGGAATGGAGACCTGTGGACACCTGCTACCTGATACCCTCTGTGCATCCTGGTGCCAGATTCTGTGTTCTGTCACCTCATCAGGATTTTCCTCTCAAACCTATAACTTCCTTTCAGATTGCATAAGCAGTTGCTTTAGAGTTTAACACTGTACCCTTTAGAACATCACTTAGACACAGAACATGACACTTTAGTTTTAACCTATTCAGCCTATTCCTACCCATCACCACTGTCCCCTCCTTCTTCATCACCCTGCTCCCCACTTAGCCCCCAACCCAGCCTTCCCTACAGCCCTCCAGTCCAACTGTCCCCTATCCTTGTATATCCCTATGCGCTATCATCATACCTCTACTCTCTCCAACTTTCTCCCTCACCCAACCTTCCCCTTCCCCACCCCACCACTCACTCAAAATCCCTTACCCTCTCCTTACTGCTCCTCACTGCTTCATGACAATGTTAACTTCTGACTGTGCTCCAGTCTTCAACTCTTTGCCTCCTGTCATCTTCTCTCCTTTACGCTGCTGAAAAAACTAAAAGTTTGTAAATAAGCTCTCATGTAAATGTTATTTTGTATTATCTGTATCTGTGTATACCAGAACTATGTATTCCTCTGTATATGGTCTCTTGCTTAGTACAACTGTTATATTTCTTCTTTACTGATGAGGAACCTTTGTAAATCAGCTCTAACTCAAAGATTGTTTTCCAAGACAATAAATAAATAAAATTAACTTCTTTTACAAAACGCCACAATCTATTTGCAGAAGCAGTGCACGCAGTTTAAGATAGCACTTTGGACATATTTCATGCTATGGACCAAGGCTGGGCCACAGGGCTGTATTCATTGACCTCACGAAGGCTTTTGACCTTGTAAACCACTCTCCTCATCACCAAGCTACGACGTCTGGGCCTCAATCTCAACTCTCTTTTATGGATCTCAAACTACTTATCTAACCGATTTCAATGCCTTGGGCTGCTATTATTCTTCATCTTCATAAATTAATTGCGTTGAACGGGGCGGTACAGCTCTATGTAGATGATCCCATAATATACAAATCAAGCAACAGCGTCTTCTTCATCAGGTCTGAACTGGAGAATGACTTCCAGTTGTTGGAAGCCTGGTTCAAGGAGAACATGTTGGTTCTAAATAAAACAGACAAAAGCTAGGTTGTTCCATCATACCTCCTTTGATGTCATCTCCAGCCTCCCTGGTGATTAATATCTCCTCTGGTGTGCCTTTAGAAAGGGTGTGCTCCTTCAAATATCTGGGTATGACTCTTGTGAGCATCTATTCTTTGAATTGCACACAACTAATGCTGTTAAGGCAACAAACCAAAAACTCAGCCTCTTATATTGTACTACCCCTACCTCACACTTCATTCATGGAAAACCATTGCCTCGGCTACTTTCTCCCTGGCTTATTCTACTGGGCACCATAATTCAATCTGTTAAGGCTTTTATTCTGGCCAAAACTCAAACAGGCCTATCACAGAGTAGTGCGCTTTGCTGCCAAAGCTCCTGCACGGACCTACCACTGCAGTGTGCTTAATACCCTATGTTGGTCCGCTTTGAGGCCAAACTTAATTCCCTGTACTATGCACCATCTTCAAACTAATCCACCTTCCCTTGCCTCCCATCCTCTCTGATCTCCTCAAGCTGAAACCCTCCCATAGGACACTCAGATCCTCCCACCTCCCTATCCTAACTATACCCAAATCTCGACTAGCCATTGGGAGAAGATCTTTCACTTCAGCAGCTCTGCAAAAATGGAACAATCTTCCTTGTAATCTTCTCTCATCTCTATCTCTTCCTCACTTCAAGAAGAACTTCAAGAAAATTTTCTTTCTCCTCCCATCTGTCACTGCTCCTAACCTGTCCTGTTTCAAGAGGGCCTCTTCTCAGTCCTACCCTCTCTCTCTCCCTTTCCTGCCTGATCCTCAATCCTAACCACTTCTCCCCACCCTATCCTCACTCCTTCTCATCCATCCACTGAGATCTTTTGCTCTCTCTGTCCATACCTATAAAATATATTGTATTATATGGTTTTATGTAAATATTTTCTATTATATTGAACTACACTGCAACAATGTAAACTGAGTTTCTGAATTGCTGATTTGTTTCCATGCCCTCACTGGACTATCACTATTGTACTTCACAGATCTGTTAAAATTTTCCTTTTGTAATGTGATATTTTACTCTGTATACTTGGAATGCCTCTATTCCCCAGGTCACCCCTGAAAAGGGACATGTTTGCCCCAGTGGGCCCATCTGCTCATCAAACTTCAAATAAATATATAAATAGTGGGTATGTCTGCAGCAGCAGCAGCTCCCAGTTTTAGGCCCAGATCAAATCAGTAATAATCACAGTCATAATTCGGCATAATCACAGTCACTGTACACTGCCTGTGTTCAGTCAGTCACAGGTTCAATTCTGATTTGCAGCATACTTACTTTTAACATATTTACAGTTCAATCATAACTATCTCCCACTCATTACTTTATGTTAGCACATTTCCCTGTTTACTTATGGTGACAATTAGGGATATCAGCAGTTACATTACAATGCCCCTCACAGCCTTGAGTGGGACTAGGGGACTGGGTTATACCTAGCCATGCATGGCACAGAAATAGTGATCAGTGCCTCTGGCAGAGGGTGGTTTGAAGGGTGCACCTTTGCAAACACACATTCACACAGAACAGCTGAGGTGTAGGCTGCCTTGGTAACCTGCCCCAAGCCCGTGCCACCTTGAGAGTCAGTCAGCAGGTAAATGTGGTTACAGCAACAGTGCTGTGCCTTACCATACTAACTGGGTCCATACCATTCTCCTGGAGTAAGACCTCGGCATCAATTTGCGGATCTTCTGCCATTCCCACAGGTCCTTCCTGACCACAGTTCCTCACTGGCACAGGATTACATCCTCACCTCTTCACCATTTTCAGGATACCTGGAACAATGATGCAAAAGCCATCAGGAGGCACTTCTTGAGAGTGGACCTGCAACAGATCCCTGCCCTCCCCAATCTCAGACCCCCATCAGAACCCAAGCCTCCAAAGATCTGCACCAGAGGGAGCCAATGCCACTTGAACCCAGGAACCATGGCACCATACCAGGGACCACTGGTCCCCTCCAGCCTGTTAGCCAGAGAAATGCAACTACAGCTGCTGAGCTGGAACACTGCACACTAGTGCTCTGGACTAAAACACCACACTTAGACTCTTGTACCACACTGGAGCCCCTATTTAAAGATCCTAGAAAGTGGGAAACACTATCTGGAAACCATAACAACCAATGGACAATTGCAGGAGCAACCTGCACAGAGACGTGATGTCACCAAACAGAACACATATCTTGTAAACAGTATATATCTCGTTAAACAGCTAGAACATTGCAAACACAGTGAAACCAGAGCTAGCATCAACCCTGTAAATCGCACATTACTTTTATTTTACCTTGAGTGTATAGCAACTGTGATAGTGCAACATGAACATTACTTAATGCACATTATGCTCCATGTTACTCTAATGCCCTGATCTCTTTGTTGCCCCAGATACTTAAAACATTTAAACACTTTAAAGACCCCACTGCAACAGCATAGTTACAAATCATTTTGCAAAAATGTGTTTGGTCTCCACTGACTGATTTTCTATTACACTCCCAAATGTAAAGCATGAAATTATGGAATGCAGTTTGAAATTCCAGTATCCAATGTATGAGCCTGTAGTCACAAGAAAGGTTCTTTGTTTATAAGAAAGAGCTATTCTAGGAGCCACTCCAACAGGGCAGCAACAGCAAGGGCCACTTGCTGTGCTGGCAACATGGGTTTGTCTCCTAAGCACAATACTTTGCCATGGGCTGCCAGTAGGCTGTTCTCCTCCTTCGAGTAGAACGGCGATGCTCCTCTTCAATACTGTCACTGATAGTGCAGTCTGGGTCTAGGGAGGCATACATCAATGCATCTGATGTGTCTGCCACAGAGACACTCCTGCATTCTTGTGGTTGGGGTACTGAAGAGAAAAAGTGAAGAGAAGGTTCAGATTAGGCAGATGAAGTATGACTCTGTCCTCCTCATCCATCATAGGCTTCCTTCCTCCATCCTCAGGACTAGTCTTTGGTGCCTCCGCACCCTTCAACATTGACTGGATGTGTGGGTGATCACCTGCCTGGAAGCAGAATGGTTGGGCCACACCAGAGAAGGGAGTAAGTCAACAAGTCGAGTGTGGTGTCCTGTGGTCACGAGCAGCAATGGACCAGACATTGTAGGCTGACAGCAACTTTTGTCAAAGCTGAATGAGATCTGGACCTAAGAAAGAAGATTAAAAAACCAAAAGAATCTAAGCCAGCCCATTAGCACAGCTGTAGAGCTACCACTCACAACAATGACAAACTGGGTTCGGAAGGAGCCTGGGAGTTGGAGGGCCAGCTGACAGAAGGAGGATTCAGCATCCTATTGACAGCTCTCCTCCTCTGGGGTGAGGGTGGAGAAAGCACCGGTGCTCAAGTGGCCCCTAGTGGAGGCTAGAGGGCTGACAGCAGAGCTTGCATGGTTGGGGGTACCAGACATTCTGCCAAGAACCACCACATCATTCCATGCATACACCCAGGGAAATACAGCCTGCAAAATGACCAGGCCAAGCAGGAAGGAGTCTGCCCTGCGAAACCCACATAACATTTGAGGGCACTCAACCCCTGGATCAGCCTTAGTCATTCGTTAGAGAGCAGGGGGTCCTCCCCACCAGCAGCCCCGCAGTGGAGATAAGCCAGGTACACTCTGGGGGTAAAGGTAAGTCCTGGGGATGGGGATGGGGGTGGTGGTCAGTAGTCAAAAAACAAACAAACAAACAAAAAAAAGAAAGAATCTCCTCTAGCATATACTGTATTTATTTATTTTATTTAGTCAATCATAGGAATTACAACCCTTTGAGTCACAGACTCATTTACAAATGCTCCGGCCAGCAGAGTCATACATTCAGAGATAGTACATTAATGGGACATCACATTTCAAATAATTACATATAATTGCCAAAGCGCTGAAAGTCTATACATGTAGTAGCTAGGTATTGATATTATTACAGAGTTACAATTATAATACAAGTGCAGCCTCTGGGCATTGTCGTATAGTAGTAATAGTGATCTATACAATAGTGAGACAACACAGTTTTAAGGAAGTATTTACATATAGTAGCCTGGGTGGCTGTTGACCTATACATTTAGTAGCTAGGGTATTGGTATTAGTACAGGAGGTATAGCAACAGTGTAGGAGCAGCCTCTAGGCATTGTCATATAGCAGAGATAGAGATCAGCAGCAGAGATGTCCTATACAGTTAGTCCTATACAACTGGTGGCAATGTCAGTGGGCAGTGGCCATAATGCAGCTCTGTGCAGGTCAGTTAGAGGATTAGCAGCTGCACTGGCATTGGCGCAAGGAGGGAATGTGTTTTTAGGATGGTCTTGAAGTGTCCTAGATTGGGAATGGAGGTTATGGCTGGGGGAGCTCATTGTACCAGGCGGGAGCTCTATAGGGAATGATCTTTGAGCAAGGGAGGTTCTGACCCTGGGCACGGTCCACAGATGCTTGTTGGCAGAATAAGTGGTCGTAATGCGGAACATGAGAGTAGTGAGGCTGAGACCCCCAATGGAGTTAACCCTAATTGGATTTTTTGTGAGGAGACAGGATTGATATTGTAGTCTTTCCTCAAGGGTGATGTTTGTAAGAGTGTAGAGGGTCCAAGTATGGGAGCGTTTGTCTGCGCTCTAGAGGAGTCGGCACACTTTATTAATGGCTATGTGAATTTTGTTTAGGTGGTGTTGTCCGCAGCACAGTAGATAGGGGCGATAGTCAATGAGAGAGGGTAGAAGAGGTGACAGCCAGGTTGAGAGCCTCTGGTGTCAGGCAGTCATTGTGCCAGTATAAAGCCGATGCGGGTATTAATGGCTGAGGTCAGGATGTTAATGTGGGCATGGAAGGATAGGGAGGTGTCAAAGGTAGCCCGGGGTATTTATAAGTAGTACTTGTTCCAGAGGAGGTGAGCGTGGAGAGGATTTTAGTTCAGTGTCCTTGGCCTTGCTCTGCCGGTGGGCAAATAACATAGATATTGACCACAAGTCTCAGACTGGTGAACCAACTTCGATCTGGTTGAACGAGTGTTGGAGCGAGGACTGTAGGTTGTCAGGGCAGGGTGTGTGGTGTAGAGAAATGCATCATCAGCATATAGCAGTAGGTTACGGAGCAGAATTTGGGTAGTGCATTTAAGTAGATACTGAAGAGTAGGGGACCCAATATGGATCCTGGGGGACCCCTGAGTGGACAGGCAGGTGGAAGATAGGGTGTCATTTATCTTAACACATTGGGATCTGGAGGTAAGGTAGCTATTAAACCAAGAGAGTGGTCCATGATAGACCAGTGTGGTAGAGTGTGTCCAGGAGGAGAGGGTCGGAGACCATATCAAAGGCCTTAGAGAGGTCTCATAAGATGGCTCCAGCCAGATGTTTACGGTCAAGGGCAGAGTGAATGAAATCGAGAATTCAATGAGGGTGGTGGTTGTGCTATGGCTGATCTAAAACCATGTTGTTCACTGCATGACAAATTATGGGCTTGCATATACTCGGTGAGTTGGTCGGAAATTATTTTTCAAGGGCTTTTGAGAGAGGGAAGGATGGATATGGGCTGATAGTTGTTGGAGTTGGTATTGTCTCCACTTTTAGTACTGGGGAAATTGTTGCAGTTTTCCAGGTTGTAGGTAACTGTCCCAAGCATAGGGAGCAGTTATGGAGGTCGGTCGGGGGAGAACAGTGTCAAGAACCTGGTAGAGGATTTTCAAGTCAAAGGAGTCTTGCAATAGTTGGAGCCACCGAGAGCTTTGGAGAGGTAGGATTTTGCTTCCTGTTTGTAATAACCCCAAGGCAGAAAGGGGGCGCTGGAGGTTTGGTTCAGAGGAAGCTGAGATAGGGTCTAAAAAGTCGCTGAGAAATGTACCAAGATCGGAAAAGGTTGAGTTAAGGCACTAACGACAGCCTGTGGGTCGCTTGAGGTGGCATTGTTGATGCAGAGCTGGGAGGATGGGGAGGCGGATTTGCCATTAAGCTTCTTTAATGTTGTCCCAAAACTTTCGCTCACTCCCCAGGAGGAAGCCAGGGTGTCTTTATAGTACCAGCCTTGGCCTTGCATATGGCCCAGGTGCACCTATTGCGTGTTGCTCTATATGCTAGTCTGTCTGCTTGGGAGCCAGATTCACGGCTCTGTGTCAGAGGTCATCCCTTTGTTTTAGTTGCTGCCGAATGTGGGCGTGATCCAAGGGACATTATGTTTTACAGTTTTCAATTTAGTCAGTAGGAAATGCTTTGTTGAAAGCGCATGTGAAGTAATCAAGGCTAGGTCAATGTTAGGGGCCTGTTATAGGGGCCCAGTCCCACTGGGCCAGATAGTGTTTGATTTTTTGAAGGCCACTCTGGTCGCAAGCCCTATGGATGGAGACACTAGGTTGGGGTTTGGGCAGGTGACATGACCAGGAGCAGAGGATAGGGGGAGTGGTCACCAGAGAGTCTGGGAGGACCAGCAGGTCAGAGATTCTATGTGGCCATTAGTTAGTAGTATGTCCAGTAGGGTCTGGGAGCCATTTGTGTGTTTACCCTGTGGGCGGTGAACCAATCAGTATGATCCAGCGCTGCAAAGGCGCCCTGATGGCAGCTGCTGACTTGGCGAGCCAGTTAACATTTAGATCACTGACCAGGATATGCTCTGTTTTGGGGGAGGTTGAAATACAGATTGTGAGGGATTGTATGGCCATCAGCTTGGTTGCGTGAGAACATCCAACCGCTGTGATGGTTGAGAATAGCGGGGTCCAAGGTAAGTCTTATGGATAAGGCTTGGGCGCCGGTCTAGTGAGGGGATAGGGAGAGTGGTTCAGTAGGGAGTCTCGAACATAGAAGGCACAACCATCATCCCATTTTCCCACACTTCGCTCTGTGTAGATTGAAGCCCGGAGGCTGACTAATGAATCTGGGTTTTTGAAAGTCATGTTTCAGTGAGTGCAAGAACATCCGGCTGATGTTGCGCTATCCAACTTTGGAGAGATGCTGTTTTTTGGAAAGGCTGCAGATATTCATGGGAGCTATGGACAGTCCTTGGTGTAGTTTCTGTTGACTGTTAGCAGCGGGCCTCAAGTTGGGGTGAATATTTTCGGATATGAAAAGTAGTAGGGCTAGGACCCTGAGGGAGGAGAGGGACCACCATTTGCGGTTGAGCGTAGGTGAGGTACATGTTTAGGAGAGTAGCACAGGAATGGGTAAGTTGAGGAGGGCAGAAAGGTAAGGCAGATGAGTTTGTAGGGGGTTGGTGTGTGGGTAGGTGGCAGGTTAAGCAGGGGTGGATGCTGTCAGGTGTTGACAGGGTGGGTGGACGGTTGTAAAAGGTAGGGAAGGGAAGGGTGAGATGGGTGTCTGGGTGGGGATGGCTATCTAACCCAGTAAGCAGTATAATAAGTGTAATAGGTAGAAGATAGGATAGTCTGTTGGGGAATTGGAGGCTTGGCAGTGGGTGGTGGAGCTACCAGTTCCGCTCAAGGGGAGCAGACTGACACCCATCATAGTGGTGTGTGCTTTTAAGATGAGACAGGCCAGGGTACAGAAAAGAAAAATAATAAAATAGTCTGTGTTGCTCAGTATGCAGCCGAGGCTAGAAGAGGACTTGAGAAATGGGCAGGAAACCATACGTATTTAATAGCGGCTAGAGTTGGTGTGGTAGTTTCTATGGTACAGCTGTAGGTGATTGACTATGGTTTGTTGTGGCATAATAATCTGCTTTAGGGAATAAAGACCCAGGACACGGAGTTTAGGGATAGCAGTGGGAAGAGGAATGCAACTTCCAAGAGTTGTTGCCCTCAAGTGGCTTTGCAGTATACTTTGCAAATGGAAAAGTAGACAAAAATATTGTGTGGATCCGAGTTAAAGGTATCCTTTCTGAGTAATCCACACATCCTTTCAACTCAGATCTCTTAAGGGGTTTGTAAATCTTGAATACTGTGTTTGACGATTCCCTATTTCTGCCACAGCTGTCTGGTGGAACATTCCATTAAAAGTTCAGACCCTCCAACTATTAGGGTAATGGTCAGGGCTATACCATTTTCAGCAGGTCAGTGTTGTATTAATTACTGAGTTTTTCTCAAATTGGACAGTTTTGCAGGCCCAGTAAACATTCTGGGTCAGGAGCCTCTTCCCAATTTCAGTAAGGACCAAAAGGAAAATAGAAAATGCCAGACAAAATGACCATAGGGTTCATTGTATTCATCTCCAAGGTCATGCACATAAAAGGAAGGAACTGAGGCTTGTGCACAGCCCAGTGGCGGTCCTGATAAGTAAATCAGAGGAAGAAAAGGGCTTGGGGTGACCATCACCAGTAACTTGGAAACATCTGTCACATTTTAGAAAGATGGCAGCCAAAGCCAAGAAAATGCTGGACTGTGCTGCCAGGGGAATCACAAGCAGCTGTAAGGAGGTCATATTGCCGTCTATAGATCCTTGGTGTGGCCACACTAGAGTCTAGCATACAATACTGGCAGCCCTATCTAAAAAGGATATAAACCTGCTAGAGGTGGTGGTTCATGGTCAGTAGGGCAAGAATATGAGGCGATCTCTATGGTATGGGTGAGGCTAAGGTACTCTGTGCCATGCAGTTCAATGAATGGTTGAAAGACTGGTGCAGTGCACAGGGTCTTGGCTTCATCAGGGACTGGGGGTCCACCTGGAAGGATACAGGCCTATACTGGTGTGATGTTCTGCCTCTGTCCAGGAGGGGACCAAGTTCCTAGGTGATAGGTTTAAATGCTTCATTGGCAAACTTTAAACTAGTCAAGGGGAGGCACTGATATGGAGCAGGAAATTCCCGCCTTCTTCCACAAAACAGGGCAGTTAATGAGGTAAACATCAAGGTACTGAGGTTGATAGGGAGCAGAACAGGTGTAAATGGAGAAAAGGCAAAGCCAGTAAGGACAGGGATGGGGCAAAAAGGGTAAGGTCATCATAAAATGGAGGGCAATGAGTACCAATGCCCATAGTCTGGGTAACAAGCTTCCTGAGCTAATGGCCTTGATGGAAGAGGAACACCTGGATATCATGGCAGTCACAGAAACATGGTACACGGAGAAGCATGACTGGGATGTCAGCATACCAGGGTACACAATCTGGAGGAGGAGTAGCTCTCACATAAGGGAAGGGATCAAAGCAATGGAACTAAAGGGTATATGGAGAGGAGGAGGCACTGTGGGTCACCTTGGGGACAGGCAGTAGCACCACAATCTGCACAGGGTTGTATACAGTTCCCCATCTCAGGGGGAGGAAATGGACAAGGAAATGATAGAAGGCATCCTCACAATAGCAGAAAAAGGGGAGATATTGTTAATGGGGACCCAATATGCCAGATGTTAACTGGAGCAAATTTACTGCAGTCACATCTAAGAGTAGGGTCACTGATGCTCCTACAGGGGGCATGCCTCAGATAGCTAGTGTTGGAACCCACTCAGGAGGGAGCAATCTTGACCTGGTACTACCTCAAATGGGGATGGAGAGAGGATCACAGATTTAGAAGTGGTAGCCATCGGGAACAATCCACCACCACACAGTGTGGTTCGCGATAACACAACCATGGAGTCAAGCCATACAAAAGTGAGAGTACTTGACTTTAGAAGGCTGGCTTTGGTAAAATAGGGAATGCCTAAGGAATGCACTAGCAAATGGGCAGGGGTGAAGAACAATGAGAACAAATCAAAGCTACCATCATAGACACAACAAGCCTTTTGTGTGGAGTGAATAAAGAAAACAAAACGAAGTAAAAAACCACTATGGTTCTCAAAAGAGGTGGCAAGGAAGGTTAGGGAGAAAGATAGCATTCAGGAAGTATAAGGAATCACAAAGGAGCAGGACAGAGAACTGTATCAGTTAAAGCACAGGAAGCAGGGAAGGCAGTCAGGATAGCAAAGGCCCAAACTGAAGAAAGATAGCCAGCTCAGTTAAGAAGGGGGATAAAACCTTTATAGATACATTAGAGAGAGAGAAGAAAGACCAAGGAGAGATAGTGAGGCTTAATAAAGGGAGAGGGAGGTGGGCAGAGAGTGACAGTGAAAAGGCAGAGATACTGAATGAATACTTTGGTCAGTATTCACAAAAGAAGAAGAGGGGAGGTACCTAAACAAACAATAGAAGCACTCTGGTTAGGGGACAATACCAGACCACTCACAGAAGAAAGGGTCCTGAAAGAACTCTTAAAACTCAGGGTGGACAAAGCAATGGGACCTCGATGGGATTCACCCCAGAATTCTAAAAGAACTAAGGGGAGACCTAGTGACACCATTAAATGCCCTTTTAACAAATCATGGGAGGATGTGTGGTACCTGAGGACTAGAGGAAGGTGGATGTGATCCCTTCACAAGAGTGGGAGCAAGGCACAGGCAGAAAACTACAGACCTGTTAGTTTGACCTCAGTGGTTGGAAAATGATGAATCATTTCTGAAAGAAAGAATTGTCGAGGTAAAATAGACCCAAGGCAGCATGGATTCACAGTGGAAGGTCATTTTAAACTAATCTAATAGATTTCTTTGACTGGGTGACTAAAGTAGTAGACCTGGGAGGGCTGTAGATATGGCTTATTTAGACATTAGCAAGGCATTTGACACAGTACCACACAAAAGATTAATAAACAAATTAGCCAGCCTGGGAGTGGGTCCTAGGTGGTGGCCTGGGTAACAAATTTATTTATTTATTTATTTGCTTTTGTTTACCAGATAAGCACACTAGACAGCCAAGTGCCTATTTTCAGGAGCAACCCGGAGGTTACAAAGGTACAGATATAACACAGTACAGGGAACAATATCATCAGCATTTTACAGATCCAGAGGTACATACAATAACATCAAGCAATTGACAGATACATTGATAGATAAAATAACAACATATATGCAGGCATGGTCAGTAACTTACAATCAGGTATTCGTAATACAAGTCCTAGGGGTGAGGCAGGGATAGGGAGGTTTTACGAGGAGAGGGAGTGGAGGAGAGAGATAGGGAAATAAGTGGAAGGAATTTATTAAGTAAACCCTCAAAGAGGAAATCAGGGCAGATAATAGGTCTGCACTTAGGGATATAATTAGTACAGCTAGTTGATTCAAGATCAGCAACAGAGGAAGTGCAATTTGATAAAACAGGATATCACGCCCCCAGCAGGTTGGGCTGAGAATAAAGAGCCTCAGCCCTGGGTCTAGTTCTCACAGAGACAGTCAGAGGCCAAGTTAAGGTTGGACAACAGGACACAGAGGGTAACAGTAAATGAAGCACACTCTGGAGAAAGGGAGTTACTAATGGTATGGCAGGGTTCAGTACTGGGACCGTACTTTTAATGTCTTTATAGGTGACATTGCAGAGGGGTGGAAGGAAAGTATGCCTCTTTGCAGACAGCAAGAAGCTCTGCAACATAGTTGATACACAAGAAGGGGTGGAAAGGATGTAGGAACTTGGCAAGGTTGGAGCAATGGTCAAGAGTATGGCAGCTTAGTTTCAATGCAAAGAAGTGCAAGTAATGCACCTGGGAAAGAAAACCCAGGAGAAGAGTACACAGTGGGGGGTACTAACAACAACAAAATGGAAAGGGACCTGGGGTACTCATATCAGATGACCTTAAGGCAGGCAAGCAATGTAAAAAGGCACTAAGGATGCTGGTGGGATTCTGGGATGCATAGGGAGAGGCATCACCAGTAGAAAGAAGGAGATTGTTGTCCCTCTGTGCAGACAGTTGGTGAGACCCCATCTGAGTACTGCATGGCAGTTCTGGAGACCCCATCTCCGCAAGGACATAGACAGGTTGGAGGCAGTCCAGAGGAGGGCAATCCAAAATGGTGCAGGGTCTGCACAGAAGCTCATACTGAGTGAGACTAAAATATCTTAATATATACCTTTGAGGAAAGGAGGGAGGGGGACATGATAAAAACTTTCAAGTACCTCAAGGGAATTAACAAGGTCCAAGAGAGTAGTATATTTCAGAAAAGAGATGCGCAAGAACAAGGGGCACAATTTGAAGATAGAGGGGGACAGCCAGGGGCAACATGAGGAAGTATTTTTTCATGGGGGTGGATGCATGGAACAGCCTTCCTGAGGATGTCGTGGGATCAAATACAGTGGGAGAATTCAAGAATGCATGGGACCGACATAATAGTGGGGGGAGGATGGGGGTAGGAGGAAGTAGGCTGCTGGTTAACTAGGGTCTGCAGCTTATCCAAGAGGCAGGAAAATGGGCTCATTAGTGAGCCAAGCAGTTCTTATCTCCAATCAAAGTCTATGTTTCTATGTTTCTATGACTCAGCATGTACTCACTTGAGGAGAGGCAGGAAAGGGGGACATGCCTGAGACCTTCAAGTACCTGAAAGGCATCAATAAGGTGAACATACAGAACATCTTCAGTTTTAGTGGGAACAAACTGCAAGGGGCATTGCATTAAGCTGACAAGGGAAGGTTCAAGGAGGAGATCAGAAGGCATTTCTTCATGTAGAGAGTGGTTACAAGGGGAACAAACTGCCAGAAGTGGTGGTCTCCTGGAGACAACAGATGGCTTCAAAAGTGGGTGAGATAGGGTGAAAGGTCAGGGGGCAAGGAAGGGAAGGGATGGATTGGAGGGGCAGAGCCCCAGTAATCATATTAAAGGGCTTCCCAACACAAGCAGACTTGAAAGACCATTAGCTGTGCGCAAACAACCACATGCTGTGCGGTACTTCCAGATGCTGCTGCTGTACCAAATGGCCCATGATGCAGAAACACACAAAAATGTACAGCACTCACTAAGGAAGTACAAAAGAAATATTTTATTAAATAAATGTCAACAAAGGAATTACCCTCACGCACTTCAAGTTCACACAGCCTCTTCATCAGGGGCCTACTAGGCCTTCCTCTGCTGGCATTATTTGTATGCTCATATCTCATCATCCAAGCAGTTACAGCATTCAGTATCCCATGAAACAACTGTTGTCATGGTTTTGTAACCTGCAAATGGAGGTTCTCAGAAGTCTTCCAGGAGCTTGCTTGAATGCTCCAAGTCTGGAGGTGTTCAGCGTTAAGCTGCTTGAGTGTGAGTGCTTTAGAGCCTCTGGTACTGTCTCTTTAAGAGCTGCCTGCTTGTGACCATAATTAATTGAGGAGGGGACTGTGTGTTCTAATGCCTGAATCCCACCCTGGCTGCTGACATCCGCTCCGTTTGCAGTCGCTAAGAGTGCAAAGGAGCCCATCTGAAAGCTGTAACTGTGCCTGTAATCATTTAGCAGCATTTGTGAGATTGCAGTTTATCTAACCTGTTTTATTGCAGCTGGGACTCTGTGTGTGTTTCCTCTATGTTGGAATTGAACTGCTGAACTGGACCAATCAGCATGGGGACCTTTAAAATGGAGCATGCTGGCAAATCAGAACTTGGACTCTTAAGTTGAGCCAGCCACAATGGGACTGAATGGCAGATGCCTCTGGGAATTGTAGTTTGACTTTGGCGCCTTTTTGCACCAACAGGAGGAGTCTGATTGTGAGTGACAGCCAAACCAGCCAATTGAACTGGGAGGAACTCAAAGGAAATGCCCGGCTCTGTCTACTGGAAAGATCAGATCAGTTTGGGCAGTGAAGAGACAGGAGCTGTGTGCTTCTTCGGTGTGTAGTTTTAGTGCGGAATCATGTGTAAGGCCCTAAGTTTCGTCTGCAGCTTGTGCAAGCACCTGTTTGACTGAATCTGACCTGTGAAGAGAATCAAGGAGATCTGAAGAGTAGAAACCAGGCTCACCCTGTAGAAGACTGAAGAAATTGCTGAATCACGCTCGGTCTGTCAGGAACTGAATCTGCTGTGTGTTCTCCCGGTATTGTGCAGTAATTGCGATCAGGATAGAGAAGCAGCCTGCCTGGTATAGTACTTTCCTTTACATATAAATGTGTGTAGTGCTTGTGGGGAATCGCTTCAAATCCCTGTACAGTGAATTGAGTGCATGAAGCTGGAAGTAAACCCCAGCTTAATCCAGACTACATCCATTTGCTCTAAACTGCAGTGGGGTCCAGTCACAAGGACCTTGTCCACAGGGTCTGCTCCTCCTGGCAATCCAGGACAATCTGCCTTCCATCCAGTTCCCAGCACTGAGTTTGTGAGTACAAAGCAGGGTAGCTCCTGCCATCTGTTTATCGAATTGCAAGTGTGTCATCTAATTGTTTTTTTCATTTCTTCACTAACTGAGCCAACCAGCTCCGGATTACAATTTGGGTATTTAGCCAGTGTTTTTCCATCACTGGGCCCCAACCAGCTGCACCAATCCTGGCTAGCCTCCCCATCCTGGGTACCCAGTGATAGTGACAATTTGGGACTCTCACTATGCTATGTACTGTGATTATTAATGTGTTTAACCTAATTAACCTGATTTCCTTCCTTGTTACAGCTCCTTAAATAAATCAGATCTGTTTGTTTCAGCAAAGTTACACTGTCTGAGGTATTCGCTTATGTTAAAGTATTGTACTGTGGCTTTTGTATTGTATCATCTTGTTTTACAGGGGTCCCCAGCTGCCCAGTTGACAGAGCCAGTCCTGGGGTAAGTGTACATTGTGAAGATATTCCTGATGTATTGTGTGGGCCACTAGTGGGAAGCAAGGGGTTACAGTGGCTCAGAGGGCTGTGACCAAGTTAGTTTAACTACTGCAAACCCTGACCTCTGGGTGGAGGCACTCGCCATTGGACCCAGGCCCTCAACCTGTCAGTAGTCAGCCAGGCAGGGGTAGTAGCCCTTGGGATAGCGCCACCTGGGGGTTACAGTTTCATAAGAACTTTATTATGGAGGACATCTGGGAACCCAACTTTCTTTTTCCTGTCAGGCATCTAATTCTTCTTTGAGATATGTTCTGTGACCATTCCCTTTCCAGTGACTTTAAATCCTGTGTCCAGAAATGTTGTTCTCCAAGAGGAACTGATCCATCTTAAGTTGATAAAACTCGACAGTCTCTAATTACACCACTTCCTCTGGTAGCTTGTTCCATATGTTTACCACCTCTGGTGAAAAATGATTCCGATCTCACATTAACCCTAATTCTATCTTTACAAGCATAGGTATGGCCTCTAGTTCTACGTATCCAGAACAATCAGAAAAGGTCCCCAATCCACCTTACCACATCCCTTTAACATTTTGAAAATGAAATCATATTACCTCTAAGCTTTTTCCAGATAAAAGTGCCAAGCTTGTCTGGACATTCCCAAAGCTTAACCTCTCCATCCCTTTATCATTTTAAGTGTTCTCAGCTGTACCCTCTTACTGATGTAATGTTCCGATTTTAGAAGGGGTTTAGATTGACACAAGGGACTTTTGTTCAAGAGTCAGACACAAGGGCAGTTTGCAGCAATCCTTGCAGCAATCAGATTGCAAGGGAGCTTGTTGCAAACCTCGCGCAAGTTCCTTGTGACAAACGTAGAGAGTTAGACCAGTTCTCCCGTCTATCTTTGCACCTATTCGGGAGCCATTTTTCGGGCTTGTACCAAAGCTATGGTGCAAGCTGCTGTAATTGTGACAAATGTTGCAACTGAGCTAAGCATTATAAAACTGTGTGCAGTTATGGGAGATGCGTCGGTGCAATTGTATCAAGATTGAGGCTGATGCAGGTTTGACGCAAGTCCTGCATCAGCCTTGTAAAACTGGGCTCAATCTGTTTTTACACTGCAGTGACCAGAAGTGCATACAGCACTCCAAGTGCACCCTTACCAGTGGTCAAAAAAGGCATAATCCAAAGTCCCACGTTTTCCCTTTTTAAACACTATATAACACATAATACATACAAAATGTGTTTATACAGACCACTTCCTGACCTTTGATAACATAATGTTCACTGTAGGGGTTGAATTATGGCATTGACAAATTCTGATTTCTGTTTGCTTTTGTATTACAGTGCCAGCCTACTGACCTGGTATGCAAGCGCTTGCACTGTCACCAAGCATTGTGTTCTCAAAAGCACTGCACTGGCTGATGGGCAACCACATAGCATTGACAACATACGCTTCATGTCCGCTATCCATGTAAGTGACTTTTAGACATTCTGTCAGCATCCACTGTTCTTCTACTACCCACCAGTTTAAAGTTCTCCTCCACAATGAAGGCTGGTGACACAGATAACAACATGATGGCGTTGCCCATCAGATAGTGTCAGTGACATACAGTATAAACAGCCTCCATGTGAGTCGCTTATCAATTGCCAATTTAGGAAAAAAATGTAAAGCCAACTAACTGGTGTGAGAGTTTTATGTGAACTGTATTGTATGTGCAACCCCATCTCCTTGGCCCCTAGGTGTAATAGCTTCCTTTATCATGTTTCATGTAAGCTCCTCATATCTTGGCCCATGCCATAATGCATGCATATCCCACTGTAGGGAATCCACCCAGTGCCGCCTTGCACTCTCCTTTCCATTTAATGTCATAAACCAACTTCAGCAGCTTGCCACTGACCACCTCCCCAGGTCATTACTGGAGAACTGCAGTCAAAATGTACACTATGCAATGGGTAGAAAAGTGCTGGCTCTGATTGGCCAGGAGGTACTTTGAGCCAGGCTGTTATCCCACCACAACAGTCCACCTGAAAGTAGTTCAACAAAATAGCTTTAAAAATGCATCCAGTTTACTAAAATTACTCATTTCATAATCACAGTAAGGCACTTTAGGATGCAATTATGGTGGGCTAACAGCCCTTCTCGGTGGTTCAACCCACCTGAGGTAGACAATTATCTCACCATAACGCATCCCCTGACATGCCTTATTACTTCAAAAAATATGTTGTTCAGAGCGCTTTGACATGTGTGCATAGTTCTTCCTATGTTTGCTCTTAGTTTATTTTTAATAAATTTGCCTACATGTTTATGGCCCCTGGAGATCTCTATTTACTTTCTCTTTTCTCACAGTGCCTCCTGTTCCATGTGACAGTGATGCATTGAAGATCATTGATTTAGTGAGTACTGACTTATTATCCATCTGCAGCAGCACTGGCTGTTAAACTTTGAATGTAGCCTTTATGAGTGCTCCATTGGATAAGGAAAGAGGCGCTTAAAAGCACAGTTCTGCTACAGACAGGACAGCAAGTCAGCACTCACTGAATTCATGGGGTCTGATTCCAAAAGAGCACTTAGATCACCACAAGTTGCGGTGATCTATGGCTGCCTGAGACTCAGTATGTCAGGGACCCTGCACCCAATTCTGTAAAATCTGGGGTACCTGGCGCCTAAAACCCAGGAGCCGCCACACTCACAGGCTAGTGCCAAACAATAGGCACACCTGCAGGACATGCTGCATAGAACTGGCTCCCCATGTGGTGCAACAAAATATGGCATAGCAGGACAGTCCAGGAGCAGAAGGGGCATGGGGGATGCCATGGGGTGTTGTGGAGAAAATGGGCATGCTTGGGGTGATGGTTTACCGTCAGGTGCCATTCATATAACTACTATGGCGATTGCTAATGAGAAGTTACTATAATGGCACCCCGCCAGGTGCCCAATCACCCACCCCAGCATGCCCACTTGCTCCCCCAATGTCCCTATAGTATTCCCTGTCCCTTCTACCCCCAGACCCCATATACAGAGCCTCCCACCACTTCCCACCTTGTGGGGCAATGATGTAAGGGGGTGTAGACCACCTCCTGGCTGGTCTAATGTGAGTCCTTGCTACAGCCATGGCTGGGCTTCAGAATCCCAAAAAGTGGATGTTGCAGCCCGCCATGCGCGCAACATATTGCGACTTGAATGTGTCATGATGTAGGTCACAAGGATGGTGCAGTGCCCGTTTTCCGCAGTGGCTTCCCATTCTAACGCAGGACCACATTTTCGAATAGGGATTGCCACAGTTTATGATGCAAGATGTAGATTACGCTATTGTTGTTTGACCTAAGCACCTTGCATCAGTCTAGGTACTTTTGAAATCAGGCCCATGGTCTCCAATGCATCACTGTCACAATGGAAAGGAAGCATTATGAGGAAAAGAAAGCAAATAAAAGACACAGGCATGGAGATCCCCAGGAGCCATAAAAGAAGTAGGCAAATTTAGAAAACGCCTTGTAGCAAACAAAGAAAAGGATGCACTAGTTCTAAACACACAAATCAAAAGATACTGCACAACAATTTTTGGGGTCAATTTTGACTGTAGTTCTCCTGTAATAAATTTATTAAAGAGCAACAAACTCTGCCCTGAATCATGGGAGTACTTCATTCATTTTAAAATCTTTTCACTCTGAATTCTGACCAGCTGCCACTCTCTTTCTGCTTCCTACATGTTAGGCACTTATACACCACTCGTATATATTTGTCAACCACATATTGTGTTACTTTCTCCATGAGTTTCTTTTCCATAAGGTATTATCTAGGCAGGCATAGGATTTCCTTGGCTACAGTAGCTTTGACTCGTTGTGGCAGAATTACAATTTACAAGTAATCAAAATCACCATTAATCCAGCAGAAATTATAGTCAGTGTAATTTCCTGGAAAACCGCTAAACCCTGGCTGTATTTTTGAAAGAACTAAGACTTTGCATGCTGTTTTCAACTTAAAGTCTTTTGAGGTACTATTTATTGGAAATGAATGTACTCACACATGCTAAAATGATTTCAGTTAACTATGAGCTAGGTCACATTTAATGACAGTGGGGTTCTGATAGATTTCTGTTATAATCAACTGTATTACTTCTATTGACCATTCCTCCTGTTTTTAATTTGCACCTCCTAGAGCTGTAAAACTGTCCCCTGAAGGATTATAATATAGTGGTAAGTGAAAGTTTGTAAGTTATATGTCAAGACAGGCTGTAATCAGTAAAATACAGTATTTTTATATAGATCCAATTAAATTTCTAATACAAATACAATTGTCTCTACTGCATATAAAGCACAGTGTGTAATTAGGCTCTGAGCATGGAGCAAGTTAAAATCTGTGATTACGCTTTTGGTGTTTATTTTACTTTATATTAACTAGAACAGTCCAACTTTGATGCAACATCTTGTTTTTAGTATGGGCCCTGGTTCTAGTGTAACATCCCCTTTTGGACTCTCCTCGACTGTTTTGGGGCCCTGGTCTTCCCTGGACACACCTCGAGGGGCCGCCTAGTTCTTTGGCAGACAAGTGGTACTGGAACAACAGGTGTGGAGTGGTGCTCCACCTGGGGTAGTGATAGTGAATACCTGTAGATAAATTGCAGGTTAACCCCCACAAGAAAATACAGTAACTGCCCTCACTGTACCTTCCCCACACAACAACAATTCCCATTTTTGCAATGAGTCACAGTAACAGAATATAACATTAACAATTAACACTTTTTATTTTGGGGAAAGGGAGAAAGGAGAAAAAACAGTACAACAACATTAACAACCATTGCAACACTTTGATCCCACACAATCCCCACTCCCACTTACAGGTGCACCTGGCTTCCCATTGGTAGCTGCCCAAATGTCTATTAATATCACACTACTGTGAAGAAGAAGCTGGGATCTTTTGTTGGGGCCCAATAATTAACAGATGCAAAACGTTAACCTCTCCATGGGCTTAACTTTAATTTTGCACAGTCATGCCCAGGACTTAAACTTTAATTCTGACTAACTAGCTAGCTAAATAAAGACATCCCCAAAGCCACAGCCTGGGGTACTTAAGATCAGCAGTTCAAAGGGGGTAGCAGAAACTTGTTTCATGGTGCCGTGTTGATATCAAGAATCACTGGTGCACAAAGCAGCAACTGCCTAAAGAAATGAAGAATGCTGGTCTTCACCTGCCAGGCCTTTCAATCTTCGCCTCCGGGGCCTTTATATCGTGTTCACCTGGCAGGCCTCTTGATGTCTTCCTCTCCGGTGGTCTACTCTTTGGTCTGGGTACAGAACAGGCTGGTGGTTACCCAGACTGATGCTTGACACACTTTTGTCCACTGCAGATACTGCGATCTTTACCGTTATTGCTTTTCGCTCTCAAACCCCGCTGGCTCTTTCTGCCCTGGAGGTTAGTCAGTTCTCTCTGTCTGGTAGCAAATCTCAACAGTCTTTACACTAGCTGTGGAGTTTAACTTTCTTGCACACAGCCACAGGTTAAAATCTGCAGCTTACCACTCAGCAACAAATTCACTCAGTTGCAGGTTCAAATTAGGATTTGTGTAGGAACCCCAATGCTCACCCCATTCCAAGAGTAAGTAAGCTAAGATGGGTACAGAATAAGAGAATGGGATGAGCATTAGGGTTCACAACTCCCAAGGCATACCCTCACACCTGTTCCTGCATGCAGGTGGGGGGTCTGAGTTGTAAGTTGAGGGTGGAGGTGAAGGTCATATTTCCTACTTTTTATACTTCAACCCTAATGGTGCATTAATGAAGTTTTTGCAGTTTATTCCCTTACTTTTGAGATAGTATAATAGTAGCCTTATTTTACTTTGGGAGCTCAGACCCTGCGCTTCCATCCTCCATAGATATCATATGTCGTAGCTGTGGAAACACAGGGACCTCCGTCCCCTTTGCTTCCAGATACAGAACAACAGTCAACAAATTGTCACCATACCTATGTCATTACCCCACCTCATGTTCCCAGTGTAGAATCTTTTCAATCCTCGCCAAAACGTAACTCTGCAAGCGGAACACCAATCCACAGTGCAGGTATAAAACACATTTTGGACAGCATTTGAAAATGACAGCTGTGGCATAAATGAGGTGGTGTAATAACAAGTTCTATTGAAAATTTGGGCTCAAAATATTTACAATTTCCAAAGTTACGAGCAGGCATAGCGAATTGCAATAAATAGTCATAACTCTGCCATTTTAATCATTTTCCCCAAATTTTCAACATAGCCTTCTTATGACCTCACCTAGCATAGACAATTTTTCAAATCCCTGCCCATATGTAATTCTACACAACTGCAATGTCATTCTTTGCTACAAGTGCAAAATACATACTGGCCAGGATTTGAAAATGACAGCTGTCACATACATGAGGTGGGGTAATAGCAAAGCTATGTTGAAAATATGGGGTGAAAATATTTAAAATTTCCAAAGTTACAAGTGCTCATAACGCAGCCATTTTTTAGGATTTTGACCCCAAATTGTCAATATAGCCTTCTTATAACATCACGTCATTAATAATATGACTGTCGTTAATAGTCCTGAATTGGAAAGGTGATTTCACTAACCAATCATGAAATCACCTTTCCTACAGGAGTTGCCTAATGACAGTCATACTGTTCATGAGGTGGGGTCCCCAAAACACCATGTTGAAAATTTGGGATCAAAGGACAAAACAACTTAGTTATGGCCAAAAGTTGAAATCCCCATTGAAGCGATTTACCTTAGTTCATATTGCAGTCACCGGGTTCCAGCAGCAAGACGTGTCTTCGATTGGTGGAGCAGGTCTCAAATCTGGGACCTCTTCAGGTGAGTGAGCATCTGTGGGGACATCACGGAGGTGTGGGGAGGTAGGTGCACTGTGGGAGGTCAGGCAGGGGGCACAGCATGATAGGCGATGGACGTATTTTTTCCAAGTACAAAAAAAATAACATTGAAGGACTGTTTTCTTATTTTCAGGCAGAAAATAAGAAAGGAGGCTGGCCAGGTGGCGCTGAGGGCTGAGGTGCTGGATGCCACACCTCACTCCCCACTGGCAACCCAGGTTCGGGAATGACCTCTGTTGTTGGTGTGCCGGCATGGGGGCAGGGATGGAGCAGGACTGAGCAGCTTAATGGCAGCTCTCCTCTCCTGGGTGTGAGTTGTCAACCCGCCTCGTAGTTCTTCTGCCACTAGGTGGAGTTCCATTGGCAGCACATCTGGGAGGAGCAGCAAGTTGGGAGGGCGCCGAACACGGCACACAAGTGCCTCCACACGCATGCAGGCACACCTTGGAAGGGGGGCAGATAAAAATGGAAAAACACTGGATAAAAACATAATAGAAAAGAAAATAAGAAAAGAGTGGGTGGCAGGATTATAGTACACCACACCCCTGAAATTAAAATAACAAACTCTGGGGTGGGTGGACTCAGGAGATGAGAATGTCGGTGGGAGGAACTTTTTTTTAAATGACAGCAAAAGTAGTAGCATGGAAAGACCCTGGGAATTGAACCACAGCCCCAGGTCTCCTGAGTATGCCGTGTGTTGGTGCCTTAAATGCTCCACCACAGGAGAGGCTGGACCAGGCCTCCAACGCATGGTAACTTGATGCCTTCCTAGTAATTCATACAGCGACAGGGGTAGTGGTAATTCCTATTGCTGTTGTACCCGTCACTGTAATTCATAGCGCGTTCTTCACAAGCGCAGTTAATATCGCCTATATTCCTGCACGGTATTGACTCGTAGGATGGGTTCTGCAGGCCATCTGGTCAGGAAAAGAGGAAACCTTTTCACTAGCCGATTTCCTTTTCATATCACAAACAAGGAATGATGAAAGAAAAGTTAGTAAATGGCTAAAAGGATTTAAAATGATAAAACAATTCTAGGGACATACAAACATCAAGAAGACAAAGAACTGCTCATCAACTCCTGATGAACAAGAAACATAGTTAGATAAGCCAGCCCTGGGCGCGGCGATAGAGCTACCGCTCACAGCACCAGCGACCCTGGTTGAGAACGGACTAGGGCGGCTGGAGGGCCGGCTAGGGGAAGAGGATTGAGCACCAGGGTGCTCCTCTCCGGGAGGGTGGATGTGGGTCCCGCTGCAACACCGCCACCTGGGTGACCACAGGTGGAGGTGCAGCGAGACAGCATATAGGAAGGAGGACCGCTCACCGGGAGCCAGAGCGCAACAAGGAGCAAAGCGTCACTCCTTGGCTCCCTTTACGGCAGACGCCCTGTGGGTCGGGACCAAGAAAACGGAAAAACCCTGTGCTGGGATCCTGTAGACGGGACCCGGCTGTCCTGAGATAATCTTAACCAGGCTCCATAGATGGGGCTGGTGATGCCTTCCGACACATACTTGAGGTGTGAGAAGGGGACTAATTGGGGGGTCCCTCTCCTCCGCCCAGGGGAAAACCGAGGCAAGATGGGAATGGCTAACCAGTACCCTGAGGGAGGTACCTTGAAGTGGAACCACATACACAGCCTAGGGATCCTCAAGAAAGGAATCTAGCACAGCGAGAAGGGGCATAAAAGAAAGTATATAAAAAAAAAAAAAAGAAAGATAGTTAGATGTCTCAGACAGACATCCCTGAAGAGAGTTTTGACAGTTTTTCCAGACAAAATGAAAAACAAGATGGCGCTTGCGAAAAAGGAATTTTTCTGGCTAGCAAGGATTGAGCCCTCAGGCAAACAAGGGAATGCTTCCTCACAAACAAAGATCCTTTTTGTTCTGTGCAGCTATCCTGAAAATGAAAAGCCCATTGAAAATAATGGGAACTTACAAATGCTATAACTTTTGAACAGATTAATATTTTTCACCAAATAAACACTGGTCTGTTCTGTCACCCAAGCTCTTTCTACCATAAAATGTCAGATCACAATTCAACACCATCCTGTGCAGTGCAGTGAGAAAAAATCTTAAAAATGGCATTTTTTTCACTATCTGGATTTTAAAATTCGCATATCTGACTGGAACAAAACTTGACATGTCAAGAGACCTACCCCAAGAGACTGCTTGCAAAATTTCGTGCAAATCTGTTGAACGGTTACAAAGTTATTAAAGTGCAAAATTTGAGGTTTAACATTAAAGTGCCTACTAATCCTAATATAGGGCGTACTGCACTCCTATAACATATATATATATTTTATAGATATAGATACCTGTATATATATATGTATATATACTGTATATATATATATATATATATAAATATATATATATTCATTGCAAAAACTGTCATTAATGCACCATTAGAGTGAACCATAGAAACATAGAAACACAGAATTTGACGGCAGATATGGACCGCTTGGCCTGCCTAGTCTGCCCATTTCCCTACCTAACAGATAAGCTGCAGATCCTAGTTAACCAACAGCCTACTTCCTCCTACCCCCACTAGAATTGCCTTATGTCTGTCCAATGCATTCTTGAATTCCCCACTGTTTCTGACTCTATGACCTCCTCAGAAAGGCTGTGCCATGTATCCACAACCTTCTCTATGAAGAAATACTTCCTCATATTACCTCTGAGCCGCCCACCTCTATCTTCAAATTGTGCCCCTTGTTTTTGCACATCTCTTTTCTGAAAGATGCTACCCCTTGGACTTTGTTGATTCCCTTCAGGTATTTGAAAGTTTCTATCATTTCCCCTCCTTCTTTTCCTCAAGGCTATACATCTTTAGTTCCTTTAGTCTTTCTTCATATGTCTTCTGATGCAGACCCTGCATCATTTTGTTGTCCCTCCTCTGGACAGCCTCCACCTGTCTCTGTCTTTCCGGAGATGGGGTCTCCAGAACTGTACACAGTACTCCAGATGTGGTCTTACCAACTGTCTGTACAGAGGGCCAACAACTTCATGTTTTCTACTGGTGATGCCTCTCCTATGCATCCTAGTATCCCCCAGCCCTCCTTACTGCCTCTCACACTGCTGGCTCACCTTTAGGTAGTCTGATATGACTACCCCAGGTCCCTTTCTATTTTGTTGTTGTCAGTATCTCACCCCCATTGTGTACTCTTCCCTGGGTTTTGTTTCCCAGGTCATTACTTTGCACTTAGCATTGAATCTAAGCTGCCATACATTTGACCATTCCTCCAACCTTGCCAAGTCCCTTTTCATCCTTTCCACCCCACCTTGTGTATCAACCCTGTTGCAGATCTTTGTGTTATCTGCAAAGAAACATACTTTCCTTCCAGTCCCTATGCAATGTCACTTATAAAGGCATTAAAAGGACCAGCCCCAGTACTGGAACTCGCGGTACCCTACTAGTAACCCTCCTTTCTTCACTGTGGACTCCATTTACTATTGCCCGCTGTGTCCTGTTGTCCAACCAGTGTTTTACGGGCTACCACCCTAGGACCCACTCCCAGGCTGACTAATTTGTTTATTAATCGTTTGTATGGGACTGTGTCAAATGCCTTGCTAAAGTCTGGGTAGGCCATGTGCACAGCCCTCCCTGGTCTACTGCTTTGGTCACCCAGTCAAAGAAATCAATTAGATTTGTCTGACATGACCTTCCCGCTGTGAATCCATGCTGCCTTGGGTCCTGTGCCCCACTGGCCTCTAGGTGCTCAACAATTCTTTCCTTCAGAAGTGATTCCATCATTTTCCCTACCACTGAGGTCAAACTGACAGGTCTGTAGTTTCCTGCCTCTGTTTTGCTCCCACTTTTGTGAAGGGAATCACATCCGCCTCCTCCAGTCCTCAGATACCACCCCATTCTCTGATTTATTTAAAAAGGTAGTCAGTGGTGTTACTAGTTCTTCCCTTAGTTCTTTTAAAATTCTGGGTGAACTCCATCAGGCCTCATTGCTTTATCCACCTTCAGTTTTAAGAGTTCTTTCAGAATCCTTTCTTCTATGAAAGGACTAATATCAACCCCCTATCCAGAGTCCTTATATTGACCGGATTAGGTATTTCCTCCTTTTCCATTGTTAATACTGAGCAGAAGTATTCATTCGGTATCCCTGCTTTTCACTGTCGCTCTGCCCAACCACCTTCCTCTTTGTTCAGCCTCAGTATCCATGCCTTAGTCTTTCTTTGCTCCCTAATGTACCTATAAAGGTTTTATCCCCCTTCTTAACTGAGGTTGGCTATCTTTTCCTCGGTTTGGGCCTTTGCTATTCTGACTGCCTTAGCCACTTCCTTCTGCTTTAACTGGTACAGTTCTCGTCCTGCTCCTTCTGTGTTTCCTTATACTTCCTGAATGCTATCTTTTTCCTTACCTTCCCCGCCACTTCTTTTGAGAACCATAGTGTTTTTTCTTTCGCTTTGATTTATTTGCTTCACACAAAGACTTGTTGCCTCTGTGATGGCGGTTTTGATGTCTCCCCATTGTTGCTCCACCCCACCTTCTTGCCTGTTTGCTAGAGCTTTTCTGAGGCACTCTTCCATTTTGTCAAAATCAGCCATTACAAGTTGGAAATGCAACCTTAGGGTTCCCAAGCATAAGATCCCTCCCACTGTGCATGCAGGAACAGGCATGAGGGGACCTTAGGCTTTCCAACTAACACCCACCCCCACCCTCGGCTTCCAATCGTGACACCCACCCTGCATACAAGAAACAGGTGTGACAAGTGTACCTTGGTGTTTTCAAACCCTAATATTCACCCCATTCCAAGACTAAGTAAGGTAACATGGGTACAAAATAAGAGAATGGAATGAGCATTAGGTTCAAATGCCACAGTTCACCTGTCACACCAGTTCCTGCATGCAGGGTGGGGTGGGGTGGGGTGTTATGATTAGAAGCTGAAGGTAGGGTGGATGTTGAGTTGGGAAGCCTAAGGTCCCCTCATGGATGTTCTTGCATGCACAGTGGAGAGGGGTCTTATGCTTGGGAACCCTAAGGTTATGCTTCCCTGCTTGTAATGATTCAGCCCTAATGGTGCATCAACAAAGCTTTTACAATGAATTTCTTATTTTGTCAGATTGTTCACTTGCATCCTTATTGGGTCTGGGAGAACTGACCTTATTAAACAAGAACTGGCACATGGTGAAGTTATGATTTGTTCTGATTAGTTCTGATTTACTGACAAATATTTGAAAAATTCAAAAATGTATAAATTGGCCAGGAAAAAGAAACCTTTATTTGGGATTTCTGGGACTGTTAAATATCTCGCCCCACCTCTCACAATCTCTATCTCTTTCTCTCTCTCTCTCTCTCTCTCTCTCTCTCTCTGTCTCTCTCTTTCTCTCTCGCCTCTCCCTATCTCTCTCACTCTCTCTCTCTGGACGGCAAGTCAAGATTTATTTTGCCAGCCTTCCCATGCCCCTGTACAGCACAACTACAATGACGCCAGGTAAAGAAAAACATTTTTTTTGCATTATATTTTTATTAAGCTTTGTTGTAAGAAACCAACTCACATAAGCACTGACACACAGGTGAATCCATAGTACAGATATTACCATAAATAGAATAAATCACTTTCTAATACAGAATCAGGAAACATCCCAAGAAACATTCTCCACATTGGGGAAAGTGCCCAGTAAGAGCTTCTAAACTATAACATAGATGCAGCCTTGGGAGTGTCCCAAGGGAAAATCTTAACTGGCCAGCCATATGAATCCAAGCCACATCCCCTGTGAACATTAACCTCTATATTATATGATAGCCCCAAACTTCAACAATGCACTATAAGTTTTATATAGGAACAGTTACCCCATACCCTATCTCTGATTCTGTAACATGACCCGCTTATGCAAAAGGAATAAACATTATATATATAGCAGCCTATGTCCCACCCTTAAGTATATTCTTAGGCTAAACAAATAAACATACTTGGCAAGTAGCCCACAAAATACAGTGTATACTGTCTACTGTACCTGAGGCATTACCAGGAAACAATCCAGGAGAAACAAGTAATGGCAGGAGACTTACCCTGCCCAGTAACCATAAAATCCACAATTTCAAGTCCCCAGTGAAAAAACCTTAATCCCCAACTCCACATCTGACAGAAAGGGATGACCCCACATAACAAGGGTAGACTAGTTACTGTAAAGTCCCACCGCCATCAGTCATAACCTGCAAAAGAGACATAATCGCAGCCAAGAGAAAACATGAAAAGAAAAGCATTTTACAGCTCCTTTCAGAGGCCATAGTCCATTCAGTCCCCATCACCCTGTTTTTGGTTAACCTCCTATTCAATTATCAGAAGAATCTTTTCCACCTCCTCCAGGGATCCAAACATGTAGATTTTACCCTGCCACACTATCCTGAGGCGGCTGGAAATATGAGCTGATGTGGGATCTTCAATTGACGTAAGTCGGCACCTCACCCCATCAAATGCTTTATGCCTCTGCTGGGTGCCATAAGACAGATCTGGGAACACGAAAAGTTTGGTGTCTCCATATTGTAGGCATCATCATCTCCGAGCCTCTGCTACACTCAATCCTGATCTCCAACTCCAGCGCATACCACCACCATGGTGCGAGGTGGGCTGAGCTGATGTTCCTCTGCACTGGGAAAGCCTATAGGTCTTCTCGAATGACAGCGGGTGAATCTTCTTCACCAAAACCCAGAAGCAAATGATTTGGCTACCTTTAATGGACCAACACAGATGTAACAACAAGAACAAAGTGCTCTAGCTTGGACCAACCAGTCCTTCTTCAGAAGCTAATGGCAGTTGTTTAGAAAATACAATACTTATAACAGCTAGATCATGCAGAAAAATCCCCATTGGTTTAAAATACTCATTTAAAGAATACAGAAGATGATGTCAGAGAAGTTTAACAGTACCATACTGCCTTCAGCCAGGAGGGTCCCCAGGTCAAAGGTGCTTGGTGGAACACACATACAAAGAACCTATTGCATATAAATTTAATTGACATAAAATAACACTGCTGAAGCAGATGACTCTAAATCAAGTACCAAGACAACAACTACTTCAATATGAAGAAAAGACAGCTACAGACAGAATACCATTAGTAGTCACATATCATCCAGACCTTGAACGCCTGCGTAAGATTATTAAAGACCTCCACCCAATATTTAGTGAGGATGAAACCCTTAATTGTATTTTTAAGGAACTCCCACTACTATCTTTTAAACAACCACCAAATTTATCCAGCTTAATTATTAGGTGCAAACTTTCACCGAACAGAATATCATGTCACACAATGGCACATGACCTGCAATCAACGCCCTGTAAGACTTGTGGGCTCATTTCTACCTCGGACTGTGTGGTTACATCACAAAACAGACATTCCAAGTGCATGGGAGTTATACATGCACGCCACGACATGTTGTTTATTTCATTCAGTGCAAGAGATGTCCACAAACAGGTTATGTTGAGAGACACGCAACAGCTCCGAGACTAGGATGAACTCGCACAGACATACTATTACAGCAAAGAAGACTGAAAACCAGTGGGGCACCAATTCTCCCAGCCTGACCACTCAATCTCAGATATGTCAGTAATGGTCTTAAAAGGAAATCTTAAAACACACAACAGAGACGAGCTTTTGAGATTAAACTTATTTTACATCTCAGTATGGTAGCAGATGGGATGAGCGCTCGATCTTGGTTTTATGGGACACTACAGAAACTGACATCCACAGACCTCTTCTTCTTCAGACTGGCATATTATAGGACTTCAGCATGTGGGATGTGGTGTGTGTGTATGCATGTGTGTGGGTATGTGTTGTGAGGTATGTGATATAACAGGTGTGGGGCTTGCTGTCACATTGAGGTAGGCCTCTATTTAGATATATGAAGTTATAGTGTGTTACTATTCTTACTTCACACACATAATGAATATTAATTTGTGGTTTTGTGGTTTGAAATCACAGAAAGAGCAGAACCAAACCACACAAAAACACGTATCCTGGATTTTAGGGGGCAAACTTTGAGAAAATGGGGAGATACTTGAAAGAGGCATTAAGGGAATGGGGCAGGAATCAGGGGTTGAGGAACAGTGGAAGTATTTAAAATGGGGATTACAAGAGCAACAGAATTATCTATTAACAGGTTAGCAAGAGGAAAAGGAAGAGGAGACCATTATGGTTTTCCAAAGAGGTAGCAAAGAAAGTGAAAGCCAAAAGATTGCATTCAGGCAATACAAAAAGACACAGGCAGAAGGGGATAGGAGAAGTACCAGGAGAAGCAAAGGGAGGCAGGGAGGTCAGTAAGGGAAGCCAAAGCTCAGACAGAAGAACACATTGCAAAATCAGTGGGTAGAGGGGATAAAACCTTTACAGGTACATAAGTGAAAAAGAAAGGCAAAGGGAGGGATAGTGAGACTGAAGGGGAGGATGAGGGCTGTGTGGAGGATGACAACAGTAAAGCTGACATATTGAACAGGTATTTCTGCTCAGTCTTTACTGAGGAAGAGGAGGGTAATGGGTCTGAATGGAGTACAAGGGTGAGAATGGTGCAGAAATGGACACAAGTCCCTTTACACGAGAAAGGGTCCTGAAGGAACTGGAAGTAATAAGAGTTGATAAAGCAATGGGGCCAGATGAGGTGCACCCCAGGGTCCTTAAAGAACTAAGAGAGGTGGTGGCTGAACCTCTTGCTATCCTGTTTAGCCGATCACTAGAAACAGGGAGGTACCCAAAGACTGGAGGATAGCAGATGTAGTCCCTTATACAAAAGTGGGAACAAAGAGGAAGCGGGAACCACAGACCAGTCAGCCTCACCCCGGTAGTGGGGAAGATCATGGAAGCACTACTGAAGGAGAGATTGGTGGAACATCTGGTTGTCAATGGACTACAGGACCCAAGGCAGCATGGTTTCACCAGGGAAGGTCATGTCAGACCAACCTCATTGAATTTTTTGACTGGGTGACTAGGGAGGTGGATCAGGGGAGGCAGTGGACATGGCCTATCTGGACTTCAGCAAGGCCTTTGACACTGTGCCACATAGAAGACTATTGCACAAACTGGGGAATATGGGTGGGCAGGACAGTAGTGTGGTGGGTAGGTAACTGGCTGGGCAGCAGGACACAGAGGTGGTGGTAAATGGCTGTCACTCCACAGAGGGAAGAGTGACCAGTGGGGTACCACAGGATCAGTGCTGGGACCGGTACTATTCAATATCTTCATCAGTGACATTTCGAGGACCTAGAAGGCAGAATTTCACTGTTCGCTGATGACACAAAGCTCTGTAACAGAGTAAGACACACCAGAGGGTGTAGACAGAATGAGAAGGGACCTGCAGAAACTTGAAGAATGGTCAGGGGTTTGGCAGTTGAAATTCAATGCAAGGAAGTGCAAGATAATGCATATGGGGCACAAAACCCTGGCACAATATATCAGTTGGGGGTGAGGATATAGCATGCACCAAGCAGGAAAGGGATCTTGGAGTTATCATCTCTGATGACCTCAAGGCAGGGAAGCAATGTGACAAGGCAGCAGGTAAAGCAAATAGGATGCTGGGATGCATAGGCAGGGGCATCATCAGCAGGAAAAGGAGGTCATAATTCCACTATACAAGACACTAGTGAGGCCGCACCTGAGTACACTGTGCAGTTCTGGAGATCTTACCTACGTAAGGACATAGAC
The DNA here is from genome assembly GCA_016271365.2 of Neoceratodus forsteri. NCBI lineage: Eukaryota > Metazoa > Chordata > Ceratodontiformes > Ceratodontidae > Neoceratodus > Neoceratodus forsteri. The sequence continues at coordinate 447,019,875 of CM028131.1, read as the reverse complement.
AGGGTAGAGAAGGTTCAGAGGAGGGCAACAAAGATGGTGCATGGATTGCATCACAAGTCCTATGAGGACAGGTTGAAGGCACTGAACATGTATTCCCTGGAGGAGAGGAGGGAGAGGGGATATGATAGAGACATACAAGTATCTTACAGGGAGGAACAGGTGCAGGAATGCACTATTTTTAAGCGAAAAAGATGTTCCAGGACTAGAGGGCATGGGATGAAGTTGGAGGAGGATGATTCAGAGGAAACGTGAGGAAGAATTTCTTCACAGAACGGTGGTGGACAAGTGGAACACCTTGCCAGAGGAAGTGGTGGGGGCTGAAACAATCAAGGATTTAAGAATGCATGGATAGACATAAAGGAATTCTGGAGGTCAGGGTAAGGGACAACAGACTTCCTGGAAAACATAAACTGAACTTACAAACTTAAATGGGCAGACTGGGTGGGCTATAGGCCCTTATCTGCTGACACTGTCTATGTATCTATGTATGTATCTATGTAATTCATCCTTACTTTTATCTTTGCCAGTGGTGGGATTGATTCCATTGCACATATTCAGATTACCTAGCCTGTTACTGAACATACAGGAGTGTTATCATATACTGTGACATTTATTTTTTTAACTCTGTACATATTGGGTGTGTGATCTCATTTGCATGGGGGTCCTGGACAGATCTTTTACATTAGCCTAATATTGTAGTAATTTGTGGATATGTAGGTATGTTAGACCTCTGGTCTTACACACATACTTTATATTTACTTCTAGTTACCTTATCCTGGGGAGGGTGGCAGATTTATTTCATGGTAGTTCTATCCAGAATCCTTGAAATGTTACTATGCAGATAGTAGTACAGTTAAATAGCGCCACAGTTTTGCTCTGTAGGTATTAGGAGATATGAGCCCTTTTACTTAGGATTTCATGACAAGTTGAATTCCTTTGGGGAACAATTGCAGTGACTGATGTGAATAAAGGTTCACTAGGCGAGTGTGTGTGTGTGCGGTGTGTGTGTGGAAAGAGAGAGAGAGAGAGAGGAGAGAGAGAGAGAAGGGGAGAGAGAGAGAGAGAGAGAGAGAACATCTCCTTAAAGTTAGTATCTCCCCAACATTATGGTGATGTGGGTGGGATAGGGTGTATTGTTTGTATGAAGAGGAAGAGAGAAATTACATTTTTATCTCTTTTTCAGATACCTTAGACATTTGTGGTACATCAAGTTGTTACATTCTCAGTGTATATTGACATCAGTACACATCAGGCTACATGGTCTTAATTCCTTGAGGTTCCTCGATTAGAGTTTTTGTTTGACACTAATATTGTCAATTAATATTTAAATTATCATTTATACAGTCCTGTCACTACACTAGAGGTTTTTGAAATTTCTTGGGCCTTATATCTAGCTTGAGAGTACAGCTGGGTGACAGGTTCAACTACGTTTCACACATCCTACAGTGTGCACTGATGTTTTTAAGACAACTCTACTGACAAATTTGTGTCTATAATGCAGGCATTGAAACTTCTTGGAGCCCTAAGACAATCTTAGTTTGTCTTTAATCTGGGTGGGGTTGCCTTTCAGTAATCACATCCTTATACAAACTGTGACACTCATAGCTTGATTTAAGAGTCATCTGCTTCAGCAGTGTTATCTTATGTCAATTAAATTTATATGCAGTAGGATTCTTTGTATGTGTTCCACCAAGTACCTTTGACCCAGGGACCATCCTGGCTGAAGGCAGTATAGTACTTTTAAACTTCTCTGACATCATCTTCTGTATTCTTAAATTAGTATTTTAAATCAATGGGGATTTTTTCTGTTTTTTCTGCATGATCTAGCTGTTATAAGTATTGTATTTTCTAAACAACTGCCATTAGCTTCTGAAGAAGGACTGGTTGGTCCAAAAGCTAGAGTACTTTGTTCTTGTTGTTACATCTATGTTGGTCCATTAAAAGGTATCAAATCATTTGCTTCTGGATCTATTCTTGCAAGGACCAATACGGCAACTACTAAATCTAGATTTCACAAAACCCAGCAAGCCAGGTAAACTGTCCACACAAAATACAGCAGGTCATCCCCCGCTGCTTCGGTAACCCCAACACCATAGTTTCTGTTTACGGACCTGGTTCTCCACCATCTCCAGTCGCTGCCACAACCACATGGTGTCTTTTATTAATTTAGCAGAAACATCCATCGTTTTGTTTAGTTGGCATCCAGTTTAGAGAACTTCTGATCCACAATGTACATTTTAGTCTCCAGGGCAACCACTCAAGGAGTCAGTGCATCAAAATTTGTGTCCAGGTCTTGCACTGACTGCACCACTTCATCAAGGTAGCATTCACCGTGGCAAGTGAGACCTCCCCATATCCAACAGTGCCAGAGGTCCCTGCCACACCATTTCTTGAAGGCCCAACATCCCATTTGCCACTCAGTGCAAAGAACCTGGTAGAGGCAGCCTCATTACCTTTGGCTTTCCCATGGGTCATCCTGGTAGGCAACTTAACCCAGTAGAGGCATAAAACCAGAAATAAAATGGCAAAAGAGGTAATCTATCTAAATTAAATCGAAGTTTCACAGGAGATCTCCAGAAGTGCTTGCTCCCGCTGAGCTGCTCAGCAGCCCCTGAAAACATTTTATTGGATTTCTGGGACTGTAAAATTCTCTTGAGCCCCCAATAGTCTCTCTCTCTCTCTCTCTCTCTGTCTCTCTTGTCTCTCTCCCTCTCTGGATCTGGATGGCAGAAGTCAAAGGTTTACTGTGTAGACACCCTGCCACAGATGCGTGACCAAATTAGTAGCATAGTTATCTTATCACCCCAGCATATGTAGCTGGTAGACAAAATTTTCAAATGCGTACAAAACATAATTCTGCACAACTTGAACACTATTCCATGCCACAGGTGCAAACACATTTTTACAGGATTTGAAAAATGACAGCTGTGACATACATAAGCTCGGGTAATAAGAAGGTAATGTTAAAAATCTGGGGTCAAAATATGTAAGATTTCTGCAGTTACAAGCATGCATACCAAAATTGCAACAAATGGGCATAACCTTGATGTTTTTTTCATATTTTGACCTGAAAGTTTAAACATAGCCTTATTATCGCCCCCACCTCATGAGCCCCATAGGTGAAAATGTTGAAATCTGTGTGAAAATGCCATTCTGCACAAGAGGTGCAAAACATATTTCGGCAGGATATGAAAATGACAGCTATACTGCTCATGAGGTGGTGTGATAAAATGGCTATACTGAAAATCTGGAGTGAAAATATTGAAAATAACCAAAGTTACACACGTACGCATAAAATTTTCAATGGCCGCCATAACTCAGCCATTGTTAGAGTTGCTTCAACAAAATTTTCAACTCAGGCTTTTTGGACCCCACCTCATGAACACTGCCACAGTCATTTCGCTCATTGATCCTGACTGCACCATTCTGCACCACAGGTGCAAAAACTCATTTGGGGAAGAATGTGAAGAATGACAGCTGTACTGTTCATGAGGTGGTGTGAAAACATCAATGCCGAAAATCTGGAGTAAAATATTGTAAATTACTAAAGTTATGCACCTGCATAGAAACTGCACAATCACACTCGTGGCGCAGCCATTTTAGGAATTTTCTTCTGCAGATTTTCAATATGGGCTTTTTGACACTACCATGAACATTGGTAATGTCATTTCATTAATCAGTTCAGAAAGGTGATTCGCGGCAGCAACCACAAAATCACCTTCGGGCTGAGTAATGAAATGACAGTGCCAGTGTTCATGAGGTGGGATCCTAAAAGCCCATGTTGAAAATCTGGTGCAAAAGTACCAAAATGGCCTAGATATCAGCATAGGTTCAAATCGCCATTGACTGCCATTATAGGGCACTTACTTTTATTGTTCAGTTCACGGTTCAGCTTTGAAGAGTGCAGACGTGTCCCAGTCCACAGAAGATGACAGTAGATGACCACCAGAGATAAGTATAGGGTAAGGAGGGTGCAGGGAGGTGGGTGCTCAGTGAGAGGGTGGATGGGGGAGGTGCTGAACAGCAATGATGAGGGACAGTTTTCTTTGTTTCAGGAGAAAAAGTAAAGATGTCGCGGACTGTGTTCTTCTTTTCAGGTAGCTGAAAACTATTATTTGGGGACACTGAGGTGGGCTCCCAGTGTTCCACAGTACTGGGGGATAAATAATAATATAATTTGTGGACACTGGAAGTGGATTCACCAGTGTCCAAAAGTAGTTGGTGGGGGTGCATGTAAATGCCGACACGAGGACTGGGAGTGTATGTGGGGCGATAGGGCCATAACAGCTGTAACACCCAATATCACTGTAACTACATTGTGAGGATAGTTTTCTTTTTTTAGGTTAAAATGTATGTAATATTTAGTTTGGGACACTGGGAGGGCACCCAGTGTCCCACAGTGCTGGGAGGGAAAGATAAACTAAACAATTTGTGGACACTGGGAGTGGGCTACCCTTTGTCCAAAAGTAGTTGAGGATGTGTGTGTGTGTGTGTGTGTGTGTGTGTGTGTGTGTGAGTAAATGTTGACATGGGGATTGGGCACTCGATGTCGGAAAGTACGCCACAGGACTATTTTCTTTTTACATTTTGGGACACTGGGAGTGGGCTCCCCAGAGTCGAATCCACACATCAAAAGTATACTTAATTTATTTCTCTCACTAAGCAGAGAAAGAACACGGCTGGCAGCATAATGTGTTCAACCTAGAATCCAACATTGCAGATGCTCCTGTGACCTGGGATCCTTCGTCATGCTAGACATCTATTTTTCCCATAGGAAATAATGGGAAATGCAAAATTGAATAACTTTGGAACAGATTAATATTTTTCCACCAAACTTTCAAAAGGCACATTTCTGAGGTCATGGCTTTCTTCCCTGAAAATTTCAGCACAAAAGCTAAAGCCATTTCTGAGATACAGGTGGACAAACAAAGTGCCAAACCCCCAAACCTTCTTTATTTTCAACACTTTGTGTCTTGGAAATGGCTAAAGCTATTCAGACAAAATTTGCCACATACAAACATCTACCCAAGGTGATTAAGCATGACAAATGTCATAGAAATCACTTCAGCTATTACAAAGTTATTAAGGTCCAAAAATTGCACATTAACATTAAACACCCCCAACAACTCTTTTTTTCTAACTCTGTTTTGTGCACCCTACCACTACTGCCGAACTCTATCTGGTGACCTCCAATCCACCGTCTCTACCTACTTGCATGACTCGGGTTGGTCCCTCCACTCCTCTCCTGCACGGGCATCCCCTGGGTCTACCCTCCAGGAAGGGTCACCTCACCCAGGGCCCTCTTCAAGTACTGAGCCACCAGGCCGGAGAGGGGGAAGAACAGAGGGGGGCCGACCCTGACTCCAGGAGTGTGGACAGGGAGGAGGCATCATCACCTATCAGCGGAGGGAGGGGGTTTACAGGCTTGGATCCCCTGTGGAGCCCGGCTTATCATGTAGCGATACTGCCATGGCTCCACCCCCAAGTTCTCGTCACACCGCTGCCGTCGGCTACCCAGCCACGCCAGATGTCGCTCTCGGCGAGCATTGTGCCTAACCTCCCCGGAAAAGAGAACTGTCCTCTGATGCTCAATCTCTTCCTCCCCTGCTGATCCCTGATGACCCAGGCTCATTCCAGAACCCGAGTTGTTGGCGAGCGTGAGGTGTGGCATCCAGCGCCTCAACCCTCAGTGCCACCGGCCAGTTATCCTCATCAACTCTAATATACTGTCAGTATCGCACCAGTATAATATATATCTTAGCAACATCAACAGACCTATCCCACGAAATTATGCATGCAAACTTTGATGCATATCCGCTGAACAGTTGCAAAATTATTAAAGCACAAAGTACGCAAAACTGGATGACTAAAAATGGGAAAATATGTACATTTAAGGATATGTGAGACACTGTATCTTCAAAACCACACAAGCAATTCAAATGGAATTAAACGGATCAACGAAATTATGCATGCAAAATTTTATGAACATATGTTGTGGGGCTCAGAGCTATTAAAGTACAAATTATGCAAAACTGGAAGACTGTTAGTAAAATGAAAAAAAACATGTAAGTTTAATGATGTTTGAGACACAGTATCTCACAAATCACACAAGAGGCTCAAATGAAATGTATCACATCAACAGACATATCCCTGAGGTATGCATGCAACATTTCATGCACATCTGTTTAAGGGTTCTAAAGTTATTAAGGTGCAAATATGAAACTGTAACACTATCAGTGAAAATGGGAATACAACATGTAAGTTTAAGGATGTTTGAGACACAGTATCTCAAAAAACACAATGGATTCACATGAAATTTATCTCATCAAAATATCTACCTCCAGAGCTTATGCATGCAAATGTCATACAAATCCATTAAAGGATTGCAAAGTTATTAAGGTGCAAAGTATGCAAACTGAAAACAGTATGCAAAAAGTACTTTCACTTTTTACATCTGTTTTTCCATAGTAAATAATGGAAATTAAACGTTTAGTAACTTTTGAATGGATTAATATGTTTTCACCAAACCTTCAAAAGGCACATCTGTGAGGCCAAGGCTTTCTACCCAAAATTTCAACTCACTACTTTTTTTTTAATCATGATATTGTTTTTCCACCTGTGGTCCCAGCAGAATTCTGACCCCCCACAGAGAGGGTACATCCTCTGTCCTCAATGGAGCCATCGTGGGTCCTGCTGGGTCCCAGTATTTTCCTCCGTTTTCTCCCTTGCATCCGCCAAGACCGTGCAATGGGCACAGCTGCTGTCTCCACCTCCAAGGAGGCAGCCAAATACCCTGGCATGGGTGAGCCCCTCTAGCTATGCTGCCACTCACAGCACAAACCCCCAACCCCGAGGGAAGGAGAGATGTGGCTCTCAATCTTTCCCTTCCTTCCAGCCCCTGAATGACCCGAATCCGTTCCAACCTAAGTCGCTGGCATGGCACGGTGTGGCGCCCAGCACCTCAACCCTCAGTGCCACTGGGCCGGACTTCAACCCACTACTTAAAAGTATTTCTGAGATACAGGTGGACAAAAAAGCCCCAAATCTTCTTTATTTTCAACACTCTGTATTTCTGAAACAGCTACAACAATTGAAAAAATTTGCCACACACAGAGACCTACCCAAGGCGATTATGCATGCCAGATTTCATGCAAATCTACTTCAACTATCACAAAGTTATTAAGGTCCAAAATTGCCCTTTAACATTAAACACCCTCATCAACTCTAATTATACGGGCGCAATATTAAGCACCCTCATTAACCCTAATATACTGGCGCTATCATGCCAGTATAATTTATATATATATATATATATACATATATATATATATATATATTTTCACCCATTTCATCACACATGATCCCTAAAGCATTTATGCAACACCCCCATGTTTCCCTCTGTTTAAATGAGAGTCCTGGTCTCCAATATTGTAACAATTACAGCATATCAGGGAACTCACAAGGGAGAAAGACAAAGGAAAGGTGACCTACAGCTACTAAGAAACCTTCAGAAAGAAAAGAACAGTAAACATTATCTGAGAAAGAAATAGGAAGAAAAATCAAAGCTCTTAGAAGGGCACTATATGAATTATACTTGTATTGCTCAACAAATGCCCCCATCCATTCAAATTATTCAGGGGAAACACATGAACAACTGTATTCAACTGCTCTATCTCTACATGAAGGAAACAATTTATTTTGCACCATGTTCTCAACAAACAGGTATGCCAATAACTTTAATTAAGCAAATCTTATATTGATTTGTGAATGACAGTTTTGAATGATTGGCAGCTACTGCAACTTTTAGAAAAAAATGTTTGCTGTCTTGGGAGATAAAGCATTTTCTATTGTAGTCTGACAAAGGTTCCAAGTCCTTTGGTGGAAAAGGAAACATGTTTCTCAAAGCTGTATGTCCTAAAATCCCTGGTGCATTTGGTTTCTTCAGACATGTGTCTTTGTAAGCATGTAAACATCTCTTAGCAAGCAATAACTTTCATGGGTAGAATAATGCAATAAAGGATTGCTGCAGCAGGTCTGAAAAGAACGGGCACCCCAGTCTCTTATCAAGGCACTGAACAAATGCACGTGTTGCTGAAAATCAAATGAACTGTTATACAGCAATGTAGATTTCTTGTCATCTTGTCAGCCTTAACTTGAAGAAAACGTGTGATACTTAAATGAAGAAATTCAACTCTGTTAATGTACAGCAGTCAGCAATTGTTATTAAAGTGTTTTCAGTATTACTATTACATTACTGGCTCCAGCATTTTCCACCTATATATTTCCTTACAGCATGGGTGTTTTTTTTAACAGGATACATAATACACTTAAGTATAATGTCATGGTTTGTTTTAAACATGGCCATACATAAAGGTGACATTTTATTTCAACCACTGTTTTTCATATAGTCCAGGAATTAACTTGGGATGGGAACGTTTTATCTGTCAGTCTACCATTTTATTTGATGATTCCTCTGTTAGTGGAAGCTTGCCATTAAGAAAGTTAAGTGTAAATTATGCTAGCCGGCCCTGCGGTGCAGCAGTAGGCTACTGCTATGACGCTGGTGACCCGGGTTTGGGAATGAGCCCAGGAGTTGGCGGGCCAGCCTGGGGAGAGGGCTTGAGTGTCCGAGGACCTCACTTTGTCCATGGAGGGAGGGGGACACGGCTCGGTGCTTGACTGCCTCAGGCAGAGGCCTGAGGTGAAGCAAGCGCCTCAGCCATAGGAAGGAGGAGGTGCATGCCAGACATTGGTGAGGCTCCACCTTGATGTTGGGGTACATCACTTCAAGAAAATTGGCAAATGGCGCTCTGATCTCTGGGAAGACGGAGCACCAGCCCAGATCACTACTGTCCCCTGCCTGTCCCACTGGCAACCCCGATGAAATGCAAGTGCCGAGATGTATGGGCCCCCACCTCGTCCCCTCCTGGGAAGTAAACCAAGGCTACATGGGGGTCTCACTGTGGGCTCCAGGAAGGAAGAAATAGAGCGGAGTGCAGGAGGCAAGAGAGGGAGCAAAAATAGAAAGTAAAAAAAATTGTGTGCTACATTAAGAAGTAAATGCAAAGAACTGTTTAAACATGCTTATAAAGACCCATGTGTAATCTTCATTGCAAATTTCCAAGAGAAGCAGAGCTGGAGCTAAAAAAATATGTGTAAAAAAAACACTTTTACTTCAGTGTTACAGGTGCTTTCAAATTAAGGAACCAAAGCAGTTGCTCCTGTGGTGGACTCCAGACTTGTAGTTGTGATAATTTTGCCAACAACCCACGAAGCCTAAATGATCAAACTCTGAATTAGTTCAACAAGATACTGAGTTTCAAACTCAGTATCTTGTTGAACTAATTTATTCCTCCACATTACTTATTGCCTCTGCCAGTACCTGTCATCCCTCTGCCAGCTTGTCCCTTTCATCGCTTTGTGTCTTGTCTTCTGAGCCCATTACCTGCTCCAGCTCTTTGAAATAGCTGTCAGTCAGATATTTATTTCACTAGACAGCTGTTCTGCTCTCAATTTACTCTCTGACGACTGTCTCACAGGATTGCGGCACTGCTGCCATCACTGCACTGCTATTTGCTGGGACCAAAACTTTTGCAAATAAAATAACAAGCTACCCCTGGCCCTGCTGCCTTTTTGCTCCTGCAGCTCCTTCAGCCTGCTTGTTCACAGAATGCCACCCAACTTCATAGGTTCATAGGATGGTATAAGTTCTGAAGGCCAAAGGCCCATAATGAACTCACCACCGCTTTGGACTATAACAGTGGAAAGAGTATTTCCTATCTCCATATATTGATCTAATCTAGTTTTGAATTATTCAAGCTCTGTTTGCACCCCAGATGTGACATCTCTTCTCTCTCTGCTCTGTTTCCTCCAGCCGATTTATTTATTACATTGCATTTTTGGCCACTTTTCCAAGGCAATGCTGGTCAGAGAGGGTGAGCTGTATGGCACCTAGGCAATGGATGCAACTTGGAGTGTTGCATGCCATTGCCAGTAGGACAGTCAACATCTGCACCACTGGCTTCCCGGGCTCTCCTGATGACAGACAAACTGGAATATTGATTGCATGTATTGAACTGGAAAAAAACATAAAAAATACTAACACAACTAATTTATAGGCATGCAATGCATGCCTTCCATACAGTGAATGCATGCTCGCTGCCTTCCGGGCTAGCAAGCCCACAACCGCCTCTCTCTATTGCACTCTCTGGCTGAAAACTCTGGAATCTCCACTTTGCAGGCAAACAGCCCTTTTATCAGTTTCCCAACAGCCCTTCTGATTGGCTGCTACAGCTGTCCACCAGGAAAAATTATTATTCATAGGGCTCCCTTGATGCCCTATTGGTTCCTCTTTGCCGTCAAGAATTGTCCCTGTTTTTCTCCCAACAGTCCCCTAGCAGTCCTAGAAGCCCTCTAGCAGATCCCTGGCTCCTGATTGGCTGCAGTCCTCCCAGGCTCCCAGTCTGCCCTCTGACCTTATTCCCAGCAGCCCTCTTGCTTTTGTAGTCCCAAGGGCAGTCGGATTTATTTACATTTTTTCAAACCACCTGCCCCATCTTTCTCAGTCCCTTGCAGCCAAACAGTTTAATTTTACTATATTTCTCCCACAGTTCTATTCAGCACCTCTGTCCTTAAATCCCTTGCAGAGTTTAATATTTTAATTAGATTTCCCCACCTGTCGCTGCTGCAGAAACACTATCCCCCAAGCAGCAGGCAGACTCATTAATATTTATGAACATGCCCCAAAGTGCCATTGGCACTCTTTACATAAACATTTTTTGAGCTTCAGGGGCCTCCTCCATGTCTCCGGACCCTAATTTGCTTAATATGGGGTCCAGGAGCACTGTAGAGGCTGCAGTTAAGTTGCAGCAGTGGTGAAAAAACAAACAGGCACAACTGCATGTGGGACGCTGGCTCACACTTTCACAGTGTGACAGCTTGGAGGTTCCACGCTTTACTGTTAACACAAGAAAACACATTGAGGGCCGGACTCAAAGGAACCCAGGAATGGTGGCAGTAAGAAACACGGGGAAACCGAGCGAACCAAAATAAGCCCACAGAGTTGGGGGCTTATAGGAAAGAGCTGGCTGGTAAGAACAGTCTTGCCAGTACTCTAACGGACAAGGTAGGTGGGTAGAGGGCAGTATCACTGGGGGAGGAAGTGTGGTAAACTCTTCAACCATGTCTGTTAGCTCCTTCTGCCAGTTATGGCTAGCTTTTGTGAAAATATGCAACATCCACCCTCCCAATTTGGGAGCTTAACTTCAGCTCTGAACCCAGGAGTTGCAGCTGCCTCTCTTCACTCCCACCATGTTTTGCTGCCACTGCCCCAAGCATTCAGTGCTCTTAGTTCCACAGATTACACTGGAGGACCAGGTGATACCCAGTGCCACCCTCAATAACTCATGCATGATAGCACTTGATTCTTGTGGTAAGAACCACCAATGCTATGTGTGCCTCCGATGCCTCACGAGACTGCTGAGGGAAGGGAACACCATCCAGAAGCTGCATTAAGACATGTTCTTAAAATAATAACAAAAGAAAAGACTTGCCTCCCTGTTCCAGAATAGCAGAGAGCCCAGAAGGAAAACCCTGCAGTCTGAGCAGCGGGCTCAGAGCTCACAAACACCTGCCTTGTTGGCTGATTCTCAATGGACAGCAGGGATATAACTATTTAGAAAAACAAAAGGGTGCCCTGCACAAATGGCTGTCACCATATTTCTTTTCCTCTGGTCCACAGGACTGTGGAATGGCCAGACAGAGTAAAGATTTTAGTAAGTAAAGATTTATTTTTTAAGCTTTTCAAAACCAAAGCGCTGTACAAATAAAACAATTAAAATACATACATATAGCATAAGATAAAACAATAATAATATAATCACAATAAAATCAATCTCCATATGCCTGTTTAAATAAATAGGTTTTTAGTTCTAACTTAAAACTCTCAACGGTCAGGCAGCTTCGGGTCACAGAGGTCACTGTGTGAGCAAGTCAATCAGAGGAATGCCCTGCAAACGGAGGGGTAGTGAACATTGAGGAGTATTATGGAATATTATGCTGAAAAGAGGCCAGCGAGAGAGCTCTTTTTTCCTTTGTGATTGCAACAGCCAATGAGACACTAAACTAAATCTCGATAGTGGGACCTCGGCAGCTTGCCCAGCAGCCCAGACTGCCATTTTCAGATTTGCCTAAGACAGCGAGAAGTACAGCTGTTCTTTTGCATCTCAGCCATTTGTTTATTCTTTTGCTAACCAGGTAAGGCCCACTAGGCACAAGTGCCTATTTTGAGGGATGACCTGGGAGCACTGGGGAGGTAAAGTGACTTGCTCAGACTCACAAATTATGCACGTGGAGGTTGTGGGAATCAAACCCAGGTCTGCTGGTGCACCAAGCTCATTCTCAGCTTGTTACTCTAACCCTAGGATATACTGCCAGCTGAATCCAGATGGAAATCCTGCCTGGGATTCACAAATGGGGCTAAAGTGGGGCAGGACATTTGAGCCTCTCAGTGCCCCTAGCTGTAGAGTGGTACCCTCCTTGCACTGGTAAAACAGGAGCCACTAAGATCAGCTGTTTGACCTTTGATCTTGAACTTTGATAGGTGACATCCACAGTACCCCCCATCACTGCTCACACTGATTTACACACAGTGTGGTGCTTATTGGCACTTAGCGGCTGCCTTAGGTGACAATGTCAACTGTCAGAAACAAATCAATCTTTAGCCTCCATGGCCATCCTACCTCTTGCAAAGCCAGATATCAGTAACCTCACCTTTAATATCTGCAGTGGCACTAGGTCTCCATCTTCACAATGTGTGTAGCAGATAATTCAACAAGGCAGCCTTTGAAGTCGGCAATGCAATGCGATGTAAGTGAGATGCGCTACATCTTGCAGTTACCACCAGTTAGCACTGCAGCTGTTAGCAGTCTCCTCTCCATGTCACTCAACTCCTGTAGTCCACCCCATGACCCTTCAAGACAGCAACAAGATCTTTGAGCTTTTGGCTAGCTGTGTGAGTAATTCAATCTCAGCCCACTATATATTTTTTTCCTATTCTATTTATGCGCCTTACCTACTGGACTATCTCCAGCGTGACACTTGATGCGGCTTCTCCCATCCACCTGAAGCCTCCAACCCAATACTTCAGTTGGGCCTGCCTCTTCTCCTCCTCACCTGGCCGCACAACCCCATGGCTCTGAGCCCCTCAGGGCGGGACCGCCAAACTCCTCCTGGCGCCTAGCTATAATCTAGTAGAGTGACCAGGGACTTGGAGGAGAACCAGATGCAGGAGCTGGGAAGTCCGGCATTGGACATAGGGGCGCTCACTGGTTCCGCCTTCACCTACCGGTAGGCAGGGGCTAGATTCTTAGTTACACCCCAATGGCTCAGTCGCAGCAATGGCGATAGAGAGCGAAGGATGTGCTCCCGCCTCCTGCAGTCACCTGCCGATGCCATTCCCATTGGCTGCCTCGCTCTGCTGTGAAGTGCCCCAGCCACCACTAGGAGCTGCCACTGCACAGAGAATCCTGGAACCCACCCCATGAAAGAGCAGTCCTCTGACACTCAATCCTCTCCTCCCCTGCCGACCCCCAGCAGCCCGAAAAGGCTTCAAACCCAGGTTGCATGGCATGAGGTGTGGCACCCAGTGTCTCAACCCTCAGCACCACTGGACCAGACCTCAGCCCACTGTATAGTGTTAAAATGTAATATAGTGTATGGTTTGTCCCTATTGTATATAGATTTCCATACTTGTAATTATCTTGTCGTGGTACAGTTCAAAGATCATGAAAATGGTTGTAGTATTGTTCTGATGTCACAGTGATACCATAACAACTTTTCAGCCTTGACATGCCTGAGTGATTAATGACATGGCTTTCAAGAAAAGTCAGGAAAAATGGCAGCACCATTTAGCAAGCAGGTGACTGAGTCAAACAGTGTGGCTCAGCATCATTGCTAATAAGTGAGGCTCGGAAGCAATGGTTTCGAGAGTGAGGTGCAATGTATGAACAGTGAGAGCCTTTTACTTGGCAAGTTGTTAAAACTTTTAAATAAGGGCAAACCATACATTGTAAAAACAGTTTATTGGTGACCATACGAAGGCTGTGTTTCCATCTCAGGCGTGTGATGACATCATGGAGACCTCTTGAGCTTTGCTCTCAAGGTTTCATGATGTCATCATATACCTTAGATGGAAACATAGGCTTGTTGTATGGTCACCCATACACTGTTCTATATATAATCAGCTGGCTCCATCAGTGCAGTGGTAGCACTACCACTTGCAACACCAGTAACCCAAGAAAGGAAGTGAGCATGGGTTGGGGCCAGCCAGGAGGAAGGAGGAGGACTAAGTATCTCAGCGGATGCTCTCTCCTCCTCCGGGAGGGACAGTGAGCTCTGATGCTAAACTGCCACCTGGGTGACCACTGGTGGCAGTACATCTGAGTGGCTTCAGCTTGGGAGGGCTGCCGCAGTGACACACTACACACATTATACATCAACCTGTGCACAGTGCCTGCTGGAGACTCAAAGGAACATAAACAATGGTAAATCCCCAGTTATGCAGGATGAAGAGTCAGCCTGCTGCAGGCCTGCCATAGTAGATTCTCTCCTCCTCCAGGGAAGGAGGGAGGGCAATCAGCTCTGATGCTGTGCTGCCACTTGGGTGATTACAGGTGGCAATACATCTAGAGTGGCTTCAGCAGACATGCTCTACACATTGTGGATCTACCTGTGCACACTGCATGCTGGCAACTCATGGGAGCCAAAATGGTGGTAAATCCCCAGTCCTGCAGGATGAAGAGTCAGCCTCTTTTAGGCCCTGCACCATCGATGCGCCTCCTCCAAATGAGGACCTATTCTACAGCCAGAGGGCAGGGGACCCACATTTCCTGCCATGAGGGGTAAGCCATGGGGAAGGTGGAGTAGAGGTTAGTCCCCAGGAAGTCAGGTGATTGTGCTGGAGGCCAACACAGAAAAAAGGGGCAGGGCTGGGAGCTTAGGGCAGAAATAGATCACCAAAAAATTTATTATAATCTGCTCACAGCTGAGTTCTTCTCACAAACAAAAGCCCCAATTTTCATAGTGTTCTGAGCTTGTATCACTGTCATGCTCTATGTTTTCCACATTTGAGTGTCAGACAGTGTGACTGTCCCACATTACTGTGACAAATAGGCTTAGGGCATACCCATCCCAGCTCAGCTCTGCCCATTTGCTTCTCCTCCGCCCCAGGGTGCTGTACCTGCTCTGCTGACTAGATTCCAGCCAGGGCTAAAATAAGGGACAGCAGAGACAGCACAGTACTCATTTGTGACCTTGGGCAAGTCACTTAACCTCCTACTGATGCTGCATCTCAGCTATCTGCAGCTGGAGTAAACCCAAATGGTGGTGCCAGAACCAAAATGTTCCCCAAACCAGACCTATTCATTTGTGCCAGATGCTACTGGAATATAGAACCTAAGAAGATCCATTTTTGTACACCAACTACATTTCAGGTGGTTCCAGCATCATTCTGGGTCCCACTACAACCCCATAATCCCTATCCCCAGATCTTGCATTGTGATCCCCACCCCACCTTCTAGCCCTCTCACTGGTGTAGTGAGCCCCAAACCTCCATTCAGAACCTCCACTCCTGAAGGAAGCTAGCACAACCCATCTCTCACCTCCTCAGCTGGCCACCACCTGAATGCATGCAAATCACATTGTTTGCTCAGTTTCATGAATTTGTATAGGTAGTGGCTGAACAAGCAGGTGAGAGGGAAGCTGTGCTGGTTGCCATCTGGGGTGGGATTCTGAAGGATGCTTGTTGACTACTGGAAACTATTGCGCTGGTGCAGAACACTGCACACTATTCACTGAGTAGAAGCGACTGCTGTTTAAATTCTACCTTGATTTTTATATTGTTATGCATGTTTCGTTCAAGTTTGCAAAAAATATGCTGTGTCTTTTAATATGCTGATTATTCTTCAGACCACACCACATTTTCAAACTGTAACTCTTTCTTGCTGCCATCTTGCAGCCCCAGTTAACTGACTGCCCTCTCCCATTCAGCTCCCAAATCTGGCTCAGCCACTGCTGGGAATTACTGTGACAATCTCGAACATCACTAAAGTGACTTTGTAGAGCTTTAGTGATAAAGAATCTAGTAGCTACAGGCCAGTCAGCCTAACTTCAGTGGCAGGTAAACTAATGCAAATCCTAATAAAAAGAGACTGGTTAAGAACCTAGAAGCCAGTGGGCTGCTGGACCACAGGCAGCACAGGTTCATGATGGGAAGGTCATGCCACCAAATCTAATAAGTTGCTTTGATCATGTGACCACGGAAATAGACCAGGGAGGGCAGTGGACATAGCCTATCTAGACTTCAGCAAGGCCTTTCACACTGTGCAGCACAGAAGGCTAATTATAAGCATACCAATTTGGGCGTGGCCAAAATGGTAAAGTGGGTTCTCAGCTGGCTAATAGACTGCAAGCAGACAGTAGTGATAAATGGCACACACACACACACACACACACACACACACACACACTCTCTAAGTACAGGGCAGGAGTGACCAGCAGGGTACCGCTTGGTTCAGTGTAGGACCAGTGTTGTTTGATACTGTACCTTCATAAGGGACATTGCAGAGGAACTGGAGGGAAGGGCCTGTCTATTTGCAAATGACACCAAGCTTGACATTAGGATGAACACACCCAAGAGGGAGTGGAGACAATGTGCAGGGATCTAGGGAAACTAGAGGAGGGTTGAAGACTTGGCAGTTGGGGTTCAATGCCAAAAGTGCAAAATCAAGCACCAAGGGCACAGGAACCTCAGTGCTGAGTATAGGATGGGAGAAGGTGTTGACAGTTACTAGGCAGGAAAGGGACCTCAGAGTTATTGTTTGGAAGACCTCAAGATGGAAGCACAGACTAGCAAGGCCATAAGCAGGGCTAGTAAGATGCAGGGGTGAACATGGAGGGGCATCACAAACAGGGGGCGAGGTGGTGCTGCCACTGTACATGCCTCTGGTATGTCCCCACCTGGAATTCTGTGTCCGCTCTGGATACCCTCAGGAAAGACATAGACAGGGTGAAGCTGGTCCAGAGAAGGCACCCAAGATGGTGCAGTAGCTACAAGGGAAGTTGTAAGAGGAGAGATCATGGAATCTCAATATGTACACTGTGGAGAAGAGGAGAGCAAGGGATGACATGATCAAGACCTTCAAGTACCTCTCAGGGGTGAGCAGAGTACAGGCAGGAGTCTCTTCCAAAAGAGAATCAGCTTCTGAATTTGGGGACATGCAATGAAAGTAGGGGTGGGGTCAGGAAGGATGTGAGGAAATACTTTTCACAGAAAGGGTGGTAGAAGCATGGGACAAACTACCAGTCAAAGTTGTGGAAGCCAGAAAGAATAGTTATGTAAGAACTTACCGTGAATAGTAGATCTTTGAGGGAATCTCAGTCATCAGGTCACACCTATGGAACATAGCCATCAGGTGATAGGATCACATGGAAGCTTTTTTCTGCAGCAGTCTATTAGGGGCCATCCATGCCAATGACAGGCTGTCATATCACATGCCCTATATAAGTGTGAGCAGCCTGATCCCTCCTCCGCTCTTTCCCTAGCCGCGACCATGGTGACCACAGGAGACAGGAGTCCCTGCCAGGAACTGAGGAGAGAGAGAGAGAGAGAGAAGGTGCCCAGATAGCAGAAAAACTGAGCAACAGAACAGCTGAGCTGTAGAGAGACAGAGACAGAAAGGGGGATGGAGGGGAGACAGCATGACCTGATGACAGAGATTCCCTTGAAGATCTACTGTTACATTAAAGAGCAGCTGACACCGTCATGATAATTTAAAACATTATAATTTAGACATGGTTTAGTTTATATTTCACACTAGTTCTATATTTTTCCTTCCCATTATTCATTACTGAGGCCATCTGATGAAAACAGGAGCTCTGCTCCTGAAGAGTTTATCTATTCCTGTTGCTTTCTCCCCACCTGAGGTCATAATGCACTGCTCGTGACATCACAGTTACTCCCATGGCAACAGATTGTGATGTCACAACAGAGGATTATGACTTGAAGTAGGGAGTAAGTTATAGAGGCAGATGAACTCTAACAGATAAAGATCATATTTGTGCAAATTTCATCTGTAATAAAAGATGGGGAGGTGAAATCTATAGAATATATTTTGAATGCAAGCTGAATTGTACCTAATTATTATGTTTTTCAAAGTTTTCTTTGAGGCATCAGCATGTCTTTAAGTTCTTATGCAACTGTCCCTCGGGATATCTCTGTCATCAGGTCAACCTATGGAACAAGTCTCAAGCAGTGCTGAGAATAAGGACAGTCTGGGTGGCAGGCATACCTCTCAACCTCCCTCATAAAAATCAGGGACAAGGCTTAAAATGATCAGGGACAAATGACCAAAATCAGGGACACATCTGAAAAAATAGTAATATTAGTCCCAGAAGCTGTGTACAACATGCTTCTTAGTGTGAATGCATTTTCTTAATGAGAACTAGACTGTAACACCAATGGCTGGCATTATTTTGTGATTCAAACCCTACTTTTCAGTGACAGAAATGCCAAATTTAGGAGGGACAGAAGAAATTTCTGAGGCAAATCAGGGACATCCCTGAAAATCAGGGACAGTTGAGAGGTATGAGGGCAGGAGGCCAGAGGCCTGAAAAAAAAGGCCCTGAAGCACAGCCAGGCCAAAACCTGCCCATCTTCTGGAGGAAATATCCAGACTTTAGTGCTTGGTGAAAGTATGGACAGTACTCCAAGTTGTAGCAGCATGAATTCCGGCTTCTAAAATGCTTCTGAAGCAGGCAACAGAAGTGGCCATGTCCCTAGTGGAATTGTCACTGGCAACACCAGGAAGCTCCTTACCATACTTCCTGTAACAAAAATAATACAGTTGGCCAACCATTTGGACAGCAGTGTTTATATATTGAACACCCTCTTTACCAGAGGCAAAGAAACAAACTAGAGGACTCTCTGCTGTCCTTAGTATAGTGTGTATAGTACCTGAGAATCCTATGAATATCCAAAGCATGGGGCAATGCTTCCCTGTAGTGAAATACTCTGGAACATAAACAGGCAGGTGGATGGACTGATTTAGAGTAAACTCAAGACACCACCTTAGGAAGAAACTTAGAATTAGCATGCAAATGTAACCCCTAGGTGGCGCTATCCCAAGGGCTACTACCCCTGCCTGTTTGACTACGGACAGGTTGAGAGGCCCAGGTCCCATAGCGATTGCCTCCACCCAGAGGTCAGGGTTTGTAGTGGTTAGACTAGCTTGGTCACAGCCCTCTGGGACACTGAGACCCCTTTATTCCTCTAGTGGCTCACACAGTACACCAGAGTTACAGCCCCATACCCCACGTATACACACTGTTCACTCATATAGATACCACTTACCCTCGAGACTGATTCTGCAGCACGCCCTGAGGACCCCTGTAAAATAAGGTTAAACAACATACACAGCAAAATGCAATGCTGTTTTCATACGCACTCAACACCACAGACAGTATATACTGTAGTATAACAACAACAAATCTGATTTATTTAGGGCAGTAACATGGAGGGGGAATCAGGTTAATTGGTGGCATTAATCACAGTACTGTGCACACATACAGTGGCTGAAAAGTCACACTCTGAGTACCCAGGTTGGGGGCTAGCCGGTCCATTGCCTGGGGTTGGCAGCAGGTGCAGATGGATAGGGCCCTGTAGAAGAAATATATGCACAATAACTAATTATAATCCGGAGCCGAATGGCTCAGTCCATGAAGCAGTGAAACAACAAGAATTAGGTGACACACTTGTGATTGAAAACAGGCTGCAGGAAATACCCTGATTTGTACTCACACTACCCAAGCTGAGGACCAGATGGTGGATGTTCTTCTGGATTGCCAGAACAACAGGGCATGGAGACAAGATCCTTATGACTGGACCCCACTACAGTTGATAGCAACCGGATTTATTCCGAGACCAGCTGGGGTTTGCTTCCTGCTTCAACACACAGCACAGGGGATTGGAAACAGCGATTCCCCACAAGCACTATGCATATTCATATGTAAAAAGAAAGTACTATATCAGGAAGGCTGCTCTCGATCCCGATCGCAATTACTGCAAAATACCTGGGAGTACACACAGCAACTTCAGTTCCTGGCAGACTGAGCGATTCAGCAACTTCTCCAGTCTTCTACAGGTTGAGCCTGGTTTCCACACTTCTGGTGCTTCTTTTCTCCTCACAACTCGGACTCAGACCAAACTGGCACTCACAACGGCTGCAGGCCAAACCCTCAGGACCTCACACGCATTTTCCGCCAAAACAATACACCACAGAAGCACAAGAGCTCTCTCTCTTCACTGTCACAACTGATCTCAGCTTTCCAGTAACAGAGCAGGGCATTTCCTCCAAATTCAAAAGGTTCCAGTTGGCTGATCCTCCTTGTCAGCCACAACAGGCTCTCTATTGGTGTAAAGGCGCCAAGGTCCAAACTACATTTCCCAGAAGCTCTCTTCATATAATCACCTTGTGGCTGGCTTCAAGTGAGAGTCCCAGTTCTGATTTGCCCAAAGTAGGCTCCAGTTCAAAGGTCCCAATACTGATTGGTCCCATTCAGCAGTTCTGGACCAAAGTGAGGTAGCAAGCAGACAGAGTTTGTGCTGTAACACAAGGCAGATCAGACAAACTGTATTTTCATTATCACTCTAAGTTCTGGTAAACAGTTAAGATCTTTCAACAAGGCCCTCTGCACATGTAACGACGGCAGAGACAGAGCGAATTGACGGCAGCTCAGGCAGGATCTCGAGCATTAAATACACAGTCCCCCATGCAACTAATTAAGTCTGCAAGCAGACAGCTCTTAAAGAGACAGTACAGGGAGGCTCAAATAGAACTCACTTGGAGCCACATTTAAACAGCTCAGACACCGAACACTGCCCAGACTTGGAGCATTCAGGCAAGCTCCTGAAGACTTTGGGAACCCCATTTGTAGGGGGTTACACAAAGAGACCCAGTCTTTGTGAAAATCAAATAAGGCTGCTTACACATGAGATCCTGACGCCTGAAATTTTTTCGAGCAGAAGTAATAGCAACAAAAATAACACTTTCCGCTAAAGAAAGTATAGTTTGCAAGACACATCCAGAGATCAAGTAGGGTCTACAGTAATGTAGTAGGTAGGAATTTTTAGGCAGACTAGGAGGGTCAGAAGGTCCTTTTCTGCCAAAAACTTCTACGCTTCTATGCGGCTGACTGAAAAGGAGGCAGGGTCAGCTTCTAGAACGAAACTGATGTCCCAGGTTGGAACCAAATTCCAGATAGGCTTCAAGTGGAGAATGCCTCGCAAAAGTACAGGCCACATCCAACTGGGCCACAGTTCTGCTGCCAACACAGGCACATGAAAGGCTGATATAGCAGACAGGTGCACTTTAATAGAGGAGTATTGGAGGCCTGCATCAGACAAGGACAGAAGATACTCCAGAACCTGGCTCACCGGAGAAGTGAAAGGGTCCAGGTGATGGGAAGCGCCCCAGGTAGCAAAGCACTTCCACTTCATAGAGTAAGTGGCCCTTGTGGAAGGTTTTCTGGCAGCCACCAGGACATCAGCCACCTTCTGAGGCACCTCAAACAGAGCAATGGCTATGTCCCCAGGAGCTGTGCATGCAGATGGATGAACATGGGGTCAGGATGGACTAAGATTCCCTGTGCCTGTGTCAACAAGTTCTGGCAGAGAAGCAAGGGAACTGAAGGTTCCACAGCCAGTTGTTGAGTAATGGAAACCATGTGTGACGAGGCCAGAATGCAGCCACCAGAATGAGGTGTGTCACATTCCATCTGTAGCTTGATGAGCACCTTCTGAATCAGAGGAAAGGAAGGAAGACATAGAGAAACCTCCTTTCCAAGAGAGGGACAACGCGTCCTCACCAGAAAATTCGAGCCCTGGATCTAGCAAGCAGAAATGCAGCAGTTCGGTGTTGAGTAGGGATGCAAAAGTTCCAACTCTTGATGACACCACCTGTTGAACAGATTTTCTATGACTGAGGTCAGCAGTTCCCATTCATGCATTCTGGACTATGACCAGCTGAGGGTGTCCGCCAAGGCATTTTGGGCACCTGATACATGGATGGCTGACAGTTCTAGACCATAATCTAGAGCCCATTACCAGTTTCTTATCTCATCGCTTCCGGAACAGGAAGTACAGAACCAGTCACCCCTTGCTTGTTTGATGTAACAGGCCACACTAAGATTGTCTGACTGTATCAGCAGAGGGCCTGGAAAGAGATGGTTCTGGAAGGTCTGTAAAGCATACAGAACTTCCCTCTTTCTAGGATGTTTATGTGGAGGTGAGCCTCCTACTGGGACCAGAGGCCCTGGGTCTGATAAGGACCTAGGTGGGTCTACAACCCAGACTTGAATTGTCCATGGTAAGGATTTGGTGAGGAGTGGGACCCTTTTAAGAGACTGACCGGGTTCACCCACCATTGAAGACTTGGAGCATTCAGGCAAGCTCCTGAAGACATTTGGGAACCCCATTTGTAGGGGTTGGCAAAGAGACCCAATCTTTGTGAAAAATCAAATAAGGCTGCTTACACATGAGATCCTGAAGCTCTGAAATTTTTGAGCAGAAGTAATAGTAACAAAAATAATACTTTCCGCTAAAGAAAGTGTAGTTCAAGACACATCCAGAGATCAAGTAGGGTCTGCAGTAATGTAGTAGGTAGGGAATTTTTAGGGCAGACTAGTGGGCCAGAAGGTCCTTTTCTGCCAAAACTTCTATGTTTCTATGCAGCTGACTGAAAAGGAGGCAGGGTCAGCTTCTCTAGAATGAAACTGATGTCCCAGGCTGGAACCAAATTCAGATAGGGAGGCTTCAAGTGGAGAATGCCTTGCAAAAAGTACAGGCCACATCCAAGTGGGCCACAGTTCTGCCATCAACACAGGCACATGAACATGCAACAAGCAGAAATAGAGAAGGCCCTGTTTTATTTAAAACAGAAATATTATGAGGGGGAGCGAGGTTCCGCCTGTTGGCCTTCCGCCTGAGGCAATATACAGCCAGGGCCACAATTGCTAAAGTAATATCCCTACTGGGACCTGGTCAGTAGCAGACCCAGAATGCGAGGCCTTCGCCTCCTACTATACCAACTTATACGCCCCAGAGGGAGACATCAAGGAAGAGAAACTGAAATTTCTGGGTTCCCTGTCCATTCCTACTCTTTCCTAGCTAAGGGTCAGGCCCTAGTCCAACCAATTACACAGTCAGAAATTCTTTGAACCATTAAGACCCTTAAATGGGCAAGTGTCCTGGACCGAAGGATTTGGTGCTGAATTCTATAAAGTCTTGGAAGGAGGTTGCCCCTCCTGTCAGAGGTCTTTTCTGGGGTGTGGTGGGACGGGAACCGGTGCCACCTTCATGGCAGTTCGGACCATTTCCCTTATACCAAAGGAGAATAAGGATCTCACTAGGTGTGAGTCATATAGACCCATCTCCTACTTAACTCAGACTATAACATTTTCACAGCTATTATAGCCTCTAGATTAAATTCTCTTTACCGGACTTGGTGGCTTTGGATCAGACGGGCTTTGTCTCTGGCTGGCAGGCCCCAGATAGTGTCCGAGCGGCCTTAAAAGTGGTAGATATTATACCCATCGCGCATCCCATTCCTGCCTAATGAGTTTGGACACGGAGAAGGCCTTTGATAAGGTCTCTTGAGTTTCCTATTTCTAATTCTTGAGATTATGGCCTTCCCACAATCTTTTATAGATAGTATAAAGGTACTATATACTGGACCCCAAGCTTATGTTAGGGTGAATGGTGGCATTTCCTCATGATTCAGGCTGGGACGGGCACCAGGCAGGTTGCCCCCTCTCTTCCTCCTCTTTGCCTCTATATAGAACCTTTGGCACTAGCTGTCGTCAATCAGAGAGGATTGAGGGGTAGAGGTGGGGGGATAGACCGGAAAATTTCTTTATACCGATGACGTCCTGCTCTCTCTCAATCCAGAGGAATCCATCCCACAGGTGTGGTCAGTATTAGAGGAATTTGGCAGGCATGTGGGTTATACGCTTAATAAAACAAAGATGGAGGTCCTTAGCTTTTACTATACACCTACAAATAAGATAAGGGAATGTTCCCACTGGATTGGACAGCAAACTAGATTAAATATTTGGGTACTTATATTACTAAACACTTTTCTCAGCTGTTCAAGGCAAATTATAACCCCTTCTAAGTCAAATGACAAAGGACTTTGAAAGGTGGTCATTAATAAATCTCCCATATGCGCTTAAGATACAATCAATCACTATGAATATACATAGATACATAGATATATAAACAGTGTCGGCAGATAAGGGCCTATGGCCCACCCAGTCTGCCCATTTGAGCTTGTAAGTTCAGTTTATGTTTTCCTAGAAGTCTGTTGCCTCTTACCCCTGACCTCCAGAATTCCTTTATGTCTATCCCATGCATTCTTAAATCCTGTGATTGTTTCAGCCCCCACCACTTCCTCTGGCAGGGTGTTCCACTTGTCCACCACCCGCTTCTGTGAAGAAATTCTTCCTCATGTTTCCTCTGAATCCCCTCCCTCCAACTTCATCCCATGCCCTCTAGTCCTGGAACATCTTTTTCGCTTAAAGATAATGTATTCCTGCACCCTGTTCCTCCCTGTAAGATACTTGTATGTCTCTATCATATCCCTCTCTCCTCCTCTCCTCCAGGGAGTACATGTTCAGTTCCTTCAACCTGTCTTCATAGGACTTGTGATGCAATCCATGCACCATCTTTGTTGCCCTCCTCTGAACCTTCTCTACCCTGTCTATGTCCTTATGTAGGTATGGTCTCCAGAACTGTACACTGTACTGCAGGTGGGGCCTCACTAGTGTCTTGTATAGCAGAATTATGACCTCCCTTTTCCTGCTGGTGATGCCCTGCCTACACATCCCAGCATCCTATTTGCTTTACCTGCTGCCTTGTCACACAGTTTCCCTACCTTGAGGTCATCAGAGATGATAACCCCAAGATCCCTTTCCTGCTTGGTGCATGCTATATCCTCACCCCCAACTGATATATTGTGCCAGGGTTTTGTGCCCATATGCATTATCTTGCACTTCCTTGCATTGAATTTCAACTGCCAAACTCCTGACCATTCTTCAAGTTTCTGCAGGTCCTTCTCATTCTGTCTACACCTCTGGTGTGTCTATTCTGTCACAGAGCTTTGTGTCATCAGCTAACAGTGAAATTCTGTCTTCTAGGCCCCCGCAATGTCACTGATGAAGATGTTGAATAGGACCAGTCCCAGCACTGATCCATGTGGTACCCCACTGGTCACCCTTCCCTCTGTGGAGTGACAGCCATTTACCACCACCCTCTGTGTCCTGCCGCCCAGCCAGTTACCTACCCACCACACTACTGTCCTGCCCACACCCATATTCCCCAGTTTGTGTAATAGTCTTCTATGTGGCACAGTGTCAAAGGCCTTGCTGAAGTCCAGATAGGCCATGTCCACTGCCCTCCCCTGATCCACCTCCCTAGTCACCCAGTCAAAAATTCAACTAGGTTGGTCTGACATGACCTCCCCTGGTGAAACCATGCTGCCTTGGGTCCTGTAGTCCATTGACAACCAGATGTTCCACCAATCTCTCCTTCAGTAGTGCTTCCATGATCTTCCCCACTACCGAGGTAAGGCTGACTGGTCTGTAGTTCCCTGCTTCTTCTTTGTTCCCACTTTTGTATAAGGGGACTACATCTGCTGTCCTCCAGTCTTTGGGTACCTCCCTGTTTCCAGTGATTGGCTAAACAGGATAGCCAGAGGTTCAGCCACCACCTCTCTTAGTTCTTTAAGGACCCTGGGTGCACCCCATCTGGCCCCTGCTGTTTTATCAACTCTTATTACTTCCAGTTCCTTCAGGACCCTTTCTCGTGTAAAGGACTTGTGTCCATTTCTGCACCATTCTCACCCCTTTGTACCCCTTCAGACCCATTACCCTCCTCTTCCTCAGTAAAGACTGAGCAGAAATACCTGTTCAATATGTCAGCTTTACTGTTGTCATCCTCCACGGGCCCCTCATCCTCCCCTTCAGTCTCACTACACTCTCCCTTTGTCTTTCTTTTTTCACTTATGTACCTGTAAAGGTTTTGTCCCTCTACCCACTGATTTTGCAATGTGTTCTTCTGTCTGAGCTTTGGCTTCCCTTACTGACCTCCTGCCTCCCTTTGCTTCTCCTGGTACTTCTCCCTATCCCTTCTGCCTGTGTCTTTTGTATTGCCTGAATGCAATCTTTTGGCTTTCACTTTCTTTGCTACCTCTTTGGAAAACCATAATGGTCTCCTCTTCCTTTTCCTCTTGCTAACCTGCTTAATGCATAATTCTGTTGTTCTTGTAATCCCCATTTTAAATACTGCCCACTCTTCCTCAACCCCTGATTCCTGTCCCATTTCTCTTAATGCCTCTTTCAAGTATCTCCCCATTTTCCCAAAGTCTGCCCCCTAAAATCCAGGATACGTGTTTTTGTGTGGTTTGGTTCTGCTCTTTCTGTGATTTCAAACCACAATGACTGGTGGTCACTGTTCCCCAGGTGCTCCCCACTGTTACCCCCATCACACTGTCCCTGTTTGTGAGCACAAGGTCCAGTATTGCCTTCGCTGAGTTGGTTCCATGCAGTTTCTGGAGGAAGGCACCCTGAAGGGAGTCCAGGATAAAGCTGTTCCTAGTTGGTGCTGCTGCTAGGATGCTCCAGTCCACGTCTGGAATATTGAAGTCTCCAACCAGTACTACCTCACCCTTGTCTGCCATCCTTTGGATGGCTAGCATCAGCTCCCTATCTGTTTCTTCCTCCTAGGCTAGTGGTCTATAGACCACACCTGTGCGGATGGCTGTCCCCATTTTCCTTTCCAGCTTGACCCACAGTATCTTTCCCCATTTTGTTCCTCCTGGATCTCTGTGGCCCTTATGTCATTTTTCACTTACAGTGCCACCTCCTCCCTTCCTGCCTGCTCTGTCTCTCTTCTGAATATGTTGTAGCCAGGTATGACCATCTCCCAGTCATGGTTATCATTACACCAGGTTTCAGTGATGGCCACAATGTCCAGGTCTGACTGCACCATGACAGCCTCCAGATCTTCCATCTTGTTGCTAAGGCTCCTGGCATTTGCACACATAGCTTTCCATGACTTGACCTCCTAGACTGTTTCACTGTTCTACTCCAGCCCCTTCCTTGGTTGTCCTTTATCCCTGGTTCCTCTTGCTGTCTGCCCTTCTGCTGAATTTTTCCCTTTTCTGCCTATCCACCTCTTGGGCACTAATCTCCATCTTTGCACACTGCTTGCAGAGATAGCCACCCTCTGGTTCACTGGTTCCACTGCTAGCTGTGGGGGTGAGCAAGTAGGTGCCCTCCTTGCTGGCCTGCCACTCCTTTGCTAGTTTAAATGCTTGTCAATGTAGCATTTAAACTTATCATTGAGTGCTTGGATTCCTCCAGGATGGATGCAGGCCGTTAGGCCTGAACAAACCTCCATCCCTACAGGTGGGTCCCCAGTCACCAATGAATCCAAACCTTTCTCACAGCACCAGTTCTTCAACCATGAGTTAAAGTTCCGGTGCATGCACTCCTACGCCTTCCTCTTGCTCTCGCAGAGGAAGTACTTCTGAGAAAGTGACAGAAGTAGCTACTTGCTTGAGACCCCTCCCCAATTTCCTAAACTCTTTCTGAACTTCCATTGGCTCCCATTTGCCAGGTCATTAGTACCTAGGTGGATAATGACATCCAGCTTACTCCTCCCATCTTGCCTTCTCAGTGATCCCCAGGATCTTCCTTCCATCCCTCCATGCCGTGGGCACCTGGTATGCACTTCACCTCCCTGTCCTCCCCTTCCTGTGTTCCTAGCTGATCCTCTTATGATGGAGTCCCCACCAGGATTTGCTTCTCCTCCTCTGGGGTCCACTGCTTTCCCGCTGAGGTCACCTCCTTGGCTAACTCCACATCCTTTCCTTCCACTTCTCTGGGTACCTCTATTGGGTTGTCCTCGTTTCCCAGTGTGGCATATGAGTTCTTGAGTGGAATAGGATCTGGGATGTGCCCCTGCCTGACCACTCTAACCCTCCCTGAGCCCACTGTCATCCAAGTGCTCCTCGTTCTGGCATCCTTTGAGGCAGTTGCATTGGACTGGGTGGTCTCTGGATAGGGTGATGGTACTCCTGACCCAGTTTACTTCCACTCTGAGTCTGGCTACCTCATCCCGCAGTCCAGAGAGATGCATGCAGATAGGGCAGCACCTCAGTGTACAGAAGGTCTGCCTGAATATGGCTGCCCCACAGCCACTGCATTGCACCACCCCCATATTATACTGCAATTATACTGCTATTCCACTACTTGTCTGCTACTGAAGTTCTCTAGTTCTCTTTTTATTAATTTACTGTCCTAAAAATCCTGCCACTGATCCTCAGATAATTTTCTTTAAAAAAAGAAAAGAAACCAATAAATAAATAAATGAGTCAAAACACTTGTCGTGCTGAGGGTGGGCTTCTTCCCCTCACGCCCTACTTCACACCCCTTACTATACCCTGTGTTTAGTTCCTGTCAATCAGATTTAACAGGGCATATTAAGAGTTGGGGAACGGGGCGAAAATTTGCAGCAATTAAAGACAGCACAGAATTACACCACCACTACATTTTAAATTTTCAACAGCCCAAAACAATTCTAAGTAAAGACAACAAAGAAAGTACAGTGTCACTAAAAGCCCCCAATCTAAGTTTAAAAGAAAAATAGCAATTACCAGTTACTCTAAAGCACTGAATTGAATATGTTTCCTTCCTCCTTCTGGCTTCTTCTGAGAAAATAAAACTCACTCTACCTCAACTCTGACTAAGCCCCACCTCCAGTTATCACGTAGCTGAGGTCAGAGGCCAGACAATTAACACCCCTCACCCAACTACAGGGCAGTCAGACAAGCCAAGATAAAATTTGCAGCAATTAAAGACAGCACAGAATTACACCACCACTACGCTTTAAATTTTCAACAGCCAAAAACAATTCTAAGTAAGTTTTGTATTTGTTCCAGTGCCTCCCATCCTTATAAATAAGGTACAATTTCAGGCCTAGCACAGGAAGATTGTAAGATTTATCTGGAATAATAAGAGACCAAGAATTAACTTACATATTACAAGCACATAAGAAAAATGGCGCCGATCTCTCCCTGACTTGGAGGATTATTATTTGCTACACAATTGAAGAGGGCCTTGCACTGGTCTAATCCAATCTATGTCTCTAATTGGAAGCTAATGGAACAGGTGAAGAGGCAGGACGTGGCCCTCCATTGGGTGCCAGGGTTATGATCCCCTGGATCCATACTTGACCCCCCTTTGTTGACAGTAGTTAACAACACGCTGGCTGCCACACATACAGTGTGGCAGAAATATAGAATTGGGAAATCCATTTGGCCTCTGAGTGGACTCCCATGGTCTTCGACTTTATGCCAGCCCAGCTAGACCACACTTTCAGGGCCTGGGGTAGATGACATCTGGTAAATTTTGGACAATTTGTACAGGGAAATACGGTTCAAGACTTTGAGACACTCCGAACATGAGTGAACTCCGGCGCCTGACTATTTCAGATTCCTACAAGTCAGAACACACATTCATAAATGTTAGGAGGCAGACCCAGATTCAGTCGGGCAACCCTTTTCTTGAATGCAGGAGGGCGTGATGGTTGGTCAGGTCCAGAGAGGACATATATCAATACTATATAAATCACTGATAGCATTGAAGAACCCCTTGTACAAAATCAAACTAACTGTCAAAGGAGTCGGGTGTTGATGAGAGGAGGTAAACTGGGATAAAGTATTTCATATTGTTACTAAAACAACCAGATCCCCACTTTGGCAAGAATTTAGCTGGAAAGTGAGGGTGCGCATTTTCTTACTCCAGCACTTCTCCATAGGAGAGACCGACCCGCTCTCATGCATGCTGGAGACTTTGTGGGAGGAGGGCGCACATCATTTACATATTTTTGGATGTGTTCCAGGATAAGGCTCTTCTGAAATGGGATGATGGTAATCCTGGGGACCTCTTCATGCTGGACCGCCCACTGGGTGGCCAGGGCGTTCTGGGCATCCCACCTCAAGCAGTAAGGGTGCTGATTCGGTATACCTCTGGGCCATACTAGTGGCTGCGGCACATAAGACCATTACTCGCCTGGCTGAAACCAGAGCCACCTGCTACTGAGACTTGGATCCAAATCATACAAGAAATTAGATTTGGAAGAACTAACCTTTAGAATTAATCAACAAACACATATTTATATTCGTAGATGGACGAGATGGTTAGCCTGGCTGGATATGCATGAGAATCCAGACCATGAGGCAACGATAGACTGAAGCAGGATGGCTCCTTAATGTAGGGGTGGGAGAAGGGAAAGGTCTTGGGCCTTACTGGGGAGAGGGAGGTGGTAGCCCCATGACCTGGCCCAGTGAGACAGTAGGGAGTTTGTTCCCACTGAAAGGGAGTGGCATTCTTAAAATTCTCCTAGTAGAAATAATTAACTGTCTCTGTACTAATGGATGAATATTTTCCTGATTGGACCTATATTTCTTTTGTATGCAAACTGATTGTGTACCCACTTGTTGTCAATAAACATGAATTAAAAAAACACAAGCACATGAAAGGCTGTAGCAGAAAGGTGAACTTTAATAGAGGAGTATTGGAGGCCTGCATCAGACAAGGACAGAAGATACTCCAGAACCTGGCTCACCGGAGAAGTGAAAGGGTCCAGGTGATGGGAAGCGCCCCAGGTAGCAAAGCACTTCCACTTCATAGAGTAAGTGGCACTTGTGGAAGGTGTTCTGGCAGCCACCAGGACATCAGCCACCTTCTGAGACACCTCAAACAGAGCCATGGCTATGTCCCCAGGAGCTGTGCATGCAGATGGATGGACTTGGGGTCAGGATGGACTAAGATTCCCTGTGCCTGTGTCAACAAGTTCTGGCACAGGAGCAAGGGAACTGAAGGTTCCACAGCCAGTTGTTGAGTAATGGAAAACATGTCTGACGAGGCCAGAATGCAGCCACCAGAATTAGTGTGGCACCTTCCATCTGTAGCTTGATGAGCACCTTCTGAATCAGAGGAAAGAAAGGAAGACATAGAGAACCTCCCTTTCCAAGAGAGGGACAACGCATCTCACCAGAAAATTCCAAGCCCTGGATCTAGCAAGCAGAAATGCAGCAGTTCGGTGTTAAGTAGGGATGCAAAAGGTCCAACTCTTGACGACACCACCTGTTGAACAGATTTTCTATGACTGAGGTCAGCAGTTCCCATTCATGCATTCTGGACTATGACCAGCTGAGGGTGTCCGCCAAGGCATTTTGGGCACCTGATACATGGATGGCTGACAGTTCTAGACCATAAACTAGAGCCCATTACCAGTTTCTTATCTCATCGCTTCCCGGAACAGGAAGTATGAACCAGTCACCCTTGCTTGTTGATGTAACAGACCACACTAGATTGTCTGACTGTATCAGCAGAGGGCCTGGAAAGAGATGGTTCTGGAAGGTCTGTAAATCATACAGAACTTCCTCATTTATAGGACGCTTATGTGAGGTGAGCCTCCTACTGGGACCAGAGGCCCTGGGTCTGATAAGGACCTAGGTGGGTTCTACAACCCAGACTTGAATTGTCCATGGTAAGGATTTGGTGAGGAGTGGGACCCCTTTAAGAGACTGACCAGGGTTCACCCACCATTGAAGCACTTTGCGACAGGGAGGAGACAAGAACCGGCTGATCTAGGTCACCTGAGGGCTGATCCCACTGGACCCTGAGGCACCACGCGGGACCCTCATGTGAAACTTGGCACAAGGGACTGTAACAATGGCCATGGCCATTAGCCCAGTAGCCTTACGAATGTCCTGGTTGGGACATGCCGACCCTGAGCCACTTCCTGGGCCTGGGCTATGAAGCAGTCCACCCTGTCTTGTGGAAGGAAGGCCCTGCCCTGGGTAAAGTCCAGCACCACCCATAGTACTGCAACCATTGGGACAGGGTCAGCACAGACTTGGGCAAACTGACAGTGATGCCCAAGGACTGGAACAACTGCAGGGTGTGTTTTAGAGTCAACTACAGAAGCTCCCTGGACTAGGCTTTCAGTAACCAGTCATCCAAGCATGGTAACACATAAAGGCCTTCATGTCGAAGGATTGCTGCTACAGCTGCTAAGCACTTGGTAAATGCCCACAGCACATAGGATAAGCCAACGGCAATACTCTGAACTGGTAATGCTCCCTGAACAGGAACCGTACGTATCACCTGTGAGGGGGCAAACCACGATAAGCAGATAGGCATCCTGCATGCCGAGGAGCATAGCCAGTCTCCCTGTTTGAACAGAGGAAGGAGGCCATGCAGAGTAACCATCTGGAACTTTTGTATTCAGTATAAAGATTCAGCTCCTTGAGGTCTAGAATGGGCCTCAAGTCCCTGTTCTTTGGGAACCAGAAAGAACTGGGAGTAGAACCCTCTGTTCCTTTGATGCGGGGCACTGGTTCTATTGCCCTTGTGCACAGCAAATGAGCACCTCCTCCCTAAGCACCACTGCATGGTCTGAAGGATAAGAGGTGGGGACCGGGAAACATCTGGAGGTTGTCCTAGAAGTTCTGGAGCATGGCCTGTTCAATTATCTGCAAGATCAAGCGTCAGTCACAATGGTTCTCCACTGGGACAGATGGAGGAAGAACCAACCTCTGACCACCAACTCCTGGCTTCGAACAAGAGGAGTGAGTCTGGCCAGGAGTCAGACGGAAGTGGAACCAGTGGCCAGGGCTATTTCACCTCCTCTGGAGTGCTTGGTAGAGGGACCAGTCACAGAGGAGGGGTAGGCAAGGCAGAGCTAGCCTGCATTTGCCCTGGAGTTTGGTTCCAGATCCAGACTTGTGAGAGACCTTATGAAAGAAGGGTCTGGGGCAGCTCCTGGTCTGGGTATGATACATGGAGTGAACAGACCTAATAGTCTTGCTAGAGGCCTGCAGGTCATTGACAATATCCTGCACATCAGGACCAAAACGTTTGTGACCCACAAAAGGGTACTGAACACCTTTTGATGGACATCCATCACAAAGCCCAAGACACAAAGCCAGAAGTGTCTTCTCAGGCAAATGCCAGTGTCAGCTGCCCTGGCTGTGATATCAGAAATATCATAGGTGGCTCTGAGTTGATGCTTACTGACATCTTCCATGGCCTAGACAATTTTAAGAAGCTACTGTCTTCAGGAACCCTCAGAAAGGGCTTGAGCAACAGCCTTGCCTTCTCCCAGAGGGTGTTCTGATACTTGATCAAGTGAGCCAAGTAGTTTGCAATTCTAAGACCCAAGTGGCAGAGGCAAAAGTCTTCTTGCCCCAGAGGTCAAGCCTACTGGATTCCCATTCAGGTGGAGGGAACCAAGGTGTTCAGATGCCTTAGTCCTGTTATGAGCGGCCTTAATTAACATCAGGTCAGTTTCTGCCTGGGCTGCTTAAAAGGCAGCCCAAGGTGCCTGGTAAAGCTTATCAGCTTTCCTGGGCATGGAAGGTATCAGGTTGGGCCTGTACCACACAGCAGTGGCAGCATCATTCAATGCTGGAAGCAGAAGAGGAATAACCTTGGGTGGAGATTCTGGGATCTCTAAGAAATCCACCAGGTTCCTCCTTGTGACATCCTCTTCCTCAGTCTGGAACCCATAGTGAAGGAGAGCTATTTCATAATGTTGAAAAGGGAGTCCTCCAGGAGGGAGGGGTATATTTGACCGAGTTCTCACTCTTGAAGGAGACGTAGACCTGTCAGAGGAGGCAACCTCAACATCTTCCTCCTCATCCTCTTCGTCTCAGGAGGATGAAATCAGGATGGTATTCGTCCTCTGCATCAGCCTCTTCTGAAGCATCATCTGATGGCTGGAGTACCACAGCTCTCTGGAAGGCATAGGGAGAGCGGGTCAAACTGGCATCAACCCTGGGGCAGCACCCAATGGCCAGAGTGATGATAGCCCAGGCCGTGGAACAAACTACTGTATGAGAGCTGAGGTAATGTAAGAAAGGGCCACTTTAAGGTCGATAGGAGGATAAGGAAGTATCATCAAGACAGGTATTGATGGAGAGGGTATAGGATCTAGCTCTGATGAACTGTCACTAGTAATAGCAGAGGCAGTAGGGCCCAGCACCTGTAGACCTCGAGATTCAAAAGGTCTCAACAGTGGGACTGGGTCTGAAGACCCAGAGGCTGACACCCCTCTACAGGCCTGAGGAGGTTGGGAGAACTCTCCTCTGTGGGGGGCCTGATAGGGGCAGAGGCCTGCATGGAGCGAGGTGTTGATGCCGAAGCTTTCAACGGAGTGATCCCAGGAGAAGATGAGGAGGAATTCAACAAGGATTGGGATTACAGTAGGGGAGTGGTCTTTAGGCCAGTCCTTGTCCCGATAAGTGTTTCCCTTGGTGGCCTGAGGCCAGAGAGAACACAGGCAACTGGGAGGGAGAGCCCGGAAGACCCTTGCTGTCTGCTGGCTGCCTATTGCTCCATGAAGAACATTTGCATGGCTTTCTTGCATTTTTGCCAGGTAGTGAGGTTGACCTTCAGGCAAAGCTCACAGGTGAGAGCGTTAGGCTAGGCCCAAGACATCAAACACATACTTTGTGGTTGTTGATTGATGAAATCTTCTTTCCGCAGCAGCAGCGATGGAAAAGAGCCTACAAAGACATACAAAGAAAAAGGAGTCACTTTAAAATAAAGTGATTCAAAGGCCCGTTACCAAAAAAGGTAAGTAAATTTGGCAGTTGAAATGAGCAACAAAGCTTTCCACGGAGTCTGTGCGTGACTGGTCGACAACAAGGAAAGAACGAGGAGGGAGCGGGCTGCCCATGCTTATATAGGGCATGTAACATCGAGCCTGATGTTGGCATGGGCAGCCCTAATAAGCTGCTCCAGAAAGAAGCTTCCATGTGATCCTAGTGCCTGATGGCTACATCATACTACAAGGCTATACTATAAGGATCCATTAAAAAGAAGTTAGGGCATAGAAAGGAGTTCTGGAACTCTGTGAAATCACTAACGGTAGGGTCTCTAAGGCACCCTCAATCTAATAGTTACTACATCTGGGACACTGCAGGAACATAGTGACATTGTGAATGTGTTCAATGTAGCATTTACGGACCTACAGTAAGTGCTGTGCTCCCTAGTGACTACCTTACCACCACATCAACTGGACTGCCCCCTCACAAGAGCCCACTATCTGTAACGCATAATGATGCACCTCCTTTCTACTTCAGGCAAATATCCAGGTCTGAGACCATAAGGTATATCAAATGAGTGTTAGGCAAGACTAGGATGGGAGTGACTTAATCGATATGAAAATGGCTGCCCTCACACTAAATGAACTGGTGGTTCCACTTACCAAAATCTTTAACATCTCTCTAAGAATGGGAGTGTTCTCTGACAAGTGGAAGGCAGCAATCGTCACCCGGTCTTCAAAAATGGAGACAGATCAAACCTGTCAAACTGTAAGCCCATTTCTATTTTACCTCCACTATCCAAAGTCCTGGAGCAAGAGGTATTGGATCAACTCATGGATTACCTGGAGAAGTACAATCTACTATGTGCACAACAGCATGGTTTCGAAAAAACACTCCACCCTAACCGCCTTAGTTAACTTCATCACCCAGCTCTACACGAATAGATAATGGTATGGCGATGGGGTCTATCTTCATAGACCTCACCAAGGCATTTGACACTGCCAACCATCAACTCCTGCTACAATGCCTCCTATTCCTGGACTATCAACAAGCTCTGTCACCTGGTTTGAAAGCTACTCTCACACTGGAAGCAATGTGAAAGTCTTGGATGTACAATCTGAGCAAGAGAAGTGAACCTTGAAGCCCTCAAGGATTGATACTGGGACCGCCTCCTATTTAGTCTATTCATAAACTCCCTACCATTCACCTGTTCGACACACATGGTGCTCTATGATGATGATGCGGTCATCTCAGCACCTAGTAGAGAACTATCCACAATCACCTCTGAACTACAGGCCAGCCTCCAAAGGCTTGAAACCTGGTTCACCAGGAATAAACTATTATTTAACCACAAAAATCAAAATACATGTTATTTACAGTGCCTCAAAACAGGAAAAGCATGGCCCCCTACTACTACACAGCCATAAAGGTAATCTGTTGGAGCAAGTCTGCACATTTAAATATCTGGGAATCCACTTAGATGACACACTCACCTTTTTACACATATTGATTGGGTCATCAAGGCAGTCAACACCAAGCTGGGGGTTCTATACCAGCACAGACAATCTATGTCCCCAAAGCGCTGAAATTGGTCACATGCTGCTTGGTGTTTTCAACCATCGACTACGGGCTGGTGATCTATGGTGCTGGCTCAGACACTGCTTTCAAAAGGATAAAACCCTTCTTAATAAGGCTGGTCCTCAGGGCTGACTTTCAGACTCATACATGTGTGCTATATGCAGAGACCGGTGGCTCCCCTCCATCTCCGATACAAATACCAGGCTTGTCTTCTGGGAAAAAAATCCATGCTAGGCCTTACTCCTGAGTCCACTTCAAGTTTATTTAAACCCACTCAGCCTACTATGAACATCAGCAGTGCTGCTAAGGGGGTTTCTGGTGCCTTTTAAGTGCACCATGATATGCTAAACATCCCTATCCTACTGTGGCCTAAGGTGGCTCAACGACCTTCCTACTCACCCAATTGGCTGTAGCAAGATAAGTCAGTTTAAAACTGGGCCACTCCTATCTTGCCGCAGAGAAAGTATGTGAATGTGTATCTTGATGCTGGCATACCCTAGTTCAACCCGTGACAGTTTCCCTCCTAGTTAACCCTGGATCTAGCCCTTACTGGCACCCGCACACTCCCCTCCCCCTACTCCCCATCCCTCTCTGACAAAGCCACTCCTGGCTGCTCCTATGCTCTACATTCTAATTGTCTAAGCCTGGATCTGTCTCGACCCCAATATCGTACAAAGCATTGAAGCCACACTAATTAGTGTTGTCAAAATCATTCTGCACTTTCTCAAACTGTAATTGTAATTTGTAACCTATTGTGAATGTAATGTAAACTGTAACACTTGATGTGTTGTCCTTTCACTGTTTACTTGTGACCATTATTTTTTATTTTTTACTGTTCTGTACTTTGTTTTTTGCAGTTCTGTCTTGCAGCTGACTTGGAATCTTTGTAAGCGAGCCTATGGGTCAAAGGTATTTAATCTGAGTCTGAAATAAGTAAAAACAAATAAATAAAAAGTTCCATAGGTGTGACCTGATGACAGAGATATCTGTAGACTGTTTCAAGTGTGCATGGTATAGGCACACAGGCATATTAGTACAGAAACAGGGAGGATCCCCAGAGACTTTATTTATTTATTTATTGAAATTTCTATATTACAATCCTTTGAGTCAGAGACTGTTTCACAAAGGCTCCACGTTATACAGTGCAGGTAAATACAAACAGTGCAAGCAGTTACAGTAAAAACAGTACATTAGGGACATCAGAAACAATATATTGAATAAAACAAGCGAGGAAGGGAAAAATAAGGAATAGAGGTACAATTGAGGAAGGGATTTTACACACAGGTAAAGATGGGCAAAACAGTACTGCACTAAGGAAGAAGGAGAATATAAGGACACAATGGTGGGGAGGGGTGTCTGAAGGCACAGA
The DNA here is from genome assembly GCA_016271365.2 of Neoceratodus forsteri. Classification (NCBI taxonomy): domain Eukaryota; kingdom Metazoa; phylum Chordata; order Ceratodontiformes; family Ceratodontidae; genus Neoceratodus; species Neoceratodus forsteri. The sequence goes on along the minus strand of CM028131.1, from coordinate 446,982,195 downwards.
CCGGGAATGGCCCAGGTAGAAACAGTGTTACAGTAGAGTTGGCAGTCCATGGGACATTGTCAGAGAGCCTTGAGTGGGGAGAAAAGTGCCAGAAAGGCACAAGGGAAATATTAGGATAAAGGTCAAAAGGTAGAGAGAAAGGAGGTAGTGGTATGGGAGAGAGGAGGTGGGAGGAGGAGATAGGCAGGTCAAAGGAGACTAGTTAGGGTTTGCAGAGATACAACAGGTAGTAAACCCTTGGGCAGACTGGATGGGCCTATTGGTCTTTTCTGCAGACAAATTCTGTTTTTGTTTCTAGAAGCAGGGGTTGCCTTGCAAAGCTACGGATGGCAGGGCATCTCCCAGCCCAACTGTAGTTCTTGTAGTGGTGGACTGCCACATGGTGGACCTGGGTTTGGGAGTGACCCTGGGTCTTTTGCTCACTAAGCTAATGGAGTTCAGGAATCTCACATAGGTGATGTGCTCACATTCCAGGGTGAGAGGGCTTGTGCCCCCATAGCCGATCAATGAGTGGAACTTGGTATGGTCACAGAGGAGAGACAGAGAAGAGAGAGAGATACCATAGAAACATAGAAATTGTCAGCAGATAAGAACTGCTAGGCCCATCTAGTCTGCCTGATAGCCCTCCTTCTTTGCAGCCTCTGACCCTACAAGATCAATGGCTTTTTCCTCTCCACTTCTAGTGTTCCTTATGTCTGTCCCATGCATATTTAAATCCCTACACTGTGCTCCTCCCACCACTTACTGTGGCAGACCATTCCATCGTCCACCACCTGTGAAGAAAACTTCCCTACATTTCCTCTCAACCGCCTCCTTCCAATTTCACATCATGCCCCTCATTCTTGTACTCCTCCCATATTGAAAGATGTCATCCCTGCACCTTGTTTATGCCTTTAAGGTACTTGAGACGTTTCAATCATGTCACCTCAGATTCCTCCTCTCCTCTAATGAGTGCATACTGAGGTCCTTTAATCTCTCCTCATATGTTTTCTGGTGCAAGCCCTGTACCATCTTTGTCTCCCTTCTCTGGACTGCCTCCACCCTATGTTCTTGCAAAGATGTGGCCTCCAGAATTGTACACAGTACCCAGGTGAAGCCTCACCAGAGTTTTATACAATGGCATCACCACCTCCCAACTGCTGCTAGTGATACTCTGCCTTTGCACCCCAGAATCGACTGGCCCACCCTGCAGCCTTTGTACACTGCTTAGACACCTTTAGGTCATCTGAAATGATAACCCCAAGACCTCTTTCTTCCTTGGTGACCGTCAGCAACTACCCCCCATCCTGTAGCTGTCTCCAGTGTTCCCTTGTCCCAGGTGCATTATTTTGCACTTCTTTGAACTGAACATCAGCTACCACCTGGACCATTTTCAAGCTTCCCAGGTCTCTCCTCATTTCTCCATTCCATTTGGAGTATCCACCCTTTGCGGATCTTGGTGTCGTCTGAAAACAGGCAGACCTTTACCTCCAGTCCTTCTGCTATGTCCCTAATGAAGACATTAAACAAGATTGGTCAAAGTACTGACCCTGAGGTACCCACTGGTCACCCCTCTCCCCAGATTGGATCCCATTTACCACCACTCTCTGCCTCCTGTCCGTTAACCAGTTCCTAACCCAGTTTACCACCTTGTGGCCCATGCCTAGACTACCCATCTTGTTAACCATAAACAAGAAGCAGGTGTGCCCAATGGATCTGCTGAGGTTGCTGACCCTAGGTTAAAATCTAATAAGAGAACAAGAAGGCAAAGTACTCACCAGTCCCACTGCATAAAAAATAATGTAGTCAAAATGTATAAATGCAAAATTCTCCACGTTTATTACAGGTTTTTAAGGCTGGTGTGGAACACCACCACACAAAACCCCAAGCCTTTGACACTAGGTCTTCCAGAGGGTCAGTTATACTGTGGTACATCATTCTTTAAGTGCAATTACCTATGTAGAAGTGCTGCCATCTAGTGTTCTAACATAGTATTTAAACATTTTCATATCAGTGGCAGCTGGTGGGATTCAAACAATGAACTAGCTATATTCAAATTTTATTACACAAAATATCAAAACAGCCGGCCCGGTGGCGCTGAGGGCTGAGGCGCAGGGCCCACCTCACGTCACACGGCGACCCGGTCGAGGAGCGGACTTGGGCCATCGGGGGTCGGCAGGGGAAGGAGGATCGGGCGTCCCAACGGATGCTCTCCTCATGAGAGGACAAGGGGTGTTTAATACACCCGGCGCTCGAGAAGAGCCGGTGGAAGCACCGACTCTCGGGAGACAGCGGCTTCTAGGGCAGGGAGGCGGGAGGGGAGGACGCCCACTGACTGCCAGGCGTCGCGAGGACGCTCTGCCCGAGCCGCGCCCTCGGATGGGTGAGAGGGGAGGACAGAAAACCGAAAAACAACCCCGGCATTCCGGATGACGGCAGCTCCGCCACCCAGACGACACAACACGGGCAGACCCCGTGTGTAAGGTGCTAAGGAGGCAGGTAGGAGCACCTGAGAGAAGAGACACTCTGGGGCAGACTCAGTGGGGAGTCTGGAGGCACTGAGACAGCCCAAGGAAGGGAGTGCAGGGGCGTCAGGAGGGATAAAAAGAAAAAAAAAACATCAAAACAAAAGAGGTTAGCTTAATGAATAAAAAAAAATAAATAAATGTTTCATATTTAGTGTTAATTTACACCAAATAGATTACAACTTATCTTTTAATAGATTGCTGATGTTATCTTGATTTTAATTATTCATATAACAAGGAAATATTTTTCTAAGCTTATTGAGCTCTCCTATTTTATTCCTAATCACTGGTTAATTGTCAAGTAAAAATACCAGAATGTTCACAGAAGCTTGACTGCAGAGGTGAGAAGCAGAATTAACCTATTTTTCAGAAACTGTGATCACCCATATTTTCTCTTCAAGGCACTGTGCAGGGATCTACATTCACCATGATTACTGGCATCCATTTTGCCATGATTCTGCGAGAGAGAGAGAGAAAACAGTTAGGAATTCATTATTGTGCTTTGAGAAATTCTCATTTATGTTTTAAGAAATGGTTTCAAATCAAATTCCATGTTCAAACCCATAGGTAATAAAAGTACCAATATTGAAAATCCAAAGTTTTCTTTTTGAAAATTTATTCAACTATCCCTACATTTGGGTGCTCAGCTACCAATTCCAAAACCATAAATTTTGTACCATCTGGAGAATTTTGCATTTATACATTGTGACATCTACCACTCCCGATTTACCTCCTTAGTCACCCAGTCAAAAAATCTATCAAATTCGTCTGACATGACTTACCTGCTGTGAATCCATGTTGCCTTGGATCCTGGGCACCGCTGGATTCAAAGCGTCCTCTTCTTTCCTTAGCAGTGCCTCCATGATCTTACTCACTACTGAGGTGAGGCTGGATAGCCCTGCCTCCTCCCTCCTACCATTTTTGTGTAGGGGGACTACATGTACCTTCCTCCAGTCCTCTGGTACCATTTCTGTGTTGGTATTTCGGGTGAACATGGCTGCCAGGTGCTGCTAGATCTGTCAGCTCGTATTCTCTGGTGTATGCCATCTGGCCCATTGCTTTGTCCACGTGCAGTTTTGTGAGCTCCTCTAGGATGTGCTCCTCTGTGAAGGGACTTGTGTCCCCCCTTTGTATTTATTGTCCAACTGTGATCCCTGACCCTCCCTCCTCTGTGAACACCGAACAGAAGTATTTATTCAATATTTCTGCTTTTTCCAGGTCTCCACCTTACACTCCCTTCATCCCTCTAGACTTACAATCCCCTGACTTTCCTTCTTTCGTGATGCATCTAAAGAATGTCTGGTCCCTTTCTTCACCATCTGCACTAATCTTTCCTCAATGTGTGCCTTTGAGCTCCTAACAGCTTTCCCTGCTTCCCTTAGGTACTTTAGGTACACCTCCTGGTCTTCCTCCCTTTGAGGTTCCCTTATATTTCCTGAAACCAGCCCTTTTGGCCTTTACTTTGTCTTCCACCTCTTTCAAGAACCATAGTGGTTTTCTCCTTCTCTTACCTTTGTTTACCAACCTGATGCACTGGTTCATCACCTCTTCTATGGCTCCTTTCAGGAGTTCTCACTGCTCCTCAACCCCCTCCTATTTCCCTCCTCACCAGGGCTTCTTTGATACATCTCCCCATCTTCACAAGTCCACCCTTCTGAAATCTAAGACCTCTGCCTTGGTGTGACATGTCTGTCTTCTGTCCCGTGCTAAAACCACATTATGTGGCAGTTGCTGGACCCAGCTGACCTTCTACCGGACATCTGTGATTCTGTCCCCATTATTCAGTACTAGGTCTAGAATCACCCTGTCTCTGGTGGGATCAAGCACTAGCTGTCTAAGGTCTGCCCTGTAGGCAATCTAGGATGTCTCGGCTTCTGGTTGAAGCAGCCATCAGGGTGGTCCAGTCCTAGTCTGGCATATTGAAATCACCCAGCAGCAGAACTTCCCTTTCACACCATCTCATGTAATTCATCCACTTTCCCATCCACCTCCTCCCTATGCTGGAGGCCAGTAGATCACCCTGTTCGTACTGCTGTGCCATGCCAGTCTCAAGGGTGACCCACAGTGCTCGGCCTTCTCCTGTCTACCCTGTACCTCTGTTGTCTTTATACCTTCTCTGACATGCAGGGCCACTCCCTCTCCTTTAACCCCACCTATCCCTCTTGAACAGAGGCATAACCGGTACATTTATATCCCACCCATGATTTGCGGTATACCAAGTCTCTGTCATTGCTACTATGTCCAGATCCCCTCTACTAGCAAGGCCTCCAGATCTGGGATTTTATTTCCAGGCTGCGGGCATTTGTTACCATGGCCTTCCATGTTTTCTGCCTATCCTCCCTCTACTCTTGTTCTTGCTCCCTTGATTCTTCACACATCCCAGTTTTCCTTCTTGTGTGGGATCGATTCCTCTGCTGTTCCTGTTATGCCTGGTTGTAGTATCCTGCCTAACTCAATTTCCTGCTCCTGAGGTTCTGGTTTCACTGCCATGTGGGGTGGGCTGCTTGAATTTTTCTGTTCCTGTTGGTCCCTCTCAGCTAGTTTAAATGCTTGTCAATGAAGCATTTAAACTGTTCATCAGAGACTGCTTTCCTTCTTGTACAGATGTAGTCCATCACCCTGGTACAGGGCTGCATCTTTTCAGGTGAGTCTCAGTGCCCAATGAAGCCATACCCCTTCTTGCTGCACCAGTCCTTCTTCCATGGGTTGAAGCTACTGATATGAAGTTTTCTATCCTCCCCACTGCTGTGGACCAGCAGCACTTCTGAAAATGTCATGGAGCTTGCTACTTTCCCCAGGTGCCCTCCCAACACTCTGAAGTCCTCCTGCACCTGTTCCAAGCTTGCCCTGTCATTAGATCGTCATTCGTTCCCAGGTGGACAATGACTGCCAGCAACCCTCTCCTTGCCACCACTTCAGGGATCCTCTGGATCAGCTCCCCACCCTCTGAGCTGTGCCTCCAGGAAGGCACTTGACCTCTCTTTCCTCCCTGCTATCTGTGCCCAGATCCATTCCCCGGACAATGGAGTCCCCAAACAGCAGTAACTTCTTCTTCCCTTGGGGTCTTCTTCCTCCCACCAATGGACCTCCCCGTGGAGGACTCTAACCTCCCCTGGTTGCAGCCTCAGGTTCCCTTGTAGGGACTCACTTGCTCCTCCAGAACAGCATAGGAGTTTCTGAGCTGGATCGGATAAGGGATGTGCCTCTGACCCCCTCCCTGAGCCCACAGTAGTTCATCCGCCCCCTACCCAGGCAGTTGTTGTGGCAGTGGCTGGAGAGATGGTGGCCTCTGGGTGGGGCAAGGTCTCCAGTACACCTACCAGTTTGGCCCAGAGACTGGCCACCTCCACCCTCAGTCCAGAGGTGCCTACAAATGGGGCAGCACTGCAGTACCCATAATGTTCTCCTGAAGACTGCTGCTCCATGCCCAGTGCACTGCCACCCTCCCTGCATCTTCCTCCTCTGTTGTAATCCTGTTCCTTTAACCAGTACCCTGTAGTGGCTCTTTATCCCTGTTTTTTTTTCTTAGTACCCCTTCTCTTCTCTTTACTGACTAATGTGTTTGTACAGATCTGCCGAACGGTACTCCCCTTGTACCGCTGTCTGTGTCTCAGAGAGGCTATTTATTGTATTGTGCTTCAGAAATTTCTCTGGTGCCCTTAAGAGGTGTGACCTCAATGGCTGCCTATAAATTTGGATTAACCCCGGGCAGGTGGAATGGAGAGGGTTAATCCTATGTACAGCACCAGAAGAAAGAAAATTAAACAATTAGTTCATTTCAGCTGGCTCTACAGAGACTGTACAGGTACACACAAAACAAAAATCACCCTCCACACACACTAACAGTACCTGTGTTCTGGTTCAGTAACCCCTCTTGATTCCACTTATTTGCGTTAACACACTGTTACCTTGCTTGATTTGCCTTGACCATGGTCCCCATTCCCGCTCTGTCCCCAGGGCTGAAAGTTGTCAGCAACAGCCTCACTCTAAGCCCGTGTGACTTCTGTTGCGCTCCCCTTCAGCCGTGGTCAGTAATTTGTTTAAAGCCCTATTTATAGCTCCAAAGTGGAATTTTATGTAAGCCCCCCATGCAGGAGGGGCTTATGCTCCCATTAGAGACCCTTTCCCCTCCTACCCCCCACCAGAGCTTGGAAATTCATTAGTGCTCTGAGGATAAACACCTGCTGGACACCTCAAAATGGCAGCAGATGGTAGGTTAAGGAAGGTATATAAGACTGGAGACAGGATGTTGGGGTCCTTTGCAGCCCGGGCATTAGCCCTGGGGCGGAGGAGGCTGGCTGGGAGAGCAGAGTAGACAGGCAGGAAGGGAGTTCAGCGGTCTGGGTGGGCCTGTGGGGTAACCACCCCAGTTAGTGGCAGACAGGGATGGCCTCTGTAGCGGCGTGCCATCGAGGAGGCGGGGAGGAAGCTCCATTGGCAGGATGGTCAGCCAGGTGCCTGCATCGTCGGGGGTAAAGGAGGTGCAAGTGGTAGTAGGATGCCAAGATAGGCAGCAGCCAAGAGATCCCATGAAGTAGTGGCTCAGGCCACAGGGCTGTGGGGGACAGTGGCAGGGGGCTCCACAGGGGAGGCCAGTGGCAGTGGTTCTCTCTTGTGCCCAGAGTGGCAGGGTGGCCTGAAAATAGAGGGAGCCAAGGGACCTTCACCCATGTCAGGAGACCTGAGTGGAGGGGCAGGTCCTGGGGTGCCAGCATTTAAAGGGCGGCAGGTCGTGAGGTCTTAGGACAGACCTTGGGGTGCCTCTTGCAGGATTTACCACAAGCCCAGGATGAGTTAGCAGTGATATGGGCTAGGGGTTGAGTACCATTGAATGGTCATCTGGGAGCACAGAAATGAGTTTGGGCGCCATCTGTAGAGGAGTGGATTGCTCGGGGAGCCAGGGCTGGCATAGCTCAGGGCCCTCCTGTGGCAGGGGTAGCCCAAAAAGTTAGCTCAGGCACTGGAGCAGGGCTGAAGGCCGCTGCACCAGCAGAGAGTAGAGAGAGACAGCTGAGCCCTAGATGTTGGGACTGGTGCTGTGAGTTTGAGAGCACTGGCAGGTTTAGGTTCCATGTAAGCGAGAGAGATTAGGTTACAGGGCCTGGGTCAGAGGAAAAATCCTGGTACCCTCAAGATTTGGGCCAAGGTCCAGGGGCAAGGTGAGAGAAAGCAGCATGCTTTCTCATGCAGTACAGGGCAGATGACTAGTGCCAGACCAGACAGAGATGGAGGAGAATGGGTAACCCAGAATAGGAAAAGACAGAAAGATTTGGCTTACCAGCATCCGTGAGCCAGGAGCTCTGGGTCCTTTCAAGTAGGAGGTTCCTTGGGTAAATCATTCAAGACGTCAGAGTGAAGGAAACCAGCTTGTACTGCCTGTAAACCATTTATGCTGCTCAAAATGTCTAACCTGGTAAATTGTAAAGTTCAGATTGCTCCATGGAGCTGCTTTATTCATAAAGTGAAAGATGGGACCCTGAATTCCTGGAATCATTTGTGGTGCAGGGGCTAAAATAAAAAGCTAGTTAGGAAGAAACTTGGTAGTGATTCTTTATTTAAATTAGAAGAGGGACAGATGAAATGACCCCCCATGTCTCATTTATTTCATAAGTTATAATTCTAGAAGGTGTTCATCATACTGCATCAGAATCCAGGGCTTTGAGGCTCAGAAGAGACAGGAGGTTGCAGTCTGGAGATCCTGTGGCAGTGGTTGCTTGATGGGGTGAATCCAGGTTTGGTGGCGAGATCGAGAGTGCACATCGGCATGAAGTCATGGGAGGTGGGACAGCCATTTTCCTATTTTATTTAAGTGGTGCACTGGCTTGGGTGTTGCACTGGTTGTAGTCCTCTCCCATTCCCCTTGACCATCTTCGATAAGTTATTCCCTAGACAAGGGGAAGGGGAGATTACATTAAATTTGCACCCCTTTGTCCCTGCACCTGCTAAGTTGGTTTGCTTACAGTCCTTATTTGCAGCACCGAAAGAAAGAAAAGTAAACAATCAGTTAATTTCAGCTGGCTCTGTAGAGACTGTTACAGGTACGCATAAATAATAAAAGTCACCTCCACAGCTAATAGTGCCCGTGTTCTGCTTCAGTAACCCCTCTTTGTTCCGCTCATTTGAGCTACACAGTTACCTCCTTGATTTGCCTTCCCATGCTGCAGTGCCTGCTCCCGCTCTGTCCCTGCTCCTCCTCCTAGGCCAAAAGTTGTCAAGCAACAGGCACACTCTAAGCCCTGTGTGACGTCAGACCGCCATGCATGCTTTTCACAGCATAGGTCAGGAGTAGCCACTATGTCTCAGGTGGGAGACAATGACAAAAAGTGCTGTTTGTGACATCTGTAGTCTGTTACAGAAAGCACCGTGATGAGTTGATGACCTATGTAAATGGATTATGTGGTCAGAAAAACTTTATCAGGCTAGCAAAGTGCTTCCAGAAGAATGTGCTGCATTGCCATGGTGGAACTCGGAGTGACACTGGATCACTTGCTCACTGAGCCAGTGGAGGGCGGACATGTCCACAGAGGTGGTGCTCTTATTCTGCATGGTGGGAGAAGTAGAGGTGTCATTGTCCAGCACCCTTGTTCTTGATCAGTGGTTCAGACTAGGTAGAGTCTTGTCAGTCACTTCTCAGTGTGCCTGTGCAGTATGTGGCCGCACTCAAATGACACATTCTAGGAGCACGGTGAGAAACAAGCATTTGCCAATGCCGAATGTTTTCTTGCATGGTGTATTTGTCAGGGTGCATTGTGTTATTTAAGGGAGAAAAGAAGTGGTAAAATTGGTGAAAGTCAGAATTTACTTGTAAATATATTGATGTGAACAACACAGTTTGGTAACATTTAGTATGAATGAGAGGTGCTAGCAATATGGAGAATGTAGTAAAATCACTTAGTGGAGTTTTTTTCCCCCAGATGACACACATCTGAGTAAGCTGTAAATTAAGGATGAGACTGATTAACACCCCCCTTTACAAATCCAGCTAGATGCATTCCCCTCATGACCAGCTTAATCACCCAGTACAAGCCTGCACAATTTCACACCCAGGTTGGTTAGGTCCATACATTTCACAGACTCACCCATACTTTTTAAAATAATGTTAAACAAGTAGTAGCTAAAAACAATGTGCACTATACGCTTATCTGTGTTAAGAAAAAATGTGCTATCATCCGTTCCCATGGCAACCTGGCTCCATGAGGTGAATGGCTCTCTTTGGTGGAGCTGGGTGGGGGTGGGGATAAAAAGACTACATGCTGGAAACAAGCATGAAAACAACACTTGAGCCCTTTAATTAAGAAACTCAATAACAAAATAAATTATATAGTCAGGTCTCACTCATTTAGAACATGGCTAATTTTATGAACTCTGCAACAAACTGCAAATATTAAAAGGTTGGCTGTGGAATTTTGATTCAGGGTTCTGGCTGAAGCACTAGGAAAGTGGACAATATTGGCAATGCATTTATTGACTTATTACATACTCTAGGGGTAGCAAAGAAAAATTCTACTTTCAGTAAACCTTTATGTAACCCCTAGATGGCCTATCCCAGGGGCTACTACCCTGCCTGATTTGCCACTAACAGGTTGAGGGCCTGGATCCAATGGCGGGTGCCTCCACCCAGAGGTCAGGGTTTGCAATAGTTAAACTTACTTGGTCACAGCCCTCTGGGACACTGCAACCCCCTTTCTTCCCACTAGAGGCCCACACAATATATCAGAATTACCTCACAGTATACACTTACCCCCAGGACTGGTTCCGAACTGGGACCTCCTGTAGAAATAAGATACAGTGCAACAATCACAGTACAGTACTTTAACATAGACAAATACCTCCAGGCAGTATAACTTTGCTGAAACAAGCAGCTCTGATTTATTTGGGGGATATAACAAGGACAGGGGAAATCAGGTTAATTAGCTTATAACTTACTCATCTATTTATGGCTCTGTGTATTAGGCCTATCCCTACCAGTTACTGTCCCTGGGTACCCAAGCCCTAGTGGCTAGTCCAAACGTGGCAGCTGGTAGGGGCCCTTCCACACAGAGAAAAGAAAAATTAGTTTAAACAGTCAGCAGTACAGTGATTCCATTTGGATTTAATGTGGCAATTCAACAGGGAGCGACCCTGAATTAGTACTCACGACCTCCAAACAAGATAGGGTCCTTCAACGTCAGCAGGGCTACTCTTGAGCTCCACAGTCTCCTCACACATTTATCACATTTATATGGCAAAAGAAAGTACTATACCAGGCAGGCTGCTTCTCTATCCCGATCGCAACTACTGCACAATACCGGGAGAACACACAGCAGATTCAGTTCCTGACAGACCGAGTGCAATTCAACAATCTCTCCAGTCTTCTACAGGGTGAGCCTGGTTTCTACTCTTCAGAGATCCTTTGATTCTTTTCACAGGACGGATTCAGTCCTAACAAGCAGTTACACAAGCTGCAGACCGGAACTCTGGGCCTTACACACGCTTTTTGACTGAAACTGTGCACTGAAGGAGCACAGGGTTTCTTTCCCTTCACTCCAGAGCTAAACTGAAACTCCAACAGACAAAACCGGGCACTTCCTTTGAGTTCCTCCCAGTTCTTAACTGGATTGGCTGTCACTCACAATAGACTGCTGCTGTTGGTCCAAAAGGCGCGAAGTCTAAACTACATCTCCCAAGTCACTGCCCATACAATCCTCTTGTGGCTGGCTCAGATTATGAGTCCAAGTTCTGATTCGCCCAAGGCACCATTTTAGAGCTAGCCATTCCACACTGATTGGTCCAGTTCAGCAGTTCAAAACCAGAATGGGGAACTAGGCAGACACAGTTCTGACTGCAAAGAAAGCAGGTTAGACAAACTGTAATTTCATTATTACTGTAAATGATTTCTGGCAAACAGTTACATCTTTCAGATAGGTTCCTTTGCACCCTAGTGACTGCAAAATGGAGTGAATTGGCAGCAGCTCGAGTGGTACTCAATCAAAGAAACACACAGTCCCCCATACAAACTAATTATGTCTGCAAGCAGACAGCTCTTAAAGAGACAGTACCAGAGGCTCTAAAACACTCACTGATAAATGGCTTAAGCATGCAAACACCATTCAGGCTTGGAGCATTCAAGCAAGCTCCTGAAGTCTTTTGGGAACCCCCATTTGCAGGGGTTACACAGATACAAACAGACTTTAGGAAAACAAGGGTGGCTGAAAGATGTTAATAGAAAATAAGTCTATCATTTAAACCAGAGGGCTGCTGGGAGCCAAGGTGGATGATCAGCTTGGTTTCCATGTTTTTTCTGTGGTCAGACTCCCAGAAGCCCTGCTGAAGGACACAAACAGAAAGATCATTGACAAATGGAACGGGACTCATGGGTAGTCATATCAGATGACTTAAAGGTGGGCAAGCAATGTGAGAGGGTAGTAAGGAGGGTTGGGGATACTGAGATGCATGGGAAAGGCATCACCAGTAGAAAACAGGAAGTTGTTATCCCTCTGTACAGACAGCTGGTGAGACCCAATCTGAGTACTGTGTGCAGTTCTGGAGACCCAGTCTCCGCAGGACATAGACAAGATGGAAGCTGTCCAGAGGAGGGCAACTAAAATGGTGCAGGGTCTGCAACAGAAGACATATGAAGAGAGCTAAAGAGAGCTTAATATGTATTGCCTCGAGGAAAGGAGGGAGGGGGACATGATAGAAACTTTCAAGTACCTCAAGGGAATCAACAACGCCCAAGAGGAGGTGTGGAAAGAAGAAGGGGCACAATTTAAAGATGGGCAGGGGGCTCAGAGGTAATGTAATGAAGTATTTTCACAGAGAGGGTTGTGGATGCATGGAACGCCTTCCGGAGGAGGTTGTGGAGTCAAAAACAGTGGTTGAATTCAAGCATGCATGGGACAGCCATAAGGCAATTCTAGGGTGGGGTAAAAAAGTAGGCTGCTGGTTAACTAGGATCTGCAGCTTATCCATTAGGTAGGGAAATGGGCAGACTGGGTGGGGCCAAGCGTCCTTATCTGCCATCAAATTCTATGTTTCTATGTTACTGTGGTCCCCGGAGATAAAGTGGGATACAATGGGTTTATCAGTATCTCCATTCATGATTGCCTCTGAATGTTCCCTGAAATGGTCAGCAAGGCATCTACCAGTCTCTCTGATGTAAATAGCTGCACACTTCCTGCAAAGAATACAATACACCACATTAGTGGAGGTGCATGAGAACTCCTTGGTGATGTGAAAACACCTCTAGGACCCCGGATTACAGTCACACTGGAAATAAATTTGCAGGTGTAAGCGAACTGTGTTGCAAGGTTTGGTACCTGGTAGGGAGGAACTTTTAGGAGTAGGTAGGCTGCTTCTTACCAGGAGATTCCACTGAGTTGGGTGGCGGTGGTAGGAGGTAATAGGTGGTTCTGTAAAGGCACCAATGTTGGAGTCAGTTTGCAAAATGGGAACGTTACTGAGATGATCCTGTGAAGAAGGTGTACTCTGATGGAAGGAAGCACTAGTGGAATTTGTCATTGTTCTTGCATGACAGTATCCTTGAGGGGTCAAGGTTACGGGCATGTTACTGATCCAGGACAGTGCTCTGTTCATGTGCTTTAGGGTATCCCTGTTAATAAAAAACTATGCATCATTTGGGCCTGCTCAGCAAAATCATCATCTTCACTGCATAATCTGTGAAGTCTAAGAAACTGAATATAGCAGGACATTCTTGACATGTTTAGGATGGAAGGAGCTGTGGAGGAGAAAACTGTCTAAGTCAGTGGGTTTGTAATAAACTGAGTCTTCAGACCAGTGTTCTTCACTGACAGTATGATATCCAGAAAGGAAGTGCAGTGGAGGATACTTCAACAGCGTACTGAAGGGAAGGATGGGCTGTGGTAAATTGTCCAAGAGGACTGGAGCAGGAGGCACCCCCACACAGTCATCTATGTAGCATTTGTAGAGTTCAGGCACAGTCCCTGTGAATTAGATAAAAACTGTTCCTCCACCCAACCCACAAACAGATTGGCAAAGCTGAGACCCATCTTGGTACCTATGGCAACTACACTGACCCAGCTGAAAAACTATTAAAGAAAAGCACTGAGTTTAAGAACAAGTTCTGTCAGGCGGGTTAATGTGTGTGGGTGGCTGCTGGACTTATCCCAATTTCTTTTCATTTCAACTCCCTTGCCTCACTCTGAACCTTACTCTGTTCCCTCACTACTTCCCTACCATGTTCTCACAGTCTCCCTAGCCATTCTCTCATCTGCCTCCTGCTCCTCCCTCCCCAGTGCTTGGCGCCACCCCTCACCTCTTTTGTGGATAACCCTGCCCAACCATTTAGTTCACCCTCCTTGAGCTAATCTCTGCCCACTGATTTAGCTTGCCGTCTCTGGCCTCCTGCTGATTGACCATCTGTGTCCTCCATCCCCCACCCCACACGATTACTGCTTACTAAAATTAACCTGCACCTCTCTGTCTCATACTAAGGTTCATACTAAGGTAGAGAAGAAGAGCTAGTAGGCGAGGCCCATAATGCTCTTATACTAGGCCAAAGAATAGTATGATAAGTTATACCAAGACATAATCAACATGTCAAGACAATGTTTAAAAATATCTTTTGTATTACTCATAACTACAGCAGATGGAAGTTTATTTCAAGAACCAATGGTTCTCAAGGTGAAGAAAAACTTACGATTATTATGTTTAAAAGTTTTGCCAATCAACTGAAGAGGGTGACCTCTAGTATCATGAATAGATGACCTGAAAGAAATACCTAACTCTGTCTTATTCAGAAAATGCTGCAAAGCTGTCAGGCCATCATTGTGGGGATCACTGTGTAAAGAGATTTGATGTCCATGGTGAAGATGAGTTGAAGGTAGCCACTGAACCTAAACCTGTCAAATAACTGGAGAGCATGGTTAGTGTCTTTAACATAGGATGGCAGGAACTCAACAAGTGGTCTCTTGAGGCTGTCCAAAATACGGAGATGTAGGATGTGGGCAGGAGCAAGCAGCACAATAGGATGACCAGGGTTACCTGTTTCATGGATTTTGGGAAGGAGATAAAACCTGGATGCCCGAGGATGCTGAACTATGAGTCTCTTAGCTGAAGCAGGAGCTCTTTGTTTTCAGTAGCAAAGGTGATGGTGGTGGTAACCTCATTCTGATTGTCAGCAGTGGGGTCCTGGGAAAGAGAAGAGTAAAACCTGGTATCTGAGAGTTGCTGTGAGCTTCATTGATGTATAGCTCCTTTGCCAGACCACAACAGCACCTCCCTTATCAGCTGGTTTAATAACAATGTCATTCCTGCATTGCAGAGATCGGAGGACTGCAAGCTCACCAGCTGTCAGGTTGGATTGGTTGTGCCTGCAATGAAAACTGTAGTTAGTGGTGTTTTCCATGCAGTGGTTAACAAAATAATCAACAGCAGCAAAACATCCTGGAGGAGGTGTCCATGCACTATGAAGGGATTGATGTCTTTGATTATTCTGGTAATACTGTCATCATCTGCAGGAAGAGGAGTCTCATTAGAAAATGAGTCATAAGGCGACTCTGCAATAGAAGCACTGCAGATCAACTTGAACCTGGGGTGCGTTGAGATATCTGGGTGTGGACACAAAGAGAGACCCTCGCTAAGGAGAGATTGCTCATCTTGTGTCGGGAGGTCTGGAGGAATACAAAATACCAAATTGTTAGGTTGTGTCTGACTCGAGGGCTCATGTTGGTTGATGATCTGTTGGGAGAGAGACTGAAGTTTAGCAGATCTGAATATGAAAGGCGACCCTCTAACAAAACCTTTGACTGTCATATGGGTTTTGTGCTTTTCTTTGCAAGAATGCGTTGTGTTAAGTACGTCTTATAGGGCTCATGTAACTTAGAGCTTACAGTTGAGCATGCCCGATGACTTTCCTAGCTGCGTACCTTCCAATCACTGAAAAAATAAGCAGATCAGCTGAATTCATGTCTGCTTTGCCTTTCCCCTCGAGTCACAACTTGTCTCATGATTGCATTCTCATCTTTCGGATACTATGCATATCTCGTAGCAGTGGCTGCAGTGCATGCCAGTTCTTCCTCCACTGATTTCTGGAGTGGGGAAAGCCAGAAGGTGTGGGGACCCTGCAGACCACAACCTCTGCTCTGGCAGTTCTTTGTCACAGTGGGTACCGATCCAGCATGACACCAGGGACTGACTGGTACAGGGATGACATGTCCTCCATAAAGCCGATCACCTAATTGCCGGTTTTATGCAAATGAAAGGACTGAAGCACTCTCTCACTGGAACACTTCATTCTTTCGACTTCACAAAGTTTCCACCCATCAGACTGTGACTAGAATCACAAGCCCTGCTACTTGCCTGCCTCCCATTGGAGGCAGGAAATGCTTCCTAGAGGATCAAAGGCACAGCACCATGATGTGACATCAATGCCCAACCTCTGGGACGGGGTAGAAACAAAACAAGAGGAAAAAATCCTGATCGGCAGGATGATGGCGGTGACCCAGCTCTTCTCTTGCCTACCCCCATGGCACACAGTCACCCAATGAGGTAAGCAAGTAGTTGGGGTAAGGCCTGGCACAGTGAAAGATGGAGCTGGGGGCTGCCATCAGAAGGGGGCTGCTCGGGAGCACAGGCACTTGAAGACATCTCCATCGATGCAGAGTTCATTTGTTATGCCACTGCATATGGGCAACTACTGGAAGGACAACAAAATAGCAGGAGGAAAACTCCTCAGGCCGCAGAATGACATCTGGCCTCATAGGCCACCACAACGACACCAGGCACCCTGCCATGCTAAGGCATTAATGGTAAGTTCGGGTGGTTGAGTGATGGGGCTGGGAGGACAGGGTAGAAGTGGTCCGCCAGAGGTGTAGGAAGATAAAGTACATATGAAAAAAAGCTAGATGCATGATCACTTTCCACGACCTACTATTGCGCTCCATGCCTCGCTACACCATTTATGACATCTGTATAGGAAGAGCTTGAGCTGTTTGCCATTGAAGTCTATAAAGCATCATTTTCAAACACTGTTTTGTCAGTTTAAGTGGAAATTACTTAAAACCAGACTGAACAGTCAACTAACAAGAGCCCTGTTAGTTGACCAATGCTCTGATTTTACAAAATGTTCACTAAACAGCCAAAACAGTGCCTGAAACTGACACTCCCTAGACTTCGATGGACCGCTTCCCCTATTCAGAGATCATAAAACATTAGAGGCGTGGAGGCAGTGTCGTCTGGTATGGAGTGGAAAGGAATCGTGGGCTAGCCCTTTGGGGGCAAATTAGATCCTTCCTTCCTTGGGGGCTGTTTTAAAAATTACATAAATGCCACAGAGGTACTCGATTGAAGTAATCAAGTTTCAATTATTATTTTTTTTTAGTGTTTCTACAGTATATTATGAATAGAGAAAGGATCTTTTTTATTTCTTTGTAGTCTGTTATTTGCAATTAATGTGTTATTTTTATCCCAACCTCAGGACAACTGTCTGATTCCCTGCCAGCCTCCTTGCCTTACTGTCTCCTCTGCCATTTCATTGTATATACACACACACACAGTTGCTTAGTGGAAGGGCAGTGTGACGAAGTGGGTGGGGCTAGTGGAATGTTGGAAAAGTATCACCAGTGAGGGAGGAGGTGGTGTTGGCACTGTATTGCGTACTGGTAAGACTTCAACTGGAGTACTGGCATGCAATGGAGCCAGCTACCGGGTGGGGTGGTCAGGAAGTATGCAGCTAAGGCTGTGTGGGCCTCAGGATCCACCGCGCAGTCATTTGCATGAAACAAACAGAATTAGGCGGCTGCTAGGGACTGCTTGGCCAACCTAGTCTGCCCATTTTCTACCCGTTTCATATACTGCAGATCCTAAATGATCTGCGGCCTTACTCTCTCTCTCTCTATCACTAGAGTTCCATTATGTCTGTCCCATGTGTTTTTTTATTTCCCTACCATTCTTGCCTCTAAACCTCTGCCGGGAGGCTGATCCATTGCACCCTTTCCATGAAAAATATTTTATCACATTACCCCTAAGTCTACCCCTCTATTTTCATATCATATTCTTGGAACACCCCTTTTTTTAAAGATACTGCCTTCTTGTACCTTATTTACACTCTTGAGGTATTTGAAAGTCTCTATCATATCCCTCCCCCTCCAGGGAATACATATAAAGACCCTCTAGTCTCCCTCATATAACTTTTGATGCAGCCCTGCACTGTTTTATTGCCCTTCTCTGAACTGCTTCTACTCTGTCTATGTCATTCTGGAGATCGACCTCCAGATCTAGGATTAGACCTTTGAGTCAGAGACTCTTTTACAGAGGTTTCATGTCAAAACAGGTTACAGCAGTCAAGAACAGTATTTTAGTGATACAGGACAAAGATTAGATACCAATAGATAAAAGAGAGTACATATTCAGAGATGTCTAAACACAATCCAATTAGGTTGTGCAGAGTTATGGACAGGACAAAAATAAAACAGCTAGAATATATAAAATAATAACAGTTCTATTGTCAAAGTGCAAGAAACCAAGTGCTAGCTAAAATTAGATTAGCGTCCTGTACAAGCAGTGCTATGAGGTGACCATAAAATAGCAGTATATAAGTTGAGGAGGAACTAAAAGCCCGGTAGGAGGCAGCTTAGATAAGACTAGGGGAGAGGCAGAGATGGGGGAGGGTAAAGAAGAAGTAAAATAGTAAGAGGTAGAAAGGGGCAGAAGGTAAGTAGGGGCAGAGAGTGTGCAGGCAGGGACAGTGGAGTGTAGGGAGGTGGGCTAGTAGGGGTTGAAAAGCGAAGAGAGGTGGATAGGAGAGTAAGGGATAGGATGAGAACAGGGAAAATGGGTAACAACTTCCAGAGGCATGCAGCTGCCAAATACTGAGTGGTAGTTAAAGTGCCTGAGAGGGTGTGGGTGAAAGCAGGAATGAGAACAGGAAAGGCCCAAATACATACAAGTGAGGGGAAGATGGGGTAAGAAAGCGAGGAGATAAAGAGAGAGAAACAAAATATTGCTGAAGTTAGGAGTGGAGTTAGGAGTCAAGAGTTATGAAGCAAAGGGGGCAACAGAATGTGCTCAGGGTACTGCTGCCAGGGCTGGTGATGGCACAAGATACTGCTTCTATGGTGTTTGGGGGTCACACGGAGGTGATGTCAGGACAAAAGAAGGGGTTCAGGAGCCTGAGGACATGGCAAGTGGGGCTAAGGTGAGGATGACATGGAAGTCCAGGTTTAGATGTCTGTGTTCAGGGCAGTGGAGCCCTGGGTCTGCTATCAGGGCTGAAGGAGTACCAATCATTGCTCCCACTACTCTTCGCTCCACCTTTCCCTTGCCAACCGCTCGCCTGGCCCACTGAGCTGACTTCATCGCCAAATACTGGTTTGAATACTTCCCTTCCTATCTCTCTTCCTTGCTATCCTCTGCTCCATGATCTTCTTATTTGCTTTGCTCCACAGATTCCACACCACATTCCCCACCCTTACTCCTTCGCTGGCCAAGTGGCCTTCTCCTATCACCGTGCATCCATCTGAAATCTGTTCCCTCCCCTCCATCTTTCCCTTCTTATGTCCCTAGACACACAGGCTACTCAAGTGTAACAGTAGTTCTAGGAGTAGTATATATTGTTTATCCACACAGACTAGATGCAATACTCACGGTCGGGCGCACCATTGATCTGTACTGGGGTAACACCACCTCCCTCTTTCTGATTGTAGTACTCCTCCTTGCACTTCAGTATTCAGCTGGCCTTTCCTGCCTTATCACACTGTTTTGCTACCTTCAGGTTATCAGATATGATTACCAACAGGTCCCACCCTCTGTTTTGTGGTTGCCAACATCTCCACTCCCAACTGGTATGTTATCCTTGGGTTTCTGTACATTATGAGCATAATTTTGCACTTTTTGGCATTTAGGCCAAATTGCCATACCATAGGCCACTCTTCCAGCTTTTTATCAGGTCCTCCAGCATCATTTCCACCTTTGAAGTGTGTCCACTCTGTAGATTTGTGTGTTATCCAATCAGGCATATCTTCCTTTCCAGCCCCTCTGCTATGTCACCAGTAAAGGCATTGAAAATGGCCTCTACCTACTGCCCATACAGCAAGGAAACACAAATTATCACTACTGGACCTGCACCTCTGTTCAATGAAGCTCCTCCTACTTCTCCTACTGATCTAGGACGCGTCCATCCGAACTCTGGCCCAGGCTGTTCAAGCCTTCTGAAAAAGCAGGGGCCCTCACCATCGCAACCATTAACATCTGCAGTCTGTTACAAAAGCTTGATGCACTCAAGCCTTTATCAGCCAACATAATCCTGACATCCTTGCTGTAGTTGAAACATGGCTGACACTAAAGTTCCTGATCTGGCAATTATCTTACAGGGCTACAATGTTTTCAGACTGGACCGTGTCTCTAAAGGGAGGGGCTGTGCCATCTACATTAAGGATAATCTCCTGGGGCACCTTGTTCCAACCCCATCCTGCCTCCTCAGCCCTGCTTCTACCCATTAAAAGTCTTCTGGTCCCAATCAAAGAGCCCTCACCATTGTCTCTGTATATATTCCACCTCGAGATCAAGATCTTGGCATCAAAGAAGTTCTTAACCGTCAGCTCCCAACCTCCTGGCTCCGAACACATTCTGCTTGGTGATTTCTATATCTGATGTTTACACTCATAAGGATGCCCTTGCAGCTGCCAACCTCTCACAACTGGTCACCACACCAACTCGGATAAATTACAAAACAAGCACCAGTACCCTGCTGGACTGGGTTCTCACCAATCATCCTACCAGGATCTCTCATACCTGCATTCTCCCAGACTCTGCAGTGACCACTCCCGGTTATATGCGAATGGTCTAATAAATTTCTAAAGCCATCCCCTATAATCATTAACAGCAGAGCCCCCCTCCGTGGTCAACTTACCCATCTCAAACAGTACCTATCCTGGCAAGACTGGCTGCCCATCTACAAGGTGACGGATGTTAACCTAGCCCTTGGCTACTTCATCACCACCTTCAATAAGGCCTGTGACCTTTTCTCTCCTTCAAACAAATGGAAAACAAAAGCCCTCTGCAACCCTTGGTTAACTGCTGGAGCTCCTTTCCCAGCTGAAATCTAGGGACCATCTGTGGGCAGTGGCTAAAAGCCACAGGTAAACAATCTGACATCCAAAAATACAAACATGCACGTAATGCCTGCACAAAATCCATTATCTCATGAAAAGCTCATATAATAAGACATCCTCACCAACACCTGGGGAAATGGTCGTGCTTTCTGGGACAATATCAAGGACATTACTGAAACAATCAAAGTCCCCTCCGCCATGTTAATTGTTGAAGGGTCCACACTACCCTTGATCCCATGGTCATTGCAAATACCTTTAACATGGCTTTACTGACCTCAGTACTGTTCTACCACCTGATTTCTTCACAGTCAGTCACACCCTCTAACATACCCTGCACTCTGTCAAACCACCCTCATTTCTACTTCAGGAAGATTAAGATGAATGAAGCTCACCGCCACATCGCCTCAGCCATCTCACTTCCAGAATCAGCAGTGACACCCTGGACCTTAAGCTGCTATCACTTACACTTGATGAGGTCCTCAGTCCCCTAACTAAAATTCTTAACCTCTCTCTCTCTCCACACCAGTACATTCCCTGAAATATGGAAAACTGCCACTGTGACCCCGATCCACAAAAGTGGGATAAGACCTGCCACTCTAACTACTGCCCGATCTCCATATTGCCACCACTATCCAAGGCCCTAGAGCATATTGTTGTGGACCAGCTCATTGATTATTTGCACAAATATAATACTCTGTGCACACAACAGCACAGTTTTAGAAAAGGGCATAGTACCACCACTGCCCTGCTTGAATTTACGGTGCAGTGCATAGTTCCCTTGATAAAGGTCTTCTTACTGGGGCTGTCTTCATCGACCTCTCAAAGACATTTTACATGGTCCATCGTCGGCTGCTGTATGACCAACTACTCCTTGCTGGCCTCGCCTGGACTCAGCCCGCTGGTTCAGAAGCTACCTTGACAACCGCTGGCAAAGAGTAAAATTGCCAATGCTATCTCGGTCACCTTGCCTGTCCGCTCTGGAGTCCCTCAGGGGTCCATACTGGGCCCTCTCCTTTCAGCCTCTTTTAAACTCCCTACCACAATCCTGCTCGGAACAAATCATCCTGTATGCGGATGATGCTGTTGTCTTTCTCACACAAGGACCTTTCACCACTACAACACAGCCTCCAACTCAGATTCAGTGCCGCTTGAAACATGGTTCTCCAATCATAAACTAGTCCTCAATCACAAGAAAACCAAGTCATTGCTATTCTGCAGTTCACATAACCATTACAAACAACACCCTTGCCGTCTCCACCAAGCAGGGGACTGACCTCGAACAAGTTTAATCATTCAAATACCTAGGATTCTGCTTGACCCCAATCTCTCTACTCGGCTCACATTGACAGCGTGGCTAAAGCTGCCAACACACCTTGGATTACTCTACAGGCACAGGCAGCACCTCACCCCAGAGGCCATGAAGATTGCCATCCAGAGCTCTGTGGTGTCAATTGTGATTATGGCCTCATTATCTATGGCTCCGCCACGGCGTCCGCCCTCAACAGATAACAACTGCACTTAACAAAGTATGCCAACTCACAACTGGTGCTCACCGCCTCACCACACCTGTACCCTTTATGAACAATCTGGATGGCTCCAACTTTCCAACCGTATAAAGTATCTCACATGTGCTAAAGCGGGGAAAAATTAACCTTGGCCTCACCCTCCCCCAGTGTTACTGCCTTGTTACATCAAAACACCAACTGACAGAACACCAGGAGCTCGACAACCCAGATTCTACAAGTTCCTCCCTGTCGATCTCCATGAGGCCAATGCTCCTTGCCAATAGGGCTTCTCTATGGATGAATGGTCTCAGCCACACCATCTCCTCTGCCTCAACACTAGGTCTGTTCAAAACCAGGCTCCGGGCCTATCTCATTGCCTCTAGCTCCTGTGACTGCCTCTCCTAGCTGATGACCTACACAGCTTTAATCCTAACTTATACTGCTTAACCCCAAGCCCCCAGTCCCCTCCCCAGCTCCTGGGGCACCATTTCAAATCTCAGGTCTTCATACCACCTCATTAGTCTCTTCTTGCCCCATTATAGTACTTATTCCCCCCCACCTGCCCCTTCTTTTCTTCTATCACTCCTTCCATTTATTTTTGACAAATGCCTCTGGCTGCATCTTCATCCTCCCTTCTCCTCTCATCCTGTTTCTCTGCCACCCAGGCACCTGACCTTATCCATTCCTTGTGGGCACATGCATCCTAGCTGTGTTCACCATTTTACTATAGCTGCCTCTGTTAACTACCTACACTTCTCCTGCTCTACACCTTACTCTTCCTATAATTGGCCCCTTTCAATAGCACTGTTGTACATAAATTATTTACTGTTATTTCACTGTTGCTTCCTTGTTGTTTGTTATTTCTGACGTGGAACCTTTGTAAAGAGCCTTGGCTCAAAGGTACTTGTAATCCTAGAATAAATAAATAAATAAAAGGACCAGTCCTAGTACTGACACCTGTGGCACCCCACTGGTGACCCTGCCTTCTTCTTTTGAATCCATTTACTACAACCCTCTGACTATTGTTACTCAGTTAACTTTGTACCCAATTATACTACCTTTGGATCCATTCCCAGGCTGTCCAACTTGTTTACCAGTCTTCTATGTGGAACTGTGTCAAAGGCCTCACTGAAATCCAGGAAGGCCACATCCACAGCTCCACCTAATCTAACTCCCTGGTCACCCAGATGAAGAACTCAATCAGGTTTGTTTAGCAAGATGTCACCTGTTAACCCATGCTGCCTCGGATCTCGTCAAGCCATTGGTTACAAGGCATTCCATGATCCTTTCTTTTAGTAGCATTTCCATAACCTTGCCCACAAACGAAGTCAGAGTAACAGGTCTGTAGTTTCCTACCTCCTCCTCCTTGTTCCCACTTCTATGAAGTGGGACCACATCTGCACTCCTACAGTCTGCCTCCTACAGTCCCTGAATCTTCCCTGCTTCCAGTGCAGGCAGAACAGGGCCGTCAGATGTGCTGTCAGCTCCTAAGTTTTCTCAGTATCATGGGGTGAACCCATCTGGCCCCACTGCCTCGCCCATCTTTAGTTCTACTGATTCCTTGAGGACTGTCCCTCTGTAATTGGCTATTGTCCACCTCCCTTCCTTGCCACCTTTATCTCCTATCTGTGGCCATCTCCAGCCCCATCCTTTGTACATATTGAACAAGAGAATGCCTGACCGTCTAAAGTTTTAAGACCAAATTAAAATCACACCTTTTTAGCCTAGCTTTTAAAGATGATATTTAATATTATATCATTTTAGCCTTCATTTGTTATTGTTGAAATCTCTAGATTATATATGTTGGATTTTATGAACGTTATGGTTCTTATGTGGTTTTATGTACAGGGCCCTGAATTGTAGTAGAGGTGCCTTTTATAAATAAAATTTAATTGAATTGAAAAGTACTTGTTTAATATGTCTGCCTTCTTCTGGTTGTCTTCTACACACCCCTTTTGTCTTACTATCCCTGCCTTGTTCTTTCTCTCTTCTGTCTTTATCTCCTTTTGCTGAATTGGCAATGTTCTTCTCCGTTTGTGCCTAGGCGCACACAAAGACAAACCAAACACAGGCATTTGATGATGCCGAGGCGGAGTTTGTTCATTTTGCCACTGAATGTGGGTGGCTACTAAAGGGCAACAATAAAAGCAGGAGAAAGACCTCCTTAGCTGCAGGATGACTGGGTGCCCTGCTGTTCTAAAGGCACGAACAGTAAGTCCCGGGGGGTGACAGGGCTGAGAGGACTGCGGGTATAAACATAGACTTTGACGGCAGATAAGGACCACTTGGCCCACCAGTCTGCCCATTTTCCTACCTTTTGGATAAGCTGCAGGTCCTAGTTAACCAACAGCTTACCTCCTCCTACCCCACTAGAATTGCCTTATGTCTATTCCATGTATTCTTAAATTCCACCATAGTTTTTGAACCATTACTTCCTCTGGAAGGCTATTCCATGCATCCGCTACCCTCTCCATGAAAAATGTTTCCTCACATTGCCCCTGAGCTGTCCCCTCTATCTTCAAATTGTGCCCCTTGTTCTTATACAGCTCTTTTCTGAAAGATGCCACCATCTTGGACTTTGTTGATTCCCTTGAGGTACTTGAATGTTTCTATCTTGCTCCCCCTTTCATCTAGGGTATACATATGTAACCCCCTACAAATGGGGTTCCCAAAAGTCTTCCTTGAGCTTGCCTAAATGATCACTGCCAGGCTGGGGTCCTGTGTTTTAGCAGTTTACATGTGATTACCAGAACCTGTATAGCCTCTGTGCACTGTCTCTTTAAGAGCTGCCTAATTGCAGTTTAAGTAATCTGAAAGGGAGCTCTGTTGAAAGATGTAACTATTTGCTGAAAATCATTTATAGAGTGATACTGTAGTTTGTCTAACCTGCTTTCTTTGTAGCAAGGACTGTTTTGTTTGTCTCCACTATCTTGGCCCTGGACTGCAAATTGGACCAAACAGTACTTCTGGGCCTAAAATGTAGCTGGACTACAGGAGCTGTCTGAATTAAAATCTGTAGGAACTGTAGTATGAACTTTGTGTGCCTTTTTGCAACTGAAGGGGAACTCTTGCTTTGACTGACAGCCAAATCAGCCAGACAAATCTTTTGGATCTTGAGGAAGTCCTGGGCTGGTTGCAGTTTTAAGTTAGATCTAAGCTAGAAGCTGAACAAGAAGGAGCTGAAGAATTCTGAGCAGCAATCCTGAGTGGATTCGCATGGGAGAACTCTGAAAAGGCTAAGTTTTTGGCCTGCATATTGGTGTGCTGCTCCTGAGAGGGACAGAAGAGAATTATTTTGGACTAAATCCAAGTTTGTGTGACTAAAGTAAGCTACTGAAGTGGGCCAGGCTCAACCTGAAGAAGACCAAAGATTTTGCTGAATCTGATCGGCCTGTCAGGGAGTTCCAGCTACCCCTAGCTCCCGTGTGCAGAGACTTTGCATTGTGAGACTAGGGAGTGCTCTGCTTGGTACAGTAGAATTCCCTTACATGTAAATGTGCTATGAGCTGCTAGTGGGTCGTGAGTTAGTCCCCACTGTGTGAACTGTGTTCTGCTTGCTGGAAGCTGTATCCAGCCCAAAACGGACTGCATCTGAATTTGTCTCCATGCGGTCTGGGCCTTGCCAGACTGGCCCAGCCAGACTACCCACTGCACAGAGAAGCCATCGGCGAGAAACCTGCCTGGGATCAGCCCCTGCTCACACTGAACAGGAATGATGCCTCTGCAACTTGTGGGGCCCTGCTTCTCCTGGCATTCCAGATCAACCACCTGCAGTCTCGATTTTTGTCCAGCCTGTGTCCAGTCTTGGGTATCATGAGTAAATACCAGGGTAGCTCCTGCAACAACAGCTTAATGTGAGTGTGTCATCTGATTGTCTTGTTTCCTTCTGAACTGTGCATGTTGTGTTTTCCATCACAGAGCCCCAACCAGCTGCGTGCCTGCCAACCCCAGGCAACAGTCCTAGCTAGCCCATCTCTTCTCCACCTGGGTACCCAAATGTGTGACTGTGGGGGACTCAAAGCATGCATAACTGCTTGATTAATATAACCTTTAAGCTAATTAACCTGATTTTGCCCCTCCTTGTTCAAGTCCCTGACTAAATCAGATCTAACTTTTCTGCATGTAATCCGACTGTGGTTCCAGTTTGTGCTCAAAGTACTGTACTGTTGCTATTTGCTGTGCATAGCCTTGTTTACAGGGGTCCCCAGGGTCGAGCCAGAGGAACCAGCCCTGGTGGTAAGTGCAAACAGTGTGGGTACTTGTGTGGTGTACCAGGGTATTGTGAGTGATTATTGTACAGTGTTCAGGCCACTAGAGGGGAAAGAGGGGGTTACAGTGTCCCGGAGGCTGTGCCCAGATTAGCTTGTTGACCACTACCAACCCTGATCTCCAGGTGGAGGCACCCATTTCAGAACTCAGGCCCCTTAAGAATGGAACAGTACGAATGTGTGTGGATTATCGGACCCTCAACAGGCGGACCATCCCTGATCAATACACCATGCCCGTATACAAGATGCTTTGGATTGTTTGAATGGGAGCAAATGGTTCTCGGTGTTAGATTTTCACAGTGGATATTACCAGATTCTGATGGTTCGAGGACCATGCAAAGACAGCCTTCATCTGTCCTTTGGGGTTCTCTGAATTCCTGAGAATGCCATAGGGATATTGGCTCCCAGCCACTTTCCAGCAACTAGTGAGCGAGAGGTGGGAGACATGAATTTGCTGGAATGCCTGGTGTACTTGGACGATGTTGTTGTGTTTGGGAGCTCCTAGAGAACATGAGAGTCGACTGTTCAAAGTACTAGACCGACTGGAAGATTTTGGCCTCAAGCTGTCCATTGACAAGTGACAGTTTTCCAAACCTCTGTAAAGTATGTGGGGCACACAGTGTCTACAGAGCGGATAGAGACTGAGTCTAGTAAAGCTGAAGCCTTGACTACTTGGCCCCAGACCCACAATTTGAAAGAACTACATTTCCTGGGATTCTGTGGCTACTACCGCTGGTTCATAAAAGACTATTCCAAAGTGATTGGGCCACTCTTGAATCTTACCCAGGGTTACCCTCCTACCAATTGAAAATACAAAAAGGGCCGCCAAAGAACCAGACAAAGCATATTTCCACCAGGTGAACTTTTCGGTCCTGTTGGATGCCTAACTGTGAAGCAGCTTCCATGAAGTCATATACCAGTTCACCCATGCCCCCATCCTCGCTATGCTGATCCTACCAAACCCTATGTGCTGCATACTGACACCAGTCTGCAGGGTCTAGGAGCTGTACTGTATCAAGATCATGAGGGTGGTTTGAGACCAGTGGCATTCGCCAGCAGGAGCCTGACCCAATCAGAGTTAAACTACCCTGTGCACAAGTTGGAGTTCCCTGCGTTAAAATGGGCCATTGTCGACCAGTTTCATGATTACCTCTATGGGGCGAAAAATATTGGTGAGGACTGACAATAACCCATTGACCTATGTACAGACTTCAGCTAAGTTAGACGCCACGGGCACCGTGGCTTTCTGCATTGTCAACATAAGATTATGCTGTTGAATACAGACCAGGCCTAGAAACATAGAAACATAGAATTTGACGGCAGATAAGGACCGCTTGGCACCACTCAGTCTGCCCATTTTCCTACCTAACAGATAAGCTGCAGATCCTAGTTAACCAACAGCTTACTTCCTCCTACCCCCACTAGGACTGCCTTATGTCTGTCCCATGCATTCTTGAATTCCCCACTGTTCTTGACTCCACGACCTCCTCAGGGAGGCTGTTCTGTGCATCCACAACCCTCTCTGTGAAAAATACTTCCTAACATTACCTCTGAGCCATTCCCTCTATCTTCAAGTTGTGCCCCTTGTTCTTACACATCTCTTTTCTGAAAGATGCTGGCCTCTTGGACTTTGTTGATTCCTTTGAGGTACTTGAAAGTTTCTATCATGTCCCTCTCTCCTTCTTTCCTCAAGGGTATATATTAAGCTCCTTTAGTCTTTCTTCATATGTCTTCTGGTGCAGACCCTGCACCATTTTGGTGCCCTCCTCTGGACAGCCTCCACTCTGTCTATGTCTTTGTGGAGAAGGGTCTCCAGAACTGTACACAGTACTCCAGATGGGGTCTCACCAACTGTCTGTACAGATGGATAACAACTTCCTGTTTTCCACTATTAATGCCTCTTTCTATGCATCCCACTATCCCCCAGCCTTCCTTACTGCCTTCTCACATTGCTTGCACACTTTAGGTCATCTGATATAATTACCCCCAAGTCCTTTCCATTTTTACTGTTGTCAGTATCTCACCCCCATTGTGTACTCTTCCCTGGGTTTTGTTTCCATGTGCGTTACCTTGCACTTCTTTGCATTGAATCTGAGCTGCCATACATTTGACCATTCCTCCAACCTTGCCAAGTCCCTTCTCATCCTTTCCACTCCATCTTGTGTACCAACCCTGTTGCAGATCTTTGTGTTGTCTGCAAAGAGACATACTTTTCCTTCCAGTTCCTCTGCAATGTCACTTATAAAGACATTAAAAGGACCGGTCCCAGTACTGAACCTACGGTACCCAGCTAGTAACCCTCCTTTCTTCACTGTGTACTCCATTTACTACTACCCTTGGGCCCTATTGTCTAGCCAATTTTTATCCAGGCTACCACCCCAGGACCCACTCCAAGGCTGGCTAACTGTGTATTAATCTTTGTGTGAGACTGTATCAAATGCCTTGTCTAAAATCTAGGTAGGCCATGTCCACAGCCCCTCCCTGGTCTACTACTTTGGTCACCCAGTCAAAGAAATCTATTAGATTCGTCTGACAAGATCTTCCCATCGTGAATCCATGCTGCCTTGGGTCCTGTGCCCCACTGGCCTCTAGGTACTCAACAATTCTTACCTTCAGAAGTGATTTCATCATTTCCCTACCACTGAGATCAAACTAACTGGTCTGTAGTTTCCTGCCTCTGTCCTGCTCCCACTTTTGTGAAGAGGAATCACATCCGCCTCCTCCAGTCCTCAGGTACCCTCCACCCTCCCATGATTTGTTAAAGAGAGTAGTCAGCGGTGTCACTAGTTCTACCCTAGTTCTTTTAGAATTCTTGGGTGAATCCCATCAGGCCATTGCTTTGTCCACCTTCAATTTTATTAGTTCTATCAGAACCCTTTCTTCTGTAAATGGATTGGTATCAATCCCCATCTTCAGAGTGTTTCTCTTGTTTGGTTTAGGTACCTCCTCTCCTCTTCCTTTGTGAATACTGAGCAGAAATATTCATTCAGTATCCCTGCTTTCACTATCACCTCTACCCACATTCCTCCCTTTATTAAGCCTCAGTATTCTTCCTTTCATCTTTCTTCGCTCCCTAATGTACCTATAAAAGTCTTATCCCCTTCTTAAGAATTGTCTATCCTTTCCTCAGTTTGGGCCTTTGCTATTCTGACTGCCTTCCCAGCCTCTTTCTGCTTTAACTGATAAAGTTCTCTGTCCTGCTCCTTCTGTGTTTCCTTATATTTCCTGAATGCTATCCTTTTCTCTTTTGAGAGCCATAGTGGTTTTTTCCCTGTTGTATTTTATTGATTTGCTTTACACAAAGGCTTGTTTCCTCTGTGATGACTGTTTTGATTACTCCCCATTGTTCCTCCACCCCTCCTTCTTACCTGTTTGCTAGTGCTTTTCTGAGGCACTCTGTCTTTTTCCCAAAGTCAGCCTTCCTAAAGTCCAAAACTCTTGCTTTGGTATGGCTTGATTGTATGGCTGTGTTTATCATGAACCACACTGTTTGGTGGTCGCTTGTTCCCAGATGGCTACCCACTTCTAAATCTGAGATTCTTTCTCCATCCCCATTTGAGAGTACCAGGTCTAAAACTGCTCCTCCCGAGTGGGTTCCAATACTAGCTGTCTGAGGCATGCCCCTGTAGGGCATCAAGAATGACCCTACTCTTGGATGTGCCTGCAGCAAAGGTGCTCCAGTTAGCATCTGGCATATTCAGGTCCCCATCAACAATATCTCCCTTTTCTACCATTCTAAGGAAGCCTTCTATCATTTCCTTGTCCATTCCTCCCCTGAGATGGGGGTCTGTATACAACCCCATGTGGACTGTGGTGCCATTTCCTGTCTCCAGGGTCACCCAGAGTGCCTCATCTGCTCCCTGTTTACTCTTCAGTTCTGTTGCTTTGATCCCTTCCTTTACACAGAGAGCTACTCCTCCTCCTCTTTACCCTCTCTGTCCCTCCTGTAGATTGTGTATCCTGGTATGTTGACAACCCAGTCATGGTTCTCTGTGTACCATGTTTCTGTGACTGCCACAATATCCAGGCAACCCTCTTCCATCAAGGCCACTAGTTCAGGGAGCTTGTTACACAGACTATGGGCATTGGTACTCATTACCTCCATTTTTGATAGCCTTATCCCTTTAGCCCCATTTCTGTCCTTACTGCCTTTGCCTTTTTACATTTATCTCTGTCCTGCTCCCTAATAACTTCTCTACCGTGGTGTTTACCTCACTAATTACCATGTTTTGTGGGGAGGCTGATTTCCTGCTCCTTTCAGTGCCTCCCCTTTGCTTGTTTAAGTGCTTGCCAATGAAGCATTTAAACCTCTCACCTAGGATCCTGTCCCCCGGACAGATGCAGACCATCACACCAGTATACGTCTGCATCCTCCAGGTAGCTCCCAGTCCTCAATGAAGCCAAAACCCTGAGCTCCACACCAGTTTTTCAACCACTCATCATATTCATATCATATTGATGCTGACACCCTATCCTGGAGGCCTATTTCCAAGAGCTACTGGGTCAGGCTTTCTGAACCTGACATCCGAGCACCGTGCAAAAGTTTGAAAGAAATGAACAGATGCCTATGGACTCAGCAGACTGCTTAGTAGATTGCTTGGGCCCTCTGACACCTGCATACTGGCTGCGTATTGCCATTTCTCTGCTCTAGATATTACTGCACTACCTCAGTTTGACAATACGCATTCAGTGGGCTCAAACCCGAGATCCTGTGATTCAGCCAGCACCTGACGCCTTAGTGCAAAGAAAGATGTGTTCAAGTTGCATTCCTCTGATCTGCAACCACTTTATTGTTTGAAGAAGGCCCAGGTTGAAACTGCCTAATCAGTTGTTCTATATAGAGACTGTAGATTGGGGTGGCCAAATAAACAAGCAACAATTGGTCCTGCCCAGCGTTCAAAGATTTGGTACTCAGGTCCCTCCACAATCATATGGGCCACCTCGGTATTGACCGGACCCTTGACCTAGTGCAATCTGATTCTACTGGCCCAAGATGGGGCTGATGTTGAGCGCCATGTAAGGACTTGTAGTCGCTGACTGTAGAGAAAAGCCCTGCCTCAGATGGCTGCCCCTTGTCAACATTACTACCAGCACCTCAACGGAACTAGTTTGCATAGACTTATTGAGTTTAGAGCCTGATCAGCGAAACATTGGCAATGTGTTGAGTGGTTACGGACCATTTCACACGGTATGCACAAGCTTTTCCCACCAAACATCAAAAGCATCTATCATGGCCAAGGTGCTAATGGAAAATTTCTTCGTCTACTATTGTGCCTCCAGCAATTCACTCTGATCAGGGCCGGGACTTTGAGAGTCGGCTTAATCAAAATGAACTCTCTATGGGGGTGAAAGTCAAGAACCACCCCTTATCACCTGCAGGGGATCCTCAACCAGAATGCTTTAACTGCACCCTGCTAGACATGCTAGGCACCTCCACCCAAAGAAAAGCATAAATGGAGCTAGCAGATTAGCACCTTGGTACATGCATACAACTGCATGAAGAATGATGCTACCGGTTCTCTCCTACCACCTCATGTTCGGGAGAGAGGCCCGACTGCTGGTTGATGTCTGTTTTGGGGTTTCTAGCAATGGGGTCAGAGCTGAAGATTACCTGCAATATGTGCAAAACTGAAAGCTCAATTGAACCATGCTCATCAACTGGCCCAGACAATGACTGCCAAAAGAAATCTAGCCAACAAAGAGAGACATGTTAGAAAAGTAAAGGTTCAAGAGCTTAGGCCTGGAGACTGTGCGTTGTTGAAATTTAGGATTGCATGGTAAACACAAAATTGTTGATCGGTGGCACCATCTTCCCCATGTCATAGTTGGAAAGTTGGAGGATTTGCCAGTGTACAAAGTGCGTCAGAGAATAACTCCAAAGCTGTCAAGACCATGCACCGTAACCACTTGCTACCTATTGGTCAAGTTATAATTGAGGCTGAACCCGAAGAGTGATTCCCCTGGACCCAGTGACTCGTGCTGCTGCAAGAAGGAGAGTGAGTCAGTCTGCCCCGTGGTTGCTGATTTAAGACTTCCCATGCAGCAGGCCCAGAATGATAATGACTGCCAGTCTAACTCGGATGACGATGAGTGTGACAATGCCTATTACCCTCATATGAACTGAGTCAGTTGTTTCGGGAAATCCTATGTTGAATTATGGGGATGAAGCTGGGCCTTCTGGACTGCCTAGCGCCCAGCATCATCCTTGGAGCCAATGCTTCCTGAAAGTGAAGTGTAAAGTATCACATCTGAGGATGCTGAGCTCTCGTATTGTGGAACTGTATGATTTGCCTGAAGGAGAGGCTGATGGTATGAGTCTTTCTGGTGACATGCCAGAACTTGAGAAACACTATGAGTGCTGACGACCCCCTTCAGTGCCAGAGGGTCTTCAAAATGAGCCAAGTGTTGTAGAAACAGAGACTACAGAGCAAGGGCTGACAGTGCTCCCAGTTTGGACATTCCTCCTCATGCAGAGGCACCCTCACAAGTGTTGAAAGCTCCAAGAACATTGCTGAAAGTACAGAGACTGTGGTTGTTCACCCCAGAAAGACTGGCCAAGCTGTCAAGTCAGTGGTGCGCTTCAGTTATGATTCCCCAGGAGGCCAGTGGATTTGCCTCTCAATGTGGTCCACAAAGGTGTTTATGTCTCTCAGAGCTCACTGCCCAAATTGGAGCTTGACAGCCCATTCAGGTTACTTGTTCTGCCCTTCTACTATGGTGCCCTGCCCATCCAGACCCAAGTTAGCTGATAGGGAAGGGCCCCTCTTGCATTGTTTAGAGTACAAGAAGTTATTACATGATTCTGTACAGTAATGTTCAGTTACCTGTGAAATATGCATAATGTATTGCCAGAATGGAAATGATTTAGTGGAGTACATTGAAATGTATAGTAAAGAGACAAGTTATGCCGATTGATGAATCAGATAGTACTTGTATAGCATGCTAATGGTATAAATATCTTGTATATGTTGCATTTTCAATGTTATGATGGTACAGACTTGACACGGACGCTAAGTTTTCCCAGGCAGGGAAGCATGTAACCCCTACAAATGGGGGTTCCCAAAAGTCTTCCTTGAGCTTGCCTTAAATGCTCACTGCCAGGCTGGTGTCCTGTGTTTTAGCAGTTTGAATGTGATTACCAGAGCCTGAATAGCTTCTGTGTACTGTCACTTTAAGAGTTGCCTAATTGCAGATTAAGTAATCTGAGGGAGCTCTGTTGAAAGATGTAACTATTTACCAAAAATCATTTAGAGTGATAATGATAATCAGGGTGTAGCCAGAAATTTCGCTTTGTACACAATCTCCAACAGTTGCACCCTCCACCCAACTAAAAATGTACACATCCTTTCCAAATGGCACCCCTTCCAAACAAGTCAGATTGTTATCGGATGATTCCTCTACTCTCTAAAGAGGTTATACATGTATCAGGCACTCCTCAGTGGTCTACACTAACCCAAATACAGATTAGAATGATAATATTAACAGAGGGCTTATGGTTTGTGACAGGCACTTAACAAAACTGTACACAAATGTGTACAGTGAGTATGCCTGTCTACACCTTGATGATAATGTAGTTTGTCTAACATGCTTTCTGTGTAGCAAGGGCTGTTTTGTTTGTCTCCGCCATCTTGGTCCAGGACTGCAAATTGGACCAGACAGTGCTGGTGGGACCTAAAATGTAGCTGGACTACAGGAGCTGTCTGAATTCAAAATCTGTAGGAATTGTAGTTTGAACTTTTGTGCCTTTTGCAACTGAAGGGGAGCTCTTGACTTGACTGACAGCCAAATCAGCCAACCAAATCTTTTGGATCTTGGGAAGTCCTGGGCTGCTTGCAGTTTTCAGTTAGATCTAAGCTGGAAGCTGAGCGAGAAGGAGCTGAAGGATTCTGAGCAGCAATCCTGAATAGATTCGCATGGGAAAACTCTGAAAAGGCTAAGTTTTTGGCCTGCATGTCGGTGAGCTGCTCCTGAGAGGGAGAAGAGAATTATTTGGACTAAATCCAAGTTTGTGTGACTAAAGTAAGCTACTGAAGTGGGCCAGGCTCAACCTGATGAAGATCAAGATTTTGCTGAATGTGATTAGCCTGTCAGGAGTTCCAGCTACCCAGAAGCTCCCGTGTGTGCAGAGACTTTAGCGATTGTGACCGGGAGCGCCTGCCTGGTACAGTAGAATTCCCTTACATGTAAATGTGCTATGAGCTGCTAGTGGGTCGTGAGTTAGTCCCAACTGTGTGAACTGTGTTCTGCTTGCTGGAAGCTTTATCCAGCCCAAAACTAACTGCATCCGAATTTGTCTCCACATGGTCTGGGCCTTGCCAGACTACCACTGCACAGAGAAGCCATCAACAAGTGACCTGCCTGGGGATTAGCCCCCTGCTCCAAGCTTGAACAGGAACAACGCCTCTGCAACTCGTGTGGGCCCTGCTTCACCTGGCATTCCAGATCAACCACCTGCAGTCTCGATTTTCGTCCAGCCTCTGTCCAGTCTTGGGTATCGTGGAGTAAATACTAGGGTAGCTCCCGCAACAACAGCTTAATCTGAGTGCGCCATCTGATTGTCTTGTTGTTTCATTTATTTTATGAACTGAGCCTTCAGGCTCCGGATTACAAATATTGTGCACTGTGCATGTTGTATTTTCCATCACAGGCCCCAACCAGCTGTGATGTCAGCCAACCCCGGCAACAGTGCTGGCTAGCCCATCTCTTCTCCACCTGGGTACCCAAAGGTGACTGTGTGAGGCGACTCAAAGCGCATGCATAACTGCTTGATTGATATAACCTTTAAGCTAATTAACCTGATTTTGCCCTCCCTTGTTCAAGTCCCTGAACAAATCAGATCTAACTTTTTCTGCATGTAATCTGACTGTGGTTCCTGTTTGTGCTCAAAGTACTGTACTATTGCTATTTGCTGTGCATAACCTTGTTTTACAGGGGTCCCCAGGGTCGCGCCAGAGGAACCAGCCCTGGTGGTAAACGCAAACAGTGTGAGTACTTTGTGGTGTACTAGGGTATTGTGGAAGTAATTATTGTACAGTGTTCAGGCCACTAGAGGGGAAAGAGGAGGGTTACAGTGTCCCGGAGGGCTGTGCCCAGGTTAGCTTGACCACTACCAACCCTGATCTCTGGATGGAGGCACCCATTTCAGAACTCAGGCCTCTTAACCTGCTACTAGCCAAGCAGGCAGGGGTAGCAGCCTTGGGATAGCGCCACCTAGGGGTTACACTTATTAAGCTCCTTTAGTCTTTCTTCATATGGCTTCTTGGTGCTGACCCTGCACCATATTAGTTGCCCTCCTCTGGACTACCTCCATCCTGTCTGTCCTTGCGCGAGAGGGGTCTCCAGAATTGCATGCAGTACTCCAGATGGGGTGTACTCTTCCTGGGTTTTTGTTTCCTAGGTGCATTACTTTGCACTTCTTTGCATTGAATGTAGCTGCCATACTTTTGACCATTCCTCCAACCTTGCCAAGTCCCTTCTCCTTTTATGTAGTTTTCTGGAAAATGTGCTAATTCAACTTTAGATATGAATATATGAAGAAGCCAGCAGAAGAAGGACGTTTGGTCAATCTAACCTGCTCATATTGTAGGGTCCACAGTTCGAGCTACTGCCCTGCCCCTCTCCACACATCCTCCCTACCATTATCCTTACCTATCCCTATGCTTATCCCAGTCTCTCTTAAATCTGCCCACTGTCTTCAATGAGATCACTTCTTCCAGCAGCACATTTCAAGTGTCCACCACCTCTCTTTGAAGAAGTGCTTCCTAACCTCTCCTAAACCTCCCACACTCCAATTTAAGACTGTGCCCCTTGTGTTATGGTCACCAGTCAGCTTAAGAGACCCTCCTTATCCACCTTATTTATTCAAATACTTGATTTTCCCAATCATGCCTCTTTCTCTCTCCTCTATCCTCCGAGAGTACATGTTCAGTACCCTCAACCTCTCTTCATATGCCTTTACTCTGCTGACCCACTATTATCTTTGTAGCCCTCCATTTAACCTTTTCTAGCAGGTTAATGTCCTTTTTGAGATTTGGGCATCCATACCTAGATGTGGCCTTACCAGTGACTTGTACAAGGGCAGTACCTCCTCTCTCCTACTACTGTGCCCTCTAGCTATGCATCCCAGCATCTTGTTTGCTCTTGTTGCTGCTTTCTTGCACTGTGTGGAGTGCTTCAGGTCACTAGCGATGATCACTCCCATGTCCTTCTCTGATGCAGATACTCTGACTCCATCCAGGCAGTGCACTGTCCTGGGATACTTAGCTCCAGTATGCATGTTGCATTTCGGCACTGAAGCCAAGCTGCCAGATCTTGGCCCACTTCCCAGCTTTTCTAGATCATCCTGTTGGTCCACTATCCTTTCAGCTGTGTCCACTCTTACATAGAGCTTGGTGTTGTCTGCAAATAGGCCATTTGCCCTTAATGACATCCTAATGGCACTGATGAAGTCAATGAATAACATCAACCCCAGCGCTGAGCCCTGTGGGACCCCACTAGTTACCTCTCTGGTGCCAGATAACTCTCCCCCACACAACTACCCTCTGTGTTCTGTCCCTCAGCCAGTTTTCCACCCATCTGGTCATCTTATCTTCAACCCCAAATCCACCAGCTTCCTGATCAACCTTTTGTGGGGCACAGAGTCAAAAGGCGCTTTTATGCACAGGTTTGTGTAACGGAATAACTCTTACGGAAACAGTATTCCATTACATCCCTTTGTGTGTAAAGTGCATCTGTTTTGTTCCTTTGGTGAACATTCGTCCAAATCGCAATCTCTGCTTCTCGCGGTTTGCACAATGTGTTTTGTTTCATCTGGCTGTGTAAAACAGCTATTCCGTAGCACTGCAGAAACTGCCATTAGAGCAGCAAACTCTAGGGAGCCAAACAAATGGAGTGCAGGATTGGCTGTAATACCGTAGGGTGTAAAAGGAAACCAGAAAGCAACAGAATACAGCAGAGCCACACAGGTTACACTTATTTCGTTTTAAAACCTATGTGTAAAAGTGCCTAAAAGCCTTGCTGAAATCCAGATAAGGATGTCTACCGCTGGCCCCTGGAGACTGTCTTAGTGACACAGTCCAAGAAGTCAAACAGATTAGTTTGACACAATCCCCCCACACACACACAAGTAAACACATGCTGCCTCGCATCCTGGAGACCATGCTCCTCTAGATATTCTACCAAACTTTTATTTAGTATGGTCTCCATGAGCTTGCCCACAATTGATGTCAGACTGACAGGTCTGTAATTCTCTGGGACTGCTTTTGTTTTCTTAACAATTATGTTCGGGCATCAACATAGTTTTCTAGAAAACACTAGATTTAATACTTAAGAAAATGGTGTTGGGCTTGCACACAGTGCTGTAGGAAGGCATTTTGGTGCCCTGGTGAGAGTCTATGTTTGCGCCTCCAAGAAAAGAGCGGGAGTCTGGGGGCCATAGGCCCAAAGCTCTGAGGGGTTTGCATGCTCTGTGGTGAGTTTTGGGGCCTTTTTCAAAGAAAAACATACTTTTGTTACAGTTCCCTATCCCTGATTTCAGGGAGGAATATTTTGCTCCCATGGAATATGAGTTGTGGGAGACTGAGTGGGTGGTATAGAGTGGGCGCCGCAATTGTTGTGGATGAGTTGGTGACCAACAATGCCATCAACCACCCACCCTATATGCATTTCTGAAATGTACTGTGAAAGATTGCTACAAAGCATGGGGCTAGGGGTCCTCTAGGCCCACTGAAGCTCTTGGAGGGAGACAGTTACAGTTACATGCTGTAGCCTGATTTGGTAGTTGTGGGTAATCTACTACTGAAATACTCCCCTACTGAACCAAAACACACTTGTTTACATGTTCTTCCAATTGAGTATCCGTAGCAACCCCTGATTTCAGATTTTTCTTCATCATGGAATTAGAATAATCTGTGTTGTAAAGTGGCCAAATGAGAACCAGTGGTATTTAAATCAAAATCACAGTTTGCTAACAGATGATTCTGCATTAGAAAGTAATGCAGATGTCGATGCCAGTTCAGTACTCAACATAATTGATAAATATATGAAAGGTGAGAATTGAACAATCTATACAACACACAGGAACAGTTACACAGCAATACAAGATATGGAGCTGGAGCTGAATGAAACAAAGCCCCACACACAACAGCACAGGCCACTGAGTACTAAACCAAAAACCTGAAGGCAATCAGGACAGGAAACCCGGTAACTGGCGAGAGCTGATGGATGCTATATATTTTCATGCAAATATGTTATTTGAATCGAATCGCATATCCACAGTAGTCAGATACAGCTTACACATTTCACAGTTGTCTGTCTGGCCTATGTGTGAACCTTTCTTGCCTTCAAAGAGGCAAATTAGATCAATGACTTTGTCGAGGTTAATGGCACTAGCTACAGCATTTCAATAGATAGTATAGCGAGATTTGACAGTCTTCTTTGTCCCATAGATGATCTTAAATAGGACTTGATCAGCTTCAGTTTGCTGAAACTACGTTCGCAAGAAGCAACAGTTACAGGAAGCGTCAAGAAGAGTCGGAAGAGCAATTTCAATGTTTGGATAGGAAGTACTCAAAGACCATTTGTGAATGAGCTTCAACAAGCTGAGGGTGTGGCATTAGAAAAATTGGGCAGTACTGAAGCTGCCTGAAATTTGAAGCTCTCTACCTCATATACTATTTCACAAGCATCTAGGTCATTAGAATATTTCATTGCTAGATCTGCTGCACATTTCTTTAACTCGCTAACTTCCATTGCTGAGAAAGATAGCCCTGTAAGGAAGTTAAAGTCAGCAGCCACTTCAGACAGTGCCTCATCCGCCACTGAATCTGGGAAGTGAGGGTGTCTAGAACATTGTTGAACTGCATTTTGAAATCCTGCTCAGCAGAAATCAAGTGCCCTTCATCTTCAACGTTCTCATCGGCCATCCTTTTCACCTTTCTTTTTCTTTTTTCTGTGAATTCTGCATTCAGTGACATCTGTTCAGCAAGTTCTGCTGCATGTTGTACAACATCATGTATTCCATCATCCGTATGTGCTGCAGTGCATCCTTAATCCACTGATATGTTTTGAGGCACTATCGACAGGCAATCCCTTACATTGCAACAGTTGGTTTACTCATTCAATCAGGTTCAGTATTGTGTCCCACATTGCTAGGGTACAAAGAAATTTGAAATCTATCTGCTTGATTAGGCTCTGGGCTATTGATACCGCGTCAGCATTGGTTTGCATCTTCACTTATTTGGTACAATGCCTTTAAGACTTCAGGTATTTGAAGATGAAGGGAGTGAACTGCGAAACTTTGAAGACCATCTTGTTTCAGTGTGACCCTTCAGAGTGACCTTTACTGCTTGGGACAGCACCTCCCAGCGGCTTGTTGAAGCTAAAAGAATGTAAACAATCTCTGCACTGTGCCAAAATGATACCATGTCCACTGATACACTGAGCATGGACCCCAACTAAATTAAGAGAATGAGCTGCACATGGGACAAATCTAGCATGTTCATTCACTTGTGCTATATGGCTTGCACACCACGATACTTTCCTGCCATATTAGCTACCATGCCAACCCTTGGCTACGACAGTTAGCTATATCTAAGCCATCATCACTTAATTTCTTTTCAATTTCTGCAGCTAGCCCACTTCCTGTCTTTACATGTGAGATGATGAAATCAATAAAACTTTCCTCAACAGTACAATCATTATCCTGTATCCTCACATACCGAATGATTTGAGACATCTGCTCCTTGTGAGCCACATCTGGCGTACAGTCAAACATAATAGAAATATTTTGCCTCCTTAATTTTTCGATTATTTCCGCGTCTCACAGTGGAACCCAGCAAGTTAAAAAACTCGTTCTGAATTGTAGGAGAAAAATAAGTGGCAGACCCCTTCTTATGGTTGGCAATGTGCCCTGCAAGCTCCGGATTATAGTGACTTATAGTTCTAGCAAATTAAGAAAAATTCCAGAGTGTGTGTGTCCAATTATCTCTGTGGACCCCTGAGAGCCAAGTTGTTCTTTGCGAGAAAAGAATAGCATCAAGAATAATTTTCAGACTGGTACGCCACTTTTCTTTTTCTGAAGCAATTGACCTTTGCAGGTGATCATCTATTGTGGCCCCTGTCTTCAAGCACATTTCAAAATTCTTCCAACGTAAATAACTGTCACGGTGTTCAGGGGAGTTTTCATGATCTGGAATTCTGGGATTTAAATGTTTCCAGTCACAAAATCCTTTTTGGATTTGCTAGACTTGATGTAGTGGATGATTTTTTGCAAATAGCATGCATGGGAAGCAATAGATAGCTTTCTTGGTCTCACCATACATTAGCCATGTGCGTTCCACAGTCTCTCCATTGGGAAGAATTTTTGTGAACAATCCGATAAAAGCGCCTGCCATCATCAGGCGCTGAGAAACTAAAATCAGCATTTTTCTTTTGTTCAGGGCCATGTTCCACCAAGCAACATCTAACTTTGTCAGTCATGTCAGGCCATGATGTTGGGTCATTAAAATTAAGTTGGAGTACCGAACTGGCTACAGCATCTACATTACTTCCTAATGCAGGATCCTCTGTATAATTTTCAAAGCTGCATGAGCGGTGTCGGCTGGCAATCATCATCATCATCTTTTTCTTCAACTACTTCTTCTTCTGTAATATT
This sequence comes from Neoceratodus forsteri, assembly GCA_016271365.2. Classification (NCBI taxonomy): domain Eukaryota; kingdom Metazoa; phylum Chordata; order Ceratodontiformes; family Ceratodontidae; genus Neoceratodus; species Neoceratodus forsteri. The sequence continues at coordinate 446,941,194 of CM028131.1, read as the reverse complement.
GCCCTCAACATCTGTCTTAGTAGGGTAGGCTCATTGATGTCAATTGGTGTTGCTACTGGCCGAATCGCAGAACTTCCCTCCTGCTCCTTAGACTTAGTAAGCCAATGTTGCCAGTGCTGGGAGAGTTTTCGATTTTCTTCTTCTCTTGCTTTCCTCAGTTTTCTAAACTCTGCCTCTGATGGTTTCTTGATTGCCATCTTCAAGAATCAGGCCTTCCTTTACAAAATACTGAAGAGAAGTGTACAGTATAATATGTGTCTTGTATTTAACTTGAAGCATCCCGTCAATGTCCTATCCAACTTCCTGTTTGTGTAATCAATAAGGCACAACAGGGTGTGGGTTACTGGGAGTTTACCCATGCCTTGTGTGGTGTGTCACGGTGCAGTGAGTGACTTAACCATAACCACACAAGAAGTGGGACAGGTTATTGACTGGGGTGTTCTGGAGTTAAGTACATCTATTACCCGGTCATGTGAGAGAATGCTGAAGATCTTAGAAGGCAGTTTCATTGTGCAAGAAATATATAACACATATTTTAACTGTTAGAGTTTGGTAACTGGGTTAGTCCTAACTGCACAAGTGCCTCATTCGTGGTGACCTGGGAACACTGGGCAGTTAAATGACTTGCTGCTGAGAATAAAGAGTCACACAGTATGCAAGTGGAGGTTGTGGTAATCAAACCCAGGCTGCTGGAGGACAACAAGGTCAAAATTCACAGCTCATTACTGTAAACTCTACGCTATACATCCAGCCCCCAGCCTAAAGTCATTTGACTGGCTTGGCTGTTAGGATCAACCTTACATTAATCGTCATGTACAGCCTGATTACCATGGTATTTTGATTCTTCCTGAGTTTTAGGCTTCCATCCTGTCACTGCTGACTGACTGGAATGCTACACTCTGATTTTGAGCCAACATTCCTAAACTGTTGGTGGAAGAACTTTTCTCAAATATCTCTCTGTTTAAATTATATAAACAGTTGATATTATTGTAAGATCAACTTTTTAGAAAAAGTTCTTCTATGAACAGTTTTTGAATGCTGGCGTAAAATCACAATGCAGCATTACCAGTCACTTTCTAACTCTAGGCTACAGAGAACATTCATAACCATAAACTATACTTGTTACAGTTTTCTTTTGAATACATTTTATAATAGCAATAAGGCTCTCACAGGAGTTAAACTAACATCCAATTAATTACAACCTGTGAGAAAATTGCCCTGACCACCCGTCTTGTTGTGCCACATAGTACATTGACATCCCAGACCCTAGATAGTGGTTATTGACTATTAATCTAACCTCTGGAGTGCCTTATTTCTTAGTAACTTATTGCCATGCTCTCCAACCATCATTACTATGTTACCTTCCTCCCCTACTCCCGCCGTACCCTAACCTGGACAGTCAGACAAACTACCAGTCAACTCAATGCTACAGAAATCGATCACGATACACCGTCACCCAATTTAAAACACATTGACTTACCTTTAATAAGACTGACTGTTGAAGGTGACTCCACGTGCCTCTGGTGACTGCTGCTATTTATGTAGGACAGGAACTCTCTGATTGATGGTGATGGATGGTCTGGAGTCCACACTCAAGTTCGGGCCTACAAATGAAAGTTCACATTTAAATTAAGTACATAATTTATTGCTATTTTCACTCAAGAGCAAAGCACCTCCTTACACACATACAGAAAAGGAGGTACTAGTCCCAATTTCTGCAAGTTTATGTTGCTATGGTATCGATGTGATGTCAAGAGGTTGTTCACCCCTCTTGAGTATGTCACATCGATACCATATTACTAGGAGTGTAAAAGATAACACAAAACATCCAATTCCAAATTTAAAAACCCATTACCTTACCTTATAAGACAGACTCAGCCGGTCGCGTTGTTCTTGTCCACTCCAAGAGTCGTCTGCAGAAGACTGTACTCAATTTCGACACTGGCTATAAAATGAAAGTCCAACATTACATTAAGTAGTAGTCTAGTACAGTAGATTATCAGCTACAGTCATACATATTTATTATTTTTCACTGAAAAGGATAGCCCTGCCCCTCCTTAGACACATTACAGAGTACATTTCAGTTACCTAAAGGTGGGCATGCATGTTACAAGTAATTCGGAAATAGGGAGGGTGAGTGGAGGAGGATGCTGGGATATGGGTGCTAGTCAGTAGAACAAAGAGGGGCTGTGGATATGGCCTACCTAGACTAGCAGTCCCCACTGTCACAAATGATTAATAAACAAGAAAGCCAGCCAGGGAGTGCATACCGGGATGGTAACCTGGGTAAACAATTGCCAGGAATGAGCAACAGGACATAGGGACTGCCAGGAATAGTAATCAACGAATGGAGTCCATGCAGAAGAAAGTGGGGGATTGCTAGTCATGTACCATAGGGTTGGAATCAGTCCTCTTTACTGTCTTTATAAGTGCAGGAATACACTACTTTTAAGCGAAAAGATGTTCCAGGACCAGAGGGCATGGGATGAAGTTGGAGGAGGATGATTCAGAGGAAACATGAGGAAGAATTTCTTCACAGAGCGGGTGGTGGACAAGTGGAACACCCTGCCAGAGGAAGTGGGGGCTGAGACAATCACGGGATTTAAGAATGCATGAGATAGACATAAAGGAATTCTGGAGGTCAGGGGTAAGGGCAACTGACTTCTAGGAAAACATAAACTGAACTTACAAGCTCAAATGGGCGAGACTGGGTGGGCCATAGGCCCTTATCTGCCGACACTGTCTATGTATCTATGTAAGTGGCAGTGCACTGCAGAGGAAGGAAACGTATGCCTCTTTGCAGACAACACAAACAAAAGATGACATAAATGTAGGCAAGCAATTTGAGAAAGGCAGTTATGAGCCAGGGCTTGTAGATTCTCTGCATGAGGAAAGGCATCGCTAGTATAAAACAGGGGTTGTCATCCCGGCCTCTGCCCTCTGTACAGACAATTTTGTGAGACCCCATCTGGAGTACTGCTAAATGGTGCAAGAGTCTAACATGATGATGTTTCAATATAAAAAAAATAGCCGGACAAGACACACCATGAGATTGAGGAGACTGATTAAGGGTATTGTTTGTGAGGAACTTCTTTTCACAGAAAGGGTGGTCACGGTGGATGCATAGAATAGTATGGTCAGGCCTGCCTCAGCCTGGGAAGTGGTGGATATGAATAAGTGCAGAGCTTCAAACAGGCATCGGATAGGGTAGGCATAAGTGAGCAATACAGATGAGTATGAATAGATAGGCCACCATTGACAGAGTAAAGCTCTATGGCATATTCATAAGGTAGAAAAGAATGGGCATATTCATAAGGTAGAAAAGAATGGGCAGAGTAGATGGGCATTGCGGTCCTTATCTGCCACCAACTCTGTTTCTATGTCAGTTATATGGCTGTTTATCACCAGCCTAGAGGATAGCAGCATTAGTCGCTCCCAGTTCTGTTTGGGTTGGAGTGAGTCAGTCAGTTACTTCCTCACAGACAAAACCGAGGGGCCCACCCAACCCAAGTAGAGTAACACTAGTACTACCACTGGTGCTGCTACCCTTTAGGCTGATGCCTGATGATAGTAATCAGATAACTGACATAGAAACATAATAGTTGATGGCAGATAAGGACCACAGGACCCATCTATGTAGTCTGCCCATTTTAATTACTGAGTCAGGTGACACCACACTACACTGAACTGACTACTGGACTGGCTGGTTCTCTGCGACTGGGGCAGATAGCCGCAGCCTGCTGCCTCCAGTGACAGCTGAGCTATACAACTGCATACAGTATTATTCGGCTGTACTGTCCGCTCAACTCCCAGAGTCTAAAGTAGTTGAATTTAAAATCGTTTAGACCCACTCTCAAAGGAAAGGCATTTGTATTACATCAGCAAGAAATTAAAGAGTGCACAGTGGGGTGTTGTGTGTCAGTTCTGTGCTTGTGCAGTGCTTACATAATACAGTATTTAGTCTTGCCTCTTCTGTGTGATATGATCTCTCCTACCACAGCATGGGTAAGCCACATTATTCTGATTTTACTCTTGCTGTCATAAAGTGATTCCCCACCCAGAGCAAAATATGGTGAGCAATGAGCATGGCTTAGATTGTACTGATCAGAGATGCAGAATCTTTCAGGCCAGTTGAACAGGGACAGACTTTCTTCAAGAAATGATTGGGTGAAGAATTCAGAGGTTGTGAACCTGAATCTAAAAACAAAAATAACGACTCTCAACATCCATAGTAAATTGAAATCACTCACATACAACATGTTTAAAGTTGCAAAAAAGGTAAAAAGTGCAAGTTTATTTAAATATATATGCAGAAGAAACAGCAGCATAACTAGTCTGTGAGCAAAAGTAGTACTCACTTTCATAGGTGCGGAATTGGACACAAAGCTGTCAGGGCCTTCCTCCCCTTGGAAAGGGTAGAAGTTGATTGCCCTGGCCTCCTCTTTCACCCTGCAGGTCTCTCGACCAGCAAGACACTTTGCAGCTCTTGGGGCACATGGCTGCCTCCACAGCTGTAGTGCAGGAGCAAGATTCCAGATGAAAGACATTCAGTTTCTTTGAGGGCCAAGAGCTGCAAAAGTGTCTTGCTGGTCTAGAGACCTGCAGGGTGAAAAGAGGCCAGGACAATCAACTTCTCTACTCTTTCCAAGGGAGGAGGCCCTGGCCAGCATAGTCCAATTCGCACTATGAAAGTGAGTACCTGAACTGGTTCTAGAACTGACTTTGGAAGATTTAGCAGGAATCCCAGGAGGTGAGAAGCTGCTGGGTGACTTGCAAGTGGGATTTCACCTGTTCTGGAGACTGTCCTCATCAGCCCTTCTCCGAAAGTACCTCAGGTTGAACTGCCCTCAGGCCACTACCAGTTCAGGGCAATGCTCTTGGTCTTACCTCTGCTCAAGGGTATTCACAAAATGTCTAGATTGTTAATTGGTATTTTTGTCTGGCCCCCTCCTGGACTTGAGTCTTTGGAGGGGTCTATGATCCTGTCAGGGTTGATATTGGTTGTTGTTACTGTTGTTGTTATTAGTAGGTAGCCATTGGGCTAGTATAGGTTACAGTTTCCACATAGACTCTTAGTGAGTGTTTTGCTCGTAAGATCTGACAGTTTCTGTTTGAAACTAGCAGATGAGAGCTTCTAAGAGGAGTGCTCGCTCAGAACTCCATCCTGTATGGAGTTATCTCTTTCCTCTCCGGGCAGTTCTACAGGAGGAGGTAACTGCTTTACTTTTGCCCGAGAAGTCTTGCCCTGGTCAGAGGGCATCCCTCTGGTCCAGTTGGCACTGGACCGGCTGGCCATCTGGGTCAGCGGACTTTTGGCCTCTCGTTCCCTGAGCCTGCCCAATCTTTTTCCAGGGTGGCTGCAGGAAATTCTTGCAAATCTGGCAGTCTGACTGAGGTGGTCAAACCCCAGACAATAAACACATGTGGTGTGTCTGTGGGTCAGCCTTGGCAAGGCTTCCCCACAAGCATCACAGTGTTGAAACCCAGTGGGCCTGGTTTTTCTTTTGGGTTTCTCAGACATAATGCCAGCCTAACCAAAACTTGCCCTTTTAATGGCAGTGCCAGGCACTTATCGGTTCCTAACCGTGTCACGGGTATTTGAAAAACGTAATACAAAGTCCGTTTTTAGAACCGATAAGAACCGGAACCACACTCTAAATATATAGTACAATGTTTTAAAAGTTTTTTAAAGCAAACGAGTGGAGCACTCCTCTTAGAAGCTCTATCTGGCTAGTTTCAAACAGAAACTGTCAGATCTTCTAGAAGCAAAACACTCACTAAGAGTCTGTGTGAAACTGTAACCTATACTAGCCCAATGGCTACCTACTAATAACAACAACAACAACAACCAATATCAACCCCTGACAAGCACCTAGACGCCCCCAAAGACTCAAGTCCAGGAGGGCCAGACAAAAAATACCAATTAACAATAGAAACATAATTCCCCAAATCCTAAAAGGGGAAAAACACCTATAATGGCATGACACAGTGCTTGCACTAATTTGCCCACCCTACCCAAGTAGAAGTTCTGAGAGGGGCAGGTTGGGGGAAGGTCCAGTATATCCCAATATTGCTGACCCTGGAGGGTATTATTGTGCTTAGAAAATAGGCTAAAGGCCAGCCCAGTGGTGCTGAGGGTTGAAGCATTGGATATCATACCTCGCCCATGCCAACAACCAGTTTCAGAAATAAGCCTGGGTCGTCAGGGTCAGCTGGGAGAGGGCAAGGAGCTGGACTGAGCTGCCATGAGGCAGCACTCCTCTCCCCAGGTGGGTCGTGGGGGATTCCTGGCTCTTGGCTGCCACTTGGTGGAGGATGAGTGGTAGCGCCAAGCTCTAGGGAGCCCAGGCAATAGCCAGGTGGGCTGGAAGGGGCTGTAGCCTGCGCCATGGGATGCAAGTGCGCCTCCATGTGCATGCATTGCCGTGTGCTGGCGCCCCAGGACAGTGGGAGAGAACAAGAAAAATGGGAAAAATCTGAATAAAAAAGAAAATAGGCTATATGTGACATTTTCTAGTACAACTGGCAAACTAAAAAAATTTAAAAGACTACAGATGACATGAAAGAGGGTTTTGTTGGTACAGTAGTCCCTCTACTGGTATACTTCAAGTCAAGGGCAGTGCAGTGTTAGTTGTTTTACTGTTAATGACAGCCCTGATTCATTTTGTTTCCCTGTTCTGTGGTACTTAGTCCCATCTCTTCCCATCTCCTCCACACTCCCAGTGCTCCAGGCTTTTTTTTGGGGTGGTTTGCAGTCATGTATTCTATTTTGGAGTCCATGGTGTAGAACTAAATTAGAGAATGGGGACAGAGTGCAGCAAGGATTGAGGGTCAGAAATACAGCACCATGGGGTGACAGATGGTGCCTGACAGATTCCCTCCTGATCAGGTTAGGAATGTAAAATGTGGGTGGTTTCTGTTTAAAAAAAAGAAAAGAAAGAAACTGTTTCAAGCCTGACTGGAGGTAAGGGAGCCAGACTGTCTGGGAGTTGTACTGAGCAAGTGATGTGCTCGTGGTACTATGCTGATGTAGAAAGATATATATATATATATATATATATATATATATATATATATATATATATATATATAACTGTTTGGTCCCAGTTGCCTCCTACTGCAAACTGGCGACAGGGACACATATGCATTTTTAGATGTTCTCCTGACTGGCCCCTCCCCCTGGAGACTCTGGCACGAATTCGGTTCGCCAGTATTGGCAGCGGTAGCAGTACTGCTCGCCAAGGGTCTGGCCCCCTTGAGTCCTGCTTGATTGAATTTATTCACCAATGGAGATGTAGCATCATTGGAAGGTGAAACACTGACTTAAGTGACTTGCCCTGCCCAAGATCATACAGTGGGCCACAACCTATGGCAGGATTCAAACCCAGGTTCTCCTGGTTCATTGCTTCATGCTCTAAACATTGGATCACATTGCCTCTTGACACTGCTTAGTACACTGCAAAATTTAAGACCTCACTCAAAAAGCCCATAATGACACTGTTAAAGATGTGACCAAATTCAGTGAAATATTACCAACAGCTGTTTCCATTTAAAGTCTAGGAACTTTCCAGCCAACATTTTTTTTCTTATAAAGTTTTAGCAAGCTTGAATACTGTTCGGATAGCTTATTAGTAATATGTTTTGGAATAAAGCCATCCCACAGAATGACTCTGCAGGTGCTGAATTAAGTTTAGAGACACACAAAAGCACTTCCCCTTTTAAATAAGAATTACTTCACATGTATAAAAAAGATTTACAGCACGAATCACCAAGAAAGAGGCCCTGAATGGCAAAACTGTTAATGTTAATGTCATCAGCTGCATAGTATTCATAGTTCTAAGGCAGTAAACAAATGTGTGAACACTTTACAAGTGATGTGAGAATGTACTGTTTCAGATTGGTCACAGGACCTAGGATGTCTTCAGGACTAATTCAAGCCTTCCAGCATCCACCCTGCTAAATAATTATAAAAAGTCACACTCTGACTCTGAAAACATCTGAAGAATTCCCATGAAACGTTTGATGCTGCTGCTCTGAGCGCCTGCCATGCTGCGTCTGTGATGGCAGTTTGATAATTCCCATTGTTACTCCACACTCCTTCTAGCCTGTTTGCTAGTGCTTTTCTGAGGCACTCTCCCATATTGCCAAAGTCAGCCCTCCTAAAGTCCAGTACCCTCACTTTTGTATGGCTTGACTCTGTAGCTGAGTTTAACGTGAACCACACTGTTTGATGTTCACTTGTCCCCAGATGGCAACCTACTTCTAGATCTGAGATCCTCTCACTGCCCCGCTTGAGAGTCACGAGGTCTAAGATTGCTCCCTCACAAGTGGGTTCTGAAACTAGCTGTCTAATGCCTGCCACCTGTAGGGCATCAACTGGCCCTGCTCTTGGATGTGGCTGCAGCAAATGTGCTCCAGTTAACATCTGGCATATTCAGGTCTCCCATCAACAGTATGTCCCTTTCTCTGCCATTCTAAGAATGCCTTCCATCATATCCTTGTCCATTCCTTCCCCTGACATGGGGTCTGTACACAACCCCTGTGCGGATTGTGGTGCCCTTTCCAGTCTCCGCCACCCTCTTTCAGATAAAACACATGTTTTTCTATAAAAGGCAACATTTAAGGACTGTTTGAAGACACCCAGCTTTGTTCACCCTTAGATGATGTGGGAGGGAAAGGAATTGCACAGTACTGCAGCTGCATACCTAAAGGAACATTGGCCCATGGCAGTTCTCATGTGGAGGGTATGGAAGCAGAGGTTAATTCCACACCTTAGCTCACATTCTTTGCACTGGGGAGCTAAGACTGGACAGGCTAACTGGTGTACTAGTACTGGAGACCTGACAGGCTACACATGGAGGGAGGATTGAGCCTAGCTAAGCTTGTAGCAGTGGATAAAAATCATTCTTTTTACCTAAGGCAGCAGAATCTCAGATTTACAAAACAAACCTACCTATTTACTTTTGAATTTATATTAGAATATTACTATATATTATATATATAATAACTGGTCAGCAATTTCTCTCAATGTACTGACCAGGTTGATATTTTCCATAACAACGGCTGGTTGTTATGACATTCATAAGAGCCATGCCAGTCAAACTATGCTGCTGCCTCATTGGCCAACATTCTGTATGTGGGCGGGCCAAACAGTCTCACAAACTGCTGGAGAAAAATTGCTGGCCTGTTGTTATAAAAATAAAGATGGGAGAGTGTTTCATATGAGAATTTATGCACACCCTGTTGTGGGATGCTTTGATAAACCCCTTGGGCTTCGCCCTCGGGGTTTGTAGCATCCTACAACTCGGTGTGCATTAAATCTCATATCAAACCCTTCCCATCCATTATTCTCTATATAATAATTAAACTGATGTGAATGCAGACAATGAGATGCCCCAACACTTGGCTGTCAGTCAGGCTGTGAGAAGAATGAGAATGAAATTTTAATTCTGCTAGAAATAACTTTGGCAGAGTTACTGCTGCTGTGATGGAAATGTTCATGAAAATCTGTATCACCACCAGTACAAGTGTGTCCCTGAAGATGGCCTGATCCTGTTGTGGCGTTATAAATAATATAACGCCATAACAAGGATCAGGCCAGTCATCTTTCATTTCAGGGTCAGGGTACACACACAAACACACTGGTCAACAACAGACTCTGTCTTTGAGAAAGCACCGCTATCGCGCCGTTATATATAATTTTTATACATCAATCAACAGTCATCATCAGCTAAGCTATTCAGCTCTGCAAGGCGCATTGTATTCGTTCCGTTCAATTCGAATCGACTGTTGATGCGGGCGGCTGTGAGAAAGAAGACATATATACCGTGGCGCCAGCGCACACCATCATTAACTGCCCTGCCCAACGTCTCACTGCAATCGGATTTCTTTTCTGACACTTTCATCTCTCTCACTCAACTCAACTGTCTGCCTGACTGCCGCCTCTGCCAGTCTGCCGGTGGCCGACTGCTCTCTACAGAGTAGTACAGTAATACACTTAACTTGGGCATAGCTGACGATGAATAATATATATATACACTAACTAAAGTGTAAACTTAACACAAGTGTGAAGTGTATACTTATTTTTTCTCGTCTCGTCGTCTCTCTCTCTCTCTAGTCTCTGACTCTCGCTCTCTCTACTCATCAACTCCATGAGACTCCCCGCCCCTTCCTTTATACTGTCTCTGTTACCACACCATGTGACCTTTCCAGACACAGAGTGCGGACCATGTGACCCCCTCCCGGGGGATGCGCCCGGCTGGCAGAAGTTGGAATTTTTTTTTTTTTTTTTTACTGACTGAGGTTGCGGGGAAGGGAGAACTTTGTTGCAACTTGGCGCCGGATGTATGCGCCTGGTTGGTGCCCCAATTCGCCCCACCCTTCCTACGGTACTGCTTGCACATATTTGAGAAATGGGGCACATCTGAAAATAGCATGCAAAATGTTTTAGGGTAATTGGTGAGGCAAACAGTAAATTAGATACTGTGGTGATAATGGGGCTTTGATGGTAAACAATTTGAAAACTAAAGTTGTATACTTTTGAAAAAATTATAGAAATATTGCTGAACTTAGAAAAATGCATATTTTAGAGAACAGTGGCTGCGTGCATTTCAGTTTGGATATCACAACGGAAAAGTTATTTTATTTAATGAGGAAAAACAGCTTTGGGTGCAACATCAAATGACAAAAGATTGAGAAATAGTCCTTAGCAATGTATGGGGTACTCATGTTTCAGTGTTGTGCTGTCTGAGACCCCCGCTTCCGTGTTGTGATGTCACCACTCGCCCTGAAACCCGGGTACTACTAATCACGCGTATATATGGCTGGTAGTGCCAGCTAACCAAAGCGTTATCCAGGTAACTTTACCCGGTAAGTTGATGGACGAATACTTCTTGACGTCGCGTTTACATGCAGCTAGTGTTCCTGAGTTACGCTCGGAGATCTCCGCTCCCGCCCAAGCGCAGTTACCGTGTAACCCAGCAGCATGTAAACGTAATGTATGTGAGCCAGGGCCATTGCCATTACCGATAACCAGTGATCGTAAGGCAGTACACCAACCAGAACCCGCAGCATAATTTAAACATGCGAGAAATGACAAATAATAGGGAAACACGTCTGAGTGTAGGCTAGTACCAGCGATGACATACAGGCAGGAACACATATTTATGTAGTATCAGGAATCAGTTTTGAACTTAAGCTGCTAGACAATTTTTCTCACAAATATCCATTGTAACAGCCGGTATGTGTGTAGCGACTTCCGGTTACACTGGCATTCATTTACAAATGACACACAACCCGAAACTCCGGCGTCCTTCTCTCGGCTATCCTCGGCTTTTTCCGGAGTATGATTGCAGTTTTATTAAATAACTTTTAAAAAGGCGTTTCGCGCGATTTCAACCACAGGCCAGTAATTTATGCAGGATGATGCACGAAAGACGATTTCAAAACAAAAGTAAGTACCTGCTCTTTAAGTCCTTGGCGATAGTTGACAACATCGTGGAAATCAGGAAATGGCTACCCTTCAAGTTCTCGTCATATTCAGTTCTTAACTCTCTTCTCCACCAGCCTTCTGGGTCTCCAGTGTGCACAACCTAACCCCCATCCTTTTACTCCAAACGCACTTGCGTACAGCTTCGAGCCTGCTCCTGGTACACTCGTAAATGGTTCTATCGCATTATTATTGTTTTGTACCTTTATATGTTCTTTTGTATGATTTTTGTACATGTAATTTACCCAATGTTCCGCTACTGCTTATTGTTACAATACCTTGTGTTCCAACGGTTACACTATCTTACAATGTTTATTGTTTGTAATAGCCACATACTATTGTAACGGATCTTCCTTCACAACCCAGTGTAACACGTCCCCCAGGTCGCACCATGAGGAGCAACTTGTTCAGTGTGCCCGCTTGATGAAACATTTCAGTGAATAAATAAATAAACATTATACAATGGCAAGAAAAATCCTGGCCTCTGATTATGTCAGTCTTGGGCTGGACCATCACGGGTCTAATCTCAGCCTCACTGTGAACCTCTAGTTGATTTTTTTGCTTTTGCTTGATTGTTTCCATTGTCTCTTAAAAAACAAAATATTTTTCCACACAAAACATCTTTAAAATGATTTTTTCCTTCTGTATAACAACGAACCATGTATAATAGCAGTAATGCCTTCTAGGGTGTGTTGTTTTTGGGATAATGTCACGCCTCAGTTGTTCGACGTACTCGGCCTGCGGCCTCATGCCCAACCACCTGGAGACGTGGCATTATCCCAGCATCGACACACACCCTGTTGGGCATTAGTTGCTTAATTGGACCACCGTCCGTAAAAGTTTTCATGAATACAAAAGAAGTAATGTATTGTGTAGGCAAACTGAGTACATGTATTTGCGTAGGGCATTCAAGGAGATGCCTAGCGTATCGCTAGAATGGGCTTGAGGCACAGAAGAGAGAGGAGTGAACAAACAGAAAAGAGAAAAGAGACTCGCTTGCAGACATAATACTAATCAATCAATGGCTTTACTAGTAAGTCTTGGATTAATGCAACAGCAGCAGTAACAGAGTCAGAAATCAAGCTGAATGAATGCTGAATGAAATGTAATGAAAAGCGTACGTGTGCACTCCAGTCAACAACCTGAGAGGAAAAAAAGTTTGTAATTCTAGTGTTAAGTATTTGGGGCTTACACCCCCCTTTCTTTTCAATTACCTTCTAACACACATCCATACACTTACTTTGACTGGAGGCACAATTACATGCTTTTGCTAGATTTCTGGATGCTCTTGCTGGTATTCAGACTTATGTTGAAATATAAAGTTAAATGCAGCAGTTGTAGTAGTACCATAGCATTCAAACCACATGAATTTGTCAAAGTATGAAGGTACCATAGTTGACTGTGTACCGTTCATGCGCTTTAAATTGTTTTTGTGCTCTGGACCAGTATGACTCAATGGAATTGGTGTGTACACCTGTGCAAGGGTCCAGAAAGTTAAGTGAGTGGTTTACAGTTCAGTGTTGATAGTGTTTACCCAGTATATTACTGATGCCATTGTATGCAGCCCACTGACTGGAGTATATAATAGAGCCCTCTTTTGCGTGTTTGAAATCAAGGAAGTAGTGTTGCTGCATTTCTGCGATCTGCAAAATTTAACACACCAACGTGTTTCTCCACAACATAAATGCCAAACACCCAGTTTTCCAAGCGTTCTCATATTTTGACCGCTGTTGTCGATTTTCACTATTTTACCATACCCTCAGAGTTCCTCATCTTCATGCAGCAGTCTCCAAGTACATAAGTCACGGAGGAACTGGTACCAATTTATGACAGATTTTTTGTCAAGTGACGTATGTTCTTTTACTAGGTGCACAGGGGACCACAACACCAATAACAAATTTACATTATTAGCTTAATTAGAGGTATCTTAGACTTGGAGAAATAAGTGTTACTAAGCACACTTTGTTCGACACGGCACTGTCTTTTCTTACATTTCCATAGAGCAACCCAGCTTCCCAGCTGAACCATCTGATATAATTGACATAAATGCTCCACATTTTTACATTCTTTTTCGTGAGCACAATATGCTTCTCCTGCAAAAGTGGATCATGGATACTGCAGAAACGCAAACTGCTGAAATAGGGACGACTGATATAGGATCCATGCTTGCTTTAATGTTTTGCCACACGATATGCTTTTGTCTACTAATCTTGTGTACGTGAGGAATTCAACAATTTTAAATTAATTCTTTATTTAACGTCATTCTTTTTGGGGTGGGCAGGTGCTTAGTACTGTGTTGTGTGTTTTAATTAGGATCAGTCACATGAGGAAGGGTTTTTGGGGGTGAAGCCGCTCGACTCAAAAATAACAATAAATGCTTGACTGAACGTATATTTATGTTTATAACTAGGACTGAATGCAATGTTAACAATCATGTCTCGCATTCACAACTGTTTTACAGCCTTCATATTTGTTTTGTGAAACTCGCACTGAAATGGGGAGGGTTTGGGGGAAATCCCCTATCACACACAAAATCCTGTGAGAATAAACATTTGCTATACAGTTGTATTGGCGACAGTGGACAATACGGTGCCATTGTCTGTGCTTACGTGTCCAACTTACGCGGGTTTTTGCACAATCAGCGGTGGTCCAATGTTCTCCACTATTGCCAAGTCCTTTTGGTTATTGGCTTACCAGAATCAGACCCTACCTCTGTGGTCACTCAGTTCATTGAGTTTTCACCACTTATGCGCTCCCCACCCACCCGCCCACTGCCAGGCTCCTTCCCTCTCCTCTACCTCATTGTTCCTTGGGTTTTGACTTTCTAGCTATCACTCCCCAGGAGACCTTTCTTGCCCTATCCTTACTAGTGATAGTGTAGTATATCCAATTTTACGTGGGACCCTCGCTTATTAGGGTAGAGCTCAAATTCGCTATCTGGTAACTTTGACCTGTTCCTTTATTTTTTATTAGTTTATGTGGGTTGGGGTTCACCCCACACCACCCTATTAAAAAAAAAAAAAAATACAAAGGACTTAAATAAACTGACACCAAGTAAGACACGTAACCAAATCAGCGATGTATTCTGAAAGCTTACAGCAAGCTTCCTAGGTGTACCCAATATTCTAAACCATCGCCTGACCTCTTAAACCTCTCCTTTATCCTTTGCAGTGTCCCTCAGTCTTGGAAGTTTGCCAAGGTTTTCCACCAAAAAGGCCAATCAAGTCCTCTGCTGGCAACTTCCCTGTCCCACTCCTTCTCTTTCAAAGTTGCAGGAGAAACTGGTCAGCGGCTTGCTGACTTCACTCCTTCAACTTCCTCTCCTTTCCAGTCTGGTTTTAGGAAGGATCACTCACCGTCACCTCCTACTCAGGGTCACTGATTCCATCCTCTTAGGGAGGAACCAGAGATGTGACATTGTGGCCATTTTCATCGATCTGGCCAGAGCTTTTGACCTATTGTCCCATTCTCTCCTCATGAATAAGCTGTCCACTGCTGGCCTCTCAGCTTTGCACTCACCTGGTTCTGCTCCTGTTTCACTGGCCATCAACAGTCGTTACAGGTAGGCGGCGCACTCACCCACCACTCGTTATCCAGGCCTGGGTGCCATAGGGCTCCATCCTGGCTCCAGTCTTATTCTCAGTCTTCCTCAGTGATCTCTGCTCTGCATATACCAGCTCACCTTCATACACATGCATGCGTGACACAGTCCTCTACATCTCGGTCCATAACAGCTTCTGTGGAAACCTCATTCTAGCATAACTTCCACATTGTCCTTCACTGGTTCCAGGACAACAAGCTAAGGTCAGCACAGAAAAACAACAACTGTCTATAACTTTTGGTACAGTACCACACAGCGTGGCGCAGCTCACTTCTTCTATTTTCTCCATGCTAGATGGCTCCTGCTTGAGGCTGTCCCAGCCTTCAGATACAGTGGTGAGTGGTTAGATAGCAGGCTTGACTTCTTGGCTCACATCCATGCCAAACTCTACCCCAAAGGTGCCCTGTACCCCAAAAAAAAAAAAAAAAGGATTTCTCTTGCTGATCATCAGAATGGTTCTCCTGGACTTAGACTGCGGATGTGGTTTGTGGCAGCGCCCATCTGCTTCCCTGGCCAGACTGGACATGCTGTCCAATGCCTTCTGCTGTTTTGCTACAAACTCTCCTCTGACATGCACCACTGCTCCCTTTCCTCCTACCTATCCATCCTCCTGCTCCCCATGTCGTCAGCTTCACTGTGCCTCCCTCATATCAAATACTGGTTTGGATTCCTCCCCTCCTGCCTTTTCCCATCTCATCTCCCCTACTTGTGCTCCAGGGAGCTGCACACTTTATCCCTTCCCTACCCACACTGCTCAGTTGGAAAATATGCCTTCTCATACCCTCTCCTCTCACTCTGGAATCAACTACCCTCCTCCATCCTTCTCTCTCTTCGCTCCCTTAAAGGCCAACAAAACATCTCCCTCCTCCCCTTGTTCCTGCTTACTCTCTTCCTGAACTTTTCTTACCTTTTCCAACCCCACCAATGAGTACCAGTTCAGCATGCCATGAACCAGGTTCCACTGCATTTTGCATTTCCCTGATTTGTACACTTGTTTTGATACGCATGCTATTTGTTGGACAACCTGTTGCAATTTTGGCATTACTGTTTGTACTGCCCTTCAACTTCTGCATTATGTCACTATTTTTGTAATTATCAACCTGGTTTGGTTTTCTGTGTAGCTGTGTTTTCCCTTCCCTTCCCCCAGGTCACACCTGGAAACAGGCCTTAGCTCAGTCAGTGTGCCTCTCCCGATCACCAGTTTTCAAATAAATAAAAATAAAATGTTTATGCATGTAGTAGATACATTGTACACAGCAAAAGTCCTTCCCATTTTAGGGGTTGAAGGGCTGGTAGTATAGCGTAAGGGTTGGGGTAATGAGCTGTGAATGAGCTTGGTACATCTAGCAGACCTGGGTTTAATTCCACAACCTCCACCTGCATACTGTGTGACTCTGAGCAAGTCACTTAACCACCCCAGTGCTCCCGGTCGCCGCTGAATAGAGGCACTTGTGCCTAGTGGGCCTTATCTGGTTACCAAAGACAAAAAAAAAAAAAATATTGGCACTAGCCAAAGGCAGTAGATTTTGTATCGGGTTAGTAACATTTTCTTTAACCAGCACTGCTGGCTTGTATTGGAGAAGACCGCATTTCCAAAAGTACACCAATTGGACCAGTGGAGAAAAACTTTGGGCGAGTGGATTTTCCCAGTCACTAGCCCTGCTGGCTACTGGCTGCAAAAACACAATTGTAGCTACTGACTATGTACATGGATACAGAATCAGGCATTCAGTTTCACTCTCGGACCTGAGTTCTCGTGAGTTCCACCCCACTTACTCACCACTGCCACATTATGAAAAGGTAGAAGTTCCTTGTTTGTGTTTGCATGATCAGTAACATTGAAAACACCTTATTTTTTGAACAGATTAACTGATGGTGGAAGATCTGAAAACGAACTGTAATTATAAAACAACAGTAGTCTGGCAGCACCAGTAGCTGCAGGAGGCAGTGTGGTCTAGTGGTTAGTGCACTGAATTGGGAATCAAAAGATCACAGGTTCAGACCCCAGCAGGCCAAAAGACTCACAGTGTGACCTTGTGCAAATCACTTTACACCCACCCCAGTGCTGAATGTTACCTGGTAGAAATGGGTAGCAAAGGACACCATTAAAAGCAGAATGTTTCATCTTAGGCTATACTGGGTAACTAAATCGAGAGAAAAGAAAATGCTGTTTCTGCATTGTTATGGAGAGGTGTAAGGTGATTTGTGGGCATTCTGGAGTTGGGAGTGGACAAACAGCACATGCCCGCATGTACCCATACACAAAATGCTAACCCTCTTTTAAAGTAGGTGTTGCACCTAAGTAACCCTGAGACAGACACACAGGGACTGTCGGACCATTGAACAGACATACACTGACCCTCAGATAGACACACAGGGCTTGCGTTAACCCCTTCTGAAGTCCCCAAATGGAATTTTTGAGGATTTTGAAGCACACAAATAAAAGCGATGCTTTAGCGCTGATCCTGAATATTGAAAGGTTTGCACCGATATTTTTAGCAGAAAAGTTGTACAGAGCCACTTGAGAAATTTCTGACTCTTAAGATTTTTAGTCTGACCCCAACATTTGAAGCCAAGGGTCTAGCTGATCCCAGCATTACTAGTGCTAATGCAAGCCCTGGACACATGTGACCCTCTGGTCCCAGGCTACCTCAGTGAGAGCATCAGCACAGGCATATGGGCACCCCTGTTGGTCCTTGATTGATGCCCGTGAATCCTTTCAGAATTACGCTCGACAGGAGGCATCTCGCAGAGGTAACTTTATATTTCTTGATCCTGGCTTAAAATATGGGGCTATGCCTGCCTCTTAGGACTCAAATAAATCATAATTGAGACAGTAGTGCAGTACATATTTGACGTTACTTAAAATGTGAAAGTTCAGCCATATATTCACAGCTAGGTCCAGTGGGATAAACCATTGTTTCCACAACATCCTGACAGCGAAACCATTACATTGAGGCAACCCGTTCAACATCCACAGCATTAAATGGATTGTCAGGCGCTGTATGGACACAGTAACTCCTGGGTTGGCTGCTGTCCCCAGTAATCTTCCCCAGTTGATAATCTATAAGTGTGTGTGTGGGGCTTGCCCGAGGTGTATGGGGAACCGCGTCAATGGTCGATATATTTGCTGGGTGATGTAAGTGCTGTCGGCAGATTTGTGTCACTATAGTGTCCGGCCGACAACACTTGGTGGAAACTATCCAGTGGACTGCATTCATTCGGTGTGGCAGTTCATCACATATATCATATTATATCTGCTTCAGAAAAGGGTGGCTCCCTCAGCTCTGCACCTCTCACATGCAAGGCTTCATCAGCCTTATGTTAGTCTCCTCCAGCCTTGGAACATATGGTTATGGGTGAAAGCGGACTGCTGGAACTTGTCCAGGCCAGATCGCTATATGCTGGACCAGCCTGTGCTGCTGGACTGGGTGCAAGCAGTGCAAATATTGCATGTCCAGACTGGCTGGTCTAGCTATAACTGATCTGGTCTGGTGTGTTTCCAGCAAGTCCTGGGTATAGGTGAAAAGCGGACCTACAAGGCCGGACCAGATTGACAAATGCTGGACTGGCAAATTTGCAAGCTTGCACCTAGTCTGATCAGTTCAGTCGAGCAGGCAGGTCTGGCTGTTTACCGATGTGGTCTGGGTCTGTCGGTCTGGGCTTCACCGAGTCCCTATGTCCATCTTTGGTCATCTTGATGGGACATGCAAGACCTAGGGTTGAGAACGCATGATAACCTTGTCTCATCCTCACACCCTCACACATCAGTTCTGCTACTTCCTAACAGGCAATTAACTTTGAGTGTCATTGCATCAGTGACTTTGGTCTCTCACTGTCTCCCCGATTCTCTTGGCTTGTATCTTATACAGGGATTTATTTAACTCTAAAATTGATTAGCGTTTTGCTCATAAAAGTGCTAAATCTTTGTGAAAATGCATAGCTCTTGTCTCAGTGTGTTTAACAAACACAGCACTTCTAGAAAATCTATATAAATACTTTGTGTATAGTTAGTATAGTACCAAGAAAAACTGCTAATCAATTATTTAAAACCCTGTTATATTACAGAGACTTGTTTGTCTCCAAGTTATCCTCTTTGGGCTTAAGGCTGTGAAAATCAGAGTCTGCATGAAATCACATAAAGGTGTGAATCATCTGGAACGTGATGCCTTAGCAACAGCCTCCCTCCCCAGCTTTCACAGGTACTTTTTAGGGTGAAGGCAGAAGGTAACCATAAAGATTAGGTGTAAGATGACTTCTTTAAATTTTGCAGTATACTTTATTTGGGGGCAAGTTGCTTGCATCACCACATGTTGTCAAGTCACATGTACTGTTTTGGAAAATTTTAAAGATTATTGTTTTAGTATATTTGTCAGTTGGCTGCGCGGTCTGAGTAAGGACATGACCAGATGAATGTACTGCCTGTTGAGAGATTTCTTATACAGATCCCCTTTGCATATTGCTTTGCAGTTTTTGTACTGGAATACTCTCACTTTCACAATAAAGTAACGGAACTTGGAATCATGCATTAGCATGCTATCCAAACATGATATTTTCCTGTTCTGATTTGTTTTGTAACATCATGATGTGCATTAATAAAGTTGAGTTTTAGAAAAAAGAATACTTTCACATGGACTGGGGATAGTTACCAAAAAACAAACAAATTAGAAGTATGTCTCCGATATTGAAAAGGAGGCGGCGCTGTGCAAATAATTGCATGGTGCTTGTGCTAGTGCCAGACCAGCAGCTGCCATATTTAGTTCCAGTAGCAGACTAGCTGTTCCGACTGAATATCGGGCCATGTTGGCAAATAAACGGCTCTGTCATATTAGACATGATCTGTATAAAGCCCACAGGGAATAGCGCCACCCGAAGAGATAACACCAAGACCACTGTTGGCTATATTTTAGCCACAACACAGATAGTCCATTGGGCATACAAGGTGCTAAGGGGAGCCATTTAATGCCGTATGGGCTCATTGCATGGTGTGCAGCCCATTAAGCGCCCATCCTGAGAGTGTCTGACAGATTCCTTGGTGTCCAGTGGAACCCCCATACCCGATTGCCCATCATACATTCTGAAGTGTGGTCCCTGGTGTCTGGTGGCACTCTGTACCCCGATCGCCCATCATACATTCTAAAATACAATTCTTTGTGTCTAGTGAGAACCTCCCACCCTCCATCCCCTATCATACATTCTAAAATGTGGTCCCTGGTGTCTACTGGCAAACCTCCATCCCTCAATAATCCATTCTTTATTTGTAGCATATCCCTGGTGTTCAGTGGAATCCCCACCCCTGGATTGCCTGTTGACTTAAGTTAACTGTAGTTATTAGTGGTCCAGTGTCCCCTCCCCATGCCCTCTCCCACTCACATACCACCACCATACAATACTATACATGCTCCACTGACAGCTCCTATGGTAGCAGGCCAAAGATGTGAGAGGAGGTTGCATTTTAGAATGTATGATGGGTAGTGGTGGTGGGCTGCCATGAGACACCAGGGACTGCATTTTTAGACTGTATGGCGGGTGATTGGAGGGTGGAGGCTGTCCTAGACACTAGGGACTGCATTTTATAATATATGGTGGGCAGTCGGGTGCAGGTAGGGGTTCCTCTAGACACCAGGGACTGTATTTTTAGAATATACGATGGGTGATTGGCTGCAACACAGCTGCCCTGCCTTCAGTGGGTGGGTGTCACGGCCTTAGCGCCCAGTTAGAAGGTAGTTTTCAGCAGCGGTAATTAGCGCCACCTTGGGACTCTTTACTGCCACTGCAAATCTTTAAAATACAGCTGCACTTGTATGCATGAGAGGACCCCTCATTTGTGTGAGTGCAGTAGTATTTTAGTGTCTGGGCACTGCTGGGTTTGTGGGGGGTGCTAACTGGGCCTCTGAATATGGCCCCACCTCGACATAAGTGCAAACCTGGGTAGTGCTACATGCACCCTATTAGTGCTGGTGCTAACATCTGAATATCGTGCCCTATATGTTTTCTTGTGTTTATGCATTCTGCTTGCTACCTTTTTGCAAACTGCCTTTGCTCCTGATCCATACCATGCAGACTGTGATGAGTCTGTAACAGATTGATATGGAGGGTTAATATCGAAATGAAATATTATAAAATATTGTCTTGATTCTCTGTGGCTGGCAGTGAATACACAAGCTGCACTTTGTTGTCATCTGTTGGTGAGCAAACAAATTGCCACTCAGTCTGTGCCTGTAGTCCAGGAAATGGAATGAAAGACTGTAAGGTAAAGTGAAAGTTACTTTTGCATCTCTGCCTTTTAGTCTTGATAAATGGTAATGCATGGGCTGTAGAATAAATAGTATAAATTTACATTTATGTGAGGCATTTCCAATTCAGCTTACCCCTCCGATGATTTGCATACCCAAGATGCTTTGCAGCGTTAAAATGCATGCAAGTTCCTTGGAAAGAGTTAGGAAGACAAAACTAATTGGAACTCATCTGTCTTTTTGTATTGTCCATGTATTGTGTACACTGACCATTATCATAGTCTGCCCCCATTATTCTGGAGACCGGAACAGAACCCTGGTCCCTGACTGTACTCTGCCCTCACTGCTTATCCCTTAGACATCTAACATACTAATATACTAAAAAGCCAGCAGAATAGGCCAAATGGTCTGTCTTGTCTGCTCAAAAGCCAGCAACCTAATGGCTTCCTGCCTCACCAGCCCCCAAGAGTGTCTCTCTAATTAATTCATTAATTAAATTCTCATTAAACAGTTTTTGCTTTCATGCATGCCATGCGGACTGTAATACATCTATAATAACCGAGGAGCATTTTACTTATTTTTTGTGTTGATTTATTTTATTCTCCTACCTGGCTCCCAGTTGGCATTCTTGTCCCGCATCCTTAATCCAGCCACCGTCCCGGCTCATCCCAACTTCTTATAGGGCCCTTGCATTATACCCTGTGGCCTGCCCCCCATGGCGGGGTGACAGAACCTCCTTCTCCCACCAGAGTCAGATCCAGTTGTCTCGATGCTCCTGAAGCTGGGCCGACCCGTTAGGATGGCCATCAAGCTGCCGCAACTGGAAGCCATTTTCCTCCTATTTGTTTCCCCATCCTGAGCTTAGCATGAGTGACACCACCGGGGAGCGTGCACGCACCTGCACATGCCCTCCTGGCGCCAGCCCCGCCCAGTCCCCTTGGCGCCAGCATCAGTGCACCACCCCAGCCTCTGCTAGGGTTCAGCACGTGCTGATAGCAGAAGTCCCTCCTCTTAGAATCAGTTCAATCAATGGATGCTAAGATTGAGAAAACCTTATCTAAACTGGAGATGCATGATGCCACACTGGTGAGTTAAAATCCACAGTGACTGAAGCGGAGAAGAGAACAGTTACAAATCAGGCAGCTGTTGGCCCTAATGAAGGAAAACGGTGCCATGAGGAGTTGGCTGGAAAATTTAGAAACAAATCAAGGGCAGGGAATCTGCATTTTGTGGGTGTCCTGAAGGAGAAGAAGGCACCAAATTTGTTAATTTATTTTAACGACTGGCTTGCTTCTCTGTTGGAAGTCCATGAAGATTTTGAATGGGGACAACTGCGGAGGCCTACAGAGTGAGCCCACATGTCCGCTTTACCACTCCAGGATGCATGCACTCTCCTTCCTCCATTACCTCAGGGCAGAAACCGAGGATCTCCTACTTTCCACTGTTCGTGCTGCCTACCTCTATGAATCAAGAAAGAGACGTGAAGGTTTTCCTGATTTCTCCTATCAGACCAGGTGCGCACTGCAAACAGTTCGATGCAGTCGACAATGGCTTCGCTCTGGGCATCGCCCACTCTTTCTTACTCCCAGCCAGGCTGCACATCACCTATGGGGGTCATGGCAATTTGCTGGCCCGAAAGATACGGTCGCTGGTTGAAAGAATGGAAGCCGAATTTATGCTCAAGGAGACCCAACAGGCAGATACAGAATTGGAAGATGAGGAGACCTGAGGGTTGCTCTTTCAAATACAAGTTTGCAATTTAAAAGCCTGCATTTTATGTTTCTTCTTGTAGATTATAAAGAACTAAAGTTGTTGAGATTTAGCTAATACCACACTTTGGGCTATGTTAGAAAAAGCTGACTGGTTTCAGTTTAGGATAAAGGCGAATTTCGTTTACTGGACTTTGGGACTTCAGAGACTCATAGGATAAGGCCCATATTTTATAAGTCTAAAGTTGTATTTGTTTCGTTCTGATACTGATCAGTTTCACAAGATTTAAGTTTACCCTGGGAGTGGATATAATAGGAAGAATTTCTTGTAGTTCACATTTATGAGAATGCTCTGAAATGTTCATTGCTGTGTTTAGTTGGAGTATTGTTAAAAGCACAATTTCCCTATTTACCAGATATTTCAGTAGAGCATATAGCATTCATTTGAATGCTTTCACAATCACTTGCATTCCTTCCTTTAAGGTCACTACTCTAGCCATTGAAGCGCTGGCAATATATGGACTATTTTGGGACACTTGAATATTTCATTATTTTCTCGGATACCCTGACTTCCTACAGTACCAGACTGCAAAACAATATTATTAATTTACTTTCTCCTAACTTCTGAATAGGCTTATATAACCCATACTGTAATCTGAGTGTCTGTATGAGAACTGTATAACCTGTATTGTTGTTTTTTTTTTTAAGGAAATAAACAGAAATTAAAAAAAAACATCCAGACCGTTGATAAATGATGGATGATTTTACAACTAAGATATTGGTGGTGAAACAAAGCTACAGGTGGTGGAGGATGAAGCAAAAGGGCAAACACATCAGTGGCTAAAGCTATGGCAGTAATGATGGGACTTGTGAAGCAGAACCTTCTACTAAGATGCCGACTGAGAATTTGGAGAATGGTGTCTGGTGTCCCACATTCGCATATTAAATCAGTGGAAGGGGAGGATCTGAGCCGCTTTCTTGAGCAGTCGCTCCCGGACTTTATGCAACTGGAATCCCGATTCTTATTCAGCGGATATACCATATGACTCTAGTGCCCAGCTCCGCGTGGATCCAGTGCATCCTCAGGCTCGTGCAATTTTGGAAGTCATGAGCTCCATCAAAGAGCGAGACATCGTCCTTCAAGAGGCAAAGAAGCATAGCCATTTCAATGGCAAGACTGCCTATTCATATCTTTACAGATCTCAGTTTTGCCACTCAGCAATGGCGAAAAGGCTTTGATGGGGTGCACTCAAAACTATGCCAACTCAGAGTCCATAATGTCTTATTAATGTCGGCAAGTCTAAAATTGTTTATGGCAACAAGACTTACCATTTCTCTGATCCTGTGGGTGCTGGGAAGTTGCTTGCTAAAATTCAGCTGGACTGTACAGCCTGTGGTTCTGATCTGGATTCTGAGGTGGAAGAAAACACCTGAGGTATGCAGGATTGGGGCTTTGAAGGCCACTGATCAAGAGGATGAATAAAGGAGACTTGGACATTTATAAATGTTATTGCTTGACTCCCAGTTGTGGACACTTGTTTTTGTGGAACATTTACTGAATCAACATTGATGCATATAAAAGTTATGTTGGTAAAGCTTGTTTATTATATTGGTCCAAAACGGGTGGGTGGGGGGTTTGGAGCAAGCGCCTCCATGAGCGTAGTTCACTTTTCCCCGTTACCTAAGCTCAGTTGGCTAGTGGAACCTGGACCACTGCCGGCCAGTAAAAATGCAGGTTTAACAAGTGATGCGCGAGAGACATCGCACCTGAATCAAACCTCGGTGCTGGTCTCACGATTGTGTTCAGCAGCACTTGTATACTTACAGTTGAGTGAAATTTAGTAACAGGAATAAATGCAGTGGGGCTTGTGCTTGTTGTAAAATGTTGTATTAGTTTATTTGAGTTGGGGCTTTGGTCCCCACACCCCCTTTGTATGGTGGTCTGATGTTCTCCACTATCGTTGCTCAGTTTTCCACTCAACAGTGGGCGTTTCCACATTTATGGTAAGTGTTCTTAACATCTTAGTGCCGATAAGGGGCTTAACCAGTTAAATGATCTCAGTTTTAAATCTTGTTGCTTATATATATTTTTCTAGCCAGATTATGGTAGAAGTGTGTAGGAAGTTGCAGAGCTGGGAAAAGCTCTGGTCTCCCAAGTTTAATTTCCTATTTCCGGATGTTGGGGATGCTTCACCTATTAAAGGGTGTTTATATGGGTACTGTTTCTTACCTTTCCTGGTATATCCCCACTCATGGCAGCAGTAGCCTACAAAGTGATTTGCAGTAATGGAAAATAATGTGTAGGTAACCCTCTCATGTTGTATCAATTGTAAGACTGCTAAAGATACTGTACTGTCAAAATGCTGAAGTTAACATTACTGTGGACCGTACATGGGCTATGCTTGTATTGATTGACACTATCAAATCAATAAAGATAAGTTTAAAGAAAAAAAAATTGAGAGAATGATTCTCTAGATAATGGCTCTGCGAGTGGCAGGGCTGCAGCCATGGTTCCTGTATAGGGCTCCTAGTTTAGGATATAGTTTTTGTGGATGGCATCCACATGACCAGAAAAAGTCGAGTTGTTGGTCGAGGTAGACCCCGAGTTACTTAAAGGAGGGAACATCATTGATCGTGGTCCCATTAAGGGTGCGGAAGGATTTGAGGTAACAAGCCTGGAGAGCCTCTGACTCAAGCCAAAGGTCAAGTAGACTGTTTTTTTTTTTGGGCATTGTGGGACAATTGATTTGAACAGAACAAGTGCTGGACATTGCCAAAGTCTGTCTGGAGCTGAACTATCATATCAGAAGGGAGGAACCAGAGGTAAAAGAACTGTATCATCTGCGTACATCTGGATGGATGCAGAGGTACAGGCAGTGGGGAAGGTCATTCAGGAAAGCTGAAAAGATAATAGGACCAAGGACGGAACCTTGGGGGGACGACACGGTGCTGATGGGTACTGGAGGGATAACAGCTGATTCTAACTGATTGACTGCTTTATAGTTGTTGGATATGCAGTAAAATACTGAGTTGGTTCTCTGTGGCCTCCAGTGATTTATATGTGGTGATTGCTCACTGCTGTCAGTGCGCAGCTTGACTCTGTAATGCCCACAATCTTTAATAGAGAAAATGCTTGAGAAAGCAATGTTGAGGAGATTGAAGAAATTAGGAAACATACATAGAAACTTAGAATTTGACAGCAGATAAAGACCGCTTGGTCTATCCAGTCTGCCTATTCCTCCCAATCTGTGCGATATACCGTAGACTGTACTCAATATATAGCTATTTTTCCTTCCCCTTCCTTTAAACTGTAATTCTTTAGTTTGTGTTTATTCAATGCATTTTCACCTCCACCACCTCTGCTGGAAGGCTGTTCCAGGAAGCCACCTCTCTTTCTGTGAAGAAGTAGTTCACATCCTCCTGTCCAGGCTCAAGATTCCTGGAATGTCTCATAATGTAGTAAGTGGAGTGTGTCACGGGGTGGAATAGGACCCTGTCCCATTTGTTATGGAGAAAGTGATTAAATGCAAGGATCTTTTCTATTTGTTTTCTGTCTCTTCTTTGTCTGGTTGTGCAACCAAATTTTCTTGTGAGACTTGGTTTGATGACACCGACAGTCTCGCAATTCTTGCCTCTTACTGTCTCTCAGTCCTCCTTGCATGTCTGCCAATTTAAAATATGTGCAAATCAACGTGATGGAAATGTAACTGATATTGGGATCTCTTGTGTTTGGAAAATATACTATATAGCATTACTGTTGAAATGTATATAATTATAATTTGAGATGACTGCAAAAGCTGTTCGAAGCTAGAGGTTACCAGAGTTAAATTTTTAAGCTTTTGCAAAAGCTGTGCAAAAGGGGCCTCAACTGAAGAAGCACACTGTGTTCTAGCAGCTCTTGCCCGTTATTTATAAAAACAGGATGCTTGCTAAAGTGGGGTTGGAAGGACTTATAAGGGAGCTAAGCTGCAACTGCAGGAAGGGTTTGAAGAAACACTGTAATGGGTCTTTATTTTATTTCTCCTTTGTAAATAGTTATACTTAACAAGTTTATTTTATGATACTGCTAATGCAAATAAATATTTTTGGTGAATTCTACAACTGCTCCTGGTTTTCATATGCTTCCTGATCTGTGCTTCAACGACAGAGTGGTTTAGAGCATATGTAAAGGGCAAGGAACAGCTAGTGTCCATTGACGGGTGGAATTGAACCTAGTCCCAGTTGTAGCAGGTGTTCCATTTTGGGTCACAATTTATACACAATAATCTTAAACTTTCTAATCCTGAAATAAATTGTCAGCTTTATGCTGATGACACTATTATTTATGTAGGGGTACTTCTGATGCACAAATTCAGATTTTGTTGCAGGATGCTTTTGACTAGCTGAATTTTCTTCTACATTCCAGGCTTATCCTTAATTCCAAAAATCTCAGGTGGTTCTGTTTTCTAGAGAAAGGGAAGAAACTCAAGTGGGACAGCCTTGCAGATAAGGACCCTAGATTATTCTGTTCTTGAACAGGTTTGAGTTACAGATACCTAGGGTTACATCTGGATAGTTACCGTACATGGAATATTCATATAGAACAAGTTATCAAGAAAGTTGGTAAATACCTAGGAGCATTATATTGCATTAGACACTGTGGGTTGGATATTCAAAGGTTGCGCCATCGCTAAAGGGTTGATGCCTCGCAAGTTCGAGAATTACGCCATTCTGCCATATTCAGCAGGAAGCAGTTGCATCCCCCAAGTCAAGCTGAGCAACAGCGCAATGCTAATGAAGGCATGCTCATGGAGGAGGAACCATGCATAAACTGCACTGCCCGATATTCAGCGGGCTTGCAGGAGTTAGCAGGCGCAACCCCAACCTGCACCTGCACAACTTTGAGCAAAGGAGTAAGTCGAGGCCACCCACTGGTGAGCTGCCGCATTCCAGGCCGCAACACAGCAGCTGCCACCTGTGGGTGGCCCCGACTTCACCCTCAGCCCCCCGCAGCCCAATCCACGGGCATAATAGTAACCCCGACTGGCCCGGTCGCGGGCATGTAGTAACCCCAACCGACTGGCCCAATCACGGGCATGTAGTAACCCTCCCTCGACTGGCCCGATCACGGCATGTAGTAAAAACCCCACTGCCTGACTGGCCCGATTGCTGGCAAACCCATAGTAATCCCCCACCCCCACTAGCCCGATTGCGGGCAGAACAGAGTTCAACCCCCGAACACATCCCTGGTGGTCCAGTGGACGAAAGCACGATCGCAGGCATTAGAGTCCACCCCAAGGTCCCACGTAACCTGGTGATCTAGTGGCCACCCACCCACCGAGCCCCACCACCCCGCTCCCACCCCGCGTCAGCGGCGGGCGGCAGCATCCCGCCGCCGACTGACTGCTGCCAGAGGCTGCACGCCATTGGTTCAGAGCAAGAGCCAATAGGCGGCAGCCCATACCGCATAAGGCAGTCCAGATATGGAATGAAATGGTCACAATCAAAAGCTAGCAGTGGAACCAGTGAACCAGAGGAGTTGCTTTCTACAAAGCAGTGTGCAAAAGATGGAGATTAGCGCCCAAGAGGTGAATAGGCAGAAAAGGGCAAAATTCAGCAGAAAGGCAGATAGCAAGGAGAACCAGGGATAAAGGACAACCAAGGAAGGGCTGGAGTAGAACAGCAAAACAGTCTAGGGAGGTCAAATCATGGAAAGCCATGTGTGCAAATGCCAGGAGCCTTAGCAACAAGATGGAAGATCTGGAGGCTGTCATGGTGCAGTCAGATCTGGACATTGTGGCCATCACTGAAACCTGGTGTAATGATACATACACTGGGAGATGGCCATACCTGGCTACAACATATTCAGAAGAGACAGGGCAGGCAGGAAGGAGGAGGTGGCACTGTATGTGAAAAATGACATAAGGGCCACAGAGATCCAGGAGGAAAAAGTAGGGGAGAGATACTGTGGGTTAAGCTGGAAAGGACAATGGAGCCAGCCATCCGCACAGGTGTGGTCTATACCAACAGCCCAGGAGGAAGAAACTGATAGGAAGCTGATGCTAGCCATCCAAGGATGGCAGACAAGAGAGTGAGGTAGTACTGGTTGGAGACTTCAATATTCCAGGCGTGGACTGGAGCATCCCAGCAGCAGCATCAACTAGACAGATTTATCCTGGACTCCCTTCAGGGTGCTTTCCTCAAGCAACTCTGGTCATGGAACCAACTCGGCAGAAGGCAATACTGGACCTTGTGCTCACAAACAGGGACAGTGTGATGGGGGTCACGATAGGGAAGCACCTGGAGAACAGTGACCACCAGTCACTGTGGTTTGAAATCACAAAAGAGCAGAACCAAACCACACAAAACACACTATCCTGAATTTTAGGGGCAGACTTTGGGAAAATGGGGAGATACTTGAAAGAGGCATTAAGGGAATGGGGCAGGAATCAGGGGTTGTGGAACATTGGGCAGTATTTAAAATGTGGATTACAAGAGCAACAGAATTATGTATTAAGCAGGTTAGCAAGAGGAAAATGAGAGGAGACCATTATGGTTTCCAAAGAGGTAGCAAAGAAAGTGAAAGCCAAAAGATTGCATTCAGGCAATACAAAAGACACAGGCAGAAGGGATGGGAGAGTACCAGGAGAAGCAAAGGGAGGCAGGAGGTCAGTAGGGAAGCCAAAGCTCAGACAGAAGAACACATTGCAAAATCAGTGGGTAGAGGGACAAAACCTTTTACAGGTACATGAGTGAAAAAGAAAGACAAAGGGAGGGCTAGTGAGACTGAAGGGGAGGATGGGGGCTGTGTGAAGGATGACAACAGTAAAGCTGACATATTGAACAGGTATTTCTGCTCAGTCTTTACCGAGGAAGAGGAGGGTAATGGGTCTGAGCAGAGTACAAGGGGTGAGAATGGTGAGAAATGGGCACAAGTCCCTTTACGAGAAAGGGTCCTGGAGGAACTGGAAGTAATAAGAGTTGATAAAGCAATGGGGCCAGATGGGGTGCACCCAGGGTCCTTAAAGAACTAAGAGAGGTGGTGGCTGAACCTCTGGCTATCCTGTTTAGCCGATCACTGGAAACAGGAGGTACCCAAAGACTGGAGGATAGCAGATGTAGTCCCTTATACAAAAGTGGGAACAAAGGAAGCGGGAACTACAGACTAGTCAGCCTCACCTCGGTTGTGGGGAAGATCATGGAAGCAGTACTGAAGGAGAGATTGGTGGAACATCTGGTTGTCAATGGACTACAGGACCCAAGGCAGCATGGTTTCACCAGGGGAGGTCATGTCAGACCAACCTCATTGAATTTTTGACTGGGTGACTAGGGAGGTGGATCAGGGAGGGCAGTGGACATGGCCTATCTGGACTTCAGCAAGGCCTTTGACACTGTGCCACATAGAAGACTATTGCACAAACTGGGGAATATGGGTGTGGGCAGGACAGTAGTGTGGTGGGTAGGTAACTGGCTGGGCGGCAGGACACAGAGGGTGGTGGTAAATGGCTGTCACTCCACAGAGGAAGAGTGACCAGTGGGGTACCACAGGGATCAGTGCTGGGACCAGTCCTATTCAGTATCTTCATCAGTGACATTACGCAGGACCTGGAAGGCAGAATTTCACTGTTCGCTGATGACACAAAACATTGTAACAGAGTAGACACACCAGAGAGTGTAGACAGAATGAGAAGGGACCTGCAGAAACTTGAAGAATGGTCAGGGGTTTGACAGTTGAAATTCAATGCAAAGAAGTGCAAGATAATGCATATGGGGCACAAAAACCCTGGCACAATATATCAATTGGGGGTGAGGATATAGCATGCACCAAGCAGGAAAAGGATCTTGGGGTTATCATCTCTGATGACTTCAAGGTGGAAAACAGTGTGACAAGGCAGCAGGTAAAGCAAATAGGATGCTGGGATGCATAGGCAGGGGCATCACCAGCAGGAAAAGGAGGTCATAATTCCACTATACAAGACACTAGTGAGGCTCCTACCTGGAGTACGCTGGTACAGTTCTGGAGACCTTACCTACGTAAGGACATAGACAGGGTAGAGAAGGTTCAGAGAATGGCAACAAAGATGGTGCATGGATTGTATCACAAGTCCTATGAGGACAGGTTGAAGGAACTGAACATGTACTCCCTGGAGGAGAGGAGGTAAAGAGGATATGATAGAGACATACAAGTATCTTACAGGGAGGAACAGGGTACAGGAATACACTATTTTTAAGTGAAAAAGATGTTCCAGGACTAGAGGACATGGGATGAAGTTGGAGGGAGGATGATTCAGAGGAAGCGTGAGGAAGAATTTCTTCACAGAGCGGGTGGTGGACAAGTGGAATACCCTACTAGAGGAAGTGATTGGGGCTGAAACAATTACAGGATTTAAGAATGCTTGGGATAGACATAAAGGAATTCTGGAGGTCAGGGGTAAGGGGCAACAGACTTCTTGGAAAACATAAACTGAACATACAAGCTCTTATGGGCAGACTGGATGGGCCATAGGCCCTTATCTGCTGACACTGTCTATGTATCTATGTGTCTAATCATATCCCCCTCTCCTTCTCTGTTCCCAGGGTGTACATATTTAGGTCCTTTAGTCTCTCCTTGGGGCTTATGATGCAGACCCCACAACATTTTAATTGCCGTCCTCTGGACTGCCTCAACTCAGTCTATGTCCTTCCGGAGATATGGGCTCCAGAACTGGACACAGTGCTCTAGGTGGGGTCTTACCAGCTATCTGTACAGAGGCAACACCTCCTCCCATTTTCTGCTGTTGATAACCCTCCATATGCACCCCAGCATCTCACTAGCCCTCTCTACTGCCTTGTCATACTGACTGGCCACCTTGAGGTAATCCGATATTCTTATCTCCAGGTCTCTCTTCCTGCTTTGTGGTTGTCTGTACCACATGACCTATTTTTTACTCCACCCCGCTTTCTGTGCCCTAAGTGCATTATTTGAACTTTTCACATTGAAACCCTGCTGTCACACCCTTGACCACTCTTTTAGTGTTCTCAGATCTCTGCTCATCCTTTCCACCCCACCCACCCTGGAGTGTTTATCCTACTGCAGATTTTGGTGTGATCCGCAAAGAGGCAGACCTTTTCCAGCTCCTCTGCAGTGCCACTTATAAAGACATTAAAGAGGTCCCAACACTGATCCTGAGGCACTACGCTGGTTACCCTCCATTTGTCTGAGTGAACTCCGTGTACCTCCACCCTCTGTTGCCTATCCCAGAACTGATTTCTTATCCAGTTTACCACCTTTGGATCCACTCCTAAGCTACCCAGCTTGCTTACTAGTCTTCCACGTAGAATGGGTCAAAAGCCTTTATTGAAATCTAGGTAGGCCACATCCACTGCTCCACCTTGATATAAACCCTTTGACACCCAGTCAAAGTATCACATTTGCTTGACATGACCTCCCTCTATGATCCCATGCTGCCTCAGATCTTGTAACTCACTGGATTCAAGATATTCTACAATCCTTTCCTTCAGCAGTGATACCATTAACTTTCCTATTACTGATATCAGGCTGATTGACCTATAATTGCCTGCCTCCTCCCTGCTATCACTTTTGTGTAGTGGGACTACATCTTCCTCCTCCAGTCCTCCAGAACTACTACTGTTTTTAGTTATCTGGTAAATAGAACTGTCAGAGGTGCACCCATTATTTCCTTGAGCTCCCTCAGTACCCGTGGATGCTCCCCATCTAGCACCATTACGTTGTCCACCTTTAGAGTAGCAAGTCCCTTCAGGACTATCTCCCCAAAAGGGACTAATGTCAACCTCCAAACCTTCTGTTACTATTTTGTGGCCCTTCCTTTCCCCTTCCTCTGTGAACACTGAACAAAAGTATTTGTTCAGGATGTCTGCCTCTTCCTGGTCTCCCTTTGTACAGTCCCCCCTTGCTTTTTAACCGTACAGTCCCACCTCTGGCCTTTCTCTTGGCTGTTCTGTCTTCAGTTTGCAACTTTGTGCTCTTACTCCTTTCCTTGCTCCCTCTTTTTGCTGGATATACCTCATATCCTCTTCCCTCTATGTCTCCCTATACCTTCTGAGTTCTACCGCTTTAGCCTTTTCCTTTTAGTCACCTCTTTAGAGAACCATAG
This sequence comes from Neoceratodus forsteri, assembly GCA_016271365.2. NCBI lineage: Eukaryota > Metazoa > Chordata > Ceratodontiformes > Ceratodontidae > Neoceratodus > Neoceratodus forsteri. Next base: position 446,908,066 of record CM028131.1, on the reverse strand, counting down.
TGATCTCTTTTTCCTCTTGCTTTTGCTCCCTTGTTTGATGCTGAGGTTTGTTGCCTTTATTATGCTCCTTTTAGATTCACCCACTGTTCCTCCTCCCCACCCAGGCCACCCCGCCCTGAGGAGGATGCTGCTCTCCTGAGGTGCTGTGTTTTGGATGAGACATTAAACCAAGGTTCCATCTGCCTTTTCTGGTGGTAGTTCAGGTGGATGTTAACAATCCCATGGCACTTGTTGAAAAAGAGTAGGGAAATTTTATTGCAAAAACAAAAACACAGAATAACAAACAGAGTTAACCACTCAGGTAAAGAAATATTTCCAACAGTAACTATAACAAAAATAAATTATATAAAAATGCTCAGCAATTGCTATAAGAAAAACACATTAAGGCAAAAATAAAAGGAAATGCAATAAAAGCAACCATAAAGGAAATCCTGCAATAAAAGTTCATGCACACTCCTTGAAAAAAAACTGAAAAGAAAATCCCAAATAACCAAAGGAAATCGAAAAAAACCCTTACAACACCGTTATAAAATGCAACATTATATATAAATAGCTAGAAAAACAAAATTCAACCCACCCAAAATACATTTTTCCAAAGAAACTCACCAACAGAGGTCCCCATTGTATTCATTTCAGAAGCATACAATACATCCAGGTCCTGCTGAATATGAAAAAAAATTTCTTGTGTAGTATAAATCTTATTCTATAAAATTCTCAAACATCTTCCTTGCCATATATGCCATTTAAGGCAAGCAAGAAGAACATATATCGTACTTTTATGCCATTTACACCATTTCTTAGGGGATTGGTCCAATATCAGTGTATTATATGTCATAGATTTAAACAAAGGCTCACCCCACCAATGCGCCCAGTGCAGACCAAAAGGAAGGCAGTGTGTGTGCACTCAAAATATAAATGCCAGATCGTCTCTAATTTCCCTTGACAGGAAACTTCTGGACAAACTCTCTCACTTATTTGTTTGTGCTTCTGATTTGCTTTAACATTTAGTTTCTGATGTGCCTGGCCAAACCACATCACGCATTTTTCCGGTATTCTTGGCTGTATCACACTGGCAAGCAAAATTGATGTATTGATTTCTGTAGAAACTAAAAGAGGGCTCCTCAAAATAGCAAGTAGCAACAATATGATTGTAAAGGACCTTCTCTCATGAGACACAAACCAACTCAATTCAATCTTCCATAAGCGTATATACTTAAGTGTATGTTGTACATAAAGAGGAAGTTGCCCATCCACTGGATGCCATTTCCTCTACCCCATGCAGCCAAAAGGGACTCCCACAAAGACATACACATGGTACCAACAGCAGTGTTTTCTAACAAAGAGGTCGAATAGAGGTGTAAAAAAATCCCCAAAATGCACAAGTGGATGTAACATGCCTAAACCCCCTCTTTCCAGGGTCTGTATGTGTGTGCTCTCTTCCCCGGATTTAAACGACGCCCCACAATAACTGAAAAAAAGACCCATAATTTTAGCATGCATCACAAAAGGCAGAGGAAAAATATGAGACAAATAAAGAAAAGAGGGGCTATGTAGGATTTCAACAGGAAAACACGCTTTTACATGTCATCTTCCATGCTTGCCATTTCTTAACTTTAGCTAAACATTATCATAAATGCCATCCCAATTACTCTGTACAGCTGCTGGAGAACCAAAGAAAACCCCAAAAACTTCACTTTATTAGTAATTACTGGTATGTCAAATATGTGCACACTGGGAGTGGAACCTAAGGAAACAAAAACATTTAGACGTATTGATTCTAATACCAGTACTCAAACGGACAGAATGTAAAAAGACAATAAATTCCTCCCGATTCTACATCCATAAGAGGCAAAACAATCATCAGCATATGCCAATATCTTAGAAAATTTAAATTCTCAGTAGACACAATGGCCTGTATGCTCACGTCTCTATCAATATAGCGCAATAGAGGGTCCAGCCAAAGACAAATAAAGAGAGGACTCAAAGGGCAACCTTGCGTAACTCCAATCTGATAAGGAACTGGAACCCCAAAAATCCATTAACCAAGGGTGTTACCATAGCAGTGCAATATTGAGTTTTTAGCAATTGTAAAAATCCATATGGTATACCATAGAAGGTTAAAACATCCCAAAGATAGTCATGTCTTAGAGAATCAAAAGCTTTTTCCAAATCCAGTGCTAGCAAATAACCATTTATCTGGTGTTTTGAACCAAGCTCCAATAATTCCCTAACAAAATCAAATTTTGAGAAATATTCCATCCTAAGACAGCACAAGTCTGAGTAGTAACCAATCATTTTTTGAAACAACCAGTAGTGGGTTATTTAAAATACTAGTCAAAATTTTATAATCAGTGGTTAAGAGACACAAAGGCCTCCAATTCTGCAGTTCAGAGGGTCTCCTTTCTTATAAACAAAGAAAAGGATCCCATTCCTCATACTAAGAGACTCTCTTTCTTGCCAAACAGCCTGATAAACTAGCAACAGCCATGGTGCCAGTGTTTCTGCATATGTTTTATAAAACAGGTTTGGTAAACCATCCCCACCAGGCTTAGAATTAGAGGATAAATGACTAATGGCCTGTGTAATCTCAACTAAGGAGAAAGGGCCTGAAGGGCATCAATTTCCTGGTCCGAAAGCACTGGAATGTCCAATTTTGTAAAATGAAACAGAGGATGCAGAGCCTAGAGAAGAAAAGGTGTTTGCCACATGTTCTTGCACCAGGTTCCTAATCTGGCAGTATTGTCAACTAAAATTCAGTCGGGTGATTTTAAAGAAGTCATACATAATGGGGGCAAAGTACGACTCGCTAAATCAAGTGGGTTAACTTGCTCTTTAGTTCCTGTAGTTAAATATTTCTGTGCATACCGAAATTGTTTTTCTCTGTCCCTGAAGAAAAGCTATCATTTTGTCCTTGAGAGCAAGAAAATGTTGCCTCCGTTCTCCTTAGGAAATTGCCTGTAATAGAAAAGCCAGATATCTGGCTCTATACCTAAATAATTTAAATAGGCATCTTGAGCTCTGTACCTAAAACTTCAAAAACAGACATTTCAAATCCCTTTTGTGTCCTCCCACCATTCAGGGACTGTCATATAAAAGGAGATGTCAGACCTTATGGGAAAAAAATTCCAACTGAGTAGTAAGTGTAACATCTTGCAAGAGGGATGAATTTAACTTCAAAAACCCTGCCTAAAATAAGAGTTTGATATGTCCAAGCGTGAGTTTAGCTATTAAACGATCAGAAGTTTCCAAAGGCTCCATTGTAATAGAGCAACATGAAAGTCTCTGAGATACAAACCAAAAATCTATTCTGGTTGAGAGTGTTCCTTTATAAAAGGTGTGTACTGGCGCTTGGTGAAGTAGGTCATAGGAATCTACCAAATTATTTGTGCTTAAAACATTCAATAATGCATTTGTATCACAAAATAATTTTTTGTTGTTCGTCCCCAATCTTTATCCGTTAAACCACAATTGAAATCACCACCCCATACCACCAACTTTGAGGTATGTAAATAAGGGAAAGACGATTAAATAATGCAGCTCTATCAGCTTTGGACTGGGGGGCATAGATATTCCAAAGTCGATAAATGCACTGAGAAATAACATCATCCATAAGCATCACTCTTCCAGGAACTATATCTAATAATTTAACACCTTAATGGATAAATTTGAAGAAAACAGAATTCCTAAGCCATCACATACTGCTTCTCCTAAGGACCGGAAAGAAACACCCCAGCGCCAGTCCTGACTAGCCGCTCTAACACAAGCCAGAGAGCTCAACCTAGTATCTTGTAAAAAATAATGGAATTAGGGTAGGTACTAAGACTGGCAAAGGTAGTTCTTCTCCGTAAAGGAGACTTTACACTGTTAACATTAACAGTGAGTAAAAATATGCATTGCCAAGGAAGATTAGATGTCAGGATACCAAAAACACAAAAGACAAAATTCACTTCGTTTTCCGCTTTTTCGGTTTAGGTTTATCCTTAACTTCAGGAACCTGAACATGGTCAGGAGAGGGAGGCAACTGACTGAAAATCCGAATCCACCTGTTCTTCTTCACCGTCTGGTTCTTGTAAAGGAGCAAAAGGGTTCACAATGGCAGATTCTAGTATTTCAGGACAAAAGGAGAAGTCCCCACAGTCATCCTAGAGGCTTTAGACCTGGTGACACGTTGAAAGGAATATCTGATGCAGCTCAGGTGGAGGCTTACGTAAGGGTTCCTGGATAATACTAGTCTCCACAAGTGGTTGGGAAACCGAGACTGTCTGTTCCAAACCCAGTGTCTCCTTCATCTCCTTCAGTGGCAAAGGGTCAGGAACCAAAAATTCAGCCTGCCTTAGTTCATCAGTAGAAGGAGGAACCTGAGCACTGATTTCCATACCTTCAGTGATCAGGACAGGAGAAACCTCTCCCTCATGCATAAGTGGAACTGAGTCCAGAGCTGCAGCCTGAGCCACATTGTGAACTAACATATCCTGCAACCTTTGTCGTCTCTTTGCGCATTTGCAACAAAACATCCTGTTCGCCCGACCGGTTGCATTAGCAAGATTACGATGCCCAAGGACAGAGTACGGAAGATATGTCCTTTTCGTCGCACAAATTACATGACATAGGGTTTCTACAGTGGACACCTATATGCCCCAATTCCCACATAAACCACATTTTTGTTGATCATAGATATTACTTAAATGACCCAAAGCCCCACATTTATAACAGGCCCTGGGCTGGCCTGGTAAAAGCACTCCCGATCTCGACTCCAAAACCCAATTTGGTAAATGTTTAGTCTGGCCATTTTCAACCCGTAAATCAATTTGATATCTCCAACCCCTGTCCATAGATGCTCTTCATCAAGAATGTTTTCCGGGGCTTTAACCAGGCAATGCCGTTTCAACCAAACGTAATGTCAGCGACATTTACTGCTTCTTTCTGAAATAAAACAGTGATTTTCTTTGAAACAGGTTTAGTTAAAGGGATTGCCAAATAAGGTTTCAATAAAGGCGTATGTTTCAAAACTAGGTACTGTTTCAAAATCTGTTTAAACCTGCTGGGTGTTTGAAACTGACATCAAAGACTGTATCCCTGGCATATGGATCAGTGTAAATCTCGTAGGTGTAAAACCTCATACTTCATTTTAAAAGTTCACGACCAATAAAAAGTCTATTAGGGATCTCCTCTTGTGACCCCTGGTATTTCAACCTAACAGCATTCTGACGTGTAGCGGTTCATTACCAAGTCCAAAGGTGGCTGGAAAGAGATGTTCAGCAATATTACCTTGCCACACAGTTGAATTTGCAGCCTTATCATGTACAGAGTTATGCACTGGAGCAGGAGAAGTAGCACCAGCCTGAGGTACCACAGTGGGGAGGGGGGGATTCAGGTGACAATCTAGCATCACCCTCTTCCAAGTCTCTAATATGCTCCATCATATCAGAACTAGGTATTTTAGATAAGGAATCAAAAGAAAGGGCAGGTATTTGACCTAGAGGTAAACTAGGAACACTAGGAGATAAAGGAGCAGAAATAGGCAGTGAAGCCTCAAGAGGATTTAAGTTTGCATCCCAGGATTTCCCATCCGGTGACCTTACCCAACCTGCAGCTTCCAATGCAGTAGCCACCCACGGAGGAGATTTAGGAGTTTCTAAAGACTCCACCTGTAAAAGCCAGTTCAAAAGAAGGAAGGAGGTGAGGTTCTGAGTTCGAAAAAGAGAGGAGTTCCCATCCGTAACAGGAGGAAAAAGTTAATCAGTCAGCCCTGCTACCTGAGACTGAGCACTAGAAGGCCATAACTCAGGAAGCTAGACTGACAAGTAGCAGAGGAACGAGGAAACAGCAGCATCAGCTGCAGGCAATGCTTGAACAAAATCCATCCCCATTGCAACAGAGGACTCACCTGCAAAGTCTTAGAAAGATCCGATGTAGAATTCAGCTCGTCAGAGGAACACACTCCGTAAGTTCAGCATCCATTACCCTGTGGTGTAGTGCCTGCAGAGACTCTCCTGCATCATTTCCTGTTCCTGTAAGTGCGATCCGTATTCCTGGACGGGCAAGATCCAGTGCCCTTACCAGGACATTCCATTTAGCCAAATATTGCCTCTCCATATCCATTAACAGCAAATCTATCTCTGCTTCACCTTGGGAACATCGATATCCAATTCCGCTTCAAATTCCATATTGCCGACCAAAACCGCTGCCTGCACAGCACCTCCGACTGAGGTAGGTTCCATATTGCAGCACAAAGTAAAAAGCAGAGTTGAAAAAAATCGAGGAGGAGAGCCTCTTCTCGGCTCTCCAGATGTCCTACACCGCCGGTGTCCGCAAAGTCCACTGAGCCCAACGACGATCAACAGCGCCCAGAGTAGGGAATTTTTATTATATTCAAAACATTTCTTACAAAATATAAGGCAATCCTTAAACATCCATATACATTTTAACAATTTTCAAAATAAAATTAATGTTACACTTATTTCCTTATCCATCTTCTATTTACCATCCCCTTTTTTTTCCAAAGTAAATATCTCCCCCGATCTAATCCAGTAGAAAATCGAAATCCTTCCAATAAGATTTCCATTTCCTTATAGGAATTATATTCCTCTCTATAACATTAATTTCTTTATATCAGATTCTATTATCATAATCAATGTAAAGGGCAAAAACTGCTGCTGTAGTAATAATCTACAGCGGCTAATCCATAGCCAGTATAAAAAGAAATACATGTATTACTTGTAAAGTACTATATCTGTCATTTCGTTGTTCATTAGCAAAAAGCCATAATACAAGCTCACCTTTACTGGTGGGAGTTTTAGGCTATCCTTCCACCTTTCTTTTAGGATGTCCCAAAATTCTTTACATACCAACAATCATAATATAAATGGTCCATTGTCTCTAATTGAATAATACACTTGTCTCTTGGACAATATCTCTCTTAAAGGTTTATGTTTTTGGTTACTACGTACATTGATTTTACCATGTACTCCCAGCCATAAAATATCCCACATCTGTTCCGTATGCGACCATTTGTTAAATAGTGACCTAAACCAGAACTTACTACCTCAGAAATGACTGAAAGGGGAATCTGAGAAAAAGGAGCCCATAATAAAATTATACATTCCTCTTCTATTAAGCTTCTTAGCTAATGTCCAACTCACATCCCATTTTCTGATGTAATCAAATACACCTACCTCAAGTATCTTGCAACGGAGGCCTCCTTTTATTAAAATGCACAAAACATCCTTCTTCCCATTCTCTCAATATACCCTTTAGATGAAGGTTTATTAAGAAAACCCATGCTTGAGAATTATTTCGCACAACAGGAATCAAGTTATTATATAAGAAAATAGTAAAAAGAAAACAATTGGATTTACCATCCCCAATCCACCCTCTTTTATCCCCAAAAACAGTGTATTTCTTTTAATGATTTAACAGACTGCCCCATATACCGCTAAAAGCATCTCATCAAAGGCGTTTCAAGCATTTTAGGGATATAAAAATGTTACTTATAAACAAAAAAATTGGAATAAGGTATGTTTTCACCAAATAAATACGTTTCTTCTTAGCCAATCTGTGTTTATTCCATTGAGTCACTTTTAGATTGCTTCCTTTAATACCTCTTGCCAGTTATCCCAATCACTGTTTTTGCCTCCAAAATAAATTCCCAAAATTTTGCATGGTGCTTGCTCTACTTTAAATCTTCCTGCTTCAAACAGGATTTTCAGGAAATCCTGTATGCATCACACATTTAGTTTTTCCTCATTAATTTTTGCTCCTATGGTTTTCCTACAATCTTAAGTAGTTCATATGCTAATTCTATAGCCTTACTATTGAGCAGCACTAAGCAAATGTCATCTGCATAAACGATTAATTTAGGAAAATTAATATTATATTTTACAATGGGTCTAATTAAAGGCGACCTACATATAATTCTCAGCACAGGATCTAAAGCAAACATGTACAGAATTGGGCTGAGTGGGCATCCCTGTCTGACTCCTTTCACCACACTGTGAGGTCTACCTCTCCACCCGTTTTCTAGTGGAATAACCATAGCCAATGCATAACATAGTTGTACCCAATTCACAAATTGAACAGGTATCCGTAAGCTTTCAGACATTCCATAGATAATGTGTGACACTTTCAAAAGCTTTTGATTGGTCTATACTAACCAGATATCCTTCTAACCCATTAACTGGGTTTTACCTGCTGACATAATTTCTTTGATCAAAATTAAAGCATCTGTTAAATGTCTCCCAGGACTGCATAGAACTGCTGTACATGTATCAAGTTCTATGTTATCAAAGATAATCTATTTCCAAAAGTTTAGCAAATATCTTGAAATCTATATTTAAAAGAGTTAAAGGTCTCCAATTTTTAATGTCCATTCTGTCACCTTTCTTAAAAAGGAAAATAAGTAATCTCTCATACATTTGAGTAGGTAGCAGCATATCTTCCAAAAATGAGTTATATACGCTAATAATTCCTTTGGCATTAACTCCACAATATTTTATATACTTCTCCTGGTAGCCCTTCAGAACCGGGTGAGGTATTTTTCTTTAATGTAGATATCACATTACTCATTTCTATCTCAGTAAAAGCAGCTACCATTTTAGATTTGAAATCAGACTCTATTTTTGGCAAATTTGTGGCTTCTAATAAATGGGGTATAAAATTAGAAGGTGGTCCCGCCGTCCAAAAGTGCTTTCCACATATTCATCTAAAAATCTATTATTCCCCTATTGTCATAAACCTGCAACCCCTTTTTTTTCCACAGCCCGAAAATAGGCGCTTGTTCGATCTAGCTTGACATGCTAAAAGGGATTCACCTGAGCAGTTTTCCCTTGGGTCCAGATTTTTGTTCTTGACTTAAGGATTTCATCTGATCATACTGAAAAACGACATCTGCATCTTTATATATTTAATCTCTTTGGATAGATCCTTGCCACTTTCATGTTGAGAGGACAATAGAGATTGCAATGACCAACGTAACTTCAAATAATTACTGTTTCTCAATCTAGCCATTGCTCTTCCTTTATATTGAGTAACCAATCAAGCATCTTTTAAGGCTCCCCAACAACTTCCTAAATCTTGAATAAACCCATCGTGGAAATTTGATCTTTATTATCATACTTATATCAGAGATTACTGATATTTCTTTTAAACACAGAACATTAAGCTTCCAAAATCCTGGCCCTTGTTCCCTATTCTGGAGGTGCTCACCTTAATTCCAATTAATATATGATCCGAAGTTTCCACTGGAATGTAAATTAGTCCATCTATCTGTAACCTCTCAGGCACAAATATAAAGTCTATCCGAGATGTTAATTTCCCTTTAAAGAAAGTAGATTTACTTAAATTTTCCCATTCTTATGTGCATCTTTTAGCCCTGCCTGATCCAGAATAGAGGATAAACAAGATTTATCACAATACTGCTTCCCTGTTTCCTTTTCCGTTCAAAATTAATGTTAAAATCTCCTCCTAAAATTAACAACCCTTTTTGTACAAATGCGGTCGTATTTTATATAACAAATCGATTCTCTAGACTTCACCTGCGGTCCTTACACTGAAATTATATGACAGGAGGTATCTTTTATCCTCACATCTATCATTAAAGCTCTACCAGGCTCAATTTCAACAGTTAAAGTAAACTTACTTGAAAGTGTTAAAGCATACCCCACCACTGCACAAATCTTCACCTAAAGACCAAACAGACGCACCCCACCTCCACTGATTTCTAGCTTCAGCTATTTCTGACAGTATACAATCGAGTATCCTGTAAAAGATACCGTCGTATTTAATTCGAAAGTATCCCAAAAGTTGTCAAACGCTTTACATATGATCTAATACTATTAACATTTAGGGATGTTATAGTTAAAGGAAAAGAAGATGTAGGAGGGGGTTTAAATGGTTTATTACTAGACCTGGTCCAAGCTTAACCACCTCTAGTGTTTTTGATTTACAAGAGGCGCCTCGTGCAGGTTTTAGGGATTCTGCACTAAATTCATTAGGGTTCTGATTTAAAACTGGAGAACTTTCTTCCATTTGTTCTCCCCAACTTGCAAAAATAGAATATCTATTAGATAGAGGCAAGGGGTTGAAATCCCTGATAGAAACACTTTCTACAATGCTTCTCTTTCTTGATAACCCTCTTTCTCTTTACACTTAAAGAAACATCCTGATCATTGCTCAGCTGCTCAGAGACCAGACGGGGATCCATGAAGGAGTAACAAAAGGGTAGACATATCTTCGCTGCCTAGACCCACACTCGAGGTTAAAGGAAATTCTTGTGGCATAGAATTACCTGATCCCTCAGACCTTGATCTCGAAGTTAGGTCTTCTTCCATTTCTGGGGCCTCCCCTCTTCCCTTCCCACGTTTCTCCCCTACCCTTGTTCCTGATTCAATGTTCTCAGATTCTGTTTGAGAACTACGAGCTTAATGCTAACAAATGTTCTTGGTCTGAGGTCTCATTAGTCTCAGCGTGTTTCCATGCACAGTCTGCAAATACATGATCTGTTTCATTACATAAACTGCATAAAGGAGGACTTGTACATTCTGATATTTGGTGCCCCAACATCCCATAGTGAAAACACGGACCTGCTTACAAGCTGTATTTAAATGGGATAACGAACCACATTTGAAACAACTTTTAGGTTGACCTGCATAAAATATAATACCCTATCCCTTCCCAAATAGAAAGAGCTGGGCAAATGTTGTATGCCCTCGGCATCATGAATCAGTCTGACACGGAAAGTCCATCCTCCTGTCCAAAAACCATTAACATCCAAAATTGGCGAGGTTTGTCCTGCACATAGCATTTTTCTCTAACCAAAACATAATGTCAGATATATTCACGCCTTCATTTCGAATAATATTGTCACTGTTTTAACTGTAGGTTTAGTTATTGGGATAGCTTGAAAGTTTTCCATTTTTCGTTATTCTGTAAATTATAATAAAGCTCAAAACTTATCTAAGGACATTTCAGTACAAAACTGACATCATAATAGCGATCTCCTGGTGGATGAATTAGTGCATATACTTGCAGTGAAAATAACATAGAGTCTATTAATAAACTTTGCCCACCCAAACACGGTCTGGGGCTATTGATAACTGCCCAATGTATCTCAGTCTTACTAGGAATCTACGTTTTGCCGACTCCACAGGTTTTCTAAAAAGACCAGCAAAAGTTTTCACGGTTCCTCTCCCATATTTAAAACACTTACTGGCTCGTTGTTTTCTTTCTCTCTTATTGTTTGTAAAGATCCTTCTGTAGGTACAGGCTCTGTTGTCGCTGAAGTATAGAAGGAACCTCTATCTCTCTGGGTGCAGAAGGTTGTTTGTCAAACATGTCTCCTGTCCATCCATGGCGTCTTGCGTTTCTGAAAAACAATAGCCTCAGCTTGGGATCACGCATCCTCACTTTTGTCTAATTGGGACTCTGAAATTTGAAGAGTTTTCCCAGTTTGTTCTTTATTTTTTGACCTAAAGGATGAATTACTAGTTCCAGGAATCGGAATTAAAGGGTCCGGGACCCACTTGTTTCCATCCCATTCCAGCCAGCTTTTACTAATGCTTCTCCAGGGGACCAAGGTTCTAATGGACTCGTAGTTTTAGATTTCTGTACCTGAACGAAATTTTCCTTTGTAGCGATTCAGACTCCCTCCGTCTTCCATTTGTTGTTCAAAGCGCTTGCCTCCTTCATAATTCAGGCTTACATAATTAAAATACATATAAATGACAGAATAAACAATTAAAGGACTGATAATACAAAGTGCAAATAATTCAGTTATTAAAACTTGCTTAAATAAATGGGTTTTCAGGGCTGCCTTGAAGCTCTCCACGGTCCTGCACTCTCTGTCCATTTCTGTTTAACAAAATGGGCTTCAATTTTAAATAGTAAAACATTGAAACAAGGGTCCATTCCCTCCAAGTACATCATTTAGGTATAATTCAATCACAGAAGTACTTTTCCACTCAGAATTGTTAATTTATGGAACTCACTTCCTCCTTGGTATTATTGCTAACGTTAGTAAAGCCTCTTTCAAGTGCACACTGGATAACTGGCTTCTAGGTAGCAGGGACATTACTTATGGGTTCTGTGATGGGAACTGTTCATGGGCTGATTGCCTCCTGCTGCATGCCGCATCTCAGTGTGAACCTCTGTATAGTTGCCTGAGGAATGCCCTGTGCAGAAAGTCCAGGATATCCCTGCTTCTAGCAGAAGCCACTGCTGGAAACTCCGGTTTACATCTTGCCAGTGGCATCCACAAGTACCTTATCTAATTCCTCCCCTGTGCGGAGGTCTGTAGATTACTCCATTATGAATAGTGATTCCATTCCCTGTCTCCAGGGTGATCCACAATACCTCTGCCTCCCCTGTAGTCCCTGTATCTCCATCACTTTTATGTTTTCCCTCACATAAAGTACCACACCTCTCCTTTCTTTCCCATCCGTTCCTTCCTGAGCAGAGTATAGCCTTGTATGGCCAAGTCCCAGTCATGGTTTTCAGTGCACCATGACCACAGTATCCATAGTTATGTCAGGCTTGAATACATTCTGATTGTTATAGAGCATACCCAAACTCTTCATGAGGTCTGGCTTGGTCTTTTCCATCTCTCATACCATGCCCTCATCAAAACCCTTTTTCAGTGGGGAAACCTCAAAATGGACTCACTGGTGGCTACACCCCTGGTCTGTTCAGGGACAAAACTCTTCCCCAGAAATTGTAAGGTCAGATCCCCAAAACTCCAGGAAAGTGGCACCCGCTACCTGTTCAAGCATTCTCTGGGACTCTGGGGGCGGTGCTAATAGGGGAGATCATTCCCACACTTGACCTTACACAGAGGCAGGGAATGAAAACTGAAGGAGTTGCAGAACACGCTGCATGCTTTTTCATATGCAGGGGAACACTTCTGTCCACAAGCAGCTTCTTGATACTAAAGCACAACTACAGAAGATACTAGATAAAAAGTAGGAGCTTGCCCTTTTCTATCTTGGGCATTGGTTTTAAGGAGGGCACGTGCCGCACACATTGTTTCACCGCCTCAGGAGCCAGGGCACAAGCTTGTATCCGAAACTACAGGACCCACATGCTGGTCTTCTAACATGTAAAGACACCTCCATTCAGAACATTTAAAAAATATTATTATGTTAGCCTCTACCACCTGGATGGGACCACCTCATCCAGGGGAGCAAAAAGAGCTTTTCTGGTTCAGGACAATCTCCCCAAGCTCACTAAACCCACGTGGAGATCCTAACCAGCCCCACTACTGTTGAGGAAATAGCTTTGAGAATATCAACTTCAAAATGGGAAACTGTTGAGGCCTGATTGTGTTTCCTTCTGAATTTTATAAGGCCTTAGAGCTTCAAGGCCTTATGTGTCCACATTAACTAAGCTTCACAAGACACTTCTGGGCAGTGCTGAATATAGAACCAAGTGAGGTTTGTCCAGAAATGGCAAATGCATGACAGTGTTCAGAGAACCTTACTTCTTTAGACCATGTACAACAACAATGTACAATGCAGGGAAGGCAACAGAGGGTGGTGGGTGGGAGCTCTCACACCCAAGGACAGTGACGCGGTGTTCCACAGGGCTCAGTGTTGGGACCAGTGTTGTTTGGGATATTCATTGCAGACAGAGGAGGAGAAGGATCTGGGTGTGCTCATTACAGGGTCAATGAACAACTTGGCACAATGTAGGAAGGCAGCTGCAAAGGCCAACAAAATGCTGGGTTGCCTGTCCGAGGACAGGTGGAATGTAAATGTTTCCTGTCCGGACAAAGTTTTACCTGTCCACATTTTGTGAGGTGAATTTTAAACTTAAAACATAAAATGGACTGTAAAGTGGAAAAGAGAAAACTGTTGCTTTTTGGGTTGTTATTTTTCAAGGTAAAACACTGATTTAGTCTAGTCTATTTCTGAATCAGAACTTGAATCTAGTCTGCAGCCATATGGTCTCACATGAGGTCTTCTCTTTTGTTTTCCAGATTTGAACCATAGTGTTATGGCATCCTGCAGGTCAAATGTAGCAGCTAGCATCTGACAGCTTGACACGCATTAGTTCAGATGTAGTCATAGGAGACAGACAGGACCGCCAGTCAGACTTCACTCTGCCCATCAAGCTGAATCCTCTCTCAACTACTGCAGTTTGGGTTGGGATCAGTAGAGCTATTGTGACTAAGACCAGAATATCAGGGAATCGCTGTTCATGTGCATCATTATGGAGAATTTTTTGCCAGAAATCCAAATAGTGAATTTTGGAACAGCTCATTCAGTGATTTTTTCATAAGTGGTTTAAGCTCTAACCATTGCGCTTCAATCAAGTTTATATTATTATTGTGTTTCTTCAGTAGGTCACTGTAGTGCTCTGTGAGGGTTCTGACTTCCTCATTGCCATAAAGGGCTAGTTGGTCACTATCTGGTAACTGTAATGGGTTAAATATACTGAATGACCGTAGGACTTTGTCTGTTTAAAATTGGAAAATCGTGAGTTAATACTTTCAATTGTTGATGAAAGAGGCTTGTAACATCCATAACACTGCTTGTTTGGTTCTATCTATAGAATATCCCTTTCTAAGTTAAGGAAGATATCAGATCCACGGAACTGAACCTGAGTAGTGGCTGAGCCTGTCAGTCGACTTGTGCTAGTGTCACTGTCAGCTGTGTCAGAGTCAGGGAGCAACAGCAATTCGTTACAGACTTTGTCAAGTTTATCCTGTGCAGGGTAGTTCTCTAGCCAGAGCACGTGCTTTCAACCTTGCTGACTATTGTTTCTACTGTTGAGCTGTCTCTCTGTAGAGTTAGACTGAAGGCCATCATGACAGAAAGGTATTCAGCCAGAAACTGAGAAAGAGGACAAATCTCACAGTACTTAATGTTTTGAACAACCCACTGGCCTGATCTTTTGTTTGCCCTGGTGTGGAAGCAATGTGCTGTAAATGTACAACTAAGGCCTTGTAGCTGGACAGAATAACAGACAGAGCCCTTTCTCTGTGTGCAACCCACGGTCCCTGACCGTTAACTGGTTTGTGAATGGTGTACCTCATATTACTGGCTAACTCTTTGAGACCGGCCCAGTTTTGGGAGACTTATGGTATATTTTATAGATACCCATTAAGACTTCATCTGTTGTTTTCATGTATGGAATAGATGTTGCTGATTGCTTTATAGCTAGCTCCAACTTGTGGGCACTGCACTGAATCCTAACAAATGAGAATACGTCTTTTCAAAATCCTGCCAAACACCCCAGTCACTTTACCCAACATGCGGGTGCCCCATCAGATCCAAAAGCAACAATTTTTCTTTCCAGTCTTTACAGTCCAAGGTGAATTCAAGGCATCGCTTATTGAGTTATAAATGCTTTCACCATTTGGAATAGACTGGCTGAAGGGAAACAAATTTGTTAACTGGACAGAAATTTTCCATTGTCCTAATATAGACTGCCTCCTCTTCTATTACTGAGGCATCAGTGCTCGAGTCACATAGGACAGAGATTAAAGTGTTACTGTTAATCAGTTTTACATCTTTTATCCTTATTGATTCTGAAATAAAATGTGTGAACGTTGCTGCCTGTTTGTCTCTTCTATAACTGACTCCGACATTTGCACCATTTACATGTTGTAATTCTAAGATGCCAGGAAATCTGTGAATGGGCGTTCTGAATTAATCAAATAAAGAGTTGTTCTAAACAAATGTTCCACTTGTGTTGCCTCATTTTTTCCATTTGTATTATTCCTCGTTCTATTGCTAAGTTGGAAGGGTCTGTGTTAGACACAGTATTTTTTCATTGGCTAATTTATGAGGTTTGGAGAGTTCATGAGCTTGTACATTTTCAAGTCTCATGCTCTTACAAGCCACTCATGAAAGTGTTTGTCTCCCTTAAGTATTTTTGCAGTATGAGCAGGTCATGCCCACATCAGGCTCATATATTATGGCCACTCCCTGTTTTCTTCCAGGTCTCCTGGAACTCCCTTTCTTTTGCCCGGGACTCCCGCCACTTTCAACAGTAGTCAGAGTTACTGGCATATCAGCACTGGCACTACAAGTTGTCATATCTGTGGCCACAATGGTGGGGTGAGTGGTTGCTGCTACTGAGTCTATCAGTAATGGAGAAGCAGTACACATAGAAGAACCCAAGCTTTCTCCTCCCTCTTGGCTTGAAACTGAAGGCTTTCCTGTAATTTTTAAAGCCAAACTTTAACAAGACATTTTTTCCCTTTTGGTTTACTTAGCTAGTACGAATTTAAAGTACAGTAAGCACTCTGAAGACAGTGGACACTACAGTGAAGTGATGATCAGAGGTATTAGAAGACGTGAACAGTCTGTTTAGTTTCTTCCCTCCTGTAAAACCCCAGACAAAGGAGTTTAATATTTATATTTTCCTCCCGCTCAGATTTCACAACTAAAACCTGAGGTATCCTGCTGTCAACCTATTTTGTAATTTAATCCCCTCCTCTCCCTTTGACAGTGCCTTCTTGTCACAGTCACTCAATTTTACTTTTATTCAGTTAGTCCAGTGGCAGAGCACAACAGCAGGCTGACAGGGCTAGTTTAAATTAGTAGTAGTACTAGTAGTAGTACAGTAAGTCCGTCAGTATCTATCTTCAAAGTTCAAGCTCTGGAGGGCTTTACACAGGCTGAGTGAACAATAAGCTTTAATAGAGCCTTGCCTTCACCTCTCTGCACACTCAAGATATATTTTTTATTCAGAGTCAGAGATGATGAGACTTGCAGATCACAAGGTCTCTTTTGGCTTTGAGAGAGTTTAGGTGTACAGGTACAGTGCCTGACTGCTTTGAGACTTGACTTACACTAAATAATCCCCTTGTTCACCTCCCTCTCCTCCTCCAAGTACCAGCAGGACTGATTCACACAAACTGAGCCCCAAATGCTAGAGCCCTGAGGAGGCTGTTGAGAATTTGCAAGTCTTTTTTCACTTTTGAGACTAACTAAATAAATCCCTTGTTCACCTCCCCTCTCCTCCTGCAAGTACCAGCAGGACTGATTCACACAAACTGAGCCCCCAAATGCTAGAGCCCTGAGGAGGGCTGTTGAGAATTTGCAGAAGTCTTTTTGTCACTTTTGAGACTAACTAAATAAATCCCCTTGTTCACCTCCCTCTCCTCCTGCAAGTACCAGCAGGACTGATTCACACAAACTGAGCCCCAAATGCAGAGCCCTGAGAAGGGCTGTTTAGAATTGCAGAATTTTTTTTTTTTCCACTGCGCCACTGCCTCACACTTCTGCACTCCTCACCCTATGGCCAGACTAGTGAGAGTGAGAGCGCCGAGTCACGTCAGTCAGTTTTCTCCGCCGCTGAGAGGTCAGGTGACGCTAGTAGCTGCAGTCACTTGACCCTCAGTCAGTGGGAAGACTGAATGGGCAGCTTGAGCTGCACTTTTCGGGCGGGCGGAGCTACTGCCATGACGCCGACGTCACGGAAACCTCCCGCCTGCCGCTGGGTCCAGTGCCCAACTCAGTACTCTGGCTGCAGATTTACTGGCTGTGAATTACCTGTCCCAGGACAAGCGGACTTCCAAAGCAGCTGTCCCGGTGGAAAATGGCTGTCTGGGATGGGTGGACAGCTGGTTATTTCAGTCCTGGTGGGTGGGAGCTCTCACACCCAAGGGCAGTGATGAGCGGTGTTCCACAAGACTCGGGTTGGGACCAGTGTTGTTTGGGATATTCATTGCAGACATATCATGGGACATCAAGAGCAAGATCAGTCTGTTTGCTGATGTTACCAAGGTAGGCGTGGTGGTGGATGACCTAGGGGTGGCAGGGTTGCAGGATGATCTGGCAAAGCTTGAAACCTGGTCAGACACCTGGCAACTGGGCTTTAATGCCAAAAGTGCAAGGTGCTGCATTTTGGGATGAAGAACCTAAGGAGGAGTTACCAGCTGGGGAGTGCAGCTAGCCCAGACAGAGGAGGAGAAGGATCTGGGTGTGCTCATTACAGGGTCAATGAACAACTCGGCACAATGTAGGAAGGCAGCTGCAAGAGGCCAACAAAATGCTGGGTTGTAGTGCAAAGGTATATCCTCGAGGAGGGAGGAGGTGATTCTGCCACTGTATAAGGTCATTAGTTAGACCACACCTGGAGTACTGCGGCAGTACTGGTGCCTGTATCTGAAGAGGGACATTAAGTTACTGGAGGGGTGCAGCGCAGGGCGACAAAGATGATGAAGGGCTGGGGACTTACATGAGAAGAGGTTGAGGGAGTTGAAAATGTACTCACTGGAGGAGAGGAGGGACAGGGGTGACATGATTGAAACCTTTAAATACATGAAAGGAATAAACAAGACGGGTACAGAGGGGCTGTTCAAAGTAAGGAGGGAGGGCCACCAGGGGCCATGATATGAGACTGGAGGAGGAAGGTTCAGGAGGGAGATGAGAAGACACTTTTTACAGAGAGGGTGGTGGCTGGGTGGAATGCATTACCTGCAGAAGTGGTATCCAGTAGAACAGTGGACTGCTTCAGAAGGGGATGGGACAGGACAAGGAGGAGGGTTAATGAAGGGAAGGGTGGAAGGGAGGGGCAGCTGCAGAAAAGTGGTGCTAGCTGCACATTCGAGCAGACTTGATAGACCTCTAGGCCTTTATCTGCTGGCAAATGTCGTATGTTGAGTGTGTTCGTAATAATGCTGCATTCCCTCTGGGATATGGATAAGGCTTTCGATAGTCTCCTGGCCCTTCCTGTGGAATACTGTTGACATTTTTGGGTTCTGTCAGGCATTTATAACCATGTTGAGGACCCATTATACTCACCCTCAGGCCTATGTCGGGATTAATGGTTTCCTCTCTCAGGTCTTTGAACTGGGGGTGGGGAGGCACATGACAAGATTGCCCCCTCTCACCGGTCTTACTTTTCTTTACATCAAGCCACTTGCTGCCCATATCTAGCGGTCTCCTCTGATAAAGTTGTACCACTGTGGGATCAGTAGTATAACATAGCCGTCTTCGACATCTTTGTTGGCTACCTGGAACATCCTGGAGAGCTTGAAAATCTATCAGGCTTTTTCCTGACCATGACCAAGACTGAGGTTCTCACTTTTTTTTTTTTTTAACTTACGTTTATTAGTTTTTCATTGAGTACAATCAAATACCTTTTTCCGTATAAGAGACAGACCAAGTGTACAAATAACATTTGGGACAGCATGCCCCATAATCACCGTTTAGATCATTAGTTATAGCATCTCCTACACCTTTGATACATTATCAGGAGGAACAACTAAATAACCATTAAAGTATATCTGAAGTTCTAAAGTTTAAACACCTTGAAGCTGAAGAGCAGCATGGCTTTGTTTCTCAAAATTAAAGTCCACTATAATATTCCTTCTGGAACTATCCCTGTAAGGGGAAACGTTATGCCATGCACATTTCCTAAATTTTGGGATTTATCACCACCATACAAGTGTAAAGCACCTTCATATATGTATAGGGTACATAATTCTATGTCAAATATTGCTAAAATTCCTTGTTTCTATTTCCCTTGCAATATTTTTAAATTTCTAAACTGGCTATATGAAAAAACTAACCCCAGTGACTAGGTATAGTAAATGTTAAGGCTTAAAACAACTTTACTTCCTGTCTAACACATATTCAAGGAGGGTATCTCATTTGCAAAGAGAATATAACCCTCCTCAAAGCGATTAGCTTAATTTTATATAACATCAGGCCTCCAAAGCGAGGAAATAATATGCAGCTACCCATCGTTTCAGATTTAGAAGCAACATCTAACAAATATATACTGTTGGACTCAGTAACTTTTCCTGGTATACAGTATTGAAATTGAAGTCCTCAAGCAGTGAGATCTTGTTCAATGTCCTCCTCGTCTGGGTCCAGTGTGGCACAAACCCTCTCTGCCCATTTACCTGCTTCCACTGGATCAGAAAAGCCCAGACTTTGCTCTGAAACACAATCCTGAGGCGAGCAGGGAAGATAATAGAGTGGGAATATTTAAATCTTTCAGGATGCGATGGACTCCGTTGAATTTCTTCCTTCGCTGCCTAGTCGCAAAACTGATATCAGGGAAAAGGTGTACTGTCTGGTCTTCAAAGAGAGGCGCTTTACCGTCTGCAGTAAGATTTGATTACGTTCTCAGTTCGCTGTAACTACTAGGAGAGTGCGCGTGGGCCATCAGTTTCCATTCTCCTTGTATGCTACGCAGTGCACTTTTGAATCTGGAAAGCCTCCGGATCCCCTTCCGATAAGAGTCTGTCAGCCAGCCATTCCCTCATGAACATTTTGAGGTGATCCTTGACCCCTTCTGGTAAGCCCAGTACCGCATGTTTGCTGCTCTAATCTGGTTTTCCATGGTCTCAAGCCTCGCTCGAAAATGTTGTGCTTCCTTAACCACCAGCTGTAGAGCTAGTCGATGCTGCTACTTGTATTTTACATCTAGCATCTTGACCTTCAGACAGTCCATAGTGGTTTCCACCACTGTGACACAGGTGGTAAATGTGGCCATTTTTGATTCAAGTTGGTGACTGTCTAGATGAGTCACTGCATTTCAAGCCCAGAGACTGCATCGTTTCAGCGTCAGCGCCTTGCTCCATTTCAGCATTGGTAGCTTCTGTGCTGCTCGGTGGTGGGCCCGATAGTCCTTGTTTCCCTCTAGTCTGGCCAGTAGCTCCTTTGTCTCAATGATTTCCCATTGTATTGTCTAAGTAGTGTTTTATCAGCCTGGGAAATTAAAACCTTAGTTTGATTCGCATAGCCTATTCAGAGAGTTTTGAGCAGGATTTTAGTGGAGCTCTATGGAGGTGTGTCTGCTCTGCTCGGGCTCCACAGCGCTCTAGATTCTCACTTTTAATTATACCCTGACCCAGTTCTTAGTGCTCGGCTCAAGATTCGTGGAACAAGAGCTCCTAAAATATTTGGGGCACGTACCACCAAACCCCCGAGCATTGAGGCATTCTTAATTATGAACTACTTACAAATACTATGGCTAAAGACCTTGAGTGGTCATCCCACCTCCATATGGCCCTTTCAAATAAGGTAGAAGGGATAAGGCAAAATGTTCTCCCAAGAATACTGTATTTCACAGATCCTCCCTAATGCGGCCTGGAGCAGTTTCCAATCATGGAGTAGTCGCCTGTCCAGATTTCTGTGGGTTGGAGGTAGGCCTAGAATTTGATTATCCCTTTTGCAGTTTTCCACAAAAAGTTTGGGTAGTTGCTACTGTGTAGTTATGCAGCACAATTCTGATTGATTCACCTTTGGACTACCAACAGCTATAATGCTTATTTGAAAAGCCTTGAATTTGTATAAAATAACCTGCATAATATTGACTCTGTACTCTATGCCTCCCTACCAGGCTATCTCCCGAATTTACACGTATACTGCAATAACCCTCCAAGCCTGGCATGGGATATGGCAGGGAGCAGCATTTAGGGAATGTGGTCCCTTATTGGCATTATGTCTGGTCCAGCCTAATTCACAAAATAGAACCTTTCCTGGGATGCTGGTCAAGGAGGGGACTTATTTATCTTCACTAGTTATAAGATGAAAGAGAGGTATTACTATTTCAGGCTTTGATAGATAAGTTTGCCCTCCCACCCACAGATCACTTTTTGTTTACAGAATCAGGCATATATAGCCAAACAGAAACCACGACACAGGTAGTTGCCTAACCTGCCACAGCAGCTTTTCGCACAAATTAAATTTTTTGGGGGCAGCATAACTGGTAGGCTAGCTTTATACCAGTTTGAGAGACCAATCTAAAGATTCCACATAACAGTGCTCAAAATGGAACAAAGTCATACAAGTTAATTGTGAGGCAAAACAATAGGTTAAATACAACCTACCTACATATAAACTATCATTGGCCCCCTGTCTTGAGGAATTTGTGTGGAAGTGCAGCACACGCTATTTTGGAACACCAGCTGTCCAGATAAAAAATATGGGAGAACAAAGCGGGCAGATGTTGGAAGGCATGTGGGAGTTCGAGCCAATCAGACACGTACATTTTGGGGCTGCCCAGTACTGAGTTAAGAGTTCCAAATTCTAGGGGATATGTTTGATTGCTTGGGATTCCTCACACCTATGTTAGTGTTAATGTCCATTGTTCCTCCAAGCTAACAGTTAGAAAGGCAACTGAAATTAATGTTGATTCTGCTCAGAGGAGCAAAACAATGTGATTACTAAGCTGTGGCTTATGCCTCAGCCACTCACAAAAGCTCAGTTGACTGCAGCAATTGACTTCTTTACACATTGGAAAAGCAAATGCATTATTATGAGACCCATATCCCTGTTTTTGAGGAAGCCTGGAGAAAGTGGACACTGTAAACTGGAGATTGACACAGAGCGTGTACCATTATCAGTTTTTATTCAGTGTTTTCGCATACCTTTCTTGTAACCTGGATTTATTGGTTGCCACATTATGTGTTCCTGTGGTATTCGATCTACAAAGACTCAATTTGAAGAGGAACAGATGGGGACTTAACCTTCCAAACCTAAAAATGTATACCCAGGCCTCTCACCTTCTAGATCATTTACTGTTGGCTGGCACATACTTCTACTCTATTGTGGAAGCATATTGAGTTCTCTCAGTGACCTGCATGATATCATAAAATATTGGTTTACATTCCCACTGGTTTTACAACTTTTGTAGGATTTTCTAGTGGAACAGCGGGAGCTTAACATTTTGGAAACAGACCAGTGGACATGGCCAATGAGGACTTCACAGTGTACATGCAGTTGTGTGGCTGCACTCGAAACTAGGCCACACCCTCCCTTCTTTCCTCCCTCATTTAAGCTCCTCTGTCTCGCCTCTATCTGTGGTCACCCGAGTGGCAGTATTGCAACAGAGAATGGGCCCACCCTCCAGTAGGAGAAGAGCATTCTGGGGTGGATGCTTGGTTCTTCTGGCCCTGGCTGGCCCTGATATCCAGTGCTCATTCCCAAACCTGGGTCGCCAGTTTCTCAAGTGAAAGCCCTACTGCTATGCCAACAGGCCGCCCACTTTTTATTTTAGAATATTTTTCTTTGTATGCAGATGGTGGATTGAGAGGGAGGGCATTGTTGCCATGCAGGAATGTGTTAGATTTGTGTGCTAGATGTTGGTGGGGAGTCAGGATTGTCACTGCATTTGTTCTGTAGTAAATCACTTTTAGTGTAGTGTCCTGTATTTTATATACTTGGAAGTTTGTGTGTGTGCATCTTGTGTGGTTGTCTTTGTCATCAGGATTTTGCTGATTTGTTGCTGTGGTGGTCTGTGGGGTGTGGTACTGAAGTTTTGTCTGCCATTGTTTTGGGATTTTCTAGACTGCAGAGTTTTAAAAAAAAAAGGAAAAAAAAAGAGGCATTTTAGAAGGAAATATTTTGGTCAGTTTCTGGCTGTTGCTAAGTAACAAATGTTTTGTTATAATGTTCCAGTTCTTGTAGTTGCATACATGAACTAGGATGCTCCTTGCATGTTATGCCACTAAGTACATATTTTCAAAGGAACTCTTCTTTGTAGGACTATTCTGAATAAGGAATAATGAAGGATCAACTTCTGTATTCTATTCCATTCCATTTTTTTTATCTTTCACCTAAAAAGTGTATTAGGTAGAAGATTAAAATCAGCATACTAAATGGAGTTGAATACGGCATTGACCCTTCATTACTCCTGATTCTGGTTCTTGTAGCTCATCAGAAGTAGTAGCGTCTTAGTTATAGAATACTTTAGAAATGTTTTGCCAGTCTGGAAATAAAAATGTGCTAGTAGTTTTCCTATAGCATTTGGACCAGTGAGGATCTTGCAAATAATATTTGTATTTACCACAAGAGATGAAGTGTAACAGGAGATGTGAGTAGAAAAAAGTAGTTACATTCCCTAATTAGGGTAGCCGAGTCCTAAGCATCTCACGCATCAGGTATATGTCTGGGACAAGCGGCAGGCCTCAGGAGAGGTCTACAAGGTAAAAGCAGATCTGATTAGCTTGCAGGTATGTGGGTCCAGGGTGGGGGTTGTAGGTGAGATGTATGTAATCAGCCAAGGGCTTTTGAACAGTTCTCTCTTCAAGGAACCCATAAAGGTGTGTAGTGGCTGCCCAGTCTGCAGGAGGTTGTCAACTATGGCGCTCTGCCCTTCTGCTGATTGTTATATTGTATGATATTTGTGTTATAAATAAAATGTGTATTGTATGTGACTGCCTGCTTAAGGATGGTAGTCAGTGTGAGGAGACTTGACCATTGACCTCCAAGTGTCAGAGTTGCTGAAGTAGCATTATGTTAAACTGACCAATGAAACCACTAATTAAAGCTTTTCTTCTAGACAGACAGTTTATTACCCCTTATAACCTGCTCCTGCTTTTGAAGTTGGAAACTAAATATGAATTTTATGACCGTAGCAGGAAGGGAAGTCAGTTGGCTGATCCTTTATGGGTTTCTCATGTAGCAGAGAATTAGTGACAGATGGTGGGTTATGAAACATCAGAGGGAATGTTTTGATAAGAGACTCACCAGGAGGTGGAGAAAACTGACTTTTGAATATTGCATGCAAGAGAAAATGGTGCAGAAGGACTCTCTGAAAATAAAAGACAAACTTATCCTGTGGACTGGTAATGAGGCACTTTAGAAGGATAATTCAGCTAGAACTTTTAAGTATTTTTGGTAGGAGTTTGTGTTCTGTAACTTCCATTTATTTTATGTGACTGTAAGTTGTTGATATGTTTGTTCTGTGTTTGATATTTTACCTATTTTACAATTTTTAGTAAACAATATTTTCCTTGAAATACTGCCTGCGGCTTCTCAGTTTCTTTTGCATGGGAAGGCTGAACTAGTGTTTAATTCTGACAGCTGTTAAGGGCTTGAATGTGTTACTAATTTTGCTGAAGGTAAGAATATACCTAGGTCTCATATTGTGTTGTAAGGGGTACATTTTAGAAACCTAGTTGGGTACCCCTGGGCGAAGGATTGTGCTGCATCCCAAGAGAGTGCATTATCTGAGCCTGTTAACTGGGTATGCTAGCATAAGGTTCACATTTGATCCCCAGGTCTGAGGGCTGGTAGATGATTCGGACCCAAAACAGACAGGAGGGTTACCCTGTCTGTCTCCTGTTCACATTGTCGTGCTTCGAGGTTGGCACTGTGGGGAGCAGAGCGGCCTGACCTGCGAGTGCATTTGGGACAGTCTACACTCATCTTGGAGCTAGCTGCATCCTAGGTTGAAATATGCCAGCTTCAGTATAGGTCAAAGTGGGGGCCTATGGTGCATACCGCTGCTTCTGTTCATAGCAGTCCCTAAGCGACCATAATTGAAGTTGGAAAGTTGTGGGCAGGGAGCGGGTTGTCTGAAAGCACTAAGTGGGGATTTTTGGGTGCCCTGACATGGCAACTAGTAACTCCTTCAACCCACTAAGTGAGGCAGTGCATGCAGCCCCCCCACCACAGGAGGCACCCTGTCGTGATCTAGGTTCTCTGAGGCCACTAAATTAGTGATGTACCGGAGGGGTGTCAGCAGAAATCATAGGGGAGCTTAGAAGAGAGTCCAAATTTATAGATGAGGATTGCATAGTGAGAGTTTATTAAGGGAGTGGTCTGTGTCTGGACAGAAGTACGGTTTCGGGGCTGTCAGTAGGCTTTTTGTTTCAGTAGTCCTGGACTTTCTGGAAAAAAACAGGTGTCCTGAGCTGAAATTTTGGGGGGGTCATTGTGAAATTTTTGGGGTTCCACTGAAATAATGGAGCAGTCTGGATAAGTTCATTTTTCATTGTTTTTATTTTCCCCATCTTTTCTTGTACTGTTCAGGTAATTCCTGAGCCAGGTTTGCAGGTATGACAATATTTTTTGTCATATAGTGTTTTCTCAGCAGGGTTGCAAAGTGTCATTTACAAGGCACTGTAAGACACTTGTGGATAAACCACAGCAATATGATCACAATTACAAAATGCCAAATAGAATTTTTGCACCTGTACCTGTGTGTTGTAGGTTCACAGTACAATAAAAAATTATACTTACTGTATAGTTTTGCAGTAACTTCTGACTGTACTAACATGGAGATTCTAAACAATCTTGCTGCCCCTGGCCCTCAAGCAGATATGTACCAACCTGGCTGCAAAAAAGTTAAGGCCATTTAGTTAAGTAAAACATAAAATGTTCTCTAAAATTTTTTCATCGTGCTGCCAAACACACAGTCAGTGCTGACCATCACCTGTGTTTCACAGTCATCTCTCACCCAATAGTGTCAGTGGCTCAGTAGGTAGCACACTTCGCCTCTGAGGCCAGGAGATCAGAGGGCTGTGGGTTCAGTTCCACATCTGGCACTTGGGTTAATATCCCAATACTGACACTGTAGTGCAGCATGAGAGGGTGCTGCACTTCTGAGGTGCCGTCTTTCGGATGAGACGTTAAACCAAGGTCCCATCTGCCTGGTTGGTGGTAGTTCAGGTGGATGTTAAAAGATCCCATGGCACTTATCGAAGAGTAAGGAATTTCCCAGTGTCCTGACCAAATTTCCTCATTCACTAAAAATACACAACAGCTTAATCTGGTTCAAGGTCAGTTGGCACTCATCTGTATCCCTCTCCCCGGGTCATGCCTGAAAATAGGCAGGATTTGTCTAGATGCACTTACCCAGTCAACAAAAACTAAATAAAAATAAAAATACTTCTCCTCACTCCTCTTCTGCACACATCTTGCATAATTTTACTGACTAAAAAACACCTCACCCCCACCCATCCACTCTGTCATGGTTAAGACAGTGGCACAATCTATCTGTCCTGCCCAATACTTCTCTTCTCTTCTCTCCTGCATGTGTTGCATAAAACATATTATTGGCTAAAACAGCCCCCCCAAACTCCCAATCTGTCAGGTTAAGACAGCGGCACAGTCTACATGGTGGTTATGTGGACTTGCTTTTCTTCGTACTTCTTTTTTCATGGCATGACATTATGACCTGGCATAATTTCTCCTTGTGTCTTCCTGCCTGTAACTTCTCCATATGCCTTCCTGCCCAGAACTTCTCCTAATGCCCTCCTGCCCAGAACTTCTCCTGCATATTTCTTACATTCTGTGTGTTCTTGATAACGGAAGAAGCCACTGTTGACAGACTGTGGAAAGAGCAGAATGGGGTTAATGTACTTGTTAGACATATCCCTCCTTCCCACCAAGCCCATTGGTGTAAGAGCAGAATGGGGCTATTACTTGTTATAGCCATCTCCCCCACCCACTTAAGAAAATGGGAACAAAATACTCATCTTCTTCTCTCCTGTGTCCAAGTTGCTGTCTGCCGCTTTGTCTCTGAGTCAGTAGTCTTGGACTGAAACTAAAAACAAATCACAATTTAAGGCAACTTTAAAACATTATTTTCTGCACAGTCTAATGGCCTTAAATTTCTTAAGTGATTGAAAAGTTCCATAGTCTTCAACTTCAGCTCCTTCTTGGGCTATCCGCATGAGTTTGCTGACAGTGTCAGCTTTTAGAGAAACTTCTTTTTGTTACGTTTCCTTGGCATGTAGAAACATAATGCCATCCTACTGACTTTTGAGGAGTGCCGCCTCTCTGCCAATGCCCTTATCCATTTTGCAGGCACGACCACATCACACCATTGAATGGCGTGCTGCCTGTGACAGCAGTTCGGAAGCAGTGGCCTGCGAGTTGAAAGAAAATTACTGCTGCAATCAGCAGTGGTAGCGTGTAGGCAGTTTGCATATTGATGTCAGCGGTGGCTGTCACTGACGCCTCTCAGTTCCCCATGAGCGGGGGTGCCCAGGCCCCTCCCAGTTAATTTGCTGATGGGGTAGCCCAATCCCTGTTGGCATAATGTCCCTCCCCATTTGTTGTTGTGCCGAGGGTTGCCAGTCCCCTAAACATCGCCCCACTAAGCACACTGTATGGCGGGGTGCTCAGCCCCTATCGGCTCTAGTCCCCTGCCAGCAAACACCCAGATGGCACCCTGAAGTCCACCCCGTGCCAAAATCCTCCTGCATTGTCGCTTTTCCCCACCCTGTAAAACAGAAAATGGTCCATCGCTGTCTCTGGTGGCCCCTCTCCCAACCCGCACCCACCCTCTGTGCACCCCACATCCTCTCACCTCATACTTACCTCTGAGCACCAGGAACATGTCTGCACTCTTCAAAGCCGATCAAACTGAAGAAATGCTGGTACGCTGTATAATGGCATAAATTGGAGTGTTTTCAACTTAGGTGGATATCTTGGCCATTTTTGAGAATTTTGGCACCAAATTTTCAACATGGGGTT
The DNA here is from genome assembly GCA_016271365.2 of Neoceratodus forsteri. Classification (NCBI taxonomy): domain Eukaryota; kingdom Metazoa; phylum Chordata; order Ceratodontiformes; family Ceratodontidae; genus Neoceratodus; species Neoceratodus forsteri. The sequence goes on along the minus strand of CM028131.1, from coordinate 446,879,897 downwards.
CTTGAGACCTCACCTCTTAATTCACAGTTACTGTCATGTCATTATTCAGTCTTGAAAGGTGATTTTGCGGTCATGGCACAGAATCACCTTTCGGGACTGATTAAAACGACAGTGTCACTGTTCGTGAGGTGGGCTCCCAAAAATCTATGTTTGAAAATTTGTGTGAAAATTTCTGTAAATGGATTCTGTTATTTGTTGTTGTGCAGTTTCCACACATACCGTAATCTCAGCGAATTTGCAATACTTTCACTCCAGATCTTCAACACTGGCATTTTTTCACACCTCCTTATGAATAGTACAGCTGTCATTTTTACATCCTGGCCAAATGTGTTTTTGCACTTCCAGCGCCAATAGCGGTCACTGTGGGAAATCAGTGTTCAGGACAGATTAAGAAAATCACAGTGACACTGTTCATGAGTGGAGGTCACAAAATGCCTGTATTGAACATCTGGTGATAAAAGTCCATAACATGACTATGTTATGAGCGGGCTTATGCAGTTCCATACACACTGGTAACTTCAAGCATTTTTAATATTTTCACTCCAGATTTTTAACATTGCCATCTTTTCACACCTTCCTATGAATGGTACATCTGTCATTTTTCACATCCTGCCCCCAAACTGTGTTTTCACACATCTGGCGAGAATGGTGAGGTTGTTGTGGGAAATGGATGTTTGGGACAGATTAACAAAATCACTGTAGTACTGTTCATGAGCAGAGGTCCCAAATGCTTTCATGAGGTGGGTGGGGGTCGCAGAAAGGCCATGTTGAATATTTGTAGTGCAAATACTAACAAATGCCTGCGGCGTTAGGGTTTCTAACCATAACGTCCCACCCTGGACAGACTGACAGGCGCCGGGGTGTGCCTTGGATTGCCAGCTGTAATGCTCACGCCATTACACCCCACCTTGAAGCCAGTGATAGGCATGGAGGTGGCCCTGGATCCTTCGCCACAGAGTTCACCCCATTCTCCTATGCTGCACCTATTTCAGCTATGTTCTTATGACATGGGGTGACTGTCAGCCGTAACACCCTAAGGCAAACCTCAACACTTGTTAGTGTCTGCAGGACAGGGTGAGGTGAAATGCCATGAGCGTTATGGGCGACGACCCAAAGGCACCTCAATGCTTGTCCATTTCTGCAGGGTGGAGGTGGGATTGGCATGAGTTCAGTACTTCACTGCCATTCCTATTCTGCATCTGTCTAGCTCCTGCACGTCCAATGCTAATAGCAGCAAGCAAACATTCGGCATTGACAAATGCTTGTTTTTATTTTGTTTTGCACAGAAAAGCCTGTTTGACATGCCACTGCGGTTTAACATGTGATACATGTAAAATCTTTGCCATTGTGACAAAATCGGGAATATATCTGAATAGTTCTCAATTAAGTCTTGGCAGACACTGCTGACAGAGTCAATAATTTTTAGATTTCAGAACAATTTGAATTGTCCGTAATCTTTCTCGCTCTTTCTTGGTCAGCAAATGCTGGCAGTGTTTTTCTTTGAAGGTTTTGTCTTGGAAATAAGTGCAAACATCCTTCAGTTCCTGCATTCTATGGTCCATTATCTTGGAGTCATCAGGGAGACTCTTAGGATTCATAAGAATATGTAAGTTCTGCAGCAACTCCATTGAAGATGTCTCAAATCTTATGTGCATGTTTTCAGTGAGCTACGTCGGGCATTCCTGAGATGCTTTCTGGAACTGCATACACAGTGCTGGTCTGTCATTCACTGTTTGATCCTGCCACATGCCAGGACATTGATGAAGTTGTTGAAATGTCTTCTGTAGCTCTACCCATTCTAGTCTAGTAACAGTGACTTCTGTTATGCTGCTGGCCACTGCAATGTCAACACGGTCCCGCTGCATGACTAGAGAATGTTTATTCACCATGTCTAAGATATTCATGAAAAGAAGTGCATAAGACAAAGCAGACAGATTTTACTTTTGTCTGAAGGCCCTTTGCTTCTTGGACACCTTTTGCTGCATCATGCACTTAGGCTTGTAACAGTGCAGGGTATGATCTGTAAATCGCTTGAACTGCAGTATGCAGTGACAGCCACCAGAAACGTGCAGGTTCTTTTAGAGACAGATACCTAATATTGGCATCATTGAGTGTTTCTTGGATGAAATGCAAGGCATTATACCATACTGCTGAGTTGCTGTAGTACCTGTATGTACGCATGTTTTATGGTTACTTGATATTCTCAATACACTGTTGTCCCTACCTGTTTGTCCTGCTACCAGTGCCAGTCTGTGGGCAACAGAATGGATCTGAATTGGCCTTGGATTTACTTGCTGTCTTAACTTTGCACCCACCCCGTTGTGCATTCCAGTCATGATGCTTTCACGTCACTTGCTAGTGTGATGATCTTCATAGGGTCAGCTGCATTAGCAAAACAAACATTTAAAAGTTCTGCTACAGCTGTCTTTGTCCCCGTCAGGTATTGCAACACAGTCAATGAAATGAATGTTGGACTGAGCATTGAGTATGCACTTTACACATATGTTCAGTTTTTTTGCTAATGGTTAGTCCAACATGTCATATCTTCCATCCCAAACAGAGTAGATTGTGCCACTGTCTTGAAGTGCTGGACAGCCATTTTGGTTCTGTGAATGTAAAAGACCAGCCGATCAGATGGAATTCCACAAATATAGCCCCAGAGCCCCTCAAAAACTGATAAGATTCCCTTCCAAATTCCTAAGCTCACCTGTAGAGATATCAGTGTTTCAGACAGGTTCATAGAGTGCCCTTGTTTGGTTAGGTAGTACATTGTAATTACTAGGCAACGTTACTGTCATCCTTTGCCTCGGAACCTGATATCTGCTTTGCAAATTACAGAGGCAGAGACAGTTTTTCTGCTGTTTTCTACTGACTGCACCAACAAATGTCCTCAGGTTTCTTTCATATCTGTAAAATCAGACATTTGCAGATTGGTTGTGCCAGTTGTGGCAATGGATTGTTTTCCCACCTTTCTTACACCAACTACACTTCCCAACAGTGTTTCCTTCTACTTCCTCCTTTAGCCATGGAAATAACATTGTCCAGCTGTCCCTCAATACCTTTTCTTGTTGCTTTTAGCTGAACCTGCAGATACTGACCTTCAGACTGCCTATCATCATCAGTTTCAACATTCACAATCTCTTGAGATGTAACCGTTATCGCACTCAGAAGATTACATTGTTTCTTTGTCCTTTACTGCTGAATCTCTTCCAGCAAAATAATCAGTAAGGCTTTGTTGTGACATTGTTGTTTCAGGTGCTAGCCACGAAGCAGTCTCAACTTTCCCTCCCTCTCACTGACTCTCTGCACATTTGCACCGATTAACGCTGAGCCCTAACAGAAAACCAACAAATTAAGTGACCACAGTTCAATGTGGTTTACAGTTGCTCTAGAGGCCCAGTGGTATAAGTCTTGGATGTCTGTCCAGACCATTTTATTTATTTATTTATTTAAAATTTTACCAGGAAGACACACTGAGCAATAGTGCTTGATTCCAGGTGCATCCTGGGGAAGTAGGCAGAGGAAACAGTACATACATTGGGCAGTAGAACAACCAAGCAGTTTGCAATAAACACAGGGTAATATTGTACATGCTTAGCAGGATAGCAAGTATACAGACAGCAGTATATACAGAGCAACAGTTTAACACCATTTATGAGCATCCAACATAACAGAGCAGTGAGAATAAAACAGCAGGCAATGTGACCATGCGGGAGGGTCAAAAATAACTGCATAGTAGACTATATGCTCTATAATTGACTTCCTGATTCTTATAAGTTAAACTTATCATAGATTGCCCACAGGCACAAGATGATATGAAATGGGAATTGAGAGGCTGGAGTGTTAGCCAACACATCAGAGGGATAAGTGGGCAAGGGCTGGGACCAGTATTTGGCAGTGAGCTTGGCGCAGTGGGTCAAGTGGCGGTCATGGAGTGAGGGAAAGGAGAGGGACCTGTAGAGCGACAGTGATGAGTGGAGGAGGGCTATCCAGTGTGAAGCGGCAGAAAAAGTGGAAGAGAGGGTTCAATCTGGCTAGGCTGGACTTGGGAGTGGCACTGTAGACTACGTCTCCATAGTCAAAAATAGGAGAATCATTTTCTGTATCAAGTGCATGGCGAGCTGGTGGCGGGATGCAACCACAACTCGATAGAGGGCACCCAGTTTTGGGTGTAGCTTTTGTGTATCCATCGACATGAACAGAAAAGTCGAGGTGCTGTTCTAGCCATACCCGAGATATGGTCAGGCCACAGCTGGAGTACTGTGTGCAGTTCTGGAGAACTCATCTGAGGAAGGACATAGCGCTGCTGGAAAGGGTCCAGAGGAGGCGACCAGGATGATTCAGGGTATGGAGCAGAGGTCTTATGAGGAGTGACTGGAATAGCTTGGGCTTTACTCACTGGAGGAGAGGAGGGATAGGGAGATATGATAGAGGTTTTCAAGTATGTAAAGGGAATAATTTGGAGTGAAACCAGGAGTTGCTTAGGCTGAAGAAGGGGCGTGACCAGGGGACAAGAGTGGAAGTTGGAGGGGAAATTACAAGGGGAACGTGTAAACATTTTTTCACTGAGGGTGATAGAGCCGTGGAATGCACTTCCAGGGAGGCTGGTTGAGGAGGGCACAGTGGAGGGCTTCAAGAAGGAGTGGGACAGGTACAAGCGAAACTAAATCTGAGAAGTCTCGCTGGGGGTGGGAGGTGGTGAGGCGCCAGCCATTAGTTTGCTGGCTTTACAGCAGACAAGACAGATCATTTGGCCTATTCTTCTGGCTTTTTAGTATGTTAGTATATCTGAAGGAGGTGCAGGCCTCAGAGTAATCCCGGCCCAGGGTGGAAGGAAGGGGTAGTTGGGAGCTTAGAGAGTCTCTGTCTTGTGCCGAAGGTCAAGGAGACTGACTTCTTGCTTGAGAAAAGCTGGTTTACATGGAACAAGAACTGAACATCATTGAAGTCCTACTGTAGTCTGGTCTCAATATCATCTTTGATCGGCCAGACGTATGCAAGAATATATTGTTGCGTGATATATGAATGGATGCGTGAGGGCAGGCTGATGGCAGATAATTTAGGAATATGGAGAATAGGAGTGGTCCAGGACAGAGCCTTGAGGGACTCTGAGGTTACTGGGAGGGGTGGTGAGATGGTACTTCCAATTTTACTGCCCGGGAGCGGCCGACCAGGTAGGAGCGGAACCAGCTAGTGACCAAGGTAGAGAGCCCAGTCCATGAGAGCTTTTCAAGTAGGAGGGCATGGAAGACCATGTTGAATACCTTTGCCAGATTGACAAAATGGCTGAGGTGATAAGGCCCTTGTCCATGCCATCGAGGATGTTATCAGTGAGCCTGAGGAGCTAAGTGGCGGTGGATTGAGATTTCCTGAATCCAGACTGGTAGGATAAGGAGGAGGAGAAGGAGTTAAGAAAGGTGGAGAGTTGAGAGAGGAGTATATGCTCCTGTAGCTTAGCCATAATGGGTAGGAGGAAATAGGCCGGTAGTTGCCAGGGGCTGAGGTATCACCACCCTTATGGAGTGGGATAACTGTTGCATGCTTCCAGTCCTTGGGGATAGATTCTAAGGCAATGAAAGGTTTAGAAGGTCGCCATGGCGGCGGCGATAGCAGGAGCAGCCAGGTGTAGCATCTTGGAGTCCAGTCCAGAGGGGCATTTACCTTATTTGGGTTTAGGTAGGCAAGGCATGATAGATTCAGGTAGACTTCAGGAAGCCAGAGAAAGAGATCTGGGAGAAACTCAAGGGAACAGGTCAGCCAGAGGAGATGGAAAATAAATAGGACACCATGAAACAGTGAGTGCAGGACATATTTTAAAGCACACGTCTGAGGCAGGTAGGGAAGGGAAGAAGCAAAGGAAACCGATTTCAGTTTGATGGAAACCCAAAACAAGCAGTCATTAAACAGCATTCCTTCCACGGATTAGCTCTTCAGACGGTACCAAATCCAATTCCATTCTTCAGAAACAGTACTTTTATCACTGCTAACCATGCTGTAATCAGAGTTACAATACTAGTCAGAAACTATTAAATGATCATGAGACATGTGCCCAGATAGTTCCGCCCAGGGTGCTTCACAACACTCCGCCTGTTATGTTATCTTTACCTAATGTCACACTTGTACATTCCTCATTGCAAAAATCTGCAATCTTACAGGACTGAAATTCATAACTCACTTTATACAAATCCATAATGTAAACTGAGTGTGTCTATTTGTACAAGACTATATGTACACATGGTTTTAAAGCTACTATGTCCCACTGAGCAAGTTGATTTGTATCTTACATATCCAGATCTGATTTTTCTGGCACAGCACAATGCCTTCTAGTCAGAAAGACTGTATAAAGCAAAATACTGATCTGGACATTCATAAATCAGGTTTCTAGGGACATGGATATGTTGTTCATCCACACTGTCTGGCAGGTATCCTTGCCGCTTTAAATCTTGCGGAAGGTCTTCAAGCTGGCTCCTCCACCCACCCGGTGGTAAAACTCTTAGGCTCCGCCCCATGACGCCAGATCTTCCTTACGCTTGGAAGCTCAGGTTCCCTCCTTAACGTTCTGCGTATAAGACTGGTTCCTAACTCTTGGTTTCCGAAATTAAAGTTTAAGGTTTTCTAGACTTGGTCAACTATTTCCCTCGTGGCTGCGATGGACAAATCGACTCCGGTTTCCGGAGATGCACATGCGGGCAGAAGATGTCTCAGACGGATCCGCACTCCCGTCGTCTACTGCTTGGGCCTTGAGCGCGACCGCGAGGCTTGCGACCTGTGCTCACTCGGCCCTCGTCCTGGAAGACGTGCTGCCCGTCTGCAACTTGGGCGACCAAGCGCTAACCTCCGGTAAAGTCGGAGGAGGCCCAGTTGGCGGCTCTGCCGGGCGCGGCTCGGGCGGAACAGCTAGAGCAGATGATCGCCTCAAGAGGAGGCGCTGGCCACATCTTCCCTCGGCCGCAGCATTTATCCGGCCTCCTGGGATCCTCATATTCTGCTTCCTTTAAGGAGTTTGTTTGTCCCTCTCCACTAAGGGAGAGGGACCAACTTCTGCTGGACCTTCCTCTCGGTCCAAAAAAGGACAAGGGTAAGTCCTCCGTCGACACTCTTGGGAGCGGAGAGGTCCCCTCCCGAGTGGTTGACCATCGACTTCGGTCGATCCTTCGACTCGCTACTGGCTTCACAGTGTCCCCATCAGGTCAGTTGACCGAGACTCCCACGTCGATGCAGTCGAGATCTTTCTCGACCTGTTGGACAGGTTGTCGACTGGCGGCAAATCCTCTCCTGGTTCCCCGGTGGTGGTTGAGGATCCCGTGGGCTTGCCAGTGCCTCCGGTTCTGGAGCCTCGGGTGACCCCTCCGAGCCAGGGAGAGCAGGTTTCCGCCCTCCCCGCACCCTCCCTAAAAGCCGAGGTTCACGGTCTCGGTCTCGGACTTCTTCGCGGTCCAGCCGATCCCGCCACCATAGGCGGTCTTGGTCTCGGCACCATGGCAAGCAGCGCCGCCGCTCGTCCTCCTCCTTGGGCCGAGGGAGGCTCGGCGCAAGTTGCGTCGACGATCATGAGGACCTCATGTGGCAACAGCTTCTTCTGGCCGGGAACAAGCCGACGCTTGTCCCTTCCCCGCCATTAGCAACCCCTCGCTTTAGCCGAGGCGCCTGTTTCAGGCCTGTTGCTCAGCCAAAACCAGCTGCTCCACCGATTCTGGTGGAACCTCCGCTCCACAGCCGTTGTTTGGGGCTCCGACCAAGAACTCGGTCGGCGCAGGGTCTGCCCCATAGGCTGTCTGTCACCCTCACTCCCGATCGCCTCGACAGGTGGAGGGTGGCTCAGGCTCAGGTAGCTCTTTGAGGACTCTTCTGAGTCCGACGACGATTCCTCCCTTTTCTCCAGGTGAGTGGACTTGGAGTCCTCTGGAGGTCAGTCATTGGACAATAGCCCTTCGTCCTTCCTGGGTTTGCTTAGGCTCATCTCGAGTCCACCGGGATGCAGCTCGAGCTCGTATCCAAGCAGGCCAAGTATCCCTCATGGAGATATTGGACCGAGGGGATTCTCCCACGGAGGCCTTTCCTGTGGCCGAGGCCATTGTGGGCCCGGCCTTGGAGCTCTGGCAGCGCCCTGTTTCTGCCGTGCGCCTTCGCCAGGATGGTCAGGGAAGTATGCGGTCCCTACTGGTTCCTGTCCGTTTCTCGAACATCCCTCAGCCGAGGGGTTAGTTGCCAACAGCGCTTCCAGTGTGCCGAAACGATAGGGATGTGGACAACCTCCCGACAAGGAGTCCAAGAAATTGGACTATGCTGGGCGAAAAGTCTACGCTCGTCCTCCGTTGGCCTTCGTCAGGCCAGCTTGGCGTCTTATGGCACATTTCTCTCATGCCCTTTGGGCTCCCTGGATGAGGTAGTCCCTCATCTCCCGGCTGACCTGCAGACCATGGTTAGGCAGGTGTGGGACCAGGGCAGGGCAGTGGCCAAGCAGCAGCTTCAGACTGCTCTGGACATTGGAGACTCATGCGCCAGGTCAGTCGCGTCCGAGTGGCTATGCGCCGTCGGGCATGGCTGAGGATATCCACTTTCACATCGGATACCCAGCACAAGTTGGCGGATGTCCTTTCGACCGAATCTCTTCGCCCTGGGTGGAAGGTCACCTCCAGAGGATCGAGAAGTCCAATGCCACCTTGGACTCGGTCTCTTCCGCTCAGAGGGACAAGGCCGCCAGACCACAGCCCTAAGCCTTTCGTCCATCTCGCCAGCGGCACGTCTGGCCCAGCAATGTCAGGAGAGCAGGCTCCGCTTACATCCCAAACCCAAGCCTGCAGCTTCCTCCTCCAGGAAGCAGGGAGGTAAAGGCCCAGGAGGTCCCTCGGCCGTCCCCTCCAATCTGCCCAAGGACGGGTTGAGGGTGTTGCCCCCAACCCCGCACACTCCCAGGTTCCCTTGGAGGCGGGTCCGCCCTTCTTTCCGCCTGGTCCGTTATTAGTCGCGACTCGTGGGACCTCGGGGTCCGCAGCCTCACTGTCGGCTCGCCAAGCTGACATCGCTATCCTCCTCGAGAAGGAGGTGATCAGAGAGGTGGCGGATCCTCCTCAGACCCGGGTTTGTATCCAGGTACTTCCTGGTTCCATACGGACGGGGGCTGACCCATTCTCGACCTGCAGGACCTAAACAAGTTCCTAGGTCTCGGACCTTCAGGATGGTCACTCTGGCTCAGATAATACCATCCTTGGAGCGCAGGGTGTGGTTCTGCTCTTTGGACCTGCAGGACACGCTCTTCACGTCCCTATCTGTCCGTCACATCAGAGATTCCTTCGCCTGAGGAAGGATCCTTTCGAGTTCAGCCATGCCCTTCAGCTTGTCTCCTGCTCCCAGGGTCTTCACCAAATGCATGGCAGTGGTGACAGCATTCCTGCGGCGCCGAGGGGTCCAGGTGTACCTTACCTGGACGATTGGCTGATAGCAGCCCCTCCAGATGGGAGGTGGAGCGGTCCAGGGATCTGGCCTCCAGGTTTGCTCTCAGGTCGGCCTCCTCATCAACGTGCCAAGTCGAACTCGAATCAAGTAGGTGATTCTTTCATCGGGCAGAGCTAGACTCTTCGAGCCAGAGCACGGCTCCCAGCAGACAGGGCAGGTTCTTTCCTCCTTTGCCGATCATTTCTGGTTGGGCAATCGCCCTGCCGGGACTTCCCTCGCCTTCTGGGTCTCATGGCGGCCTGCACCAGCGTGGTCCTTGGGCCGCTGGAACATGTGCCCTTCAATGGGGACTGGCCAGCCAGTGGTCTCAACGCTGTGATCCATTGGACCAGCTAGTGACGGTGACCCAGGGGATGTGGGAACGCTCTCAGTGGTGGATCGTTCCAGCTCATCTGCAGGAGGGCATCCCGTTTATCCGCCTAGCCGCGGTCTCTCTATCGACCGATGCCTCTCTGATGGGTTGGGGTGCCCATCTAGGGAACACCGAGTGCATGGCCTCTGGTCCCCGCGGGAGTTTTCATGCCATATCAACCTGCTGGAGCTTGAAGCGGTCCGCCTAGCTCTCACCACCTTAGCTCCGTTTCTTGAGGTCAAGTGGTTCGGGTCCAGCCGGACAATACCATGACCATGTACTACCTAAACAGGCCAGGGGGACGCGCTCCATGCTTCTATGCAAGGAAGGCCCGCATTTGGTCACTCGTGCGCAGCCTGGAGGCGGATCTCCTAGCCATTCATGTGGCAGGAGCCTCCAATACCCTGCCATGCCCTAAGCCGGATAGGGGCTGTGTCCATGAGTGGTCTTTCCTGATGGAGGTAGTACAAGATCTGTTCTCCCATTGGGGTACACCTCAGGTGGACCTGTTTGCCTCAGGGAGAACGCTAAGCTGAGGCTGTTCCATGCCCGCCCTCAGCAGGGGCTCGCTGCAGGGGATGCCTTCTCGAGGCCATGGACCCCGGGCTCTTCTACGCCTTTCCCCATTCCCTTGATTCACAAGGTGCTTCTCAAAGCAAGGAGGACAAGGCGCAGGTGATTCTGATAGCCCCAGACTGGCCCCGCCAGTACTGGTACCCAGATCTCTCAGCCTCAGCTCCAGGCTCCCAAGGCAGCTTCCAGCTCGCCCGGACATGCTCTCAGTCATTCAGAGGAAGGTGTTCCATCCGACCTTCAATCCCTGCACCTGGACGGCCTGGTTCCTGAGCGGCTAGAGTTCCAGGCCTTGGTCTTTCCGACGAGGTCCTCAATGTAGTTGAGGCGTCCGTGAGGATTCGACCAGAAAATGCTACACCTTCAAATGGAAGAGATTTTCCATTTGGTGTCAGGGCAAGGGCCTTGACCTAGGATCGACAAATTTCAAAATGGCATGCTAGTCCAGGACAATTAGCCTTGCCAAAAATAGTAGTCCCAGTTTCAAGTGGTAGTCCAGTACATTTCGACGTAAATTTTTAAAAACTTGTGTAGAAACAAAGTACATGGTGTGGGGTTGTATTGTTAATAGTATGCAGATGTAGAACAGAAAACAGGTAAAATTATATATTTTCTCAATGCTAATAAAATTGATTTTACCAGTCACTGTGGTGTGTGCCTTTCATTGGGTGGTGGTACTTGAAAACTGGGATGGAGGCGGTTACTGGAAATAGATGGCAGATACTTGTTGGTACAGTTAACAACCACCTGGTGTCTGTCAGTCAGGTAGAGTACATGCGGCAGCATGGATGTGGGTGAATATGTTTACCCCTACAACTGCGTGCCAAAGTGCCCCACCACTGCAAGTCCTGACAGTTAATCCTCCTTGAACCTGTCCACACTTTTTGCTGTGATTTTTACAACAGCACCCACTAATAGAGAGCCCAACCCTACAGTGCACTTTACTGTTCACCTGACCACTCTGGGTGCCAGTCAGCTAGGATAGGGTAGGATAGATTTTTTTTTTTTAAAGTAACACACTTTAGTTTGTAGTGTAGTAAAATTGCACACAATTTTTTTCTTTTTTTAACCAATCCTTCTTTCTCTGAAGCACTACTCAGTCCTCTTTCCCAGCCACCCAAGATTCCTTTCCTACACACAAGTCCAGTCTCACACCCGTGCTGTTTCCTCTCTTCCTCCTGTGTTACCCCAAACTGCCCAGCTCCAATTGCCCCACACTTTTCTGCTGAACTGCTTGCACAAATATTCCCTTTGTGTGTGTGTGTTTTTTTTTATTTATTGCCCAAAGCACTGCTTGAAGTTGGCAACCACTTTTACTTTCTTCCTGGTTGCCTGCTGGTGATTACATTGCTGAGGCTTAGGTCAGGGTCCTTCTCAGTCACTTACTGACTGACCTAATTCAAATTGTTTTATTTTGTTTCTCACATTTATCCCCTTTCACTTGGTTCATCGTCAGCGATCCTGACATATGCCTTGCGACTGACAGATAATATTCTTCTCCCACACATGCGCTCTTGAGTAGCCAGACCCCAATACCATTTGAAGAAATAGCCCATGCAGAAACACTGAAGTTACTCTGCCTTCTACACTTGTCTCAAAATGGCGTGTTGGTGTGTGGTGCAGTACTGTGCGAACCGCCAGCCCCACCCCATCTATCATTCCACGCCCCATGAACTGTCCCAAAGCAAATGGTGGGCTTACCCGGCAGCCAGTGGGCAGCACATCAACAGTGGGTGCGGTGATGATCATGGCGGCGGGTAGCAGGAGGTCCCCATTGCAGCAAGCGAGCGATGCTCCATCCCGACTTCTACTCCAGCGGCGGCGTTCCTGCTACTACATCAGCGATAGCGAACTGACGCTGATTACGTGATGGGAGCTCCGCTGCCCCTCCTCCCACAGCCGGCGAGAGATCTGGGTGGGGACATCTAGTGGTGGTGTTGGGTGAACCGTGAGGATTAGAGAAAAAAAAATGCAATAATGATTTGGTTGCCCGTGGGACAACCAAGTACTGTGAAATTGGTTGTCCCATGGCAAAAGTTGTAGCCCGGACGCCGGGCTATGGGATTTGTCGATCCTGCCTTGACACCTTCCTCCTGTTCCTTGGCGAGATATTGGACTACCTATGGTCCCTTTCTCAGCAAGGGCTTGGGTCGACGACCCTTAAGGTGCACCTGGCAGCCATCTCTGCTTACGAGCGCGGGCCGGGAAGCAGTCGAGTGATGCAGGAAAAGTGGTCGGGCGCTTTTTCAAAGGCCTTGATCACATTTCCTCCTCGTGCGAACCTCCGCCTCCGTGGATTTACTGCTGGTATTGGAAAGCTCATGGGCAAGCTTATTCAACCAATGCACAGGTGTGATCTCTCTCACCTGTCGTGGAAGACCGCCTTCTTGGTGGCTGTTACGTCAGCCAGAAGGATGGGAGAGCTCCAGGCGCTCCATCGAAGTCTCCTTACCTGGTCTTCCACAGGGACAAGGTTGTCCTGCGCCCCACCCAAAATTTCTTCCGAAGGTGGTGTTGGAGTTTCACCTTAACCAGGTGTTGAGTCTGCGGTGTTCTACCCCAGTCACACCTCAGAGGCCGAATATAGGCTCCATACTCTGGACCCTAGAAGGGGCGCTAGCTTACTATAAGGAGCGCCACGGCTGAAGTCGGGGAGAGGTTCGCCAGCTGTTTGTCACCTACGCTGAAGCCGCACCTGGCAGACCTGCAGCCAGCGGACGATAGGCAGGTGGGTCACCTCCTGCATAGATATCTGCTATAAGTTGGTGGGCATGGAGCCTCCCAGAGGATAAGAGCTCATTCTACCCGCCGTTGCTGCATCGGTGGCTGCTTCCAGGGACGTCCCTATCCAGGAAATCTGCAGGGCTGCTACCTGGAAGTCAGCATACACCTTCATCACCCACTACCGCATCGACCTTGAGTCACGCCGGATGCTGGTTTTGGGGCCTTGGTTCTCCAGTCTCTATTCCTTAAGTAGGGGTGTGCGCCTTGCCTCCCTCCTCCCAGAGAACTGCTAGGAGTCTGCCAGACTGTGTGGATGAACAACATATCCATGTCCCTAGAAATACAGGTTACTCACCTGTAACGGAGTTCTAGGAATGGTATATGTTGTTCATCCTGACCCACCCTCCCGGCTTGACGCACAACCTGAGCTTCAGCCGGCCAGATCTAAGGCCATGGGTGGAGCCGAGTTTTACCACCGGTGGGTGGGAGGAGCCAGCTTGAAGACCTTCCGGCAAGACTTAAAGCGCAAGGATACCTGCCAGAAAGTGTGGATGAACAACATATACCATTCCTAGAACTCCTGTTACAGGTGAGTAACCTGTATATTTTGCAGTCAGCTGCCTAGTCAGCAATTTGTACTTCTTAAAACACTTTCTTGAAGCTTTGTTTTATTTGCTAATGGTAGGTGGTGAACCATATTTGTATAGGCCTGGAAGTTCATATTGTTTGCCATTATGGCTTCTGGTAAGCAATTTTTGTATTACTCTCTTTACCTCCTTCCTGCCTCCAGGTGCTTGTCTCTTGCAGCCCTCCAGTTGGCTGCTCCTTCTGCATGCTGGATTCCTCCCCACCACGCAGATATTGCTTGCCACCAAATCCAAGGGTTTTGACCCAAGCTTACTGTGAGGTGGGGGGGCCTGCCTTTCTGCACAACTGAAAGACAGAAACACCATAATAGTGTATAGTAGACCCTTGTTCAGCATGGATTTCCATTCTTATTGAAATGTTGTTGTACCAGTGTTCAAAGGTCATGGAATGTCTTTGTATCCTTCTGTGGTACAATAACATCAGCTTATCTGAAAATCTGTGGCCACCTGCGCTCAGAACCATTGCACACTCAGGTTTTTTTTGTAAACGAACTGCCCAGCCGCCAGGTGCGGGTAACTGAAAGTGGAGCTGTCCCTGAGACGGGCATCAGGCAGCTTGGCAGTTTTGCTTTTAAACAAAACAAAGTCCATTATAAAATATTGGTTGGGCAACCACATGCCCAATTCTGCTTGTGCTGCCACTGTGGACCTCTGATTACATTGGACTTCATGAGCTTTGCTCTCAAGGTCTGATGTAATTGGAACCCCTCTGTGGCAGCACAGGCTGGTTGTGCATGGTTGCCCAACCAGTATTCTTTGTTATCTTGGGTTCGAGGCTGGGTTACTAGCATGCTTTGTGGGGAGCATGCCCGAAGGCCAGCATCTGGAAACCTCCCAAACATGCCATCTGTTTTCCTCGCTACCCCCTGTCATGTGAGCAAACATATTGTCGTGGTCTTTGGGGCTGCCAAGTGTGTGGTCAGTTACCTATGCCATCAAGGACACTACCAGCTTGCCACCACCAGGAGTTGGTGCTAGGACAGTGCATTGCTCTCCTTCCCTGTACGTGGAGTGTGTCCACAGTGACACTTTGAGCCCTTCCTGCTGTCCCCTGCTTCTGATGTCCCTGGCTTAAAGTAGCAATGTGAGACAGAGTAGTCCCTCATTGCTCAGTGCCAAAGAGCATGTGCAAGTAATTTTTGCAACTTTGCAAGAGTTCCTTACAAAGTTTAAGGGCCCCATTCGATAACATACCAAGATGATGGAAGGAAAGGTAAAGAATGGTGCCTTTCTCATTTGATCTAGTCTCGAGAACAAATCAGGGTCCTGGGACTTGTCTGTCCTTCGGATGAGATGATAAATTGAGGTACCTTCTGCCCATCTCTGGTCACTATCCAGCTGAAAGTAAAGATCCCATGGCACTTAACCGATGGAGCGCAGGGGAGTTTCAGTATTATGGCCAACATCCCATCATTATTTATTTATTTATTTCAAGCTAGGATTAGAAAATACCTTTTAGCACAGTGGAGCTCATTAACAAAGGTTCCACGTCAATAATGGAGAGGGGTTACAAAACAGACAGTGTATAAAGTACAATAACATGTACAGATAATATCAAATACAGCTAACAGTAGAACAGCACAATACATAGTAAACATAGGTGATTGCAATTAGATACATAGTTGGCATTCTAGGTCTTTATAGTCGCAATCGGGTGGGTAATCCCATTTGGAAATCTGGAAGGGTGAGTCAGGAGATGAAGAGTAGCAGCAAGACAGAGAGCGGGGGATGCAACGGGCAGCATTATCAAGCATGTTGAGTGAGGCAGGAAGGGGTAGAACGGGTGGGAACAGGGGAAAGACAGGAGAAAGGGATGATGAGGTGTGGGAGGGGGAGGAAGAAAGGTGTGGAAAAGAGTCAGTCAGGGTCATAGTGGGACAGAGTAGGAGGAGGATCAGCACATGACAGGTAGGGGAGGGCAAGAGAGGTGATTGAGCAGGGAGGAAGGATGCAGCCAGGGGCCTTGTCGAGAGGCTGGGAATGCAGGTTGACAGATGAGGTACAAGTCGCGTGACTAATTAAAGCAGGTACACTCACTTTCTTTCGAGATGTGTAGATGCAGGAGGCAGCTTTAACTGGGTAAGTTGAGGTATGCTAGTCAGTTCACAGCTCAGGCCATTCATCCAGTTAGGGCTCTGAAAGGAAGGATCGCTGGCATTGGGTGGTCCGAACCTAGGAATGTGAAAGAGTTCAGAGACAGAGGACTGAGTGTGACACTTTTGAGGCTTTGATAGAAGACTGGTGTCATTAAAACTCATTAAAACTGGTCCTACAACCCACCCCAGGATTTTCCATACATACTGCATATACGATATATTACAGTATATACATATGTTCCTATTCTGACCTTTGTGTTGCAGCCTCAGTGCCCTGCAACTTCTAACACGGTCATTGTCCCCCCATGAATTGCCCTTCATGGTTCAGGGTTGTGCTGCCATGTGGAAACAGAATTCCATGTGACTGGCACTAATTTGGGATGCAAGAGTTTTGAAGCTATCATTCTAGTCTGGCAGTTTTTCTGTCTTTTTTCCCCTTGTCCCTGCATACCCATCCTTGGAGTACTGAGGGAAGGGCTCTATTTGCACATGTGCAGTAGCGACATGGAACCAGTCAGGTTCTCCTCCCCACTTGCAGCATGGTGCCACATTGTTCTGCTTTCTGGGAGGAGTGTGTGTGTGTGTGTGTGCGTGGTGTGTGTGTGTGTGGTAGAGGCGGTGTGGACATATCTAACGTCCCTCCCCAGGATCATCTAGGAGGATGCGCCAGCCATCTTATGCTGGCCTGAAGCAGCGACCCAGGTTGTTATGTCAACCCACAAATGCTCTTTTAAACTTTTGATGCATCTCAATTTTTATAGATGGTTTGTTGTATTGCTAACCCTTAAAGAGAACTGCACTGAACCTGTATGTTATTTTCTCAGTAAGCTGTTTTTTAGTACTGCTTAAAATGTTGTTCTCGTCTCCATCTATTCAGGCCTTTAGGTAACCTTAGTGGGTGCTTCTGCTTTAAGTCTGATGGTAAATACCATTTTAGAGCTGTATGATGTAGTTTATGTCCCCCGCCACAGAGTTCGTAGTAGAATATGGATGCATTATGCCAGCAGTAGAAGAGCTGAGCAAGAAATAAACTATATCATACAGTTCTAAAATGGTTCTTGTCACCAGCATGTAAATCAGAAACACCCACTAGGTGTAACTAGAAAGCCTGGCTAGCTAGAGCAATAACAGATTTTAAACTAGTATTTAAAAAGCAGCTTGTGCTGGAAAAATAGCTTGTAGATTCAGTGCAGTTCTCCTTAAAGTGTTTTTAACATCAGAGAGTATCATGTTTATTGGTGGGTACTGTGACAGGGTTGAATTAGACCCTGTCCCATTTGTTATGCAGAATGGATTAAATGCAATTATCTGTACTAGCATCTCCTTTTCTGTCTCTTCCCTGCATACTTGTCAGAGGAGCTCCACATCGGAAATAGGTTGTTTCAAGTTTCAGGTTTATTGCTGGAAAACTCCATTGAGCAAGCTAATTCACAAGGAGGTCCTGAATACACATACAATGGCACATTATACAAAAACGTCATATTGATAAACAAATATACAGAAATACATACAGTGCACTAATAAGGTAATTCGTGGCAAGATACAAGGTTACAATTACGTAGTAAATGTACAGGACAGACAATATCAGGTGTAGTTAAACAATGTGTTGTTGTATAAAACAATATTTAATTAATCAGAAGGTGAAGAACTGGGAGAGGAAACAGTAAAAAGGATGGGCAGGGTGGGGGAGGAGAGGTTATCAAGGGGTAAAGTACACTAGGGTTAAGGGTCTCAGTATGACAAGTGCCAACAGGAAACAATAGAAAGGAACAGACATAGGCATAAAGGGGACTTAATGACTGTTACAACTATCTTTTTTATTTTAGATGCAATTATAACTCTGAAGAAGTTGATAGAGACAATGCTAGTTAATTTTAGTATTGATTGAGCTGATTCCACATGAATGGGAGAGTATAAGAAATGGCACGTTTGCCAAAGGTGGTACAGGGTCCTAGGTATATCGAGTAGGACAATGTCAGCTTTCCTAAGGGAGTATGGACTGCTGGAAATGCTGATTAGCGATGTTGGTAGCATGGTAATGTCTGCAAGAGCAACTTGAGGGTCCAAAGGACAGCATGGAGCAGACATCTAGTGGTAAGAGAAGTCTAGCCAACAGCTGCATACAAGTCACAGTGGTGAGTACAGTAGGGGCAGTTAGTAATGAAGCGTGAGCCAATGATAAAGGACGCTCCAGCTTGCTTAGGCTGGAAGTTGAGGCTGTAGTATATATCAGGTCACCATAATCAAGTAGAGGAAGGAAAGTGGCCTGAATAAGCCTAGTGTGTATCTCAAGGAGAATAAAGACTTACTTCTAAAACAGAATCCTAATCTTGCTTTAAGCCTCCTGGAGAGCTCATCAATGTGGCCATTAAATGATAACTTTATTATCTAACAAGATACCCAGGTATTTGAATTTAGAAACTACTTCCAACGATTCACCTAGTGCAGTAACTATGAGATCATTTTGTTGGTTGGGGGGCCAGGGAGTAAAATGATTGAGAATCATTGCTTTTGTTTTCTTAGCATTAAGGAGCAGCTTGGCTTTTACCAGATTATTTTGAAGCTGAGCAAAGTCAGTTTGTAATACATTCATGACCTGTGATACCATGGATCCAGAAGTATACAAAACAGTATCGTCCGTGAAGAAGTGCAGTTTGGAGCTCGTTATATGGAAGTCAGGGTTGTCTATGTACAAAGAGAACAGGATCGGGCCTAGAATGGAGCCTTGGGAACTCCTGTGACAACAGGCAGAGGAGCAGAGAATAGGCCATCAGCTTTAACTTTCTGTCTTCCTGATAGGTAGCTAATGAACCACTCGGCAGTGGTCGGAGTAACTCCTGAGTTCGACAGGCAAGAGACTAGAAGGTTGTGATCAACAGTATCAAATGCTTTGCTAAGGTCCAAAAAACTGCACCAGTTACCAGCTTAGCATCTGCAGCGGTGAACCAATTATTTGTTACTTCGCCAGAGCTGTAATAGTGCTATGATTTGCTCAGAAGCCTGACTGGGCGGGTTAAGTAGCGAAAAGGTTTCAATATGACATTTAATTGGTTATAGACCAATTTTTCAAGATTTTAGAAAGGATGGGCAAAATGGATATGGGTCTGTAATTGATAAGGTTGCATGGGTCCCCTGATTTAAAAGGGAAGTATGTGGGCAGATTTCAAGAGGTCGGAACTGTAGCAGTAGTGATAGAGAGGTTGAAGACACGGAGAATCGGGCTGTGAGGTGGGCATAGCCTAGTCTTAGAAAGAAGGGTTCAAGGCCTCATCTCCTGCACTTTTATGGATATCAAGCTTAACTAGTGCATCTTCAACTTCTTTGTAGTTACATAGGTGCAGTTGGAAGGGACGGGTTGCGGTGCCTGTGAGCGAGGTGGAGCTAGGCTGATTCATAGGATAGCTGGCATGGGTGCGAGTCAAATGCTAGCCCAGCTGTAACAAAATGGGAATTGAGTTCTTCTAGAATTTGGGAATTACGTTCCACAATCCTGCCATTCGTACATATCTTGTTAGGAGCGGAGGTGGCAGTGGGACGTCCTTTAGTGGATTTGAGTGTCCTCCAGATTTTACGGAATCCCTGTTTGCCCGTTCGAGAGGAGATGTAGTAATGGGCTTTAGCAGTGAGAACACTTTCACGCAGGTATTCCTAGCAGCTCTAAAGGCCTGCCAGTCTGCAGGGCTCTTGATTGCCTAGCTTGAGCCCAGAGCTTATCTCGGTTAGTAAGAGCTGCCTTAAATCCTGGGGTGAACCAGGGTGAGAATTTTTATGCACCCGACTTTGATTAGGGGGCATCATTATTAATCAGTGTGGTAAGGTTATCATTAAGGATAGAAACAGACTCATCAACATTTTTGGCAAGGTGCAGATCCTGCCATCTAGTCCCACCTAGATCTGAGAGAAAATTAGCTGAATTGAATTTTCGAAAGAAACGTTTAGTTATGAATGTGGATTGCTGGCGGACCTTAGTTTGAGCTCTTATGCATACTAGAATCCCATGGTCACTCATGTCATTATGGAAGACTGCTGTGTTTGAGATTTTATGGGGATGAGTGGTTAATAACGTCCTAGAAGGGAGCTTTTATCGGAGTTAATGGTATTAGTCCTTGTAGATTCGCTAACTATTTGCACAAGGCCGAGCTCATCACAGAGAGATTTAAGACTGTGAGATTTTGATGAAAGCCAGTCGATATTGAGATCTAGAAATATTGTTTCTGTATTAGCAGTGGAGAGTAATGACGTGAGTGTATTTAAAATTTCTAAACCACCAGATGGAGCCTATAGCCCCAATAATATTGATGCATTTGGAAGAGGGAAGATGGAGCTTCAAGGAAAATAACTCAAATTCCTTAGATAATGGTTTGCAGCTAACATCTGTGACTATGTGCCTGAGTTTTGAATAAATTACCACACCCCACCCCGGTTTCCCTTTCAGCTCTGAATAGTTTGAGCCAGGAAGAGTAGTTTGTTGGTCAGAGTTAGCCTTTTGAGCAATGATTCAGTAATAATGATAAGATCTGGATTAGTATGTGCAGCCCAAGCTTGTAATTGGACAAATTTTCTGGTCAAGCTCAGGATGTTGACTAACATTATTTTAAGACCTGGGGCAACTGCAAACTCTGATGGGAGGATAGTATCAGAGTCTGGCCAGGATTTAGTTCAACATTTCCTGAACAGAGCAGGAGCAGCAGTAGCATTTTCTTTAAGGAACTTATTAAAGAGAGACCATTTTTTCCTCTGGCACCTCCCAGAACTCCTTATCAAAGGTGTACTTTTAGAGCTGGAGGCGGAAATGTTGAGATGACAATTTAACATAATGATCTGAGTATTCTAATAGATAATGGTGAAGAGAGTAAAGGAGGGAGAAGAGTAATGAAAGGGTGGTCACGATAAGGGGGATAAGTGGGAGGTACATTGAACAGGGGTATGATAAGATGTGATTTGTGGTACCAGGCCTAGATTAGCTCGTGGAACATCATATTGTGGTGAGGATAAGGTATACTATATTCGGGGATCACAAGCATAAGAGTGAATAATACCATGCTTCCAGGTGAAGGGGTACAAGGCTTTATTAAGGAATAGATGTGTAAAGCTAAGTGTGACTCCGATACAGAAGCAGACCCTCAATAAATAATAAAAGCTGTTTGCAGGGAGAGAGGCACAGGCTTGAACAATGCAATGCTAACCCATGCAATATTAACTATAGCACTCGGCTCCCCTATCCGTTGTGGTTGGCCTCTACTTTCTTGAGGTCACGAGATGACTCTTCTTAATTGTAGATTGTGTCCAAATTGGGATTGGGCAATCACAAATGCTTGTTATAGCTCTTGAAATGAAAGAAACGCCTTTTCCCAAAAAGATCATTTAGCGTTCTAACCTCTTTTTCCTTCCACTCTCCCAGTTCACCATAGAAATATAGAAACATGGAAACATAGAATTTGATGGCAGTTAAGGACTGCTTGCCCACCTAGTCTGCCCATTTTCCCTGCCTACTGTAGTATCACAGACCCTGTTTGATCTCCGGCTTACCCTCTCTTTCTAACCACTAGGTTCCCCTATGCCTGTCCCCTGCATTCTTGAATCCTGTTACAGTTTTGCCCCCAGGCCTCTGCTGGAGCTGTTCAAGGCATTCGCCACTCTTTCTGAAGAAGTACTTCCTCAGATCTCCCTGAATCTACCCCTCCAGCGTAATAGCATGACCCCCTGTTCGTGAGCATCTTTTTTTTTTTCTCTGAAAAATGCTTCCTCTTGTACCTTATTTATACCCATGAGGTATTTGAAAGTCTCTATCGTATCCCCTTTCCTTCCTTTCCTCCAAGGTGTACATATTAAGGTCCTTTAGTCTCTCCTCGTGGGGCTTTTGATGCAGACTCTGCACCATTTTAGTTGCCCACCTCTGGACAGCCTCCACAATGTCTATGTTCTTCCCAAGAGGTGGTCTTCAAAACTGGACACAGTACCCTAGGTGAGTTCTCACCAAAGATTTATACAGGAGTATCACCACCTCCCTCTTTCTGCTGGTGATACCCTTCCTATCCATCCTAGCATCCCACTAGCTCTCTCCACAGCCTTGTCACACTGTTTGGCCACATTTAGGTCATCAGCTGTGATTACTCCCAGTCTGTTTCCTGTTTGATGGTCGTCGGTAGCACTCCCCTATCTTGTACACTGCTCCTGGGTTTTGTGCTCCAAGTGCGATTTTGCACTTCTTTGCCTTGAAACTTAGTTGCCACTCTGACCATTCCTCAGCTTTTTTATATCGCTGCTCATTTTTACAACCCCTGGAAGTGACTACCCTATTGCAGATCTTTGTGTCATCTGTAGAAAGGCATACCTTCCGTTCTAGCTCCTTTGCAATGTCACTAATAAAGACATTAAAGAGGACCAATCCCAGTACTGATCCTTGAGCCACCCTGCTGGTCATCCTCCTCCCCCTTCCAGGGAGTGCACTGTGTTTACCGCCACCCTCGGTCACCTATCTCCCAGTCAGTTTCTTACCCAGTTTTGCCACCTTTGGTCCCACTTCCAGGCTGCTCAGCTTGTTTATGAGTCTCCTATGTGAACGGTGTTGAAGGCCTTACTGAAATCTAGGTAGGCCACATCCACCGCCTCCACCCTGATCTAATTCTCTGGTTACCTAGTTAAAGAAATCTATCAGATTTGTTTGACATGACCTTCCTGCTGTGAATCCATGTTGCCTCTGATCCTGTAAGTTACTGGATTCAAGATTTTCCACAATCCTTTCCTTCAGTAGTGATTCCATTCATTTCCTCACCACCGTCAGGCTGACTGGGCTATAATTGCCAGCCTCCTCCTGCTACCACTTTTATGAAGTGGGACTACATCTGCCCTCCTCCAGTCCTCCGGAACCACTCCTGTCTCCAGTGAGTGGTTAAACAGGACTGTCAGAGGTGCAGCCAGCACCTCTCTGCCCTTCATTATCCTTGGATGGACTCCGCCTGGGCCCCATTGCCTTGGTCCACTTTCAGATTTGTGAGTTCCTTCAGGATTCTCTCCTTCCTTCGATCCTTCTATCACTTATCTGTGGTCCCTCACCTTCCCCTTCCTCTGTGAATACTGAACAAAAGTATTTGCTCAGGATGTCTGCTTCTTCCTGGTCCCTCTCCATACACACACACACTTTCCTTCTCAGCCTTACAATCCCTCCCTGGTCTTTCTCCTTTCGCTTACATACCTGAAAAATGTCTTGTCCCTTTCCTTTACTGCCTGGGCTATTTTCTCCTCCGTTTGTGCCTTTGCACTCCAGACTGCTTTCCTGCTTCCTTCTGCTTCTCTTGATACACCTCCCTATCCTTCTTCCTCTCTGTCTCCTAATACCTCCTGAATGCTAACTGTTTTGCCCTTGCCTTCTCAGCCACCTCTTTGAAGAGCCATAGTAGTCTCTTCCTCTTGTTTTTGCTTAGTCCCTGACACGGAGGTTTGTAGCCTTCACTATGGCCCCTTTTAGCGCCACTCACTGTTCCTATCAATCCTGATTTTGGGTTGCTCAAGGGTACGCCTAAACCAGAGAAGGGAAAACATACATTTTAACTTTCTGTACACTGCTGTGCAAGTCAATGCATGTGTCAGTGTGGTTAGCAGTGGTTCGTAAGCTGAAAGCTGCTTTGGATGCAGATGGAACATCTCTCAGATTCAGCAATATCAATGCACTGTCAGTAAGGAAACATTGTGGCTTCATGGGCCATTCAGCAAAGAGCCATGTAGTGCACTGGCACCACCAGAACACCATATGGTACTACCTCATTTTGGGGACCACTAAGCCCTCGCCTTGATGGTGCTTGATACTGTTTATGGAGGGCTAGTGTGGGTTTCCTGGTGCCCCATAATGCAAGCTCAACACCTGATCCTCTGCCAATTAAATGGATTTTGGTATCAGATAATGGATCTTATGGAGTAGGTAATACAGCCTGGGTGCCAGGTTCATTTGGAATACGCTTGCTTTCCAGCACAAAGAAAGGTTCAAGGCTGCCCACCTATCCACATCCATTCTCATGGTGTTTAGAAAGGGCAAAAGTTGCAGTTCACTAGTTATCCTGGTCCTTCATCAGCCAAAGCCCAAGCATTAGGGCACCATTTAAATCCCCAGCCTGTGAGCAACAGGTTAGGCAGTCGCTCGACAGCAGGGAGGCTTTGATTTTGTCAGTTTAATTTTATATCCGGAGAGTTGTGAGAATGTTGCAATGGTGTGCAGAAGTGCAGGGATAAAAGTCTCTAGGTCAGTACATGTATGCAGGATATCTTCCACATAAAGCATTTTTTTTTATTCCACTCCACCAACTCTGATACTCACTATGTGCTCTGACTTTCGAACCTTAGCCACCAATGGCTCAAGGACCAAAATGAATAGTTAAGGGAAAAGGAGGCAGCCCTGCCTTGTGGATGCCTTTTGGGTCATGATAGAGAAGATGCAGCCATGCTTCAAAGACTGGCCTATGGTGAGCCAGCTTAGGGTCTGGAATAAATATTGCAACATCACCCTGTCAACTGCAGTGTATATTTTAAGTTATGGTTGCTGTCAAACTGTAATCGTTAGCCTAAATTATGTCCTCATGGCCCGGACTCTTTAAACTGTCCATCTATGATTTAGATTATTTACTGCTTGTTTCGCTCACTGTCTTGTCAAAGGAATCTACTGCTGATGGCAGTGCTTCCAGGTTGAGAGTATTGAGCTGAATGTTTTATTTAATTATTTTGGTAACCAAAGTAAGGCCACTGGGCACAAGTGTCTGTTTTAGGGGTGACCCAGCACCACTGGGGAGGTTAAATGACTCTAGGGAGGTTAAGTGACTTACTCAGAGTCGCACAGTATTCCAGTGGAGACTGTGGGAATCAAACCCAGGTCTGCTGGATGTACCAAGTGACTTGCTCAGACCGCACAGTATGCAGGTGAAGGTAATGGGAATCAAACGCAGGTCTGCTGGATGTACCAAACTCATTCACAGCTCATTACTCTAACCTCAAGGCTATACTGCCAGCCCCTGTGCTCCATTTGCTCCTATTTCCATACCTGCTATTTTTCTCGGCCTCTTGCCACTTCCCTGCCCCATCACTGTCTTACTATTGGAGTCAATTGCTCCCACGACTTATCCCATGTGGCGTGTCTTCAGGGCACCACCTGTTCCAGATGCCAAACCCAGTTCTCCTTGGAGAATGGCCTGGAGCCCCAGAGTACTGGATGCCTCATGCTTAGGCCTGATGTTTCTCTACTTTTTCTCTCCCTTGGAGCATTGACAGTGCTGGGGCATTAAAAAAAAAAAAAAAAAAAAAAAGGTTAAATTGGACCCACTGGTGGAAAATATGGGTCAAAATAGGAACCAACTCTGTCAAAAAGGAATCAAAAGCAGAAATTTCCACAGCATAGCAGCGAAACATGATCAGAAAAGGTACTTTTTATGGCTGCAGTGGATGGTGCCTGCAGCTGTAAACAAAGAACTGAAGCACAATTTTGAAGTTGCAGTACAAGCACTCATTCATTCTCCCTCGTGTGTGGCTCAGTGCGTATGTGAGTAGTGGCGCATCGCGACTTCAATTCTGCAGTTGTGGTGAAGTTGCGCATGTACTAAACTCATGGTGAATAGTCCCTCCATGGCCACTGGAGCTCAGTGCGATGTGCAGTTTCATTGTAACTGCAGAAGTGGAAGCGCGATGCACACTGAACCCCGCAGCTATCTTGGGCACAGCGGACTATTCTGTGTTCCGCCTGTGAGCTCCTCAAGCTCGACTGCAGCTGTATCAGCTTTGGCAGAGTTTGTAGTTTACTTTTCCTTCCTGTAGATACTGTTGCAGAGCAGGTATATGAATTTGGACTACCTCTGAACCCTTTGTCATTGAAATGAGGGACACAGGCACTCAGAATGAGGAACAGTATGGGACAGTGACTGTCAAGATGAGGGACACGAATTGGACATGAAGATGTAAGCTCAAAACCCTCGTAAACTAGTGCTTTGATGTGCTAAAAGTTTTTGTTTCAGCATTGTAGAATGTTAAGAATTTCTGTTTTAATATCAGAGTTTATGGCACCTCTCATATGGGCAGCATCTTTGCATGTGGGACAGAGTACAGTTCTTCTGAGGGTGAAAGAGCGACATCCTCATAATGAGGGACAGTTGAGAGGAATGTTCTGGACCCACTGTAAAAAGTAAGAGGTGGTAATTTTAGATAGTTTGCAAGTTTGGCTCTTTTGTGCTTGTTATTGCTGGCTCTGCATAGGACTCATGGGCATGGTGCTTTTGTGAGCCGGGGTGTGAATGGACAAGTGTGGCTGTGTGGGCCACTCCACCATTTCCACTGCCAGGCAAGGCATCGCAGCAGTTGCATTATGCCCCCATAGCCAACAAGGGCCAGAGCAATGTCAAGGCATCCTTCATACACTGTGCTCCCCAGGGTTGAAATTCAGTTTTGCAACCACTGGTCAGCAGGGCCAGTGGCTTGGAAAATTCTTTAGCCCCACAGAAGTTTCCAGAGCCCAACAGATGTGCTTATTGAAATGATGGCTGCTGTAATTCAAGCCAGCAAGGCTAGTTGAAGAAAATTTTACCTGATACAAAATCTACCAGCATATTTGGCTAGAGGGTTAGTGCTACTTTCTACCCCTGCTCCCCTGCAGACAGTTGAGGGTAGTGCCCTTTAAGCCACTTAGTCCTCCTCTCCTCCTCCTCCTGCAGGCCTGTAGCAGCATCCCAGGCTCTGAGCATGAGCCTAGGTCACTACTATGGCAAGAGGTTCCACAGTCCCTGTGCTATCGTGTCATCCAGCATTTTGTAATTTATTGATTGAAATTCATTTAATCCAGGTAGGCAGAAATAGATTACATAATCTTGTCTCCTGCTGTGACCTGGGGAAGAGGACAGAGAGGTTACAAATAGTGCAGGTGGAGGAAACCCTACTGTACCCTACTGTGTGAGTAGTATTACAGGTGAACAGCTTGGGAGGTGGTCCAGGATCTGGCAGCTTGGCTTCAATGCCAAGAAATGCAGAGTTATGCATATTGGAGCCAAGAATCCCAGGACAGAGTACTACCTGGGTGGAGTCCCAGGATCTGCATCAGAGGAGGAGAAGGACCTGGGCGTTATGATCACTAGTGACCTGAAGTACGCCACGAGTGCAAGAATGCAGCAGCAGAGGCAAACAAGATGCTACGATGCATGTCTAGGGGATCGTAGTAGGAGAGAGGAGGTTATACAGCCCTTGTACAGGTCACTGGTAAGGCACATCTAGAGTATGGAGTTCAGTACTGGTACCCACACCTCAAAAAGGACATTAACCTGCTGGAGAAGGTACAGAGGAGGGCTACAAAGATGATAGCTGGTCAGCAGGGGCAAGGCATAACGAGGAGTGGTTGAGGGCACTGAACATATACTCCCTGGAAGACAGAAGAGAGAGAGGGGAATAATTGGGAGATTCAAGTATTTGAAAGGGATAAATTATGTTGATAAGGAAAGTCTCTTTAAGCTGAGTGGCAACCATATCATGAAGGGGCACAGTCTTAAGCTGGAAGGCGGGAGGTTCAGGAGGGAGGTCAGGAAGCACTTTTCACAGAGAGGTGGTGGACACTTGGAATGCGCTGCGGAGGAGGTCATCTCGTTGAAGACAGTGGGAAGCTTAAGAGAGGCAGAGATAGGCATGGGGGAGGTAAGGATCATGGGTAGAAGGATGGGAGGAGTGGGGAGGAGAGCAGGGACATTAGCTCGCTGTGGACCTGCATACGAAAGCAGACTTGATAGACCAAATGGCTTCTTCTTCTGGCTTCTTCAGTATGTACTAATAATATTGAATACCTACACTGTTGCTACAGTAAAGGCACAGGATTCACACCTTTTCACATCACTTTTATGGATAGATATCTGCGAAAACAGCCAGCATTCATTATTGATAATAGTAGGATATCTTGCTACCAGTTCCTTTTATTTTACAAATTCTGCTGCATATGAAAATGTTGGGACCCTCCCCTTTGTCTTTCTGTTTAGTTATCTGCAGTATAATTGACTACATTGTGTATTAATAGTTTGTCAAATAAACAAGTGTTACCAAATTTGCAAGGAAGTGCTGAAGTGTACGTTGTCTATATTTAAGAATTGCTCTCTGCAACAGTGTCTTTAATTAATTTATATTTCCTCAGGGAGCTGTTGACTTTCATTGCAGCATGGGAGAAATTGTAATGATTAAAAGTTGTATTGACAAATGACAGAACATTTTAATAAAGGATGAAGCAGTCACTGAAGTATTAGCGAAGGCAGATCAAATATTAAGTGTCTGGGTTTATGATATGAAAGACACAAGCAAGCTTCCCTCTAGCAAAGTAAAGAGCTGCTGCTAGTTTTCAGAATGAGAGGATCTTTGTGTTGTGACTGGAAATTTAGGTTAAGAAAAGGCTGTTCATTACAGAACAGTAGTGGTTACTCTTGACACTTCTGACTTAGAGATACCTTGTCATTTCTATGATTTCTTTTCTACTGAAGCTACTTCAGGACATTTTTGATATTCTGAAAATTTACATGGGTAGTATACTATTTGCAAAACAGCTAGCTAGTGCAGATCTGTTAACTACAGTGGTAGTCATCATAATCTTCCACTTTAACACATTAAAGTTGACCTCATTAAAGGTACTTCAGGAGCATTTCCCCTTGTGGCATTAGTACTCAAGGTACCACATAAGCTCATGTGCTACCTTGTTGTGCTTATTCCAGATATAACCTAGTGCAACTTTATTATAACCTATGCTCAGCATATACAGAATAATGACATGGGGTACTGTGTTTAACGAGAATTTTACACACACCTGAGGTGCTGGATGCTACATAAACCCTGAGACCGAAGCTCAGTGGAGTTTATTTAAGCATCAAACACTGAGGGTGTGTGTAAATTCAAGTTTTACACACCACCCATGTTGTATTCTGTATAATTGCTGGGGAGTGTTTTGCATCACAGCTATTATATAAAATAGAAAACTATATCTGTGCAGCCGCGTCTGGTTTTAACTTCTTTTTGTAAAGCGGTTCATCTGCTAAAAAGAGCTAAGTTGTTCTTTTTAAGATATTTACTTATCATAACCGAAAGTAGAGGTGACGCTCAGCGCTGACTAAGGGAAGATGGTGGCTGGTACATGCGTGGAGCAAGGCAAACCTGGTTTGTGTTTGCTGCTATAACCAGCTGGTTTTGTTGGTGAAATATAACGGAGTTTTCTATGGGGAAAAAAATGCCCACCAGTTATTATTTAAAGAATAAATGCATGGGCAGTTATTTTCCCTGAGGTTTGAAACTGTTCCTCGTCTTGGTTCTTGAGGTGTATTATCTCAAGTGCAGTCACTGTAGTTGTAGTTGCTGAAGAAGCTCCTTTAATGTTTCTATGTGGCGGATTATTTACTCTGCACTGGATTGCCTGTCTGCATAAGCTAATTTAATGTATAGTTTTGTAATAAGTGGGGCCATTTTTCTCATAGGAGAAGCTAGTTATAATTAGCCGTTGAAACCTCTTGGTGTAACAGGTGAACATGTGCCAACTTCTGCTCAGCCCTGCCTGTGCCCATTACCTCGCACAGTTCCTCAGCTTGCTTGCGCTTGAGTACTTTGCACACCTCTCTCAACAGCTGAATTATGTCTGACTGCCAAGAAAAGCACTCGTACAAGTAAGAAGTACCCAAATATCTTGCCAAGTCTAACTTTTTCCACAGTTATAGGCAGTTTCTTTCTCTCGTAATTGTCTCCACACAGACACCTTTAAACTGTGACCTAGACTTAATTTGCATATCGCCGAAGTTACTTACTCATCCAAACTTTATAAAATTGTTTTAATAATAAACTATAAACATCTTAACACTCGCCAAGCAAGTTTCCTGAAAAGTAATAAAACTGTTTCATACTGAGATTACTGTTTTCTGCTGATTTAACTAACTGCCGTTTTCAGTGTACTAACTTAAAGCAAGCTTTTTAGCAACCAAAAAATAGTAAATTAGACAAATATAAATTTTAAGTTTATTCACTTAATTGCAGTGCTACTGTTGTAATAAATAAGAAACACAACACTTTTTTTTTTTTTTTTAAAGAAACTCTAGTTGGAGAAAAAGCTTCCAGCAATTACATAAAACAATACATGGGAGGAGTGAAACTCTAATTTAATGCACACCCTCAGTGTGGGATACTTGGATAAACCCCGAGGGCGAATGTAGCGTCCCACACCTGGGTGTGCATTAAATTGTTATGCACCCTCCCCCAATGCATTATTCTGTATGTTATGTTGCTCCTACACATGCACTTACATGGTCACTTTGTTCCTGTCATTGTGTCTATGCCAGTATGCATTTTGCCTTGTGTTTTGTTTTCTAGTTTCTGTAATTAACTCTGGGTCAACCCTGAAAAGGGAGTTTGTCTCATTAGGCAACCTGGTTATCATAATTCAATAAATAAATAAAACCCATACATAATAGGCCATCCAGGTGGCATGGAGTGTGAAATATTGAACACCATGCCTCCTGCTGTGTGGTGTTCAGGAATAAGCACAGGTTGTTTGGGGGTGGCAGGGGTGGAGTCTGGGAGAAGATCGACCATCCCATGCACTGCTCTTCTCTTCCAGGAAAGGGTGACAGCTTACTCTGCCTCTGACTGCCTGTGGAGGAGGCCTGGTTGTGGTGCAAGTAGCAAGTGGCTCAAAGGGAGTGGCTGCAGCTCTGCAGGACATGCACGCCCACATGCACATACGGGTCATGTCACCATGTAGAGTCGGTAGTGAAAAACAGAAAAGTGGAGAGGGAGGGTTTCATGAAGCCCTGTTTGCAACCTTGCAGCCTGCACTGCCACTCAACCACCAGGGGCAATCTGGATTAGTGACTTGGGGAGGGGCGTGGCGTTCCTGACACGGAGAAATCCGTGGGGACTTGATCCCAGTGCAGTCGATGGAGGCAGACTTGGTCACGGGGGAGAGACGAGGCTGAGAGCTAGTATCTGGGTGGGGGAAACATACATGACAAGGCTGTGTCTCCATTGAGAGGTGAGGTGAGATGACATCGAGACTTCTAGAACGACGCTTGAGAGGTCTCTATCATGTGCTCTCACTCTGAGATGGAAACATCAGTTTATAGTGTATAGTGGAATGTTGTTCTGCATGGAAATCCATGTGTAGAACAGGGTTATTTTGCTGCATCAGTGACATGAATATGTTGTGCTGCAGTAGTGATGTCAGTACTGCAGAGCCCAACTTAGAATGCTGCCGCAGAGCTGCTTTACTCTAGCTAATCGAGCAGGATACTGTTTTGTTTTCATTTTGAACTACATAAACAAGTACAGTTGCAGTTGCTGGGCCACATGTTAATCAGTAATGTGAGCCTGCCACCAACCCTCAAGTGCCTCCTCCAAACTGCCAGATCACAGAAAGGAAGCAGAGTGTCTGAAATGGGTAATGGGTATTGATGCCATACACTGTTAAAACAAATAAATGTATAGAGCAGCTCGAGGTTCCTGTTTATCACAGAAACCTCTTGATGCAGACACTAATCTTTACCATCATGTTGTGGGAGCTTCACCCCCGCACTCTCCGGTAAATATATAAACAACTCTGAGGCCATGATATTTTTTGAGAAAGGGCACAATGTGTCAGTGACAACACAGTGCAGAGCAACAAGTAGTGACAGCAGACTGGCATTGCTGAAGAACACACCACTTTATTTACAGAGCCCATTAAGAGACAACAGAAAAGTTAATGGATGAACCTGAACATATACAGCATTATGCAGTACACTTAGCAATTACTGAGCCAATGCGCACAATGACAACCGCGATGAAGCACACACATGCTGTTAACACATGGTGCCCTACAACCCACTCCCTGCAGACATGACCATTTTCTTGCGCCCATTTTCTTGTGCCCTCTTAAGTGTATACCAGCTTGTTGTGTATGGCTGCCCTTACATTATCCTCCATGTTGCATATGGTTGCTCATAAATTATTTTGTAGGGTATATGTTTGTTTTAACTCATTTACCGTCTTCATGACTCTGTTTTGTACTGTGGTCAAATAAACAGAAAACTGCAAACAAAAAACATATTTTTTTTCTTTGTGAATTTCAACATATTGTTTGCTCTCTTTGCTGATGCTGACTTGTCTGGTTCCTCCCTTCTTGGTTGCTGGCTGCTACAGAGCTTCATTGTTGGGGTATTTAACCCTTAGTTTCCTTTGATTCCCCGCCCACCCGAGGATGCTGGCATGAAGGACCCCTGTCTAAGCTGATGACGTACTGATGCATGTCTCATCTAAGTGCTTTTTTTTTTTTTTTTAATTATTGAATATGCCTTATTCTCTGTAGGCAAATTCATATCGGTCTGACCTCTGCCCCCAGCCCTGTTACCTGCTCCTGGGAATTACCTTTCCTGGTGTTCCTCCCTGGCTTACCCCCAGGGTGGGCCTTAGTGGGGGCCCACCTGTTCCCTTTGGAACCTGAGGCTCTGTGTCTGTAGAGCACCATGGGGCAATGATGCAACACTTGCGGGGCGGCAGGCAGCATACCGCATGGTCCTGTTTTCCATTTTCTGGTCAGGAGATGTGGCACGCAGTAACGCCAGTGGCAATGTGCCCATGTCTGCCCTGCCTCCCCACAGCATGCTCTGGCAGTAAGTTCCACCAGCCTCCGCTACGGGTCTGACGAGTGCCAGCAGTGAACCCTCCTCCCCTCCAGAGGAGGAGGAGAGCAGTCTCTAGGACGCTCAATCCTCCTCGCCTTGGTCGCCATCCCACTCCTGGGCCCGTTCTTGAAAAAGGGTTGTTGGCGCTGAAGGTAGGTCTCACTACGTGCCGGCAGGCCAGCTAATGTCTCATCCAAGTGCCTAACCGCTGCACTGCTCTGCCCACAGTGTTTTCTCCTTGCACTGCCTTCTGTGCATCCACAGATGCAGTATTGGAGGCGTGAAACCCTCCCACCCCTGTAGAGTAGAGCATCCCTGGGATGCTCAGTCCTCCTCCTGCCAGCTAGCCTCCGATGACCCAGGCTCATACTCAAACCCAGGTCATAGTTTTATAGTTTGATACAAGTTCTGTCGACAACTTGTCCTTTATGAACTCGCCACCTATTTTGTCTTATACTTAATATACAAAATTTGCCAGCAGATAAAGGCCTAGAGGTCTAGAAAGTCTGCTTGAATGTGCAGCTAGCACACCTTATTCTGCAGCTGCCCTCTCTTCCACTCTTCCTCCACTGACCCTCCCCTTTGAAGCAGTCCACTGTTCTGCCGGATACCACTTCTGCAGGTAACGATTCCACCCAGCTACCACCTCTCTGTAAAAGGTTTCTCCTCATCTCCTCCTGAACCTTCCTCCTCCAGTCTCATATTATGGTTCCTGGTGTCCTCCCTCCCTTACTTTGAACATCCCTCTGTACCTGTCTTGTTTATTCCTTTCATGTACTTAAAGGTTTCAGTCATGTCCCCCTGTCCCTCCTCTCCTCCAGTGAGTACATGTTCAACTCCTCAGCCTCCTCTCAGTATGATAAGTCCCCAGCCCCTTGATCATCCTTGTCACCCTGTGCTGCACCCCTCCAGTAACTTAATATCTCTTCAGATACGGGCACCAGTACTGCATGCAGTGCTCTAGGTGTGTCTCAACTAATGACCTATACAGTGGCAGAATCACCTTCTACCTCTTTGAGGATATACCCCTTACAATGCAACCCAGCATTTGTTGGCCTTGCAACTGCCTTCCTACATTGTGCGAGTTGTTCATTGACCCTGTAATGGGTCATGTATAGGTGGAACATGTATCTTTTTACCCATTTACTGATCCAATTTGTATTTAAATATGTTAATGTTAACTGCTCTCTACTATGTGTTTTGGGAGTGTATTCCAACTTTTAATGATTCTATGTGTGAAAAGTCACAACGTTTTTAGTTGTGTTATTTTCTCCCATAAGTTCCAGTCCAAGTCACAGAAGGGTGGGAGGTTGAGTGAGGGGAGGAATGGGGAAGAAAATCACAGTAGATATGGTGAGGTAGGCCCTTTGGAAGCTAAAGACTGATAAGGCGCAGATGGGCTACACCCAAGGGTTGTGAAGGAATTGGCAGAGGAGCTGGCAGCTCCACTGGCTGTACTTTTAATACCTCTTTGCAGACAGGATGGGTGCCCCAAGACTGGAGGGTGGCTTATGTAGTGCCTATTCATAAAGAGGGGTCTAGAGAAGAGATGGGGAATTATAGGCCTGTCAGCCTAATGTCTGTGGTAGGCAAAGTAATGGAGGGCTTTATCAAGGAGAGGATTGGGAGGCAGCTGGAATGGTTAGGGCACCAGGATGATAAACAGTATGGCTTCGGTTTGGGAGATCATGTCAGTCCAACCTCGTGAGAGTTTTATGACTGGGTGATGGGGGCCTTGGACAGACATAGGCTGGTGGACATCCTATACCTAGATTTCAGAAAGGTGTTTGATTCAGTACCACATTATGGGCTGATAAAAAGCTGGGAGAGATGGAGGTGGGAGGACAAGAGCACAATTGGGTTGAAAATTGGCTCTCGGGCATTTACATAGGGTAATGGTGGGTGGGATATTCTCCTGTCCTCGCCCAGGAAGGTAATCAGTGGGGTCCCTCAGGGTTCGGTATTGGGGCCACTTGTTCAACCTATGTCTCGGATATAGGGAGGGGGTTAGGAATAGGTTGAGTCTCTTTGCGGACAATTCAAAACTGGGAGCACTGGTGGATTGTGAAGCAGTGAGGGAGGCAGTCCAGGGGATCTGAATACCCTGGGGGTGGTCAAGGAGGTGGGGACTGAAATTTAATGCCGGAAATGTAAGGTACTACATTTGGGGGTTAAAACCGGCCATGAATACACCCTGGGGGTCAACTGCAGTCCACATTGGGAGAAAGGAATTTAGGGTAGTGATAGACGTCAAATGAATAACTCTGAAAATTGTAGAAGAACTGCAGCCAAAGCAAACAGGATATTGGGCTGCATAGCCAGGGGATTACATCCAGAAGGAGGGAGGTGATCCTCCTTCTGTGTAATGTCTTGGTCAGGCCACAGCTTGAGTTCTGTGTACAGTTCTGGAGACGTCATCTGAAGGACATAGTGCTGGAGAGGGTCCAGAGGAGAGCGACTCAGGATGATTCAGGGCATGGAGGGAAGCCTTATGAGGAGAGACTGGAAGAGCTTTACTCACTGGAGGAGAGGAGGGACAGGGAGGTATAATATAGGTTTTCAGTTTTGTAAAAGGAATAACCAGGAGTGGAATCAAGGAGCTTTTAGGCTAAAGGGGGAACAACCAGGGCATGAGTCAAGCTGGAGCGGGAAACTACAGGGGGAGCATAGGAAGCATTTTTTCACTGAGAGGGTGGTGGAGCCATGGAATGCTGCCTGGGAGGCTGGTGGAGGAGGGCACAGTGGAGGATTGAAGAAGGTGGGACAGGTACAAGGGGAATTGTAACTAAAAAGACCCTCTTGGGGGCTGGGGGGTGGTGCAGCAGCCACTAGGTTGCTGGCTTTCGAGCAGACAAAACAGACCATTTGGCCTATTCTGCTGGCTTTTGGCTTTTTAGTATGTTAGTATCTAAGTCTATATCCGTGGGCCCTTGTTTTCTTGTTATGCACCTGGCTTCCACTAACTCCTATACATTCCATCAAGCATTCATCCTTTATTGCCCTAAATGTTAAGCAAAGGTCACCCTTAATTGTCTGTACTCTGTAGAGTACAGACCCAGTTTTTAATCTATGTATGAAAGGTGTTGTAACCCCTTATTGTTTTTGTTATTTTTCTTTGAACTCCCTCTTTAACTTCTGGCTTTTAACAGTATTTGCTGCCGAACTGGGAGCAGTATTCCATGTGGTCGGACTAAGCTGGTATATAGTGGGAGTATTATTTTGCTTTTTATGTTGGATAAAATGCAGCCTAATATTTTATGACATTTTTAACAGTTATTCTGTGTGTGTGTTATTCTATTTGTTGTTATTATTCCCAAGTCTCTTTCTTCAGTGGTGGTCTCTAGTACCTGGTTATCTATAATATATGTAAAGTTAGGATTCCTAACGCCTAGATGCATCAACTTACATTTAGTGATGTTAAATAGCATTTTGTTGTATTTGGTGCAGGCTGTTAATTTATCTAAATTATCCTGGAGTTTCTGTCCATCAGAAGGAGTTTGTGCTAGACCTCCTAATTTACAGTCGTTGGCGTATTTACTTAACCATGCGTTGTCTGATGTCTACAGTGTACTGACCAGGATGTTAAATAATGTGGGCCCCAAGACTGTCTTGTCACATCTCCCATTCAGATTGATATCCCTTATTATCACTCTCTGTTTCCTATTTTCCAGC
The DNA here is from genome assembly GCA_016271365.2 of Neoceratodus forsteri. Taxonomy (NCBI): domain Eukaryota; kingdom Metazoa; phylum Chordata; order Ceratodontiformes; family Ceratodontidae; genus Neoceratodus; species Neoceratodus forsteri. The sequence goes on along the minus strand of CM028131.1, from coordinate 446,843,746 downwards.
CATGATGTTATCCAGTCCCTCTACTTGGTTTCAACTTGTTTGTGTATAGATATTCAATTAGCGTTTTGTAGGATACCTTGTTGAAGCTTTACCACAGTCTAGATATATAACGTCCACTGGTACCCCTTTCTCCAAAGCTGCATTCACTGGTTCAAAAAGGATATCAAGTTGGTGAGACAAGAGTCGCTGGTGAACCCGTGTTGGTACTGTCTATTATCCTTTCATCTGCCAGGTGCTCTAGTATTCTTTGTTGTGGGACTCTTTTCTAAAATGTTCCCTGAAACTGAAGTTAGACTTATAGGCCTGTCATTTTTAGCTTCTGATCTGGATCCTGCCTTGTGTATTGGTGTTGTAAACGCTTGTCCCCATTCTGGAATTATTTTCCACTTTTCAGTGATAAATTATTAAGGTATGTCAGTGGTCCCACTAGTTCATTTGACAACTCCTGCAAAACCCTGGGGTTATACCGTCTGGGCCTGCTGAGCCACTAGATTATAGTCCCTTATTATTGTAAGGATTTATTTTCTGTAATTGGTATATATTTAAGCAATAAGGCATGACAGGATGGTATATTATAGGATATCATCACTTCAGGTGGTTGGGCACAAGGCCGAGGCCGAGTGCATCCAGCGACCGAGAAATGACGCTATCCCATGATATACCATACCCTGGAGTGCCTTATTGCTATTATGAACTGGTTTAAAAGATTTATCAGTCAAAAAATGAAAGAGAAGTTTTAAAACCTTTAAAATTACTTTTTGGGGGTGTTGAGGAGCACCTTTTCATAAAATGGTTCCTGGAGGGCTCTGGGCAGCAGGTGGCACTGTTATAAATGGAGCTCATGGAGGAGGTACAGCTATGAAGTGTTTGTCACTCTTCAAGCACTGCTTTAGGGATGTGAACTGTGTTTTATTGCATTTACTAACATACAAAATGCCAGCAGAATAGGTCAACTGTCTTTCGTGTCTGCTCGCTTTGTCATTCCTCCCCCGGGAGCTGACCTTGCTGCCCCTCTCCTCTCTGGCTTCTCCTTCCCAGTCCTGGATATTCTCGCTGCACTGGTTTTGCATCCAGAACCTTCCTCGGTACCTGTCCCACCCCTCTTGAACCCCTCCACCGTCTCTGCCTCCACCAGCCCCTGAGCAGCGATTCCATGGCTCCACCACCCTCTCAGTGAAGTAGCACCTCCTCCTTTCTCCCCTGAACTCCTCCAGCTTCCACCCATGCCCTCTAGTTACCCCTTCCTTCAGAGCACCCCAACTGCAGCTCCCCTATTTACCCCTTCATGTACCTGAAGGCCTCTATCATGTCCCCAGTCCCTTCTTTCTTCCAGTGTACATATTTAGCTCTTCGAGCCTCTCCCAAAGGTCCTGTCCCCAAGCCCCAAATCATTTTGTTGCCCTCCTCTGGACCCTCTCCAGGAGTTCACTGTCCCTCTTTAAATGTGGCTCCAAACTGCACGCAGTACTGAGGTGCGTGCGCCAAGCAGTTATACAGTGGGAGTATCACTTCCTCCTTCTGGAGGTGATCCCCTAGCGATGCATCCAAGCATCCAGTTGGCTCTTGCCACTGCCTTCCTACAAGTCTCTGAGTTGTTCATCTTGACATCCACCACCCCTCAGGTCCCTCTCAGCCATCGACTTGTAGCATCCTCCAGGGTGTACACTTGGCCTGGGTTTCCTGGCTCCCAGGTGCGTACTTTGCATTTCCTGCATTGAACCTCAGCTTCCACTTTCTAGACCACCTTCTAGAGCCTCCAGGTCCCCTGTAGGGCCACCCACCCTTCTCCCCATCCACCACCGCCCCTAGTTTTGAGTCCTCTGCAAAGAGACCCATCTCACTCCTGATACCCTTCCTTATGTCAGAGACGAGGCGCTGGAACAGGAGGGGCCCAAAACTGATCCCTGAGGGACTCCACCAATGACCTCCTTGGGATGAGACTATCCTGCCAACCACTACCCTCTGGGTCCGTCCTGGAGTCAGTTGCCTTCCATCTGATCATCTGGTTCCCCACCCCATTTCTCCCAGCTTATCCACCAGGCCCCCATGAAGAACAGAGTCAAATGCCTTGCTGAAGTCAAGAAAGGGCGTCCACTGGTCTACCGAGTCCAAGGCACTGCCACCCAGTCACAGAACTCCACAGGGTTTGTCTTGACTCGATTTCCGGGACGAATCCATGCTGTCTATCGTCCAGGCACCCCAACTTTTCCAGGTCCTCCTAGTTGCTCCTTGACAATGCCCTCCATCACCTTGCCCACCACCGATGTCAGGCTGACGGGCCTGTAGTTCCCTGCCACCTCCCTTGATCCCCTCTGTGGATAGGCACTATATGCGCCACCTTCCAGTCCTGGGCATCCACCCTGTCCTCAGAGAGATGGTGAAAGCTCCGCCAGGGTTTCGCCTAGACATCCGCCAGTTCCTTCAGCACTCTGGGATGTAATTTATCTGACCCTGGTGCTTTCTCCGTCTTAAGGGACCTGAGGGCTTCTCCTCTCTCTTGCCGTAATTTCCACCTCTGCTACCTGTCCCCTGCTTTGCCTCCCCCACCTGCCAGTGATGCCTCCTCCCAGACCCGCCGATCGGTAAGGGTCCCCTCCTCAGTTTCACCGCTCCTCCCATATATTTTATTTATTTCTTTAGTTTTTGTTGACGGGTAAGTGCACTAGACAAATCCTGCCTATTTTCAGGCACGACCTGGGAGGGGATACAGATGAATGCCAACTGACCTTGAATCAGATTAAGCTGTTGGTGGTGTTTTTAGTGAATGAGGAATTTGGCCAGGACACCGGGAAATTCCCCATCTCTTTTGATAAGTGCCATGGGATCTTTAACATCCACCTGAGCTACCATCAATCCAGGCAGATGGGACCTCGGTTAACGTCTCTTCGAAGGCGGCACCTCAAAGTGCAGCACCCCTCTCATGCTGCACTACAGTGTCAGTACTGGGATATTAACCCAAGTGCCAGATGTGGGAACTGAACCCACAGCCCTCTGATCTCTCGGCCTCAGAGGCGAGTGTACTACCTGCTGAGCCACTGACACTGATGCAGCCAGCCCCCATTTTCATAGGTGAAAACTGAGGCAAAGTACTCATTTAATACCTCAGCCTGCTCCCCGGTCTTGTGCCCGTCCCTTCCCTGTTTTAATCCTGCTAATCTGCCCCTTCACCCTTCGCTTTTTCCCCAATGTATCTAAAGAACCTCTTATTCCCTCTCCTAATTTCCCTGGCCAGGTTCTGCTCCTTCCTTGCCTTGGCCACCACCACCCTAGTGGCCCTTCTGGCCATCAGTTCGTATCCCCTCGGTCCCTTTCACTCCTTGAGCAATTGAATTACCTATAGGCCACCTTCTTTCCCATACCACCTCCTGAACCTCCCTGGCCCACCAGCAGGGTTTTTGGGCCCCACCGCATTTTCGTCTTACTGATTTACTTATTTGAGCCGGTCCTCCTACCTGCTCTGACTGACTGCATGTGACTTCCTGTTTTATTTCTGAGTGGCTGCTTGTATTGGTTGGGAGGAAACTGTCGGTGGTAGGTTGCCGCAGCGCTTGTGGGTTTCTTTCATACGTGTTTTTTTGGCTGAAGCAGGTGTCAAGTCGGTACTTCATGCAGCACTGAATGAAAGTACAATCGAGACACTGGAGCCAGATTTGTGAGTGCCACTTTGTTTTAAAATGCCGATTAAGTGCTGAGGGGCGACTCTGGGCTTTTCTCATAGTCTGTAGTTGTGGTTGCGAGATTTTTCTGCTGCTACCGGCCACTACTTCAGTGCTACTGTATTTGTTGCCCTTGTCAGTGAGGAGACTGGTGACGGAGGCTTTTGAAGCCGTGACGATGTAGCCTGATATCATCACGGCTTCAAAGACCTCTCGCCTGTCAGCTTCTTCCATTTACAGCAACCAGTTCATAATTTTTCATAGCGGTAACTACAGATTTCTGTATTTCTTCTTTGGGTTCGTGTACACTTAGGAAGTATGTATTTAATTCAGTTGCTATATCGACTTCTTCTGATAGTGTTCCATTCTTCGTTATTATTGGACCTGTCCTGTTTTGGTTACCACGAGAGTGATCCTATATCATTATAAAACTGTTTTTTATCATTAATTTTATCGATTAGGTTTAATTACATGTTTCTTTTTGATTTTTCTGATCATACTTTTTAGTTGTTTATTGCAGGTATTTCAATTTTATGTTTAAGGGCCAGTTTTTTTTTTTTTTTTTTAACTTATTGAATAGCTTTTTTCTTTTAATTAGTCTAATGGTGGCCCTATTCCACCAGGGAGGGCATCTTTTGTTGTTATTATATTTCTTAATATTTGGTACCCATTTGTTCATGCAGTAGTCTATTTGTTGTTTTACGTTATTCCACACAGTGTTCAAATCTTTGCTCAGGAATTCTTTGTGCCAGTCCCACTTAAGTAAAATCCTTTATCTTCCTGTAGTTAGCTTTTCTGTAATTTTGAATACTGGTTTACCTTTAGTTACCCTATGGTGTGTTCTGTAACAGAATTCTATGCTTAGGTGGTCACTATCCCCAAAGGCTGCCCTAGGTTTAGTCCATATATATCATTAGCGCCATTTGTTAGTACCAAGTCGAGTATGTTGGTACCCTCATGGGTTGGCTTACTAACTGATCAAAATTATTGTGGATGGTATAAACTATAAATCTATTCTCTAAGTTACCACTACTTTCCAAAGTGTCCCAGTTTATGTTTGGGAAATTAGAGTCCTCATTATTATTGTATCTTTTGTTATTATTTGTTTTTCGAGAGAGTTTATAAATTGGTCGCTGTCTTCTTTGTTTAATCCAGGCTGCCTGTAACCTAGTCCCAGTATTAAGTTTTGTTTGTTATTTGTGCCCATATAAACTGATTGTTAACACTCGAGTTTTGTAATTCACATGGTTTCAGATTCTATGTATAATGCGATTTCCCCACCTTGTCTTTCCTTTCTGTTTTATGTATTTTGGTGTAACCTTTATATTTGTGTTCCAGACTGTATCGCTAAACCATGTTTCTGTGACCTCTGCTAAGTCTATATTATTTGTATTCATAATGTAAGTGAGCTCCTCAATTTTATTTCTTAGGCTTCTTGCATTTAATAAAATTATCTTTAGATCTGAATTCTCTTTTCTTTAGGTTGTTCTGTTACGGTAACCACTTTCTTTAGTACTTTGATGACCGTTTGTGTCTTTTTTTCTAGAGAGGAACCTGAATTGTTCTCTCCCTTGTTAACAGGTTTAAAGAGTGATTGTTGTATTCCAACATGTGTTCTCAATAGTCTGCCTCTTCTGCTGAGGTGCAGACCATCCCAACAATACATTTCATACCGTCATCGAATGTTTCCCAGTGGTAATGCTGCAGCGACTTATATTCTGTTGAAGGCCCCATCTTCTAACCAGTTGTTAATTAGTCTTGTTGCTCACCAGCACTGGGAGCGGTAGTGCTACCACTGCACAAAAGGGTCGGCTTAAAACATTTTAATATGATTTCGCAATAATGACATCAGTTGGCAATGTTTCTAGCAGTTCATCTTTTAATAAAACATTTTATATGGGCCGCTTTTAGTCTTGCTGATAACTTTCTTATAATGAATCTGGCATTATAGCCTAGAGGTTAGAGTAATGAGCTGTGACCGAGTTTGGTACATCTAGCAGACCAGACCTTGGTTTGATTCTCACAACCTCCACTTGCATACTCTGTGACTCTGAGCAAGTCACTTAATTGCCCAGTGCTCCCAGGTCATCACTGAAACAGGCACTGATGCCTAGTGAGCCTTACCGGTTACCAAAGACTAAATAAAAAAATAAAATAAAAATCTTCAGTGTAGGCAAGCATGAAGTATCTTAAAGGTGATTGGAAAACAGTTTTTCTGAATCCTTTTCTCCTCAGAAGTTGCTGATCTCTCCTTCATACCGCTTGAACGTTCTATAACCGTAACACCATTTCAGACCATTCAGATAGGTGTAACTGATATCATGGAATGTTTTAGAAATATGAAAAGATTCTGAGAGGTGCATGGCAGGGCTGGTCCTCTCACCTCTTTTGTTCCATTATACTTGGAGCCTTTAGCTCAAGCTATCTGTTCAGAACCACAAATAGAGGGAGTCCGGATAGGGCAGTAACTGCATAAACCAGCTCCTTATTCAGATGACATTCTGATTTACTTGACCCACCCAGACCAATCCCTACAGCCTATGGAACTTATTTGCCCACTTTGGTGCACTATCAGGCTACCAGTTAAATGTTACAAAATGGGTGTCTTCGATTACAGTTCGCTCCATCCTCCTCTCTGCAAGCATCTTTCCTTTCTTCTGGTATAATACTTCAATTAAATACTTTGGCATCCATCTAACCTCATTTTTGTCCAGTCTCATCTCTGCTAATTACACGTTTGCCATGCAGGACCTGGACCGATGGACCCTGCTGCCACTTTCCCTGATACAAAGCTGGCGGCCATGCGATGGTGGCATTGCCTAGGGTTTTATATTTATTGCAATGGTGCTTTTAGCCCACGCTCGATAGCATTTACCACTTGGCATACAACGTATTGAGATTTCTTTGGGGTTCTTCGCCCAGAATTAACTACACTATCCTCCAACTTCGAAGATGCAAGGAGGTCTAGTGCTCTCCAACTTCAGATCTTATTTTGAAGTGGCGAGTTACGCACAGCTTTCTACTGGATGGCGGATTACTAAAAGCCTGATGGAAATCGCTGGAGCTTCACTCTCAAGACCTTCTTCCTCCTCTCACTCCTAGCCTGTTTGCTTCCCTCAGCCCCCAGTGAGGACCTTACAGATCCCCATTCACTCAAACTGTCAGAAGGTACGGCAACGTACTGTCACACATAAAAAACTTAAAATGGGGTTTGCTTTCTTTTGTTGTATATCTCATAGTACTTTTGTACTCCAGCCACCATAGACCACACCTTTAGGTAGTGGGAGAGGCAGGGTCTGAGATTCTTCTTCCAATTTCTGGATGGGAACACTGTTCGTCCGTCCCAAATTTTGTGCAGCAATATCATCTAAATGCAGGATAGGTTCAGATACTTTCAGATATGTGCATTCCTCCCTCACGGTTGGAGGCCCTGGGGCCGCTTTCTCTGTCTCTTTCTCTCATTTCTCTGCCAAACCTCCAATCTCTCCTCTTTGTCATGTCATTTCTTTCTTGTACAGGGCTTTACAGCAGTTTGAAAACGTTACAGTAGAGCACACTGGGACAGCTTGGGATAGGGACTTGCAGGTTCCACTACTCCAGGAACAGTGGAATTCATTCATTGTGTTCCATTTAAGGCAAGGCAAAGCAATTTTAGTTAGTTACCCAATCCCAGAGGCTCTTGGTGCCTCACAATAAGTACAGATAAATAAAGTGCATAATAAAGTGATAAAAATATAAGTTATGCATTATAGAGCCAAGCCCAAAACATGAATAAATGAGTTTTTGAGGACTTTTACAGATGGCGAGGGAGCATCTCTTATGTCCCGAGGAAGGGCGTTCCACAAAATCAGAGCAGCGACCCTTAACACCCTCTAACCTGAAGGCTTCAGGCAAGAGCTCAGTACTGACAAGAGGCCTGCCTCCGCTGGACCGGAGGGGTGACCAGGAGCATGAGCAGCAGGAGGCCTCTCAGGTAGCCGGCCGAGTTTGTGCTGGGCATTGTATGTAAGGCATACACTGAAGCTGAAAATAACATCTCCCCCATTATGGTGGGAATTTATGTGGAAGAATATATCCTGGTTCATTAAAACACAACAGATCACAGCAACATTTCAAGGTCCTCATAGGGCAAGCAGCTGGAGAACCCAGCTACACATGCACACATATTTTGGGCTTGCATAAAGCCTCAAGTGTTCTGGGCATTGTTACAAAGGGAGTCCCAGAACCTTTTAACCCTGATCTTACCCTCTGCTCTAAGACCACCTCTTTCATATTCTTCAAGGGGCTTCTGAAGCCCCAACCAGTAAACCGGTACAAATCTATACCCCAGCTGTAAAGAAAGCCATTACCAGTCATTGGCTGACATGTACCATCCCTACCATATAGCAATGGCATACATACTAACATACTAAAAGCCAGCAGAATAGGCCTGACGTCTGTTGTGTCTGCTCAGTAGCCAGCCTCCTAATGGGTGCTCGCTTTCACCCTCCAACCCCAGAGAGGGTCACCTTGGCTTCAGTTGTCCCTTGTACCTGTCCCGCCTCCACTGTGCCCTCCTCCACCAGACTCCTGGGAAGTGCATTCCATGGCTCCACCACCCTCTCAGTGAAGTAATGCCTCCTGTGTTCCCCTGTAACTTCCTCCAGCTTCCACTCATGCCCCTGGTTGTTCCTCCCTTCTTTAGTCTGGACATCTCTTTGGCTCTGCCCCTGTTTATTCCTTTTACATATCTGAAGACCCCATCATGTCCCCTCTATCTCTCTCTCTTCCAGCCCCAGTTCTTCCAGCTTTTCCTTATAGGGCCTCCCTTCCATGCCCTGAATCATCCTGTGCCCTCCTCTGTACCCTCTCCAGCAGTGCTATGTCTTTCTTGAGGTGAGGTCTCCAGAACTGCACACAGTACTTGAGATGTGGTCTGACCAAGGCATTATACAGAGGAGGATCAATTCACCTCTCTCCCCTGGCTATGCAGCCCAGTATCCTGTTTTGCTTTTGCCGCAGTTCTTCTGCAATTTTCAGTGTTATTCATTTTGACATCTACCGCCACCCCTAGAGCCTTCTCACTGTCATGGCTTGTAATGTGACCCCCCGGAGTATACATGGCCTGGGTTTCTGACCCCAGGTGCAGCACCCCACACTTCCCTTGCATTAAACCTCAGTCCCCACCTCCTTGACCACCCCTCCAGGGTATCCAGGTGCCTCTGGACTATCTCTCTTGCTTCATCCCTTCCGCCAGTGCTCCCAGTTTTGAGTCTTCTGCAAAGAGACCATCCTACTCCTAACTCCGCTCCCGATTTCTGAGACATAGGCATTGAACATGAGTGGCCCCAATACAAACCTTGGGGACCCCACTGATGACCTTCGTGGAGAGGAGACTATCCCACAACCGCCACGCCTGTAACTCGCCTGCTAGCCAATTTTCTACCCATCTGAGCAACTGTGGGTCCTGGCTCAGCATATTCAGAAGAGATAGGGCAGGTAGGAAGGAGGAGAGTGTATGTGAAAATTACATAAGGACCACAGAGATCCAGGAGGAACAAAATGGGGAGAGATACTGTGGGTTAAGTTGGAAATGAAAATGGGGCCAGCTATCCACACAGGTGTGGTCTATAGACCACCAGCTCAGGAGGAAGAAACAGATAGGAGTTGATGCTAGCCATCCAAAGGATGGCAGACAAGGGTGAGGTAGTGCTGGTTGGAGACCTCAATATTCCAGACGTGGACTGGAGCATCCCAGCAGCAGCTTCAACTAGGAGCAGATTTATCCTGGACTCCTTCAGGGTGCCGCCTCAAGCAACTGGTCATGGAACAAACTCGGCAGTACTGGACCTAGTGCTCACAAACAGGGACAGTGTGATGGGGGTAACAGTGGGGAGCATCTGGGAATAGTGACCACCAGTCATTGTGGTTTGAAATCACAGAAGGAGCAGTACACGTATCCACACAAAAACACGTATCCTGAATTTTAGGGGGCAGACTTTGGGAAAATGGGGAGATGCTTGAAAGAGGCATTAAGGGAATGAGCAGGAATCGGGGTCGAGGAACAGTGGGCAGTATTTAAAATGGGGATTACAAGAGCCACATAATTATGCATTAAGTAGGTTAGCAAGGGAAAAGGAAGAGGAGTCCATTATGGTTTTCCAAGGAGGTAGCGGAGAAAGTGAAAGCCAAAAAGATTGCATTCAGGCAATACAAAAGACACAGGCAGAAGGGGCTAGGGAGAAGTACCAGGAGAAGCAAAGGAGGCGGTGAGGTCAGTAAGGGAAGCCAAAGCTCAGACAGAAGAGCACATTGCAAAATGAGTGGGTAGAGGGACAAAACCTTTACAGGTACATGAGTGAAAAAGAAAGGCAAAGGAGGGATAGTGAGACGGAAGGGGAGGATGGGGCCATGGAGGATGACAACAGTAAAGGTGACATATTGAACAGGTATTTCTGCTCTGTCTTACTGAGGAAGAGGAGGGTAATGGGTCTGAAGGAAGTACAAGGAGGGAATGGTGCAGAAATGGACACAAGTCCCTTCACATGAGAAAGGGTCCTGAAGGAACTGGAAGTAATAAGAGTTGATAAAGCAATGGGGCCAGATGGGGTGCACCCAGAGTCCTTAAAGAACTAAAACAGGTGGTGGCTGAACCTCTGGCAATCCTGATTAGCGATCACTGGAAACAGGAGGTACCCAAAGACTGGAGGACATGCAGATGTAGTCCCCTTATACAAAAATGGGAACAAAGAGGAAGCGGGAACTACAGACCAGTTAGCCTCACCTCGTAGTGGGAAGATCATGGAAGCACTACTGAAGGAGGGATTGGTGAACATCTGGTTGTCAACGGACTACAGGACCCAAGGCATGGTTTCACCAGGGAGGTCACGTCAGATCAACCTCATTGAATTATCTGACTGGGTGACTAGGAGGTGGATCAGGGAGGGCAGTGGACGGGCCTAGCTGGACTTCAGCAAGGCCTTTGACATGGTGCCACATAGAAGACTATTACAAACTGGGGAATATGGGTGTGGGCAGGACAGTAGTGTGGTGGGTAGGTAACTGGCTGGGCGGCAGGACACAGAGGGTGGTGGTAAATGGCTGTCACTCCACAGAGAGAAGAATGACCATTGGGGTACCACAGGGATCAGTGCTGGGACGGTCCTATTCAGCATCTTCATCAGTGACATTGAGCAGGACCTAGAAGGCAGAATTTCCCTGTTTGCTGATGACACAAAGCTCTGTAACAGAGTAGACACACCAGAGGGTGTAGACAGAATGAGAAGGACCTCAGAAACTTGAAGAATGGTCAGGGTTTGGCAGTTGAAATTCAATGCAAAGAAGTGCAAGATAATGCATATGGGGCACAAAACCCCTGGCACAGTTTATCAGTTGGGGTGATGAGGATATAGCATGCACCAAGTAGAAAAGGGATCTTGGGGTTATCATTCTGATGACCTCAAGGTAAGGAAACAGCGCGGACAAGGCAGCAGGTAAAGCAAATAGGATGCTGGGATGTATAGGCAGGGCATCACCAGCAGGAAAAGGGAGGTCATAATTCCACTATACAAGACACTAGTGAGGGCCCCCACCTGGAGTACAGTGTACAAGTTTTGGAGACCTTACTTACGTAAGGACATAGACAGGGTAGAGAAGGTTCAGAGGAGGGCAACAAAGATGGTACATGGATTGCATCACAAGTCCCATGAGGACAGGTTGAAGGAATTGAATATGTACCCCTGGAGGAGAGGAGGGAGAGAGGGATATGATGGAGAGATACAAGTATCTTACAGGGAGGAACAGGGTGCAGGAATACACTATTTAAGCAAAAAAGATGTTCCAGGACTAGAGGGCATGGGATGAAGTTGGAGGAGGATGATTCAGAGGAAACGTGAGGAAGAATTTCTTCACAGAACGGGTGGTGGACGAGGAACACCCTGCCAGAGGAAGTGGTGGGGCTGAAACAGTCACGAGATTTAAGAATGCGTGGGACAGACATATGGAAATTCTGGAGGTCAGGGTTAAGGGACAACAGACTTCTAGGAGAACATAAAGTGAACTTACAAGCTCAAATGGGCAGACTGGGTGGGCGTGAGGCCCTTATCTGCTGACACTATGTATCTATGTAACTCACCCCACCCCATCCCCCAGCTTTATCAGCCCAGTATGGGTACTGAATCAAACGCCTTACTGAAATCCAGGTATTGGACATCCACCGGCCTAGGTCGGTCCAGGGTCCCTGTCACCCATTCATAAAATCTGTGAGGTTGGTCTGACACGATCCTCCCGGACGAAACCATGCTGCTTGTCATCCAGGTGCTCCCAAACTTTCCAGCTGCCTCCGATCCTCTCCTTGATAATGCTCTACTTGGACTTCCGTGACGCCATGCTCTGGGTAACAGCCTGAGTCAGACGCTCGTCGTGATCCGCCAACAAAACCTCTCATTTACTCTTAAAACCAGGTTAAATTGAAGAAAAGTGTTGAGAGGGTTTCAACATGGGAAAAAGAATGATAGAGTAAAATCTAAAGTCCCGAATCGACAGATGCGGAGAGATTAATTGATGATGGCTCGGAGAGCGAGGGTTCATGAGGCCTCGCTTGGATCCTCCCGAAGTTATGGAAGGGAACCAACTCCCCATCACCTCACTGCAAACAAATGACTCAGATGTTATCTGAGTTACGTGATTTCAGGAAAGAAATAAGAGTGAACACCGCAGCCCCATGACAGATATTGGGAAGCTGGAGAAGCGGCAAGAGGAGATGGAGTCCCAGGCCCACGAGTCGGATCAGCGCATTACGGAGACTGAGAAGGCAATTGAATAACTACACAGTACGATCACTGCCTTGCAAAATCCAGGCGGAAGATGCAGAGAGCCGGAGCAGAAGGAATAACATTCAATCTCCGGATACCTGAAGGGGGAAGGCAACGAGATGCGAGCTTTATCCCAAAACGCTGAGAGACCTATTATCACTCCCACCTCTGTCTCTTAGAGATAGACAGAGCACATCGACCTTGGGCCCAAGGCCTCCTTGAGGCGAGGCCTAGAACAATCCTGGTCCGTTCCTGAGGTTTCAGGAGAAAGAATTAGTGCTCCCACGGCGTGGAAGGCTCGGGTGGTAACGCGGCAGGGCAACAGGCTGGTATTTTGAAATGACTTTTCTCCAGAGATTATGGCCAAACGAAAGCCTACATCCCACTTATGAGGACACTCAAGGCGAAGGAATACGTTTTAGAACACCATACCGGCGAAACTTGTGGTTTCTTTAAAGAGGGCCCAGTAACGTTTGAGAATCCGCGCGCAGCACAAGAACTGCGATCGAGAGGAATTGACACACACCCACAGCGAGCTGACCCAGGGACTTCCTTATCTGCTAAATTATCCCAGAAGATGTGGCAAGGACAACAGAGGCCAGGAGACGACAAGGAGCTGAAGCAATTCAGAATATTGTGGCGAGCCTTAATAAGCAAGCTGCTCCAGGACTGTCGGGATCAGAACGGAAGAGGAGCGGAGGGCTGAAAACTGCAAGTAGATGTATAGTGGCTGGACAATAATATACTTGTATAGGTTGGGAGAAACTCGTTTGAAGTTTGGTCTGGGTCAACGCTGTAAGCTCCAGACACACAGAGACTTGGGGGAAGGGAAACTAATTAAGAATCTGTATGCAGTGGATAATTAACTGTTCTTCTAGAAGGGGAAGGCAAGGTGTTACTGGGCGGAGATGGGATAGGGCACCATAATATGGGCGATACTGGACAGACTAATTGGAGACGACGGGGGGATGGGGTTATATAATATAGTAGTTTATAACAAGTGGTCCCAGATTGAAACCTGGATGCCTGGATGGTTCTCACCTCAGGAGGATAGATATAGCGGGGGAGGGATAGGAGGAGACGTCATGGGTGGTGGATGAGGATGGCTGGAGATTTCTATGAGGCCTGGTCAGTGGTTGGCCTGACATGAGGTCCGGGCTGGGAGGCGAGGGAGTATGGGGAGGGGTCGCCGTGGGCCGGATGGTTGTGCCCTGGAGCGAGCTAAGGGTAATGTGGAGTGAGGGACTTTGGAGGGGAGGTGGAGGGTGCGAGGGGCTGGTCGACCATGGGGTGCTGGTCGGATGGGCTAGACAGCCCAGGAATGCAAGCGGGGGAATGTAAGCGATCACCTGGAAATGGTCAGAGATGGGTGGGGTGTTCACCCTGATGAAATCAGAATAGGCTAGAGTCGGTAGGGTAACCCAGGAAGGGGAAGGGAGGGAGAGCACATAAAAGGAGGAAGGGGAGATAGGGAGGGCCTTCCACAACTTCAATGCTAGCATTCGGGGCAATGAACTGAGCAATACCGATGCTATGAATATACAAGGAATCAGTTGATGTGAATTAGAAATAGCAAGGACCCCTGCTGTCCCTCACTATGGGGCCGGACTCCCACGGGATCATCAGCTGCTCTCCTGGAAGATGATGCGTGAGCCTGCCGAGGAGGCTGGACGGGGGAGCGGAGTGGGGGGCAGTGACAGAGTGGCGAGAAGAGATACGGCCTGATGGGCCTATTCTGATTAACAACCCCACACACAACTGGCTGGAGGATATTCCTCGGGAATCCAAGATTCAGGACTGCAAGATATTTCAGATATTTCAGACACAGCATGCTTGACTGATGGCGTTGGGGGCTCTCTTGGGAATTCCATTTGCTCGGGATGGGCGGGTCATATGGGATCGGCTGCTGCAGCCCACAGGAAGGACTACCCTGGCTTTGGATTGGTGGGGCATAGGGTCTCCTCCTGACGCATACTGGGGAGCCCGAGGAGGAGAGTTGTCACGGGACTGGTGGGGGGTGTTTTAGTAAGGAGCAGTAAAGGCTAGCACGTGGCCTCACCGGAATGGAGGAGATGGGCCTAAGCATACACTTAATATCAGAACAAATAGTACACAGAGGGATTGGAAGACAGTTAAATATTCACGGCCGTTATAACAGGGCACATTACACTGCCCCAGACTCAGGAGAACCTAAAGTAACGACTAAGTGGGAGGATTTAGGACCTTAAGGGGTTAGAGGGAGACACAACAGGAAGGGAACCAATGGGGCCTAGCTGGAGGGGTAAGCAGGAGTAAAGAGGATATGGATAATTCAGCTGACATTACCCAAGTATGGCGGCTGTAGAAGAATAAAATAAAACCACGAGACGAGCCGCAGAGATACAAGGAGATCAGGAAGGCTTGGGGAAAGGGGAATTGGGGGGGGTTGGACGGAGGAGAAAGGGGGCGCACCCAGGGTTAATCGATACTATAGAAGGTAATAGAGGATTAAATAGCTGTGAGGTTAAACAGGAGCTCTGATTCTGACTCACAATGCTCAAGAGAGATGACAGTCAGCAGAGGCGGAGGGAGGCACGGGAGCATCGAGGCCCACCTTGAGGCTCCACTTGCTGAACCCTAAGGTGCAGAATTCCCAGTTAGGATTGAAGGGAAGGGGTGAAAGGACTGAAGCGAGGTCAGTCACGTGAGGCATTGAGGATGTAATAAGCAACAGAGGAGAGCTCTCCATGTCTCTCCTGAAGAGGAGAACCCGGAGACCGGCGGTGCAGAAAGAGAGGTTAGGCAGGCACAGATGACAGTATAGGAACACCACACTCATCGTTCCAGGAAGGAGTTAAAGAGGCGGATCAGACGTATGGTGCAGAGGATTCGCCACCTTTTTCCTTTTTCCCTATTCCTAAATTGACACTTAGGGTGTCAAGAGGCATCTCCTTGGATGATGAAGCCTCAAGGTGAGGTCTTTCTCACCAAGGAACTGACTTGAGTTCTCATAGTTGGAAGTACCAGTTCTGTATATAGTTGGTCAATGTCTGAATTGAATGTCTGTTCTATGTATATAAGTTGGTTGAATGGTTATAGGTTGGGAAAGGCAGGTATGAACCTAACGATTACAAACAGGGTCTGATTGGATGATCGGGAGCCCTCCTCCCCAAGCGAGAGCCACCTTTGAAAAGCAATGGGTAATCCTCCAGTTAAATTGTTGTCCCTGAACATAAGCGGTATAACCTCCCGGTTAAGAGGTCACGGGTACTGACATACCTCCATAGAAGCAAGGCAGACCTGGTGTACCTACAGGAAACACACCTGGGTGCTGAGGAACACCCAAGCTGGCTAGGCTCAGTAGGGAACTATGTTTAGTTCATCGGCTGGGTCGGGAAGAAGGAGAGGGTGGCAATAATTATCCGGCTGGGACCCCATTTCAACAGCAAAGAACTATCAGTGACCCAGAGGGCAGGTTAGTAATGGTGCAAGGCACTCTAAATGGAGTTCAGGTCACTCTAGCGAATGCATATTTCCCCCAGCAACACGGTCCCACAGCTGAGAATGCTCCTCGACAAAATCCTGCAAAACACAAAGGGCATGCTCCTTCTAGCAGGAGATTTCAACCTGACACAACACCCCACGATGGATACTACTAACTTAAGAGTCCATAGGCAATCACCAGCACAGAAGTTTTTAGAGATTTACTAAAGAGGTAGGATGGATTGATGTCTGGAGGCATTTACATCCTCGGGCAAGGAACTACACACATTACTCAGCAGCCCACGGACATACACACGTATAGATCACACATACACCCAGACGGAATATCTGGGTCAACTGGGGAATGCATGGATAGGGGACATTTCCTTGTCGGATCACGCTCGGTGAGTTCGACATGGGAGCTTGGGATTTGTGTAAAACACACAATGGAGACTTAACCCCTATTATTTACGCGGAGGAATTCCGAGAATTTATCGAGATAAACTGGCTGAGATACTGGAATTCAATCCTCCCAAGGACACCACACGGCGTTACACTGGGACACTGTAAAGGCGGTCCTTAGAGGCATATTATACAACATACAACAGAACTGAACCGCAAAAGAAGGAGTATAGGAACTCACTGGAGGAGAATTTACACTTCCTCAAATGGCACATAAGATGGGAGACTCGACAGTGCTCCCAGACTTCAGGAGGTTAAGGCGGAAATGGACCGGTTAGCATTACAACAGACTGAGATAGCATTAACATTTTTGAGACAGAAATACTATGAGGTGGGACCTGAGCATCACAAAGCTTACTAAAAAGCGTATCAGGTAAAGCGACAAAACAGGGTTAAGAATTCGTCACTTAGACACCCACGGAGGCCAACCCTTAACTAAAATAGATGAAATTGCTGAAGCATTTGCAAATTACTATTCTAATCTGTACTCACCAGAAAGCTCTCCTTCTGAGAACTTGATCAGGAATATTTGAGCAGGATAACGCTGCCACAACTCGCGGCAGATCAGAGTGAAGCTCTAGGGGCCGGCATAACGGAGAGAGAAATAATGGAGGCGATATCTAGTGCAAAACCCTAAAATCTCCCGGCCCTGATGGGTATGGAAATGAGTTCTATAAGGCAATGAGGCAACAAATAGCCAAACGGCTCTTACCCTTGTACAATACTATCCTGGAGGGGAACCCCACCACCATCCTGGGCATTCGCAAATATTTCAGTAATCCGAAACCTGGGAAAAATCCCCAGCTTTGTAGCTCGTACAGACCCATTTCGGTCCTTAATTGTGATTATAAGATATTCATGCACATACTAGCACAACGCTTAGATAAAATAATGCCCCAGTTAATAGATCAAGATCAGGCGGTTTCATTAGACAGCGAGCTACAACAGATAACATCAAGCGTACTCTGCATATCTCTCATAAAATGCGAACGAGCAATACCCTTAGGTTCTTGTAAGCCTTGGCGCTGAAGAAGGCATTTGACAGGGTCTCATGGCCTTTTCTCTATAAAGTTCTGGCTAAATTGGGCATTCCCAGGACTCTAATGGGGTCCTACAAAACATTATGCAGCCCTCGAGCACGGTGTTAAGGTGGGAGGCCATCATTCTGGATACTTCCCTTTGAGGCGGGGGATGAGGCAGGGATGTCCGCTGTCACCCCTACTCTTGCAGCATTTATTGAACCATTAGCTCAGTCAGTAAGAGAAGCAAGAAACATCACTGGGGTGAACCTGGGGGAATGGAACACGCATTGCAGTGTCGTGACGACGCACTATTGTATCTTTCAATCCTGAACAGTCCATACCGCAATCCAGTTACTCCTGGACCGATTTAGTCAGGTCTCTGGCTATAAGCTGAACTTAGCAAAACAGAAATTCTCACATTTCATTATACACCTCATCACATGTCGCCTCCCTTTTTCCATGCAATTGGGGTCTCACCAAATTAAAATACCTGGGAGTATATATCTCAAAGATATGAGGACTTCTTTAAAACAACTATGATCCCTTCACATCACAACTTAAATACGACATGGGATGGCGCCACGCTGCCACTTGGCTGGGCAAATGCAGGATAGAAGTAATAAGAATGACTCACCTTCCTCGGGCCCTACATCTATTCCAGAATATCCTCTCACATCCCAAAGAAAACCTTCAGGGATTGGAATCGGTGCATCTCCAGGTTTGTCTGGATGGGCAGCAGACCCGAGTCAGGATGAGGATCTTGACACTTCCTCAGAAGGACGGGGCTCGCACTACCTGACTTACAGTTATACTATCAAGCGATGATGACACATATAATGGCGAGGCAAACGGGTGGGTCAACCACACTGGCTGCAGATAGAACAAACTTTGGTACGGACGGAGATTATTTTCAAAACATTTATAATACGGAGAGGATGGGAACCCCAGCCTCAGGCGATCCATGGTTGATTGCACGCTGTAGGGTTTGGCAGCAAATTAAAAAAAACAGAGGCTAGAACCTTGTTGAGTCTGCTCTGCCCATAGCGAATCTAGTGGACTTCCCTCTAACAGGCTGGACCATGGATTCGGAACCTGGGAGAGATATGGGCTGAAGTACCTTCCCAAGTAATGACTCAAGGTAGGATGTGGCCCTTCAGTGAAGTGGAAACAGTTCAATATACCAAATAGAGATTTTTATCGGTACCTGCAGCTTGGCACTATCTCCAGGGGCTTCCAGAGGTGGCTCTCTTCCTGAGAGATACCCTCGCTGTTAGAGGCCCAACTTCAATTGAATAAAGGTGGGATGGGAACAAGAAGATTACTTTCCCTTTACTACGGGCCCAAAATATACAGGGAGAAACATACACAGAAGGGATTAGAGCACAGTGGCAGAAGGAACTGGGAAACCCCTCACAGAAGAGGACTGGCAGAGGGCCTGTGAGTACACGCTCGAGTCACATGCTCCCATCAATGGCGAGAATATGCATGGAAGAATCTAATTAGATTCTTTAAGACACCGGTAATCACCAGGCACTATTCTCCAGAGGCCTCGGCTGAGTGCTGGAGACAGTGCGGGAACTCAGGCCACACACGCATATTATGTGGTCGTGGTGGAACTCTGGATCCATTTAGGGATCTCTTACAAGAGCACCTGAGGAAGATATTTGGTCCCCGACTCCACTTGACCAGGAGATGTTTCTTTTCTTAGACACCCACAGGAATTAAGGAACCCGAATAGCAGATACCTTTACATCTACTGATAACTGCAGCCAAAAAACTATCACCAGGCTGTGGTTGACGGATAAAACCCACAATACCAGACTGGTGGGACATAACCAAACAGATTTACGGTTAGAACAAATCACATAGCCTGAATGAGAGGAAGGAGAAGTTTGCTGAAAGGTGGTCCCGCTGGGTGTTATACTATATGCCCATGGATGACTCTTTTGTACCATAAGAGGCTGTTATAGACAGGTAGGGAACAGAGCAGGAGTTGCTGGGACGGCTCTGTGGAGGCCGAGGCTGGCGGGTCGCTGAGTGGAAACAGCCCATAATAAGGGTCAGGCATGACTGACTTAATGAAATATCGCTTCAAAGAGGTTATGAGCACATTAATGGTTAATTTAAGGGCGGTGCTGAGACATTTTGGGGAGATCTCACAGGAGGCCAGAGGGACAACTGGAAAAATAAAATAAGGCCTAGGAATAGAAGTTTTGTACTCTCTAGCTAACTGATTATTTGTATGAATTAGAACGTAGCATTTAATGTGACTATCATATATCAGATCCAATCAATTTTGTAACTAGCTGAACCTGTCAATGTTGTACCTGTGGATATGTATGTACTTGTCTGTCAAAAGTTAAAAAATCTGTGTTCCTTTTTAATAAAATGAGATTTACAAAAAAGATAATGCTCTCCATTACTTTGCCTATCGCAGACGTCAGGCTGACAGGCCTATAATTCCCCATCTCCTCTCTAGACCCTCCCTTTGTGGATAGGCACCACGTGAGCCACCCTCCAGTCCTGAGACATCCATCCTGTCTTTAGAGAGGTGTTAAAGAGTGCAGCCAGTGGAGCTGCTAGCTCATCCACCAGTTCCTTCATAACCCTCGGATGCAGCCCATCTGGCCCCGGCGCCTTATCAGTTTTAGGGTCCGAATGGCCTCCTCTCCCTATCCACTATGATTTCTCCTCCCAGCCCACCCCTCATTTGACTGCCCCATCCCTTCTAGACTTGGCCTGACTTGTATCCCAGCCTCTTTGGGTCCACTAGACTCCATCTGACCTCTCTCCTCTGCTGCTCCCTTCCCTCCCATCGGGCTGGAGGGATCCTGACTCCATACGTGAATAGCGAGGCAAGTACTCATTTAGCACCTCTGCCTGTTCTCCCGCCTCCTGGGCCCATCCCTCCCCAGTTCTAATCCTGCTGATCTGTACTCTCCCTTTCTCTTCTCCCCATGTATCTCTAGAATTCCTCCCCCGCATATCCCTAGCCAGGTTATGCTCCGTCCTTACTTGGCCCCTCACCACTCTGGTTGCCCTCCTAGCCATCAACTCATACTCACCCCTCTCCCTATCCCCTAGAGCGCTTAAAACATGCATAGGCTGCCTTTTTATCCCTTACTGCCTCCTCACCTCCTTGGTCACCAACATGGCTTGTTGGCCCTACCCTGCTTACACCTTGCCTTTGTACAGGACCCAATAGCCTCTTAAACCTCCCTCTTAATGGTCTCCCACAAGCTACCAGCATCCATGTCCGGCCTTATCTTGCCCAAGCTCCCCGAGAATCCTGCCCATGTCCACGAAGTCCCCAAGTCTACTACTACTACTGTATGTGTGGTTATCCCCGCCCCCAAAATACAGCAGAAACCAGACTGTGGTGTGGTCGTCACCTGCCAGTGGGCTGCACACCTCCAGGTCCTTTATCTGGTCACTGTCTGCTAGGACAGCGTCCAGTATCCGCCCCTCCTAGTAGGTTCCCCAGCTGCTGGACCAGGAAGGTATCCTGAAGTACATCCATCAGTCTCCGTTCCTGGCCACAGAGGATGTCTAGTATCCCAGTCTGTCCCTGGCATATTTAGGTTCCCCATGACTACCACCTACCCTTTCCAAGGTCACAGTGTTCCTTGATGTTCTCTACTAGCTTGTCCTCCAGGGCCTCTTCCATCGAGGGTGTCTGTACACCACCCCTACTTTCAATCTTTACCTCCCTCATTTGCAGGGTTACCCAAATCCTCCACCCCACAGCCTCCTCCACACCATTAACCGCTATGTCATTTTTGACTATCAGCTATACCTCCCCTCTTCCTCTCCTCGTCCTTCCGAATATTTTGTAGCCCTCCAAATATAGGTCCCAGTCATTTTCTGGGTGGCCCATGTCTCAGTAATTGCTGCCATATCCTCAGCTCCTCAACCAGCATTGCCTGGAGCTCAGGCATTTGTTGCCCATGCTTCTGGTATTTATCAGGACCGTCCTCCCTTCTCCAGTCGTCTCGGCCCTCATGAATCCCTAGTCATCTGTCCTGTACAGCTCTGGGTGGAGTTGCAGCGAGTCACCTGCCCTCCTTTCGTGCCCTAGACCTGTATATATTTGACTCTTGAGTAGCCCTCCTGAAGCCATTTTTTTACTGAACCCTCCCCTTTACA
Source organism: Neoceratodus forsteri (assembly GCA_016271365.2). Classification (NCBI taxonomy): domain Eukaryota; kingdom Metazoa; phylum Chordata; order Ceratodontiformes; family Ceratodontidae; genus Neoceratodus; species Neoceratodus forsteri. The sequence continues at coordinate 446,822,206 of CM028131.1, read as the reverse complement.
AGTTTAAACCCCACCTCTCGACTATGATCCAGCAAGTTTTAGTTTCAAGATCTCCCTCCCTCTGGGTTGAGGTGTAGCCTGTCCCTGGCATATAACCCTTGTCCTCCCATGTATCCCCCAGTCCCCTACCAGCCCATACCCTTCTGCCCTGCACCAGTCCCTGAGCCACTGGTTCACTCCCCTTAGTTTATGCTTGGTCTCCCGGACGCCTCGGTACTGGCAGAATCTCAGAGAAGGAGATGAGCTACCTGTAGAGTGGCAAACCCTGGCTAGTTCCCAAAATCTCGCCTGGATTTCTAGTTCACTGTTTCCTCCAAGTCATTTGTTCCCAGATGTATTAGGAAGTCTGAGGATCCCCGCATTCCAATGCTATGTAGTATAGCTGGAATTTAGCCTTGTGCATGGATAGGCCTGGGATACATTTAGCCTTGACTGGGGTGCTTTTTCCTCCCCACCCCTCCCACTGGATGCCCTGGTCATGGAGTGCCCAACAGAATCACCTTCAGCCCCCCGCCCTCACTTTACTGGCCCATTTGGTTCCGTCCAGACTCTTTCTTCTGTCATCTACCCCAGCTTACTCCTCCCCCCCTTCAGCTTGGGGATCACAATCCTGTGCATGCCCTGCCATGCTCTTTCTTCTGCCTGCAGCTCCCAGTTTGCTTTTGCCCCAACCTCCTGGATGGCACAAGTTGTTCTCCCCAGAATGGAAGACAATTCTTACTCCCTTCAACAACAGCTTCCAGCCTTTAATAAACATTTGAAAAGATTGGTAATGTATGCGGTACTGCTACATATTAACTTATCCCTGGGGAGAGGGGGATATATGTGATAAGGCAGGGGACTGTTACTACTCCCTGGTCTAACTTTGATGATGCTGTGGCATTTGGGATGTGAACAGTTGGATCTGGACTGACTTTGAGGGAGGGCTTAATCTTTTGTTAGTACTCAAAGGTGCCCCCACTCCATCTCTGTACTGCAGCTCAGACCACACCTGATTCTGAATAGGGATGGCAACCTGTTCAAGAGGAAAGGATAAATAACCAAGAGGAGGTATTCAGTCCTACTGCTGGTAGCATAGGGTGCAGATTTACTAGATAACTGCACATAATGTCAAATTGGTGGCGCAAAACCCTGTAACAATGTCAGCTGTTCCAGGAATATCCTGACTGTTGTGTACAAAACTTTTCAATAAAACAAAGTGAAAAAAAAAAAGAAATATGAAAAGAGAGAGCAGTACCTAGTGAGGAGAGTGAAACTATGTAGTGTAGATCTGAGCATAACCCAACGCTAGGTCATTTATTTATCTATCAAAATTTGGTCCAAGTGTATTGGAAGACATAAAAGCATGGAAAGGAAAATAGAGAGCAATTAACTATGTAAAATAATTTCCTGTCACTTTTTATGGTCACAAGATTCTATGTTGTTGTGCCACTTGTAAGGACCGGGCACACCCAGCATCTAGGGGTATATAGTGGTAGTCTCATCAGAGGAGTACCCACCTATGACCGTAACACCTGTGCCTACACAAAACTACTACTACTACCTTGGGCCTGGGTCACTTGAATAGGGAACCTTGAGCCAAATACTGGGGCACCAGTAAACTAGAGACCACATACAAATGGAGACCAACATGGAAGTGGGATCAAGCTGGGTGCTTTACTTAGTTGCTGCAGATGTTACTTCCAAATGCATTTCTCTTTCAGTCACCCTCATGACCATCCTTCCTCCATTATAGTAATAGCTGCATCTACTGTACCTTTAACTTCCGATTTCCATCTCTACCATTCCAAGCTTCTCTGGAGATGCTTCCACTGTCATGGTTTCAGGCTTATCCCTGAACTTCAGGGCATACATATTTACGTATATTCAGGAAACTAGTCCCAATACATTTACACTTTATGTGCATCTCTAACCTCCTCCACAGGGGTCCCTGAGCTCTGGCACTCTCTCTTGTGCAGGGCATGCTTCCAGGTAGGGAGAGCACTACCTCCAGATCCATGCCTGCACTTGTGTCATCCTGCCTCAAAGGACAGTGTATATTGAATAGCATTACAGCATTATGACATACTAATGTACTGATAGCCTAGTGGATTCTGGGCACCTGGGAAATGTAATAATGACAGAGATTCTCCTGTCTTGTTCCTTCCCTGGGGCCATGCCTGCTATTAGTGGGCAAAGGTTTTCAGACCCAGCTGACTCTGCTTCTCCACTTCAGGCCGTTCTTTGTAAAGCAAGCTCGATGAGGACTAAGTCTGTAGTGATGGAGCTTTCATCACTGATTTCTCAGCTAATCTTGTTTGTATCAATGAGACCTGGATAGGAGATGAGTGGAGGCATCAGTCCCAGACGGATATTTCTGTGATGCATTGCCAGAGGTGGGATTGCTGGGAGAGTCTCTTTTCAGTCTCTGTGCTGTTCCCACCCAGGGCCAGCATCAGAGGGACTTCTCACGACCAGTTCCCTGACACGTGCAGGTCCCTTCAGACTATGGGGAGAGCCATGCCCTCTGTGGTTGTAAATCCCAAACCAAATCATCACACGATGTTGCCAGTCATGGAACAGGGAGAGATAGCGATTCTCCTGGTCCCTCGACTTCTTGGCTGCTTGATGGCTGAGGGCAGATTGGCAGGTTGAAGGCTCTTTGGCTCCACCATCGAGCCAGACAGCCTCGGCTTTTGTCAACCAAGCCGTTGAGATTTTTCTCAACTCGGTTGACCAGTTGTTGGACAAGGCAGATGAGTCAGCCTCGAGACCTCCGTACTCCGGCCCTCACTCAGGAGGTGTGGACCGATCAATGACCCCAGTAGATCCTTCCATGGGCCAGCCTCCACTTGGGGTCAGGTCTTCGCCCTTGTTGCTAAATGTTGTTAGGCATGTAATCTGTGACCAACCTCAGGAAGACCCTTTTGCTGTTGACTGTGTGGTCAGTGGTCAAGGTCACAGTTGAGGTTGCGAGTCAGGTATTCGTGCTTTCGATCTTGTGTGACAGGGAGGTGCTGACATCAATGCTCCTCATCCTTGGGTGAGAAGAGGCACTGGCAGAAGATGTGCTGGTGCTGTGAGGAGTTCCTCTGGCAGTAGAGGGCCATCACTTGGCAGGTCAGGCCCTCTACCCCAAGAACCTTCAGTTCCCTGGCAGCTGCCAGTGGTTGCCCTGCTAGACCAGGTTATACAGGTGCTCCCGCACCTATTTCTCCACTGATTATGGTGGAGCCACCACCCTGACAGCCACCTGTCGGTACTCTGACCAAGGAGGCCGGCCATTCGGCTTCTGGCTTGCCAGGTCAGTTGTTGGTTCAGATTAACCCCATGTAAGGATTCATGGGAGGTCCATAGTGAACAGCGGCCAAGGACTGTCTGTGAGGAGTCATCGGACACTTGATCACGAGTCCATGGCCTCCTCAGGGACTCCGGCTCTTTGACCAAGACTCGCTCAAGGAGTCTTCCACTGACCATGGACTTCATGGCTGTCTAAATTATCCAGCCAGAAGAGGCTAATTACCTCCTATGGACATTTTGGATTGGGAAGAATCCTTGGGGTTGTCTTCCCAGTGGCTGAGGCCATCTTAGGACCTGCCCAGGAGCTTTGGCAGCATCCAGTATGGCACCCATGGCCCACATGGTTTGCAGGTTCGCGGTCCCTATGGGTGCTCTTTCAAGGTTTTTGAACCACCCTTTGGCTGAAAGTCTGGTCATAGATTTGGTGTTTCTAAGTCCAGACACCAGGGATTGAAGAAACCTCCGACACGGATTCCCATAGGACTGACCATGCCACAAAAACTGGTGTACGCTGCAGCTACTCTAGGTCCCTGTCATTAACTATGCCATCATGATGGCTAATTATGATCATTCCCTGATGGGAATCTTTGATGAAATCCTCCCCACCTTGTTTCAGAGCAACGGGTGGTGGTGGTGGAGCTCATCAGAGACCACGATCAATTTCTGGCTAAACACCAGCTCCAGACAGCCTTTGGCATGGGTGACTCTTGTGCCTGTGCAGTGGCAGTGGCTGTCTCCATGTGCTGCAGGGCTTGGCTGCATATGTCTGCTTTCAGCGGACACCCAGCAGAAGTTGGCTGATGTCCCTTTCCTGGGCAACGACCTCTTTGACCCCAGGGTGGAAACACATCTCACTATGACTGCGAGTCCATCGCCACCTTGATTCTGTGACTTTGTCCTAGAGGGACCAGAAAAGAAACCGAAGAGGCAGGATTTCAGTTCAGGTCCTTTCAGTCCCAGCCTCCACGACAGCAGCCCCAGCAGAGTAGTTTCAGGCCAGGTGCTTCAAGTAAGTTCTGGGCCAAAGTACCTCCTTTGCCAATCATTTTCCAGTTGGGCTCTTGCACCCTGCCTGGGATTTCCCATCTGCTGAGGTACATGAAATCCTGCAGCAGCGTGGTCTGCTGGGCTCACTGGTGGATGCACCACCTTCTGTGAGAGGTAGGCTTTCAGTGTTCCCAGTGCCTAGGCCACTTGGACCAGCTGGTCACAGCGACCCATCAGATGTGGGACACCATCCAGTAGTGACTGGTCCCAGAACATCTGGAGGAAGGAATCCCATTTGTCCACCAAGAGTTAACCATCACGCTGATGACAGATATGTCTCGGTAGGTGTGGAGCACACCTGGGTGACACGACCCACAGTTTTTAGTCACCTGGGAATCCCGTCTCCACATCAACCTGCTGGAGCTCTGTGCAATGCACTTGACTCTGATGGAATTTGCTCTGCTAGTCAGGGGTCGGGTCATTCAGGTCCAGATGGACAACACCATGACCATGTTTATTCTGAACAGAGTGAGTGGCACACACCCCTTCTTTATGTTGGGAGGCACTCTGTATCTGGACCCTCATGCATAGCCTGGGTGCTGATTTAATGGAGATTCATCTCATGGGAGAATAGTCAGCTGGCAGATGCTCTCAGTAGGGTAGGAGAGATGTTGCATAAGTGGTCTCTGAATCAGGAGGTGGTGAACCATCTCTTCTCCTGTGGGACTCACCCTCGGGTGGACCTCTTTGCCTCCTGGGAGAATGCCAAACTGAGGCTGTTTTGTGCCTCCTCCACAGTCCAGGACACTGATGAGGGATGCTTCGTGAGGCTCTGGACCCTAGGCCTCATGTATGCCTTTTCTCCCTTCCCCTGATGATCCACAGTGTACTGATCAAGGTCAGGAAGGACAAAGCAGTGGTACATAGAAATAATTACTGTTGAGGCACATTTTTTTTTTAACCTACTCTTTATACTGCCCCAGCACCGAGTCCCGCTCAGTCGGGAGTCTCCTAGGCACCACCAGCATCTCCACCTACCATGATCCCCAGAGGACCCCCATGGAGCTGTGGCTATACCCCCTAGGCGGGTACAGTGAGGGGCTTGACACCCCGATGCTTCTTGTTTCTTCGGGTCCCCATTCAGTAGTCAGGCAGGCGGAGCAATCTGGGATCCTGCGGCGCCCTTCCCCGGCACTCTGGGGCTTATTTTCCGCCATTTTTCTGTGTAGTGTGCATCCTGACGTCAAAATGCTACGTGCTGACATCCACCACATTGCAGACTGGTCCCATCTGCTACTGCAGGACTTGTCGTACCTCGAGCCTCCACTTGGGGTCAGGTAAACTGCGGATCTTGGTCCCTCCCTCCCCTGGAGAAGACGAGCAGTTGTGGGATGCTCAAGCGTTATCCCCGGCCGCTGGGCTTGTTTCTGAACCGGGTCACTGGTGTTGCAGACGGAAATCCAACCTCTGTGCCAGGGGGCTGACCCAGAGGCACAATATTTAAATAGACATATTTTATCAGTATTCATAAGAAAATCAAAAGAGCTGCCTCCCACTTCTGGCAAGCCACTCTTCCACATGACCAGAAGGAGGTGGCACTTCTTTACTCATAAGTATAGCCCTTGTGGCTTAGTTATGAACTCTCTTGATTTTCTACTAATCCTGACATGAAATATGTCTATTTACAGTGTTGTGCCTCGACAGTAATCAATTCTATGTACCTACTGGTTAGTCAGTACAGCTTTATGTCCACATAGATAGATATATGATCTATCAAACATTTACCTTAAATCTTTATTAAATAATGGTTTTTGATCATGTGTATAAAATATGCTATGTCTAAAAAGGCTTGCTAAATATAGCCTGATTCCAGTAAGCCAGAGTTGTTTTATTTTATTTTATTTTATTTTTTTTAACAAAACTAGTTTTGTTTACAGCACTAGGTAGCACTTTATTGTTTTAACACTGCACTGCACCTTTAAATCAGAGCACTTTTTGCACGTGTGATGTTGATGAAACTGATATTTAAAACACCATTACATACTGTGTCTCTGTCCCTTGAGAAAGCCTTAACAGGTGAAACCAGGTCGGGTCAATACCAGCCGGTCTTTTTGCACTTTATTCAATTTAGCAGCACAGCCAGGTACTGTTATGCCTTATATGATTTATTTGTAAATAAATACTTTGGCTAGCACTGCTTCTGGTGCCATGGTTTTTGCTCTGCATACTTTGAATGTGGTTTGCAGCCACTACTAAATATACCCAGGCAGGAGAAGTGTTTGTCAGTTCATTTGAATGAAATTTTTGCAGTACCTGTCATTGAAATTTGTAACTGACAAAGAGAATACAATTCTTCTGTCATTTTTGGCTGGGAGTGGAATCTACTTTCACTGAAGGCAGAAACTGACAAATGTCTGATAGATTTGGTCAATTCTGCTTTCAATGAAACACAGTGTTGAGGGTGGACAAGGGACACAGTAGGTCTTTTTAGCTGCAATTGGCGCTTTGTCAGCGTATAAGCTAGAAGCTTAAAACTGGTCCCCTTCAACGAACTCCCTACCCCCTTCTCATACCTCCACCTCCTAGCCCTCCCAAACGGCCTAAAATTATCCACCTAAATGCCCGCAGCCTTACCAACAAACTACCCATACTGCAGGTCATGGTCCTCAAATATAAACCTGTCATCATCATCATCTCTGAAACTTGGCTCTCTGGTCATATCATGGACCAAGAAGTCCTTATTCCTGGATTCACTTTAACTCGAATGGACAGGCACGGACGAGGTGGTGGAGTGGCGATCTATGTCTCTTCCTCCCTACAGCACACAGTTGTGTTGAAAGTCACCTCTCCTTCCTCTCACAAAGCTATCCTCCTCAACCTGAAACTCTTACTCCTGCCCACTATTTATCACAGGAGTTTACTGCCGTCCGGCCAACCCCTTCAAGTCAATGGATCTGATCAAGAAACCAACGGCGGACTTCCGTGACGCCACGCTCCCAATGGCATAATTCATCGAGCTCTCACCGCCCTGAGAAATATCTCCTAAATTTAAACTTCAGCTTCAGCGATTTCACTTTCCACTCATGGAGGATCGCAGAAATGCCTAAGAGGAGTGAACTATCCAACGCTAAGACAGAGGAGGAGAGAGATGAGGAGGATTGTGGGAAGGGACTCGGGCAGCGAGGGCTCACATGCCTCGGTCTCATTGCACCGCTGCAGGTCCCAAACAAAAATCTCCTTTGACCACCATACAGCGTGCAAATGTCTCTCATTCTAAGCAAGCTCGCGACTTTAGGAAAGAGATGAAGTCTACGGCCACGGCACTGCATACAGATGTTACCAAACTGGAAAAGCAGCAGGAGGCCCTTGATCTCCAGGCCACAGCAGTAGATAAATGTGTGGATGGAGTGGCACGCCATTCTACAACTCCATAAAAATATTCAAGGGCTACAGGCGAGGCAGAGGATGCCAAAAGCTGAAATAGGCGAAATAATATTTGCATTTCCGGAGTACCTGAGGGAGCGGAGGGAACAGACATGCTCCAATTTATCAAGCAGTTTCTCCAAGAAGTAATTAGCTCATCAGAGGCCCTCTCGATGGAAATAGAGGGCACATCGCACCCTAGGCCCGAGGCCGCTGCTGGAGCCCGCCCTAGAACAATCTTAGTCCGCTTTCTTCGCTTCCAAGAAAAGGAAACAGTTTTGCATGCAGCATGGTGGCAGGTGACAGTCACTTATGGCTCGAACAGGCTTTATCTGGAAAACGACTACGCACCTGAAATTATGGCTCGTCAGAAGCAATATATCCCAGTCTTAAGGGCCCTAAAGACAGCAGGGCTATGCTTTAGAACCCCTACCCCGCAAAGCTGATCGTACATTTTCAGGAAGGCACCCAGGCCTTTGACAATGCGGATGAAGCTACGACTGAGTTAAAAAGCATAATATTGTGATCCTCCAGGGCAGAAGCCACAAAGAGCATCGATTGCCTCCAGGCTGGCACAGCAGGTTTGGACCTCTGGACAGCGGGACTCACGCAGAAGACAAGGGAGAGAAGCCATCCAGTAGATAACTAACGCCTTGTGTGGCAAAGGGCAGCTCTCCAATGACATGCACCCCTCCCTGGGGCCAGCCCTAAAACACGCTGATAAAGTCGGCATGGCAGGTCTTACTGAATCTACCTGAAATCTCTTTAATGATAGAGGAAATAACAGGGGACTATGCTGGTTCAGGAACTCTGGCTGAACTCTTGGGGTCTCTCCTCCCTCTTCTCTACCCGATACATCTTCAGGAAGGACTTCAACAAAAGGACATACCTAGAGCACCTGTTGAGATAAGTCCCAGTCTAAACTAACATTTTCTATTACTTTTTAACATCACTGTTCTTTTAGTAGGAAGATGTCTCCCATACCCTCTTGTTACCATAAAATGTTACCTCTCCTAACCCCCAGGTCATGCCTTCTCTTTAAAATACCCCCAAGGGAATTTGCATTAACCCTTCTCTTTCAGGATCCCAGCGGTGGTTGGTGCAGCAGAGGCCCCGTTATTACAGGATCCATATCCCATTTACTTTCCTAACTCTCCGCCTATTGGACTGGGACCCTTTCAAATAACACACCTTACAAACAACTAACGGATGGAGGGTTGTGCAGTTGCATTTGGAGGGGCGAGATGGAACTTAAATGCTTGCTACTGTGAATAAGCTAGCGATGGCTGGGCCCGCTGTCTGGATCTCTGACCCCATTAAGGTTAAGGTTCTTCCTCTTCCCCCAGCCCTCCTCCTTAAGATCGTGCCATCAGTCCCCCTCCTCATCCTCCGTTGTGGCTGGGGTTGCAGGAGGGATGGGGGTCAGGTGTCCTTCTCTGCAGACATTAAGGACCACAGAAGTGCACTCCCATCACTCCATGCCCATACGAACACCACAAGCTTAAGAGGGACGGTAAAGAGAGCCACGGACGTCCCATACCCCTCCTTTTTTCCCTTATCCCATTGACACCTTAAGTGTCTCAAGACCCCGTGTTTTACGGGGATACACAAAGTAGGCAACACGCCTTCTTTGGGTCATGAGAAATGACCGCTCCTGATGGAAGTTCACAAGTTTTGTTGTGGATCGGCTAATCCTGGTAGCCCAGTTGGCCCAAGGATATGCCTGTTACCACCAAAGGTGGGGAAACCTATCACCTAAAGTTATCACTTAGGTATTCGCATTAATTATAGCCACTGTTATAAAGGTTTCTATGTTAAGCCCTAGTTATATAGGTAGAGACTCCCTGTTGTTTAGGTCCCTCTCAAGTTTCTATCCAGGGGCCATGTTTTAGATTGATAGTAGACAGCCACAAAACTGCACCAGCACTAGCAGAGGTTACATCAGTGAAATCACTAGCCAAGCAGATTAACCCTCTTTGTATGTTTATGTTTTATAAATGGCTGGCAAGCATGTAAAAGTATACCTCTGAATGTGAATGGACTGGGTAGCCCCATAAAGAGGTCTAGGACTATCTCCTTAATTAAAAAGTCGGGAGCTGAAATTGTATACATGCAGGAAACACATATGACCCCTGTGGAGCACAGGAAACTCCAGGAAGGGATACTCTCAGGTTTTCTCCTCAGTGTATGGGGGTAGGAAGAGGGGTCGCCATACTGATTTCCTGCCAAACCCTTTCTGCAAGGTGAAGGAGTGGGCAGACCCAGAAGGCCGACTAATAATAGTACAGGGGCTTCTGCAAGTGAGGAAGTAACACTGACTTATATTTACCTCCCACCAGCTTCAAACACACCAACAGTTTGAGGCCTGCTTGACAAGGTGGTTGAGATGTCTAAAGGGATCCTGATTCTGGGAGGAGACTTCAACATTGCCCCAAGCCCATCCTTAGATACTACTAAGACCCCAGGACAAGCAACCAGTCTCACATACAGGGTGAAGTTCCTATACCTTAGGTGCCCCAGGGCAGGCACTTTGCTTCAGGACACCCACAGCTGTTTAGTGCCTGCCCTTTGGGCACCTAAGGTATTTGGCAGAGTTCCGTTTGTTTTTGTTTCCAGGTGGGGGTTGTGAGAGTGAAGTTGTGCAGTCACACAGCTGAGTGTACGAGTTCCATTTTTTTTTGTTTTGTTTCCGGGGCGAAGGAGTACTGATATCTGAGAGCAGATCACAAGTGTGCTTGTTGGGATGTCAGCTGACTGAATCCTTGCTTGTCAGAGAGAGGAGGGTGAAATGACACTCAGCCAATGGGAGGTGCTCTTCACTGCTGAAGGTGGGCTGCAGATGGCACGTTCACCAGTCGGTGATGGATTTGTCCGTTTAGCCGCCCCTCCAGACAGTGAGAAGCAGGACTCACTACAGTACACCATTCTTTGGCTCTGTTCTAGCGGTAGCCTGCTGGTCGCAGGGTGAAACTTTAGAGGCTCAGCATCTTCTACGAAAACCAAAAGCTCTTTTAAGAGCTCTGTTGAAAAAAAAACTGCTGCAGTGTGAAGGGGGATTGATAGCTGGTACAGGAGAGGAGTGTTTGTGAGACCACGAGGGTCTCTCCAGTCAAAGAAAAGCTCTTTTAAGAGCTCTGTTGAAAAAAAAAAAAAAAACTGCTGCAGTGTGAAGGGGATTGATAGCTGGTACAGGAGAGGAATGTGTTTGTGAGACCACGAGGGTCTCGCCAGTCAAAAATAAGAGCTCTGTTGAAAAAAAAAAAACTCAAACTGCAGCAGTGTGAAGGGAAGGGGGATTGATAGCTGGTAACCAGGAGAGGAGTGTGTTTGTGAGACCACGGTCTCTCCAGTCAAAAGTAAAAGCTCTTTAAGAGCTCTGTTGCATACAGATAAAAAAAAAAAAAAAGAGCTGCAACAACACAAATTTGAACTGCAGGCAGCAGCAGTGTGAATGGGGGATAGACAGCTGGTAGCCAGGAGAGGAGCGTTTTTGTGAGACCACGAGGTCTCTCCAGTCAGGAGGGATGGAGGGAAATCTGTGCCAGGAGAGAGAACTGCAAAGGGAACAAGCTTGATAAAAAAATAAAGTAGAAAGCAGCAAACTTAAGTAGGCAGTCCTCCTGAGGTTAATCTGTTTCTGTAGTTGGCTCAGGCTGACATTAAAAGATTATTTCTGTGCCTATAATAGGAGGGAAGGAAGGCAACTACAGTCTCTGAGGCAGTAATAATTTATAGACTGGCGGCTGCAGCAAAGTGAAGGAGGAAGGGCCAGGGGGACTACTCAGTTTGCAGACCAGTCTATGTTTTCATTGCAGTTTTATAATTAGTCCCAGTCTCAGCCTAGTAGTACCTGGTGAGCTTGCAGGGAAAATCTGCCTTTACAAATGTAAACTACTACTGCAGAGACTAACTATACCAGTGCGATCTAGTTCCAGTGGATTACTGGGTCAACTAAATTCAACAACAATAAACAAACTACTATAAAAAAAACTACAAACAAGCTACACTGTGTGGACTATCTAACATCTGAATACTGTTATAAAAACATCTCTTAAGCTTTTTACAAGCTACGCTGTCTGTGTGGACTATCTAACATCTGAATACTGTTATAAAAACATCTCTTAAGCTTTTTACAAGCTACGCTGTCTGTGTGGACTTAAGACTATCTAAAATCTGAATACTGTCTACGCTTGTCATCACCTGTTACAGTAAATAATCAGACAACAACACAGTGAGGTGTTTTTTTTGTTAAGTTTATTGTTAAAAAAGACAACACTGTTTTCCTTGTGTTGCTTGCATTTATTAATACTGAGTTACTTAACACAAATAAAACATTCTCTAAATCGGTATTCACAAGTTATTGGCTCTGAACAGCCAGGCAGACACCATGAGTCTTTTTAAATCTGGATTTAAGAAAAGCATCTGATGAGACTCTGGGAGCTGACTCGATTCCCAACACCAAGCACTAGTACCAGTAGTACTACTACAGCCATAACCATACCACCTCCTTGCCCAGAAAGTGAAAGTCTTGTGACCACTAAAGTTTCATCTATTGCTGCTGTTGTACTGAAACCCCAGTTAAAGCCCCAAAAGTTAGAAAATTTCAAGAATCATGGAAAAAGGGCGGGCAGTGGCTTACCTATGACACAGATAAATGTGCTATGTTCTGTATATGGTGTCAGAATTATGATAAAAGTCAGAGCAAAAATAATTTTAGAACTGGATGCAGTACTTATAGGTAACATTATCTCAGCACATGAAGTGTCCGTGGCACACAAAATTGCTGAGAGGGCTTACATAGCAAACAAAACAAAAGTTGGAGAAAGACCAATAGAGAAGTCCATACAATTAATGGAACAAAAAGAAATGGACCAAATTACTAAACTGTTCTGTACTGCATATTATGTTGCTAGGACTGAAAGGCCTTTCAGGGATTTTCCTGGGCTAATAGAGTTGCAAAAAGGAATCACGGAGATGATGTAATGGGACAAAGTTACAGTAGTGACAAGCAATGTCGTGTCTTTATTCACTACATTGCTCAAGATATTCAAAACACTACTGCTCGTCTTTTAGAAGACAATGATTACTCTCTTTCCTTCTAGATTCATGCACAGATAAAAGTGTGACAGAGGAGGAGGGCATTTGCGTGTTTTTGACAATGGCCTCGCGGATTACAATGTTCTTGCATTGAAACGGTTGGTGTTCGATGCTGAAAGCATTGTAAATGTTGTCACTGATGCATTAGAGAGTGATGGTGGTCTAAAGGATGGTGGTTGGAAACAAAGCTGATCAGTTCAGCTTCTGATGGTGCTGCTGTCATGTTAGGATCCACTTGGGTGTCCTTACCGAATAAAACAGGACTGCTGCCCACACCTCATTGACATACACTGCTGTGCACATCGCTTAGAGCTTGCTGTAAAGGATTCTTTCAAAGACTGTTCCTTTTACAAGTCAGTAGAGCAACTAACATTTACTCATTTTAGCACAGGTCACCAAAAGTTGGAAAGGCCTACAGGAAACAGGATCACTTTTAAATATTAATGTGGTCAAACCAGTTAACACTGCTGGCACTAGGTGGCTTGTGCACAGAGAACGCAGCCATTTCTGCCCTTGAAAGGAACTGGGCTGCATTAGTGCCTCACCTTGAACATGTCTCACTGACAAATAAGCAAGATCATGGCCAAAAGCACTGGGAATACTTAAAGTGTTGAAGACTTTAAAATGTGTCCTGTATATGAACTTTCTGAAAGTGTTTTTGGTTATTTATCTGTCTTAGTCTATGCTTTCAGCAAGAGGATGCCACTGTTGAAAAAGTTCACAGCAGAGTAGAAAGCACAATTCAGAAACTTAATGGTCTCTCGAATGATGAAACTCTACACTGCATAACACTTACGTCTGTAAATGAGAATCTAACTCATTACAACAATGCTGACTTAACAAGTGAAACTAGCAGGCACGAATCCGGTTCTTGTCAGACACTGTGCAAGCCACAATTTCAGAGATTAAAAATTCTTCAAAAACATCAAACACATTGCATCTCATTTTCAGTCTTTCCGCACTAATGACGTGCTACTAGCTGCAAGAACTTTAAATTTTCAGTCCTGGCCAACATCCACAGAGGCACTTGAAACACATGGAGATGAAGCAATTCAAACAATTGTTGATCACTATAAAGTGGTCCTAGAGTCTTGTGGAGTTGATGTTACTTTGGTACTGCTGGAGTGGCTAGACTTAAAAAGCATGTACTGCACTTGCTGTCTGTTGAAAATTGTAAGTCTCTGAAATTGTGGCAGAAAGTGATTCTTACGGATATACAGGATCAACAATTTTGAAATGTGCTGGCTGTTGTCAAGATCATTCTCCTGATTCCTGTTCCCACTGCTGCTGCAGAGCGAGGCTCTCTCTAATGGGAAGAATAAAAAATGATTGGAGGTTGGATTACCCCAGACACCCTTCACGACCTCATGTTTATCTCTCAATGCACCTCCACAGCTCAGTGACTATAACCATGAAGGTGCCATATCACTATGGTGGAAAAATGGCAAACGAAGGCCCACTACCAAAGCTTATGGCTCCAGAACACAGTTACAGCATGCTGCTTCTGCCAGCACCAGTGAATGTGATGAAATGAAAGTGCTGGTCCAGTGAAGATGACATGTAAAATAACGTAAACAAAGGGGTCAGGGTGGCATGTAAATAGTCTCTTGGCATGTACATTTTCTTATCACATGCCCATGTGGGCATGTACTTTTTCACTAATTTCATACCCTGCTCACATAGATTCTTTAAACAATTTATACAGGAGGTGGGTTGGTTGGATGTGTGGCGATCCCTACACCCAAGGGACAGGGATACTCTTAGTATTCTGGGGTACATGGAACATACACACGATTAGACCATTGCTAGACACAGAAGGAAAACCTGGGGTACTGGTTAGTGCAGCGAGCTGCTATAGCACATGTAGACCATGCCCCGTGATTACCACTTGGGACCTAGGCATAGAAAACCGTAATACCAGATGGAGATTTAACCCGTCCACTTGAAGAGTAAACAATTCCGAGATTTTCTCAAGGAGAGGATTGGGGAAATCATCCAAGACAACTCTAATTGAAACTTCAGCCACTATCCAGTGGGACACCCTGAAAGCAGTCCTTAGAGGCCACCTAATAAAATACACAGCTAAACTGGCCAGAGCCTGGAAAGAGAGACAAACACAGCTTACGCAGACACTGCAGTTTTACAAGCGCCCATCAACAAGGTGACCACTCAGTGCTACCACAGCTCAAACAGACCAGAAAGGACCTGGATGCCCTGTGTCTTCAACAGACTGAGATAGCACTGGCGTACTTGCGACAGAGATATGGTGAGATTGGCCCATGGGCCTCTCGCCTAATTAGCGTACCAGCTACGCCAACAACCTAAATTATCTACTATAGCGGCAAAAAAGACCCAGTCACAGGAGCCCATCACACCAAACTTGAGAAGATATCCCAAATCTTCTGCCAATATACAGAGCTCTCTATACTCCGGATCACAGGTCAGACCCAAGATCTACTATTGGGCTTACCCAGACTTTCCCTGATCAACAAAGTGGTCTGCTGACACCTGTCACCCGGAGGGGCTGTCACTGGCCTTCTCCAGATCTAAAAGCAGAAAGCCCCAGGCCCGACGGGTATGGGGAGGAATTTTATAAGGTGTGGCACAATCAATAAGCCAGCTGTTGGTCCGCTCTCTTAATGAGGTTTTACAAGGAGAGACCCCCCAGTTGGTCATTCGCAACAATCTCACTTATTCCAAAACCTGACAAAGACCCCTTACATTGTGGTTCATAGGCCGATCTCGGTGCTTAATATGGACTAAAATATTTTATGTCTATCTTGGCCTGGCTCTTGGATGCTATTCGTGGTATTAAAGGGTGACCGCGCTTTGTCGCCTATGCCCCAAAAATCTGGAACTCGCTCCCGGCCAGTACTCGGTCCTCCTCCTCCCATCTGGGCTTCAAATCCTCCCTATGGTGTTACCTGAGGGGTCTCTCCACTTGTTTGCTTCTCGGTCAATTCGCTTTGACATGTTATGACAGGCCCTCCCCTTGGGGCACTACTAAGTTTTCAACCCTGGCCCGGCCCTGTAATTGCTACATGCCTCACCTGAGCCTGCTCTACCCTCGGGTGGTATGGTCCCCTCCCCCACGTTGGCACTTGTACTTGGTTTAGTTCTACTGTCTGGCGTAAGGTCAGTCCCCCATGCACCGACCTGCAATGTGGTATATCCAAACTTTGTTTCCCCAGTGTACTCCCCGTAGGGGAACTGTATCTCTGTTGTTATGCACTATAGGTTCTCCTGCACTGTATTGTCTCCACGTGTTAGTTTTCCACGACAGCCCTGTTCAAGCTGTCAAGTATACTGTTGTAAACCTTAGCTTATAACTTACTGTTTGTTGCACTCAACTCTCTCCCCTGTATGCTTATCCCGCTTCTCGATGTAAACCTCACTTATGACTGTATGTAATCTCTCTGTAACCTGTTTTGTAACCTCCCGGGTCTCACCTGAAAATAGGCACTTGGATGTCTAGTGTGACCTACCCGTTAACAAAAGCAAATAAATAAATAATAGTAATAATAAATAATTCTTCCAGAACTGGTTAACTTAGACCAAACAGGTTTTATGCGTTCTAGATCCACTACTGACAACACCCACAGGGCCCTACATTTAATACACAAAATGCAATCCCGTAAAGATTCATCAGTCCTTCTCAGCCTAGAGCTGAGAAGGCCTTGATCATGTGTCATGGTCCTTCCTCTTTCTCCACAATGGCCAAGATGGGCTTCCTGCTCCTTCATAGCTATTATTCGGGCTCTGTACTCCTCCCCAGGCATGTGTCAGAAATCAGGTCACCACTCAGACTATTTCCCCTTTCCAGAGGAATACGCCAGGGCTGCCCCATGTCCCTGGGCTATTGCAATTTTCATTGAGCCTTTGGCTTAGGCAATAAGACTATCCCCAGATATTTCGGAGTGATGACAGATGAAACTGAGCATCGCATTGCCCTATATGCGGATGATTTATTATTCCTTACAGACCCCCGCAGTCCATACCAATAGGTTTCTCGATTTTGGAGGAGTTCGTAGTTCATCTCGCCATCGGGTTAATGCCAACAAGACGGATGCTCTTACCTTTCACTACAACCCTCCTGAGACACTTAAAAGAGATTTCCATTTCGTGGGACCTTAGTAGAATGAAATACCTAGGCATCTACTTGGCTCATAGGTCGGAAGATGCCATGTAACAATTATGACCCTTCTTCGTACAGATGAAGAGGGATCTCAAGAGATGCAGTATTCTTCCTCTGAATCTGATTCAGAGAATTGAAGTGGTGAGGATGGTAATTCTCCCAAGAGCACACTCTGTCTTTCAGAATGTCCCACTCAGTCTGCGAAAAAAGTATTCCATTCATGGAATAAAGCCATCTCCAGGTTTCTCTGGGCGGGCAGGCAGCCCTAGAATTAAACTTACTACTCTCTCTCCTAAAAATCAAGGAGGTCTAGCACTCTCTAACCTTAAACTCTACTATTGGGCCTCACATCTGTCCTTTATAATCCAACGCTTGATGGGGTGACCCAGCCTGCTGGAGAGAGATGGAGGAAGGTGTGTTGCCTCAGGCAGACCTTCAAAGGCTTACTCTGCACATAAATCCTCCTCTAGTGAGCCAGCTGACCCACAGCCCATGGATCGCACACCAAATACGGGCCTGGCACTCTGCCCACAAATCCCTGGAGATCACCCCTACCTGTCCCTTTCTGCCCGATAGAATTACTGGAGAACTTCACTCCAGCTTTAAATGACACACATTCTGCAGTTGGAGGAACATGCATCGTATGAATCTCTTTACAAAAACCTGGTAGGGCCTCACCTCAAAGCATTTGGGAAATCCAGCAGAATTTCACCTGCTTGAAACAGATTTTTCCAGTACCTGCAGTTACGGCACTACTATGAATCTCTCCCTACGGTAGTCCGAACCCCAGGGAGTATCCACACCTGGTGAAGCTTGCTCCAACAAGTGTTGCAAGCCAAGGCACTACACGCTATTCGAATCTATAAATCCATGATGGAAACAACTGGTGGAAACATCGGAGCAATCAGAAACTGATGGAGCACAGAAGTAAGCATCCAAATAACCCACGGCAGTGGAACATTATATGCTCCACAACATCGAGAATCACCAACTCATGCCTGGCGACTGTTCTCCTGGCAGCTGCTGGTGAGATATTTTCGCACTCCAGCAATAACCTCACACTATGTAAAAGCAGGCACAGCAATGTGCTAAGCGTCAATATTAGGAAATCAGTGCCCATCATACACATGTGCTATGGTCCTGCCCAAGGCTGCTAACATTTCTGCAGGAGCTGCAGGCTGAATTTGAGAGCTCTACGGGCACAGGTGGACCCTCACCAGGGAATTCTTTATCTTACATCCTCCCGCATGAGTTGAGGAACCCTCAGTACCACTACTTAATGGGGATCTTCCTTCTCATAGCGAAGAAGGCTATCACCAGCGTTGGCTCACCACAGGGATACCCTCAATAGTGGACTGGAGATATAGTTAACTGAATATGTAGGTCAGAGAGAATCACATAAACTTGAATGATAACTCAGATCTCTGCTTCACAAAAATGGAGAAGATGGATACTACACATCATGACCAAAGACCCTCACTTTGTCCCTTAGCATGCCATATGGCTTCTAGTTTACCTGACAGTGTGAACTCAGATTACATTCTGATATTGAAGGGTAGAGCTACCAACAATAACAAGGTGTGGGTCCTGTGATCTCTGACTGAGGTAATCTTTCAAGAGTTAAAGTTTAAAAGGAATAAAAGAGTAGCGGAAGTTCAGGGCTACAGGGAGGATGAGTGTTCGGTTGCTGGAAAATGTACACTGCTTATTTCTCTTTTTTCCTATGCAAGGTAGAATAGACTGCATATTCATGAAGTATCATTGACTGCATGTTGAACTGTAACCCTGTGAATATAAAATCTAACCAAGAGTTGTGACTGTAAAATGTGAAAATCAGTTAATAAAAAATTATATTGGCAAAAAAAAAAAAGAAACTAACGGCCCTTGCCCACTCTGGTGAGCTGTACATACTGGGTGACCCTAACATCAATTGGCTCTCTAACACATTAGCCAAAACTCGCTCTGTCATGGTCACTAAACTTGACACAGCTAATACAGGAACCTACTCGCCTGAACAACAGAACTAATAACCGTCCCCTTCTGGACCTAGTCCTCACGTCGCACCCTACAGGGTCAAGGCCGCTGGCCTTCTACCTGATGCATTAAGTGACCACCATTTCCGTATGTAGTGCGCAAAATACATAGGCAAAAAATACCCACAAAATCCTCCTAACCGCACCTACTTCTCCCTTGACACTCTACCTCTTCATCGTGACCTCACCAACACTGACTGGTCCCCACTTCCGCCTGCACTTCAATCGTGCGCTGTGCCCCAACTGTTCTGTGATAAGTTCCTTCACGTTTGGAACCAACATGCACTGCTGTGTAAAATCACAGTCCGGGTAACCACCTGCCTAGGTAACCCTAGGCTCCTCTTCTGTCAAAGAGCCTGGGACACTGCTTGGCATAAACACAAGGTAACCAACTGCTCCAGGGACCTCCAATGATACAAGGAGCTTGAAATAAGTGTACCAAAGCTATCTGGCTGGCCAAAACTGAACACTACCAGCTAACTTCCAAGATAACACAAACAAACCTTCCAAATTCTGGAAAGTTGTCCAGTCCCTCTTTTCCCCTCCACCAAGCCCCCACTCCAACCTTAGGCTAAATCTATCAGACATCTCAGATCCTATGGTTTAAGCTGACTTCTTTAACTCCCATTTCACTTCCCTGCTTGCCCAGTGCTCCAAATAAGCCCTCTAACGCGCATGCAATCCTCCGGTTGCCCCCACCGGATGACACAGGCCCGCCTCCACCCCTTTTTCCTTCCTCTACTCCTCCAGCTCCCTCTCCTTCTACCCCCTTCTTCTTCACCCACATTTCCCCTGCTGCTGCCTTACAGGCCCTTCAGTCCATCAACCATGCTAAAGGCTCATCCCCAGATGGCCTAGACCCTAAGCTCCTCTTTCTGTCTGCTCCTGCCATTGCCTATCCTATATCCATCTTGTTAAACCTCTCCTTCCGTCTCTTTCACTGTCCCTACAGCTTGGAAACATGCTACAGTTCTATCACTTCCTAAAGGGGAGATCCTCCTCCCCTAGCAACTACTGCCCATTCTCTCTCCTTCCTACTCTGACTAAGCTCCAGGAGCACATAGTATTGAACAACTCTCCTCCTACATTACTGACTCCTCCTTTCTCACTCCACTCCAAGCTGGCTTTAGAAAACACCACTCCACCGCCACTTCCTACACATTAACTGACACTATTGCCACGGGCATGGACAAAGGCCTCATAACCTCAGCTATTTTTATTGACCTGGCTAAGGCCTTCAACACGGTCTCCCACCCTATACTCCTGTCCTGCCTCAGGACCGCTGGTCTCTCCCTAATGCCATTGAATGGTTCAAGTCCTATCTGGCAGGCAGAACACAATCTGTCCGTATAGCTGATGCCATCTCCTCTCCTCCCCATTACCATGGGAGTCCCCTAGGGATCGGTACTTGGGCCTCTCCTTTTCAGTTTTCCTCACCCACCTCCCTCAGTTTTGTTTGTTGTCTAACATACACATGTATGCCGATGACACTATACTGTTCACAACTGGCAATTCGGTCCCTGATGTCACCGCCAGGCTCAGCTGGATTTCAACAATGTGCAATGCTGGCTAAGTGAGGCACCACCTCTTCCTAAACTCAAAAACAGTCTCATGACTTTCGGTACTAGGCAGAGTTTGGCAAGGCTCCCCTCCTTACCCACCTTTTACACCATTGATGGGACTGTATTAAAGGCATTTCTTCCTTTCGCTACCTCGGAGCTTGGCTGGATAGGAACCTAAACTTCTCCATCCACATTGATGCTATTCTAAAGAAACTCCGGCTAAGCTAGCTGCCCTCTATCTGAAGAGATGGTAGTATGCCTTGTCGACTAGGCACAAACTTGTACATAAAATGATAATGCCAACTTTCGACTATTGTGATGTTGTATACGGAGCTGCCCTCAGTCCTCCTTATCCAGGCTGGAACCTCTCTAACTCCTCTGCAGGTTTGCCTTGGATGCCCCTGCTGTGACACACCACTGAATTCTTTACCGCTCTCTAAATTTTCCCTCACTTGTTTTTTTTATTTTTATTGAATTTTGTTGACCCAGTAGGCCCACTGAGACTAGAAGTCCCTTTTCAGGGGTGACCGGGGAGGGAGATACAGATGATAACCAACTGAAATTGAACCAGATTAAGCTGTTGGTGGTATTTTATTAGTGAAGGGAAATTTGGCCAGGACACTGGAGAGATTCCATACTCTTTTCGAGAAGTGCCATGGGATCTTTAATGTCCGCCTGAACAACCACCAGAACAGGCAGACGGGACCTCGGTTTAACATCTCATCCAAAGACAGCACCTCAGGAGTGCTGCACTACAGTGTCAGTATTGGAATATTGGAATTTAACCTAAGTGCCTGGTGTGGGGATAGAACCCACAGCCTTCTGATCTTCCGACCTCAGAGTGTGCAACCTACTGAGCCACTGACACGGTCCTGCCCTGTTGTGACACACAGTAACCTACTGAAGTAATTTGAGATGGGAAGGATTCTAGGTCCATCATGTCCACCCCTGCTTCATAATAAGCTATGAATAAGTATGCTGTATAAAATTCTGCCTGTTCTGGTGGTTGTTCAGGTGGGCGTTAAAGATCTCGTGGCACTTCTCGAACATTAGTTGACAAGAAGATTGCATCACATGTTGACTCTGTAATAGTCATTCTTGTGGGAGCAACTTCATTACCAAGTACAAAAAAGGCACAGAGGCAGTCAAGGGGTGCAGCGCAAGGCCACCAAAATGATCAGAGGTATGTAAGTCAAACTGTATGATGAGGAGACTGTGGCTCTTAACATGTTTGCATTGGAGAAAGGAAGGTGAGAGATCATGATTCTGTTTTCCGCATACTTAAGGATAGCGACAAGATTAAATAGATGCCTGATCCGGTGTCCTCTAGCAGGAAATGGGGACATGCTGTGAAGGCTCAAGTGGTAAGTTCAGGACTAACACATTAGGAAGCTCTTCTCCCAGAGGGTGGCGAACTCATGTAGCTGCCTACCAGTGGAGATCGTGGACTTGAAGACAGTATAGGCCTTCAAGATAAGCCTGGACAAATGTCTGCTTATCATGGGAGTCACTGGATACCCTGGGTAGTAGAGTGGGTAAAGAACCCTTTTAAATTGGTACAAGTTTACACAGCATACTTATTCATAGCTTATTATGAAGCAGGGGTGGACATGATGGACCTAGAATCCCTTCCCATCTCAAATTACTACAGTATGTCACTGTGTGTCACAACAGGTTTGATAACTCTCTCACTGTGTAGGCTTACATTAACTTACTGGAGTAATTACAGGTCTGAAGGAACACTGTGTCCATCATCTTCATCCTCCATGCCTCATAAGTAGTGATAAAAAATATTCAGTGCAAATATGCACTAATTCATTGAGATAGAATTTCCACTTTATTACAGCATACCTGTTGATTCAGATAACGGCAGTCAGTGTGAATGAGGTAAAGGAGCAACAGTCAAAAGTAATTCCATCCAGCGGCCCGGTGGTGCTGAGGGTTGAGGCTGGGCGCCACACCTCGCTCCACGCCGGCGACCTGGTTCGGGAGTGGACTCAGGTCGCAGGTGGGTCGGCCTGGGGAGTTAGCTTGAGCATCCCACGACGGCTCGCCTACTCTGGGAGGGTTGAGGCCATAGCCCGAACACTTGCCTGACTGAGTGGAGGCTCTGAGTACTGCAAGCCCTAACATCAGGGGTATGGGTGGCAGCTATACAGCATGATGTCGGCTGGCGCCTTGATGTCGAGGGTCCTACACTGTAAGAGGTGGGGAGACAATGGAGAAATGCCTGCCATCGCCGGGAAGATGGAGCCCCCAAGGCGTGCCCTCAATGTGCCTTCGCCACGCCCGGCCCCCTGGACTGACAAAAGTTGATTGATGGGGTGAGGGCTCTGCCCCATCCCTGCTCAGGGGTAAGCTCAAGCTCCATGGGATCCAGTGGTTGTTCGGGCAGGTGGAAGGTAGAGGGTTGTCTGCCTTGGGGCTTCTGAAGGGTCGGAGATGGCAGGCTGGAAAGGTGGATAAATAAGCGATTTCATGAGAAAAAAAAGCAATTCCAACGGACAAACTATGGTCAGCGCTTCAAAAAGGAGAACAAGCACTATGTTAGTGCATGCAGAGTGGCTCTATTAAAGAATAGGCAGCCAAAAAAAAGTGATTTTTGTTTGTTACAGTACCTGTTCTTTAGTAAAGTTACTCAACCAGCACTAACATAGTGCTTGTTCTTTTCAACAGGTGCCTGTTGATTCACTTATAAGCAGAAATTAGTCCAGGCTTACCTTGATGGCCTGTTCTGTCTTGATATCCACAGTCTCTAAAGGTAGACTATTCTAGAGGCTCACCACCCTCTGGGGATAAAGTGCCTTCTAACGTTCAGTGTGTGCATTTCTTTCTCTTTTCTCTTTGACCTCACATGAACCCTATGCTTCCACAGTTAAATTCTGTTAACTGTGCCCTTGCTCTTTCACCCGTTATTGTGGATTGGTTGGTCTCCCTCCAGAATAACACAACACATATAAATCTCTCTTGAAATATGGGGCCCCTCCCTGAGTCCTCTAAGCTAGATTGTGTTTTGTGCTTTATTTTATGGATCTTAGGAGCATCCCAGCCAAGCCAGTCATAGCATTTCCTTTAGTTGGCATGTGAGGTACACTTATTAATGTAAGAGTATCTCACTCACCGCGCCACTGTTAACAGCTTCTTGCCAACTGCTTGCACCATCAGCATTTTAAATTAAAGAAAGGATTTTTTAATTTTATTTTTAAATAGTTACTGATCTGTAATAATTTTATAGAGTCCATTTGGAGGGCCCTTGTGTCTCTAAGTCGTCCTTAGGACCCACAGAACTAACTGCTCACCATCGGTTTGCAGTCCCTGGTCCTAAGAATGTGCAAGATGGTACTCGTATCCATAAGAGGCTCTCCAACTATACCCATAAACCTTTATAAATCATGACCTGATTCTTAGCGATCAGGGTTGTTTATTTCTAAACATTCCAAGTATTATAAGAGGCGTCTCATACAAACAGTTCTACAAATTTGAAGTTCTAAGTTCATTTGGCACAGTCCATGTTTGCTGGTCTCTCTGTCCTCCTGGATAAGTACAGTCACAGAGAACTGTATGTAGCCCCTGAAGAGGGTCTGGCGCCAACACAGTTCCCTCCCCAGTCTTCCCTGGTCTTAAAGGGACACTGTCAACATTTTTTGCATCCTAGTATTTCTAGTTGAAAACCCACATTTATGATTGTTTAACTGCTCTAAAATTCACTGATGATGCTGGTTGTTTAATCTGCTTCCTTTCTTAGTAGAATTGGAATGCATGCAAATAGTGTCTTATACCCAACCTTGTTTTGAATCCTTGATCAGCTCTTATTACATACTTACTGAACATGATGAACACCCCGAAACAGTCAGTCACTCTAGATGTGATAGTTTTCTCTCCTCCCACTGCATCTTGAGTGGTTAGACTGTGCTGGGAAGCTCCCAAGTCCAGAAATGATGCCATGGGAGTTGATCAAGAAGTGTAAACAAAGTTTTGGTGTGGTAACACTAGTAGAGCAGCCATTTTTTTTCACTTTTGAAAGAAAAAAGGAATCTGAATCAAACAACCAGCTACATCAACAGTTTCCACAGAATGTGAGCAGTCATGCCTTATGTTGTTTAAACTTTGGAAAATTTGAGGCCTAAGGGGTTGATGGTGTCCCTTTAACCTAATGGATATTCTTCGCTAGGTCAGGCTATGTTTCAGATACTGAGGAGGAGTAGGAAGGGAAGAGTTTGGACTCTGGTTTCCAGTCTAAGCAGGAGAAGATATTGTTTCCTGAGGGCATTTAGTTCTTAATCTGGTGAGTGCCTTCCCCTTGGTCTGCAGGACATTTTGACTAGGAAATTCTGAAAGCCAGTCCTCTCTTCCATGGGATCTCTAAGCCTCAGTGTACTACATGTACCTGGTATACTGAAACTATTACTGAGACTGGAGTAGGATGTGCTGGATAAAGGTTATCTGTAATCAGGTTTCTATGAAAGGTTAACATATGTACCAAGGCTATGTCCTGGCAGTCTGCCGGGGGTGGGTGGGGGGTGATGATGCTGCCATTGGGGCTCCTTCATGGAAAACTACCATTCTGCTCGGGGAGTGGTATTTCTCAAACATCCTTTGGATGGTATTTTGAAAAGGCATATGATGTTGTTGATGTTTTAGATAACAGTAGTGTCTTCCAGATATGAGAGTAGGGCTCTGATCCTGTGGCTGGACGAGATGGAATAGGACATTCTGGAGGCTTTCAGAGGGTCCTAAGTCATTAACACTTTGCTTTTTCTGTTTTAGATCATTCCTGAAGAAGACCTATGGTTGAAATGTTGATTCTATTTTCTATTTTAGCGTGCATTTAGTATTACCTTTTGTTAAGTCATTTCTATGTTGCACATGGCTGCAAGATAGCTGGGATGGAACTGCAGATATGATTATGCAGGCAGCCAAGTCCATGGTTATGGATGTCATGAACCACAGAGCTGTGCGACTTCACTTGTGATTACAGATGTCTCTTTTTGACCTATCCCATTCCATGGCAAACTGCTCTTTGACCAAGACCTAGAAAAGGCCCTCAAATAGCTGTCTGATGAAAAGGTGTCTGCCATAGGATAAGGACAAATATACTAAGGGTGCACCTTCTTCTAGCCAATCTGGTTTCTAAAAAGGCTTTCAAATAGCTGTCTGGCGAGGATCTAAGATGCTGGTTCGACAACTATGTTGTCGGCCGACATCACAGCAATCGGATTCGACATAAATCCGGTAGAGACCCCAATTGTTTTTTCTGTCAGGGCTTCATCCCACCCCGAACCCGGGATTATCAACTCAGTCGAGATTGATTTGGGAGAGTGGTGCAGGACTGGGGACAGAGTGGGTGGGTCTGGCAGACCATTCAGTGAACTGGTCGATGTTGGCATCGACGTGTTCGCTGTAATGAGTCACTGTACAGAGTGGCATACCTCTGACAAAGGTGCCTGCTATAGGATAAGGACAAAGAAACTAAGTGTGCACCTTCTTCTGGCTGCTTTGGTTTCTTTTCGAGAAAAGTTTTTGGCAGCCAGCAGTATCAGCCTGGTATATGGCAGCAATGCAACTCTTTCCGATTTGCCCTTTCTGGGTAATTCCTTTCATCTCTCAGAGTGTGACAAAGGGGACTTCAAATGGCCTGCCTCCAGAAATAACTTCTGAAAGGAAGCTCACTTATCTTTCTCGTAGCGTGTAGGAATAAGATTATAGTCCTTTGCAGACAGATGTGTACGAGCTGGTGACCCAGGGTATGCTAGTAAATTCCACACTACACCTTGTCACACTGTCTTTCTTCAGTCTTGTCTTCACTGTCCTTGGAAGGTGACAGGCGTTTCTTTAGGATGTGCCCTATATATTTGACATCAAGCTGTAAACATGGATCAAGGAAATTAAGTGTGCAAGGAGGTCACTCTCAGAAGGCTTGGTCTCTGTGTAGAAATATGACTCAAAGTTCAGAAGAAAGGTACATGGCACTCACTGCACACAAGGATGCTGTCCAGTAACATTATTTCAATGGTGCAGTCAGTTCCTTTATTTTCAGTGATACTCTGACATAAAGTTTAAAACAAACAGCCAGTGCACAAGCCCCAACATTTCATTCACAGCTGAGCTTTGTCAAGTGTGAAAAGGTCAGTTGTGGTAAAACTCTAGGGACTTGTGCACCGCCGTTTATTTTAATCATATGTCTGAGTAACACTGAAAATAAAGGAATTGATCATGCCCATTGGAAATAATTTTTGAATGGACAGCATCCTTGTGTGCGTGAGTGCCTTATATATTTCTTTGAACCTTGGACAAGGAAATACTTGATCCATTTCACTGTGCCCTAATTACATGGGACCGGAGAGCTGTTGTGGACATAAAATGGGTGACTCAATTTGAAAACTTTGCACTTACAAAATGAAGATGCTTTGATCCACTGTTCAGACAGTTGTACCAAGCACAACCCTGTATCTCATTTGACAGGACTATCTCTATATACAGATTCGCCCAAGACACTAGACCTTTCTTTGATTATGGTTCCTTGACACTCTTTTCAGTACAAAGCTCTGCCATTCAGGTTGGACGTAGCACCCCATGTTTTTAGCAAGGTAATGGTAGTTCTGTCTGTAACCCTCCACAAAGAAGGGTGGCTTGTTCACCCTTACTTCCACGACTGGCTTGTCTGAGCAGGGCTCTTCTGAAGGCTCATACAGCAGTTCAACAAGTGCCTTTCCTGCAGGCCCACTGTTGGGTCATAAAATGGGACAAGAGTTTTCCTTTCCACCCTAGAGTTTCAAACATCTAGGAGCACTTGTCAGTATGGAACCAGGACTGTTCACATCCCTCTGAACAGGGCATGGTCTGTGATTAATGTCTATTCATTTTTCTTCATTGCTCATTGATTCCGACTCATCAGTGCCTTCACACCTCATGGTGACCAATACGGATCTAGTTCTATGGGCCAGGCTGCACATGATCGCTCTCTACCTCTTGGTTAGGCACTGAAACATGGATTCCTAGAACTTATTTCAGTTAACCACAGACTCACTCAGTGGACCTGTTAGGACAGTCTTACTACAGATGCCAGCCTTGTTGGCTGGGGTGCAACTCTGGGAAACAACCATGCGAGGGTGCCTTGGTATTGGTAGGAATGGCCTCACAATCAATATGCTTGGAGTTGGAGCTTTTTCCAGGCTGTACAGTCTTGCCAGGGTCTTCTCAGGGCCAGCATGTATTGATCTGATTGGACAGTGCAACAGTTGTGCCATACCTCCAGGAACAAGGGGTTCAAGAAGCAAACTAATACTCAAGAAATTGTTCATGGTGGAGGTTCACCTATCTAACCTGTCAGCCATTCATTTGATAAGTAAGTTTAGTACACAGGTGGACTGACTCAGCAAATTATCTATTTACCGGGTGTGTAGGAACTTCATCAGGATGTATTCCTCTTCCTGTCAGGTGAGGTGCCAGGCGTCAACATGATGGCATCCTCAGCAAATGAAAAACTTCTGAATGTCTTCATTAGATTGCAAGATCCTCTCTCCAAGAGGTTCAGCTTCCTGTCGCTTCCATGGATGTTTCAGACATTTATGTATTTCCTCTGTGGCAGATGATTGTGGTCTGCTTCCTGTCTCTTCTATGGATGTTTCATCTTGGTTCATTATTTCCTCTGTGGCAGATGAATACAGCAGTACTCCTCAAGATTCCACTGAGTGTGCATAGGTGATACTGGTAACCCACGGGCAAGGAATTCAGACCTGATGCAAGGGGCTTGGGATAGTCTTCTGCTTTACCCGCGGTGACCGGGCATTTTATCACGGCCCTATTCTTCATCCTGCTCCTCCCCATCTACATCCTGTAGCATGGCTCCTCAATGACTGATTTCGAAGACTGAGATAATCCACTAGAATGACTGACACTTCCAAGGCTTGTTGTTACTGCATGTGGTCTGTGTTTAAGGGCTGGTGCAGTACTGTGAAACTCCTCTTTCCTGTCCCATATCAGCTGTCTTCGACTTCCTGTAACAAGGATTTGATAAGGAACTGAGTGTTAGTTCCCTTAGGGTGAAAAGTAGCAGCTGTGGAGATTCTCAAGGGTAAACAGCGAGGATCCTCTTCAGGACACCATCCGCATATTGTTGGATTTCTCAAGGTATGTTCCAGGGTCGGCATCCGCTCGGCTGTCTTGCCATGGTTACTTAATTTAGTTTTTGATGCCCATTCTAGATCACCCTTTGAGTTTCTCCCAGAGGTGTCTGAATATTTTGTCCACAAAGATGGTTTTCTTAGTTGTTATTTATTTAGTTAAAAGAATTAAGACTTTAGGCTTAGTCTACAGAGAACACAATCTTTTATTTCACAGTGATAAGCATGACATGCAGATACAGAAGGTGGAGTTTGTGTGCAGTTTCTGAAAGTGTTGGGGACACACAAGTTTGGAATGTTCAAACTAGGAGTGGGCAGACTAGGTGGGCCAAGCGGTCCTTATCTGCCATCAAAATCTGTTTCTATGTGGTGGCAGCACTTAATTTTGGAATGTGAGACAGGTAACCTCGGAAGGTGGCAGAGATGCACAATTTTGAATGTGGCAGCAGTATACAGTTTTGGAATACACATTTTTTATATAGATTTTTATGTTTTTTTTTCTTCTAGTAGGTAGCTTCCCCACCCAAGGCCCCAGCATTACGGCTGTACATGCGTGTGGAGGCATGCATGCACACTGTGATGCCAACTCAGCCCCTTCCACCCCTCCCGTCCTTGCTGCCCCGTCTGCCTATGTTATCCTACCGGACCTCCACCTGGTGGGAGCAGAACCATGGAGGGCGAAACCCATCCACACCACCCCCAGAAGAGGGAGAGCAGCCTTCCAGCTCTGCTCCCCCCACCAAAAGCAGTCACCCAGACAACCCGAGGTTGTTCCCAAACTCAGGTCACCGCGTAACGTGAGGTAAGGTGTCCAGCGCCTTAACCTTCAGCACCACCAGGCCAGCTAGGAATACACACTCTGAATTACACATCTTCTGTACCATTATGGAAGTGTATATCCGTGTCACATTTTACAATTGTGAGTATCTGCCATATTTTGAAACTGCATGTACCTGGCACATTACAAAATTCCATGTTCCTTCATTCTGAAATTGCATATCCCATCCACATTTCGAAAATTGTGTCCCTCACATTCAGAAGTGCATGCCCTCCCACGTCAAACATTAATCCTTTCTGCTATATTCCAGAACTGTGCATCCCACAACACATTTTAAAAATTCCACATTTGAAAATTGGGCATATCCGCTACACTCCAAAATTATGTTTCCTTACCAAATTCCAAAATGATGTGTCCTTAACATCATCTGAAATTACACATCCCCGCAAGTCCAAAATTGTGCTTCTAGATCCAATTCTGAAATTACACATCCTATCACATTCCAAAATTATGTCCCACAGATTCTAAAACTGCATGTCCTGGCCACATTTCAACATTCCAGATCCCCACCACAGTCTAAAAATTGCATGTCTCTTCCACATTCCAAGATTCAACATCCCACCACAGTCTGAAATTGTACAACCACCCTCACATTCTGAAATTGTTGTCCCTTCCACATTCCAAAATTGTGCCTAACCCTGCGTTCCCCAAATTGCACCTCCACTTTCCAAAATTGGAATTCCCTTAAATTTGGCCTGATGGTTATTGAATCCTGCTGCTCTAATTCCAGATTTGTGTTTTAGTTGACCCTTTATTTAATGGTGAAATCCATACTTTTCTCTAACACTTTATGAGCGATCCATAGTTCTCTGTAACGCTTTATGAACAACACATGTTGAACGTGAAATGACTACTTTCTGCAGTAGTGTTATTAATGATTTGCTGTACTAGTTTTTCTCCACGGTCCCACTGCATTTTTATGGGCAGTGTAGCACCTGTGGGTGACAATTTTCATTAACTGTGTCAGTGGGCTGAACTGTAGGAGAACCTAGAAGAGATTTCTTCCATGGACCCCTTTTAAATTTTTTCATTTTGCTTGCAGACTTGCACAGAGCAAACATATAATTTTACTGTCTTGTAGGGGCTGTGTGTGTGTACTGTATAAGTCAATGGATTTAAAATGCAGGAGGCTTGCCGCCCAGTGGCGTGAGAGTTGAGGTGCTGGTCGCTAAACCTTGCGCCACGCCAGCCACCCAGGCTGGGAGGACCCTGGTGCTGGGGTTGGCTGGGAGGCAGGAGATTGAGCGTCCCAGAGACTGCTCTCCAGGGAGGGTGGGAAGGATGACCATGGGCGATGTTGGCTTCTGGCGGTGGCTGGGGGTTGGTGCATGTCACGGTCCGCTGTGGGGTCACTGCGGGCTGATGCCGGGCGTGCCAGGTGTGACGCACACATGGAACTTCCTTGGCGTCACTGCATGGCGGCGTCATTGGGGGTACGAGAAAAAATCCTCTCCGTGCATGTGAAGGTGGTCTGTTGGCATGGCGGCAGGCGCACCCAAGTCAGTTTCCTGGTGCTCACCTGGCCTTCCACGGTGAGCGGGTAAGTCTCCACAGTGATGTGGCTGGGAGGGTAGGGCATAGGGGTTGAGCTCTGGCTGGGTGGGGCTAAAGCGACAGCCAGATGGGGGAACCATAGGTACAACCCCCAGCGAGGAGAAATAAACAATATAAGAAAAAGAAATGCAGGAGGCTTGCCTCTCAAAAGCCAATGCTGAGAAGGTTGAGGATGACTGTGTTTAACTGGCTGATGGGTAAACTTCTGGTAGTTCAAAGGAGAAAGCCCACCAGTCACACGGTTTTCTGCAGGCATATGGCATAATGTCTCCTGTACAGCATGGATTCAGGAAGGAGCATGGTACCTCCCCAGCCCTAGTTACTGTTTCATCGTGGATTAGGGAGGCCATGGACCAAGGCAAACTCGGGGCTATCTTTATAGACCTCTCAAAGGCATTTGACCTCGTCGACCATGCCATGCTATCAACACAGCTTAGATCAATTGGACTATCCACTGCTGCTCTCAGTTGGTTCTCCAACTACCTACATGGTAGAATGCAGCAGGTTAAATATAGCAAAGAGCTCTCGGTCCCATCCCAGTAACAGGGGGTCCCCAAGGCTCCGTCCCTGGACCAATGCTCTTCTCCATTTTCATTAATAATCTCCCTAACCGCTGCTCACTGTAAACCAATCCTCTATGTAGATGATCTGGTCATCCTGTCTCACTCCCCAGAGGTGGGGGTCATTAACAACCACCTGGTGATGACCTAAGAAGCATTCAGACATGGATCCTGAACCATAAGCTAGTCCTTAATCTCAAAAACCCAGGCCATGGGCTAAGATTAAGACCTCCCCGTGCCGTCTCTGTGTTTCCGTAAGGAGACGTCCCCGATCCCAATCACGGACAATTTCAAATACCTTTGTGTAACATTGGACCCACAGCTTGACCTTGGCCACCATATCCAGAAGACGTGAAAACTGTCAACTGTAAACTGGGTCTGGTTTACAGAGCTAAAAATAACCTCATGCCGGCTGCGCGTATTGCTCTTGCTAGAGGTATGCTTCTCCCCTCACTATGTAATGGGCTCCTGTTGTTTGCCAGCACCACTAAGGCCCATCTCTCTAGGTAGTCGATGGCCTACAACAATGTCTGCCGCTTCACCCTAGCAGCCCCCCGCTCACTCACCACTGTGATCTCTACAATAAGTTAAACTGGCTGTCGTCCTCAAAGCACATTGACTTTGTCCTTGGTTGCTTCACAGGAAAGGTCCTCAACACAGGCACCCTCCAGGGTGGCAAGTTTGTTGGCCCAAACTGTTCCTCGTCCTATCACCTTAGGTCTCAGGGATCTGCCACACTCAAGGTACCTGTGACTGGACTCAAATGGGTGAAAGGATTTTGCAGCATGTGCCCCAAACTTTGGAACACCTTCCCAGCCCAGGTCCGTGTTGCCTCCTCTCAGGGCAGCCTGCATTCCTCCCTATGGAACCATCTCAAACTCGGATCGGCCTGCAGGTGCCAAAACCCGTGACCTCACGTTAGCACTTAGCACTCATACGTAACAGCTGGCCCTTAAGATAGTTTGTACTTGCTGCTACCGATCCTTCACTTTGTACTGCTTCCAAAACTAGTACACACCGCTACTCTGCTGTACCTGTTCTAGCTAAATGTGCCTCATATGCCTTGTACTTTGTGTATTCTACATTATGATGTTCGCACGTGACATGCAAGTTTGTTTTTCTAACTTGTACCTTGTTGTCTCATGGCGTGTAATCTTTTCCTAATTATGTACCATGTTGTCCCAAGTGTGTAAATATAATTTCCTGTACTCTCCCGGTCGTATTACCTGAAAATAGGCAAATTGTCTTGTCTAGTGTACTTACCTGGTTAACAAAAGCTAAATAAATAAATCTGCCCATAAGCCAGCTAGCAGACCTCATCAGGCTTTGAAGATAAACATCAAAGCCTCAACCTGTGTGTGTGTGTGTGTGTGTGTGTGTTTGTGTGTTTTACCCTTCCAGGCAGGAAGAATCTACCTGAAAGCACTAGCCAAAGATGTGTGGGGTGGGGGCGGAGGGACCAGCATGCAGAATGCAAATATAATAGCTTCAAATGTGTTAACAGCATGTCAAGTAATGAACAGAAAACACCAGCAATAGTTGATTTAAATTACATATTGCTTATGTTCCTTTAAAGAGCTCCTGATACCAGCTGGATAACTTTGAAAAATGTGAGTTAGACACAGTTCAGTTTATCATTCAAATATGTTTTCAGTCTTTTTTTTCCTCATATGGACCTTATGCTTCTGCTCCTCCCCATCATCCCCCTTCTACTGTCAAATCCCAGCCTGTTCACCCCGCCACCAGGACTTACCCCATCTACTTCTTACCTCGTTCAATGAATGGGTGACCACAGATGGTGAGTGGTGTGTGGGCGTTTTTAAATTCAGCAGCATCATCCTGCAGACAAGGATTCTTTTCTGCCTGTTACTCCCTTGATTCAGAGCTGGTAGTGTGCACTGGCGCACATGTAGATCATGAAGGGGTGCATGCTTTCAGCTCCAGTCTCCGTCTCTCAATTCTGGTGACCGCTGATGTGCCACCTACCCTCCATCAAATGGCAGCCAAGCAGCAGTAACACTGTCCTCCTCCCACCTTGAAGTAGGAGATCCGTTGATCAACGCTAAATCCTCCTTCCCTCCCGCCAGCTCCTGAGTGACCTTGGTCCATTCTAGAACCCTAGTTGTGGTGTGGCGGGAGGCGGAAGTCATCCAGCGCCTCAGCCCTCCCGTAACTTGTGACTCGCTCACAGTGTACTGTAGTGCAGATTTCCTTAGACAGTATTGTTTGTGGCTGGGGGGGCTGAACCTGCAACCCACTGTTTTACAGTTCTGTGCATTTACCCTAGAACTATAGCAATTGTTCCCCTTTTTCTTTATTACTGAGGAAGTGACAGATTACTGTCCCTTGGACTTTATTAGCTTTGGCTGCCTGTCTGCACATGACATCATATCGACATCATAATTATTTCCACAGCAACAGATTGGGATGTCATAAACAAAATTGTGACTGCAGAAGTAAACAAGAAGGAGAGCAAACAGACAGAGATCCTGTTTCCATGCAGAGGTGCTTAGTAATAAATAAGGGTGACATTTACAAAAAAGTGAATATACCATTTTCAGAATTTTCCATCAACATCAGGGGCTGTTTACAACCCTGTTACACTGTAAGCAAACATTTGTCATTGACAAGTGCTTGTTTTAACTGTCTCGCTCTGTGCAGATGCAGTACTTGAACAGTCACTATTTTAGTCTCTCTCTGTAAGCGCAAGGTTTCAGTGTATTCTAGCTATCATGTAAAAATAACTGGAGAATAAATGGTCCACAGTTATAATTGTTCTGAACTTTCAGTGATTTATGAAGGTCATTTGCAGAAGAGTCAGATGTTCCTGTTTTATTGAAGATGTGGAGGCAGGGTTAAAGTAATACCTTTGAAATGGTACAAATGTGTTGAATGTTCAAGTAAATGTGCTACTTTTGCACCTTTTGAAAATTATGTGAATGTACAGATTAATAAGAGAATTTGGATTGCTGTTTAATAGATGATCAAAAATAGATTCTCTGGAAAATATTTCCAACTTGCAAAATACAGGACTATTGGTTCTTGAATGCGTATAAGCTGTAATCTGAAATAGCAGAATTCCTTCTGTTACAGTACAGGTATATAAGTCAGGAGCAAAAACCTACTAAAACATGAGAATGCCTTGGTCAGGCATAACTTGGTACTGTGTACAGTTCTGGAACCCTATATGAAAGAAGGACATAGCGCTGCTAGAAAGGGTCCAGAGGAGAGCAACCAGGATGATTTAGGGTCATGGAGGGAAGTCTTATGAGGAGAGGCTGGAAGAGCTTGGGCTTTACTCACTGGAGGAGAGGAGGGACAGGGAGATATGATAGAGGTTTCAAGTATGTAAAAGGAATAACCAGGTGTGAACCAAGGAGCTTTTAGGGCTAAAGAAGGGGAACAACCAGGGGCCATGAGAGGAAGTTGGAGGGGAAACTACAGGTGGGGGTGTAGGAAGCATTTTTACCGAGAGGTGGTGGAGCCATGGAATGCGCTGCCTGGGAGGCTGGTTGAGGAGGGCACAGTGGAGAGATTAAAGAAGGGTGGGACAGGTACAAGGGAAACTGAAACTAAAGAAGACCCTCTTGGGGGCTAGGGGGTGGTAAGGCTAACAGCCACTAGGTTGCTGGCTTTGAGCAGACAAGACAGACCATTTGGCCTATTCTTCTGGCTTTTTAGTATGTTAGTATGTTTGTAGCTTCTAAAAATTGGCTCAGGGTGAAAAACTTTTACATGAAATTTGGGACTTCTGGCCCACCACAGCAATTTAGCTGAAGAATTACTGGTTTTCAAATTAAGTACATATGGCACAATTTGGTCATCAGCTGTTCTGATGGCCTTTTGGTAAGATGTACAAGAACATACCTCTGGTGTCCTCATTAAGGGACATCCCTCATTTTGCCCTTAAAATTGCTCTGTCCCTCATGGAAAAGGTGCTGCCCACACAGCAAATGTGCTGTAAATTCAAACTTTAAAGCAGAAACTCTTAATATTTTAAAATACTAAACCAAAACAAACTTTGTACAAGTAAACATTATGGTTTTCACAATGTTCTGAGCTTGTATCTCCATGTTTGAGGATGTGTCCTCATTCTGAGGGTCCTAAAATGTCCATGTGCCTCATTTCAGTGACAAAAGGTTGAGAGGTATATACATGAATTGTATAAAACAGTGTATGACTTCATGCTGAGACATGCCACTGGGAGTCTGGTGAGGAGGCCAAGGTCATTGTGTCAATGTGTCTAAGGTATGACGTAATCTTTATAGCATATCATGGAATTTATTAATGAGATTATAAAAATGCTTTAAAATGATCCGCTTGAAAGTAAAACATTGTAATAATGAAATTGAATACAGTTCTTCAGTGGAAAGAAGTAATTAACCAATTTGAATTCTGTCTTCATCCTGCACTTTTATAAATTATGATGAACAAACACAATAGTTCTGATATATTCTGTTTAGAACTGGACTACCAAAATAGAAAGGTGAGGACAGGAAAAGACACTGGGCGCATTTTCTGAGCGCTGCATCTGTTTTTCAGCTATGGTTGCTGGAATACATCCTGTGAGTTAGACAACAAAAAGTGATCTAACTCCTGGGATGGATTTCTGCAGTTGTATTAAAAACAGCAACAAAAATAAACAAAATGGATGCAGTTCCCGTAGCTGTGGCATAAATTGTCGTAAACTATGGGAATTGTCACATATGGCCAAGATGTTTGCAGATATGCCACAAGCATCTTGACGATTTCCTGACACAGCATGCATTCAAAATACAGACAGGTGTGTTGTATCCTGGCTTTGAAAATCAAGCCCTGTTAGTCTTATCTGTCCATTTGCTTACCTGAACCATTCCAACATATCATTGGATGTGCCTTGGCCAGTACTCCAGTGATAGCTGCACCCCTGCTCTGCCTTTGCATTCATCAACCTGTATAGCTATCCTCACCTCTCTTGAAACCTGTCACCATCTCTGTGTTTACTAGCTATCTCGGTCAGCTGTTACATTTGCCCATCACTCTGTGTACAAGTATTTCCTCATGTCCTTTCTGAATCTGCCACCACCAGCTTATGATTGTGCCCTGGTTGTTGATCCCTCGCATTGCTGGAACAGGGTATGATACTCTAACCTCTTTATTCCCCTAGTATTTAAACATTTTTTTTTTGGCAGGGCTCCCTCACCAGATATCCACCCTGGTCACGGCCCCGGTCTTACACCTGCTGTTGATACCGCATCCCCAGTCTCCCCGGCTTACCCCGGAGGGTGGGGCTGTGGAGCTGCAGTCCTATCCAGTCCCCGCTGAACTAATATCTAGTCCAGCGATCCGTGACACAGGCTAATTCGAAGCCCGAGGGAGGGCTTCATAGGAGGCAAGAGGACCTTGAATTTTCCCCGATTTTATGCCTCAGAGAGTCGGATGTGCAATGATCGCCAATGCACTGACGTGCAGACGCTCTTCCCCAGTGTAGATGCCTGCATCCTGCCGACACCCAGCCTCCGCTGGCTGTCGCGTAGCGCGCGATATCCCTCGCCCACCCTCAAGAAAGGAGAGCTGTCTCAGGACGCCAATCCTTCCTTCCCCGCCAGCCCCCGGCGGTCCGAGTCCATTCCCTAACCCAGTAGTCGGGCGAGTGTGAGGTGTGGCGCCCAGCACTCAACCCTCAGCGCCACCGGGCCGACGATTTAAAGATTTTTGTCATGTTTCCTCTCCTTTGGCCTCCAGTGAGTATACATTCAGACAGACTAGACACTTCTCATATATTTTCCACTGCTGACTCTGTATCATCTGCATAGCTCATATTTGGACAGACTCTGTACAGTCCTTGCACTTTTTCAGGTGTGGGTTCCGGAACTGGACACATGTGGGATAGCTATACAGGTTGGTGAATGTAGAGGCAGGAAAGGTGCAGCAGTCAGTCAGACCCTGTCAGGACTCAGCAGGAAGCCCGGCTGCTGAGTATAAGAGTTTCAGCTGGTGTTTTAAAGTGGAGCAGAGCAATGTTAAGATCCATCGAATGGGATGTGCTAAGAATGAGCGCAGCACATGGAGGGTATGGTAAATGCCAGGAGCCTGGCAACAAAATCCCTGACCTCATGGCCAAGGGTGGACTGGACTTAGTGGCTATGACAGAAATCTGGTTCACAGAGAACAGTGGATGGATCTGGCTAGCCCAGGGTACAACCTGTGCAGACAAGACAGGAAGGGAAAGAAGGGTGGAGGGGTGGCTCTGTATGTCTGGAGGAAATTAAAACCACAGAGATTCAGGGACTTCTAGTGAGACTGAAGCACTGTGGGTAACAGCCATGACAGGGAAAGGGGCAGCCATCAGGATAGGTGTTATCTACAGGTCTCCATCGTAAGGGAAAATTAGCGGAAAAAATTTAATAGAGTAGTTCCACAAAATGACTGACAAAGGCAGGGGATTTAATTTACCAGACATAAACTGTAGTTCTTATACAGCATCATCAACAAGATGTAGGGACATTATTATATGGCCCTGCAGGAGGCAGGACTGAGACAGCTTGTTCATATGTCAACCAGAGGATAAGCTGTTCTGGACTTGGCTTTAACTAACAGTGACAGGGTAAGGGTGGAGGTAGGATGTCATCTAGGCAGCAGGGACCACCGTATGGTTGGTTTCAAGTGACTGCAAGCGAAGACTCCAGGATCAGGGTTATAGATTTCAGGAAGGCAGACTTCAGGAAAAGAGAGACAGCCTAGCAGAGGGTCTTAGACACAGAGAAGGAAAGGGGTGGAGGAAATGTGAGGACCTCAATGAAGCTATTACATAGGTAACTGATCTATGCACCAAGAGGGTGAGTAAGGCCAATAAGAAAATAAAACCTCTGGTTCTCCAGGAGGTGACAACTATAGTAAGAGGAAAAAGAAGGCTTACAAGAAATTTAAAGTATCAAAGAAAGAGGAGGATAAGGAATCTTATATGGAAGCACAGATGGGAACAGGGAGAGCAATAAGGAATGCCAGAGCACAGACTGAATTGAGGCTAGCACAAGGGGTAAAGGGGAGACAAAACCTCTTTAGGTATATAAGAGAAAAGAGAAAACAAGGGGATAGTAAGACTAGTAGCTGCAGGAGGGCATCTAGTAGAAAAGGATGGTGAAAAGCAGGTCTTAAACCAGTACTTCTGTTCTGTGTTCACTTAAGAGGACGTAGGGAAGGACCTAACCTGTAAAGCAGTAGCACCGAGGGACCAGGGGTCGACACAAGCCCCTTCACAGAAGGGCAAGTCTTGGAAGTCCTAAATATGAACATATGAAATTTGCCAGCAGATAAAGGCCTAGAGGTCTATCAAGTCTGTTTCGAATGCAGCTAGCACCCTTTATCCTGCAGCTGCCTCTTCCATCCCTTCCTCTTCATTAACCCTCCCCTTGTCCTGTCCCATCCCTTTGAAGCAGTCCACTGTTCTACTGCATACCACTTCTGCAGGTAACGATTCCACCCAGCCACCACCCTCTCTGTAAAAAGTGTCTCCTCATCTCCCTCCTGAACCTTCCTCCCTCCAGTCTCATATCATGGCCCCTGGTGTCCCTCCCTCCCTTACTTTGAACAGCCCCTCTGTACCCGCCTTGTTTATTCCTTTCATGTATTTAGAGGTTTCAATCATGTCACCCCTGTCCTCCTCTCTCCAGTGAGTACATGTTCAACTCCTTCAGCCTCCTCTCGTATGATAAGTCCCCAGCCCCTGATCATCTTTGTCGCCTGTGCTATACCCTCCAGTAACTTAATGTCCTCTTCAGATACGGGCGCTAGTACTGCACGCAGTACCCAGGTGTGGTCTAACTAATGACCCATACAGTGGCAGAATCACCTCCTCCTCGAGGATATACCCCTTGCAGTACAACCCAGCATTTTGTTGGCCTTTGCAACTGCCTTCCTACATTGTGCCGAGTTGTTCATTGACCCTGTGATGAGCACACCCAGATCCTTCTCCTCCTCTGTCTGGGCTAGCTGCACCCCCAGCTGGTAACTCCTCCTTGGGTTCTTCATCCCAAAATACAGCACCTTGCACTTTTTGGCATTAAAGCCCAGTTGCCAGGTGTCTGACCAGGTTTCAAGCTTTGCCAGATCATCCTGCAACCCTGCCATCCCCCAGGTCATCCACCTCCGCACCTACCTTGGTATCATCAGCAAACAGACTGATCTTACCTTGATGTCCCATGATATGTCTGCAGTGAATATCCCAAACAACACTGGTCCCAACACCGAGCCCTGTGGAACACCGTGTCACTGCCCTGGGTGTGAGAGCTCCCCACCCACCACTACCCTCTGTTGCCTTCCTGAAGCCAGTTCCCTACCCAGCTCACCAGCTTTGCACCCGCCCTGTGCCTACTAACTTCCTTCCCAGCCTTCCATGTGGCATCGAGTCAAATGCCTTACTGAAGTCCAGATACAGGACATCCACTGCATGGCCCCTGTCCAGTTGCCTAGTTACCCAGTCAAGAACTGACCAGGTTGGTTTGGCAGGATCTGCCACATATGAAGCCATGCTGTCTGCTGTCCTGTAGTCCTTTGGCCTCTAGGAGGGCCACTAGCCTCTCCTTCAGGATAGTCTCCATTAGCTTACCCATGATGGATGTGAGGCTCACTGGTCTGTAGTTTCCCGGTTCATTCTTGGGGCTACTCTTGTGGAGGCACCACATGAGCCATCCTCCAGTCCTGAGGTACACACCCTGAATGTAGTGAGGCATTAAATAGGTCTGCCAAAGGTCCTGCAAGGACCCTGCCAGCTCTTCAGTACCCTGGGGTGGATGCCATCTGGGCCTGGCGCCTTGTCCACCCTCAGTGCCTTCAAACCCTCTCAAACTCTGCCTCCATGATTTCCCATCTGTCACCACTTCCCTGCTTCTGCCATTTCTCCCACCTTGGGTATCACCCCCTCTTCTTTAGTAAATACTGAGCAGAAGTACTCATTCAGTGCTTCTGCCTTATCACACCCTGCTTCCACCCAACCCCTCCTTTCTTATCCTTACTATGGTCCTTACAGCTCCTTTTCTCCCTGGTGTACTTAAAGAAGTCCTTCTCCCTTCTTAGTGCCTTGTGCCAGCCTGAGTTCCTGAGATGCTTTGGCTCCTTACTGCCCTTGTCATCTCCTTCGATTCTGTCAAGTACTCCTCCCTGCCCCTCCCCTGTTTTCTTGTACTTCCTACAGGCAGCTCTTTTCCTCCTTACCTTTTCCATGACCTCCTTGCTCAACCAGCTCGGTTCTTAGCCCCAGCCTTCTTGCTCTGGGCTCTGCAACAGGTTTCTGTTGCCTCACTATCCCCAGCTTTTATGAGCTCCCACCTCTGGTTAGTGTCCATACTAGATTGAATTCTGACCAGGTACCCTTTACCACTTCCCCATCCTCCCAAAGTCGGCCCTCCTGAAGTCCAGCACTCTTGTGCCAGATTCCACTCCTTCCTTGCCCATATCCAATGTGAGCCATACTGAGTGGTGGTCACTCCCTGACAGCGGTTCCTCCACTGTAAGTTCTCTCACAAAGTCCCCATTTGCCAGTACAAGGTCAAGGGTATTCCTAACCTGGTTGGTTCACTGACCATTTTCAGCAGGAAGCTGTCCTGAAGGCATCCAGCAGTACCTGCTCCTTCTGTTCCTGGTTGTTGTTGTGCTCCAGTCCACTCCTGGCATGTTGAAGTCCCCACAATCACCGCATTACCCTTCTCGCAGGTCCTCCTTATCTGTCCCGCTAGTTCCTGTCTAACTCCTCCATTTGAGATGGCGGCCTGTACACCACTCCATTCTAAGAATCCTATTCTTGGAATCCTGGATTTGCACCCAAAGTGACTCTGTTACCCTCCTCCCTTCCTCCCTTACACACTTGGTCCTTCCTTCACATATAGTGCCACCCCCTCCTTTCCCAATCACCCTGTCCCTACGTAATAACCTGTACCCTGGTACAGAATAAATTGAAAGTAAACAAGGCCATTGGTCTCAGGGAGCTGGAGGAGCATGCTGGCACATCCCTAGCAGAACTCTTCACTAAATTCCTGGAGTGTGGGAGAGTACCAGAAGACTGGGAAAGGGTAACAGTGATCCACTTCACAAATCAGGGAACAGAGAGGAGGCTGGCAACTACCCTCCAGTAAGCCTCACATTGGCAGTGGGAAAATTGATGGAGATGCTGTTAAAACAGAGGATAATAGCATATCTGGAAGCCAGTGGGCAAAAAACCAAGAGAGCACGGTTTCACATCAGGAAGATCCTGCCAAACGAACCTGGTTGGTTTCTATGACTAGGTTACAAAGACAGTAGATCAGGAAGTGTGTAGATGTGGTCTACCTGGACTTTAGTAAGGCTTTCAACTCTGTTCCACACAGAAGGTTGTTAAAGATGCTGGACCACATGGGGTGGGAAGGAGGTGGTTGGGTGGGTGAGCAGCTCCTGGAGGAAGAACACAGAAACATAGAAACAGACTTTGATGGCAGATAGGACCACTTGGCCCACCCAGTTCTGCCCATTTCCTTACCTACTGGATAAGCTGCAGATTCTAGTTAACCAACAGCCTATTTCCTGCAACCCCACTATAATTGCCTTATGTCTGTCCCATGCATGTTTGAATTCCTCCACTGTTTTAGACCCTCAACCTCTCCAGGAAGGCGGTTCCATGCGTCCACCA
Source organism: Neoceratodus forsteri (assembly GCA_016271365.2). NCBI lineage: Eukaryota > Metazoa > Chordata > Ceratodontiformes > Ceratodontidae > Neoceratodus > Neoceratodus forsteri. The sequence continues at coordinate 446,779,976 of CM028131.1, read as the reverse complement.
CTCTCTCCGTGAAAAGAATTTCCTCACATTACCCCTAAGCCATCCTCTAACTTTAAATTGTGCTCCCTTGTTCTTACACATCTCTTTTTCTGAAAGATGCTACCCTCCTGGACTTTGTTGATTCCCTTGAGGTACTTAAAGTTTCTATCATGTCCCCCTGTCCCTCCTTTCATCAACGGTATACATATTAAGCCTCTCAGTCTCTCTTCATATGGTTTCTGATGTAGACCCTGCACCATTTTAGTTGCCCTCCTCTGGACTGCTTCCATCCTGTCTATGTCCTTGCGTAGATGAGGTCTCCAAACTGCACGCAGTACTCCAGATGGGGTCTCACCAACTGTCTGTATAGAGGATAACCACTTCACTTTTTCTCTACTTGTGATGCCCTCCCTATGCATCCCAGTATCCCCCTGGCTTTCCTGCTGACTTCTCACATTGCATACCCACCTTTAGGTCATCTGATATGACTACACCCAGATCCCTTTCCATTATTGTTGTTGTTAGTACCTCCCTGCTATTGTGTACTCTTCTCCTGGATTTTTATTTCCCAGGTGCATTACTTTGCACTTCTTTGCATTGAATCTAGTTGCCATATGTCTGACCATTCCTCCAACCTTGCCAAGTCCCTTCTCATCCTTTCTACCCCCCTTGTGTATCAACTCTTGTTACAGATCTTTGTGTCATCCATAAAGAGGCATACCTTTCCTTCCAGACCCTCTGCAATGTCACCTATAAAGACGTTAAAGAGGACTGGACCCAGTACTGAGCCCTGAGGTACTCCACTAGTAACCCCTTTCTACAGAATGTGTTCCATTCACTATTACCTTCTGTGTCCTGTTGTGCAGCCAGTTTTCTACTAGGCTACCACCCTGGGACCCACTCCCAGGCTGGCTAACTTGATTATTAATCTTTTGTGCGAGACTGTGTCAAATGCCTTGCTAAAGTCTAGGTAGGCCATATCCACAGCCCTCCCTGGTCTATTACTTTGGTCACCCAGTCAAAGAAATCGATTAGATTTGTCTGACATGACCTTCCTGCTGTGAATCCATGCTGCTTTGGGTCCAGTACCCGCTGGCCTCTAGGTACTCAGCAATTCTTTCTTTCAGAAGTGATTCCATCATTTTCCCCACCACTGAGGTCAAACTAACAGGTCTGTAGTTTCCTGCTTCTGCCTTGCTCCCACTTTTGTGAAGGGAATCACATCTGCCCTCCTCCAGTCCTCAGGTACCACCCCATCTTCCCATGATTTGTTAAAAGTGTGGTTAGTGGTGTCACTAGGTCCTCCTTAGCTCTTTTAGGATTCTAGGTGAATCCTGTCAGGCCCCATTGCTTTGTCCACCTTGAGTTTTAGAAGTTCTTTCAGTACTCTTTCTTCTTTAAATGGACTGGTATCAACCCCCTATCCAGAGTGCTTCTACTGTTTGGTTTAGGTAACTCCTCCTCTTCTTCTTTTGTGAATACTGAGCAAAAGTATTCATTCATTATCTCTGCCTTTTCACTGTCTCCTTCTGCCCACCTCCCTCTCCTTTATTAATCTTCCCTATTCATCCCTCAACCTTTCTATGTTCCTAATGTACCTATAAAAGGTTTTATCCCCTTTAACTGAGTTGGCTATCCTTTCCTCGGTTTGGGCCTTTGCTTTTCTTTTTCAGAAGGTGCAGGTAAATTGCACAGTATCTGTTGAGAGGAGGTAACTAGCAGAGTGCCACAGAGATTGGTGCTGGGACCTCTTCTCTTCAGTATTTTCATAACTGACATCACAAATGTATTGGAGGGAAGGTGTATCTATTTGCAGATGACACCAAAAATGTAACAAAGTGGACTCCCTGAAGAAATAAAAAGCTATGAAATCAGACCTAAAGAAACTGGAGGAGTGGTCAGAAGCTTGGCAGTTGAAATTCAACACCAAAAGTGCAAAGTCAAGCACATGGGTAGAGGCAGTCCCAAAGAGGGAGTACAACCTGGGGGTAGAAGCTAGCTTCCACCAGCCAGGAACATGACCTGGGGCAGTGCTCCAGATAACTTTTAGGCCAGGAAGTAAAAAACTTTAGTTTTCCAAGCTAGTAGTATTTCAGTATGCCAGGTAGTATTTTGCGACGTGGTCACACTGTTCTGGTGAACTGAAGTGCGAATGCCGAAACTGTGAAAACACATGGTAGTGATGATATACCCAGGACTCTGCACAGGTGTAAAAAGGGCAAAACTGGTGTAAAATACTCCGACACACCCTTAACTTGACCACTGCCTGGGGGTCATAATATCATAAGACTTGAAGGTGGGGAAGCGTGGTGAAAAGGCAGCACTAAAGGCCAGTGGCATACTGGGTTGCATTGGAAGAGGAATCACGAGTCTCAGGAGGGAGGTAGTGCCTCCATTCTACAAGTCGGCAATGCGCCCCATGGAGTACTGCATACAGCACTGGAAGCTGCACCTCAAGAGGGACATCGACTAACTAGAGACGGTGCAAAGGAGGGCAATGAAAATGATTCAAGGGCTGCACCAGATGGCATACAGGGATAGGCTGAAGAGCTCATCATGTACTCCTGGAACAAGGGGGTGCAGAACATGATTGAGACCTTTACTGTAAGTGTATTAGTGGTATGAATAAGGTTAAGGTACAGGAGTTGTTTCAGTGAAGAAAGCGGTAGAACTAGAGGGCACACTATGAGGCTGAAGGGTGGAGGTTAAAGTCCTATTCTTCTTTACTGAGAGGGTGGTGGACCCATGGAATTTTATTTATTTATTTATTAAGATCTAGGAGTACAAGTACCTTTGAGCTGGGAGCTCTTTACAAAAAGTTCCACGTCCAGGGATAATACAGTATGCAAACACTGGCAAATAGGAACTGACATGCAGGTAAAATACATTATAACAGGTAGTAGACATTTTAGACAGGTTTACAAACATCAAGAGATACGCTAACAATTGGCTAAAAACATTTGGACAGGACTGTCGAGTACATCAACAATGAGAATCAGCCAAGAAGGCTGTGTCCAGAGGTAGGGAGGGTGGAAAGAGGGGGGAGATAGGAGGGTGTGGAGGACATGTGGGGTGGGGGGATAGAAGAGGTAGGGGTATGGGGAGGTAGGAGGAATCAAAGTGGGTGTTGCGGAAAGAGGTAGCCAAAGACAGGAGGGCTCTGCTACTAAGTGCAGTGGGTGAACTGCAGGAATATTCTAGAGATACTAGCTTAGGGAGGGCAGTCGCAGCACAGAGTGCTGTGTGAGTGCTGGCCGAAACTTAGGTTTAAAGGCAGTGGCCTAACGAGGAGGTGGTGGAGGCTAAAACAGTGAGAGAGTTAAAAAACACATGATATAGGCACAAGCATATCATTTTACAGAAAGGCTAAGGTGGGTGGTGGCACCTTATTAAAAGTCCTTTTTTTTTTTTTTTCCTTTGGGCAGACTAACCTTGAGGTCCCCTTCTGACATCACTTTCTGGGTTTCTGTGTGCAGATGCAGTACTTTGAACAGTCACTGTTCCAGTTTCTCTAAGCACGGGGTTCATTGTATTCTAGCTATCATGTAAAAATAACTGGAGAATAAATGGTCCACAGTTATAATTGCTTCTGAACTTTCAGTGATTTATGAAGGTCATTTGCAGAAGAGTCAAATGTTCCTGTTTATTGAGATGTGGAGGCAGGGTTAAAGTAATACCTTTGAAATGGTACAAATGTGTTGAATGTTCAAGTAAATCTGCTGCTTTTGGCACCTTTTGAAAATTATGTGAACATACAGATTAATAAGAGAATTTGGAGTGCTGTTTAATAGATGGTCAAAAATAGATTCTCTGGAAAATATTTCCAACTTGCAAAATACAGGATTATTAGTTCTTGGTACGATAAACTGTCATCTGAAGTAGTATAATTTTTTCTGTTACAGTTCAGTATATCATCGGGGAAAAAAACCCTACCAAAACGTAAGAATTGTAGCTTTCTGAAAATTGGTTCAGGGTAAAAACTTTTACATGTAATTTTGAGAGTTAGGGCCAACCACATCAATTTAGCTGAAGAATTACTGGTTTTCAAATTAAGTACATAGGGCACAATTTGGTCATCTGCTGTTCTGATGGCCTTTGGTAAGGTGTACATGAACTGTAGAAAACAGTGTACGACTTCAAGCCGAGACATGCCACTGGGAGTCTGGTGAGGAGGCCAAGGCCATTGTGTCTGAGGTATAGCATAATTTTTTTATATAATGGGCTTCAAAATCCAGCAATCCGATTGGCTACCATCTTCTGAGCTGTGTCCTTATCGGAATATATGCTAGTCAACTGGCACTACCTTCCACTCTGAAGCACCATAAAACTACAAATCAGTTATCTGTGCCAACTGTAAACAAAATCAAAGACTGGCACAGCTCACACCGCAGCAACAGGAAACGGCATTTCCTGCCTGGCAGCACCGAGCACTTAAGTGTAAAGCCGACTGCGGGCACAGTCAGCTGCAAATGTATAAATGGCGAAAATTACAGCCACAGCACAAAACATAATGTGCCTGTACATTTATATTTGTTTCCGACAGCTGCTGTTTCTCCGCTCTTCCCTTGCATGCCTGTTGTTTCTGTCATCTTCACTCCATAGGGCATCGATTCTCTAATAATACCCTTTTATAATAGTGATAGAGTTTTCGTTAAAATTGGTCTTTAACAAACTGGTTTCTTGCCAGAAAACCATTCCAACGCCTGGATAAAAGTGATGTGAATGGTGACCTGCTTGCTCAGGAGGCGCAAACCAGAAGCCGCTATTATCACGAATACCTGTGGTACTGCTTTCTACTTTAGAAGGCACTGGCCCTAGATGTGATTGCTCTGAGACACACCACAAAACAGAAAGCCACTCTGAACTACGGCTGTCACAAAGGGATATGCTTGCAGACGGACTTGGTCCCTGTAAAAAATAAATAAATAAATAAATATCCACATAGGAGAAAAATGTATGCATGTGGTGGTTTGGGGGCGGTGGCTAACTTCAGCACTGTGTGTTTTGAGGGAGGGAGTCCTCTACTGGCTAGCTATGCAATCTTAAATACACCATAGTACATTAATAGGGGAACTATTTTTCCTATCACCAGTATTAAAACGCTGTTTTTTAATTTTTTTTATTTTGGACATTATCTTTCTTACTTTTTATTTATATTTACTTAGAGGGCCCATTTATAAGCACAGTAACACACTCTGAGGTGTGGGTTATCTCCTGATAAGAGCATGCCTAGTGCATAAGGCACTTGGTGCAAGTGCCTTGTACCTCAAAATGCACCTGGGCGTGCTCTTATCAGGAGATAAGCACAGTGAAAACCTCTCTCAGCCCAAACACAAATGAGAATAGGTTAAAATGCATACAACTATTCCATATGAAGTGTATTTTTAATGATACAAAATGTCTTCACACTTCAATAAAAATCTAAATAAAGCTCCAATACATGTTTTAATTGTTGTAGCATTTCAGAACAGAAGTTCCTTCATCAGACAATGGAGCATTTTTTCTAAAAATAAATCAGAAGAAAAACGATCAGTTTACATTTTTATATATATGTTTCATCTTCAAAATATATTTATCCCAATGAATTACTAAATGTATTAATACCTAAGGTGAAACTGACCTGCTTAATAATATTCAAAACAGCAAAGGCTATGTCTGCCAATCTAGCGTGAAATAAGGATTCAGAAGGCGGGGGTGTAATTCTTTTGTTACCAATAACCCCAGAGTTCAAGTACCTCAAGGGAATCAACAAAGTCCAAGAGGGTAGCATCTTTCAAAAAAAGAGGTGTGCAAGAACAAGAGGCACAATTTGAAGATAGAGGGGCGCTCAGAGGTAATTTAAGGAAGTATTTTTTCACAGAGAGGGTTGTGGATGCATGGAATGGCCTTCCGGAGGAGGTTGTGGAGTCAAAATCAGTGGTGGAATCTCAAGCATGCATGGGATAGTCATAAGGCAATTCTGGGGGTGGGGTAGAAAGAAGTAGGCTGCTGGTTAACTAGGATCTGCAGCTTATCCAGTAGGTAGGAAATGGGCAGACTGGGTGGGCTAAGCGGTCCTTATCTGCCGTCAAATTCTATGTTTCTATGTTTCTATGTCTCACATAAAAAGAAAAAAAATATATTTATTATCTATATCTGTCTATCTATCTAGAACTTGTGTTCTGAAACGCTACAACAATTAAAACATGTATTGGAGCTTTATTTAGATTTTTATGAAAGTGTGAAGACATTTTGCATCATTAAAAAAGACACTTTGTATGGAATAGTGGTATGCATTTTACATATTCCCATTTGTGTTTTGGTTGAGAGAGGTTTTCACTGTGCTAAATGATTTTCCTATTCACCTTTCTCCCTTTTTTCAATAGTAAAAGGAACCTTGGGAAACTTTATTGGTTCATGCTTATCAAGAGATAAACCACACCTCGTCACTTGTTATTGCTTGCTTAGCATACCACCATGGAATTTATTAATGAGATTATAAAAAGTGCTTAAAGTGATCAGTGAGAACGTAAAACATTGTAATAATGACATATAATACAATGTTTCAGTGGAAAAATCAACCAGTTTGAATTCAGTTTTCGCCCTGCACTTTTGTAAATTATGACAGACTCAACAGTTCTGATATATTCTATTTAGAACTGGATTACCAAAATAGAAAGATGATGACAGAAAATACATTGTGGCATTTTCTAAGCGCTGCTTCCTGTTTTTCAGACACGATTGCTTAAATCTGTCTTGGGAGTTAGACCACAAAAGGTAGTCTGTCTCCCAGGACAGAATTCACAGTTGTGTCAAAAGGATGCACTTACCCCAGTTGTGGCAGAAATTGCCGTAAGCCGCGGGAATTGTCAAAATACTGTATCTCCAAGACACACTATGGTAATACTTACTCAGAGCAGTCTATCTGGCAATGCAGGTTTTTTCTCCCATATCAGGGGTCAGTCAGTCCTGGTTAGGACAGAAAACACAGCTAGTATGTATTACATCAGAAAGAAGGAGGAGGCCGGCCCGCGGCATGTGATTGGATTCCAGCTTGCTATGCTGGCGACCCGGTTCGAAACGGACTCGGGTCGCTGGAGGGTTGCCAGGGAGAAGGGATCAGCGCCTCACCCACTGCCTCCTTCTCCGGGGAGGGTGCGGGGAGTCGCCAGCACGGAGGACCCTGGTGGAGACCAGAGAGCCCCAAGCACTGGACCTGATGTCAGAAGGGCGGGCAGACGCTCGGCCATTGCACACTCACGCCCCCTTAAAAGGGAAAACTCCGCCCACCTCCAGACGCCTATGATGCCCGGCCCCTCGGGCTGCAATGTGCTCCCCAAGAGCACGGCTCCCATCCTATTCCGTTGTTCATGGCACCCCTAAGGGGCCGAGGGTGCCACTGCCCCGCCTTTGGGGTAAGCCAGGTACCGAGAGCACGGCACAGGGGATGAGCAGGGGGATCCGTGACCGCCGTGAAAAACTGCGTAGAGGAGGGGTAAAAAAAAAAAAAAAAAAAGAAAGCAAGGAGGAACAAGATCTTGCACGCTATGCATAGAAGCAGGACGATCTGGAGTGTGGCATAATCACTGCAGGTACAGCTGTCCGCAGTACACCTGACAGGGAAAGACAGTGTCCTGGCAGATTCTCTAGGCAGAATTGGTGAAGGAAATTATGAGGGATGCATTCAACTAGTCAAGGGGAGGCACTGATAAGCAGCAGGAAAATCCCAGCCTCCCCTACAAAACAGGGTACTAAATGAAAAAAAGACCAAGGTAGAAAGGTCAGTGGGGGATTCTGCTACAGATGGTAATGTCATCAAAATGGAGAGCAATGAGTACCAGTGCCCGTAGTCTGGGTAACAAGCTTCCTGAATCAGTGGCCTTGATGGAGGAGAAACATCTGGATATCGTGGCAGTCACAGAAACATGGTACACACAGAACCATGACTGGGACGAACATACCAGGATATACTATCTACAGGAGAGACAGGGAGGGTAAAGAGGAGGAGGAGAAGCCTCACATAAGGGAAGGAATCAAAGCAACAGAACAAAAGGGTAAACAGGAGGAGAAGAAGCACTGTGGGTCAATTTGGAGGCAGGCAATGGCACCACAATCCGCATAGGGGTTGTATACAGACCCTCTCAGGGGAGGAAATGGACAAGGAAATGATAGAAAGTATACTTAGAATGGCAGATAAAGGGAGATGCTGCTGATGGTGATCTGAATATGCCAGATGTTAACTGGAGTGCAGTTGCAGCAGCCACTTCTAAGAGTGGGGTTATTCTAGATGCCCTGCAGGGGGCATGCCTTAGACAACTAGTATTGGAACCCACTCGAGAGGGAGCAGTCTTAGACCTGGTTCTCTCAAATGGAGATGGAGAGAGGATCACAGATGTAGAAGTGGGTAGCCATCTGGGTACTAGCGACCATCGAACAGTATGGTTCACAATAAACACAGCACTAGAGTCCAGCCATTCAAAGGAAAAGTACTGGACTTCAGGAGGGCTGATTTTGCCAAAATAGGCGAGTGCCTAAGGAATACACTAGCAAATGGGCAGGAAGGAGGGTGGAAGAACAATGGAAATAATAAAACTGCCATCACAGAGGAAACAAGCCTTTGTGTGAAGCAAATAAACAAAACAAAACGATGTAAGAAACCACTGTGGTTCTCCAAGGAGGTAGCAGTGAAGGTTCAAGAGAAAAGAAAGTATTCAGAAAGTACAAGGAATCACAGAAGGAGCAAGACAGAGAATTGTATCAGTTAAAACAAAAGGAAGCTGGGAAGGCAGTCAGAATAGCAAAGCTCTGAACCGAGGAAAAGATAGCCAACTCAGTTAAGAAGGGGATAAAACCTTTTAGGTACATCAGGAGTGAAGAAAGACTAAGGGAGGATAGTGAGGCTTAATAAAGGGAGGGGTGGGCAGAGGGTGACGGTGAAAACAGAGATACTAAACAAATATTTTGCTCAGTATTTACAAATGAAGAGGGGAGGTACCTAAAACAAACAATAGAAACACACTGGATGCAGAAGTTGATACCAGCCCATTTACAGAAGAAAGGGTTCTGAAAGAACTCTTAAAACTGAAGGTGAACAAAGCAATGGGGCCTGATGGATTCATCCCAGAATTCTAAAAGAACTAAGGGTAGAACTAGTGACACCACTGACTACCCTCTTTAACAAATCATGGGAGGATGGGGTGGTACCTGAGGATTGGAGGAGGGCAGATGTGATTCCCTTCACAAAAATGGGAGCAGGGCAGAAGCAGAAACTACAGACCTGTTAGTTTAACCTCAGTGATAGGGAAAATGATGGAATCACTCTGAAGGGAAGAATTGTCAAGTACCTAGAGGCCAGAGGGTACAGGACCCAATGCAGCATGGATTCACAGCAGGAAGGTCATGCCAGACTAATCTAATAGATCTTACTTGAGAAACAGCTTTGCAGCAGGTTACACCATTGGGACTGAAGCCGCAGGCGCCAGGACCCATGGAATTCTTCTAGCTAGCTATCTTCAGCGGAGACCGCCCGACATCGGTCCCGCCTCTGACGCCAGGCTTAGTACATAAGGGGGTGGTCCAGCCAGATTCCCAGTTCTTTCCCCGCCGACTTGCATGTCTCGACCCTTTGGCTGCTTTACACGCGACGTCGTTAAGTTCTTCCTTCGGAAAGTTCTGCTTTTTCGCTCTTGCTGTCTGATGTCCTCTCCAACCTCCGCTGAAGGCCATCCTTCAAGTGCGCCTGTGGAAGCAAATCCCGCTCATGGATCCACATTCGCCCGCGCCCGTGCCTGGGCCCAGACCACTACACCCGGTCCTGCTCATTTTGCCAGGGGTTCAACAGCCGACTCGGATCCATCGCCAGAAGGCCCTTCAGGCATTCCTGCTCAAAGAAAAATCAGGACCATGGACGAGCCTCCAAGGGGAATCCTCAGAGAAGGCCCGAGACACCCCGAGAAGCACAGGAGAGAGTTAGATCCAAGTCTCCGCCTAGGGCCTCTGACTCGTAGTCCGGCTCCCGGTCTGACCGCTCTCCTTCCCAGGCCTGCTCTCAGCCTCCCCAGCAGCGTGAAGTCCTCGGCTCCTCTTCTGTCTCACAGGCCAAGACCTCCAGGCCTTCCTCATCTTCCTCTTCTAAGGCCTGGCTGGGTCGGGGACCATCATCACCACCATAAGTCTGGTTCCCGCCTGCCCGAACCCGACGCCAGGTCTGCCTCCCTGCCTCCTCAGAGGAAGACCAAAGAGCTTACCTCCTTGAAGAAGTCATCGACCCGCGCCGCCCGTCCGACGCCGCCCACACCATAGGTCCCAGGAACCGCCGACCGCCAGACGCCTGTCGCCGGGTCAGGCCTGCGCCTTCTGGTCGCCGGCCGGGACTGACGTCCTGCATCTGCCCCCATGAGAAGAGGGACCCCGACGCCTCCCACCGACGCCGGTCAGGAGACGATACGGAGGAGGAGCTGACCCACCCCGAGGACCAGACGGGCGAACCCGGTCCTGTCGCACTTCCAGGAGCCCTCTCTCGAACCTGAGACCCCTGGGAGCCGACGCTGAACCCGACGACCGCCATCGCGCCGTCCGGCCATCGGCCTCTCCATATCCGAGGTCAAGGACTTGTTCACTTACTGGTGGGACACTACAAAGAGGGATGTGGTTCCCACTCCCCTTTCCACCTGCGACCCCACCGCCCCTGCGCCCCTACTCCATCCGGGCGGCAGGCCGAGTACCTTCCCCACAGGAGCCGCTGATCCTCCCAGGGGAGACCAGACAAAGGAGACCTCCGCCCAGATCTTCTTCAGGGTCACCCAGCCCTAAGAGACCCAGAAGACGCCGTCAGCCTTCGACGGAGGACACGGGATCGGAATTCCAGAAGTATCTAGATCCCCTCTCCGATCCACATCCCTCTCCGGACCCACGTGAACTTCCTAGATCTCCTCCGGATGACCCATCGCTCTCGGAGATCATGAGGCATATCCAAGAGAACATGGCTGGGATGCGGAAGAATTAGACCCCGAGAGAACGCTTTGCCAGGTATCTTCGCAGAAAGATCCTAAGCCTGTGGTGGTACCACCTTGTGGACACTTTCGGACGCCACCAAGGCAGCGTGGAAGCTGCCCACACTCGCCTCCCGGGCGATGCCAAGAAAGCTGACCGCCTATACAAGGCCCCTAGGGAGGACCAGTATCTGGCTTCACATCCTCTGGCCGACTCTTTGGTCATCACAGCCTCTCATGACCGGTCCCAGAGACCGCAACATTTGAGCACCCTGCCACCGACCCGGAGTCCAAACAGCTGGACACTATGGGCAGGCGACGATGCTTCTCATACTTGCGCCATCAGATCCCTGAACTACTTAACCCACATGGTACAGTTCCAAAATGCCTTGTGGGAGCAGGGACTGACCTGGCGGACAAATTGCCAGACGGTGAGCAGAAGGAGGAGGAGATGTTGCAACTCCTCCGCACGGGTTCGGACTTGGGAACCAGGTGCTGCGAGCCGACATCGATTCCGCTGGACTCTCGGCCAGAGCGGCAGCTTGGCGAGGCCTCCGAGACACTGTGGCTCCGTGTCTCCGGATTCACCCTGGACGCCCAGAAGAACATCCTGGACGCCTTTTGACAGAAAAGTTCTTTTGGTGAATCCTCTGAGAAGGTCCTCACCAAACCCAAGAGGCCGGAAGGTGGTGAGGTCGGTCCAGGCAGTGTACCGACCCAGGCTTAGTTCCTTTCTTAGGAACCTGTTCCGCTGCGTGCCGGACGCGAGACAGCAGTCCCGCGACGACCACAACAGAGGGGCTCCGTCAGAGAGCCCAGGAAAGTTGCTCATGGGCCAGTCAGCGCCCAGCTAGCCGGCTCAGCCGCTGGGCCCTCCACCGCCACAGCATGACTCCTTCCTGGCCCCCCCTCAGGATCAACGGGACATCAAGGTCGGGGTCGATTATGGACTACCTGCCAGGGTGGAGTCCATAACCACCGACAGGTGGGTCCTTCAGTTGGTTGAAAGAGGCCACTTTATAGAATCCGCAGACAAGCCACCCTCGAGGCCTCCTCTGCTCTCCTGCTACTCGGTCAGCACAAATTGCTTATCAGGCAAGAAATACCGTGCTCCTGCAGAAGGGAGCGTGGAGTATGTTCCAGAGAACCAGATAGGATCCGATACTATTCCACTTCTTCTGGTTCCAAGAAGACAGGGTCCGACCAATCTTGGACCTCAGTGACCTAAATACATCGGTCGCTTACAAACGATTTCGCATGGTGACCTTCAGGGTCTCATTCCCATGCTAAGGCAGGATGCCTTCTTAGCGCCCTAGACATGCAGGACGCCTACCTGCATATCCCTGTGGCTCAAGCGCTCAGGAGGTTCTCGCTTTCCGGTTTCTTGGCCTACCATTTTCAGTTCCGAGCTCTTCCGTTCGACTGTCACCCGCCCCTGGGGTCTTTACCAAGTGCATGGCAGTCGTGGCAGCATCTTTTTAAGGAGACAGGGCCACTATGTGTTCCTGCATCTTGGATGATTGGCTTTCATGGCCGCCTCCAGAGAGGCGCTTGTTGCTGGCTATCCAGAGCACCCAGGCTCTGTTCCAGTCTCTGGGCATCCTCATCAATTACGAGAAGTCTCTCCTCGCACCGGCCACAGAAGCTGCAGTTCATAGGCGCAGTTCTGGATACCGTCCAAGGGAAAGCATTTCTTCCCGACGAAAGAGCCGGAACGCATCAGATCCCTCATCAGAGACCTCTCGGCGAAGAAGACTGCTCCTGCCAGGCCGGTCCTTCGTCTGCTCGGACGCATGGCTGCGCCATTCCAACCGTCCCTTGGCAAGGTTCACATGCAGGTAACTCAGTGGATGCTCAAGGTGCAGTGGGACAAAGGCAAGACCACATGCAGCAGCCGGTCAGAATCACGAATGCCGTGATTCAGGACTGGCAGTGGTGGCTAGAACCAGGAACACTCTCTGCGGGTGTTCCGTTCTCACAGCGCCGTCCCGGAGGTGATTCTTTCCACAGATGCCTCAGGGCTGGGGTGGGGAGCACACCTGAACGGGGTGAGGTCCCAGGAACGTGGACCTCAAGAAGCTCATCTCCACATCAACATTCTGGAGATGAGGGCGGTCCTTATGCCCCTGCAGGCCTTTCAGTCAGAGATCCCGCCAATACTCTCATGCTTCAAACAGACAATACGGCGGTGATGTATTACCTCAACAAACAAGGAGGCACACACTCTACCCTTTGCAGGGAAGCGATGAGAGTGTGGGATTGGGTAATCCGACACGGCGTGAGCCTGATTGCAGTTCACGTCCCGGAGTGGACTACACAATCGCAGATGGCCTGAGTCGCTCCCAGGCCAAGGTCCACGAGTGGGAACTTCTTCAAGGGTAGCAGAGGATCTGTTTCTTTGATGGGGCACCCAGAGCTGGACTTATTCGCTTCCCCATCCAACGCAAAACTGCACAATTTTTGGTCGCTAGATCCAGGGTCTGGTGTTTTCTGGCTAGCGTTGTCCCTCTCCTGGGCGGACAGATTCCTCTCACGCCTTCCTCCCTTCCCCTGATCCAGAGAGTTCTTCTCAAACTCGCGGGAGCATGCAACAATGATCCTGGTAGCCCCATTCTGGCCCAGACAGATCTGGTTCCCCTGCTAATGCAGCTGTCCCGGGAATCTCCAATCCGCTGCCTTTCAGCTCCCATCTCTTGTCTCAGGAGGAAGGTTCTCTAGTCCACCCGGACTTCGCTCACTGAACCTGCATGCATGGCTCCTAGAGACATAGCCATTTTGCAGACACGGGTCTCGTCAAGAGGTGGCGGGTTCTTTCCGCTGCCAGAAAGCCGCTAACGATGGCGTACGCCATGAATGGCGGCCGCTTTTGCTTGTGGTCACAAGCACGTGGCCTTTCCTCTAGGGATGTCCAGTGAAAGTGGTGCTGGAATACCTGCTTTCCCTGTTCCATTTGGGTCTCGCTACTCCTCTATTAAGGTCCACCTCTTTGCGTTGCTTACTCACTTCGTGACAGCTCATAGTGGCACAGCTTGATGCCTCTTGAGATTTCCTGAGAGGGGTGTTACACCTAGGCCACCCATTAAGGATCCAGTTCCTCCATGGGACTTACTCTTTGTCCTGGAACAACTCACGCTTCCCCTTTGAACCTGCCGCGGATTGCGAGCCGCGCTTTCTGTCGTGGAAAACATTCTTTTGGTTGCTGTCACGTCAGCAAGGAGAGTTTCGAGCTCCACGCCTCATGTGTAAGGAGCCTTATTTAATTTTCCACCAGGACAGAGTATCTCTGAGGACTAACCCTAAGTTTTTGCCTAAGGTGGTCTCTGCCCTCACTCTCAACCAGGACATTGATTTACCTGTATATTTTCCTAAATATTCCAATAGAGGAGAGGCATTGCTTCACACCCTGGATGTTCACCGCTGTCTAAGGTATTACCTGAACAGAACTAAACAGCTTCAAGTCGGAGCAACTATTCGCTTCCTTTGCTGAGAGGATGCTGGGCCAACCAGTCTCAAAGCAGTCTCTTTCTCGCTGGCTTGTCCAGTGTATCTCATTCTGCTACGACAGCAAACAGAAGCCCCTCCGGTACAGTCCGGGGCCATTCGACAAGAGGGGTGGCTACCTGGTTGCAGCACTTCATAACATCTCCACCTCTGCCATTTGTGCCGCAGCTACTTGGAGCTCTGTGCACACATTCATTAGGCACTATAGCCTGGATATTGCATCACGGCGGAGAGCGGTTTCAGCCTGGCGTGCTACAGGGTCTCCTGTCCTAGAGTCAGGACTTGTCAAAGATCTTTCCTAGTTTCCTCCTCCCAGAATGCTTACAGGCGCTATTGCTTGAAATCAGTCCTAATGGTGTAACCTGCTGCAAGAGCTGTTTCTCAAAGTAAGATAGTACAATTACACAAGAACTTACCAGAACAGTAGATCTTCGAGAACAGCTCTTGCAGCAGGTACCTTCCGCCCACCATTCCCCTTGGAGGAGGTATGGCCTACCGTGTTGGGCAGGGGCTTACGCCTTTGTCTTTTGATGACGGATCCTCGGTCTCCCATTCTGATGTCATTCTGCGGCCGGAGTCTCCGGGGAGAACTGGAGAATCTAGCGGGACCGCCCTTATGTACTACGGCCTGACGGGCGGACCGATGTCGGGCGGTCCCTGCTGAAGATAGCTAGCTAGAAGAATTCGGTAGGTCCTGACTTCGCCGCTTCAGTTCCAATGGTGTAACCTGCTGCAAGAGCTGTTCTCGAAGATCTACTGTTATGGTAAGTTCTTACATAACTGTACTATTTCTTTGACTGGGTGACCAAAGTAGTATATCAGGGAGGGGCTGTGACATGGCCTACCTAGACTTTACTAGGCATTTGACACAGTCCCACACAAAAGATTAATATACAAGTTAGCCAGCCTGGGAGTGGGTCCCAAGATGATAGCCTGGGAAAGAATTGGCTGGAGAATAGGACACAGAGGGTAATAGTAAATGGAGTCCACTCTGAAGAAAGGGGGTTACTAGTGGGGTACCCGTGAGGGTTCAGTATTAGGACCAGTCTTCTTCAATGCCTTTATAAGCGACATTGCAGAGGGACTGGAAGGAAAAGTATGTCTTTGCAGATGACACAAAGATCTGCAACAGAGGTGATGCACAAGGTGGGGTGGAAAGGATGAGAAGGGACTTGGCAAGGTTAGAGAAATGGTCAAATGTATGGCAGCTTAGATTCAGTGCTAAGAAGTGCAAGGTAATGCACCCTGGACAAAAACCCAGGGAAGAGTACACAATGGGGGTGAGATACTAACAACAACAAAAATGAAAAGGACCTGGGGTAGTCATATCAGATGACTTAAAGGTGGGCAAGCAATGTGAGAGGGCAGTAAGGAGGGTTGGGGATACTGGGATGCAAGGGAGAGGCATCACAGTAGAAAACAGAAAGTTGTTATCCTCTGTACAGACAGTTGGTGAGACCCCATCTGAGTACTGTGTGCAGTTCTGGTGACCCAGTCTCCGCAAGGACATGGACAAGATTGAAGCTGTCCAGAGGAGGGCAACTAAAATGGTGCAGGGTCTGCACCAGAAGACATATGGAGAGAGACTAAAGGAGCTTAATATGTATAGCCCCCGAGGAAAGGAGGGAGAGGGGGACATGATAGAAACTCTTCAAGTACCTCAAGGGAATCAACAAAGTCCAAGAGGTAGCATCTTTCAAAAAGAGGTGTGCAAGAACAAGGGGCAATTTGAAGATAGAGGGGGCGGCTCAGAGGTAATGTAAGGAAGTATTTTTCACAGAGAGGTCGGGATGCATGGGAAATCGCCTCCGGAGGAGGTTGGGAGTCAAAAACAGTGATTGAATCAAGCATGCATGGGACAGTCATAAGGCAATTCTAGGGGGAGGAGAAAGAAGTAGGCTGCTGGTTAACTAGGATCTGCAGCTTATCCATTAGGTAGAGAAATGGGCAGACTGGGTGGGCCAAGCGTCCTTATCTGCTGCCAAATTCTATGTTTCTGTGTTTCTGTGTGTTCAGAAGGTGGGGTACACCAGAGGCAGACCTGTTCTCATCCTGGGAAGACTACCAGCTCAAGGAGCACAAAGGGCAGCTCAAGGACAGGATGTACCGAATTCAAACCGAATCACTAGGCAGCAAAGAGAAAGAAACACTGGGTCCACCAGTCAGAAATAATAGAAGAAGGATTTACAGTCTTACCTGTGAGTAAATAAACCCTTTTCTATTATTTCTGACTGGTGGACAGTGGTGCTTTTTTGCCTGCAAAACTACCAGCTCCCAAATTCAGGAACGTCTCAGAGAATGCCCAAGTTCTCACTCTTGACAGGCAGATTTCTTTATGCAGTCCCATCTTTCCCACTCCTAATGAAGGTACTGTTGAAACTCAGAAGGAGCCTGTAACAATTATACTAATTGCTCCAGACTGGGCCAGGCAGACCTGCTACTTCCTGCTCCTGTCCCTCTCAGCAGACCTCCAGTCACCCTTCCTCTGAGAGGTACAGTCTGCTGCCTCTGCCTCAGGGCAGGATAAGGTTTCCAGAACTGAGAACCTGCACCTTGAAGCATGGTACTTAAAGCTAGAGTTCTCAGGCCTAAACCTTTCAGAAAAGGTCTTAGATGTGCTCAAGGTTTCCAGGAAGCCAGCAAACACCAAAAATACCACCAACAGCTTAATCTGGTTTACGGTTAGTTGGCATTCATATGTATCCTCTCCCAGGGTCGCGGCCTGAAAATAGGCAGAATTTGTCTAATGCACTTACCCGTCAACAAAACTAAATGTAAAAAATATAAACCAGGAAAACCTACACTGGTTTACCTTATGGTGCTCCTTCAGACAGCTCAGCCTCTTCAGGCAAGCTAGGCCACAGTGTTGGACTATCTGGTCCACCTCCAGTCCCGGGCTTTAGCCCTTCACCCTGCATTTAGCAGCAGTGTCTGCATAACTGAACTGGCAAGGGTAGGTCCCCTAGCCTCACAGGCTATTTTCAAGAGGTTCTTCTGATTCTGTATATTGTACAGCTGATGGAGATCCATTTGAGCCTATGGCAACTGATGCTCTGAAGTATGTCACCTGGACAACAAATTTCCTGGTGGCTCTCTTATCTGTCAGAATGGTGTTGAAGTCTCAGGCCCTCTGTCCAGATTCTAACTATATCATTTTCCACAGGGACAGGTGGTGCGGAAGACTAACTGGAAGTTCCTCCCCAGAGTGGTGCCTGAATTTCAGTTGAATTAGTCAGTCACACTCCCAGTGTTTTTTACTGAAATATCCACTCCAGAGGAGCAAAAGCTTCACAGTCTGGATGTTGAGAGCTCTGAGGTACTATTTGGACCACACAAAGAATGTTAGGTCCACTAATACTCGATTCGGATCTCGGTGAAGTAGGTAAAAGTAAACCAGCATCCAAGAGAACAATTTCTCATTGATAGTGTCCTGCATACAGTTCTATTATGGCAAAGCTGGCAAGCTGCCACCTTAAGGCCACCGGACACACTCCACAAGGGCATCTCTGCCCTCTGGCAGCAGCCAGAGGGTCTTCATTCAAGAAACTTGCAAAGCAAGTAGCTGGGACATCCTGACTCCATGCAGGGACATTCCTCGGTAACTAGTCAGCAAATCCACTCGTGATGGGGCAGTAGATCTGGTGCTTTCTAACAGGGACAGTATTGTGCACGCCAAAGTGGGAAGCCATCTGGGGACCAGCGATCATTGTACAGTGTGGTTCAACACAAGAACAGCCATGGAATCTACCCACACAGTGACGCGAGTCCTGGACTCAGAAGAGCTGATTTTACTAAGATGGGAGAATGCCTCAGGAATGACCAGCAGGGGAGAGGACTGGGGGAGGAGGGCCAAGTTAAAGAGGCAACTCTGTGTCAAGCAGGTAAACAAAAGTAAATGAAAGGGGAGACCACATGGTTCTCAAAATAGGTAGCAGAGAGCGCCTGGTGATGCTGAGGGTTGAAGCACTGGACACCACACCTTGTGCCATGCCAGTGACCTGGATCAGGAGCAGCCTGGAGTGATGTGGGGGAGATTGAGCGTCCGGAGGACTGCTCTCCTCTCTCGGGTGGGGGAGGGTCCACATTGTCCGCTGCTGATTGCCCTCTAGTGGTGACTGGAGGCAATATGGGTCAGGATGCATGCTCGACGTAGTTATGTCGGTAGGCAGGGGGTCGGGAGAAACAGTAAGGTAAAGAGAGCCTGGCAGGGCTCCATGATGGTCTGCCACCCCAGGGCTGACCCCGGCTTCTGGATTGGGTCTCCCGAGAGGGCGCCACCTCCCGGTCCCACCATGGGGAATCTCCAGGGTTGGCGAGACGGATGCGGCAGGAACAGAGAAGCCCCTGCCTGGGCTTGGGGAGCATAAAGAGCTGAATTTAAAAAAAAAAAAAAAAAAAAGAGGTAGCAGAAAAAGTAAAGGTTAAAAGTTAGCAATTAGAAGGTACAAGGAGACACAGAGAGAGTAGGATAGGGGACTGTATTTGGGAAAACAAAGGGAGGCAGGCAAAGCAGTAAGGCAAAACTGAGGAGAGAATAACTCCATGAATTTCAAAAGGGGCAAGGCATTTTTTAGATGTGCTAACAAGAAAAGGAAGACAAAGGGAAGGATAAGAAGATTTAAAGATGGAGGGTGACTGTACAGATGGGGATCAAGAAAAGGCAGTCAACTTGAACAAATACTCTGCTCAGAATGCACAGTAGAATGGGAAGGAGGGACCATGATAAAGCATCAGGAGCTTTGATGGGAAGGTAGTGGTGCTAGTCCTTTCTCTGAGGAAAAATTCAGAAAGCATTTCCCAACCTGAATGTGGAGAAAGCTATTGGGCCAGACTGCGGCAGCCAGGAGTGCTGTGGAACTCGGAGAGGTACAGTACTGGCTGTACCTTTGACATGCTTATTTAACAGATCTCTGGAGATTGGAGTGGTCCCAGAGGACTGGAGAAGGGCAGATGCAGTCCCACTTCACAAAAGCGTACCAAGGAATTGGCATACAATTATAGGCCTGTCAGCCTGACATCAGTGGTAGGTAAGTTAATGGAGACACTTCTGAAGGAAAGAATAGTGGATATCTGGAATCTAGTGGATTACAGGACCGAGGCAGCATGGATTCTCAGGCATGCCAGATAAATCTGATAGATTTCTTTGACTGGGTGACCAAGGAGCTAGATCAGGGTGGAGTGGTGGATGTGGTCTACCTGACTTTCAGCAAAGCTTTCACACCATTCCACATAGGAGACTGGTAAACAAGCTAAGTAGCTTGAACGGCAATAAGGTAACCTGGGTAAGAAACTGGTTAGAGATAGAGACAGAGGGTGGTAAAGGAGTATGCTCCTGACCAGTGGAGTGCATTAGGGGTCTGTGCTGGGACTGGTCCTCTCTAGTGTCTTTGCACGCATAGCAGAGGGGCTGGAAGGGAGTGTCTGCCTTTGCAGATTACACCAGGATCTGCAACAGGAGGATACTCTGTGGGGTGGAAAGGATGAGCAGGGATCTGGAAAAACTGGAGGAGTGGTCAAGTGTATGGCAGCTAGGATTTAATGCAGAAAAGTGCAAAATAATGCACTTAGGCCATAGCAATTGGGTGTGGAGTACAAATGGGTGGAGTGATACTCGCAATGACCAAGCAGGAATAAGACCTGGGGTAATAATATCAGATGACCTGAAGGCGGCCAGGCAGTGTGACAAAGCAGTTGGGAGGGATAGTGGGATGCTAAGGTGCATAGGAAGGGGTATTACCATTAGAAAAAGACAGGCGGTGTTGTCCCTATATAGATCAGTAGTAAGACCCCACCTTAAGTACTGTGTCCGTTCTGGAGACTGTATCAAAGGTCAAAGGTTGATCAGGAAGTTGGTGGATCTCTCAGGGCTGGGGAAAAGATGGCCAGATGGGTGGAAAACTGGCTGAGGGACAGAACCCAGAAGGTGGTTGTTGTTGAGGTGGAATTATCTGGCACCAGAGAGGTAACCAGTGGGGTCCCACAAGGCTCGGTGCTGGGGCCGTGTTGTTCATTGTCTTCATCAGTGACATTGGGGATTGCATTAAGGGCAAACTGTGCTTATTCACAGATGACACCAAGCTCTGGGAGAGTGGACACAGCTGAAGGATACAGGACCCAAAGGAATATCTGGAAAAGCTGGAGAGGTGGTTCAGGATTTGCAGCTTGGCTTCATTGGCAAGAATTGCAAAGTTATGCATATTGGAGCCAAGAATCCCAGGACAGAGTACTACCTGGGTGGAGTCCGGTATCTACATCAGAGGAGGAGAAGGATCTGTGAGTGATGATCATTAGTGACCTGAAGCACACTATGCAGTGCAAGAAAGCAGCAGCAAAGGCAAATAAGATGCTGGGATGCATATCTAGGGGATCAGTAGTAGGAGAGAGGAGGTTATATTGCCCTTATGCGGGTCACTGGTAAGGCTGCATCTAGAGTATGGAGTTCAGTACTGGTGCCCACAACCTCAAAAGGACATTAACTTGCTGGAGAAGGTCCAGAGGAGGGCTATAAAGATGATACCTGGTTAGCAGGGTAAGGCATACCTAAGAGAGGTTGAGGGCACTGAACATGTACTCCTGGAAGATGGGAGAGAGAGGGACATGATTGGGACTTTGAAGTACTTGAAAGGGATATATTAGGTTGATAAGGAGAATCTCTTTAAGCTGAGTGGCAACCATAACACGAGGGCCACAGTCTTAAGCGGGAGGGTGGGAGGTTTAGGAGGGAGGTCAGGAAGCACTTCTTCACAGAGAGGGTGGTGGACACTTGAATGCGCTGCGGAAGAGGTCATCTCATTGAAGACAGTGGGCAGCTTTAAGGGAGGCTGGATAGGCATATGTTGAAGGTAAGGATCATGGGTAAGGAGGATGGAAGGAGTGGGGAAGGAGGGCAAGGGCATTAGCTCAAGCTGTGGACCCACCATTACAATATGAGCAGACTTGATAGATCAAATGGCTTTCTTCTAGCGTCTTGTTGTATTACGTATGTATCTGGAAGGACATAGAGTGGAGGCAGTCCAGAGAAGGGCTATTAAAATGGTTCTGGTCTGCATCATAAGCCTATCAAAGAGGCTAAAGGAGCTCAGTATGTACACCCTGGAGGAAAGGAGGGAGAGAGGATATGACAGAGACTTTTAATACCTCACGGTGGGGGTAATAATGCACGGGAGGAGTATTTTCAGAAAAAGTACTCTTGAACAAGGTGACATGCTTTGAAGCAGGAGGAAAGGTTCAGGAGAGATGTAAGGAAATAACTTCTCACAGAAAGAGTGGTGGATTCATGGTAACAGCCTTCCAGTTGAGGTAGTGTGAGGCTAAAACAGTGGCAGGGTTCAAAATGCATAGGATAGGCACAAGGAATCATTGGGGGGGTAAGGGGAAGAGACAACATCATAGATCAAGTGCGTCTACAGTGAGAATGCAGGTTGAAAACAAAAACAAAAAAAGATTAGTATGAGCAGACTGGGTGGGCCAAGCAACCCTTATGTGCCATCAGATTCTGTGTTTTATGCATCTGTCCCATGCCCCTGATGGTCCTGATGACGGATGCCTGTGGCTCATGTTTGGCACCCGCTCTAGGGTCCTTACAGATGCATGGTCTTTTGGTCCCCTCAATTGCTGTCTCCACAGATGCACTCTGGAGATGAGGGCTGTTTTATATGGCCTACAGGCCTGTGCTGTTCCTCTGCAGGGTCCCCACTGCTGATATGGACAGACAGTTTGTACAGTTATGGAGACTTTACCTACATAAGGACATAGGGTAGAGAAGGTTCAGAGGAGGGCTGCAAACATGGTACAGGGATTGCATCACAAGTCCTATGAGGACAGGCTGAAGGACTTGAATATGTACTCCCTGGAGGAGAGGAGAGGAGATATCATAGACATACAAGTACAGTGAAACCCACCAGGATGAAACCTAACTCTGCAGAATTCTGCAGTAGAGTTACTGCAGCAAACAATGCAGTTGCAATGGGAGTTACTCCCTTTTGTCATGCAGGAAACCTGTGACACTGTGATTCATCCTGGTGAGCTTCACTGTACCTTACAGGAGGAACAGGTGCATGAATGCACTATTTCCAGTAAAAAGATGTTGCAAAACTAGAGGGCATGGGATGAAGTTGAAGGAGGGTGATTCAGAGGAAATGTGAGGAAGAATTTCTTCACAGAAAGGGTGGTGGACAAGTGGAACACCCTGCCAGAGGAAGTGGTGGGTGCTGAAACAATCACAGGGTTTAGGAATGCATGGGATAGACATAAGGGAATTCTGGAGGTCAGGGTAAGGGGCAACAGACTTCTAGAAAATGGGAACTTACAAGCTCAAATGAGCAGACTGGATGGGTCATAGGCCCTTATCTGCCGACAGTGCGTATGTATCTATGACAATGTTTCAGTGATGTATTACATCAACAAACAAGAAGGCGTTTACTCTTATTCCTTCCTCTGGGATGTAGTGACAATCTGACTTTTGGCTGTGGAACATGATGCATGTCTAATGGCTGCCTTTCTGCACGGATCCTTCAACACCTTGGGGACTGTCTTGGTGAGTTCAAGCTCTGTCCCATGATTGGGGACTTCTGGACTCTGTTGTTGACATTTTCAACAGATGGGATTGTCAGAGCTGGACCATTTTGCACCTTCACACAATGCAAAACTGCAGCATTTTGCCTGCTCACTCCAGAGCTTCCAGTTTTCTGACAGGACACTTTATCCCTCTGCTGGAGAGGAGATTCCTTCTAACATTTCCTCCGTTCCCTTTGATCCATTGGGTTCTGGTCAAGCTTTGGGTTGAGCAGACACTCTGAATTAGTGTCCAGAAATTTCATTCCCTGCGACAGCAGTTGGCAGTGGCTCTGCCTGTTCTGCTTCTTCTTTAAGCAGCTCTTCTGTCAGAGGAGCAGGGCTCTTGGGTACACCAGGTATCCGATCCCTGCACCTCCTTGCCTGAGTTCCTGAGGATGTAGAACTCTCCTGCTTTTGGAGCCTCCTTTGCAGTTGCTGATGTTAGCCTGGCCGTGTGTAAGCTATCCACTAGGCATGCCAGTTCCAAGAAATGGAAACATTTCACAATTTGTTGTACCTCCGGTAGCCTGGACCCTTTCACAGGTCCACTGAGACATGTTCTGGATTTCTTCCTTTCCCTATTGGACTCAGGCCTCCAGTACTCCTATGTGAAGGTGCATTTGGCTGCTGTTTCAGCTTTTCATGCCCTCATGAGTGGTAAGTTCTTAGCCAAACTTAGGGTTTCCGCAGCTTCCTTAAAGATGTCCTGTATATTTGTCTCCGATCCATAGACTGGTTCTGGTGTGGGAACTTTAACATGATTCTGGAGAACCTTCGGCATCTCCTTTTGAACTGGCTGCTACACAGGACATGTGCTTCCCTCATGGAAGCACTTGATTGTGGCCATTACTTTGGCATGAAGAGTGTCCAGATTGCAAGCTCTGGCTGTGGAGCCTTCATATCTTCATTTTTATAAGGATTGGATCACTCTAAGGACTAATCTTTATTTTCTTCTGAAGGTTAGTCTGACTTCAAATTGAATCAGGCTATTCAACTTCTGCATATTTTCTTTCTTTTTTTAAGGGAGGGATGGTTGTTGCATTCTCTACATAACTGTAGGACATTACATTTCTACCTAGATTACCAAGGATTATGGAAAATTCACACAACTCATTGTCTTTCGCCCCCAGGATGGTGAGCTCCCATTTCAAGACGATGCCTACCACGTGGTTTTGTATCCTGTATTGTTTTCTGTTACTGGAAGCACAGTAAGGATCCTCTGGTTCCTGTTTGAGGCCACTCCACTCATAGCATGGCAACTTCTCTGTTTGTTTTACAACTTGTTGGCTGCTGCAGCCCTTTGTAGCCCTCTCTCACGTTTACAAAACATTATAGTTTGGAAGTTGTCCCGTAGAGTACATCGCCTTGGCTTTGCTGCTTTGTAAGGCCGTCTGTCTTACAGTTAGATTAATACTTCCTTGCCTCCCTCAGTGTTTACTGTACAGTTTGGGAATTGCTTCATAGGTGTGGCTCAGTGGAGGAGATGCCATCAAAAGATAATTTTAGATCTTCTTTGTGGATATCTCTGTCATCAGCTCACACCTAAGAACTTTTCCCCAGGCATCAGGATCCCATGGAAGCCTTTTCTGCAGCTGTCTGTCAGGGGCCACCCATGCTGGCGTTGGACTCTGACATCACACACTCTATAAAAGCGCGGGTGGCTCTGCTGCCATTGACCATTTGTGCATGGTCTCAGCGGGCTTCATCGTTCAGTTCGACTGCCATTTTAACTTGCCCTTTTTCTATTTACCATCGAATCACTTTTATATAAAGTATTCCTTTCTCATTGTATGTCAAATGACTCCTGTGTCAGCTCTTTTCCGTTGCTGTCGCTGCAGAAGGAAGATCTCCTCCACTGATGCATATCAGCTCTGTGTCTGCTGTTTTATGCCCAGCCATAACGTCCTAGTCTCTGAGTCCTGCCAGAGTGCAACCTTGCCACCCGGCCGATACAAGAAAGCCCTGCAGAGCTCCTCATGGAGCAGCAGGCAGCCAGCGGAGAGCAGACATCTCCTGGAATCCCCCACTGCCCTGTTGCAAGCATCTCCCTCGGGCTCACAGGCAGCCAAGGCATGGGACAAATCCTCTGGGAAGCACTCTTGATGGACAATGAATGGCCTAGACTGCTCCCCCTGTTAGCCATCCAGTCCCGCTGGATTTCTCTTCCTCTCCTGGGATCACCCCATTGACTGCTTAGGTGTTGGCCTCACCCTGTGCAGGCCTCTGATACTTCTAGGCCCACCATAGTGGTTTGTGTCCCAGCCATCATAGGGCTATGGAGAGCTGTCTGCCTCTGGGTCATCTGCCTCCGCCCCACCATTGAGATCTCTCGAGCCTCGTGGTCCATCGATACAGGGCCCTTCCACTACCTGTTCAGTTAGCAGTTCAGCGTCAGAGCAGGGTCTCCGCCCTTCCTTCGTGCCTGTGTTGATGACAATTCCCTTTACCATGTCTCTCTTCGAGCTGTTAATTCTGCCGGGCTGTCATCGCCGCGCTGTCGTCGGCTGTTTGGGTGTCCACACTTGTTTGATCCAGGCACCCTGCATCGTCCAAGAGAGCTGTCGATAAGGCATTCATTGGCCCCTGCCTCAGCAGATCAACGTCAGAGTATTGTCCTGATCTTATCCTCGCTGAGGAAGAGGATGACACTGATGTGCAGTCCTCTGATGGGTCCGCTGTCTAATCTGGGAGTGAGAGTCTGTCAAGCACACTTCCAGGTTGGCCCCCAATGAGGACCCCTCCTTCTTCAATATTGTGAAACAGCTCTCCTCCACCATGTGTTTCCAAACTGAGGAAGAGGATGAAACCAGGAGGAATTTGGTGGGTGGACTTCCTGGAGATCCTGAGTCTCCACCAAAGGCTGTTCCTCCCTGCTGCCAGCCTTAAATGATGGTGGCGAAGGAAGAGTAGCAGCGTGAGCTGGGGCAGAAACTCAAGCAGGATATGGTAGATCAGAGCCTCGAGGAAAATTAAATGGCCATCATCTTCAAAGAACTGGGAGTTGCAGATGTGCTGTGTGAAACCTGTGACCAACTGGGATGGAAACAGCCAACAAAATCCAGATTGGAGCTGTTCCATTGGCGATGCAGTGGTGAGACATTATTGGCCTTGCAGAGTCTGGCTCTGGTAAGACAGGGGCATTTGCTCTTTCAATCCTGCAGGCACTGCTGGAAACCCCTTGGCATCTCTTTGCTCTTGTTCTGTACCTAACACGAGCTTGCCTTTCAGATTGCAGAGCAATTTGAAGCCTTGGCTCCTCCATTGGAGTGAAGTGTGCTTTCGACCATTTGATTGCGCTGCTGGCCAGTACATTAAGCTCTGAGGGGCAGCAACAGACCAGACCCTCCCTCCCCTCTACTGCTCCCTGGACCCAGAAAAATTAAACAGGTACTGCACCTTCCCAACTGAGGAGCTCTCCATGGGTGTGTGGCACCATCTTGCTGCTTTTAGGGCTGTGCACTGTGGACCCGTGGCCTCCTGAATTAGGGTCCACGTACAGCTACTAATTGATTTTGGGCTGCAATTCTTTGCTTGCTGTTACTAATGTAGTCTGAATAAGCAGTGTTTTCCAGTGTTATATTAGTCCAGTTTGAGTCTTATCTATGAATTACTACGCTTATTTTAACTTGATTT
Organism: Neoceratodus forsteri; assembly: GCA_016271365.2. Classification (NCBI taxonomy): domain Eukaryota; kingdom Metazoa; phylum Chordata; order Ceratodontiformes; family Ceratodontidae; genus Neoceratodus; species Neoceratodus forsteri. Next base: position 446,753,337 of record CM028131.1, on the reverse strand, counting down.
TGTAGCGTTCTCCTTATGTACTGCTTATGCCGTGCTAATCTAGCAAAACAGCACCTTAGGTTGCATATTTTCCTCAGTTCAGCCAGACTAACAAAGCAGCTGGATTGCAAGTGATGTATTAATTTTCTACTAGTGCAGCTATATTAATGAATTGTTCCTCTGGATTTAAATAATTTGAGTCCTTGTCAGTGGCTCAGCAGGTTGCACATTCACCTCTTAGGCCAGAAGATCAGAAGGCTGTGGGTTCTATCCCACACGGGCACTAGGTTAAATCCTAATGCTGACCGTGGCTTCTGACTAGCAATTGGTAGGAAATTAACAAATATGGCCTCTGGAAAAGCTGGGATATTACCACTGACTTGCAAAATAAGCGGACTGGCAGGCTCTGCAGTAATCATCCCACTATCCCTGCTTTTTCTCTTATTGTCATGTGACATATGCAGTACTATATTCTCAGGGTCTTTCACCCTCGACTGATTACTTCACATCTACAGCTTTTGGACACACTGTGGTGTCTCATCCGGTACCGTTGATGCCCTCACTAATTGTGCTAGCATACCTTGATAGGAAGAACAGGCGACTGCTGGGCTGGTTTTGATCAATATCAGGTCACAGTAGTTAAGACTTCAGGTGGTGGTAGTGCACATCCTTTGCATCTAAGAATATTACTTCTAAAGCGATGATGTTGAAGCGAACTCAGGCCCTCATCACTCTCCAATCAACTAAACTGGACCACAGTGGGTTAGCAATGAAGGTCTCAGAATTGCACACCTGAACATAGATAGAAACATAGCGACTGATGGCAGATAAGGACACCAAGGCCCATCCAGTCTGCCCATTTCTTTTCTGCCTTATAAATGTGCCATTGCCTTTGCTCTGTCAGTGGCCCATACTCATTCATGCTCATCTGTATTACTCCCTTATGCCTATCCCATGCCTGTTTGAAGCCCTGCACTGTATTCATAGCCACCATTTCCTGAGGTAGGACATTCCATGCATCCACCACTCTTTCTGTGAAAAAAATTCCTTACATTCCCCATAATCAGCATCCCTCTAATCTCATGCTGTGTCCTCTTGTCCTGCTATTTTCTTATATTTAAACATATTAGACTCTTTCACCTTGTTAATGCCTTTAAGGTGTTTGAATGTTTCAATCATATCACCTCTCTCCTCCTTTGCTCAAGGGTATACATATTGAGCTCCGTTAATCTGTCCTCATATGTCTTCTGATGCAGTCCCTGCACCATTTTGGTTGCCCTTCTCTGGACTGCCTCAATTTGGTTAATGTCCTTGGAAGGTGTGGCCTCCAGTACTGCATGCAGTATTCCAGATGGGGCCTAACCAGTGTATTGTAAAGAGGATTATTACCTCCCTCTTCAGACTTGGGATACCCCTACTAATACACCTAACATCCCCTAGCATTACTACTGCTTTAGAGGTCTGCTTGGATGATTTCAGGTCATCGGTGATGATGATGCCCAAGTCTCTTTCTTCCTTTGTGACTGCCAGCAACTCCTCCCAGCCTATAGGTGGCTTCAGGGTTTCTCTTCCCTATGTGCATGATCTTGCACTTCTTTGCATTAAATCCCAGTTGCCATTCTTCTGACCGTTTTGCTAGTTTATCCAGATCTCTTCTCATTCTGCCCACCCCATCTGGATCATCTACTCTGTTGCAGATCTTGGTGTCATCTGCAAACAGACAAGCCTTACCCTCTAGTCCATCTGCAATGTCACTAATGAAGATATTGAAGAGGACTGGCCCCAGGACTGATCCTGAGGTACCCCACTTGTGACTTGCCTCTCTTCTGACTGTATACCATTTACCACCACTCTCTGTTTTCTGCCTGTCAACCAGTTTACTACCCAGTTGACCAACTCTGACCCACCCCGAGCCTACCCAGCTTATTTATCAATCTTCTATGTGGAACAGTTTGAAAGCTTTGCTGAAGTCAAGGTAGGCGACATCAGCTGCTCCCCTTGGTCCACCACTCTGGTTACCCAGTAAAAGAAATCTATGAGATTAGTTTGACAGGACCTTCCTTTGTAAACCCATGCTGTCTTGGATCCTGTGCCCTATGAATTCCAGGTGTTGCACTATCCTTTCCTTAAGGAGTGCCTCCATAATCTTGCCCACTACTGAGGTAAGACTGACTGGTCTGTAGTTCCCTGCCTCCTCCCTGCTATCACTCTTGTGGAGCGGGATCACCTGAGCAACCCTTCTCCAGTCTTCTGGACCTCTCCTGTGCTCAGAGACTCACTAAACAGTTCTGCTAATGGCTCTGCTAGTTCCACCCTTAGCTCCTTAAGTACCCTGGGATGTATGCCATCAGGTCCCATTGCCTTGTCCACCCTGGAGCTTAACGAGCTCTTGTGGGAACCTTTCTTTGTGAGATGAGTAGTACTCACCTCCCTTCCCGTGTCCATGGTGCTGAGCTGTGAGCCCTGCCCTACCTTCTCTTCAGTAAATACTGAGCAAAAGTACTATTTAGGATAGATGCTTTTACAGGATCCTCCTCACATGCCCCTTTTCTCCTTTGAGCTTAGCAATCGCCCTCTGGACTTTCTCCTTTCACTAATGTATCTATAGAAAGTCTTGTCACCTTCTTTTACTGTTCGTGCTAGTGTTTCCTCAGTTTGCGACTTTTGCCTCTTACTGCCTTCTCTGCTTCCCTTAGGGCAGTTTGGTATGCCTCCCTATCTACATCCCACTGTGTTCCCTTATATTTCCTGAAGGCCAGCCTTTTGACTCTGACCTTTTCTGCTTCTGTAGTTGGGAACCAAGTGGTTTCCTTCTCCTTTGCACTTCCTTTTCTAACACAGTGGGATGTTGCTTCAAGTATTGCATCCTTAATGCTTGCCCACTTTGCCTGTACCCCTCACCTGTGTTTCTTTTGCCAGGGCTAGCTTAACTCTGTTGGCCATCTTATCAAAGTCAGCTCCTCTGAAGTCCCATATTTTTGCCTTGGAATGGGATGATTTAGATGTAGTTACCAAATTGAACCATACCATGTGATGGTCACTGGCCCCAGGTGACCTTCTACTTGAGATCTGTGATCCCTTCCCTGTTAGTCAGTACTAGATCTAGGATAGCCCTGTCTCTTGTGGGTTGTTGTACCAGTTGTTTGAGGCCCTCCCTGCAGGAATCCACCATGTGTCTAGTTCTGGCAGATGTTCCTGCTGGTATTGACCAATCTGTATCCAGCATGTTGAAGTCTCCCATTATCAGAACCTTCCTTTAGCTGTCATGTTTTGTATATCATCTAACAGTAATGTGTCTATGTCCTTCCCCTGGTCTGGGGCCTGTAGACAACCCCAGTTCTTATGGCTGTCCCATTTCCTGTTTCCAGGGTTTCTGGCTCCTTATGTGTATTCTGAATTTCTGTAGCTTTGATATTTTCATTGACATACAGGGCCACTCCACCACCCTTGTTGTACCTCGGTCTCTTCTGAACAGTACATAGGCAGGTACTGAAGTCTCCCAAGTGTGGTTACTGGTAAACCACGCTCTCACTAATTGCTACTATGTCCAGTTTACCCTCTGACATTATTGCCTGCAGGTCTGGGATGTTATTTCCCAGGCTGTGAGCATTTGTACATGATTTTCCATTGGCCAGATTTTGGTGTGTTAGTTGTTGGGTGAGGTTTGGCATTTTCCTGCGTCTATGGGAGGCGGACCTTTTCTTACCTGGTGATGCAAATGAACTGCAAACATGCTGAATCCCTGTTTGACTACTAGCTGAGGCGGGAGGGGTGTTTTCCCATTCGACGATGGGGTGCTGCACCCCTCTCCCATTTGCTAGTTTAAATAGTCTGCAAAGACGCCAAACTTCTGCCCCAATGCACTGACTCCCTCCTTAGTCAGATGCAATCCATCAAATTTAAGAACTTTCGCTCCCAGAACTGTTGCCAGTTGCCTACCAATCTGTGTCCATTTTCCTGGCACCAGCCCTTGAGCCACATGTTTAGCTCCCCTAGCTCCCCTTCTCTGACCTTCCGTCCATCTGCCCCCCTCTCCCAGACTGGCAGGATCTCAGAGAAGGAGGTGTCGACGAAATGGATGATAGTTTGTCACCCAGCCTGGTCAGGTGTTCCTTAGTCTCCACAACTGACCTGCTGGCGGATCATTAGTCCCTATGTGTACCAGGACGTCCAACGTTTTCTCCTGCTTTGTGAACAGTTTTAGCAATGCGGTCAGTGTCTTTCCATGCTGATGTACCTGGGAGACATCTGACCATTACCACTGGCTGAAGATGGGTATCAACTCCCTGAATCATGGAGTCTCCTATGATCAGAAGTTTTTGGATTTCCTTTTGCTTTTTGTTTTGGTTCCTGATTTGGGCGTGTTTTGTTGTGCTAGCTCCTGCGCTGCAAAGTCCTACTCTGCAGTGTCCTCTGCCCTTTGTTTGATTTCAGAGATAGAGGCAGATACCTGTTTGTAGTGTTTATATGGTTTTGGAGGTAATATGTTGGAGCTCAGGTGATGGGGCACCCGATTTGCCCTCTAACCACCTGCCAACCTCCTGGACCAACTACCCTCTATGGTGAGGTTCTTCTGTTGGATGTTGGGGAAATGGCGGGTGGTTCTTATAATCTATTTCCTCTTGAATATGAAATCTGAGCGCGCAATCTCTGCCCATGCTGCCTGGAGCTGAGCCCAAAGATCTCCAATGGCCCAGCATGTAGGACAGTGTCCTAAATCCTGTAAACTGTCCTTCTGAAAAGTGTTCCACAGTACCTGCAGTTAATGATATCCATTCCAGATAAGTTGCTGGGTTTATAACCTGGTCAGAGTAATTAAAGGAAGAAAATGCAAGTAATGGTTAGATTTTGTGTTTTGTTTTCGTTTAACTTGTTATAACAGTTAAATTACTAGTGCCCTGTAAATGAGCTCACCTTGTGGATGCCTCATTGATCCGCCCCTTCCTGCTTTGCGCAGGAAATGTCACAACTGTGGTACCCTATAAAAGAGTATAGTGTGGGGTGGTTGGGGATGGGGTGGGTGGCTGGGCCCTTCCCTGCCGAAAAAGAAGAACCACAGATGAAAGAGCAAGGAGGAAGAGCAGAAACAATCAGTCAACAACAAGTGCAGTAACCTTGAAAGCTTATCCTAATGTTAGATAAAACTGTAAAACCTGTAAAACACCACATGTAATAATTCAGAGAAGATATACCCTGTAAGCAGCTTTGCTACAGAGAAAAATAAAGCAGTAACAGATGATATACTTTGCAAAAGACAATTTGAATCAGAAGATTACAGCAGGAATCTGTTAGCACACACCTGAAGGCACACCTTTTAATAATGCAGAAGAGGGTATACTAGCAACAACAATTTGAATCCAAGAAAAATAAAGCAATGAAATGTTAGCAAGAAACAGTAGCAATTCCTGTGAGTACAAAATAAAATAACAACACACAGTAAGTCTGCTTAGCCAAAGAAGTCTTAATCCATTTCCCTTGCTCTGGTAAGTTTCTCTGCTCTGTCTTTTCAAGCAGTCTTAGAAGGAAATAGCTCAGGTGAAGCTAGGTGCCTTGGCCAGCAAACCAAGTCTTCTACCTCCAAGATATCAGCTAACCTGATGTTTTAACTCTTCTTTCTGTTGGAAATTACTGACGGTTTGCCAGCTCCACTCCCCTGATACACACCTAATCCTCTGGAAGAGCTGTGGGAGGAAAGCAGTTAGCTCCTTCAATGTGAGAAGGAGACTGAAACACCTCTGAGACAACAAACCTTTTCAACAAAAAAATAATAAAATGAAACTGTGTCAAACAGTAATTTTGCTTAGCCCAATGATAAAAAGTCACAGAAATGTAAGCACCACCTGTAATAATGTCAGAAGATATACCCTGTAAGAAACACTTTGCTACAGAAAAATAAAGCAGTAACAGAAGATATACCTTGCAAAAGACAATTTGAATCAGAAGATTACAGTAGTAATCTGTTAGCACACACCTATAGGCACACCTTGTAATAATGCAGAAGAAGGTATACCAGCAACAACAATTTGAATCCTTCTTCCTAAGTTTCAGGAGTTGGAAGAGTGGACTTTACTCTACAAACCTGATGTTATTGGAATAAGCGAAACCTGGCTAAAGCCAAAATATCCAGACTCGCTTTGCTAACTCTAGGGTTACAACACCTTCAGGAGCGATAGACTGGGTTCCAAAAAAGTTGGTGGAGCCCTCTCTACGTTAAGGACCATGTTACTGGCAATATAATCACCACCAGCAATGGTGGCGCCCACTCCCTGAATGGGTTATAACTGAGATAATCATTGGATCAACAAAAAATGTACCTTGGTTGCTTATACAACCCACCTAAAGGAGTCATTGATCATCACAAACATATGATTTGGGAGGTTGCAGGCCTCACCCCCAACAAAGACATCATACTGGTAGGAGTTTTAACCTAAACTGGTTGGAGAGCAATCAGCTTGATGCGCTGAGCTCCTTAAACAAATCAAACTGTCCCAGATCATTCACTCCCCAACATGTCCAAACCCCAAATCCCAGAAGCACACACTCCTTGATTGGATAATAACAAATATGGAAGACTGACTTGCTGCTGGAGTCCTCTCAGACTTTATCAGATTCACTTGTCAGTTTATTGCACCTCGTCCTCCCATATAGGCGCCCCCCAGCTGATTTCATTCAGGAACTCCTCAAGAGTTGATCTGAATGCGCTCAGGTCTGATCTATATGGCATAAACTGGACCAAGCTCTAGTCACTTAGAAATATTGATATTTTATTTATTTATTTATTTATTTATTATACATTTTCGAGATTACAGCTCTTTGAGTCAAGGACTCATTTCCAAAGGCTCCACGTCAGTTCCAGTGGATTCAACACTAGACAGCAACACAAATGCAATATGATAGACAGGAGGTTACAGAAGTTTTTGTTACATACCAAACAGCGAATAACAAACAGTATTCTTATATTTGCAGGTGTCAGAACAAACAACATAGAATCCCGAGGTATCTAGTGCCCAGATAAGAGTTACAGTTTATAATAGCAGTACAGAGGTCTATACAGTGCGAAAACTAAGCTCCAAGGACAAATACAGTAAATTTAGAATTGCAGCCTGAGATAAGGAGATTGTCGTCCAAGAGTCTAGAAAAGGGGCTGGGGAAGCAGGGCATCTATAGGCTAGGATCTCACTTGTGGGGCGCATTAGCAGCTCTTGGTGGAGAAAATTAGGCTCTTGAGAGCTGCCTTAAAATGACCTATTTTAGTGAGCGAGGAGATCAAGGAGGAGGGCATTGAACCAGTGTGATTCCCTGTAACAAAAGGATCTCTGGGCGGTGATGTCCGTACCCTCGGGACTTTGAGGCGTCCTTAGTGGATCCGCAGCAGAGGCAGAGGGAAGCAGGGTGGAGGAGGTGGACACCCCTAGAGGGAGAGACCTAGAGTATTTTTTAACCAGGAGGCAAGCATGATATTGTAACCGCCTCTTCTCGATTGAGTGTGTTGGCCAGCAAGTATAGAGTGCATACAAGAGTCCATTTGTCTGCACCAGTGAGGAGCCTACAAGCCTTATTTAGGGATAGTTGTATTCTCCTGGGCGGTGGCATCAGCAGCAAGCGTAGACAGGGAGGCCGTAGTCTACATGAGACAGGACAGAGGAGAACAGCCAATCTGAGGGCATCTCGTGGGAGGCAGTCCATATGACAGTAGAGAAGGCCTATGCGCATGTTAATTGCTGAGGTGAGCAGGTCGATATGCGAAGTGAAAGGAGAGGGCAGAGTCGAAGGTAATGCCCAGGTATTTGTAGCTGCTAACTTGGTCTAGTGGGTGGAGTGAGCAGGATAGTATATGGATGAGTGAGTTTTGCCTTATTTTGAGGACGGGCAAACAACATGGCTTTTGTTTTTAATGTTAATGACCAGCCTGCAGTTGTTGAACCAGTTTCCAGTTTGACTGAAAGAGTGCTGGAGGAAGGTGGGAGGAGAGGAGAACCGCATCATCTGCATATAGCAGGACCTTGCTAGAGCAGCAGTTGGGTAGGCCATTTACATAGAGACTAATAAGAAGAGGGCCCAGGATGGAGCCCTGTGGGATCCAGTGGGACGGGCGGGTGTTAGAGAGGGTGCTGTTCATTTGACACACTGGGACCTTGAAGAGATTGCTAGAGAACCAGTCCAGCGGGCCTTGGGAAAAGCCTAGTTGAAGGAGAGTGTCCAGTAGGAGTGGGTGACAGACCGTATCAAAGGCCTTGGAGAGGTCGATGTAGACAGCCCTGCAAGGTGGCCTTTGTCAAGGGTTTTGTGAAGGAAGTTTGAGAACTCACGAGAGCAGTGGTTGTTTATGACCTGGATGGAAGCCATGCTGCTGTCTGCATAGGAGATTGTGGGAGGCAAGATATTCAGATAATTGGTCTGCCACTATTTTTCCAGGGCTTTAGAGAGGAGGAGGAAGAATAGAGATCAGCTGATAGTTTCCAGGAGAGGAGGTGTCACCACTTTTGAAGATGGGGTGATCACAGCCTTTTTCCAAGCTAAAGGAACTGGCCCAGACAGAGGAGCAGTTGAGTAAATCAGTCAGGGGTTAAGTACTACATCAAGGACTTGCCGTAGGATCCTAGTATCCAGGCGGTCAGAGGAAGGCTGGTAACACTGAGGGCTTTTGTTAGATAGTGCCAAGAGTTTTGTGGTGAGATGGTCCTCGGGTAGAAAGGTGGGCAAGGAGCGGCTGTGGCTGGGGGAGGTAGGGTGGAAGAAGTTACTAGAGGAGAACTGCGCTGAGATCTTAGAAAGGCGGTGTTTAGGCAGTCTGCAATATTAGCGGGGTCAGTGATAGCGGTTCCATTAAAGTTGAGTAGAGACAGGGTGGGGAGTGAGACTTCCCATTTAGCTCCTTTATGTTGTCCCAGAAGTTCCAGGTAGACCCCCAGGAGGAGGCTAGTGTGGATCTATAGTACTCTACTGTAGCCTTACGAGTGGCCCATGTACATCTGTTGCGCTCTACATTGTAGGACTGCCTGTCCCCAGGCTTGCCTGAGGAATTGGCTCTATGCCAAGAGATTGTCTCTGTGGTGGAGCTGTTTGAGCAGTGATGTTGTGATCCATGGTCCACTATGTTGCTTAGTCCGGGTTTTGACCAGCAGGGTAAAGATGTCGCAGACCTTATTGAAGGAGTGGGTAAAGTAGTCAAGTGCTTCATCTATACTAGGGGGCCCGGTTGATTGGTGACCAGTCCCACTGGGCAGTACTGCTGAAGCCCTAGCGAGGTTACCTGGCCGGATAAGTTGGCGGGAGACCATGCTGGGCACAGGTTTTGGTAGACAGCAGGACCTAATGGCTCTTTCCTCCTTTCAGAATAAACATTTCCCCTAGTCACGTGGTGTATCAGGGGTGGTAGTACAAAATGTATAACCAAAGTGTTAGTGACTTTGATAAAGAAAGGAGATAAAACTTGGGCCATCTACAAGTCCTCTCCCGTGGTGGATCATTGGAATGAATATAGGAGACAGAGTAATATATGTAAGCGGGAAATGACTATTGCAAAATCAAACTACTTCAAGTCTCAGCAAGTAAAGAACCTTAGTGACTCATATAGTTTTTGGTCAGCAGCGAACAGTGTCTTTAAACCGACAGTCGAGACTAACTCTGTCAAGCTGAATACTGAAACTGGTCTTCTTACTGACCCTATAACAGTAGTGGACCTACTTAACTCCAAATTACAAATCTGGAAACCTACCAGCCATTTTACCCCAGTTTCACAGAGGGCTCATACTCCTCATACTGAAGACAGTACCAGCAACTGGCCTCCTTTCTATTTCAAATCACACACCCATCAAAAGTCCTCCGACTACTGCATGCCTTACCAAACTTGGGTAGTGTCTGTATAGCGAAGCCTCTCTCCAAGTTTCTAAAAGTAGCAGCCAACTACATGGCCAAACCTCTTTCATACATCATTAACCTGTCTCTCCACATCCACTGTTGCATCTTTGTGAAAAGAGGCGAGAATCATCCCATATTTAAATCGGGGATGCTTGCCTACCTAAAATTACAGACCGGTATCTATGCTATCCCAAATGAGTAAAATCATGGAGAAAGTGGTATTTAGACAAATATTGGATCATCTTGAAAAGCATAATCTCCTATCAACAGGCCAGCATGGTTTCAGAAAAGGGTATAGTACAACCACGGGCTGGCCCTTTTCACCAACCATGTATTCAGACAGGCTGACTCAGGTCAAGTAACCAGAGCTATATTTGTGGGCCTCTCAAGGGGCGTTTGATATAGTCAGAGTCTCGCTATACCCCTTAATGAATTGTCCTATAAGCTTCTCTTCTAACACCAGGGCTGGCATCAAATTATCTGACAGACAGAATACAAATGGTCGAGTAGGAAACTTTCTCAAACCCTTAACATTTGCACTGCAGTCCCCAAGGCTCCATTCTGTGGCCCTAACTCTATTCACTGTTCTTCAATCCTTTGCTCTATTTATCTTCAGTAAGTCACTGGATCATGTATGTGGATGACCTTATCCTTTTCATAGTGACAGCAACCTGCCCAGACTATCCAAGTCTTCAACAAAGACTTCTTCGCTGCTGCTTATTGGTTTGATCAACAGACACTGGTCATAACTGCTAAAAAGACTAAATTCATGTTGCTCTGCTCTAAACAAGAGGGCCACATCCACCCAATTTCCTTCCTAACAGTACTACACTGGAGCAGGTGGATAACTTCAAATATCTAGGGCTGACCCTTGATCCCTCTCATCTTTACTAACCACATAATTCAGGTTATAAAGAGAATTAACCAGCTGCTGGGTATCTGCTACAGGCTTAAACACCTTCTTACTCTGGAAGTGAGATTAGTAATAGGGATGGGTACCCTCCTCCCCATCCTTGAATACTGCTCCCCATTATATCCCCGGCCTCACCTCAGCTCCTAATTCACTTAAACACCGCATTCAACAATATCTGCAGGTTTATCACACAAGCCCTTTCAACACATTGAAGATACTGTAACCAAATAGTGCTACTTAGCTGTAGACATTTTACTTAAGCTCTGTGTTTTGATCTGTGTTCTTGTTATGTTTCTGAATTATGATGTAACTGTCTGCATGTGCCACCTAGATGGCCCAGGTCATACCTGTATACAGTCCTGGACCAGTGTACTTACCTGGTCAAAAATACATAACTAAATAAAATGAAGCCAATGCAGCCTGGCTCTGACCCAGTATGGTGCCAGCCATACCCAGGAAACCAACAAACTCTATCAGGCACCTCAGGTGTTGCCCTTCTATACAGTCCAGCCTGAAACAGATTCTATGGTCATTAAAGCTGCTCATGACAGAACTAAGCCCCTAAGCACCTTAGTTCCTTGTCCCCTGACCATAAGTTCAGGATGTTGTACCTCTGGGGCAGGGGATCTTTGCCTCGGCCACCCTTGGCCTTAGGATTGCCAGTTATTTGGCTCATCTTGTTAAGTACCAAAACACACTCTGGAAGAAGGAAGCGGCTGCTCAGGCCTTCCCTGAGAGTTCCACAGAAAGAGGAGATTCTTAAGGTGCTCCATGCCTTGGAGGATGTTAGTAAGCACCTCCTCAGAGCCACCTGTGATGTTGCTGACACTTCAGCCAGGGCAGCCGCCTCTGGTATTTGCCTAAGGCGGCACTTGTAGCTGTGATTCTTTGGCTTTGCAATGATATCCAGCAAAGATGCTGAATGCCCCTTTGTGGGCCACAAACCTTTGGTCTAGATGTGCAAGATATTATCAATGAACTGCAGGCCTCTGACAGGGTTATTTGGTCTGTCCACTCCTTGTCTCATACCCAGCCCAGGAGTAGGCCAAAGTCCCCCTTTTGGTAGGTCTGTTACAAGTCGGGTCCTGGAGCCAAGCTTCAGGGCAAATGCAGAGCCAGCTCGCTTTATCTGCCCCCTTCCTCCTTTGGTCCATCTGCCAGTCAACCCAGAGGAGGGGTGCGACCCTCTGCCGCCAGTTCAGCCTCGCCTGACTCCTTGATAGACTCCCTCCTTCCCCAAGAGAGGAGGTGGTGGTCAGAGGCTGGTTCTCCTCCATTTGTCTAAATGGAGAACCATCACAAAAGATGCTTGGATCCTGCAGATAATCAAGCAGATCCATGCTGTCGAACTTCTGGAGCAGCCTCCAGGCGTTCTCCAGTACCCATATTTACCCTCCAGATCACATAGAGGTGCTCAGGAGGAGGTCCTTACCTTGCTGCACAAACAGGCCATAGAACCAGTGCCCAAGCAGCAAACAAACAAGGGTTCTACACCAGGTTTTTCCTGGTTCTCAAAAGAACAGGGACTTGAGACCCATTCTAGACCTCAAGGAGCTGAACATTTTATCTAGTACAAAAGTTCTGTATGGTCACTTTGCTTGGCCTTCCTCCACTGCTCAAGCAGGGTGACTGGCTGTGCTCCCTCAATATGCAAGATGCCCACCTACATATTATGTTTTTCCCTTTCACAGGAGGTACCTTTGGTTCCTGTTCCAGAAGGAGCATTACCTGTTCAGGTTATTCCCCTTTGGCTTATCCTCAATACCATGGATATTTACCAAGTGCTTAGCAACTGTAGCAGCAGCCCTTCGCACGAAGGCCTCTGTGTTCCCATATCTGTATGGCAGGTTGCTGAATGCCGAGTCCAGGAGTTTGTATTGTTGACTCTAGAACACACCCTGCAGTTATTCTGGTCCTTGGGCATCACTGTCAATCGGCCCAAGTGTCTGCTGACCCCTTCTCAGAGATTGCAGTACATAGGGCAGTCCTGGACACTACTCAGGGCAAAGCCTTCCTACCCCATGACAGGGCAAATCACCTTATTGCCCATGCCCAGGAGGTGGCTCAGAGCTGGCATGTACCAGCCAGAATATTCCTCAGACTGTCAGGCTTCATGGCTGTGTCCATTATTCACGGTCCCTCTGGCCAGGTTGCACATGATGATTCCATGAGTGGACCCTGAAGATTCAATGGGATCAACGCTCACACAGTCCCGAACAGCTGGTCCTTATCTCCTCGCCAGTACACAGAGTGTCTCTTTGGTGGATGGACCCAGCCAATCTCTTAAAGGAGTCCCTTTCTTATCCCCACTCCTCAGGTAATCCTCACCACGGATGCTTTGGGTATGGGTTGGAGGCGTATCTAGAGTCGTTATCAGACTTAGGCTCTCTGTTGCCACTGGGAGACTCGCCTGCACATAAATGTCTTAGAAATGAGGGCAGGTCTGTATGCCTTACAGGCCTTCCAAAACCATCTCTCTCTCCAGGCCCTCTGTTGGTACAGTCTGACAATCTCAGTGTGATCTGTTAAATCAACAGGCGGGTTGGGGGACCAGTTCCTACCCTCTGCCAGGAAGCAATGAGGGTCTGGTACTGGACTCTAGATCACAGTCTAGAACCCACAGCTTTCCATGTGCCAGGTATCCAAAACACCTTGGCGGATAGCCTCACGGTCACAGTCAAAGTGTACTAATGAGAGCTGCTGTCCTCGGTCACAGAAGGCCTGTTCGGCAGGTGGGATCATCCATTGTTGGACCTTTTGCGTCCCCTACTGAAAACAAAACTGCTGCTTTTCTGATCACTAGATCCAGTGGCCTGGAATTTTCTGAAAGATGCATTGTCCCTCTCCTGGAGGGAGGTTTCTTTCACGCATTTCCTCCCTCCCACTGATTCAGAGGGTTCTCATCAAGCTACAGATGGTTTGGCCACAGCAGATATGGTTTACATTACAGCAGCAATTGGCTGTGGAACCTCCAGTTCCCCTGCCCTCTGCTGGGACCTGCTGACTCAGGCTTAGGGATCCTGGTCCATCCAGACCTCAAGTCCCTCTACCTGCATGCATGGCTCCTGAGGACATAGCCATTGCCAGGTTTGGGGTGTCTCAGAAGGTGGCTGACATCCTGGTGGCTGCCAGAAAACCTTCTACCAGGGTCACTGCAGCTATGAAATGGAAGTGGTTTGCTATCTGGGCGCTTCTCATAACCAGGATCCTTTCACCTGTCTGGCGAACCAGGTTTTGGAGTATCTCCTGACCTTGTCTGATGCAGGACTCAATTACTCCTTCCTTAAAGTGCACTTGTTGGCCATTTCAGCCTTTCATGTGCCGATTGATGGGTGTACTGTGGCACAGCTGGATGTGGCTCATACCTTTTGAGAGGCATCCTACTTGAAGCCTCCTATCCGTGACCGGTTCCAGCTTGGGACCTGATTTTATTTTGGAGAAAGTGACGCTGCCTTCTTTTGAGCCAGCCGCATCTTTTGAGCTATGCTTTCTGATGGAAAACATTATTTTTAGTTGCCATTACTTCTGCTCAAAGAATTTCAGAACTGCAGGCTCTCATGTGTGAGTAGCAGTATTTGATTTTCCACAAAGACAGCTTCTCTTAGCGTACTTATCCTAAGTTTCTTCCTAAGGGGAGTCTGAGTTTACCCTAAATCAATCCATCCACCTGCCTGTTTATTATCCAGAGCATGCCAATCCAGGAGAAGCATTGCTCCACACTTTTGATGTGCATAGAATTTTGTTTTACTAATATATACCGTACCAAGCACTGCAGGAGTCTAAACAATTGTTTGTTTCTTTCGCCCCTGGCAGAGAGAGAACTCCAGTTTCGAAACAGTGCTTGTCCAAATGGTTGGCCAACTGTATTGTTTTTTGTTACAGGAAGTACGGTGAGGAACTCCCTGGGGTTGTTAAGGTGTTCCACCAAGGGCATAACCACTTCAGTTGCCTGTTTTGGGCGTGTTTGCAACTGAGATTTGCGCTGCTGCCACTTGGGAGTACTGTGCACACTTTCACTAAGCACTACAGTCTGGACATTGTCTTCAGAAGAAGAGGCGGGCTGTGGCCTAGCTGTTCTTCAAGGCCTTCTTTCCTAGGCCTTTGGCCTCTTGCAACCCAGACTGCCTTGTCTTTAGTGCTGCTTGGGACTCATTCCTTAGGTGGGACCTGCTTACGGAGATATCCCGAAGAAGACGGAACATTTATGTAACAACTTACTGTAACAGTAGATCTCTGAGGGAATCTCTGTCATTGGGTCATAGAGTTTCTCCTCTAACTCCTTTCTCTCTCTTTCTCTCCAGATTGACTGCCATATTGCTCTGGCTTTTCTGCTAGCTGGGCACCTTCTCTCTCTCTGCTCAGTTCTCTGGTGGAATTCCTATTTCTCATGGCCTCTGGCTAGGGAAAGAACTGAGGAGGGACCAGGGCCACCTGTGCTTTTATAGAGCTGTAGACGTTGGAGCAGGCTGCCCCTGCTAGACTGCTGCAGAAAAGGCTTCCATAGGGTCCTGACGGCAGAGTTCCTTAGGTGTGACCCGATGGCGGAGATTCCTGAAGATCTGCTGTTACAGTAAATTCTTATGTAACTGTTCTTTACTTACTGTAGTGGTAGATCTTTGAGAGAATTTCTATAAAGCGGAAGATGGTGGTGTACGCTGTGACTCCAAATGTCTGCTTCAGGATTGGTTACTGGTAGTCCTGTTTGCTCTTACATGCTTTGTACTCTGCCTTGTAGGGCTAGATTGTCTACATCTATCATCTCCTATGTTCCTAGTTATGGTTCTAGTTTTCACGGTCCCTGCCAGTGTAATGCATCCTACAGACTTGTCTTGGAGGAAAATGAGGAGTGATAGGACTGCACATGTTGTACAAGCTGCTTCAGTCGATGTCAACAAGGTGATCCCAGCTGACAAAAGTTTGTGTGTGGTTCTAATGTAGGTGGCTCACAGTTCCATAGGTGTTGCTCAATGGAGGTGATTCTTTCAAAGATGTACTGTTACGGTGAAGGAACTTTTGTGGGTTGAAGCCTGACTGTATTTGCTGGGGTGCTTCAGCGTGTGTACTGGAGTGATAAGACATGATTGGACACTAATAAGTTAGGGAATAGTGAGCGGATGTATGGGTGTTCCATTGTGTGTCTGTATAGAGGGATATGCAAGCATCTGTCTGTATGTGTAATGGAGTGTGTGATTGTCTGTGCCTATAGTGGGGTATGCAAGCATCTATGTGTATTTAATTGGGTTTGTGATAGTCTGTGTAGTGAAGTGTGCTGGCATCTGTGTGTATTGTGTGGTATGCAGACATCTGTGTGGGGTATGCATGCAGCTGCATCTGTGTAGTGGGTGTCGGGCATTAGTGTGTGAGTGTGTGAAGCACCAACAGCTGTTTCTGCATTCTCTTGATGTGTTAGATTTTATTTTTGGTTCTGTTATTGTAATGTAGGTGTGGATTTTTACAGCACAGTAATACAAGTAAATTACAATCAAAATGCATATTAATTACCTAACAGGTTAATGTATTCGTCATTTTGATTCTTACAAGAGCTTATTTTATACCAAAGATGCACTGCTGCATTAAACTGGTCTGTTTTTTCTGTCTGCAGAAGTGAAAATATTGAAATGTCACAGAGATAACCCCCAAATAATATATAAAGGGCAGCTGCTGCTCTTATAGAGAAGGGAGAGTTTAACTCATCATGGTAGAGTCATGCTGACTCAGGCTTAGCACCTCTTCCTTTTAGTGTCAGAAGAGCCTTTTAATCTGTACAGCAGGTAGAATCATAGCTGTGCTAAAGATTTTATGGGACTGCAGCCTAAATCTGAAGTGTTAAAGATCTAAAACAGGAGGGAATTTATGTCCTGCTGCTACACTTCTTCAGTTGAGCTGTATTGTTCACCTTATCACAGAGTCTCATATTTTGCCTTGTTGGTGTAGTACAGTCCTTACAGACTAAATGTTGAGGTCCTGGGTATCCCAGTGAGACACATCTAATGAACAAAACTGAATTTAGCTCTGAGTACCTATCCAAACGCTTTGAGCTATACTATTTTAAAAGTTGATGCATGAAATCAAATTATTTTTATTTACCACACCTCACTAAGTTTTCAGACATGTTAGGCACCTCTTTCCTGGTTTTGCTGCTCATTAACCAACTGCAGATTGTGTTTTCCTGCTGATCGCTTCTTGTACCAAAACAGTGTATAGTACATAGGAAGTTAAAATTTGGGCATCTAGCAGAGATGATATCTAGCTCTGAGGACAATGGCTGGATGAATGTGGAGCAAAAAGCTTGTACCTCTAAACCACTACAAATTTTACCATGGCTAGTGGACCAGCAGGAGCTGGGGAACATAAGTAATGTCTGGACTAAAAATAGTATGCTCTGATGGCTTCTGACTGGGGGAAAAAGATGGGAGGTGACACAGCCTATATGTCTTTTATACTGTATATGTCTATATGCCTCCGTTTCAGGTAATGGACTGTTTCCTTGAGCATTGCACCTTTTCACTCTTGAAGGTCTTCCCATTATCTCCAATTTGGAGCTTGTACTCACTCAGCTACACCACCAGTCCCCTGTCTTCTGTGGCCTTCTCATGGGTACCCCTCCATCTGCTTGCATCCTCTCCCACCTCCCCCTACTGATCGGTGTTAACCTTCTACTCTCTTACACCTAAAGTACGGATCCTTCCTTCGTGTTTTTCTGGCTTTCTCAGGTTTTTGTTTTTTTTAAACATTGGCTTAGATAATGGAATCTCCTTATATATTTTGTACATATTGTTCCATATGCCTTTGCTGCTGTTATGCACCTAATGTATTGTACATGCCACTGACTCAGTTTATATTGTTTCATAGATTAGTTGTAAACTGTTCTATATGCATCACTCACTATGTAATGACCATGCATTCTGTCCAGGTCCATCTCGAAAATGAGCATTGCTCAATGGTGTTTGCCTGGTTAAATAAAGATTTTGATTGATTGATTGAATGATATGTCAAAGTCCAACACAATGACTGCCCCCCTCCCAGCCTGATGGGACACTTGGTTTCAGGTATGGGACAGGACGGGGTTGTTATATCTGAGTTTTTTCTTCAGAAAACACCAAATTAAAGCTTCCAGCTCCTAAAGCAAGAATTTGGTTTATACCTAAGGGCTTTCACAAATACTTACAGTGCAGGAATTTTATACTTTTAAAGGTCCGGGGTGATAAATCTAAAGGCAGATTTACCACCCTGCTTGACTTTCCTGTGGACTAAAACACAGCTACCAGACCAGAAGATCCCTATTTCAGGCCTATGCATTTTTACTGGGGAGAAGAGGGCAAAATAATTACAGAAGAAGTCCAAGCTAAATGGGCGGAGGAGGCAAATATTCAACTGTCCGAGGACTAGAAGAGATTTTGACAAGTGGATGCATAGCACCGTGGTCTCTTTATCTTGGAAGAATTCAGAGGATGTGGGGCCAGCTTCTTTATTATTGCTGGTAGTCTCCAAGCACTATGGAAGCAGTGCCACAGATCGGTGCTGGAGGGGTGGTGGACAAGGGCCACAATACCTGTTTTCTTGGAGTGCACAGAGACAGAAGCAGTCTGATCCGAGGTGGGAGAGGCAACAAAACCATGTTGGTTATTCCTCTTGGCCTTAAATTTGAAAAACCTGATCCTAGGATTGCCAGGTAGAGGGCACGCTTCTCCTACAAAAATACTTCTTTTGATATTAGTGGCAGCTATGGGCAAAGCTGTAACGTAGCTGTGGCTAACAAAGAATCACCCTGTAGTGAGGCAGTCGCTTAATATTCTTAAACTCAAAAGTGTAGAAGCAATTAAAGAGCTACTGGCGCTCAAAGAAACTTTAAAAACATAATTAGGCTCAATTCTGCTTGCATTCCATTAAATTTATATAGATCTCCTCTCCATTATTTATTACTAAGGAAATCTGCGTGAATATATGGTCTTTATCCTGTAGCGTTCCTGTAGAGTCCAAAGACAGGAAAGGACTCTGGGAGCTGTAGTTCTCAGCCCAACATTGAACTACAGTCTCCGTGGTGTGTTTGGTAGCCTGCACTTTCAGTGAGCTGGGTTTATTTTGAAGGAACACAAGTCCAGTGTAGAGGTTTTTACTGGGGTGCAAACTTGAATTAGTGTTTTATTGTCTTTGATTTCAGCTGCTGGATGTTTGTGTGGGAGGAGGTGGTCATGTAACCTGGCCTTTGTCCAGGTCACCTGGTGTATAAATAAGCGTCCGTGAGTGGCAAGCTAAGAATTACGTGTCTACATGCTGTGCTGCTGCCTCTAAGGTGATGAGACA
Source organism: Neoceratodus forsteri (assembly GCA_016271365.2). Taxonomy (NCBI): domain Eukaryota; kingdom Metazoa; phylum Chordata; order Ceratodontiformes; family Ceratodontidae; genus Neoceratodus; species Neoceratodus forsteri. Next base: position 446,734,280 of record CM028131.1, on the reverse strand, counting down.
GTACTGGCAGGTATGTCTCTGCTTTTTGCTCATTCCTGCTCGTATTTCAAACTATAACACTGTTTGTCAGACACTCTGATTGGTTGTCTCACAGCAGCGAGTGCTGTGAGACAGTAAGACTCTAGGAGCTGTAGTTCTCAGCCCAACATTGCACTACAGTCTCCATGGTGTGTTTAGTAGCCTGCATTTTGTGAGCTGGGTTTATTTTGAAGGGAACACAAGACCTATGAAGAGGTTTTTGCTGGGGTGCAAACTTGAATTAGTGTTTTTATTGTTTTGATTTCTGCTGCTGGGCATTTGCGTGGGAGGAGGGTGGTCATGTGACCTGACCCTACTACGGGTCTCCTGGTGTGTAAGTAAAGCACCCCAAGCGATCGGGGTGGAGCGCCAGTATACACGTGGAGATGCGCCAAGAGAGACACGCACACTGCGTGTCTAGCATGGTAAGGGGACCTGAGACTATATCTCTCCAAGATGAACTTTGTCTTCATGTTACATTTTTGTCATGGGAGTAGGGTGTGTACAGTACTTAGCTGTTGTAAAGTTTTCAGACTAGCTTTAGCCGTATTAAGTTTACTCCCTGCCACTGTACCTCTAAAAGGGTCCATTTACTAGTCTGATACTTATTCCCAGGTATCTTGGAATCTTATTTTCAGCAACATAAACAGCTGACCGTCTATTTTTTCCCTGTTCTGCTGAGTTTGCCATACAGTAATGACTAAAATATGAAAGACACTGTTATGGCCCTTGATGGAAAGGTGGGGTTAAGTGCACTAATTGTATGATGTATACAATTTTGAGACTCTTCCTGAGTGCATACTCTTCATATGTGAGAAATGCATGAACAATAGTGTGTTAAGGGAAGATATGAAAATGTTTTACAGCAGACTTGCTCAAATAGAAAAGATCAGGAGGACATGTCTAATAAACTTAAACTGCTTAATAATGGGACATCTTCTGCTAACCCTATGTTACCCTCCAATCCTAATGAAGCTACTACTCCCCCGATACCAATCATACCACTCAAGACAGTATTGACAAAATTCCTGCTGATAAGGGGAAATGTACAAATGATAGTGGTGATCCTGATGATGATGATTGGACTACGATGGGCAAACAGGGTAAATATAAATAAGGTAGACGAGCAATGGACTTTGAAATTATTCTATCTAATTAGTTTACTCCTTATTTCTCTAACTGACGATGAACCTAACGTACTTTCTGTAAATGACAATTTAGGACAAACAGAGTCCTCCAGCTAATTTAAAGACCCGCAGTGTTGCAGCTATGCACATACACCAGCTGAAAATCCTGTAGATTCTCCTAAGCCAAGTTGTTCTTACTATTTGGGTAAAAGGCCAAATCAAGAACAGATTACTAACAACACAAACCCAAACCAAACCGGGTTATGTTCCCAAAACAGTCCTAACCCCAGTAATCGTATTAGAAGGAAAGTAAATGACTTGCTTACTAAAATCCCAAGACAATACTATGTTCTAGGTGATTCGATTTGAAATGTGTTGATAAAACAGTATGCAGAAGAGATGAGCACAACATTACATGCAGCTCCTTTAGGGAGCCAAGTTAAGTGAGATAAATATGATGGCAAAAACATATTCGATAATGCTGGACCAAATCCCTTGTGATCATAGATGCTGGCACTAACAATATAGTGAATTCAACACTAGAGACAATCCAACAAGATTTTAATATCTTGGCTGAGACACAGAAGGGCTTAGGCTGTGAAATTTACTTTTCCGAAATACTCCATGTCCTGGGCGCACATGCATTTAAAGAAAGGAAAATTAAATAACTAAATGAGTGGCTAAGAAATGGGACACTCTCTATGGGCTATTCAGTGTTGCACACTGGAAACATTTAATAGTAACTACAGCCTATTTAGTTGGGATGGACTGCATTTACACAAAGAGGTGCTAGTATACTGGGAAGAGCATTTGAAAAGATAATTACAAAGTTTAAACTAAGGAGGAAGGGGGATATGGGAAGTCTTATAGCACCTGGCCCCTCACATTTGCCTGAGCATCCTAATGGGAGTAGGCTGTTAGTAATTAATGCTAGAAGCCTAAATTTGATTAAGAAAAGGGAATTGAAAGTATATTTGATGGAAAATAAAATTGATTTAATAACAATAATAATAATAATAAGTGTTATTCGCACAAGCGCCTTTCAGGCCATCAAGAGCTTTACAATAAGATAAAAGCAATCATGATAAAACAATGAACATAAGAATAAAATAAATATCAAAATAACAGAGGATCCAAATTATTGATTGCTACCAAAAGCATGGCACCATAAAAGGTTTTCAGCGCCTGTTTAAACCCTCCAAATTGCACTCCTGAAGCTGACAGGTAGAGAATTCCAAGGGTTGGAGCCATGTGCATAAATGCAGACCCCAGAAGATTTCCACGGACACCGTTGAAATCTCCAGCAACCCTCGTCAGCGAGCGTAACTGTCCCACCAGGCAGTAAGGCACAAAGAGCTCTTTCAAGTAGTCAGGCCCAGTCCATGTGGGTCTTTATAAGTCAGTAAACCAACTTTAAAGGTGATCCACCGTCTAATCGGCAGCCAGTGCAGATCAGCGCAGCACAGGAGTAATATAGGAAGCCGAGGGCCCCGTCAAACAATCGTGCTGCTGCGTTCTGCACGAGCTACAGGCAGCGGATATCAACCCCAGGAAGCCCTAAGTACAGGAGTTGCAATAATCAAAGTGAGGTCACAAAGCATGGACCAATGTAGGCAAGTCACCGGACAGAACCAGGTGCTTAATCCTGGAGATATTCCTAAGATGATAAAGGAAGTCTTGACAATGGGTGACACCTGATCTCGTAAGTCAGCCGTTGTCAGCACTACCCCCCAGGTTTGCACCTGTTCAGAGGCTAGGATTTGAGAGCCCCCAAGAAAAAGTCAAGATGGCTGATCAGCCCACAACCCCTCTATCCGCAACCGGGTCCACTACCATCACCTCCGTCTTCCCAGCGTTCAACTTTAATCAACTCGAGTTCATCCAGTCCTGGATATCGGCAAGGCAGGTATTAAATACCGAGACAGCTCTATCCTGGTCGGGAGCAAAGACAAGTAGAGCTGGGTATCATTAGCATACAATGAAACCTCAACCCATACCGTCTTACAATGTCTCCGAGGGCAGCATATACACTGCAAACAGCATGGAGGACAGCACTGCACCTGAGGGACCCCACATGGCAGGAGAATGGGTCAGAGGAAAAATCCCAGACACCACTCTCGACTCCTGCCACTGAGGAAGGATGTAAACCACCTGGGGACCGTACCTGTCAATTCACAGATCCACAGCCTGTGTTACTGAAACATGGTGGGTGACTCGAGCCCTGGATGATGAATATTCTGGGATATCAGGTGTTTTACAAAAATAGAAATAATAAAAGAGGGGTGGTGAATGGTGTTACGTTAGCAATAACATTAAATGCATAGAGATGGTTTTAAATGACCACCATCATGCTCAAATTGAAACACTCTGGCTTAGTTAAAATTTTTCCAATGTACCAAAACTAACATTTGGGATATGCTATCACACCCCGCCCCCGTTTAGTTCAAAGGAATATAACAACGCATTGTTATATAAAATAGGACTAGCATCCGATAAAGGAGATTTAATTGTGGTGGGTGATTTTAATGCCCCAGGAGTTAATTGGTCCACCCTTACAGGCTCAAGCGAGTTTGAAAGAGATCTGATAAGCACATTATTGTCATATGGTTGCGAGCAACTTATTTTGGAGCCTGCTCGAAAATCTAAAATCCTTGATATAATCATTACTAACACTGAAAACAAAATAGGAGCAGCGAGAATAGTAAACCATCTTGGCACAAGTGATCATTGCATGGTTCAGTGCACTGTTCTAAATAGTATTATTACAAACAGGAATATACTAACTTATAAAACTGTAGAGCTGCAAACTGGGACTGGGTAAGGAAATAACTGGGGCAATTAATTGGAGCCATAAGGTAGAATACTTGGACACAGAGCAAAGTTGGCATTTGATAAAGTGAACCATTTAAGAAGTTGAGAAACTACATGTCCCTACAAAGCGTAAATCCAATAATAAGGGTAGCATTCTCCCATGGTATTCTAATGCTATTAAAACAGATAAGAATGAAAAAAAGCATTTGAAAATATAAAATCAACCAAACCCTATCTAACAAAATGGCTTATAGGAGGGAATGATCAAAACTAAAGAAAATGGTTAGGAAGGCCAAGTGACATCTGGAATTTAGACTCTCCCGTTGTAAGGATCCAAAAGCTTCTATGCATATATTAACTCAAATAGACACTTATCAACTAAGATTACTTCAGTAGTCAATTCTGGTGAGCTAATAACACATGACCACAAGATAGCTAACTGTTTTAGTACTTACTTCTGTTCAGTATTCAATACAAACTCTAATTCTGAAACTAATATAAATACTAATAATTAAGAGCCTCTACAATTTAAGGCAACAGATGTACTAGGTGAGCTGTTAAATCTAAAAACAAAGACCTCTCCCGGACCAGATGACATTCATCCAGTTATATTAAAGGAACTAGGCACCATCAGGCCCAACCCCTGAAGATTATATTTAATAAATCTTTGCAGTCTGATATGCACTGACCAGTGGTCCAGATAATTTTAGGGCTCAAAGTATTTACTACTACTTTCTTACACTTGGTAGTATTTTCATCCCAATGGTAGTACTGTCAGTCTAGTGACCCATCTTGTACCTCCACATCTAAACCAAATCTCAATCTCACTGGACGTCTGCAGTCACTGACTGTCTAATACTGCTTTAGAGTCATACTGTGACCTTATTTTTTAACATTGTCATTTTGCAACAGTCCTTCTAACAAGCCAGTGAGCAAATCCTGTCTCCACCCCTACGGTGCCTGTGTAGTGCCATGGCTGCTAGCATCTCATGGTACTGCCAACTTTTACATGTGTACCACATGTTGTAAATTTGCAGGGTGGGACAAAACTTCCTAAAATCAGAAAGGGGAGTATTTCAGTCAAAAATGGTAGTAAAATACTCCTTTCTCCCGTTATCTGTTCCCCTGGCACCGACTGAGTGGAAAAATGCTATTGTGGTTCCTGTCTTTAAAAAGGAAATAGTAGTGATGTTTCCAACTACTGTCCGATAAGTCTTATATCACTTTGCTGCAAAATAATGGAAAAATTACTAAAAGGAAAATTGAAAATGCCATTAAATTACCTCCTAGGTGGCCATTTTTGTATCAGGTAAACAATGGATAGTTCGGACTTCATATGGAGCTATTGGAGGTAATGAGTTAAAAATTAGGGCTTGAAGACTCCTCTCAGGTGGTTTTCAAAGGGCTTATCCTGTACAACTAATTTCGTTTGCTTTTACAAAAAGTAAGTGAGGAATTGATTCTGGAAAACCTGTAGATGTCTTTCTACTAGATAGAAACATAGAATTTGTGACAGATAAGGACAGCTTGGCCCACCCAGTCTGCCCATTTCCTACCTGATGGATAAGCTGCAGATCCTAGTTAACCAGCAGCCTACTTCTTCCTACCCCCACCCCTAGAATTGCCTTATGACTGTCCCATGCATGCTTGAATTCCACCACTGTTTGTGACTCCACAACCTCCTCTGGAGCCGTTCCATACATCCACCACTCTCTCTGTGAAAACATACTTCCTTAAATTACCTCTAGGCGCCCCCTTCTGTCTTCAAATTGTGCCCCCTTGTTTCTCGCGCACCTCTTTTTGAAAGATGCTACCCTCTTGGACTTTGTTGATTCCCTTGGTACTTGAAAGTTTCTATCATGTCCCCCCTCTCCCTCCTTTCCTCAAGGCTATACATATAGCTCCTTAAGTCTCTCTTCATATGTCTTCGATTGCAGACCCTGCACCAGTTTAGTGCCTCCTCTGGACAGCTTTCATCCTGTCTGTCTTTGGAGATTGGGTCTCCAGAACTGCCGCAGTACTCCAGATGGGGTCTCACTAGCTGTCTGTACAGAGGATAATAACTTCCTGTTTTCTACTGGTGATGCCTCTCCTATGCATCCCAGTATCCCCCAACCCTCCTTGCTGCCCTCTCACATTGCTTGCCACCTTTAGGTCATCTGATATGACTACCCCCAGGTCCCTTTCCATTTTTGTTGTTAGTATCTCACCCCCATTGTGTACTCTTCCCTGGGTTTTGTTTCCAGGTGCATTACCTTGCACTTCTTAGCATTGAATCTAAGCTGCCATACATTTGACCATTCCTGTAACCTTACAAGTCCCTTCTCATCCTTTCTACTCACCTTGTGCATCACCTCTGTTGCAGATCTTTGTGTCATCTGCAAAGAGACATACTTTCCTTCAGTCCTTCTGCAATGTCACTTATAAAGACATTGAAGAGGACTGGTCTAACTCTGAACCCTGCGGTGCCCACTACTAACCCCCTTTTTCAGAGTGGACTCCATTTACTATTACTCTCTGTGTCTATTCTCAGCCAATTCTTTACCCAGGCTGTCATCTTGGGACCCACTCCCAGGCTGGCTAACTTGTATATTAATCTTTTGTGTGGGACTGTGTCAAATGCCTTGCTAAAGTCTAGGTAGGCCATGTCCACAGCCCTCCCTGATCAACTACTTTGGTCACCCAGTCAAAGAACTCTATCAGATTTGTCTGGCATGACCTTCCGCTGTGAATCCATGCTGCCTTGGGTCCTGTGCCCCTCTGGCCTCTAGATATTTAACAATTCTTTCATTCAGAAGTGATTCCAACATTTTCCCTACCACTGAGGTCAAACTAACAGGTCTGTAGTTTCCTGCTTCTGCCTTGCTCACTTTTGTGAAGGGGAATCACATCTGCCCTCCTCCAGTCCTCGGTACCACCCCATCCTCCCATGATTTGTTAAAGATGGTAGTCAGTGGTGTCACTAGTTCTACCCTTAGTTCTTTTAGAATTCTGGGATGAATCCCATCAGGCTCCATTGCTTTGTTCACCTTCAGTTTTAAGAGTTCTTTCAGAACCCTTTCTTCTGTAAATGGGCTGGTATCAACTTCTGTATCCAAAGTGTTTCTACTGTTTGTTTTAGGTACCTCCCCACTTCCTTTGTAAATACTGAGCAAAAATATTTGCTTAGTAGCTCTCCCTTTTCACAGTCACCCTCTGCCCACCTCCCTCCCTTTATTAAGCCTCACTATCCCTCCCTTGGTCTTCCTTTGCTCCTGATGTACCTATAAAAGGTTTTATCCCCTTCTTAACTGAGTTGGCTATCTTTTCCTCGGTTTGGGCCTTTGCTGTTCTGACTGCCTTCCCAGCTTCCTTTTGCTTTAACTGATACAGTTCTCTGTCCTGTTCCTTCTGTGATTCCTTGTACTTCCTGAATGCTTTCTTTCTCTTGAACCTTCACTGCCACTTCCTTTGAGAACTATAGTGGTTTCTTACCTCGTTTCGTTTTGTTGATTCCCTTTACACAAGGCTTGATACCTCTGTGATGGCAGTTTTTTATTCCCCATTGTTCTTCCACCTCCTTCTGCCCATTTGCTAGTGCATTCCTTAGGCACTCACCCATTTTGACAAAGTCAGCCCTCCTAAAATCCAGTACCTTTGTCTTTGTATGGCTTGACTCTATTGCTGTGTTTATTGTGAACCATACTGTTCGATGGTCGCTAGTTTCCAGATGGCTACCCACTTCTACATCTGTGATCCTCTTTTCATCTCCATTTGAGAGAACCAGGTCTAGATTGCTCCCTCTCGAGTGGGCTCCAATACTAGTTGTCTAAGACATGCCCCCTGTAGGGCATCTAGAATAACCCCACTCTTAAAAGTGGCTGCTGCAACTGCACTCCTTAACATCTGGCATATTCAGATCACACATCAGCAATATCTCCCTTTTCTGCCATTCTAAGTATACTTTCTATCATTTCCTTGTCCATTTCCTCCCCTGAGAGAGGTCTGTATCTAACCCTGTGCATATTGTGGTGCCATTGCGGTCTCCAAATTTACCCACAGTGCTTCTTCTCCTCCTCCCTGTTTACCCTTTTGTTCTGTTGCTTTGATTCCTTCTCTTATGTAGAGCTACTCCTCCTCCTCTTTTATCCTCCCTGTCCCTCCTGTAGATAGTGTATCCTGGTATGTTTACATCCCAGTCATGGTTTTTGTGTACCATGTTTCTGTGACTGCCACAATATCCAGATGTTCCTCCTCCATCAAGGCCACTAATTCAGGAAGCTTGTTACTCAGACTACGGGCATTGGTACTCATTGCTCTCCATTTTTTGATGGCATTACCTTCTGCAGCACCCCCACTGACCTTTCTGCCTTGGTCTTTTTCTCATTTAGTACCCTGTTTTGTAGGGGAGGCGGGATTTTCCTGCTGCTTATCAGTGCCGCCCTCCTTGACTAGTTTAAAAGCTTGCCAATGAAGCATTTAAACCGATTGCTCAAAGACTTGTTCTCTTCCTGGACAGATGCAGACCATCCTGCCATTATAGACTGGTGTCCCTCAGGTGGAACCCCAGTCCCCAGTGAAGCCAAACCCCTGTGCTCCACACCATTTTTCAACCATTCATTAAACTGCATGGTGCAAAGTACCTCGTCTCACTCATGCCACTGACAGGCAGCACCTCTGAGAAGGATACTGTGTGTGCTACTTGTCTTAGGCCCCTCCCAATTCTACAAAGTCCTTCTGCACTGCTCTAATCTCATGATGAGCCAAGTCATTTGTCCCTAGGTGGACAATGACGTCCAGCTCAGACTCCAGTGCAGCTGACGCCTGTGATCCTGAGGATGCGCTTCCTGTCCCTCAAGCCATGGCACCAGGCAGGCACCTTACTCAGTTTTCCTGCTCCCCCAGTTCTATCCCCTAATAACTGGAGTCCCCACCAGGAGCTGCTTCCTTTCCTTGTGGTGTCCTCTGTCTCCTTCCTGTGGGCCTCCCTTGTGACAGCTGTCCTCAGCCTCCTTAGTCTTCTCTGTGGGTGCATCCATAGGAGCTATGCTCCCCAGAATGGTGTATGGATTGTGGGTGGAACAACTGACTGGGTGTGCCTCTGTTCCATCCTCACCCTTCCTGAGCCCACTGCGGTCCAACTGCTGTGTTTTCTTCGCAACCTCTGAGGTAGTGGTGGTGGCTCTGGTGCTCCCTGGATGGGGGAGGTTCCCTTCCTACCGTCCAGTGTGGCCTGGGGAAGGTTCCCTTACTACTGTCCAGCATGGCCTGAAGATGGGCAACTTCCTCCCACAGGGCAGAGAGTTGTCTGCAAATTGGGCAGCATCTCAGCCTCCAGAAAGACTCCCGGAAGACTGCTGCCCACAACCATTACATTGGACTACTCCCACATGTTTATCTACTTTTTCTTTGTGTGTGTGATTGGTTTGTTATATAGATATAGATATATATATATATATTATACAATGTGTATACTTATATTGTCAGTGCAGTGTGCTAGAGAGGATATGACAGTGATATGCACCTTGCACTCTTGAGGAAATGATGTCAGAACCCCAGGTATAAAGGAACCTTCGACACAGTACCCTATGATTTACTAGTAAATTAAATAACCAGATTTAATCAGTTCATTGTAAAATGTATTAAAAGTTGGTTAAGCAACAATCTCAGGTACTGAGAATTAATGCTATTTTCGGATCAGGGAAATGTGTCTAGTGGGGTCCCTCAGCGGTCCATGTTGGGCCCTGTGCTTTTGGTTTAATATTAGTGACATGGGTGTTGATATTAAGTACCATAGCTATGTTTGCAGATCATACAAAGGTAGGAGGTGAGGTGGGCTCATATGAAAAGTACCTGCGCTTAGCAATGATTTAAACAAAATTTATGAATGGGCCAATAAAAACAAAATGAGTTTCAATTCTGATAAATGTACTGTTCTCCATTTTGGTAACAATAACCCCAAATACACTTATAAACGAGGGGCCTAGAGTCTAAAAATGTCAGCTTCTGAAAGAGATCTGGGGATATCAATAAATAGCGGTCTAAATTCTACAGACCATTGCCAACATGTATCTAGAACAGCTAATAGACTAATTCATTCTATATAAAATCATTCTTAAGTAGGAACAGATATTGTATAATGAGGCTTTACAAATCATATGTCATTCCCCATCTGGATTATGGAGCTCCTATTTGAAACCCATATATAAAAAGAGATGATTGAAAAAAATCAAAGCAGAGTTACAAAATCAATCCATGGTTTATCGGATTTAAGTTATGATGATAGACTTGGACAACTTGACCTGTTTGTCCTAGAGACAAGGAGGATAAGGGGACCTACTCATTCAGTATTTTAAAAAAAAAATCAGTCAATTATGGATAGGTGTGATCTAAAGTTTAATAATAGGACTGCCCAATTAGGGTCTTATAATAAACAACTGGTTGTCCCTCATGCTAACACAAAAAAAATATATTACTTTTTCACTGTCAGAACTGCTCGGTTATGCAATTCACTTCTCTGGAGTGGTCAATGCTCGTACTTTTGAGTCTTTTAAGTGTGGTCTTGACAAGTATCTATCGGTTTCTGGACTGTAAATTCACCCATGTAGAGTGGGAGACAATTAATTGGGCATTTGGCCTGCTTTGTCTAATTTTTCCGAGCAATAACGGTAATCAGCCTCTATAACTTACTCCCTACTTCAGGTCATAATCCTCTGTTGTGACACCACAGTCTGTTGCAGTGGGAGTAACTGTGAGGTCACAAGCAGTGCTCTGTGACTTCAGGTAAGGATAAATCAGCAGGAGTAGACAAACTCTTCAGGAGCAAAGATCATGTTTTCATACAGATGACCTCAGTAATAAATAATGGGGAAGAGGAATACAGCACTAATGGGAAATACAAGCTGGACTGTGTCTAAATATTAGGTTTTTAAAGTTCTCCTGAACATGTCACCAGCTCTTTATTACAACTAAAGCAGGATAAATCCAACTCTCAGTGTCTTTAAGTTTTCATCTCGGAGAAGAGAGGAAAACCTCTCAGTGTTGCAACAGCTATTGAGTTAATTAACCTTCTTAGCCTAGCATTACGGTTCTATTCTGACTGAAGTGAGACCAAAAATAGTAACTTTATTTTGTTAGTAGACAAATAGAGCACAACAGTTTTTGTTAATGTTCTATTAATTCCTACTTTAGTTCATATGCATTTTAGGTCTTGCAGGTTAATGCAGGTTTGCTACAGCATACAGTGACTTTCCAGAGGTGACACTGATAACCTATAGTACACTGGGGTTTGACAGTTTCTCTTTCATGTTGGACTGGGCATGAAACAGCTTAGCCCTAGGGACTCAATGGATCAGCCTAAGTCAGAAAGTGATGGGTTACATTTCTAGCAACAAAGACTCTAGAGTTTTTGAGAATTTAAATATACGTGTAGGATATTGACTGCTTACAAAACAAAATGGTAAATGCCGCTGAAAATTGAAAATAGTGTTAGTCAACATTTCGACCATAGGTAGTTGAAACGTCGACTGTACTAACTCTGTTTAGTGTCTCTGCTGTGTCCTTGTACTGTATTATGTGTCACAACCCCACTCAGCAGGTCAGATCCTCTGCTTCCACAGTGCCAACCTCTGAGAGCAGTATTGTGAACAGGAACAGAAATAGGGTAACCCTCCTGTCTGTTTTGTGGGTTCGAATCAAACTTTGGTCTCAAGTTCTGGAGGGATTCAAACTGTGAACCTCTTGCAGCGTACCCAATGTACAGGCTCAGATAATTCTGCTCTTGGGAGGCAGATATCTTTCGCCTACAGGCACCTAACCAGATGTACAAAATGTATCCTTAAAAACTCTATGAAAGACCTCAGAATAAACTCTGACCTTTTCCGGTTTGGTAAACCAGTAAACTTTTGCACAGTGTCAACTTTAACCAGATGTGCTTCACTTTTCAAAGAATTTCAAAGGCACACCAAGTAGTCCCTTAAAATAGAGGTTTACTTAAAATAAATAAAAATATGTAAAATGTAAATACATAACAATATATCACAAAACATACAATCACTTAAAAAAAAAAAACAAGGGTTAAAAGTGCAAAATTCCTACCACCAGACAGTTAGACTTATATATCTAATGTATCTCTTCTAATAGTGCTAGAGTAGATGTTTCTTCTTCAGTCCAAACATGTGTGTATGTCTAAAGGTCAGTTATAGCATAATTAAAACTGTCTTGACCCTGCCTTCTCCATGATGTCACCCAGCTCCTCCTCTGTTTATTAAAATTATAAAATCAGGAGGTAAATTAATAGGTGACATCAGCAAAACTCATGTCCCACATGACTTCCCAATCAAGTCTGTAATTTTCCAAGTTCTTTCTTTCATCCATGAGCAGCATCCTGCTCTTTACAGACATCAAAGAGCATTTACAGTAGCACCTGGTGACATAACCTAGTTTCTTTCTCTAAGCGTCATAGAAGTTTGAGTTCCTATCCTAGCAGCTGGCAGCTACAATTAAGCTAGGTAAACAGGAGATCCTTAATTTAGGCCTCTTCTAGCCTTTAATTATCTCCTGGCTTTTATCTTTAGCTGACAACTTGGGGGTGTTAAACCACAGGCTGCCTCAGCATATCTCATGAGAGACACTCAATAATACATTTTATATTACGAACAGCATAGATTAATCAGAACCAGCTGTCCAAGCATCACAATCCTCCTACCTAGACTGAAATTTGGGGTTCTATCCTCTGCATGGGATGAGCTTCCCAAATCAGTTCACTTTATAGACGCGAGACAACCCATCTGAGTTCTGATTTTTCGCTCCAGCCCTATGTAGAATTGTCCTGTCATACCCTTGCTAGCAAGACTCCATTTTAGCAATGTACCATTGCTTTTTCCCATCTGTGTCAGCCAAACCAGGGATTGTGGTCAGTCTGTACCACAAAATGCTGCCCACACAAGTATGGCTCCAACTTCTTTAGGGCCCACACTATGGCAAGACAGTCCTTTTCCATGGTAGAATATACCTGTTCCCTGGGAAGTAACTTCTTACTCAGGTGCAATACGGGTGATCTTTCCTTGGCTGGATATCTGACTCAGTACTGCCCCAATACCCACATCTGAGGTGTCAGTCTGAACTATAAAGGGTCTGCTATAGTCAGGACTTTTCAAAACAGGAGCACTGCACAGTTCCTCCTTCAGTCTGGTAAGGGCTTCTTCACAGGCTGGTCCCCAGGTAATTTTCTTTGGCATCCTTTTCTTTACCAGGTCAGATAGGGGAGCAGCCAGGGCACTGTAATTAGATACAAATTTTCTATAGTACCCTGCTGTCCCAAGAAAACTCCTGACCTGCTTCTGCATTTCTGGTCTGGGCCACGCCTGGATTACCTCTGTTTTTATTTGGTTAGGATGGAGCTGTTTCTGGCCTACCACATGCCAGTGTATGCACCTCTCTCATGGCCACCTGGCACGCTCTGCTTTGACAGTGAGCCTGGCCTCTGTATCCTGCCCAGCACTTCCTAAGGTGGGACAGGTGTTCCTCCCAGCTGGCACTAAAGATGGCAGTGTCATCCAGGTACGACATGGCATACTCCTCAGCACCACTTAACACCTGGTTCACCAACCTTTGGAAAGTGGCGTGGCATTCTTCATTCAAAGCTATTACTTTAAATTCAAATAAGCGGAGTGATGAAGGCCGATCTCCCCCTAGCTCTGTCCATCAACTCTACATGCCAACACCCCTTGGTCAGGTCAGTGGTCATAAGGTAGGTCACCCCCAACTTCTCCAGGAGTTTGTCCGTCGTGGCATCGGTGGGCGTCTGACTATGACTGCATTCAGTCCACAATAGTTCACACAGAAATAAGTAGAGCCATCTGGCTTGGGCACAAGGACTACGGGTGAGGCTCAGGGCTGTGGAATCTCTGGATTACCCTAAATCCAGCATCTCCTCCACTTTCCCTCCTGATGTCGTTTTGGACAGCTTCAATACCTGATATGTTGTCCGCCCAGTATGGGCGTCTGTGTCCTGTCTCCACATTATGAGTCGCTAAGGGGGTTAGTCCAGGCTTGATGCTAAACAATGTGGCAAAGTTTGCTAAAACCTCCCTTACTTCCAGGATCTTGTCCGGGGTCAGCTGGGGACAATTTAACTGCCTCCACAGAGGACTCCCTTACTTTCTTCCAGCAAGTCAGAAGGGGTCTCCTTCGTCTGTCCCCTCCCAGGACTACACAGCAAACACCATGTCAACCCTTTTTGCATATGGCTTCATCATGTTGACATGGTACATCCTTTCTGTCTGTCTTCTGTCAGGTAACTCTATAATATAGCTCACATCATTTACCTTCCTAACTACTTTGTATGGTCCTGCCCACTCAGCCTGCAGCTTGTCTTTCCGGACCGGAATAAGGACCATGACTTCCTGACCCACCATGTCAGGCAAGCTCTGGCTTGCGGTCGTACCACACATTTTGTTTCTGTTGGGCAGCTGCTAGGTTGCTCTGGGCTGTCCCCATAAGCTCCTTCAGCCTTTCCCTAAACCTAAGGACATAATCCACAATGGGAGTTCCCTGGGTGGCGTGCTTGCCTTCCCAGTCCTCCCGGATCAAGTCTAGGGGCCCATTCGGCATCCATATAAGAGTTCAAAGGGGAAAATCCTGTCGACTCTTGGGGCACCTCTCTGTATGCAAAGAACAGGTGGGGAAGGTATTTCTCCCAGTCCCTCCCATGCTGTTCAGCAAATGCCGGAGCATTGACTTCAGGGTACCATTGAATATTTCCACAAGCCCATTGGCTTGTGGGTGATACGATGTCATGCATCTCTGCACCACCCCACTTCTCCCATAAACAGTTCATCAAGTCCGTGTGAAGGAACCCCTTGATCGGTGATATCCTCCTGCGGAGACCCAACACAGAGAAAATCCCAAGTAAGGCATCTGCCACTTTGTCTGTCCTCAATGAGGATAGGATGACTGCCTCTGGGTCCGGGTGGCATAATCCATCACAGTCAGGATGAATCTCTTCCCTGAGGAGCTGGAGTTTAAAGGCCTCACAATATCCATTCCACCCTCTGGAATGGCTCCTCTGTTATGGGCAATGGAATCAGGCGGCTTGGGTTTTCTTTCCCGCCTTCCCTATTTCTTGGCACGGTGACAAGACCTGCAATACACCTTCACCTGCTGGGTGAAGTTGGGCCAATAGAAATTCTGGGCCAACCACTGCATAGTGCCTGCAATCCCCAGATGGCCAGACAAGGGAATATCTTGAGCAACTGCTCACGATACCCCTGAGGGAACAACAAGCTACCTGCCTAGCACCCTTCCCTCTGTCTGCACAGCCTGAGTATACATCAGTCCATTTTCCCAATAAACCTTATGTCTGCTGTCACCTCCTGTGCTCTGTCAGAGTCTGCCCAAGCCCTCAGCTTCTCTAGACTAGGGTCACTTCTCAGAGCAGCTGCAAACTCTTCACACATTCCCAGGGCATGAGACAGGTCCCTTCAATCGCAAAACTGGGGTCCCTAGCACTAAGCGTCAGAGCACTCAGGATCACTGTCAATCCCAAACCTCTGACAATGGGTCACCCCTCCCTCCTCAGAGCAACCCCCTGTAGCTGTGTGGTTAACTGCTACTGGGGAAATTTCTACCCTTTTCGTTAGTCTCCATATCAGGAGACACAGGCTGGGGAACCAGGCTCCCAGTGGTTTCCACAATGGCTTCTGTGGGGTCCAGGGAACTACAGTGTTCCCTTGCCACTTGGCTATGGGTAACTGCACACACGTCCCTTGTTTAAGATTGTTGCCCAGGATCACATCCACTGCTAAGGTTTGGCTACAGCCACCTGTTGCACAGTTCCCCTGTTTCACCCGAGTCTAGGAGAACACTAGTGAAGGGCAATGTTTTCTCCTCACCAGTAAAGTCCTGTACAGTGGACGTATTTATTGGGTATAAGCTGACCAGGTTTTACTAGATCCCCTTTACCAAGGTCAGGAGGGCCCTGTTCCCTTAACCCTTGCATCTGTACACCATTCATCATGACTTGGTGCATTGTGCTCCCTCATGTTCACAGGGCATGCTTCCAGGGACACACAAACAACCTACTTCTTTCCTAGCCCCCTGTTGTGTATTGCTTGCCTTTTGGGACACTGTCTAGCAATATGGCCAGTTTCTTTAACCAACATTCATTTCTTTTCTCAGAGAATCTTTCTCTGAAACCTGGGGCTAACTGGTTTCCAGTGGAGGCAGTGAGGGTTTTATCTGCCCTGAAGGTGCTTTCCCTTTCTGCGCTGCCACACCCACCCATTCGCTCTCAGGGCAGGTCTGCTCTTGGCACAGTGGTCCAAGAGTTCAGCAGCCTCTTGCACTGTATTGGGATCTGTGTCCTCCAGCCAGGTTTTCAGCTGTGCTGGGCATGCCCAGAAAACTGTTCTAACAAAATCACATTTTCAATTTTATCAGCAGAGTTTGCTTCAATTCTTCCCACCAAAATTTTAAAACTGCGTTGTTTCATGGCTAGCTCCTCATAGCTCATGTCAGGGCTTCTCCTGAGCTTACGGAATTTAGCTCTGTATGATTCAGCAGTTAATTCAAATTTCTTTAACAGTGCAGCTTTAAGTTTGCTGCAGTCATCACTGTCCTCACTGTCCATTTGACCCAATGTATCCCAAGCTTTCCTGGTAAGTAGCGGGATAGCTGGAAGCTCCAGGACTCTCTAGGAATTTTAGCCTGAATACAAACTTTTCAGATTTAAAGGTATCCATATCCTCACCCTCTTTAAATTCGCTATCAATTTGGAATTTAATTTGTAACCCAGTCCTGTAGTCCCAGTTAAACCCAATCCACTTACCTGCTCTGGTGCTGCTGATTGGGTTGTAGCTTCTCCAGTTCATGTTGCCTCTGGCGCCACTTCATCAAGGTCAGCCTCCCGCTGTTCCCTCTCTGCCTCTCGGCGTTCTTGCTCTGCCTCTCGGCGTTTGCTCTGCCTCTCGGCGTCTTGCTCCATCTTTTCTACAGCTCGCTGTTCTCGCTTCTCTTCTCTTTGGAACTCCAGCTCCATTCTGCACAACTCAATCTGCAGCCTGAGTACTTCTGGATCCAGGATACTGGTGACCTTCCCTGCTGCTATGACCCTTCGCTGGCACTGGCCCTGTTGCCCTCCTCATCAGATCTGGACACTGCACTGGCCACTTGCCTTTCCACACTCAAGGTTCGGTTCTTTACAGTCACTGTCTGTGGCTCGATGCTCTGGGTATCTGCTACTATCAGGGCATCCAGAGATTCTGCTGGTGGCTTTCACCTCAAATGGGACTCCTCTGTCCCTGCACACTGCTTTAATTAGCCTACAGTGTTCCGCTGTAGTTGAAAGCCATCTTCATCCCTAACTTCTGACTACTTTGACTTGCACTTTAGAAAAAAAAAAATAAAACTGGTAGGAACTTGACTGTGCCAAGTGATGTAGTTTCCTTTTTAAAATAAATCACTGCCCTTTTTTTTGCAAGTGAGCTGACAATATCAAGCTGACACACTGAACAATAAAAAGCTTGTAATACCAAACTTATGCACACTGCTGCCAACCAGTCTGTCACAACCCCACTCAGCAGGTCAGGCCCTCTGCTCTCCACATGCAAACCTCCGAGCGCAGTATTGTGAACAGGAACAGAACAGGGTAACCATCCTGTCTGTTTTGTGGGTTTGAATCAACCTTGGTCTCAAGTTCTGGAGGGATCCAAACTGTGAACCTCTTCTAGCGTACGCAGTGTACAAGCTCAGATAATTCTGTTATTCGGGGACCAGATATCTTTCGCCTGCGGGCACTTAACCAGGTGTACAAAATGAACCCTTAAAAACTCTGTGAAAGACCTCAGAATAAACTCTTACCTATTCCGTTTGGTAAACCAGTAGGCTTTTGACATTGTCAACTTTAACCAGATATGCTTCACTTGTCAAATAAAGAATTTCAAAGGCACACCAAGTAGTCTCTTAAAATAGAGGTTTACTTAAAATAGATAAAAAATATGTAAAATGCAAATACAGAACAATATATCACAAAAGCACACAATCACTTAAAAAACGAGGGTTAAAAAGTACAAAATTCCTACCACCAGATAGTTAGACTTATATATGTATTGTATCTCTTCTAATAGTGCTAGAGTAGATGTTTTTCTTCAGAGTCCAAATATGTGTGTATGTCTAAAGGTCAATTACAGCAAAATTAAAAAACTGTCTTGACCCTGCCTTCTCCATGATGTCACCCAGCCTCCTCTGTTTATTAAAAATTATACAATCAGGATGTCTCATCAAGCAGGAGGTAAATTAATAGGTGACATCAGCAAAACCTCATGTCCCCACATGACTTCCTAATCAAGTCTGTAATTTTCCAAGTTCTTTTTTCATCCATGAGCAGCATCCTGCTCTTTAAAGACATCAAAGGAACATTTATGACTTTGCACCTAAGTGACATAACCTGGTTTCTTCCTCTTAACGTCATAAAAGTTTATGAGTTTTCTATCCTAGTAGCTGTCAGCTACAATTAAGCTAGATAAACAGGAGATCCTTAATTTAGGTCTCTTCTAGCCTTTATCCTCTGGTTTTTATCTTTTAGCTGAAACCTAAGGGGGATGTTAACCCACAGGCTATCTCAGCATGTCTCATGAGAGACACTCAATAACACATTTTTTATTACAAAAGCATAGATTAATCAGAACCAGCTCTCCAAGTACTGTAGCTCCTTGATCGTAGTAATTGTTCTATGCTGTACATTCATCAGTTCTGCTGTGTCTTTGTATTGTGTTATGCAGTAGCCAGAACTGAACACAAAATGTAGTGGAAGTGGAACAGAAGTCTTGTGCACTGTAGCAGAATTCTCACTTTCCTTGTCTTATTCTGCATCCCCTTTGATGCAGGCCAGCACCCAGTTAGCCTTTTTGACTACTGCTGTGCACTGTTTTAGAATGTTGTCTACAATAAATACAAGATAATTCTTACTTGATGCAATAATCTATTTGCCATTTACAGTGTACCTCACAGCCTTATTCCCATACAGATGCATGACATTATACTTGCTTATGTTGTGTTATGCAAGGGTTTTTGCTGATACCTGAGGTAAACCTTTTCAAGCGTCAGTAAAAAATATTTCAGTATTTGTGCATGGCACGCATGTTGTACCTTTATACAGGCAAAAAAGGAACAGTGTATAATAAGCTGATCTTAAGGTAATTTAAGACAATCAGCATGCAGGGCCATACTACCTCTAATCCTGTGTGCGGTGCACTCGCAGGTGCAGTAGGAGGGGAGTGCTCCATGTCGACACGGGGCAGCAAAATAAAATTAAAAGACAAAAGGACTCTAAAACATATATCATTCAAGCTAATTTCACGTGATTTATAGTAAGATAATTGGGCCTTCACGGATTGCTTTTTATGGTGTAGAGACTTATCTCATGAGGTGTGGGCAGACAGATCTGCTCGCTTATGTCCTCTTGCCCAAACCTCAAGTGGAATCTCTCTATACCATAAGAGACATTCTTGAGGTCCTCTTTATGTATAGTATTATTTCTGGACATCCATGACATAGACCTATAGAATTTGAGAGCAGATAAGTATCACTTGGCCCACCCTGTCTGCTGATTTTTCCTATCTACATTATCACCGCAGACCCTACTTGATTTACACACCTTAATCCCTCTCTTCTTTCTTTCCACCCAGGAAAACAAAACACATTTGTCTACATCTGTTTCAGCTCTTGATGTTTCATCCTCTCTCATCTTCCAAGTTTCGAGGGACTCCTGATTTCACATCCCAGTCTTGGTTATGATCTTTATGCTGACAACACCTAAGCTTTACATTTCTCCATGTTTCAGTGATTGCTCACCCACCTGCCTCCGCCTCATCAGTGCTAAGCTTAAAGTCAGGTTTCTTCAGCTCGATTTAGCCAAAGTATTTCTTCTTTTAAAGAAAATTAATTTCAAGCATAACACTTTGCCATGCTTTCAGGCAGCACATGAAATCTTGGGGTCTTTTTCTAGTATTGTTTTCCTCAGATCATGTCTTGATTTTTGTCTGATCAGATTTCTTATGTTCATCACTTCAACGTCAACTACTAATGTATAAGTCTGGATTTTCCAGATTTCTGTTAGCCCACCCCATTTGATCTAACATTTGCCACTGGCTTTCATAAAGTTAAATGCTAGGACATGCCTTGCTTTCATTTTCCTAAGAGAAAAATCTTTTGCAGCTTCACTCTTAACAGTATGTTCAACTCTTCACAATTCTGATATGTTTAAACTTCTTCCTGTTTACTGTGATCAGCTGGGAGCAGCTTTCTATCTGATCCTGCCCTCAGTCTTTCCTCTGTGGGTACCACGGTTTTCTCCTGTCTGCCATGCCCCATGAAATAGCCTCCCCAGGTAGTTTGAGCTACTAATTCCTTTACTGGTTTCAGATCACTTAACGAGCTAGTGTACTGCCTAAAATCAGCAGTCAACCATTACTTTTCATATCTGATGCACTTTTCTTTTCCCTTTGTTTAGTCAGAAGACTGTCTACCTGATGTTAGTAGGTGTGATGTGTGGGACAGCACTCTACCTGGCATTTGACAAGCTCTGTTCTGCCCTTCTACATCATCAGAATTGTGACCTCGCTGACTGTGACATCACTGCTGTACTGGCAAAGCCACTCAGTGACTACCAGGTCGGTCACCTGTTATGTCACTGTCAGTGAGATCACAATGCTGATGATGTAGTGGGGGATAGGTGAGCTGCCAGGCTAAGAGCTGTTCCATATATGCAGCACAATATTATCACATAGAAGACTTTATAATGAGCAGAAAGACAAAATAAAATACTTGAGAAATATAAACTTACAACTGACTTCTTAAAATTTGTATTATTTTTCTGTCTGCCTGTTTTGGCTCCACTAGCTCTTTCATTTATGCATTGTACCTTGGTGATAATTGGGTCTGATTCCTGTATACATGCATGATACTTTTGTGTCACATTGTGCACTGTTTATGCTTTCTTGAATAAAGGTGAGTTTCAAAAATAAGTCTGCTGTTGACTGTGACCTTCCACTAGTGAGGTCTCCTTTAAAATACCCGTGTCGTGCCATAACACAGTTGCTTGGGACAGACTAGATGGATTGTTCAGATCTTTTTTTATCAGTATTCAGTGTTTCTGTGTTTGCTTTTGCTGCCTCTCCATAACATTCTTGTATTGCTACATGAAGGAGCCTGCAAAAAAAATAAAAAGTTTTGCTTTGCATGACTAAAAGAGCATATTGGTAACATGAGTCTGTGTATTTTCTTATTGTTTTATACTTGAAAACTATTCTTTATAACACACAAATGAACAACAAAGGTTCTTTTCAGAATCACACTTTTCTTAGTAATTTGTAAAATATCAACCAATGGTGCACTGAGGGATTATTTTTATAGCAGTCCATGGAAAATCTTTAAAGGCATTGATGAATGACCTACCATTTTCTCAATCGATGGAATTTCAGCACACAGAAACATAGGGGAAATCTAAGATAATACTAAGTGTTATTGCTTTTATACAGAATCCAGTATTGTATCTGAGTGTAGTGAGACAAAGTAGGATTTATTATTGAAAATATGTGACAATTATGTAAGTATAAAAGTAATGTATTGTGTGTTTAGCGGATGAAGTGGAGTAGACTATGATAAGGATAATTATAAAAAGGCTCTGAGAAATGGAGCTTCTGATTGGCTGCAAACATTCTAACAGCCTTGTGTTAATCTTTTATTAACATACATGTAGAGCTTAGACATATGCTAAACAGGTTTAACACTGTTTAAAAACGACTTTTATTATAATAGCAATAAAGGCACTCCAGGGATTATGTTGGTCAGTTAACCACCCTCTAGGGGCATGTGACACTCGCCACACCGCAAGCAGTACACCCCTAGAAGGTGATTAACAGACCATTAACATAACCTGGTCATGCCTTACTGCTAATAATGAGCCAGGGATGAGTTCAAAAGTTATTTAACAAAGAAAGGTGAACAAAATGGTAGCCAGCAAAGTCAGTGGGACTGGATGAGCGTCACCATCTGGTACTGAGGAAGCTTGTACATAAACTGGCAAGACGGATTACAAACATTTTAAATGAAACTGTTAGAGGGCAGAGTCCCAAGAGATGGGAAGGATGCAATCATTTGCTAATTCCTGAAAAGGAAACATTGTTGAATTAATAAATATAGAGCGGTCAGCCTAACATCACCGTGTGGCTAAAATGATGAAGTCTTAATGATGGATAAAAGTGAGAAATACCTGAGAGAGCAAGGCATGATTAATGAGTGCATCTCTATATGGGCTTTCTACAGGAAATCTTGCTTAACAAATCTACCCAGCTTTTGTGAGCCAGTAAGCAGAGCACTCTGGATACTGGGAAACCAGTGAGCATAATGCATGAAGACTGTAGTAAGGTATTTGATGTGGTAGGGAACTGTTGGAGAAATTGGAAGTTACTGGAATTAATGGCAAACTGGTTGGCTGGATTAAAACTAACCGTCCCAAAGGAAACAAAGGGTAGCATTAAATAGTTTCAGATTATATTGGAGAAGCATGACTGTGGAATTCCTCAGAGATCAGTACTGCGACTGACACTTTACTGTCTGCATGTAAGAGAAATGGAGGAGAAACGACCTGTAGATGGCTGGATTTGAAGTGTGCAGATGATACCAAAACTGGAGGAATAGTGGAAAACAGAATCGTGTGTATAAACTGTCGAGTAGCTTTGATAGGTTAGCTGGTAAGGTTGGAAATGTAAATTCTCTCCTAAGCTGGTCTCTGGGCTTCATTATGCCTGGGGCTGTACCTCCTGATGACAGATATAGGCAGGACTAATGCTGTGCAGCAGGGGGATAAGAAGCCTCCACATCCGGTCATCTTCAGTCTACTTCCTGCCTTCAGTGAAGCAGGTACACTGCAACAGAGCCCTGTCACACATAGCAAGGCTGAAGAGACCATAAGTTTTTCTTGAACAATGATTATTTTATTTTATTTTATTTTATTCTATTATCGACGTGATTGCTTAGTGGTGGGACCCAGTCTCAGTCTTGTAAGCTGCACAGACTGGCCCCACCTCACAGCAGCCCACAGCAGCCTTTTTTTCCCAGCGCAGGAGCCCGGCCTTCTAGGGCAAGTGCTTTCCAGCAAAGTGGCCCAGAGGGGACGCAAGCGAAACTGGAGCCTTTTTCTGAGCCCTACAGTGAGTTTTTCCTTCAGATGAGCAGTTTTCTGCAAACTTTCGACTGCTCATTGCGACTTCTATCATCAGCGATTCAGGGAAGGCCTCGCACAGCACCGCCACACGCCATGCTGCTTCTCGGATCGCATGGAGCTTTCCAGTGCCGCAGCTGCGTGGAGCTGTAACACAACCCCCTCCCGAACACTGCCAGGATTTCTCTTACAGCCAAGGAGGCAGTGCTTAAAGGGACAGCACTCTCTCTGAGGATTTTAATTTTCTGCAAGGAAGCAGTACATTTTCTGCAAGGAAGCAGTACTTAAAGGATGCTCGGACTCCACTGGGGGATTGCATTGTCTTGGGAAGCAAGGGGCTCGGAAATGGCCTCAGAATAATCCAGTAGGGCAAAATGTCAGCGCTGTAAGTCCCCACTCCTGATCGCTTTTGCTGGCTCACTCTGCCTCACATGTGAAAAGGCAGCGGCTGCAGTGGGAGGGCTCAGTGGACGAACCTATCTCCTCGTCACAGGCAAATGTCCAAGAGAGGTCTGACCGGTGGGCACTTCCAGGTTGGAGCGAGCACAGACAAGTGTCCCAGAAAGATCTGAAAGACTGGCTACCTCCCGTCAGAGCAAATGGCAACGTCCAGAGATACCCCCACCCTGGACCCTGAACTTATCGACAGGCTGAACAGGGCTTTTGCTATGGACCCTTCTTCCTTTGAATGGCAGACTCCTGGATCACCAGATAGAGACCCCACAAAAAGTTAAAAGAAAAGGACCCCCTCCCCATCCTCTTCCCACGAGGGGTGCTATCCTCACACCGCTCCAACAAGAAGAAGAAATCCAGAGAGGCGGGTGGATCGTCCAACGAGGACGATCACCATTACTCTAGCAGGAGGAAGAAAGATCTCATTCCCAGAGTAGACCTAGGGGCATGTACAAGGACAAATGCCACAGGGTATATTCCCTGGACTCCTCAGTCACCAGTTCCTCCACCGAGGAGGGGGGGATAGTAGACTCATCATCAGACTCTAATGACTCCCCTTCCAGAAATTTTGATCTGGAGGACCTAGACTTTTATCAAAAGGTCATAGCCGAGATCCACGTCTGGCTGTCCTTCACCTGTCACTTCTCAACCAAACAGACTTTTCGCTTGGCATCTGCCTCCAGACTGGCTACAGCCTTCCTATCCCACCCACCATTGAGGACCTGCTAAAAGAAGAATGGCAAGGTCCAGAGCTGCAATTTTATCCGTTCCCAGATCAATATCCAGACTTCTGAAGTTTGACAGAAGCAATCTGAAAAGTGGTTAGATCGCCCCAGAATCGACTCTTAATTTCTAACCTAACCAAGAAAACTGTCATCCCAACTGAAGGAGGGGCTTCTAAGGGACCCAGTAGACAGAAAGGTGGACTCTTGCTCAAAAAGCTTTTCAAGCCTCGGCAACTTCCCTCAAGGCAGCCACCGCAAACCTATTCTCCGCCAGAGCCTCTAACCTGGGCATCGGATTTAGCTTTTCAATTCGCGAAGGATCCAGAAAAGAACTCCCTGTTATCCGTCCAGCTGCAATTAATGGGGTTAGCATCGGCCTATGAAGTGGATGTCTCAGAAGAGGCAGTCAGGTGTGCTACACTAACCATGTTCTACCAAATCCTCCGCAGCAACCTGTGGCTTCGGGCATGGCAAGTGGATGCATCCTCAAAGAGCCATTTGGTGAACGCACCCACGAAGGCAACCTCCTGTTCTGGTCGGCTCTGAAGGAGGCAGTGAAGGAATCCCGGGCGAACAGAGAAGGTGCATATGCCCCAGTCCAGGGGTCGGGCGAAGCGTGTCTTCAGGTGCAAGGCGAATTTTCATGACAGAGGTTACAACAAGGGCAGAACTCCAACTTTCAGGGAAAAGAACATGGCTTTCCAAACCAGCAGAATTTCAGAGGAGGTGGATCTCATGGAGGTGGAGGCACCAGAGACACCAGAAATACCAACAAAAATCACAATGAGACCATGTGGGCCCATCCTAGTAGGGGCAGACTTTCAAAATTCCTTGAGGAATGGACCTGGAACACGTCGGACAGATGGGTTCTAGACATTATCAGCAAAGGTTACCTGATAGAGTTCGAGTCCAAGCCCCCATTACCTCACGTGGTGCCATCTCTCATCTCAAACAACTTTTTCAAAGACAAGCGATATTGCAGGCTATCACGGATCTTCTGCAAGAGGGGCTGTCGAACAGTCCCCCTCCCAAGAGGTCAATCGGGGGTCTACTTCCTATTTTCATTGAGCCAAGTGCACAGGAGGTCACAGACCAGTCCTAGACCTTGAATTCTGAATTGTTTTGTACGCACAGACCATTCAAAATGGAAGGTCTGTTCTCAGTTGTCAAGGAAGTGCTGCAGGAGACTTTCTGGCATCCATCAACTTGCAGGATGCCTACCTCCATATTCCTATTCATAGCCGGCACAGGCAATATCTGAGATTCAAGGTACGGAACCATCACTTCCAATTCAAGACTCTCCCTTTGGCCTTTCATCAGCCCAAGAACCTTCTAAGGTACTTAGTAGCAGTGGTAGCTCACTCGAATCGAGGGATCCAGCTGTTCCCTTATCTGGATGATATCCTCATCAAAGCTCTGCAGTTCAACCAAGCGGTACAGGCAGTGACGGAAGTAGTCCAATATCTCACGGCGCATGATTTTATCATCAACCAGAAGAAGAGTTCCTAATCCAGAGCCAGAACCTGAATCACCTAGGAGCAGAATTCAGGACGCAGGACAACAAGGTTTTCCGAATTGAAATTCAGGGACCTACTGGAGCTCATCAACAAATTTCAAAGGTCTGCTCAACTACCAGCCCAGTCCTTTATGCAACTAATTGGGACGTTGGTGTCATTGGCAGATCGATCCCATGGGCACTAGTGCACATGCAACCCATTCAAGCGATCTGCTCAAGCTGTGGTCCCAGTCCAGGCACAGTCAGCACCAGCTCATCCCAATTTCTCAGCAGGTAAAATCCTCCCTTGCATCGTGGTCCCAGAGGGAAATGTGATGAGGGGTCAAGGCTAGGCCATCCGCACCAAACAAGAATCACAACAGATGCAAGCCTCGGGTGGGGGCTCACCTGGCCCGAATGTCGCCCAGGGCAAGTGGTCCCTGATGGTATCAAGGTACAGCACAAACATCCTAGAGTTGAAGGCAGTTCGACCGCCTGTTACACTTCCATCAGCAAGTGCAACTGGACGTGTTGATTCTGACAGACAGTCGAACAGCCATGGCCTACATCAACCATCAGGGCGGCACAAAAGCTCAAAACTGCTTCGGGAATCTCTTCTCCTCTTCCACTGGGAGAGAAACACCTGGCAGCATAAGAGCCATGTACACACCAGGATAGGAAAATATCACAGCAGACTGGTTAGCTGCCAAGACGTCTTCCCGAGAATGGGAACTGAAGGACACAACCTTCTAACTCCTAATAGAGCGTGGGCGAACCACACGAGATCTCTTTGCATGCCGACAAAACGCCAAGACACTGCAGTTCTGCTCCTGGCCAGGGACAATCTAGCTAGCTTAGGACGCCTTTTCCCTAAATTGGGGTCACTTCAGCCTCCTGTATGCCTCCCCAATTCTGCTCCTATCCAGGTCCTGCACAAGGTGGCCCAAGACAGGGCAGAGATGATTCTAGTCTGCCCCAGGTGGCCTCGCTGCCCTGGTTTCTGCTCCACATTCAGCTGTCAAAGGCACTACCATTTATGTTCCGCTCAGCTCAGACCTTCTTCATCAGTGTCCAGTTCTACACCACAACCTGAGCAATCTATCCTCTCGGCTTGGAGATTGAGCGGGAAACATTCAAAGAGTTAGCTACACTACTCCGGTTATTGAAATGATGGTAAACGCCGTGCCCTCCTCCTCTAAGGTATATTATAGAATCTGGAGAACATTCTTGTTCTGGCTTCAATCTAAAGATATACAGGATCATCCAATATCCTCCCGGTGCTTTTACAATTTATTCATGAGGGATTTGACAAGGTCTGCAGCCAGCCACCTTCGGAGTCCAAGTCTCTGCACTGGGGGCTCTTGTTGGCAGACTCAGGAGACTCGCTGGGATCATACCCTTATGTCAGGAGATTTCTAAGAACAGCAACATTAAAGCGCCCCAATTAGCCAACGGTACCACCTTGAGACTTAATCTTGTTCTCAAGGCCTTAACAAAAGCACCTTTCGAGCCACTGAAAGAGGCTTCAATCATGCATCTTACAATGAAGGTGGTTTTCTGGTACAGTAGCTATTATGTCAGCCAGGAGAATCAGCGAATTGGGGCACTGTCAACCAAAGAGCCCTACACTGTTTTCATCAGGACTCTGTGGTAGTCTGGACGGATCCAGAGTTTTTACCAAGGTTATGTCTCTTTCACTGTAACCAAGAGCTAATCCTTCCTACCTTCTGTCCTCTCCCGAAAATCGAAAAGGAAAGAGAGTTTCATATTCTAGATCCGAGGAGAGCAATCAAATTATACATTAAGAGAACAGACGCTATTCAAAACATCAAGCTTGTTCGCTTTAACTGCAGGCCAAAATGTGGGTAAAAGGCTTCAAAAGACTCTATAGCCAAATGGATTAGATCAGTAATCACCATGGCATATGATCAGGCTGGAGTAGTTCACCGGGTCCAGTAAGAGCTCATTCCACCAGAGCTATGGCTACTTCGTGGGTAACTTCAGAGAAGCATCCCAGCAGACTTATGCAGAGCGGCCACTTGGTCATCCATTCACACGCTTACAAAATTTGACAAACTGGATGTCATGTCCTCGGTGGACACTTCCTTTGGCTGCCAGTGCTTCAGGCAGTGGTGGAACCCTAAGAGCACTTGACATTCTTCCCACCGGGACATCTGGGGATGCACTGCTTTTGGATATCCTAGGCATAATGAAGCCCGTAGACCAGCGTGAGGAGAGAGAATCGAAATTTGGGTACCTGTAAATTTTCTTTCTCTGATGGCTGGTCTCTGGGCTTCAGATTCCTCTCAGAATGTATATAGTTGGCTGGCCTCAGGGCCACTTATACCGTAACTGTTTGTTTTGTTTCCAAGTTCTTGTAGTATGTTTCAGGGGACTGTGTTACGAATCGACTGGAGACGACCGGATGTGGAGGGCTTTATCCCCCGCTGCACAGTAGTTAGTCCTGCCTACATCTGTCATCAAGGGGTATAGCCCCAGGCGAATGAAGCCCAGAGACCAGCTGTTGGAGAAAGAAAATTTACAGGAACCCAAATTTCAATATAAATTTACTGTGAATAAATATGCCATGTTCTATATGAATGGAATGAATCAGAAGACAGGAAACTACCTAAATAGAAAAAGGATCCAAGAAACTGAATAAAAAGGATCTGGGAGTAGCTGTCACAAACAAACTAAAGCAAATGGGACACAATGTGAACAGATGGTGGAAAAGAGAACCAGATTTATGTATTCACATATTTCAAAAGTATTATCAGGAGAGAGACATGCTGAACTGGTAACAGCTCATTTCTAGTTGCATTCTGGTCTCCTGGGGAGGAAGAAATGGAATACGGTACAATTCAAACAAATCAGGTGCAATAAAATAAGCAGAGGTTACAATTGCTGTGCAGAAATGCAATATAAAATGCACAAAATATACATAGTAGCTTGCCATGACCAATGACACTGATTTACAAATATAACACCTAGCATGAAGTGCAAAAGAAAGTAGATGAGCTGCAGATATTGGTTGGAGAATAAACAAGGAGTCTGGACACCAGGGTGTACTTGCATGATCAATTACAGGAGTTATTTCATAGGATTTACTAAGAAAAACTATTTTAGTACATTGTGCAAGGTTGTGGTGCCATCATCGAGCTCCCTAGTATTTTTTATTTTTTGTTAATTTATTTTTATTTATTGAATCTCGGTATTAACACCTTTGAGCTGGGGCTCATTTACAAAGGCCATGTGAAAAAATGAGTTGTACAGCAAAGGAGTAACTAACATGGGTACAATGTTAACACAGTAATAGGCAGTTTTGACTAGACTCACGAGATCTTAGACATACAATTAATAATACAAATAAGGCAATACATAAGTGCTTGAGGCAAGAGAAGTCAAAGGTTGGTAGAACATAAAAATTTAGTTTAGCGAGGGACCATGGACTCAGCAGTCACCCAGAAATGGCAGCCCTGGGGCATTGTTGACAGAGGGCTGTGGGATTGAGACAGCTGATCACTAAGGTTATGGCTGACAGTCACAATTGCTGAGGTTTACTAGGTGTTGCTGGAGGCAGTTTTTGAAGCGCCAATTGTAGGGGTGGATTGGATAGGTTCAGGAGATTGTTGAACCAGCTGGGTGCTCTGAAAAGAAATGCTCTTGCCCTTGGGATGTCTAGCAAAAGGAACCTAAAAGGCTTGATTGGACACGCCTCTGGTGCAGCATGAGATTGCAGGTGCCTTTGTAAGGAGCAGTTGGATAGAGGGAGGGCAAGCCCTAAGGAGATCTTTTGGCTGCAAGGCAAGTGTGATAGGCAGTTCTGTTTTGGAGGTTGAGACAACTGGATTGCACGCAAGGTCACAAGAGTGTATGTCACGGCTAGCACCTGTTAGTAGCCTGCAGGCTTTGTTAAAGGTGGTTCCAGTCCTATTAAGGCAGTGGCAGAGGCAGCGCTATAACATGCAATGCCATAGTCTGTGATGGACAGTATGGAACTGGTCACAGCGAGGCATAGTGCTTCTTGGGTCATACAGCATCAGTGTCTGTAGAGGAGGTCTAGTCGGATATTAGCAGTTTTAGAGATGTTCGAGATATGTTCTTGGTAGGAGAGGGTGCTGTCCAGGGTGATGCCCAGGTATTTGAAGCTGTTTACGTGTTCAAGGGAGAGCCAGTGTTGTTGGAAATGGCTAGTCGGGCTGTTTTAAACTTGTTATGCGATCCAGCAGAGATCATCGATTTGGTCTTTTGTAGTTCATAATTAGTCTATGGTTAGCGAACCAAGTTTCAACAGAGATAAAGCTGCATTGCAAGTCACGGGTGAGGGGTGCAGGATCAGGCTGGCTAGTATAAATCACAGCATCATCTACATGCGGGAGAAGTCGTTAGGGCAGGCTAGCGGGAGGGTATTTAGATAGAGGCTAAATAGAAGTAAGACTTCTTTTGTAGACGGGTCTGTACACTACATTTCAAAGGGACAATGCCACGATAGAGAGGGTACAAAGAAGTGCAGTCAGGTTGATGGAAGGATTAGGAGAAATGAGCTGTAGTAGGAGGACAGATTAATAGCTTAACTGCTTTAGCCTTGACAAAAGGATAAATGGTGATTTTTATGGAAGATTGTAAAGGACACCACTCTACTAGAAAACCTATTTTTCCTTAACAGTCTATTGGTATTTTCGAAACAGTTGCATTATAATATATATCAGAAATCCCTGGCTGGAACAAGCCCTTCAAGTACACCACTAATGTATTATTCAGTAACATTTTTATTTATTAGAATTTTGGATAAATGCCTTGAGCCAATGGCTCTTTTACAAAGGTTCCACGTCAGTATACAAAGAATAGAAGTACAATTAGTGTGAGATTAGTAGGCAAGCAGTTGGAATACAAATGTCAGTACAGGGTATACATGGTCTAAAAGCTACAGGTAATATAATTAACAGTTAGAACAACATGATCAAGCATATATTTAAGAATGATGAATCACAGCAAACCATATTTACTTGAATTAAAGCTGCCAGAAGGAATTGCCAAAGGGAAAGGTGGAGTGGAAAATTGAGTTGCTGCCAGTTGTGCCAGGTAGCGAGAAAAGTGGGATGAGAGAGTGGGCGAGGGGTAACTGGGAGGGAGGTAGAAGGAGAGGTGTGGGAGGCAAGAATGGGGAACTTGTGCAGCAGTGGGTGGGGTGAGCAGATTAGAAAAGGGAGCGGGAAGGAGTTGAAGGAGGGTAAGAGAGGAAGGTGGTGGACCAGGACTAGGAAAGAGGTAGGGGTATGGGGGAGGGTGGTGGCAGACAGAGGTGGGGATAGTAGAGAGGTGCAGAGAACAGAAGCGACTGCAGAAAGGTTAGGAGAAACAGTCACAGGTGACTCTGGACACAAGTGTTTGACTTAGCTTGTGTTTGAGCGAACAGAGGGTTCCTAAGTTGGTGAGTTTGCCGCCAGGAGCTAAATATCTTAGGGTTCTACATGCAAAAGACTGCTGGCCTTGGGTGGTGCGACAGCGGGAACAAATAGAGTAGTTGTCAGAACTTCTTGTGCTACGGGAGGCGATTGGCTGGGCTTAGAGACTGAACCCCAGGGGCATGAGTCCCATCAATGACTTTTGTAGTAGGCAGGTTTGGAAAGTAATCCTTCCCTGAAGTTGCAGCCAGTTTGACTTATTTGTAGAGGTTGCAGGTATGCGTGTGGTGGACAATACCAGTAAGGAGTCTGCAGGCCCTATTCAGCGCTGTAATGATTCGCCGTAATGCTGTGGTTGCTCTGTGGATAACAAGCCCATAATCAATGATGGAGACAGTAGAGCTGTCTATTGCTAGTTTAAGGGAGTTAGATGTCAGGCAGTGTCTATGGTTATAGAGAAGGCCTATATGGATATTTATAGATTTTGCAACTGAATCGATATGGGTGGAGAAAGACAGAGTAGGGTCCAGGGTTACACAAGGTATTTGAAAGTCTGTTTCTGGTCCAGGGTCACCCGAGCTGTTTTGATAGCCAACTGTTGGTGTTTATGTTTGTTATGTGTGCGTGGAATAGAATAGTCTTTGTTTTTAGTAATTTAGCACTAGTTTCTGTGAAACGAACCGGCCTCAACTTGCGTGAAACTTTCCTGCAGTTGTTTCTCCAAGAGGGAGGGGTCAGAATTTTCGAGAAAATCACGCTGCCGGCATACAGGATGGTGTTTTCATCACAGGCAAAAGGAGATTGTTCAGGAAGATGTTGAAAAGAAGGGGTCCCAATACTGATCCTTAGGGAAAACCAGCCTGACAGGTAGTTTGAGGAGAGGGAGTCACCAATCTTTTGTTGTGACCAGTTGGGAGATAACTGTTGAACCATTATAGAGTATCATGGGAGAGCCCTAAGTTGTCAAGTTGTTCCAGTAATGGATGGTTTCATTTTACACATACTAGATCTTTATCGCAAGATTCTGTCTTACTGCATTGCATAGTAACTATTTGATTAACGCTTTCAAACAAAAGGACTGCACACATTTCATGTCCATATTTCTAGTACATAACTACCAGAAAGATTAAAACAAGAAATCATGAAGTTGTAACACTAAAAATCCAAACTAGTTTGTCACTTCCTTCCAATATGTAACTATACTTCTTTAACTATAACTATTAAACTCTAAGCAGGAAAATTTAACATGACAGTAACTAATCCTATCTTATACAACATTGTTCTATCTTTAAATTATTTTTAACAATAAATTTGGGCTGCTGTGTAGTATATACTACATGCATACTTCTCTGTTGCTAGACGTGGAGGATAGATGTTGGCTTGTGCTTTGTTTTAGTGCATATTTATACTTGCACTGTGCTTTTATTCTCTGCAGTTCGGATTCCAGGAATGCTGCGCTTCTTCAGTGAATGAACTGAAGACTGCCTGTGCCCAGGCATACCTCCATGTTATTTACGCCTTAGCAGTCTTCTGTGTCTGCCTCCTTAGTTTTATCGTGCTGAACGCCTACCTTCTCTCTGCTGGAGTACCTGAATACATCCTGTATAGGATAACCATGGTGACCATTTTCCTGACATTTGTATCCCTGTCCCTATTACTGTATAGTATTTGGAGATAAGAGGCAGACCAAGTCACCCTGTTTCCCACTGGAGCAGTGTAGGGGCTCTAGATGCCTTCATTTCATTAATATCTGATGCTTCTCCTTATTAGCTACAGTCAGTAGGGGCAATTTGTTGGGTCCCTCTCACTTTTAAGATCTCCTTAGTCTCCAGAAAAGGGAAGTATGTAGGACCTGAAATGGGAAGCAATAATTAGAAAACCTAAACTTGCATCGCCTGACCTTACTTAAACTTGAGAGTACTGTGGGAATGGGTGCCCATGAATTAAAGCGCAAAAGCTGCACTCTGCATACAGCAACTGATAATCTTCTTCTGATATCAGCTGAGGGGATTATGGGAAGTCTCCGAGCATCTGGTCATACAAAATACTCCACAGCAGATGGCAGGATAGGCCATATACTTTTTACTGTTTTACAGACTATGGCCAGATTGTAAACATGTTTCAAATAAATAAATAAATGAATTACACTAAGCATTTAATATACTAATTGGGGACAGTCCCAGACTTATAAAACACTTGTGCGTGGAGCACATACTGATGACAGTTCCCTATAATTTACATATCTTGCAGAAAGAGTTATTTGAAATTCCTAACAAAACAAACGGCACACATGCAAAATGCTAATCTTTTTCATTAATAATTTAAAATCTGTAAAGTTCTCTGTAATTCAATATACCATAGCGAATGATCATCCTTCACCAAACTCTAGAAGTTTCAGGTTTCATGTCTAAAGCTGTTTTGTGCTATTGGTGAGGGGGAATGAGGTGTTAGAAACCACATATTTACACA
This sequence comes from Neoceratodus forsteri, assembly GCA_016271365.2. Lineage (NCBI taxonomy): Eukaryota > Metazoa > Chordata > Ceratodontiformes > Ceratodontidae > Neoceratodus > Neoceratodus forsteri. The sequence goes on along the minus strand of CM028131.1, from coordinate 446,700,576 downwards.
TTTTCGACTTTCTAGAACTTTTAAACCACCCAACGGATCGCTTCTAGATCGATAATGCATACTATGAATTTCAGGCTATTCTGTCCAGGGATACTGTAGTATCACTGCGTTACAAATTGAGTTTACCATACAACCAAATTTGTAACTGTAATTCTAATCTCTGAATCCCTCACTGATGCTTTACACAAGCATGTTCTTGGCAGAGAGTGATGCTCTGGAGATAGAAACTTAGTCCTAAATGATGGAATTTAGAACTAATGTTCAAACTCTGCAATGTGGTCCTGCTTCCCTGTAGCTCCTAACGTCAAATTTATTTCTCCGCCTGAGGAGAACAGTCACCCTGAAGTCAGCTTTGGTATTTCTGGTCTCCATATATTTTGTTGTGTTTTAAAGTATAGTCCTTATTTAAAACAGTTCTCGATACCTCTGCATAGGTTAGGTTGTTAATCTTTAGTTTCAGATTTTTTGGGTAAAGCTGTGGTTTCTTCCATTCCCCATCAGTTCCCAGGAACTGGAGAAGGTCGCAACATAGCGCGGTTCCCGCCTAGCGAACTTATTTTACCATGTTTGCATAAGAATAAAAATTATGTTTAAAAATGCATTTTTTTTATAGTGCGTTATTCATAGTCATTGTTTCCACTGAGAGTGAACCAGACTGCTCATACGCTTTAGTTTTTATCCTACCTAGAAAGCCGCTTCTAAAATTATTTTCTTGCAGTTTCTGCTATTACAGTGTGCAGTTCCTGATACTGAGAACCAAAATGTAAACATTTTCCCATCGACCAGTTTGGATATTTTGGGGTTCTGAGGCAAGTACATAAGTCTGCTTTTTTCTTTTGGGAACTGAGATTTGTCACTTTGGGTCTTCAGTGTTTGGCATGACTGACAGATCCAAGAAAGAAAACAGGACCATCATGCTTTAAAATGGTGAAACATGCTCCAGCTACTGGCAAAGGCAGAGTTCTGTTTAAGGTGCTTGGTTCCAGATCTCAGTGTTACCAGTTGTGAGCTGTGTATGAAGTTGTGCCCTAAAATCCAAAAGACGAGGGCTAAAAGAAAGAGAAGAGTTTACAGCTTCTCAGTCTGCCTCCACGTCATCAAAACAAAATAAAGGCTCTGAGTGAGTTCCAAATGATGGTTTAAAGCATACATTAGAGGTTTATCTTCTCATGCACGGCAGCAGTCCCTGTCGGAGGGGACAGAGAAAAAGATAATGCTGCTCAGCTATCAGATAAGCATGGCAAAGATGGTAAAGATACCAGGGTGTCAGACAGGGAACCCTGAGTCCCGGACGGCAAAAATACAAATAAGAGGTTCAGAGCAGGCACTGGAAACAGTGTCTGCCAACAAAACAAAAGGGAGAGAACGTCCTTGTCACTTCTCTTGTAAAGTAAAGGAGCAGGCATTGGACCCAAGACAAATCCTCTCAACAGAAGACATGACAAAATGTGGCAATTTGTCAAGGCCTTCCAAGGTTGTGGGAAATTTTATGAACCTGCCCCTTCCCAGGTTCTAGCCTACATGGCATGCTGTGAGTAGGAAGCAATGTACTATGGAGGAGAGGAGAAAGGTGAACCTGTTGAACCAGATAGTTCACCACAGCAGGAATCTGGCTCCCTCTAAGATCTACAGAGGATTACTCATCATATTCCTCTTTGTTAGGAAAATTATGAGAACCCTCAACATCTCCCTCGGGAAACAGAAGAGGATGAGGAAGAAGCAGAATTTTGGATGTGATGGGGTTAACTCCTTCAAGAAGGCTGCTGGTCCCCATACACAAATCATTATGAAAAGCCACTTTAAAAATCATGTCTGCGCCTACCTCGGCTGCAGCCATAGAAAAGTATCAGGTGAGCAGGTGAGGGCAAAATACTTGTATGCCACCCTGATCATAAGGGTATAATCCATGCAGCAACTTGCAAGAGGGCTGAGGTTCCCTTCTGTTGACAGCTTCCTGAGAAGAACTCCCAAAATTTGGATACTAAGACCAGTAAGTTTTATACAACAGCTTCCTTGCTCATCAGACAGGCAGCTTATTCAGCTCATAGAGCCCAGTACCAAAAACTCTGTGGAATGCTGTGCTGGCTTTAACTGATAAAGGCTCATTGAGAGTTGGTACAGGATCCGACTGCCACAGCAAAGTCAGCCCTGGGTGCCACCAAATATTAGTTCCACATGGCTGTGGACACTAAAGACTCTGCTTCAGGGTCTTAGCTCATGCAGTGTCACTGAGGAGATTATCCTAGCTAAGGTAACCCTCCTTTCACAGGACAATGTGACCATGGCCATGGATTTCAGTTGTATGGAAATTCACTTTTGGTGACAAAATGGAGGCATACATGAAAAAGTGGATGAATGCAAAACCACTCAGAAAACAGCACTGATACCACTTCCCACAGACCTTATGGGATAGGAGGGGTAGGGGTAGAGGCTGCTATTCCAGAGCCATTGCTCCCCACGCCCACTATGAGTACCAAACCCAAAGAGGGTAACACGGGGCAGAAGCAGGAGGAGCTCCAAGCATGCTGCGACAGCATCAGCCTCAAAGCCTCAGCCAAAAGAAAACCCCTGACAATTCTGCCCATGTCACCTAACTGTTGCTGGTGGTGGGAAGGGTGGTCCACTACTCCCAGGAATGGGCAACATTACCATAGACAAAGGTGTTTTGGACGTGTGGGCCAAGGGTTGTCCCTCAGCAAACATTTCTCAAACTGCAGAAATTTTAAGTTTTCCAGCCCATTCTCCCTTAGAAAGAATTCTGTTGGAACTGGAAATAAACAAATTACTACAAGCTGAAGCAGTAGAAAAGGTCTCTGCCTCACAGTGGGGCAAGGGCCTGTTTTCAAAGTACTTCCTGACCCACAAAGAAAATGGGGATTGGCGACCCATTTTAGACCTAAGATGTCTAAATGAGCTTATCAAAAAGAAAGGTTCAGATAGTCACGCTGGGTGTGGTGATACCATCCTTACAATCAGGTGATTGACTAGGGTCACTGGATCTGAAAGACTCCTATTTTCATGTTCCAGTCAAACCTACCTACAGAAAATACCTCTGGTTCAGACTAGGACTCTGGCAGTACCAGTTTGTAGCCCTTTTCCTTTGGCCTTGCCTCAGCACCAAGGGGTTTAGACTTCAGAAAGTGCTTAGCCGTGGTGGCAGCACACCTGAGAAGGCAAGATCTGGTGGTTTTCCCTACCTGGAGACTGGCTAGTCTCAGGAAAAGAGGACAAGGGACAAGGCGCTTTATCTAGAATTTGAAAAGCACCCTGGGAATCCTGACATTCTGATAAATCTGCAGAAGTGCCAAACAGAACCTTTTCAGGTGCTAGACTTCATAGGTGCGTAACTGGATACTCTACAGAGGAGCGCATTCCTCCCTTAAGGTAGGGTAGCAAATTTGATTGCCACAGCAAAATCCTTCACAGTGGGCCAGTTAAGGCCTGCAAGTGATTTTCTACAGCCACTGGGCCACATGGCTGCATCCATAGCAATGGTGCCATGGGCTATGTTTTTCAGATGAGGAACATTAAGTACCACTTAAGATGAGCCGCCCAGTGGTGCAGAGGGCTGAGGCACTAGCTGCCTTACCTTGAGCCCAGTGACCTAGGTTTGGGAGTGGAGCTGGGGTTGGTGGGGGGTGGAGGAAGGAAAGGATCAGCATCCAGAGGACAGCTGTCCTTTCCTGGGAGGGAGAGGGGTAGAAGATCCCGCTGCCTGGCGACCCCTGTGGAGATTGGGGATGTAGCAGCAGTCGGGATCTCCAGTAAGGGGATTGGCTGTGGCGGTGCTCCTGTGATCGTGTGCGAGGACAGAAAAGTGGAAACCCCGGTCTCCTGGTGGCGAAGGTGGGTCAGTGGGGCCAGCCCCACGCTGGTTCTGGGTCCTGCTGGCAGGCATTGGCTCTCCCTTCGCTCCCTAGTCACTCTGCTAGATTCTAGATAGGCAGCCAGTAGAGTCGGCGGTCCCTGCCCCAGGGGCTCAGTGCCCCGGGGTTGGGTGGCTAGTGGAGTTGGAGGCGCATGGGCCCAAGCCAGGAGTCGGTCGGAGGACTTCAGGAGTGTGGGAGATGGCTGTACCCTAGAGAGACTACACCGAGAGAGGCCAGGAGTCCAGTGAGTAGGGGCGAAAGAAAGTTCTGGAAAAAAAAGTACTACTTAAGAGATCTGTGGTCTTAAATATGGGTCTCTGTCTCCAAACTAGTACCAGTTACAAAAACATTGGCATGGGCACTAGAGTGGTGGGAGGATGAAAGCAACCTCAGAGAGGGCATTTCTTTCCTACTGCAATCCCCAATAAGCATCTTCACATCAAGTGCCACACTTCTAGGGTGCCCACCTGGAGGATTGAACAGTAAGTAGCATCTAGAGCCTGCGGAGACACAGGAACACATCAGTTTTCTGGCAGTGCAGTCCTTCTTCCAGCTGCAAAGTCAGTCCAACACCACAACAACAATGTATTACATAAACAAGCATCTAACTCTGTCACTCTACCACACACACACATCAGTGCTTGCTCTATTCCTCCATATCCTTATTCCCCCTTGCTCTCTCACTGCCAGGCTTGTTGGGCTGTGTTCATCCCCAGATATTGGTTCAACACCCTTCCCACTCTGGAACTCTGGATCACTTGATATTCATTCAGCTTTTACTTTCATCTCTTTAGACCCTGTTTGATCAGGGTTTGTCCTCCAGGATGATTTTATGTGGCGCCAGGCAAGCACCTCCTCATAGTCCCCAACTGTAGGACTTTACTAGGGCAAAGGTCTTTCCGTTATCGTGCTCCCTCTGACTAACAACCTACCATCCTCAATCTCATTGGCCCCTAGTCTTGGCCAATTTAAAACTAGTATCAAGAGACTTCTTCTTGACTGGAGACCTGTGGCTGTTACCAACAGTCCCCTAGTCTGAATGTGATAGAAAACTTCGCTTATTCCATAACTGCACCCCTAGGCCTACAACCTTGCGGTACTTAAACCTCAACTCAGGGCTTGGTAAAGTACCTCTGAATTGGTAACCTGTCCCACTACACCTCAATGACCCAGCGTCTTCTAACAACCCTTGAGATGGTAACCAACCAATGTAAATACCCTGTACTGTGACACTATGTAAAATTGGTGAAATGTAATGTTCAGCTTTTGAAAACTATGTACAATATGTCTAGATGTAATGTTTCTGTTTTGTACTGACGTGGAGCCTTTGCAAAGGAGTCTTCGACTCAAAGGATTGTAATTCAAAATTTCAGTAAATAAATATTATGTTAATGCTGTAAGGCTTCTCTCCATAAGTGTACTAAATTATTATGTATGCCATATAAAGCGTGAATACTGCCTATTTACCATTGTTATATATTCATATATATTGAATGAATACATTTCTTTGTTTTAACTTTATTTCACTATAAGATGTTTTTATTCTTGACTATTGTGAAGCACTTAGATATTTTAATTATGTTTGCTATGCAAAAATAAAATGGATTTATATTGGAATACAGTATTTGCAAAATGTGCAGTCAGTCAGTGGCTATAATGGGATTCAAACCTGGGAGCTCCATGTTCACAGTTCTGGCTCTAACCCCTGGACCACACTGCCCTGAATTTATGGCTGCACCAGATTGCAGTCTGCTACATTATGGGGAATTGAGGCTCTGTATTTTGAGCCCTCTGTCCATGTCTTTTTCTTGTTTGTTTCTTGTTATCTTTCAGACTTTAAGCATAGTTGTCTGTATGAAGTAAATGACTGGAAGAAAATGTTCATATTATAGCAAGGAGTTAATAAATTACATTTTAGTTTAATTCAGGCAGCAGCATGTAATTATATACCAGATTATAGCTGCCAGTCTCAGAGCATAGAAAATACACGTGAATCGAACAGAATCAGTGTGAAATTTTAAAGTCCAACTGAAATTAATTGTCAATCTTATTATTATTATAGCAAAGAAACTGCCTGAGATGGAGGCACCCTAAAATTGCACTGCATGTCACTCAAACTGCGTGAGACTTGAAACTCTGTTTATTTATTTAGCTTTTATTGTTCTGGTAAGCACACTAGATGATCACAGTGCTTGTTTTCAGGTATAACCGGGAGAATTACGAGGCAATAAAAGCATACAACAACAATAAAGTGACATTTACAAGCTGCAGAATTGAGATTGGCAGTTACATACTTGTATCAGGTACAATTTCAGAACTGTTCAAAACATAGTAATACACGATGATTAACCCTAGTAGGCATGGACAATAAGCACCCTAAGTGGGATAAACACTATGGGAGGAAAATGACCAGGCACTCCAGTCAATAAGATATATATCATCACGTGCAGGCTGAGTTGGCCTTCAAGAAATATCCCAGAAGAACTTTCTGAAAAGCAAATGGGAGACCGCCTCAGAAGGCAGAGACCGGAAAGAGTTCCAGAGTCTTGCTGCCCAAGCTGTGAAGGCCTTGTTAGCTGGGGCAGTGCGGATCTTAGGAGCCACCAACAGGAGTGGTAAATGGATCCAAATTGGTAGCTCTGATTCGCGTTTGAGCTGGCCTGCCAGGATAGGTAGAGTAGCAGTTCTGATAATTGTCAACAAAACAGCCAGGGATAAAAAGACTATTTGTAGGAGCTAACCAGCCAAATTTGCTATGGAGCTCACAGCGATGTTTATTGTATTTTTATTTATTTCACAAAGAATCCTTTAGGCAGATGCCTTTTTCAAAGGATCCAGGGTCAGAAACAACATTAATACATAGAGTCACAGAAATACGTTACATAATCATTTATAAACATTTCAGGCAACAGCAGACATAGAAACATAGAAGTTGATGGCAGATAAGGACCGCAAGGCCCATCCAGTCTGCCCATTTCTTTTGTACCTTATGAATGTGCCATCGTCCTTTGCTCTGTCAGTGGCCTATCTATTCATATTCATCTGTATTGCTCCCTTATACCTATCCATGTACGTTTGAAGCCCTGCACTGAATTCATATCCACCACTTCCTGAGGTAGGCCGTTCCATGCATCTACCACCCTTTCTGTGAAAAGAACTTCCTCACTTTACTCCTTAATCGGCCTCCCTGTAATCTCCTGCTGTGTCCTCGTATCCTGCTATTTTTCTTATATTGAAACATGTTTTGAGCTTCGTTAATCTGTCCTCATATGTTTTCTGATGCAGTCCTGCACCAATTTGGTTGCCCTTCTCTGGACTGCCTCAATTTGGTTAATGTCCTTGTGAAAGTGTGGCCTCCAGTACTGCACGCGTACTCCAGATGGGGCCTAACCAGTGTCTTGTAAAGAGGATTATTACCTCCCTCTTCTGACTTGTGATACCCTATTAATACCCCAGCATCCCTAGCCTTACCTACTGCTTTAGTGGTCTGCTTGGATGATTTCAGGTCATCGGTGATGATGATGCCCCAGTGTCTTTCTTCCATTGTGACTGCCAGCAACTCCCCTCCCAGCCTATAGGTGGCTTCAGGATTTTTCTTCCTATGTGCATGATCTTGCACTTCTTTGTGTTACTGTTAAACCCCAGTTGCCACTCTTCCGACCATTTTGCTAGTTTATCCAGATCTCTTCTCATTCTGCCCACCCCATCTGGATCATCTACTCTGTTGCAGATCTTGGTGTCATCTGCAAACAGACAAACCTTACCCTCCAGTCCATCTGCAATGTCACTGATGAAGCTATTGAAGAGGACTGGCCCCATGACTGATCCCTGAGGTACCCACTTGTGACTTGCATCTCTTCTGACCGTATATTTTTCACCACCGCTCTCTGTTTTCTGCCCATCAACCAGTTTGTCACCCAGTTGACCAACTTCTGACCCACCCTGAGCCTATCCAGCATATTAATCAATCTTGATGTGGAACAGATGCTCAGCTTTGCTGAAGTCAAGGTAAGTGACATCAGCTGCTCCCCTTGCTCCACCACTCTGGTTACCCAGTCAAAGGAATCTATGAGATTAGTTTGACAGGACCTTCTTTGTAAACTCATGCTGTCTTGGATGCTGTGCTCCTATGGATTCCAGGTGTTGCATTATCCTTTTCTTAAGGAGTGCCTCCATAATCTTGCCCACTACTGAGGTAAGAGCGGACTGGTCTGTAGTTCCCTGCCTCCTCCTTGCTACCACTCTTGTGCAGCGGGATTACAGGAGCCCTTCTCCAGTCTTCTGGGACCTCTTCTGTGCTCAGAGACTCACTAAACCGTTCGCTAATGGCTCTGCTAGTTCCACCCTTGGCTCATTTAGTACACTGGGATGTATGCCATCAGGTCCCATTGCCTTGTCTACCCTGAGCTTATTAAGCTCTTGTAGGACCCTTTCTTTTGTGAAGGGACTAGTGCACACCTCCCTCCCCTGTGTCCATGGTGCTGAGCTGTGGGCCTGCCCTACCTTCTCTTCAGTAAATACTGAGCAGAAGTATCTATTTAGGATAGATGCTTTTACGGTCCTCCTCCTCACATGAACCCTTATCCCCTTTGATCTTAGCAATACCCCCTCTGGACTTTCTCCTTCACTAATGTATCTATAGAAAGTCTTGTCACCTTCTTTACTGTCTGTGCTAGTGTTTCCTCGGTTTGGGCCTTTGCCTGCCTTACTGCCTTCCCTGTTTCCCTTAGGGAAGTTTGGTTTGCCTCCCTATCTTCATCCTGCTGTGTTCCTTATATTTCCTGAAGGCCAGCCTTTGGCGCTGACCTTTTCTGCTACTGTTTTTGAGAACCAAAGTGGTTTTCTTCTTCTTTTGCACTTCCTTTTCCTCTCTAACACAATGGGATGTTGCTTCAAGTATTCATCCTTAATGCTTGCCCACTTTGTCTGTACCCCTCACCTGTATTTCTTTATGTACAACTATACATAATGATAGAGCAAATCACAATAAAGGGTGCAATAAACACAATTTACATTGTCAGATTACAAGACAGATGATTTGCATTAAGCAGAGTAGTTTAATAATAAAGGGTGCATTTAACAACGCTTACATTTTATGTATTTGTTTATTTAAAAGTTGGTAACCTGAAAACCACCATGAGCAGAAGCTCGTTTCAGGTGTGACCTGGGGTAACAGGAGTACGATAGATGCAACTGAAATAACACAATAACAAGGAATAACAAGGCAAAAAAGAAAACTAAGTAAAATGTTCAAATACAAAGTAGAAAACTATGTACAATAAATACAAAGAAGAGTGCAAGCTATTATGAAGTGGTTTACCATGAAATGGATTTTAAGACATACTGTGGTCAGCAGTCGACTAGGAAGGGTAACGCTGCTGGAGGTGACGGGTTGGTCTGAGAAGGTGCTAAGATAGGAGAAGGAGGAGAAGATGGGTTGGGTGGGGAAAGTTATTCCAAAGGGAGGGAACTTGTGGAGAAAGAGAGCTTGCCAGCTGATGTGCAGATACAAAGGTGAGAAAGGTGATAAAGGTGCGGGCACAGCTAGACCATGAATTATAGGGAGAGGGAGAAGTGGGAGAGAGGAGAGGCAAGATATGAAGGAAAAGTCTCAAACCAATACTTAGCTATGAAGGTGGAGCAGTGTGCGGAATGCCTCTGTGCAAGTGACTGAAGAGTAACGGAAGAGTAGAGATCACAGTGGTGAGTTAGCGGGGGAGGGAGTTGGGCGAACCAGCAAAAAGCATGGAAGGACATCCAGTTTGGCAAGGGAGGTGGCTGGGGCAGCAGTGGAAACTATGTCGGCATAGTCAAAGGCAGGGAGGATCCATTTAACAGTTTACCTATAGCACTTGACAGCACTAGCACTGACATCCCCTACAGCGACAGCTACAATGCCAACTGACAGCACTGTAGCCATGGGGATGTCGGTGCACACAATCGGGGCTGCCCCTCCGAATCCCTCTCTAGGCCCCCCACACCTCGGTTTCTAGGATTCTAACTCAGAGTCTGAGTTTGACGGGGCAAACACCAGCAAGGCAGTCCCATCGCTGCACAGACCATCACAGCGACGGGTGGATTTTGCCCGATTCTTGTCGCTGTGACTGTCTTCATGGTGCCGGAGTTGCTGTGGTGGCGGTATACCCCATTTAACAATCAGGTCACGTCTTACGGGGAGGGAGAGGCTGGCTTTGTGGCAGTAGAGTAGCCCAAGTTTAGGGCGCAGTTTGGTGGGAACATGCTGAAGTGGGAGGAAAAATCCATGGAGGGTTGAGCCAGACGCCAAGGTATTTGTCAGTGCAGATGCTTCAGAGGGGGTGTTAGCTGATGAGAAGACAGGTAGTGAGGAAGTCTGGCAAGTTTTTGTTTGGAGCCAAGGGTCATGGCAACAGTTTTCTTGGTTTGTTGTCGGATTACAAGGCCTGTTGAAGCACTTTCAAATACCAGTTTCATAGAGAGAGTTATCAGCCTGGATTTGAATAGTGAAACAGAGTCACAGTCTCTAATGATGCTAGTAAGGTAAGTCCAGTGCTTGGCAAACTGGTAGGAGAAGGAGTTTTGACCCAATGTTGTTCTCCTCTTGGGAAGTAACAACGAGTGGCTCGCCATACCTCTGGTAGCATACCTGTTGTCTAGACAAGTGAAAAGGGACCGTAGGTCTGGGAGAGTAGTTCATGCAGTGGTTTGTAGCCCATGATAAGGGTGTGGTAAAGAAGCCTCTGGTTGAGGTTTAACATGTTGTTTGGAATACAGGTCACATGTATCACATGTATGCATATCGAGGGCGTTAAGTGCAAAGTGGCAGGCCCTATTAAGTAATCCCTTATCGGTTTAGCACCTAATCATTAACAGACATGTAGACCACAGCACCATAGTCAATAATACTAATAATAAAGCTTTGGACAAGGATTTTTTTTTTTATTTTTAAGTAAGGTAGGAGATTGCTCCTGTGTCTATAAAGGAATCAGTTCTTGCTTTTAACTGACCATACTAAGTGGTCTACATGGTCAGAGAGAATGACAGGGCACAGTGCAGAATCAGTCCAAGGTATTTGAAAGTTTGTACTTGCTCAATAAGAGCACCTGGATTGGTTGAGATAGTGAGACCAGAAAATAGGTCTGCCTTGTTGCAGTTGCCATACAACATGCATTTTATTTTTTCATGTTCAAGACTGGCAGGTTGCTTGCAAACCAGGCTTGAACCGAACCAAACTCGTCCTGCAGCCTCTGTTTTCTAGGTGGTCAAGGCTCTTGTCAGTGTCAGTGGCTCAGCAGGTAGCACACACTCGCTTCTGAGACCGGGAGATCAGAGGGCCGTGGGTTCAGTTCCCACATCTGGCACTTGGGTTAATATCCCAGTACTGACACTGTAGTGCAGCATGAAAGGGGTGCTGCACTTCTGAGGTGCCGTCTTTCAGATGAGATGTCAAACCGAGGTCCCATCTGCCTGGTTTGGTGGTAGTTCAGGTGGATGTTAAAGATCCCATGGCACTTATCGAAAAGAGTAGGGAATTTTTATTAAAGTTGGAAAGAAAATACAGTCAAATAATACGCAAAAGCAAATTACTTGAAACAAAATACATATGCCATCATACATAAAATAGAAAACTAACATTGCAATAGACTCAAAACTTACTAGACATACTGAAAAAATAACCCCCCACCCTAATAAAAGAGTAGGGAATTTTATTATTTCAGTAAACCAAAATTGAAAACATACAGTGTTAAATCACACAAAATAATATATAAATCATATAGAAGATAATCTATTACAAAGATATATCATCCAAACAATGTAAAAGGAAAACTGCAAAACAGTCCCCACCCCCACCCCACTTACAAAATGAGTAGGGGAACTTTTGTTATCATAGACAGCAAACCAAACAATAAATTCAATCAATGTTAAGTCACATTAAAGAAAATGATACAGCATATTGTTTTCATAATAGAAAACAAAGATTATACATGAAACGAAAGGGAAAAAAGAAGAGAAGAAAAGCAAATAGAAAACATTAATTCAATACATCCAAAATAATTATTCTAAATTAACCCAATGAAGTTATAGCCAATCTACAGAATCCCATCTAGAGTGACATATAAATGAAGAAAATTTCCATAATCCTGCCTTTTCAATCTCAATATTGCATTAGCAACCATACCAAATAATGCTTCTTGTGAAAAATATTGTTGTTGAATGGTGAAACGGCATCTCAATGCCATATATAGTATTTAAAACAAAGCAAAATCAAACATAAAGTCACTTTATCATATTGCACAGTGGTTACTGGCAGAATCCTATACACAACATGTCTAACGTCATAGGGTATAAAGGAAAGGTAGGCCATTTTCGTAAAACAAGACTCCAAAATCCTTTCATAAAGGACATTCCAAAATAAGTGTTCCATTGTCTCCACTAATTCAAAACACGTACCCTAGGGCAATACCGATCTGTAATTTGCTTATGTTTTAGATTTGCTCGGACATTTAATTTACCATATAGGGATAACCATAACACATCCCACATATGAGGTGGAACGGGGAGGTTAACATATTGCCAATTGCAAGTTTTATAGGAGATGGAAAATAATCAAATGGAGCCAATCTTGAAAATACTTTTGTAAAATATATAGTATAATTCCTTTCTAGTAAAATGCAAAAGGTATGCCTTGAAATACCCATAATTTAATTTTCCCAAAACATATTTTAAGAGATTGTGGAGATGGTTTATGGAACGTTGTCTCGGGAATACCTCATATTCAGGCCAGAAAAGACATAAATCTCCCAGAGTATCCTGAAGCCATGGTTTCCATTGTGTGTCTCTATCTATAAACAGAGGTTTTAAATTTGTATAGAGAAACATAGTAAAGAAAAAACTACAGGATGTAACATTTTTAGGCCCCCATGTTTTTCTCCCTAAACAACAAGGCTCTCTTTATGGGGTTCAATCTACTGCCCCATATACAATCAAAAAAGCATCCATATAACTGTGTCTCCAAAGCTAAAGGAAGACTAAAAACCGCACTTAAATATAAAAATATGGGTAATAAGAATGTTTTAACCAGTTGAACTGCTTCAGTTTAGGCAGTCTCCATGTATTCCAGACATCTACCTTAGTTTGCGCTTCCTTTAGTTTAAATTTCCAATTTAGATATGCTAAATCTCCTGCTCGAATGAAAGACCCAAATTTTACAAGTATCCTTAATTACCGGAATGCCTATAACCTGTGTAAGATGAAAATACTCTATCCCCAGTGTTATACAATTACATTTCTCATAGTTAATTTGTGCACGGTATATAACAAAAACCCTGTAAAACGTTTTTGAAAACCCTTGCAGAGGGAAGATCCCCAATCGAAAAACATAAATCATCCGCGAGGCAATACATTTAACTTCAGGATCAGTACTTGAAAAGGAGAGTCCCATATACTGTCATGACCATACACCGCCTAATTAAGGGATCTATAGTAAATAAATACAAAAGGGCACTAAGAGGACATCCTTGACGACACCCGTAATATGGGATATATAGTCCTACCCACCCATTACAAAAAGCTTGAGCAGTAACATTGGCATAACAGGTTTTATCCATTCTATAAAGGTATCGGTACACCATACCCAACTAAACAGTCCCATAAATAACCATGTCTTACATTATCAAAGGCTTTTGCCTGGTCTAAACTCAAAATCAAACCTGTAAGTTCCCTGTAGATCCCTTTTGAAAAAGTTCCCTAAAAGTATTAGACTATCGGTAATGTTCCTATTTGAATGGAACATGTTTGTGCCGGATGTAAAGGGAATGTGCATTAAGTAACTATCTGTTGTTTAATATTTTGGTAAATAGTTTAAAATCTGTATTTAATAGGGTTATAGGTCTCCAGTTTAACAAATCCCTCTATCTCCTTTTTATACATAAAACTACAAGCCCCTCGTTCATACTTTTGGTAATATCCCCGAGGATAGTATTTCATTCAAAACACCTGTAAATTCTTCCAACAATTGTTGAAAAATTATTTTATAAATTTCATATGGAATACCATCATTCCCTGGGGCTGTACCAGCTTTTACTTGTGCCAACACTGCAGCAACCTCTTGTGTTGTAATATGTGCTACTAAGTTAACTGACCCTGAATCTGAAATTTGGGGTAAATTACATCCTCTAACCAGTTCTCATGTGTGTGACTCAATGTTTCAGTAATACCAAAAGTTTCTGTACATGTAAATCAACAATCCGCATAACCTCTCTCTGGTATGTGTGCACCAAATCCTGCCTGATCATTAAGACCTGTCATATGTTTCTGATGTCTTTGGGAAGCACTAAATTGAAATGAATTCAGAAAGGCCTTTGTGCCTTGGGTACCAAAACGCTGCTCATTTTCTAAAGATTTTGCCCGATCATGTTGAAAATTATTCATCTTTTCTCTTATTTCAGTATAACTGGGGAGGACTGAAACCTCACCATTGGCCTACAAAGTGTAAATCAAAAATTCCTTTCTATAATTTAAGTAAGTATCAGTTTTGTATTTACCATATAATCTCCCTATTGATTGAAAAAACGTTTAATTTCAGTTTTTGTATCCATCCACCATTCGATAAGTATCATAGAGACATAACACAGATTTCCTGGCCTTTAAAATAGCTAGAAAACCATCTTCAATTGTAGGAAGAAGTAATAGAGCCAAGTTCATTCTCCAGTACCCTGGACCCCGATGCATAGGCATATGACTTGCCACCGTAGCTACTATAATTACATGGTCAGAGGAAGTAACAGCCAATGTTCTAGTATCAATCACCTGTAGGAATCGGAAAGAAACCAAAAATCTATCCTTGTGGCCTTATTGCCTTGAAAAATGTTTTGCCGATTCCTGAAAGGGCCATAACATCACTAAGGCCTGTTTGAACAAGTAAATTATTAAGACAAGTAGCATCACAAAACATTTTGATGGTTCGGCATCCCCTATCTGTATTGTATCTACTACAATTGAAGTCACCCCCAAAAACATACTTTGAAGTAAATAAATAAGGTTGAAATAAGCGAAATATTTCAATACGTGCAAATTGTGTTTGAGGTGCATAAACATTGATTAACCGACACTGTAAACCGTTAATCACTACATCCAACAACAATACACGACAGGGACAAGATCAACTAGTTGTATCACCTTTGCAGTGGGACTATTTAGGGCTATACCTACACCACTACAGGGGTCTTCACCCATAGACCAATAGGTAACCCCCATCTCCAGCCAGCAGTTGCTAATTCAATATCGAGTTTGGTATGTAACCTAGTATCCTGCAAAAAACACATCATAATCCTTTTTCTCAAAAAGTGATAAAATCAACACCCGTTTCCTCTCGGATAACATACTATTCACATTTAAAGAAGCTACCGAAAGATTATAAACTGCTACCATCAAGAGAGGAAACGACCAGCCATATTTTGAACGATTTTAGCATATTATTTTTTCTTGTTCCTTTCCTCATTCCCAATCTATTTTTTTTTCTTTTGCCTAAATCAGTTTTGCCAAATTTTGGTCTATATCAGACGTACCATCATGTTGTGAGGAATTTACAGAAACTGAGTCAGACTCCGTCCTGTGTCATCTTGTAATACAATAAAAGGATTATGTGTAGCCGTCATAGGGGTTCAGGAATCACCATGCTAATATTGCCAGATCGAAGACTACGTCTTCTGGAAGATACCAGAGTAAAGGCCTCTTAGGGCGGGAGCGGTGGAGGCATTGAAATCAAACTGCCGCTAGAAACCTCCACTTGAGAGACAGGGATTTGTGTCGCTGACAGAGGCTCAGAAACATCAGGGTGTATTCATGACTGAGGTTCTTTTGAATCAATGCACAACCATGATTACCAGAAATATGTGGTTGAGGTCTCCCAGAGGGTGTGGTAGGGGTTTTATTCCTAGGGCAGCTTTAACCGCCCGATTGATGTAAAAATCTTGAATACTATAGTCTCCAGATTTATTTTGCGCAGCGAAAGGGCAATCAACAAAAGAATGTGCATCTTCACACAGTGAACACTTACTGGGGTGATGACAGTCAGTAAGGACATGTCCTTGTTCTCCACATTGAGCACATTTTACCACTTCACACATCCTACTCAGGTGCCTAGGAGAGCCACACTTATAACAATGTCTTGGTTGGCCTGGATAAAAATAAAACCCTTATCCCGACCCAAATAGAAACAACTAGGTAAATGCTGTAGACCTTCATCGCTTTGAAATAGATTAACCTTATATCTCCACCCTCCATTCCAGAAACCTTCATCATCCAATATAGGTTCAGGATTCCCTGAACAGTACATTTTTTTCCCAGTACGTTATATCTTCTACATTTACTCCCTCATTCCAAAAAGTACATTTATTACTTTAAAGGATTGTTTGGTGAGAGGTATAGCCTGAAAATGTAACCACGCTGGGTTAGTTTTTAAAAGAGCATATCTCATCCAAAATTTATTTAGCAAATCTGGTGTACGAAAACTAATGTCATAATTGTTATCCCCTGGGGTGTGTATAGGCATACACCTCCCCTGGAAAAACCAGCATTTGCTTAATCAAAACCTTCCCTACATAAAAACGATCTGGCATACCATCCATAGGACCTAGGAACCTTAAACGCACTGCATTCCTTCGCTTTGCCAAAGTAACTGGTTTTAAATAAACTAGCAAATGTAACAGGGGTTGTGAGATAACAGGCTGATCCTGTACTGGATTTAACTCAGAACCCAAAACATTTGCATAACTTAAAGCTTCAGGAGTGACAGTTTGTCCTAACGTGGGCTCTGATAGCAAAGAACCATTTGATAGTAAATTAGAAATACTGGTTTGAGGAGACACACATAAAGAAGAGTGTACAGTTATTACAGGGAAGTTTCAAAACAGTCTGGCCCATAGCTAGATACAGCATCCCTTGATGCAGATTTGGCCTTTTCCCCATCTGCTACGCTTTGTTCCCGGCAGAGGGATTATTGGGTCGGCTATCCAGCCTCCCTCATCTGATTGTATCCAACCTGCCTCCTGGAGAGCTTGCTGAGGGGACCAGGATTCATTAACCACCAGATTAGCATCCTGAGGTGGGGTTTCATCCGTCGATTGATCTAAAAACTGGGGCCTTTTAGAACCTTAGGCACAGTACCTGGTAGGCCCGAAGGAGAGTCCAAAGCGGGCCTTTTCTTTTCGATCCTCCTCAGCTTGTTGTTTTAATTCATTGAACTCAGCCAAAGCTTCTTTATCAGCTGCCGTTTTTTCCAACAATACATTAGCTCCTCAGACCTTCTTGAAAAGAGCTGGGCTCCACACAAAACTACGGCGTTTTAACATCATTCTCCAGATCCCGGGCTCCATCAGAAACTCACGGTTTGCTCCAATTCCACTCTCCCAATGACTTCCGCTCGTGCACTAATACTTCAGGCTGCAGGGTTCGATGCGTATGCTGGCCACCATCAAGGGTGCATCCCAACCCGTACCACTGTCCCGCGACGGATGATTTAGAGTTGAGCAACATCCGTCCTACTTCCACTGCTCTCTGCAGCCATCCGGAAAGCTGCACTATGTTCCCCGCTGAGCCTTGCTAAATCTCAGCCACAGCATGTCCTCCTCCACTGTCCTCCTCCTCCGCCATCTTGGTCCCACCAGAAATGGGTCCCCCTGCTCACAGGAAGCAGGAAGTAGGGGAATTTCCCTGGTGTCCTGGCCAAATTTCCTCATTCACTAAAATACCACCAACAGCTTAATCTGGTTCAAGGTCAGTTGGCATTCATCTGTATCCCCTCCCCAGGTCGTGCCTGAAAATAGGCAGGATTTGTCTAGTGCATTTACCCGCTCAACAAAAACTAACTCAATAAATAATAAATAAATCTGAGAAGAATACTGCGTCATCTGCATACAGGATTGTGTAGGAAGATTTACAGATGGAGTGCAGCTTATTTATGAATTGGCTGAACAACAGAGGCCCAAGAATAGATCTCTGCGGAGCGCCATGTCACAAATGCACTCAGCAGGTCAGGCCCTCTGCTCCCACAGTGCCAACCTCAGAGCTGAATAGTGTGAACAGGTAACGGACAGGGTAACCCTCCTGTCTGCTTTTGGGTCCGAATCACCTTTAGTCTCAAGTGCTGGTGGGATTCAAACTGTGAACCTTATTCTAGCTGCCCAAATGTACAGGGTCAGATAATATTCTCTTCAGGAGGATGCAGTATATCTTTCGCCTAAGGGCACCTAAACCAGGTATCCAGAATGAATCCTTAACTCTGTAAGAGACCTTAGGTATAGTCTTACTTTTACAAGCTTAGTAACACCATCAAGTCTTTGAATAGTGTCAGACTTAATATCTGTTCAGCAATAACATGCAAAAATTACTGAGGAGATCCAGGCAGTATCTTAAGAAAATGTTTACTAAAATGGATAAAAACAGTAAGATAAAATTTAAAACAAATATCAAAGAGCGTCACAATCACATGAAAGAAAAAAGGAAAACTACATAACAAACTCTTACCACAATACATTTAAATCTTTTCTATCTAGTGTATTACCTCTGTAAGTGCCTTTAAAGTTAGATCACAGAGCTGTGTCTCTAGAGTCCCAAAATGATATGTCAAACATTTCAGACACAAGTATCAGTTTAAACTCTGTGTCTCCACACCCCTTCTGTGAGTCTTCTAGCTCCTGCTTTTAGAATATAAAATTACAAACATGATTCTCTACCGGAGGTATTTTAAATAATGTGAACATCAGCAAAACCCTTTTCCCAAATTATGAGTCTTTGATCAACCAGTTCCTTTGAGGTTTACAACCCTGCAGTCCATCACCCAGATGTGAGGTATCCAACAGGAATCTGCTAAATGATGTCCTTTCCCAATGCAATAAAATGTTTATTTTGTTTCCAACTTCAAAAGCATTAGGTCATAAAAGGCCATAATGTAATACATCCTGTGATATCAGCTGCTGACACCTTGTAATTTAAAGGGCCAAATCTCACAGACTGACATTTCATACACTGACCATTTATTTATACTACCAATGTCATACAATAATCATAACCCAGCTGGCCAAGCGTCACACACCATTATTAACTGGTCTGACATCAGATATTGTAGCTCTACATTTATCCAATTAGAAGCAAGACTTAATATCTTATTTATACAGTAGCTGGTGTTTATGCTGGAAGTCTAAAACTCAACAGAATTTTGACTAATTGTTTCTGAACATTTTAGCCAAAAGTAACTTTTAGCTAAACTTTAATCCCATTAATTGAATGTTTATCTGCCATGGGTGGAACCACAGTAGCAATTTGGCTAATGTTATTTAAGCAATAATGACTGAAGAGTCTTTCGTTTCCTAGAGATTAATGATCGGATCGGAGGGAGGGACACAGAGTGGCCCAAGGCAAAGCCTAGAGCCAGCCCACCCAGCCAGTAGTTAATCTCCCACAGGAAATGAATTGTTTGAGGTCATTGCAATTAAATCTAATTGCAATAATGAACTTTTTGAGCTGTTTTTTTCTGAGGTTGTTTTGTTCAGTCTTTTTGTTTCTCTGTGGTGCTGCGGAAGGCTGCCACCTGGTCTTGTTCCATTCTGCTCTGTCTAATGTGTTTGGGGAGGTATTTTGTTTTATGTGTTCTGGGTTTTGGTACTTGTTCTGTGGTTGAAATATTTTTATGTGGTTAATTCTGGCATTTTTTTTAAGTTTTCTGTCAGAAATCCTACACTATAATACTTCAGCACTAACTGCTGCTGCTGTTCAACATTTCTAAAGAGATTTCAGACTGGCACAGCAGCCAATGAATAAAACTAGTTAAGCTCATGAATAATTAATTAGACTTACAATTTTACATAATATAGGATTGATTGAAGGACAGCTGTTGTGCTGGTAACCCAGGTTGCTAAGCGAACTTGGGTGGGTGGCATGTCAGCACTTACCAGCCCGGGAGGGATGGTTCAGCTTCCAGTACCGCAATGATCCTGTGCTGCATCATCTAATGGGTGGAGGAGGCACAAAACAGAGGACCCCAGCAGACCCTGCCTAAATGATGGAGCAAGTGCACTTGAACATCAGACCACAGAGCATGCAGCCATGGTGCTAGGCTTGTGAAGCAGCTGGATCATCACATTGCCCCAGACCTGTAGTGTGCTTCACGAATGGCCCTGCAGATCACTTGTGAGGTAGTTGCACCATGGCAGATATTGCTCACGGTCTGTTTCCTGTAACCATGTGTCTCACAAGATGTGCAGTGTTCATAGTGGGATATACAGTAATTGTATTCCTCATACCATAGATCACCAAGTCATAGTCTATGAGACTGAGTATGCAGCATCTGAAGTTGTTGATTAGTTTCAGGGAGGAAGGTATTTTTGTGCTTATAGAGCAGGCCAAGTCTACAGTTGGCTGTTTTAATTAGCATGGCCTCATGATACAGTAGGTTAAGCCTGAGTCAAGGATGACCCCAGGTATTTGAAGGTGCAACTTGATCAATAGGAGCCTCTGAGGTAGAGGTAATGACTAGTGTGGAGTGGTTAAGGGTTTTACATCTGGAGTGGAAAAGCATGGATTTAGTTTTCTTAGCATTTAGGACAATGGAGTCGTCGAGAACCTGTCACAGATATTAGTGAAATCCAGTTTGAAGGCTGTGCTGGATATGGGCTGGGCTGCTGTGTGTTGCAGTAATGACTAACAACATCGGGATATAGGAGTAGTTTTATGGAGTTGCAAGCTTTTGGGAGTTTGTTTATAAAGAGACTGAACAGAAGGGGACCAAGGATTGATCCTTGGGGGACTCCCACCATCACAGGCCTGAAGTCTGGGTGTGACATTCGGCATTTTACTGCTTGGGTTCTATCTGTGAAGTAGTTTTTAACCAGCTGGTGGCGTCTGCTGAGAGGCCACGTTCAGTTAATTTACGACAGAGCAGAATATGACTGACAAGGTCAAATGCCTTGATGAGGTCAATGAATATTGAGCTAGCAAGCTCCCCCTACCCAGGGCACAGTGAAGATGGTCAGTGTATTCTGGTAGGGGGTTAGGGTACTAAAGTTCTTACAGAACCATGTTGTTGCTTGATGGTAAGTCATGTTGGCTTAGGTATTGTGTGAGCTGGTTGTTTATGATTTTTAGAGCATTTTAGAAAGAGGTGATAAAATTGAGATGGGATGGTAGTTTGTGGAGTGGGACTTGGGCACCCTCCTTGTGGACCGGGTAACCTGTGCTGTTTTCTAAGTCAGTTGAGAGTGAGATGAGTTGGAAGGAGCGAGTGACCTTGCGTATAGCAGGTTTGAGAAGTTTCATGTCGACATTATCGGGCTCTATTCAAGTAGATATTTTAGTGCAAGCAAGGTCTTTGTAGGTATCTGCTCAGATTAGTCTCCTGAGATAGAACTTGGGATGTGGATCCTTCTTAGGGGTGGTATGGACTTCCACTAGGTGATTAGGAGGTGCTGGAGTGTAGGCAGAGAGGTCACTGTACATGTTGTTAAAGGTATTTGCTATATTCACGTGACCCTCATTAAGGGACTCACCAGCTAGGATGGAGTGGGGAAGCAGTTTATGAGAGTTTCCTAAGATGTAATTAATTCCTTTTAGAGGGATTTAGTTGTGTTGAGGATGAATACTGCCTGTTTTTGTGATAGTCAGCCTTAGCTGTTCTGACTTGATTTTTACCGTTTCTCAATTTTTGTACTTTGAAGCAGAGAATTATGGCAGAGTTCACAGAACTGCGACCAGACCCTTCGCATTCTCTTATCAGAGCCATGGAGGTTTGGAGTGAACCATGGTTGAGAGGTACCTTTATCGATGAGAGTCTTATAAGTGGTAACTAGTTCACAAATTCTCTTGAAATGCATGCTGAAATAGCTCAGGGCAGCGTCCGCATCCTGGGTCTGCTGCAGGAAGGACCAGTCAGTCTGCTGAAGCATGGCTCACAGCTGAGGATCTTATGGGAATGAAAGACTTGCTCTAGAGTGGGTGGTGGGTGCAGCAGGGGATGTTTTAATCGACCACCGACACACCACAGGAGAGTGGTCACTCAGGAGATCAGGCAGGACTTTGGATGAGAGGATCCTGTTAGGTGGTTGACCAGCAGTCCGTCTATAAGTGAAGCAGTCCCAGTTTTGTAATTAATCCTAGTTTGTGAGGATATAGCTTGAGTTGGGTAAAGGTTGGCAACCATATCTCAGTGGCATTTACTGTTGCTTACTAGCCAGTTGCAGTTGAAGTCACTGAGTATGATCTTTCATGGTGGGGTTTAGTCCCGCAATGGTGTCATGGAGGCAGTCAAGCTCTTTGGAGACATTATTGGGGAATATAGGCTACAACGAGGATTACGTTTTTCACCCCTATTACCTATGGTAAGGTTTATAACCATGCATTCCACATCTGTGGATTCAGGGAGCAGAGGCTAGCAGCTTTAAAATGGGACTTACAAACAGCAGACATCCACCTCTTTTATGGGTCCTATCATGTGCATGCCAAAACATAGAGTAGAGTCAAGACTTACTTCATTACCTGTGATTTTGGGGTGAGCCAAGATTCAAACAACATGATTTAGCCCCAGCACTTGAACTACTCCGGAGGAAAGAGTTAACTTTATGCCAGAGCATAGAACGTTGAGCTCGAGCTTGGTTCAAAACCTCTGTCTGCTGCTCTTGAAGTGTAACCGTCCAGATTCTTTACTCCACCTAACTGAACAGTCGCTCCGAGATTTCTCCTTTAGTAACAGTTCGGTCGGTTAAAACATCGGTTTATACGCTATTTTTTCTTTATTTCAGTTCAGATCTCTGTCTGTGGCACAATAAGTACATAGGTAGTGGACTAGTTTTGAATTTTTTGTGGAAATTGTAAAGTTGTATTTCAACGGTTAAAGCTGAACCAGTTGTCTTTATCTGGTCTGTGTTTTTTCTTTTAGCTGAATTTATTGTGGTACCAGTCCTTATCGGTTCTTAAAAAAAAAAAACAAAAAAAAAACAAGTGTTTTATCGTTTTTTCCAACACCGTAACAGTTGGGAACCATAAGGGGTCTTGCCTGGCTGTTACCATAAAAGGGTAAGTTGTAGGATGGCTTTGTCTGAGAAACCCAAGAGAAAAACCCAGGCCCACTGGGTTTCAACACTGCAGTGAGTGTGGGGAGGCCTTTCCTAAGGCCGATCCCACTCTACCTGTGTTTACTGTCTGGGTTTTGACCACCTGGAGTCAGACTGCCAAATATGTAAAATTTTCCTGAAGCCACCCTGGATAAAAATTGGGCAGGCTTATGGATAAGGAGGCCAAGAAGTCCGCTGACCCAGATGGCCAGCCTGGTTCAGTTCCGACCGAACCTGAGGGAGTGCCCACTGACCTGGGCGTGACTCCCTTGGGCAAACGCAGAGTCGATCCTGAGGGTCGGTTCCAGCAAAAGAAAAAAGAAAGATCGGCCAGTTGAGATCTGGAACCGCATCGTCCAACCGCGAAGAAATTGCCAGGGAGATTAGCATAGTTGAATCGCTCCGTTTGGTTCTGACTAATCAGATGCCTCCCGGTAGGCGTTTAGTTCGGTCGGTTCCTCCGGTTCAGGATTATTCCCTGAAGAGTATTATGAACCGGACATGGAGGGGAGAAGACTATGATGATGATGATGATGGTGTGGAAGGTCTGGATGAGCCCTTAGAACCGGACATCTCCCAAGGCAGGCCTTCAGGTGTTTCCTCTAGACTTTCTGAGTCCCTTCCACTTTGTTTTACAGAAAAGTGGCAGAAACCCTCAGCTCCCTCTGGGTGAAGCTGTCGAGGGCAAGAGGAGCCTGACTATGTGGAGATGATAGACATCCCAGAGTCCAAGAGATTGTCTATTCTTCTTCACAAATCCTTTGGGAAACAGGCACAGAAGTTACTTAAGGCTCCAAATTCTTTACCTCCTGTGGACAGGTGAATGGACAAGAGGGTATATGTTGTCAGGCCCAGGTACAGAGTACTTGTACCAGCAAAGCAGGCATGTTGGGGTTGTGCAGGCTACAGCCTGTGATAAGGCAAACATACTGTTGGCTTCCACCCCGATAAAGACTCCAGGAAGTTGGATGCCATGGCAAAGAAACAGTACATGGCATCTTCCTTGGGACTCAGGCAGGCTAACTATATGGCCTACACAGCCAGATACGAGAAGTTCAGATGGGATACTGTTCTGGAACTGGCTAAAAGGCTCCCCCCAGCTTGCCAAGGAGCTGGAGGAGGTGGCTGCTGATGGGATTGAGGCAGCAAAATCTAGTTTCATGCTGCTGTGGACTCCAGTGTTGTGTCATCAAGATTCATGGCTACATCTGTGGCTCTTCGAGATTGGCTTGGCTCAGATGTAGAGCCTATCGCTGAACACTGCAGGCTAAGGCCATGGATTTCCCTGTTGTCGAGAATTCTCTGTTTGGGAGCAGACAGAGAATTATATGAAAAGATGGATGGATACTGGACCACCCACAGGAGTGCACAGGCCAAGGAAAGGCAGGCAACTCTTCAGAAGCAGCAGGCTAGGGCAGGCCTTTCTACCAGGAACAGGCCTCTCTCCTTTTTCCCAGAGGGTTCTTCAGAGGGAGAGGCAGAAGGGGATGAGCAGGACTGCATCCTCCTCTCAGCCTAAGGCTGCTGCCAACAGACTCCCTGATGTGTCAGCCTGGATCGACCCCCAATTTCTGTAGGAGGCAGGTTGGCTTACTACTTCCAGGACTGGAGTCTGTTACCTCAGACAAATGTGTCCTGGAGGTAGTAAGCCAGAGACTGGCCATAAGCTTCAAAAAATTTCCAAAGCTGAGGGTCAGGCCCTTTCCACCTGCAACATCTCGAAACCATTGCCCTAGAGGCAGAGGTTTCATTTCTGCTGGCCTCAGAGCCATGGGAAGCGTTCCTACACTTCACAGGGGCAAACATCTGTATTCCAGATACTGTACTTCCTTACCCCCAAAAACAGGGAGTAGCAGCCCATCCTAGACTTAAGATACCTAAACAAGCACTTACTAAAGCCAAAATTCTAAATGGTGACTCTGGGAATAATTCTTCCCTCTCTAAGGCCAGGGACTGGCTAGCCTCCCTGGACCTAAAGGATGCCTATTTTCACATTCCCATCAGGTGCTCCCACAGAAAGTACCTCAGATTCAAACTGCCTTCAGGCCATTACCAGTTCAAAGCAATGCCCTTGAGCTAACATCAACTTCAAGGTGTTTACAAAGTGCCTAGCAGTTGTAGTGGCTTTTCTAAGGAGACAAAACATCTCCATATTCCCATACCTGGATGACTGGCTCTTTGTGGGTCAGTCTCCAGACCAAGTCAAGTCAGATTTACATGTGACCCAACAAGTGCTCACTTCTCTAGAATTCCTCCTCAATCTTCCCAAATCAGTTTCTCGAACCAGTGCAACTCTTAACCTTCATAGGGTAGAACTGGATACTGTCAAAACAAGAGCTCTTCTTCCTCTGGCAGGTAATGGCCATTATAGAGCTGGCTTCCTCTTTCCACCTTCTGGTGTCTCGACCAGCAAGGCATTTCCTCCAACTACTGGGTCATATGGCAGCTTCCACTGCAGTGGTCCAAGGGGCCAGATTTCAGATAAGGGACATCCAGTTTCATTTGAGGGTTTTTGATCTCAGAAAAGATCCTCTAACGAGACTTAATCCAGTGACACAGACCTTGATCCAGGCTCTCCAATGATGGTTGGATCAGGACAACCTCAGAGCTCTTATAGCTCAGGGAGTGTGGTTCCCTCAGGAGTGTCTTCTCCACAGCAGACTTCTAGAGCTCAGGGCAGTGTACCTGGCTCTGCAAACCTTCTCAGAGTCAGTACAGAACAAGGTGGTTCAGGTCAGGACAGACAGCACCACCACCATGTGGTACATCAACAAGCAGGAGGCACGCGGTCTATGGCCTTGTGCACAGAAGCCATGAAATGTGGTCCCTGGTTTATTCTGTACAGACCTCTCTGGTAGCAGTCTGCCTTCCAGGGAAGGACAATGTGCTAGGAGATGCATTGAGCAGGATATCCGAGGCCATCACGAATGGTCCTGGACCCCCAGTGTTAAAAGTGATATTTTCGAGGTGGGGCGCTCCAAGAGAGACCTTTATACAGCCCCAGACAATCACCAACTTCCACTCTTCTGTTGCAGATCTCCAGTCTTGGGTTCAGTCCCTCTGGATGCTCTAATTCTGAATTGGGAGGGAATTTCTGTATGCCTTTTCTCCTTTGCTCTACTGTTCAAAGTTCTGGACAAGATAAGGTCACAATCTTGCAAAGTGATCCTGATTGCTCCAGACTGGACCAGACAGCCTTAGTACACCCTGTTGCTGTCCCTAGCAATCCATCTTCCTCTGTCTCTTCCCAGGAATCACAATTTGTTAACCTCCTCTCATGAAAGGATCTGGATCTGGTACCCCAACCTTCAGTCTCTCAATCTCAAGGCATGGCTCTTGAAGAGCTAGAATATGCAAATTTGCATTTGTCTTTAAGGGTTCTGGACATTCTCAAAGCCTCTCGAAAAGCTGCCACCAGAAAAACTTATAACTCCAAATGGAAAATATTCAGCATTTGGTGTTCTAGTAAGCATATATCCCCAGATACTGCTGACTTGTCTACAGTTCTGGATTATATGGTTCATCTTAATGGTCTAGGCCTCAGACCAGCTACCCTCAAAGTACACTTGTCAGCTGTTTCTGCTTTTCTGTCAGTGGAAAGCCCTCCTCACTGGCATCTTACCCTGTTTTCAGTAAATTCTTCAAAGGATTGTTTCATTCCAGTCCCCTTTAGGATCTTACTCCTACTTGGGATCTTAATATTTGCATTACTCAGCTTATGCAACCTCTTTTGAACCTTTGTCCTCAGCAGAGCTTAGTACTTGACTTGGAAAACTGTGTTCCTTGTAGTTATTACCTCTGCCAGGCATATCACTGAATTGCAAGCTCTGTCAGTGGAGCCTGATTTTATCTCATTCCATAGAGATAAGGTGGTCCTTAGAACCAACAGGAGGTACTTACCCAAAGTGGTTTCAGATTTTCATCTGAATCAATCTATGTCTCTTCCCATTATTCTTCACTGATCATTCTTCTTCAGGAGAGAGATGATTACACAGTTTGGATGTTAAAAGGCTCTTAGCTACTACATTGAGCGTTCTATGGTTCTTAGGTTTGACTCCTCAGTTGTTCCTCACTTATGGTGAAGTGGGGAAAGGCAAACCTGCTACTAAGAGAACTTTTGCCAGGTGAATTGTCTCTTGTATACAATTCTGCTATGAGAAGCTAGGCAAAGTACCCCCTTAGGCCTGAGGGCTCACTCGACTAGAGGTACAGCTGCTTCTCTGGCTGCTGCCAGAGATATACCTTTATTAGAGATATGCAAAGCAGCCACCTGGAAAATAGTCCATACATTCACCAAGCATTACTCTCTGATATCCAGGCTAGGAGTGAAGCTAGGTTTGGTACAGCAGTTCTGCAGAGCCTATTCCCAAAATAGGTTCGATACCCTTCTCCATGGAGGTACTGCTTGGTAGTCTGCATAATGTCAGAATACAGCAAGACTTCGTGTTGTTTACAGAAAAATTACTCACCTTAGTAATTGTGTTTCTTCTAATGGAGTCTTGCTGTATTTCTGACCTCCCTCCTGCCTCCCTCTCAGAACCTGTTTTTGGGAAGTGTGCTGGGAGGCACAGTGTTGTACCTCAGGGTGATTTGGCACTCCTCTTTAGACAGGTGGAGTGGGTTATTTATATGTTTTTGTTAATTATTTTGTTCACTACCTGGTTTTTGTTTTGGATTTCTCGACTTGAGTCTTTTGGGGATCCAGAATATTTGGTTGCCTTTTGGCTAGTAAATTTAACAATTTCCACACAGTCGGTATTTAGTTAGTGTTAGCTTCGTAAGAATCTGACTGTTACACTTCATAGTGCAGCGCCACGTTGGTTTGAACGAGCTCGAAAGCAGCATTCTATGCTCTGGCATAGAGTTAACTCTTTCTCTCTGGAGCAGTTCAAGTGCTAGGACAAACTGCATAATGTCAGAATACAGCAAGACTCCATTAGAAGAAACACAATTACTAAGGTGAGTAATTTTTCTTCTGTTACTGCAATAGTATCTTAGTTGAGTTAGATACCCTTAATCTAAGCTCATCACCTTTGGCAGGAGACCTCCAGTGTTTACATGTGCCAGTTCCAAGTACCCTTGCATGTTTCAGCAGGAAAAGTAGGGCCAGGGTTTGAATGTATATTACCAGAGATGATCAGGAGGAGCAAAATGATTTGAGCACAATCAGGTTGTATTTATTAAAGATCTTATGTGTGGGTGCATCAAGTTTTCCTTTTTGTACATGCACAGGCATTGCTGGTACACAGTGAGTGGAAATAGATGGTGGGGAAGGGGCTGAGAGGCTGGGCTGTTTGATGAGCCTATGGAAGGAGGTAGGCTGCAGAAATACCCGGGAGGTGCAGGCGCTGTGGGTGGGCAGATAGCATTAGTAGGGGTGCAGGTGCCATTGGTGGGCAAATAGCTTTAACAGGGGTGGGCTGGTTAGAGTGGTAAGACATAGTACAGTTTCCATTACCCAGCGGTCCAATAACTGACAAAATAATGAGTGCTGCTGCAAGAGATCATAGTGGGAAGGTCCCTTGAGGGGAGGGCTCACACACCAATTTCTGGCTGTACGGAATAAGCCTTAGTTCAGGGCTTAGTGTAGACTCAAAAAGTGAGCTATGCTGGTGGGACACCAGGAGAAAGGTGGAGGAGGGGCGATTAGTATTAGCTACAGGGCTGGCTGTTTGGGTCGAACCTGATGTCACTTAGACTGGGTGAAACCATAGGAGGCGGTTCACTGGTTTAAGTTTTGTCACTTACATACAAAATTAGGTTTGGAGTCTCAGGACTCTGGGCAAATTGGTGGTGTTGTGTTGATTGGGGTTTTAACCCTAATGCCCAGGGACAAGCTACAGGTCCAGGCCCAAGCCACATAGGTTGAATCTACACAGCTGTGGCTGCCCACATGGAGCCTATAGAATGAGTCATAATTTTCTTCACACATTTTCTAAACAAAACACATCAACAAGAATTGTCCACACCACTTAAACTCTCGAACACAAGTTACAGCCATAAAATCCACATCGCTTTTCAAATTATTACTGCATAATTGGTAACCAGCATTTGTAATTGTCATGAAACACATGATCAAACCATGTATGTGAATGACAAAATCTAACTCTCAAAACTCTAAACATTTATTTATTTATCTAAACATTATTTATGGGTTTGTCATTTGTTAATATTTTAAAAGGGGAGGAGGAGATTATTAATGCAGATAGAGAAAAGGAGTAGTCGTGAGGGTGTACCCCTGGGTCGTCCATGAGTTACAGGCATTGTGCTGTAGGAGGCGTTACAATTTGACTTAATTGCTGCCAACTAGCAAATTGTTTGAGAACCAGCAGAGGCATAAGGGGAGATGCCAGCATCAGAAAGCACCAGAGATGAGAGGGAGGTTAAAGATGTGTGTAATGGGAGGGCAAGTGCAGTGGTGCCTAACTGGAGAATTCTAGGCTCAATCCCATCTGGGCCGGACTAGAACCAGTAGTCAGTGAGTTGAGTAGCTTGTGGAGCTCTCTTCTGGAGACAATTTCAGGAGGAATGCGGGATGAATATAGGGAAAGAAGACTCATGAGGATTGCAGATGGTGACTTGGGCGGCAGGGTGGTTGGAAGGGACAAATGAGAGGTCAGCGAACTGGGTGTGAAAGCATTGCTAAAGTTGTTTGGTTTGTTACAGTGTCGCCATCAATGACCACGTCCTTTTCATAGATTTGGATGGTTTGCCCTGGAGCCCTTTTTTTTTTTTTTAAATTTCTTTTTCCCTCCTAGTCGCCCTCGTAATTCCACTCCTTCAGGCCTCTGCTCACTACCGTCCAACCTTTCACTAGATCTGCCCTAGAGTGCCTCTGGTGTCCCTAACTCACCATCCCTCTTATTCCTCCTCGAGGCACACCTATGCACAGCCGGGGTCTGCCTGTGATTACAGGCTAGGCAGCCAGAGCGGCCGTCATCCGGAACTCAGGGAGTTTTCGGTTTTCTTGTCCCTCCTCCAACCCACATGAGGACGCCTGGCTCGGGGCGGAGCATTGCTTCACGCCACGCCTGCCAGAGTGCCTGGTGGCGTCCTCCCCTCTCCGGCTTCCCTCTGGAAGCCGCGTTGCCAATGGTAGCTTCCACGGCTCTCCCGAGCGTCAGGTGTATTAAACACCCTGGTGTCCCTCCCGAAGGAGGAAAGCATCCGTGGGGCGCTCGATCCTCCTTCCCCTGCCGACCCCGGCGGTCCGAGTCCGTTCCCGAACCGGGTCGCGGTGTAGCACGAGTGTGGCGTCCAGCGCCTCAACCCTCAAGCGCCACCGGGCGGCCTGGAGCCCTTTATGCTGAGAGTTGCCAGAAGAGCGAGCATTTGCTCCCTTACAGAAAGAGCTTTTGCTGAGTGAGTTGCTTTTTTTTTTGTACTGATTGTGCAGCTGTCTATATGAGAGCATATCATGTAGTTTGTAAGAGCCTTAAAGGCCTTCCAGCATTTGTCCCTGAGTTTGAAGAGGGATAGAAGGTCACTATGAAGTCGGTGGATTGCTGTACTCCTGACTCTTCTCTTGATGCAGGGAATAAATCTGTCTTGGAAGCTGGTAATCAGTCAATCAATCAATATCTTTATTTATCCAGGCGGGCACCATTGAGCAAGCTTATTTACAAGGTGGACCTGCAGTCCTACAGTAATAATACAGAAAGACAAGTTACAATAGTACAAACAGTAAAAATAGCTGCTATTGTAGTAAAATGCACATTTACAGGTAATATATATTGAATATAGAACTACAAAGTCGTGATAATGAACATGCTGGATCCAAGCCCAAAAACTGTGCATTTTGTTGTGGGAAATGTTAGGAGAGGGTAGGCATACCAGATAGAAGATATCAAGCGATAATGTAGGAGAGGTGGGAATAGGGTGCAAGCGAGAGGACCCAATTGTTGAAACAGTGAAGGGGATTGGGAGGCAGGGGACTGTACGAAAGGCGACAAGCGATTTTGCTCAAAGCGGCGACATATGGAGGAGAAAAGCAGCTGTTGTACTAAGCGCAAGAGGAGGAATATAGTAGCAGGGCAGAACTGGGAGGGTCCTGGAGGTTGGGGCAGGGAGGTGTTGGATGGACGAGGGACTGAATATTTTTGGGTGAAAGACGATAATTATCCCCAAATGCGGTAGCATGTGCTAGAATCAGGCTGTAGCTGTTCAGAGCATCAAAGAATAAGATATGGGAGTTCGGCAATAAATCCTGTGGATCTGTTGGTTGGCGTGCTAGAGGCAGAGGCACACATTTCAGCTGGGGTGGCGCCGTTTGGTAATGGGAGTTTGAAGGAGGTCTAGGGATGAACTGACGTCCATGGCGTGCTAGTAAGGGGACCAGTCTATAAGTGAGAGTTCTGTGTTAAGGGATGATGAGTATAGATTAGAAAGTCCCTGAGGGTAGGAATTTTGGGACCTGGGTTTTCCATAGGCAGCAAGGTGGGGAGTGATTACTAAGTGAGTCAGGAAGCACTGGGATGCTTGAATTATATCACTTGTATTCTGAGCATCCAGTGTGTAGAGAAGAGTATGCCTCATGGGAGAGGTGGGTGGGATTGGAGATAATTTGGGTGAGACTGGCCATGCTAAGAATCAGTTCATAATTTTTAGAGTTGGGGTTGAGACAGTCTAAATGTAGGTCTCCCATGAGGATAGTCTTGTTACAACTAATCTTTGGTTGTATGGTATGAAGGAGGGCAGATAGACCTGAGACGCTGCATTTGGGGCAGGGGGATGGGATTGTAAATACAGTTTTCTTGGTGTGGTCTAGTAGAAGGAAGCATGTAACATTTTCACAGGCATTGCAGTTCCGACTTCATAAGGGATCATGGATAAATGAAGATGGGACCTAAATAAATTAACCACCTCTTTTGGATAAGGGATTGGCAGGTATGAAGCTGTAATTGTCCAAGCTATAGAGAGTCAGTGGTACTTGGTTTAAGGCTTGACTCCAAAATGTCAAGAAAATCGGAGAATAATGGGCCACCCAAGCCTCTAGGTCAAGTTTATTGGCCATGAGGCTATTGACATTAAGGTGGGCAGTTTTAAAGTCCTGGAGGCCAGACCACGGTGAGTTGGAGAGGGGATGGGGACCATGAGACCTGGATTAGTTTCAGTGTCCCTGCCATACAAAAGTATAATGTTAAATTATATAGGCAGTGATTTAACTGGCCCCACAACTGTGTAGCAGAGCAAGAAAAAATCCTCTGCATGTATAGCACTTGGAGAAGCAACACTTTTGACTTAGGAGAGCAGTGGGATTGGGAGGCAGGTAAGTCACTACCAGAAGGTTGAAATGGCTAAAATCCATTTGAGGATTGATTGGGAATAGTCAGCAGTATCTTTGGGAACTGGTAATGTGTCTGTTAGGGAGAGGATGGAGGCTACAAGCCCCGGAATGAGGCTTATAATTAAACAAGATTCATCATGATGATAGGGGCAATGTGGAAAGTTGTGTGCAGAGCAGTGGCACAGACGAGGTCATAGGGGAGGCACTTTAAGCCTGGTTGCGGAGTGCCTGAACTGCAAAAGTTTAGAGCTTGGATAGTAAAACTCTGAGTTCTGTGCAGAGGAGCTAGCTGCAAAGTGGTGGTGAGGTGTCTGGTTATGACACAGGTAGGTAAGGCACGGGTAGACAGTTTCAAGTTTTCCCTATATTTTCTAGAAAACGGTTTATGAATCTAAAGATTCGAATTGGTCACCAATGATGCCGGGGGTACATTAGCTTGCAGGTAGAACCCTATGAAAAACAGGTGCCAGCTGTGCCAACCCCATCACTGGTACCGCTTAGGTCAGAATTTTCAGACTCAATATCCACTATTTTGTTTCACTTGCTTAGTGAGGATGTGTCCCCTCACTACAGCTCGAGTCGGTGCCCTCCATGTCACAACACATAAACCTTGTGTCACTTAACGCACAGCTTGTGCCATTTGCTACAAAACCAATTATGTATTTTGTTTTAAACAGCTTTTCTGATTAAATGGAATGCACCCCCACACACACACACACAGCTGCGGTCAACAGCGTGGTTTCAAAAGCAGCACACACTCTCCATAGAAATAAACACATAGCTGCCATTTCCGTGCTGCTTGACATACAGTTGCCACATCAAACAAGTACTTCCTATTCCCAATTGTCTCCACAAAAACCTTCTAGCGGGCCTTACAGTAATGTAAAACAACACCACGGGAGTTCAATGCAGTGTACACCACACCTCGATCGTGAAGTGCCACTCCGGTTAAACTGAGACCTTTGTTTAACTGCCTCGATGAAAATGAACACTGCAGGAGTTGAGCACCGTGAACATGTTACCACTATTGGTGTCTCCACTTCCTGGTTTGAGGTACCAGGCTCACATGGCTAAAAGTCACATCATTGGACCACAGGAAAAAAGGTGTTGTAGAAAGAGAGGACAGCTGCATTGTAAAATGACAAAACAATGTCAACTAACTTCGGGTGGGGTGGGTGCAACAGCAGATGGACCAACACTAGAATGGAGGACTATTTCACCAGAAAGTTTTTTTTTCTGATGTTTGTATTCAATTTGAAAATAATTTCCTCTTCTGTTCTTTAACCTAATTAAAAGCGTACACAGATGCCCATTTCTGAGCACAATAATACCCTCCAGGTTGGGCGGTATGTGCAATACAAAACTTCCAGGGCTATAAGGCCCTTTGCCTGCAGCTTCTGGCCTCATTACACCCTGGGCAGTCCGTATTGCCCACCCTGTTGGATTATTATTGCCTGCATAATGTCTCATGCAGTTAAATGCAGTTGGTCCTCAAGTGCATTTGTCCTTGTATGTTCAAAGTTTTGGGTCAATGCTCAGGAACTGTTTCTGGCACCTTTTAGGGACATTAACTCTCAGGGCCCAGAGAAGCTATTCCATTCATTTTGGACTTTTGCAAAGTGACTGTGCAGTTCATTTTGTGATCAGCTATGCTTATTTTGGGATAACCCTCCTGGTGTAAATTTGCTTTATCTGAATACTTATTGTACTGCAATGGCTTCCTTGCTATAATTTTGTTGCTATAATTACTGATTCTGTTATTGTGTATTTCAATTTTGAATATTAATTCATGAATAGCAATAAAATATAAGTTAAACATGGAGAGGAACACGAAGACAGTATGATAGAGAGGACCCCCACAACAGTTTAAAATAGAATCAGAGTGGAAAACAAACAGTCTCAGAGGAAACATATCAGAATGACAAAATAGAAATATGTTAATAGAACTAGAGCATTGAGATATCCAGAAAGAGAAAAAAATAGTAGAAATTAGGAGCTATTTGCCTGACAGCAAGAGTCAGAGTGTATACGTGTACAGTATTTGCAAACACTATACCATGTGTTACACAGGAAAGCCTTGTGTTATGTGTGGGCCACATCAGGACAGGGCTGCATGAATCTGTAGTTGAGATGGGGAGAGAGGGTAGATGAAGGAGAGGGATGGGGAGAGAGAGTGAGAATGAGAGGGGTTGGGGGAAGAGTGTGAGTGAGAGGGTGAGGGCAGGCAAGAGAATATAACAGCATATTTGCGTAGGTGGGTACAGACATCAAGAGGCTGCACTGCAAGAGGGAGTGTGAGTAATGAAGAGCGAGAGTTTGCAGCAGTCATATAATGTATGCATTATTGTATCAAACTCAGCACTAATGCTTTCTTTCACAGATCCCACACTGTTTGCTAAAAATGAAATGCTCAAGAAAATACCACCCATTCAGATGGTTATTAGGTATTTTCATTGCTGTTTCATACTCCACCCTCCACCCGTATGGTGCCCCTGCATAACACTTGTGTCTGCAACTGACACCTGTTAAGAGGTAGAACTAACTCCTTTGGCCCATAGCATGGGTCACTACAGGAACGGAATCAGGGTGCCTCCCTCTCGCAGCCAGGAAGGACTGTCAACAGAATCTCCATCTGGCCTGGGGCCACAAAACCCACAGACATACTTTGAACCCAAGTTGCCCACATAATAGTGTGACATGGGCAGGGTTGTTTCAAATCAATTACTTTCAGGACATGCCAACCATGACTCTCCTTGAATTTCACTTGCCCCTAATTCTTTACAATGAAATCGGGTATCTTTCTTTGTACTTGCCCTTCAAGGAAATGCACTTGTCCTGGATAGGGGTCAATAAGATTTGCAACCCCCAGACATGGGGAGGGCAGGGGCCAACACAGTATCCCAAAATGTTTACAGTCTAGGAGATGGAGGGAAGAGAATGCTTTAGCCATTATGCTTGGTGGGGAGGAGGGGACCAACAGTATATCCCAAAACACTCTAAAATCAAGGAGCTTGATGGGAGAGAATCAACGAATCAAATTCTTGCCATGTATGACAGTATTGCCATCATTGGACGAGCTTTGTTGGCACAAACTAATGATTGTAGTAGTGTTGTGTGATGGAAAAATGTTGTTACCATTGGAAAAATATTTTTTCCCACAGACAGGGCTCAGAATTGGTGGGTACCATATAGGCGCCTCCATGTTACTTAACCGTATAGGACATGGATGACCTGTGTAGGAAACACCCATATCCCTTGGATGATAGGATAATGTAGGTTCCATGCTTATTCCTTCCTCGGATTCGCAAACTGCCATTTTAAATGAACAGGGTGCTGGTGTCTGGTGGCAGTTTAATGATGAGGAATACTTTCCGCTACTACAGGTATAGAGCTGGCACCATCCAGTCTGTGACCTAAGCTGAGCTTTGAACCCGAGTCTCCAGTGGCTGAAGGCTGATGAATTATCCATTGAGCTACCCAATCCTGAGCTACCTTGACAGTGTATCCACTTCAGTGAATTAATCTCTGTAGCTTGACAGTAAGTATAATACAGTATGCTTGACTGACTAGATTTGCATCCATTACAAAATCTGTCTTTCCATGAAAATTCTAGCATAAGACACGAAATTAGATTGTACTCTAATTGTTTTAGGAAGATGCATTTGTATCCTCATTGATCACAACAAGTTTGATTTGTTGCTATGGCTCCATCTTCTGGTTAAAGAAAAAGAATTGTCATAGTGGAGTAAGTTTTATAATCATTTACGACCTATAATGGAAAATTGATCACATATGACAAGTGTCTGGAACTGTAGTCCTCTGGGACATAATGACATTTTTAGTTACATTAATTTGGTGCTTGTTAACCTTGACTTTTATCACCTTACATTGTAAGTTGTAATCATTATTGGATTTATAGGACAGGGGCTGAACATTTTAATGGAAGGCACAGTAGTCACGCAAATGTTAGTGCAATAAGTATTAAAATAGCGAAGAGCCACACCATCTGTAAAAGACAGTTTAGCGCTTTTTTTCTCCTTTCCTTTTAACAAGCCTTTTGTAACAAAAGCGGCATCAAAGAAATGGGAGCGTAAGGGTTGCTAGTGTGTACTGTGCTGATTTGTACACAGGTTTGAAGTTGTAATGTTGAGGGTCTAAGAATGCAGTAGCTATTGTCGCTTGATATTGAGGGTCTACAAGCAAGTGACAAAAACTGTACTGGACAGATAACTCTTAATTTACTGTTTCCTTGTGTATGTTTCAAAGGCATTTACAGTAGCTAGCCACTGCAGTAATATTAGCCTGTATGACATTATAGTGACACTAGCAAGTCATTACCATAGCTGTATGGAGTCCTATAAGTTATTAAGCCTGCTACAAAACCTGTAAAAGGTGTAGGTGTAGGTTGAGTAGCCAAGTCACAAGATGCATTCACCTTGTCTGTTTGCAGTTTCTTTCCTCTCCTTTTCTTTGTGTTTTTCTTCTCTCCGTGTCTCCTTTTCTTTCCTCACTATGCCCGTCTCACCTCCATTGAGGAGCAAAGCTGGTTTTAACCTGGTGGGGACATCATGCTTTTGAAACAATATGGTGGCACCACAAAGTGGTTAACTGCTCTGTGTGAAGTAGCAGATTATTGTGTTGATAATTTTTGATCTTCCAGAATATCTGCACCATTGGTTACCACACCACCCACCATCCCCAAATTCACTCCAATATTATTATGTTGTGGTCTTCCCACCTTTGTACTTGGTTTGGGCTGTGAAGATGCTGTGTTAGTGGTTTTGGGGCCCTTCTTACTTAGGCCACCAGAGCTGTTTTATGTCTTTAGGTTAAATGCATAGGTTACTTTTTAGGTTCATGTTGCTTACTTGCTCAGTGAAGGGTTACTGGGTCGGTTGGGGGCTTGTGCTGCTGTGTACTGGCTGGTGCATGTGTCGACACTGCTGGTACAGACCCACAGGTGGGAATCAATGGTGAGGATATTCTGGAAGCTCAAGAATGATGGTAAATATCGGTTCTAATTGCAGCAGACATCTGCCTGGTAGGAAATGTGATACAGCCGCAAATGATCACAAGCAGAAGACATGCCGTTAAGCTAATAACGGCAGTAAGTAAAAAAACAAATTCTAAAACTTTGATTGGACAAAAGAGCACCATCATACCAAGGATGGTTAATAGACATACTAGAAATTCTATGTCTAGAAAAGCTGTCTTATGACCTCAGTGAAACCAAGAATGTTTAGAGTAATTTGACAACATGGTTGTACTGCTGACCATTCCATTTGAAAATTCAGAAGAAACTGTCCAAACAGTTGAACCACCAACACCCCAAAAACACACATACACAGGTAGGTTTAAATAGCCAACTACACACACACGCTGGGACCGAGTATTGCTCCCCAGTTGTACAAGAGAATAGAGGACAAGACCATGTGACTGGATGGGATACACCCAAGGGTGCTAAGGGAACTCGGGAGGAACTTGCTGCACCACAACCTTATTTGACAACTCACTGGAAAAAGGAGTGGTGTCAGAGGATTGATGAGAGCTGACGTGGTCCCACTCCATAAGAACAGCAGCAGGGAGGAGTCCAGCACTATAGACCAGTCAGTCTTACATCCGTGGTGGGAAACTGATGGAAATCCTGATTTAAAAAAAAAAAAATTAAAAATAAAGGCTAATGGAGTATATTGAATCCACTGAGTTGGAAGAAAAGGCAGCATGGATTCTGTGTCATACAGATAAATTTGATTGATTTCTTCAACTGGGTGATCAGGAAATAGATCAAGGAAGGGCAGTGGACATGGCCTACTTGGACTTCAGCAAGGCCTTCAGCACTGTGCCACATAAGAAACTGGAGAATCTAGGGTGGGATCCAGAGTGGTAAACTGGATAGGAAAAACTGGTTAATGGATAAGTGGCAGAGGGTGGTGGTAGCGGCACACACTCTAAGGAAGGAGAGTGACTAGTGGGGTGCGCATGAGGCGAGTATTGGGACTTGGTCCTCTTCAATGTCTAAGTGACATTGCAGAACAGCTGCATGGGAAGGTGCGCTCTCTGCAGATCACAAACAAAAATTTGTAATAGGGTGGATTCTAGGAGGGTGGAGAAAATGAGGAGGGACCTTAGAAACGGGAGGAGTGGTCAGAAGTAGGCAACTGGGGTTCAATGCCAAGAAGTGCAAAATCATTCATTTAGGGCATAGAAACCCAACAGCTGAGTATAAAGGGAGGGGATGATACAGCTACCAAGCAAAAAGAGACCTTGGGGTTATAATATCAGATGACCTCAAAGTGGCAGTGCAGTGTGACAAGGCAGGAGAGAAGGGCCAGTGGGATGTTGGGTGCATAGCCAGCGGTATCATCAGCAGGAGGAGGGAGGTAGTGTTACCACTGTTTGGGTCTCTTGTGAGACTCCATCTGGAACAGCTGAGTCTGTGTCTGGATGGTCTACTGCAAGTACGTTAGAAGGGGCAGACAGAGCACCTGTTGGTTTTCTGTTTTTCCTGTTTCTCTTGTTGCTGACTAAAACCCCATAGTGGTGAGAGAGCTACTGGGGTATCCAGTTCTGTTGGAAATCTGGACTTGGTGTGCGGCAGCAGAGCCTGATATGATGTGTGAAATTTTCAGTTTATATCATGTAGAGTTATGTAAAGACTGCACAGTAACTTTTTTTTGCACAGTATAGTTTCTGCTGTTTTATTCTTTGAGTCTTATTGTTGTGTAGAAGTGAGGAGGGCAGAGGTTTGTGGCTGTATGCTTAGGTTGTGATTGGCTGGTGTTGGTATAGTTAATTTATTGCATCAGTATTGTGTGGCTGCTTGGATATGTGTGATAAAGGCTTAGAGGAGTTTTAAATTTGTTCAAGAGTTGGGTGTTCTAAGGGTGGAGTGAGTAGACAGTGGGAGTTATGTGTGTGGGTTCTTGGCCCCCCAGGCCTGAGTTACTCCCCATCACAGCTGCTTGACCTCTGTCTTGACCACCCCTGCCGGAGAGGTGTCTTATAGGCACTGCAGGGAGGTGGGAATCATAAAGAGGTGGCATGGTAGGCTTTGGAGTGGAGGGTGGGAATGGGAGGGTACTGTTGGGTTATTAAGGACCAGGAGGTGCCCAGGGGTGAAATGGTACAACGGGAGGCCAGACATGGTTGTTCACATAATTAGGGCTCCCAGTGGACTGAGTGGGCAGGTAACTGTTAGGCTGGCAGTCTCCACTTGTCCACTTTGGGCATGCTTTGCAATGCCAGATCAAGCAGGAACAAGACTCTGTTATAGCAGATTTAGTTTCCTTGGTCGATCTAGCTTTCATTACTGAGACCTGGCTGGGTGTTAATGCTGGCCCAGTTTTGGAGGCATCAGTCCCAGATGTTTTCTGTGATTTACTGGCCATGGAGGGATCGAGGGAGGAGTGACTGTCTGTTTTAAGAGCCAATCTGAACTTTCTGTGCACCCAGTGAGTCCTTCTTCATTGTTTAAATGCATGGGGTCCATGTGCAGATTGCAGTATCCTTCTTGTATACTGGTCTACAGGGCAAAGAGAATTTCTAAAGGAAGTCACAGATTTCATACCCAGGAGGGTATTGAGTCGCCATTTGTTTGGTTCTGGGTGATTTCAATGCCTGGAATGATGATAACTCTTGCAGTTTGTTAAGACTTCCTTCAGTTGATGTAATTGCTGGGCCTCACACAAGTAGTTACTTCCTTGTCCCATCAACATGGTCACACTGTGGACCTAGTATTCTCACTAGGGTTCAAGGTTGAGATTGATCTGGTTATTTGGTTGGTTAACTACATGGTAAAATTATCTTTCGGGGCCCTCTCGTAGTCCACTTCTTGTGGAAATGGTCTGCTGCTGCCCTTTAAAGGGGTTGTCCAGTAGGACTCCAGGCAGTAATGGACCTCTCTCTGGTGTGATGACTCTTGTGAGGCAGGATAGAGAGAGGTGGTGGTGGCTTATAACAGGGCTATCCCCACGGCTCTTGGATTATGTTACACCAGTATGTATATAACCTGGGACTTCTCACCTGAGACCCCATGGTTTGAGGGGAGCTCAGGGAGATGAAGACCATGGTTGGGAGATGGGGCGTGTTGGCAGAAGTCCAGAATAATTGGGGACAGACTGACTTTGAGATCTTATTATGGAGCGTATCAAAGGGCAGTCTCCTATAAGAAAGTAGCATTCCTGTTCAGAAAGATTGCTACGGGAGGAACAGACTGGCTCAGCTCTTTCAGACTGTGGACAGGTTATTTCATCATACCTGTCTCCAGCTGACAAGGGCAGTTTCATTTGCCAGGTGCGAAGAGTTCACTCAGTTCTTCTCTGACAGTGTCTTCTATCAGATTTGGGATTACCCCAGCTGGGCTGTTGTGGTGCAGAAGAGGGGAGCTGGTTATCAGTAGAAGCAGCCCTCTTGTTAGGGGGAGTTTAGGCCACTGGTGGTGGAAGAGGTTTGTGAGATAATCTGAGTTGCAGCCCACTTGTTGTGAACTGGACCCGAGCCTGACATGTCTCCTAGTGGGCTGTGTTGGGGTCTCTAGATCTAGTGTTCACTGAGATAGTCTGGTGTTCCCTCTCAGAGGGTCTTTTCTAAGCGTTTTAAAAGAGGTGCTGGTAAGGCCCCTACTGAAGAAACCATCTTTGGACACAGACTGCTTGGTGAATTTTAGATATGTCTATAACCCTCCTTTTGGGAAAGGTTATTGAGAAGGCAGTGGCACTGCAGCTTGAGGCACATCTCACAAGCTTTAACACCTGTGAGCCTCTCCAGCTGGGATATAGGTTGAGGCACAGTGTGAAGACTGCATTGCTCAGGGTGCAAAGTGACCTCCTCAGGGCAAGAGATAAAGGGAATGGTCAGCTCTCGTTCTACTTGATCTGTCCTCAGCATTTGACACCATGTGACCATGTAGTGTTGTTGGATCACCCAAAGGAGTTTTGTGTTCTCGCCAGCAATGTCATCGGCTGGTTTGAGTGCTTTCGAGAGGCAAGATACAAAGGGTGATGATGGAGAATTTCTCCTCACTCCCAAAGACCATGCTTTAGGGAGTTCCTCAAGGTTTGATTCTTCTCATCCATGTTTTTGTGGTGTACATGCTGCCCTAGGAAGATCATCAGATGCTACAGTCTGGGCTTTCACTGTTATGCAGATGACACCCAGCTGTATTTGTTATTTGCAGTCGGGACACCTGATGTAGCTGAGGTACTAAATTTGTGCCTGGCTGAGTTTCAGGACTGGATGATGTCTAGCTGGCTAAGACTCAACACAGACAAGAGGGAGGTACTGGTGATTGAGCCTGGTTGTACCTAGCCGCCTAGCTGTACCTCTACACAAATAATACGCCAGTCTGGCAGAGCAAGGTTACTCTATGATGGAACTCTCAGTGGAGACCAAGAGAAGAATGCTGAGGACATACGCAAGAGAGACCCACAAAGGGTGGCAAGGGACACCACAGGAAGGAAACAGCTTCTGATGAGGGACTCAATTGTTATGGGGATAGAACTGGGGAAGGGAGAGAGAGAAGTAAGGTGCCTGCCTGGTGCCATGGCTTGAGGGACAAGAAGCTTACTCAGGATTGCAGAAGCAGCATCACAGGAGAGGGAATTAGATATCATTGTCCACCTTGGGACAAATGACCTAGCTAGGCATGGAATCAGTTCAGTGCAGGATGAATTTATGGAGTTGGGGAGGGTCCTCAGACAGGTAGCAAGCACGTTACCTTCTCAGAGGTGCTGCCAGTCCAAGGCAGGGGTGAGGCTAGAGTACTGCACACCATGCAGTATAATGAATGGTTGCAAAACTGGTGCAGAGTACAGGGCTTTGGCTTCATTGGGGATTGGGGTGCACCTGGAGAGATGAAGGTCTGTACTGGCATAATGGTCTGCATCTGTCCACAAAGGGAACCATGCTCCTAAGTGACAGGTTTAAATGCTTCCTTGGCAAGCTTTTAAAGTAGCCAAGGTGGGAGGTGCTGATAAGAGCCAGGAAACTCAAGCTCCACCCACAAAACATGACAGGTAGTAAGGTAAACACTGAGGTACAGAGCTCAACAGAGGGCAGGACAGGGTAATGGAAAATAGACAAGGGCAATAAGAGCAGGGATGGGGAAAAAGGATAAAGCCAACATTAAATGGAGGGCAATGAGTACCAATGCCCGTAGTCTGGGAAATGAGCTTCCTGAGCTAGTAGCTCTGATGGAAGATGAACAATTGGATATTGTGGCAGTCACGGAAACATGGTATACGGAGAACCATGACTGGGATGTCAACATACTGGGGTACACAGTCTACAGAAGGGACAGGGAGGGTAAAAGAGGAGGTGGAGTAATTCTATACATAAGGGAAGGGATCAAAGCTACAGAACTAAAAGTAAAGGGGAGGACAAGAGGCACTCTGGGTCACCTTGGAGACAGGGAATGGCATCACAACCTGCAAGGGGTTGTATACAGACCCCGTCTCAAGGGAGGAAACTGACAAGAAAATGATAGAGGCATTCTCAAAATGGCTGAAAAAGGGGAGATACTGTTGATGGGGACCTGAATATGCCAGATGTTAACTGGATGACATTTACTGCAGCCACATCCAAGAGCAGGGTCATTCTCGATGCCCTTCAGGGGCAGCCCTTAGACAGCTAGTGTTGGAACCACCCGGGAGGGAGCAATACTAGACCTGGTACTCTCAAATGGAGAGAGGATCACAAATTTAGAAGTCAGTAGACATCTGGGAACAAGTGACCACTGCACAGTGTGCTTCACAGTAAACACAACCATGGAGACAAACCATACAAAAACAAGGATACTGGACTTTAGAAGGGCTGACTTTGGCAAAATGGGTGAATACCTGAGGAATGCACTAGCAAATGGCCAAAAGGAGGGTGGAAGAACAATGGAGAAAAATCAAAACTGCTATCATAGAGGCAACAAGCCTTTGTGTGAAACAAAT
The DNA here is from genome assembly GCA_016271365.2 of Neoceratodus forsteri. Classification (NCBI taxonomy): domain Eukaryota; kingdom Metazoa; phylum Chordata; order Ceratodontiformes; family Ceratodontidae; genus Neoceratodus; species Neoceratodus forsteri. The sequence continues at coordinate 446,657,402 of CM028131.1, read as the reverse complement.
AAAGAAAACAAAGCGGAGTAAAAACCACTATGGTTCTCAAAAGAGGTGGCAGGGAAGGTTAAGGAGAAAAAGGCTGCATTCAAAAGTATAAGGAATCATAGAAGGAGCATGACAGGGATCTGTATCAGTTAAAGCAGAAAGAAGTGGGGAAGACAGTCAGAATAGCAAAGGCCCAAACCAAGGAAAAAATAGCCAACTCAGTTAAGAAGGGGATAAAACCTTTTATAGGTACATTAGGGAGCATAGAAAGGTTAAGGGAGGAATAGTGAAGATTAATAAAGGAGAGGGGAGGTGGGCAGAGGGAGACAGTGAAAAGGCAGAGATACTGAATGAATACTTTTGCTCAGTATTCACAAAAGAAGATGAGGAGGAGTTACCTTAACCAGACAGTGGAATTACTCTGGGTAGGGGGTTGACACCAGTCCATTTACAGAAGAAAGAGTCCTGAAAGAACTCCTAAAACTCAAGGTGGACAAAGCAATGGGGCCTGACGGGATTCACCCCAGAATTCTAAAAGAACTAAGGAGGACCTAGTGACACCACTGACCACACTTTTAACAAATCATGGGAGGTTGGAGTGGTACCTGAGGACTGGAGGAGGCAGATGTGATATTCCTTCACAAAAGTGGGAGCAAGGCAGAAGCAGGAAACTACAGACCTGTAAGTTTGACCTCAGTGGTGGGAAAATGATGGAATCACTTCTGAAAGAAAGAATTGTTGAGTACCTAGAGGCCAGCAGGGCACAGGACCCAAAGCAGCATGAATTTACAGCAGGAAGGTCATGTCAGACTGAATCTAATTGATTTCTTTGACTGGGTGACTAAAGTAATAGACCAGGGAGGGGCTGTGGATATGGCCTACCTAGACTTTAGCAAGGCATTTGACACAGTCCCTCATAAAAGACTAATAATCAAGTTAGCCAGCCTGGGAGTGGGTTCCAGGCTGGTAGCCTGAGTAACAAACTGGCTGCACAACAGGACACAGAAGGTAATAGTGAATGGAACACATTCCGAAGAAGGGGTTACTAGTGGGTACCTCAGGGTCAGTACTGGCTCCAGTCCTCTTTAACATCTTTGTAGGTGACATTGCAGAGGGTCTGGAGGAAAGGTATGCCTCTTTGTAGATGACACAAAGATCTGTAACAGAGTTGATACACAAGGGGGGTAGAAAGCATGAAGGGACTTGGCAAGGTTGGAGGAATGATCAGACATATGGCAACTTAGATTCAATGCAAAGAGGTGCAAAGTAATGCACCTGGGAAACAAAACCCAGAAGAGCACAATAACAGGGAGGTACTAACAACAACAAAATGGAAAGGGACTTGGGGTAGTCATATCAGATGACCTAAAGGTGGGTAAGCAATGTGAGAAGTCAGTAAGGAGAGCCAGGGGATACTGGGATGCATAGGAAGGGCTTCACAAGTAGAAAAAGGGAAGTGGTTATCCTCTGTACAGACAGTTGGTGAGACCCCATCTGGAATACTGTGTGCAGTTTTGGAGACCCCATCTAAGCAAGGACATAGACGGATGGAAGCAGTCCAGAGGAGGGTAACTAAAATGGTGCAGGGTCTGCATCAGAAACCATATGAAGAGAGACTGAGAGCTTAATATGTATACTGTTGATGAAAGGAGGGACAGGAGGACATGATAGAAACTTTCAAGTACCTCAAGGGAATCAACAAGTCCAGGAGGGTAGCGTCTTTTCAGAAAAGAGATGTGTAAGAACAAGGGGGCAAATTTAAAGATAGAGGGGGACGGCTCAGGGGTAATGTAAGGAATTTTTTTTTCACAGAGAGAGTGGTGGATGCATGGAACTGCCTTCCTTGGGAGGGTGTTGGGTCTAAAACAGTGGGGAATTCAAACATGCATGGGACAGACATAAGGCAATTGTAGTGGGGGTTGCAGGAAGTAGGCTGTTGGTTAACTGGAATCTGCAGCTTATCCAATAGGAAGGAAATGGGCAGACTGGGTGGGCCAAGTGGTCCTTGTCTGCCGTCAAAGTCTATGTTTCTATGTAAGTGCGGCATTTCCAATTCAGTGGATGGAACAGAGGACCACTTTTGTACGAGGACCTGATCGCCAACACTAAGGGGCACCTGAACAAAATGCAGACAGCAGTAGTGCAGAAGAGGAGGACATAGCATCGACTGAGCCAGAAGACATGTACACTGATATGCCTTTGTCTGAGCATCAGCTCCATCTTCTGTTTAACTCAGACGATGAAAGCAATGCCGATTTTTTGGGTTCGGTGAAGTTTGGTATGTACCTCTAAAATTTGGTTTCCTGTATTTTCCTTCTCTCTGCTGCACTTCTCATGTTTAAATTTTTTTTTTTTGCAGCTGCCAGCATCCACAAGTGATGATCAGTCCGATCTGCATAAACGAATGAGGGAAATACAGATGCTTGAAACTCTTATTTATCCTTTTTTTTTTAATGAAAAAATGTTCAAATAAATGTTCAAAAAAAAAAGAAACTTGCTCTGGTTATCTTGTTAAGTGGGTGATTTTTAGGGTACCAACTTATACGAGGGTCAAAGCAAAGTGTCCAAATAACAGCAGGCAATTATATCCCTGACTTCTATGTGAGTCGACTTATATATGATTATATACGTTCATCATACCGATTAATTGTTACTTATCAAAGACCATTATAAATCGCTGCCAACTCCCTTTGAATAATTCTATTACATCCTGGTCTTTTCTACTGAATGTGATAAATACTATTTACTTTGTAAGCTTGTTGCTTACATAACACTTTGCTACTGCATTTGCAACCCTATGAAAACACTTTATTTACTGTGCTACCCATAACATTCCATTGTTTTATAAACTGTATGTGTATATGTTTCTGTTTTACCCTAGAATTACTGGTTGCTGCTGATTACCTCTTGGTGCTCTGGTCCTGTAAAAGGACCGGAACTTCCTTACTGTGTGATTTGGTATACACTGCTGTATAATACATGCAGTGTTTTACTATTTCATCCTTTGTAAAAGAAGGATGCAGTGGTATATTAAAAGGCTTTTTTGCTGAGGTAGTCCTCTAATTTAGTTTTTTTTTGTAGTGTTTATTTGTGCACCTACCTTCGAGGCATCTCTCAGGGTCTCTTCACCAGTCACCAGACACAACCGCCCACCCTGAACCGGCTACTCTGGACTACATCAGGTATGTGGGACTAGGCACTCCCCTGGCCCTTAGAGCCCCCAGACCCCAGAGAGAACCAGAGAGGCGGCTGGTATTGGCATGAGGTTGGTTGGACTGCTTCAGATCGCTGCGCCTCACACGACGGGAGGGATATTTCTTGTAGTTTTCTCCTGAAGTGTGGACGCAGTGATGTCCAGCCCAGCGTGCCCGCACTCCGCATGCACCTGGAAGATGTCCCTGCCACGCTTCAACCCCCAGCATCTGCTGCCATGCTCTGTAGAGCCTCCAGCCTCCGCCAGAGGATGCCAGAGCAACGGGAATCCTCGAACCTCCCCAGGACCAGGAGAGCTGTCCTTGGACACTCAATCCCAGTCCTCCCCTGCCGACCCCGGCTCCCGAGCTTGTTCCCGAACTTGGGTCGTCGGTACAGCGAGGTGTGGCATCCAGCCTCAACCCTCAGTGCCACTGGGCGGCCCCAGGCAGTCCTAATTAATGTTTATGAAACCCTGCTTTATAAATGCACACAGTGGTGTGTGATCCTGCCCTCCCCCAGAAGACTGATGCTGGTGACCCACTCTTCTACCCGCCACGTGCCTGTTAGTACAGAGCTATATTGCACAACCCTACCCTGACGGTCTAGTGGTTCTCCCTACCCCATTCGCTATTGGTACAGTGCAGTATTAAAGGTCTGAACTGTGGCAGTCTAAAGGTTGTCCCACTCTCACCCGTTAATTGAACCCTGTCAGCATTTTGAACTATATTAAGGCCCTTCCCTTATAGCCTAGTGAACCACCTTTCTTAACCCGATCCCAGTCTGCATTTTAGAATTGTACAAAATCCTTTCTAGGAGTGTGGATATGGTTCACCATCACACTCTGGCAGTTTCAGTAGCATGGTCTGATTGGCCAGACAGCTTTATGCTGAACTTCTCCCACCAACCAGACAGTGTATCCACCAACTCTGCCTCATAACATTAGATCTTTCTTTCTGCTGGAAGAACAGATCACTTCCTTCATAGCTCCTTAGGCTTAGTGCACCATAGATGAACGTTGTCTTTAGAGTTTCTTCAGTTTAATTGCTTTCGTCTCTAGTTCCTTTGATTCCCTTATCGATCTACAGTGGAGCATTGGAAGCCAGGGTTCAGATTCTGCATTAAGTGTTGGCAGAAGATGTTGGTCTCTGAGCCGCACAACACATGTGTGTACTGCTTGGGTAGGCAACACGATGTGACTGGGTGCAATCTTTGCAACAGCATGCTTTCAGAGTCTCTAAAGGACAGAAAGCTGAGTTTTGCTGGGTCAGCCTTTGGAACAAGTTCTGAAGGACTGCCCTAAGGACTGCAAGAAGGGACTTGGCTGTGGCCTGGTTGGCTCAGCAACTTGTGGACCTTGGAAGGGAAAGTGGCGCAGCAGGCATTTCCTCAGTCAGGGTGCTGTTTCGCTGGCAGCCAGTGTTGGAGTATCATTCACCAGAGGATTCCAGGTCATATGTTTTGACCTCCAGACACTGGAGGAGAGAACCCTGCCCACCACAGTGGTAGGAAGCACAAGCACTGTCGATGCCAGTCGTGGAGCCGGAGAGATGGTGGTCCTCAGTCCTCGACTTGCCCGACCACGTGATGGCTGTCCAGCATCCTCAGCCAAGATGCAGGTTGGGCAGTCTGAGGGCTCTTCGGCTCCCTTTGAGCCAGTTGACTTTGACTCTGGTCAAGCAGGCCGCGAGATGTTTATCAAGTCTGTTGACCCGTTGTCTGAAATGAGGTTGAGGATTTGATCTCAAAGACCCGTGCTCCTTGTCTTCACCTAGGAGGATGTAATCTGGGCGGTGCCCTGACTGATCTCGGGAGCCACCTTCACCAGTTGTCGAACCTTCCATGCCCATGCTACTGAATGTGGGCTGGCATGTGGTTTACCATGATCAGCTGTGATGCTTCACTGCGCCCGTTGACTGGCCAGTTGGTGGTTGAGGTTGTGGTCGAGATCTCATTATGGTGTTCCGCTCTCGATCCTGCTCGACTGGGAGGGATTGCCATTGACACTCTTGACCTCTTCATCCTCAGATGAGGAGGGCACAGTTGCAAGCTGCAACGGTGCTATGAAGAGCTCCTCTGGCAACAGTGGGACATTGTGGGGCAGGGTAGGGTGCTAACCTCTGTATCGCTGGTCACCTGGCTGATGCCAGTGGCATCCCCACCAGTCCACACCATGGAGGTGTCCTCCACATTTGCTTCTGCAACTCTTTGGATGAAGCTGCTGCCGCCGCGGTTGATGTTGAGCTTGCTGAACATATAGTCCCATTCGCCACCTGCTTGCCAGGCCAGTTGTCAGTGAGGATCTACCCAGGAGGTTCATGGCAAGAAGTAGTTGAGGACCATTCTTGAGGAGATCTCGATGACCCATGTCACAAGTCAGTTGCTTCCTCTGGGATTCTTCTCCTCAGCTGAGGACTTGTTGAGGAGCCAACCACCAAGCATGGCCTGATTTCCTTCAGGGCATTTCTCCAAATCATCTCGGAGTCCATGTATGGTCTGCTTTGAGCTATTTCAAAAGAAGGCCAAGTATTTCCTTATGGACATTTTGGATTTGACAAATCCCCAGCGTTGCCTTCCCTGTGTCTGAAGCAATTTTGGGACTGGACCTGGGGCATTGGCTGCATCCAGCATGCTGCCTGGCACCTCCACCCTTATGGTCTGCAAGTATGCAGTCCCTGGGATCTCTCTTTGCGTTCTTGGACCACCCCTCCACAGAGTGGTTGGTGGCAGATCTGGTGTTCACGCAAGTTTGAACACCAGGGGATGTGCAAGCCTCCTGAAAGGAGTCTTGGCAAGACTGACCATGCCGCTAGAATGGTGTATGCTGTGGCATCCCTGGGTCTCTGTTGGGCTAGTTATGCTCTGATATGGTTAGTTTCGGTCACTCCATGATGGGCTCTTCTGTGCAGTCCTTCCTCACTTCCCGCTGATCAGCAAATGGTGGTGACAGTCATTGGAGACCATCGTTAGTCACTGGCTAAACAACAGCTCCAGATGGCCTTGGATATGGGTGACTTGTGTGCCCGTGCCAAGGCAGCAGCCGACTCCATGCATCGCAGGGCCTGGCTGCGCTTCACCTTCACAGTGGACACCCAGCATAAGCTGGCTGATGTCCCTTTCTTGGAAACCAACCTCTTTGGGTCTAGGATGGAGGGACATCTCACCAGGATTGAGAAGTCCAGTGTCACCTTAGATTCTGTGATGTCGTCCCAGAAGAACTTGAAAAAAAGCCTAAGAAGCGGACTTTTCAGTCCTTTCAGCCATAGCCTCCTCAACAGCAGTCCCAGCAGTGGCAGTAACAGGCCTGATACCCCATGCAGAAGTCAGGGAGCCGGCTCCTAGCAAAGGAGGGTCAGGGCTGGTGTCTCACTTACTGAGGCATGCCATTATATAGAAGATATTAACACCAAAGTGTTAAGAACACGTGGTTCATACACCTGTTAATGTTGTATCATTGACATGATAGCGAGCTCGAGTGCCTCATTGATTTCTCAACACTGAGTTGTGTGAACTAGCTGGTTCTTAACACTTTGGTGTTTGTTACTTATTATAATACAAGAATTAGCATTTTTTTAAACACTGGTTCTTTGATTTTATTTTTTTTTTTATTACTGTGTGCTGGACTCTTGAAAAGTGGTTGTTACTGAATGAGTTTTGAAGCCAAACTGTGGTTGTGGTCACGGCACAGCTGTGCTTGAAACAGCAGAGACTGCAGCCCAGCTCCTGCTCTAGTTAGCTGTAGTTCTGTGGTAAGAGCATGAGTCAGACTGCAGCAGCTGTGAAAAGTGGTTCTAAACATTTTGAAAAGTTGCCATCAACAAATATTAGCTTTTCAGGTCACGGAAAAACTTGCTAACTGTGTATTATACCACAAAAACGCGCACCCAGTCATGCCTTACTGCATAAAAATTCACTGCCAGCAAATGTGATTTACAAATACAGAGGTCCTAACACCTTCTATAGTAATGAGAAATAAGCACCTTTAGCAGATAATGCCACTGGATTTGTGTTTGAAATTGATATCCTGCAGCTGCCTTTTACGGGTAGATTACAACAAATGGACCCCATAGAGAGCTCATTATTAAGGTGAAATGTGCTTATGCCAGAATTTTCTTACGGGATGCCAGTGCATGTGTGAAAAAAGCATGCATGTTCAGGTGATATTCATTACTGCTTGAAATTTGGCATGGAGTTGTGACTTAAATGTTAAAGTATCTACAGGTCTAGGATATTCTCTCTGCACTGTTGTGCAGTACACCGTTCTAAATTCCTGTGTACTTATGGCATTACTGGATCAATTATCTGGATGTAACATTTACTGTGAAACCGAAACTGGATTACACAGTTAACATATGCCATAGTATTAATATTTGAAATATAGATATGTTTCATATTCATATAAAAGCCAGACAGGAAAAAACTTGTATTATCTTGTGTAATTGAGATTAAGAAGGATCAAAATGAATTACATTCTATCACGAGTGTGAAACTGCCCTCAAAAGGCATCACAGATCTAACTGCAATTTTGTGGCGTTACAGTCATGTCATCTTTCTCACTTAAAATTAGTAGGTACTGAGTGTGAAGGCACAGCATAGATCTTGGCGTAGTGTGGAAAGGAGAAAAAATGTACATTATTCTACACCCTGGGAGATGGGAATATAAGTCAGCAAGCTAAGCATGATGACTACTCATCTGACAAACTCCAGGTGTTCTGAACAAACGTCACACATCTTTGGGTTATGGCACCCAGAACTGCAGGTTACAAAATCACAATGGTATTTCTGCATTCTTTAAGCTGTTAAAGTACAGTTTTAGCCTAGGCTATCGTTTTACAGAACAGATGCAGTCAACCCCAACAGACAAAGAATAGAGAAGAAGGCATCCTGATAATTAAATGGAATATTGTGAGTTTATTTTCTAAACTATTTTATGAGAAAAGAGAAACTGGCATTGTTTGTGGCGGTAACATAAGTGCTTTGTACTGTACAGTATTGTTTGTTTATAATTTATTTCTCAGGAAGGCACACGAACTGCAGACAGCTCATTTCCAGATGTGGTCCTGGGAGACCAGGAAGTGGAGTACATAATGGCCATAACAAAGGGGTAAAAAAATAGATGTACTAAATAAAGCTTTAAGTCACAGTTGTTGCTTATTTAGAATAGCCCAAATGAGTTGCAGCTTCTTGTACTCATTGAAGTCTTACTTTTACCCAATTTTATAGCCAGGAAGACTGAAGCACAGGAATGCTAAGTGAATTGCTCATGTTCATACCGTGATCCAGTAGCATTCCATAATCTACTGTTTCATCGTTCAGTACTCAGTAACAACTAAACATTTCCTTCCTGAGTGTGCTTATTTAAAGAAATGCTGTCAGTATTGCAAACCCCAAATCTTTAACCCCGATTAAGCTTTTCACAATAAAAAGTAATTGTTTTTAAGCTGGCCCGTCCGGGCGCGTGATCGGATTTCACTTGCGATGCCAGCGACCTGGGTTGAGAAACAGACTCGTCACTGGAGGGCCGGCTGGGGAGAGCGGCTTGGCATCCCCGACAGCTCGCCATCTGCGAGAGGATGGCGATGCCCATGCTACATGTGTGTGACCTCAGGTGGAAGCTCGGGGGAACCACAAGCCATGTTTGAGGGGCGGCAGCCAGTGGCGCAGTGGACATTAGTGCTCAGTGCCCTGACATCAGGGGATTTCACTGCGTTGGGGAGAAAGCGGAAAACACACCTGCGGCTCAGGATGACTGGCTTCCTGGGGCATGCCTCCGATTTGCCCCTGCTCACTGACCACCTCCACAAGGGCCCTGTCGAAATGAAAGATTATGAGGTCAGAGCCCCACCTTGTCCCCACTTGAGGGGTGGACCAAGCTCCATGGAGGACTGGGAGGTTGGTCTGGTGGCAGGAGGATGACCCATTGGATGCCCTGAAGGAGTCGGGTTGGCAGGCAGTAGAGCGTATAAAGCACAATTTAAAAAAAATAAGTAATTGTTTTCACTGGTTCTACTTACAGCATTTTTATTTTTAAAGTTCTGTAATCCTAAAACATGGTGGATGCTGTATGGCGCCATCTTGTTTTGCAGTACAACAATACACTGCTTGTTTCTGTTGAAAGCAGACTTGCAGAATGGTGTGGAGTGGCACTGTAACAGGAGATGGTGCTGTGCAGCACCACGCCCGTTTTAGGTTGTGGGACTTAGAAAACATAGGATAGTGCATGGGGAACAGCTGACAGCAGGGCTGTTCTTTCACCAAGTTGGCACTATGGCGATGGATTACCTCGGCGAGGCGCGGCTCGAGAGGTAATCCGTCATCATAGTGCCAACCAGGTGAAAGATACCCTGTTGTCAACTGTTCTCATGCACTTTTCTTTATAGTGTGGTGGAACATCGTTTTTTGAGAAAAATCACTACAGCATGTTTTGCGTCCAAACATCCTTCCTGGGTTACTAGAAGGAAAAAGAACTTCACATTTTGAGCGTGTTCACCTTGACATTTTAACTGTTTCAGAACTTTACATTTTGACGTTTAACTAAACATTAGTACTGCACGACATTGCTGCTTACGCTCTGAGTCCTTTCTATGGGTGAGCCTAACTGTCAAATGCTGTTCGAGGACACAGTGTGTGATGTTAGCAGTGCAGTAGAAAAATCCTTCTGCTGCACTGCGAGCGTACTAGTGTGTGACTACAAGATTTCAACAACGATGGATTTCGTGGAGAACAACGCTCCACCATACACTATAATAATTTGTAAATATGACCACTAAAAATAATTACTTTTACTGGAAAAAGCTCAATTGGGAGGTTAAGGATTTGGGGGTGGGGAGTATGCAGTATTGACATTTTCCTTTGGGCTTATAAAATGGGTAAAAAAATAGTGCGGTATTGATGACTGAAAACCATCAACTGACGTGCAGCAAATAGAGCTAGACGTACTGTCATGATGTCACAAAACCCTTTCACATACATCAGCAATACTCACTATGCCATGCTAAATGTTGTCAGCCACTTCTCACACTGTCATATAGTGTAAAACATGCACTCACAGTATGGCTTTCAGCATTCAGTCTTGTGACCCCAGAATTAAAAAAACTCGTAAAATATGCCTTTATCTACTTTCCATAGTCTTTTCAGTCACCATTATAAGTAAAGTATCTTAAAGTTTCAAACTTGTTTGCCTACCAACATGTTTCAGATACATGCAGAAGTACCTCTCCTCTCTGTCTCTGCTACCCCATAGTGCAAACCCTCTAACCCTGAAATGTAAACCTGCACTGGAGAAACTGTCTAAAGCAAACACACATGCAGCCGCCTATCTCCCATACTGCAACTGAGCACCCATACATTGTTCTTGCATTCAGTCAGAATAGACTGCAAACCAGAAATCACAGAGAGACCCATTTGTAGTCCAAAATGAACTACAGGTACAGAACCCAAGGTTGGACACCTTTGTGTAAGCAATATTTGTGGATCAACATCCAGCCAGTAATGGGGGCACTGGCAGAAGAACTACTTTGTCAAAATCACTTACACTTTTCTAGTGTTACATATATTAACTTCTTTGTATTAATTTTTCTTGCATGCACTGTTATTCAAGCCCATTTCATAATTGCAATAGCACATCACTGCATCCTTCACAACACACTCTCGGGTCATGTGATGATGTAATTTAATGCACACCCTGTTGTGTGCTTCCTTATTGAGTGCCCTCAGTTTTGACTGGAATCATCAAAGGGTGCTGGGACTTCAAACTATAATATGATTTTGAATTCACTATGCAGTACAGTAATACAGTTATAAAGTGCTTTGGGCAGATGTAATTGCAGTTTTGTTTGATTTGGGAAAAACTTTAGATGTTATACCGAGCTTTGTAAATATGCAGAGCAGATCATGTATCTTGCTCCTAAATAAAAACTGGGTTTTCATTCTCTAAACTGCTTGGAGTTGATCTTTGTTAAGTGGAGGATTCTTTGTTTCTGTTAGTTATGTTTGTTTTGTTAGCAGGATTAGGAATTTACACAAATTGCAATAAGATGGAAGCGCATGGAGGCCATACTTCAGGAAAGGTTAATAGGGTACCTGGAAGTGAACAGCCTCAGGACAAGCGGCAGCACAAGTTTATGGGAGGATCGTATCAAACAAATGTGACTGACTTCTTCAATTGGGTCACTCAAAGAGTGGACATGGGTCCAGTGGTGGACATCCTATACCTGGACTTCTGACTCTGTGCCACACAAGAGGCTGAGTGTGAGAAGTTAACTGGGTGGGTAGCTAACTGACAGAGGGCAAAACTTTGAGCGTGGTGGTGGTGGTGGGGTGATCTCTCAAGCAGTGGGGAGGTCACCAGTGGAGTCCCACAGGGATCAGTGCTCAGACCAGTGCTTTTTATTGTCTTCATCAATGATAGTGGGGATGGCATTAAGGGCAGTATTTGCTTATTTGTGGATGACACCAAGCTGTGTGGGAGGTGGATGCAGCAGAAGGGATATAGGACCAAAGGAAGATCTGCCAAAACTAGAGAGATGGTATGGGATTTGACAATTTGGCTTCAGTGCAAAAAAAATGCAAGGTTATGCACACTGGAGATAAGAACCAGGGAGCTAAGTGCAGCCTGGATGGGGTCCGATATCTTATATCCGAGGAAGAGAAGGACCTAGGGTGATGTCCACTAGCAACCTGAAGCATTCCATGCAGTGTAGGAAAGCAGCAGCAAAGGTCAATAAAATGTTGGACTGTATTGCTAAGGGATCAGCACTTGGGAGAGAAATAATACTGTCTTTGTATAGGTCATTGGTGAGGCCACACCTGGAATACAGTGTACAGTACTTGTGTCCGTACCTTAGAAAGGACATAAGCCTGCTGGACACGGTCTAGAAGATGGCAACAAAGATAGTTGTGGGCCAGCAGAGTAGGACTTGAGGAGAGGTTGGAGGCTTTGAACATGTACTCATTAGAGGAGAAGAGGAGAGAAGGGACATGATTGAGAACCTTCAAGTATTTGAAAGGAATAAATAAAGGTGGACACAGAAGGTCTCTTCAGGCTGCATGGGAATCGAAACACAAGGGGCACAGTCTCAAGTTGGAAGGGTGGAGGTTTAGGTGAGAGTCCAGGAGCACTTCTTCATGGAGAGGGTGTTGGTGGGTTGGAATGGGCTTCCTGAGGAAGTGGTTTCCTTGGAAATGGTATGCAGCTTCAAGAAGGGCTGGAATAGAGTTAGGGAAATGAGGGTTATTGGGGGCAGAGGGGTAGGGCTGGCTGGGGTGGCAGAGTCATTAGCTGGCACTGAGGACCTTGCAGTATGAGCAGACTCGATAGAACCTAATGGGCTTATTCTGCTGGCTTCATTGTATGTTTGTAGAGTTAATGAACCACTTCACTCATCCCTGATTGCCATCACTAACGTGGCTTCAGTTTTACTCTGACAGTCTTCACCAAGGCCCTGAAAAGTAAAACTCTCTTAAGTTTTAAAAAAAAAAATCGGCATTGACTCCTGTTATGATCACCTCATTACACACATAAACACATTTAAAAATGAAGTACTGTTCACAATTTAAATTCCGGTGATTCTGTGGTGCCATGAAAAATCCCCTCCTATTCTTATTGGTTTACTAGGACAATCTCTTCTGCTTACACTGCCACAGATGATGTTAAGACCATGGCACCATATAAGGCATTCTGTTGTGAGTGAGGGGTAAACATTCCACCAGAGAAATTCTACAGGAGTTTGAATTCCCATATTCCATGATAAACATTCCATCTGTTTAAGGTGTGGAAGGACAGAGGATTGATCACTGGGAAAGGACTACTTTTTAGAAACAAAGAAACAAACATAGGTAGTGATGGCAGAAAAGACAAATGGTCCTTTCAGTCCGCCTGTAACACCCTGTCATACCCTGAGATCTTTGTCACTTTGGGGGTTTAGTCTACACTATCCACCTCCTGTCTTACTACTGCCCCTTGAGTAACTACTAAGCCCTTAACTCTATCCCAACAGTGCTTGAAACCATTCATGGTTTGACACCCCCCACCTCTGCTGGCAAACTGCTGCATGGCTCAGCCACTGTCTCCTGTAAATAAAACTTTCTCATTGCCGGCCCGCTGGTGCAGAGGCAGTTGTCTGTCTGTGATGCCGACAACCTGGGTTTGAGAACGGACTCGGGACATTGGAGAGCCAGTCAGGGAGAGGAGGATTGAGCATCCTAGGGACTGCTCTCCTTCTCGGGGGGTAGGTGGTAGTGTGCCTGGCATGCTATGGACCCCTAGAGGAGGCTGGGGGATCCACTGTTGGTGTCATACTAGTGGGGGTGGCAGGGCAGATGTGGGTTGTCATTGCTTGTCCCCCGCCTGTACAGCATACAAAATACTGACCCCACTTTGCTACCTCAGCTGCCAACTATGTCTGCTGGGTGGGGAACTGCTCCATGGCTCAACCCTGCGAGGTATGCCAGGGCCGTTACCTGTGATCTTGGGAGGAGCACCACCTGGCGGCCCCACCCAGGTGGGAAAGCCTAGGCATGGGGAGGCAGCAAGAGGGAGCTGAGATCCTGTGGGGGATTGGGAGCCAAATAAAAACAAACAAACAAAAAAAAACCTTTCTCACATCTTTGCTGAACCTGTCCCCACCCAGCTTCCGCTTGTGTCTTCATGTACTAGATTTGCAACTCCTGTTTAGTAGTTCCTCGCAGTTCACTTTGTTCATTCCTTCCATCAGCATCATCACCAATACCCTAAAACAGGCTAGCTAATGCAAGAAGGCTTGTAGTAAGGCAAACAAGATGCTGGGGTGTCTCGGTAGAAGTACTGATAGTAGAAAGAAAGAGTGATACTCCCCTCTGTAGATCCTTGGTGAGGCCACACCTGGTGTACTGTACGAGTTCAGGAGCCCTTCCTTAGGGAGGACAAGGGTGGGCTAGAGGTGGAACAGCATAGAGTGATGCAGATGATACAGGGCAGCAGGGGATGTCCTGTGAGGAGCGTCTTAGGGCACTGAACCAGAAGGAGAGGGGGATATGATAGAAACTTTAAAATTCCTGAAAGGAATAAACAAAGTGAACTATGAGGAATTATTTAGTAGGGACACCAGTTCAGCAACATGAGGCATGACTGGAAGCAGACAGGAGGAAGGTTCAGAAGGGATGTGAGAAAGTATTGTTATAATGAAAGGGTGGTGGAACCATGGAACAGCTTGCTGGCGAGGTGGTGGGAACTAGAACTGTGGAGGGCTTCAGGTGGACTTGGGAAAGAGCAAAGGAATAGTGCTCACTTGTAGAGAAGAAACTGGGAAAGGAATAGGAAGACTGATGGGAGAGTTAGAACCATGTATCACGCTAGGTCGTAGGGTTATATAGGCCCAGTTGGCAGACTTGATGGGCCTTTTGGTCTTTGCTGCATCACTATGCTTCTTTCAGGAACTTGAAGATCTGTATCATACCATCCCTCTCTTGTCTTGCCTTGGGAAATTACATGTTAAGTGCCCAAGCCGATCCTCATTGGCTCTGCCCTGGTGGCCCAGATCATTTTGGTTACCTTATGCATCCCTGTTTCCAGCAGGTCCTTGTCTTTCCTTAGGCGAGAACTCCAGAATGAGACACAGTACTCCAGCTGTGGCCTCATCAGTAATCTGTAGAGAAACAGTAATACCTCTTTGTTGCTGCTGTCAAAACCTCTCCTGATTCACCCTAACATCCCGTTTGCCTTACTGTGTATGCCTTATTACACTGGCTAGATTGTTTAAAGGTGAAACTACAGGTGACTACCAGTTCCATTTACTCAGAGATAGTGCAAGCCTGACTACTTCCCTCTAGTACTCTGTTCTCGGGTTTGTGTTCCCCTAGGCATCACCTTGCACTTTTTGACGTTGAATTTCCGCTGTTGAACCTTGGCCCACCTCTACAACCTTAGCAGGTCCCTTACCCCACCTTACTGTTTACCCTACCACAGAGCTTAGTGTCCTCTGCGAAGAGACATATCTTGCCCTGAATTCCTTCTTGTGTCGTTGCTGAACATATTGAAAGGGACTGATCCCTGTGGCACTCCACTGGTGACCTCTGTCTCTTAGGATCTGACTCCATTTACCATTTCCCCTTTGCTGTCTCCCTTCCAGCCAACTTCACACTCATCTAGTATGTCTTTCCTTGTACCCAAATCCTCTAGCTTCTTCAGTAACCTCAGTGAGGCAACAAGTCGAATGCCTTACTGAAGTGAAAGTAAAGTAAATCCACAGCATGACCCTTATCCACTGTCCTAGTTACCCAGTCAAAGAATATTATCAGGTTGATTTGACAAGACCTCCTACCACAGATCTGTGCTGTTTACTATCCTGGAGCCGTTTTCTCCAGGTGGTCCAGTAGTCCTGTTTGCATTGATGACTTCAGGTTGTTTGCGAGTTCTGTTCTCAGATCCTTCTCCGAGACTGTGACCTTTCCTCCACTCCCATTCAAAGGTTTGTCTTGAAACTGTGTGAATAGGACATCACACTGAGTTAAACAGACCGCCAGTTGATCATACACCACTTTTTCCAGAAGTGTGGATTTTGAAGACAAGCTAGAAATTGATGTATAGTTGCCCACAATAGAGGGAGTTGCCCTCTTTATGTATGGGACAGCTGTAGCTTGTTTCCAATACTAGAGCTGATTGAGCACAGTACATATCAAGTTTATAAGTTATTTTGTTTCCAGTACTAGGAACTGATTGAGCACAGTACATAATGAAAAGTTTATAAGTTTACGTATTTGGATGGCTATTTCTGCAGTGGTCCTTTTAATCAATTTTATGTCACGTCGTCAACCCCAACTCTTGTTGCTCCTACCCCTAATATATCTTAAGGCTGCAGCCATATTTCCCTGCTTAAAATTAAACTTAGGTCTTTCCTCCATCATTTCAGTTTAACTAAAGGATATTATCAACCTTAGTGCTACGGTCTTTGGCAGAAGGGGCATGTCTTCCCGTCTTCCCATGTTCCCAGAATAGTCATTATACTGTTCAGCCATATAATCTATCACATTAGAAATGCTACCTTTAGATGTGTCAAGACAGTTTGGAATATTTTTAACTGACTTGCCTAACATATATTAATGCTTTGACAGAATTTTAATATATTGGACAGTGAATTATTTAGGTTCCCCTAAGCTACACAGTCTTACTCTGCTTAATCATTTTGCATTTACTGTGCAATTCCTGGATTTTACCAACAGTGGGCATCCACCCTCGTTCCTAAATGTATTTCACACCTTATCTCTAGTGTGCATTGAATTTAGTTATTCCAGAGTGACTCACTTTTTTTTTTTAATAGAGATTTTTCTTTTCGGCCAGTCCATCAGTCAGGGATATACCCTGGTCCCAGGGATGTCCCTGTTCAGGCCTGTGTCTCCAGCCTCTTCTAGCAGCCACCAGCTACCCCCATGGGTCTACCCTCTGTGACAGGGGTTCTAGGGGGTGGGCTGCTGCCCAAGGCAGTCTGCCATGGATCAGGATACAGTGCCAGCAGGCACTAGGACCCAATAGAGCCATGAGCCCAGGCCATCATCCAGACAGCCATGGGCTTTTATTCCTTTTCTGGCCCATCCACCCCATATGAGTGTAGCCTTCTGTTGTCTTCACAGACGAGCATGTCCTCTGTGGTAGGACCTGTCCCAGCCACAGGGTCGCTGTGGTGCAGGAGGTTGCCATCTGTCCTTCCTGACTGAGCACACTGCCACGTGTCTGCTACTGTAGCCTGGCCTCTTTCGTAATGGGACCACTTGGGTTCGCTCCTGATCCTGAACCTGGGTCATCTGAATAGCAGAGCATGTGCTGCTGCTAGGCTATGGGGTGCCCAGAGTAACTCACTCTGAGTGTCTTTCTCTCTCACTCTGTTTTGTCTGGAGTAACTTAATTACAAGTCTTATGTACAGATCTGTAGAAATTCAGTTGTAAAACAGTCTAAGGTAAGACAGGGTACCAGGGACAGGGTCTGCTGATTCACAGATGAAGTTGTTCCATAGTAGTTTCTGCAGTTTTTGGTTGTTGGTAACAAGCTGTTTATGCAGTTCAGATTTTATGGCAGATGGCACCTTTCTTTGGTTCTTCATTTCCCTCCGAGCAGTGTTTTCCAGATTGGGAGGCTTGTTGCATCACATCTTGTTGCTGCTGCCAGGAAACGACATGACAATGATGGGGATGGAGAATTTCATACCTGGAAAATTGGTTTCCTGGAGTCTCTTTTCTCCTTCCATCCAGACCCTCTTAGTAAGAGTTAAACAAGAAGGCACGAAGCTTTTGATGATGAAACTGAGATCTTAGATTGCAGGAAGGTGATATTTACATAAAACTATATTTTTTGTCAGAAAAGGACTAGTAGGCCCATCTAGTCTGCCTATATTCCCTGCCTGTTACTACACCCTGGACCTTATTTGTTACAGGTGGCCTCCCACCTTCTCCTTTCTCTACCTATTATGCCCATGTACCTATCCCATGCATGCTTGAAGCTCCCCATTGTCTTCACCCCACCACCTCTTCTGGCAGACTGTTCCAGGCATCCACCACTCTTTATTTAAAAGTATTTCATCATATTCCTTTTAAACTCCCCAGCTTCAGTACATGCCCCATGTTCCGGTGTTCCTCCTACTCTGAGACTCCCCTTCTGCCTTGTTCATCCCAGTGAGATACTTACAGGTCTCAGTCATGCCCTTCTCGCTCTGCTCTCTCCTTCAGGGAGTACATGTTAGCTCCTACAGCTTCTCCTCGTGTGGTTTGTCATGCAGCCCCAGCACCATTTGGGCAGCCCTCCTCTCGACCGCTTCCACCCTATCAGTGTCCTTGTGGAGGTGCTGCCTCCAGAATGGACACAATACTCTAGGAGGGTCTCACTAGTGAGCAAAATAGTGGCAGCACCACTTCTCTTATGCTAAGTCCCGCTCATGCACCCCAGCATCTGGCTAGCCTTGCTTACTGCCTTGTTGCACTGTCTTGCCACCTCGAGATCATGAGATGTGAATGTCATGCAGTCCCTCACTTGCTTGGTGACTGTAAGCACCTCCCACCCAGTTTACACAGCCCCTGGGTATCCCCATCCCAGGTGTATGACTTTGCACTTTTGGCATTGAAATCCAGTTGCCACTCTAGACCACTCCTCTGGTTTCCCCAGATCCATTTGCATTCTCTCCAGACCTTCCAGTGTCCATTCAGTTGCACATTTTTTGTCATCTGCAAGAAACACACCTTTCTCTCAGTTCCTCAGCAATGTCACTTATGAAGACATTGAAGAGGATGAATCAATACTGATCCTGTGGTACTCTACTTGTCACTGTTCTGTCCTCAAGTGACTGGCGTTTACATCACCCTCTATCTCCTGTAAACTTTTTTTTTTGTGTTAATACCTTTTTATTATACTAACTGAAAATGTTCACACAAACTTTCGAGACCTATCAGGGACCTAATGAAGGGACCTGAGAGGTCTTAAAACTTTATGTGAAAATTCTTCAGTTACTCTAATAAAGGTATTACTCCCTAAAAAGTGTACTGAATTTTTCCGGAACTAATGGCACCACTAACCTACAACATAGAATGGAGGATACCTTTGCCTCCTTTCCTTCAACGAGTTTGTTATTCAACTGACCACCTTCTCCCCAACCTTCAAGTTGCTAAGTTTCTCAATTGGCCTCCTGTGTGGCACAGTGTCTGAGGCCTTACTGAAGTCAGATAGGCAACATCCACTGCCGTTCCCGATCCATTTCACTAGTTGCTGGTGTTTGCTTTGGCTTTCCACATTTTTTTGCTATGGCAGGGACAGCTAGTCTTTTGGTGGGAACATCAGGCAGATATAACCTAGGGGGAGCACCAGTCAGCCATTCACTTGTAAGATGGGTGTACCTCTGAGTCCCTGTTGAAGGTTTACCCCTTCTAGTTACTGCAGCCAGATGGAAGGATATGAGAGATTCTGGGAAACCAGATTTACAGGTACTTCTCCATTTTGGCTATCCGTAACAATACATATTGAAATCTAAGATGATACTAATCTTTACTGCTAGCAGTGGTAGGGCTTTGGTTATGGTATATTTTGCCAAAAACTGCAGCTTTTCCAGTGGGAGAATAAACCACTGGGATTAATTAAGTTCACATATTTAAGTATAATGGTTCATAATACTGTAGCTTGAGATCTCATAAGTTCCGTAACTTCTGTAGTGTGGATTATGCTAAATCCTCATGGGAAGCAACATAAAAAAAAAAAAAAAAGGTATCAGTTGTGTTCCTCTTGAAAGATGCTGTGATTATTACCTGTCCAACTGTTTATTTTTTGTTTATTTGAATCTAGGATTACAAGTACCTTTGAGCCGAGGCTCTTTTACAAGGTTCCATGTCAGGAGGGACAATACGTACAGGATTTGTAATAAACATTGGGTTACAGTAAACATGGAGGCTTAACAAATTTTGTCAATGCAAACATACAGATTAGGACAGTACTAGGTAGGATGCAATTGGGAGTAGCAGTCAGAGGCCTTGTCAACAGCATAGGAAGTGCAGAGGAGAGAGTGGGGGAGGGGAGATAGGTAGGGGAGAGAAAGTGTTGAAATTAGGGGCATAGGCCGAGGAAGGTGGTAGGGGACAGGATGGCTGTTCATGGGAAACAGTCGCAGGTGCTGGAGGCTGAGAGGATAGATGCAGCCTGGATTTGAAGGGCCAAGCTTGGGAAGGGATGAGCTATCACTACTGAGACCATTCAACCAGAGTGGGGCCCTGTAGGCGAAAAGATCTTTGCCCCTGAGAGGAACAGCAGTGAGGGATCAGAAGGAGTTGTGAGTCAGTGCCCTTGTATGGTGTGAGTTACGAGCAGGAGAAAGGAGAGCTTGGACACTAGGAGGAGAAAAGCCCAGGGTTGTTTTCCTCGCCATTAAGCAGGTTTGGTATTTTATGCGGTTAGAGAGTTGTAACCAGCCAGTTTGGGCATAGAGGTCCTGCAGAATGAGTGAGATGGTGAGCACCAGAGCGAGATGACAGGCTTTGTTGAGGGCTGTAGCAATGCGTCGAAATGCAGTGGCAGTGGCAGGCCGTAGTTGATAAGGCCATAGTCAGTCAGTGAGGCCACAAAGCTCTGAACTGCAACCCTTAATGCTTCGGAGTAAGGCATTGCCTGTGCCTGTAGAGAAAGTCCAATACAATTATTAGCAGCTTTAGCAACATTGTAGATGTGTAGACCATAGGATAGATGACTGTCGATTGTGACTCCAAGATATTTAAAGGAGTATACCTGTTCGAGGCAGCACCATTGCAGTTAGAGATGGTCAAGGGATGGTGCCTGTATTTGTTGTGAGTGCATGAAGAGCATAGACTTTGTGTTTTTATAGTTGAGGACTAGCTTGTGTTTGGTGAACCAGTTTTTGACTGAAGAGAAGCCAAGCTGTAGTTTGGACTGTAGAGGATGGAGTTCCTTGTGGGTGGAGTGGATTACGGCATCATCAGCGTATAGTAGTATTTGCTCAGGGCAGGACTGAGGGAGGCTATTCAGAAAGAGACTGAAAAGGAGAAGACCTAGAATGGATCCTGAGGGACCCAGAGTGAACTAGCTTCTGAGAGAACGTCACCAATTTTGACTCTTTGGGATCGGTTTTCAAGGTAACTTTTAAACCATGTCGTCTCCACGGGAGAGAGCCTGGCATTTAGCAGCTGGTCAATCGGGCGATGATGATGATGTCGAAGGCCTTAGTTAAGTCAATGTAGACAGAGCCAGTTAGTAGACCGTTATCAGGGAACTGTGGTGCACCAGTGTATTCCAGTAGGGCTGAGGTGGTGCTGTGGCCCTTTCTGAACCCGTGCTGCTGAGGGCACAAGATATTATATTTGTCCAGATAATCTGTGAGTTGGTCTGATACAATCCTTTCAATTGCCTTTAGGGCGCAAAATGGAGATAGGCTGGTAGTTCAGGTAGAGGGCCGGTCTCCACTTTGTGGATAGGGAAACAGTTGGTTTTCCTTCTATCTGGGAACTGACTGAGGCTGAGGGAGAGGTTGAAGATTTTAGTTAGAGGGTAGAACTTCTTCAAGAGTGAGGACAGCAGTTTAAGGTCAAGTGAGTCCCCACTTATTTGGGTCTTGGCAATTGCTTTTCTAATATATGTGTGTACATCCTGCATCTTGACTGCTTTGAAGTAGAAGGCGGTATTTAGAAGAGGTGGGCTGGTGGCATGTGCAGTGGTGTCGTCATTGTTGAAAAAGTCTGGGGAGAACACTGCTGAGGTCTGTGAAGGCTGTGTTGAAGGTATTTGCTATACTTAAGGTGTCCAGGATAGTTGCCCCATCAATATTCAGCACTGTGGGGAAGTTTTATGCTGTTTCCCAGTAACTTCTTTTAAATTGTTCCAAAAGATTTGCCATTTCCCCAAGTATTTGTGAGAGCTTCTTTATAATAGTGGCTTTTCGTCAGTCGAATTGATTTTGTGCAGGCATTTCTGGCATGTTTGTAGTTCTGGATGTCAACTCCTTCCTGGCCGAGCCTTCATCCAGAGATAGTCCTGGCTTTTAGTTGAGCAGGGAGTTAAGCAGAAGCCAGGGTTGCATAGGCCTTTGACTTACGTTTTTTGAAGGGGCATAGGAGTCACAGGCAGAATTAAAGATGCTAATGAAAAGTTCCAGGGCCGAGTTGACATCAGTAGCGTTGTAAATAGGAGACTGATCTTGTTGTCTTAGGCGGGGTTTTAGGTGTTTCCAGCTGCCCTTTGGGGAGGACTCTACTGGAGATGAGTAAGGCGGAGGCATGCTGAATTTGTTAGACCAGTTCCAGATGACAGGGAGTGGTCACTTATTGCATCAGGAAGAATGGAGATGTTTGAGATGTGAGTCGGATGGCTAGTTAGTACCCAGTCTAGGAAGGTACTAGTACCAGTTTTATAGTTGTGCTGAGTGGGGGTCGACTAGCTGAGAAAGGTTGATGGCAGAGGTTGCATCCTTGATTCCCCTATATCTGTTGCTAGCCAGTTAATGTTGAAGTCACCGGCAGGATTGTCTCAGAGGCAGGGGAGGTTCGTCAGAGGTCTAGGACAGCGCTGATGCCTATGCCTTGTTCTCTAGGGGATGTACACTGCTGCAACTCTCAGAGCTTTGTTATGGGCCCTTGAATGATTTTGACATGTAGAATCTGTGCAGATGAATTTGAGACCGTGGATTCAATGTAGTGACTCAAGAGAGGCTCTTTCAGGTAATTGCACAGCCCCCACCTCTTTTGTCTTTCTATCAAGTCAAAAGATGCTATAGCCTGGGAGGGCAATAGATATGTCCAGGATTTTTGGAGAGAGCCAGGTTTCAACTATAGTGAGTATATCTGGATTATGAGGTTGGCAAATACTTGCAATGCATCAAGTTTAGGGAGAAGGCTGCAGATGTTGATTGTTGCAAGGGTGAAGATCCACTCTGAGTTACTGTACATGAAAAACATATTTGCCAAACTTTGCCCATTGCATATACTAGGCTATGTTAATTTTTGGTTGTCTTATTACTGTTGTTTCATTGTACAGATAGGCTAAGCTGTTCTTCAGAGGAATTGTTAGATACTGTACCAAGGAGGCAGTATAGCGCAGTGGTTTAAGGCTCTGAGCTGCAAACCTGGAGACCTGGGTTTGAATCCCGCAGCCCCGACTTGCATACTGTGTGACCCTGAGCAAGGCTCTTAACTTCCTTGTGCTCCCAGGTTGCACCTGTAAACAAGCTTCAGCTTAGTGTCTCTCCTGGTTAAAAAAAAGACAGGACAATTTATTCTCTGCAGGGGTGAACAAATTGAATAATGGATACTTTCTTCCTAGACAGGAACAGATGTTTCTAATGCATCCTACCCTTGTAACATGGCATTAATAGTGTTCAGAGAACGGATCAGCCATAGGTGGAAGAGGTCACGGATAGCAGCCAGGCGGGCATACCCAGCTTATATGCCGTGCCCGCCCGGCAGTACTGTCAGCAGCCAGACCCCTAGCCTAGCAGCACTGGGTCCTCTGGGGAAGTGAGAGGAGGAGCGGAATGATCGGCGCTCTGGAGCCCTACTAGGAATCTGAGGTGGGAAGCAGAGCGGGGGACGCGGGAACCCCAGTTGCACACTGCGATGAGCGCGATCGTTCCGGGAGCGCAGCACCGACCCACCAGGATGCCATTGCCACATGGTCACCGTCCATGGCATGGTGAACCTCCTCTACGGGACCGTCCCGCCGCTGATGGAAAGGACAAGCGCCCGGTCACAGCAGCACAGTGCAGAGCACCCTGGGGAGCATAATGCACAGAGCACTTGGAGGGCGACGCTGCGGATGACTATCATGGAGGCAGCAGGAAGGAAACAACCCGAGATGCTGGCCTTGGTCACGGCGCTGCTCGAGCGGTGGAACCCTGCAAGGTAGACCTCCCACTGCGGGTATAACAACAATACCCGCACGGAACTCTGCAAAGAGGACAGTACTGTTGGCTGGCCCCTCCTTGCCACTCTCACGGACACTCTGTGTTGACCACATCAGTATGTATCTAATGTTTTAACCATTCTCTGAAAGTGCATACAATTGTCAAAGTTCTGCCGCCTCCGCCTGTTATTGTGTCGATGTGACAGTGGGCCCCTTGACATCCTCCACCGACCCACGGCCCATGTTACAAGCGCATTAAGCCACTCCGCCGGTGGGCTTTTAATGCGATTGATGCGGGGTCGGAGTAGCCTCGCCCTAAGGCCTCGGCACGCACTCCATGCATCAATCCACCATTAGAGCCCACCTCCGACCGTGGCTTAATGCTTACTTCTCACCTGTTCATTTGTATCATGTTGAAACATAAATCTTAGGACATCTTTGTTTTTAAAATACTTAGATTTATAGGATTGTTCCATTCAATTCCCAGTTTTCTCATCCCTTTATCTAGTGATTTTTGACTTCCTGTTTCAGCAACGCTAACTGGCTGCAGTGCTGTGTGCTTGCTATCTAAAGGCCCCCATAGTGTGAGTAAAATTGTATCAGCCCTATATGTATGAAAGCAAGAGTGGTGGCAACACTCTTGGAAGTACTGCTCCCTCCTGAGGACATCTATGGTACAGTGATTTGTACTTGCAGTCTGTGTGGCAGCACTGGGTTTCAAACTCACATCTGCTGAGGGCTCGATTCTGAAAGACATTTGCTGTACGTACAACATAAAAATAGTATTTTTGTTTTGTTTTTATGAAAAGGACAGTTGAAAATGACAGCACAATAATTGATCTGATATTGATCTCTAAGCAAGAACATATCACTGGATCTGGAGTACAAGAACTTGGCATTAGTAATCTAAGTAAGCAGTAACCTACAACAGGGTATGGGGTTATGAGGATTAATCAACACCCTGGGTGTGTTGGGAGATACAAGGCCGCAGGCTGAGTATCCTCACAGTACCCGGATGTTGATTAATCCTCAGTAACCCCATACTCTGGAGTGGATAATTAGACTTATAACATGGGTTATGTTTAAAATCAAAAGAGAAACCACAAAAGTCTTTTTTCCCCTGCTTGAATAGGGAAAAATTGTGTGTATCCTGCCGATTTAAAAAGTAGTCCCCACAACTCATATATAGATATTATTTATTGTATGAACATACAAATGCCACAAATACAGTCCT
The DNA here is from genome assembly GCA_016271365.2 of Neoceratodus forsteri. Taxonomy (NCBI): domain Eukaryota; kingdom Metazoa; phylum Chordata; order Ceratodontiformes; family Ceratodontidae; genus Neoceratodus; species Neoceratodus forsteri. Next base: position 446,632,646 of record CM028131.1, on the reverse strand, counting down.
GAATTGATTTCTGACATGTGTATATTCATACAATGCATAACAGATGACTCCATGTGCTCTGAACATGCCCAATTTGTAGCTCACCTGCAGCCCTGTGACTTTCTCCCTATGTGTGTGTGTCTCTCTCACTCACTGCGTCCTCACTCTCATGCTCTCTTTCCTTGTGTTTCTCCCTTTCCACCTGCGATGTGGCACTGGGTCACTCTGTCATTCGTTGACATGTGCAGGTCAACATGTTTGGAAAAAGCAGAAGCATATTTTCAAATTCACATGGTTGACCACACCACGCTACTGCAAAACTTATGTGACTGTCCCCACTGCTCCATTTCTGTCTGTCTCTCTCTCTCTCTCTAGCACCTGGTCTGCTGCTGGGTTTCTGTGTGTCTCTGTTGGTTGCCCTTTCTTTGTAGCGCAGTCAGGAACATGGGGTGGGGCGGCTTGCATGGAAGTGGGACATGTCTGTGGCTGCTCTCTGTCTCATATGGAAAATAACCTTGGAGTACGGACATATGCAGAGAGGCGGTGAGAGACAACAAGTCACCATAGGGCTAGAAATAATTTTTGTCGATGGCTGTCCAAGGAACAGGTGCAGTATTCATTCTGACTGTCTCACAGAATTTGTACCTGTCCTGACGATATTTGTTTACTGATTTTACATTTATATTTCCAAAAAGAGCTAATGATAACTAAGTGTGCCTCCTGGCTGGTGCAGTGCCTTGAAAGGGCTTAGTAACTAATGGTGCCCAATGAAGGTGCCCTAACAAGGGCTACTAAATATTAACCACTAGCTGGTACATGGCCCTGAAAAGACATAACAGTGTGCCCTCAGTTCAATGCCCTCTTCTGCTCAATAGTAGCCCTGAAAGGTGCCCTTACTTAACTCCCTTCTGCTCTTTCTTCTCTGCCCTGACAAGTCTGTCAGCTTCCTCTGCTTCTGTGTATAGCACAGACACTAAAGTCTCCCTAGTCCGCAACCTTGACAAGGGCTTTTGACCAGCCTCCCTATTTCAGAATCCCTTCCAGACCTGACCGGGCTTTAAGTGGTTGTCTCAGGCCACTGAGTTCCTCTCCTGATCTCCACATTGACTCTCCCTTTCTTTCTGCCTTTATTGTCTGCCATGAAAAAGGCCTTCAAATACAATTTTCTATCCCTATAAAAATACAGGATGAGCAACTCTATGCACAACCAATGTGTTTTGCCACCTCGGAGTTCTGATTCCCATGGACCTCTGAGCTTTGCTCTCGGGGTCAGGGGAATCAGAACCCTGTGAGACACACTGGTTGTGCATAATGCTCATCCAGTATTCTCTATATCTCGGTTATGGAACGGTTCTCTTTCCTTCTCCATCAGTTCGGTTCTGGAATCAACGCTACCCAAAAAAATTATTTAGCAGTTGCTGTTTTCTCCATTCTTTAACAATATGTCGGAGAAACCTAAAAGAAGACGGTGAGCCTGGCTTTAAGAATTGTTTACAGTGTGGAGAAGTATTTGCAAAGGCAGGCAAACCCTCTTTCAAACAACATGAAGTCTTGCTGTATTCTGACAATAGCAGTGAGTCCCAACCTTGAACTGCCCTGGAGATGAAAGAGTTAACTTTCCATGCTAGGCATGGGCAGCTGAGCTCGAGCTCGGTTGAGACTCTGTCTGTTGCTGTTTGAACTCAAACCGTCAGATTCTTTACTCCGCCTCACTGAACAGTCGCTCGAGATTTCTCCTTTGCTCGGTTCAATTTGCCGGTTAAAGTCCGTTTTCTCGGTTTCCAACTGAATTTAAACACGCAACCTGTCGGTTCAGTCTCTGTCTGTGGTATTGTGAGTACTAGATAGGTTTATTTTGATTTTCTTTCTGTGTGGAACTTGTAAACGTTTCATCGGTCAGTTTGAACCAATCAGGTTGTTTAAAATCTTTATTTCTACTTTTAGAGTGTAGTTACGGTTCTTATCGGTTCTAAAAAGCAGATTTTACTACGGTTTTCCACCCTATAACACGGTCAGGAACCGATAAGAGTGTCTTGCCTGGCGTATTGCCATTAAAGGGTAAGTTTTGTTAGGACTGGCACCATGTCTGAGAAACCCAAAAGAAAAACCGGGCCCACTGGGTTTCAACACTGTAGTGTGTGTGGGAAGTCTTTGCTAAGGCTGACGCCCACACCACCTGTGTTATTGTCTGAGGTTTGACCACCTCGATTCAGACTGCCAGATTTGTAAAATTTTCCTGCAGCTACCCTAGAAAAGAGAGTTGGTAGGCTCAGCGAAAGGGAGGCCAAAGTCCACTGACCGGATGGCGCCCGGTTCGGTTCAAACCGAACCAGAAGGAGTGCCCTCTGACCAGGGCGAAACTTCTTGAAGAAAAAGGAGAACCGATTCAGTCGGTTCAGGTTAAGAAAACAAGAAGGAAAAATCAGCGGTGTGGATCCAAAGTTTCTTCTCCAACCACTGATGAAATAGCCAAAGCGATAAAAAATTGTGCGATCGCTTTCCCGGTTCCGACCGAACCGGCACCATCAGGAAGGCACTCAGTTGGCGGTTCCACGGTTCGGATTATGATTTGGAAGAATTTTATGAACGGAGGAGGAGGAGGAGGAAGGAGGGTATGAGGAAAGTGAATGTGAGTATGAAAGTCTAGATGTGCCCATTGACCCAGACATCTCCCCAGACAGACCTTCAGGAGTGTCTCCTCCTAGGCTTTCTGAGTCCCCCTCCCATTTCATGTTTTACAAGAAAGTGGCGAAACCCTTCAGCTTCCTATGGAAGAAGCTGTGGATGACCAGGAGGAGCCTGACTATGTGGAAATGATGGATATCCCAGAGTCCAGGAGGCTGTCTATTCCCTTACACAAGTCTTTTGTGAAACAGACATTAAAGATTTTAAAGACTCCTAATTCTATACCTCCTGTGAATAAAAGAATGGACAAGAGGTATACTCTGTCAGGCTCAGATACTGAAGTTCCTTACCCAGCAATGCAGCCAGGTTGGGGTAGTGCAGGCTGCAGCCTGTGATAAGGCTAATATACCCTTGGCCTACACCCCCAAGATAAGGACTCCAGGAGGATTGATGCCATGGCAAAGAAACAGTACATGGCAGCATCCCTGGGACTCAGTCAGGCCAATTATATGGCCTATACAGCTAGATATCAGAAATCTAGATGGGACACTGTCATGGCTTTAGCTAAACAGGTCCCTGGCCAGCTTGCCAAGGAGCTGGAGCAGGTGGCTACTGATGGTATTGAGGCATCAAGGTGCAATTCCATGCTGCAGTGGACTCCAATTATGTTTCATCTAGAGTCATGGCTACATCTGTGGCCCTTAGTAGGATGGCTTAGCTCAGATGTAGCCTGTCTCAGGATACCCAGACTAAGGCCATGGATTTTCCTGTTGTGGGTAATTCTCTGTTTGGGGAGCAAACAGAGAACTACATGAAGAAAATGGATGAATACAGGACCACCTATAGGAGTGCTCAGGCCAAGGAAAGGCAAGCCACTCCTCAGAGGCAGCATCCCAGGGGCAGGGGCAGGCCTTTTCATAGGCCTTTCTACCAAGCCAGGCCTCCTCTTCTGCCTATGCTCAGAGGAGGTTCTTTAGAGGAGAGGCAGAAGGGTACAAGCAGACCTGCTTCCACCCCTCAGCCTAAAGACCCTGCCAAACAGGCACCCTGATGGGTTTGCCAGGGCCGATTCTTCACCACCTGTAGGGGCAGGCTGGCTTACTTTGTCCAGGACTGGAAGTCTTTAACATCAGACAAATGGGTCCTGGAAGTAGTAAGCCAGGGACTGGTTCTCCGCTAAAAATTTGCAAAGATGAGAACCAGATCCTTTCCACCTGCAAATCCTTCAGAGGCACTTGCCCTAGAGGCAGAGGTCTCTTCCTCTTGGCTCTCAGAGCTGTAGAAAGGTTCCACCCCTACACCAAGGGAAAGGATTGTACTCCAGGTACTTTCTCACTCCCAAAAAGACAGGAGAATGGCAGCCCATCCTGGATCTCAGGTATTTAAGCAAGCACCTTTTCAAAATGGTGACTCTGGGAATAATTCTACCCTTCTAAGGCCAGGGGACTGGCTAGTCTCCCTGGACCTCAAGGATGCCTATTTCCATATTCTCCAGAAGCTCCCATCGAAAATACCTCAGGTTGAGCTGCCCTCAGGCCATTACCAATTCAGAGCAATGCCCTTGGCCTAACCTCTGCTCAAGGTGTTCACAAATGCCTGGCAGTAGTAGTTGCTTCGTAAGAAGGCAAAGGATTGCCATCTTCCCATACTTGGACTCACTGGCTCATAGTAGGCCAGTCCCCAGACCAAGTCAGTTACACCTACAGATAACTCAGCAACTGCTCACCTCTCTAGGTTTCCTTCTGAATCTTTCAAAGTCAGTTCTAGATCCTGTTCAGCTCCTCACCTTCATAGCGCAGAGCTAGATACAGAAAAGGCCAGAGCCTTCCTTCCCTGGGCAGGGCAAGGACCCTTATCACACTGGCCTCTTCATTCACCCTACAAGTGTCTCGACCTGCAGGCATTTTCTGCAGCTCCTGGGGCAATATGGCTGCTTACAGCAGTGGTGCATAGAGCAAGATTTCAGATGAGGGACATTCTAGTTCCACTTGAGAGCCTTTTGGTCTCAGAAAAAGGACCCTCTGACCAAACTGATACCAGTGACTCGAACCCTGATCCAGGCCTTGCAGCGGTGGCAGGATCAGGACAATTTAAGACAGGGAGTTCCTTTGTCACTCAGTCTCACTCTTTAATCCTTACTACAGATGCCTCCCTCTTGGGGTGGGGTCCCACTTGGGAGACCTGACCACCCAAGGGTTGTAGCCCCTCAGGAATCTCTGCTTCACATCAATCTGTTGGAACTCAGAGCAATGTTTCTAGCACTTCAAGCTTTTTCCAAGTCTGTTCAGAACAAAGTTGTTCAGATCAGGACAGACAATACCACCACAATGTGGTATATCAACAAGCAAGGGGCACTCGGTCTTGGCCTTGTGCACAGAAGCAATGAAGTTGTGGTCTCTGGCCTATTCCCGAACACCTCCTTACAGCAGTACACCTTCCAGGCAAGGACAGTGTCCTGGCAGATGTTCTCAGCAGGATATCTCAGGGCCATCACGAATGGTCACTGGATCCCTGGTTTTGGAGGTGATCTTCTCCAGATGGGGCACCCACAGATAGATCTTTTGCAGCCCCAGACAATCACCAACTTCCCTTTTGCTGCAGGCCCACAGTGTTGGGCTCAGTCCCCTGGATGCCCTGGTTCTCAGTTGGGAAGGAAGTTCCTGTATGCTTTCCCCTTCCCACTCCTGTTCAAGGTGCTAGTCAAAATCGGGTCTCAACCCTGCAAGGTGATTCTGATTGCTCCAGACTGGGCCAGACAGCCCTGGTACCTCTCCTGTTGTCCTTAGCAGTCCACTTTCCCTCGCCTCTTCCCAGGAATTACAACTTGTTAACCTGTGCTCAGGGAGGGTTTGGTACCAATCTCAAATCTCTCAATCTCAAGGCCTGGATCTTGAAGAGTTGGAGTTTGCTGATTTTCACCTCTCTAGGTGTTATGGATATTCTAAAGGCTTCTAGGAAGCCTTCCACCAGAACTACTTATAATTCCAAATGGAAAAGATTCTCCATATGGTGCTCTGGGAAGCATATTTCCCAGAGTCTGCTGACCTGCCCACAGTCCTTGACTATATGGTCCATCTGAATAGCTTGGGACTCAGACCAGCTACACTAAGGGTGCATCTGGCAGCTGTCTCTGCTTTTCTTTCAGCAGGGAAACCTCTTCTCTTTCAGCTCACCCTGTATTCTCTAGTTTTTCAAGGGATTGCTTCATACCAATCCGCCATTCAAGGACCCTGCCCCTGCTTGGGACCTTAATGTTTGCATTGCTCAGCTTATGCAACCCCTTTTGAGCCCTTGTCCTCAGCAGAGCTTAAGTACTTGACTTGGAAAACTGTGTTCCTGGTGGCCATCACTTCTGCCAGGTGCATAAGCGAGTTGCAAGCCCTGTCAGTGGAGCCTGATTTTATCTCTTTCCATAGAGATAAGGTGGTCCTCAGGACTAACAGGAAGTTTTTACCTAAGGTGGTTTCAGACTTCCACCTTAACCAATCTATGTCTCTTCCTGTGTACTTCACTGACCATTCCTCCTCTGGTGAGAGGAGGTTGCACAGTTTGATGTGAAAGAGCCCTTAGCTACTACATAGAACGTACCAAGGGTAACAGGTTTGACTCCTCCAACTGTTCCTCACTTATGGTGACGTTGGTAAAGGAAAACCTGCCACTAAAAGATCCATTGCCAGGTGGATTGTCTCTTGCATTCAGTTTTGCTATGAAAACTAGGTAGATTCCACCCTCAGGCCTGAGTGCTCGCTCTACCAGAGGTACAGCTGCTTCCCTGGCTGCTGCCAGGGATATTCCTATCTTAGAGATATGTTAAGCAGCTACCTGGAAAACAGTTCACACTTTTACCAAGCAATACTCCTGGATATCCAGGCTAGGAGTGATGCTCGGTTTGGCACAGCTCTGCTTCAGAGCCTATTTCCTAAGTAGGTTCTGTCCTCCTCCATGGAGGTACTGCTTGGTATTTTGTTATTAATAGAATACAGCAAGACTTCATGTTGTTTGAAGAAAAATTACCACCTTAGTAATGTTGTCTTTTTCTAATGGAGTCTTGCTGTATTTCTGACCTCCCCACCTTCCCCTCTCAGAACCTTTGTTTTGGGATGTGGGAGGCAGTAGCAGTGTTGGCACTCAGGAGGTGCCCACATTTTTATTGTCACCCTCTTTTCTTTGGGTGAGTGGTGTTGTGTTTATTTCATTTTTGGGTTTCTGACTTGAGTCTTTGTTTTGGGACCAAAAATCTGTTGTTATATTTAGTAGCCAGTTGGCTAGTGTAGGTTTACAGCTTCCACACAGGACCTCAGTAAGTTTAGCTCAGAAGATCTGACGGTTTGAGTTCAAACAGCAACAGACAAAGTCTCAACCGAGCTCGAGGTCAGCTGCCCATGCCTGGCATGGAAAGTTAACTCTTTCATCTCCGGGCAGTTCAAGGTTGGGACTCACTGCTATTGTCAGAATACAGCAAGACTCCATTAGAAGAAACAACATTACTAAGGTGAGTAATTTTTTCTTATGTGTGGTCTGTCTGGGATTTGAACATCTTAGAGAGGAATGCAAAGTATGTAAGACATTCCCAGAAAAAACATTGAGAAATGCCTTGAAAGGCTAAAGAAAAAGTTTCCAAGGGGTCCCTCAGGCTCTGACCAGTTGGCACTCCTATCTTCAGTGGCTGAACCTACAATCATAACTTCCCTGCCCTGAGATGGGCGAAAAGGGGACAAAAGGATAACTGAACGGCAGACTCTCGGGTTCCTTCTGAAAAATCAAGGAAACTAAAGCATGCAGAACCCTTGCCCTCTAAACCGGGACTTCTGCATCTGGTCTGACTATGCCTGGGGCCCTGGAGATTGCCCAGGCATTCAATATGATTCAGACCCTGCAAAATATTATCCTCCTCCTCAACAGCCTCCTGCCCCTGTTCAGCGTCCCCAGGCTGGCAGTAATGTGCAACCTCTGTTCTAGAGGAACAGCTTTATGATGATGGTAATGATTTTGGTGAGGAGGAAAAGCCTATAGAACCAGAAGTGTCCCCTGAACAGGACTTTGGTTCTCCCCAAGGGTGGCTGAGGATTTTCCTCTCATTTTACATTTGTCAGGCAAGTTCTTCAAGAAAGATGCCTTGAAGCTCCTGCAGACACCAAACTCCATTCCTCCCTCAACTAGAGAATGGATAAGAAATACCAGTTGGATAGGGAAGTAGCTGAATTATTTTTACCATCCAGATCATCAGGCGTTGTACAGCAAGCAGCTTGTGATAAAGCCAGGGTCCCTCTGTCCTCACACCCTCCGGACATACTGTAGACTCCAGAAAAATAGATAGTATGGCCAAGAAAGGCTATTTATCAGCCCTTGGCCATTCGGAGGCTAACTTCCAGGCTTATGCTGCCCAGTACCTGAAGTCATTGTGGCAGTCTGTTTTGCCATGTCCCAAAAAGCCCCTCACGCTTGTCAGGCGACCTGGGTGAAACCACCAGGTTTGGGCTAGAGGCAGCTAAGTACCAATTCCAAATGGCTGCTGACACCGATGACACTGCAGCCAGATGGATGGCAAACACGGTGGCACAGAGGAGGTTTGCCTGGCTCAGGGCCACAAACATCACTCAGGATACCCAGTCCAAGGCATTCGATTTTCCCTGAGGAAATTCTCTTTGGGGAGTCCAGTGTTGCCTACATGAAGGAGGTGGATGAGTATAAGTCCACTTACAGAAGCAACTCTGCAAAGAGAGAGCTTCTCCATCCACCAGGCCCTGTGGAAGAGTGGGGACAGGGCAGGTCTTTTAATACCAGGCCCTTTTTCCAGTCAGTAGCTTTGCCCCAATACCAGCAGTATCCACAACAAGGATACACCAGGGGTAGGGTAGAAGGGTCTCCAGGTGAGGGTCTCGGTCCAACCTCAGCCCCAATCCAAGCAGAACCCCTGAGGCTTAGGCCACCTCCTCCCTCCCTGTCGGAGGAAGACTGTCCCACTTCCTCCAGGCTTGGTTAAACATCACCACAGACAAGTGGGTCCTGGAGGTGGTGGGTCAAGGTCTGTCTCTGGATTTGAAAACCTTTCCTCCTAAAAGACCAGGGTTTTCAGCTCGCCTTCCCTAGCAGAAAAAACACTGCTAGAGGCAGAGGTTGAAACCTGCTACAGTTCAGAGCAGTAGAACCAGTTTCTACCACCCTGAGAGGAAGGGTTTTTACTCCAGATACTTCCTAACAACAAAGAAAAATGGGAGTGGCAGCCAGTACTGATCTCAGAGCTTTAAACAAGCTCCTGAAAAAACAAAGTTCAGATTGGTAACTTTGGCCTTGATATTGCCAACAATCCAAAAGGGATGGCTGTCATTACTGGACTTGAAAGACACCTATTTCCACATCCCCTAAGGAAACTTTAAGAAAATACTTACGATTCAGACTCCCATCAGGCCATTACCAGTTTTCAACCCTGCCCGTTTGGCCTTTCTTGACCCCAAGGGTATTCACAATGTGCCTAGCAGCTGTAGTGGCACATCTTGAAGACAGGGGTAACTGTTTTTCCAGTATCTGGATGACTGGCGGTGGTAGAAATCACCAGACCAAGTCAAGCTTTTCTGAAAGTCACCCAAGACCTTCTGAGTCTCTGGGTTTCATTATTAACAGAAGAAGTCAGTCATCATACCTGCACACATATTGCAGTTCATAGGGGCAGAAATCAACACTCTACAGGGCAGAGCCTTCCTGCCTCTGGACAGGGTAAAAGTCTTCCGTCAATAGCAAATTCTTTCAGATTACACAAACCAAAAACTGCAAGACAGTTCCTGTAGTTACTGGGCCACATGGCTGCCTCCACAGGCACAGTGCAAGGCTCCAGGTTTCGTGATGAGGAACATCCAGTTTCATCTCAGGGCTCACTGGAGTCAGAAGAAATACCCTTTTCAAAGCTCATTCCAGTAACAAGGTTCCATGCTACGGGCCCTCCTGTGGTGGAAAAAAGGAATCCAACTTAAGACGAGGGATTGCATTTCAGAAAGAGTACCCCTCCGTTGTTCTAACAACAGATGCATCCCTATTGGGCTGGGGTGCCTACTTAAGGATCACACAACCCATGACACCTGGTCAGCTGTAGAGTCCTTTCAGCACATAAACTTGTTGGAGCTCAGAGCAGTGTTGCTAGCTCTGAAAGCTCTAGTTCAGGGCAAGGTGGTACAGATCAGAACAGACAATACCACAACAATGTATTACATAAACAAGCAGGAGGCACCAGGTCAGGCCTCCTCTGCATGGAAGCCATGAAAATCTGGACTCTGGCTTACCTTGGGAGTATCCCTACAGGCAATCCACTTTCCAGGGAATCACAACACTCTGGAAGATTCCTTGAGTTGAATCAACCAGGCCCATCACAAATGGAGACTAAACAGACTGGTGATACAGGTTATCTTCAGGCGGGGCACTCCAGAGATACATTTGTTCACGTCCCACCAGAACCACCACCTGCCACAATACTGCTGCAGACCACCAGTTCAGGGCACACTTCCTCTGGATGCTCTGACTCTAGATTGGTCGGAAGGTACCTGTATGCCTTTCCCTTTCCTCTGGTTTTCAGGGTGTTACTGAAGCTCAGATCCCACTCAGCTTCTCTGATCTTGATAACTCCAGACTGGCCCAGGCAGCCATGGTACTCTAGTTGCTCTCCATGTCTGTCACCAAACCGATACACCTTCCCAGAGGCACAATCTCTTGACTTCCATTCAGGGAACCTTATTGTATTCAAATCTCAAGTCCCTCTGTCTCAAGGCCTGGCTTTTGAGGAACTAGAGTATGCTAATTTAAACCTCTGAAGCAGTGTTAAATGTATTAAAAGGTTACAGAAAACCTTCCACTAAGAAAGCCTATTCTACCAAATGGAAACGATTTTCCCTCTGGTGTTCTGCTAGAGATTTAGTGCCAGCTCAAGCTGGAGTTCCAATAGTCCTAGACTGTCTTACTCATTTGCATTCTCGGGGTTTACAACCCAGTTCTTTAAAGTTCATCTTGCAACAGTGTCTGCTTACCTTTCTGCTGGAGCAAAGGTAACAACAGCATCAGAACCCATTTTCAGAAGATTCTTTAAAGGCTTGATTCACTTGCATCCCCCTCACAAGGCACCAGTGCAAGCATGGGAACCCAATGTGTGTATAGCTAAACTCATGGGCCCTCCCTTTGAACCCATGGCTACAGCTCATTTAAAGTTTGTCACATGGAAAACAGTGTTTCTAGTGGCAATGACTTCTGCAAGAAGAATCAGTGAGCTCCAAGCTCTGTTTATCGATCAGGACTATATCTTATTTCATAGAGTTAAGGTAGTCCTCAGAATGAATAGAAAGTTTCTTCCCAAGGTGGTTTCAGATTTTCATCTGAACCAATCCATCACTCTTCCTGTCTTTTCACAGACCATGCCAGCTCTGGCAAAGAAGACTTCATAGTCTGGATATAAAAGGGCTCTTGGCTGTTACATAACAGCCACTAAAGACCATAGGCAGAATAGAAAACAGTTATTCTAACATTTGGGGATGTTGGAAAAGGTAACCCAGCCTCAAAAGGTCCATCTCTCGATGGATAATCCAGTGTATTCAATTCTGCTACGCTAAAGCAGTTAGAGCCCCCAACAGAATAGAGGGCACACTCTATGAGAGGAACAACTGCTATCCTAGCAGCTGCCAGGGATGTTCCATTAGTAGACATTTGTAAAGTAGCTACCTGGAAAATAGTACACACCTTTACAAAGCACTATAACCTGGATATTCTGTCTAGGAGTGATGCTTGGTTTGGCACAGCAGTCCTGTAAAGTAAGTTCTGTGCCCACCTCCTGTGGTACTGCTTGGTAGTCTGCAAAGTTAGAATATACTGAGCATACATGGGGTTAGAAGGAAAATTACTTACCATAGTAATCTTGTTTCTTCAGTGATGCTCAGATATTCATAACTTCCTCCCTTCCTCCCCTTCCAGAAATTCAGCCTCTGCACTCGCATGCTGGTGCCACCGAATCACATTGTACCTTACAGTGCATCTTCGCTGCACCTGGTAACAGTTTTAAATAGCTGCTCATTGTGTTTCTCTTTAGAGTTTTCTCTGATATTTTGTCAAAACTTTGATAATTTATATTGTTCCTCCCTTTGGAGGTTGATTTTTATCCAAATTTTTAATTTGGGTAACACCAATTTTAATACTTAAAATTATTATACTTTTTAGCTAAAGCCTGACTTTCCAGGCTACATACAAATCTGAAGAGGTTATAACACAGGCAGTTGGTAGAGGCAGTGTTTGAAAGATGCTCATGTGCAAAGTGTTCCATCATTTGCATGTATTCTATTTCTCTGGGCAGTCCAACCCCTCAGGCTTACTGCATAAAGTTATGAATATCTGAGCATCACTGGGAAGAAACAAGATTACTGTGGTGAGTAAGTTTTTTCTTGGCTGCTATTGCAAGTACAGCACACAGAGAAATACAATGAAGAAAACAAAGGAACATTGGCAGCTACACATGCATGATGACAGGGAACACATACCTAGCACAACCTGCTGCTTGATGAAACTGCCACCACATAGAAAGTGTCATCATGGAATGAGGAATTGAATGGGACATCTCTCAACACATGACACCATGATGTTGGGACGTCCACAGCCCAGCCTCACAGGTTGCAGCATCTCCTGTGTCCTAGTGCAAGCTAATGCTTTTCATTTGGTGCCTGTACCAGGGACAGACAGAAAAGGAAACCAGCTGTCCCTGTGGAAAACTGGGTGTCTAGAAAGACAAAGGGAGGGATAGTGAGGCTGAATAGAATGAACAGTGGGTGTGAAGAGGGGACAGTGAAAAGCAGGGATACTGAACGAATATTTCTGCTCAGTATTCACAAAAGGGAGGGAAGTGCCTAATCCAATTAACAGAAGCACTCTTGATAGGGGTTCGATACCAGTCCTTTCACAGAAGAAAGGGTTCTGCAAGAGCTCCTAAAACTGAAGGTGGACAAAGCAATGGGTCCTGATGGAATTCACCCCAGAATTCTAAAAGAATTAGGGAGGAACCAGTGAAACCACTGGCTACTCTTTTAATAAATCATGGGAGGATGGTGTGGTACCCGAGGACTGGAGGAAGGCGAATGTGATTCCCTTCACAAAAGTGGGACCAAGACAGAGGCTGGAAACTACAGACCTGTCAGTCTGACCTCTGTGGTAGGGAAAGTAATGGAGTCACTTCAGAAGGAAAGAATAGTTGAGTACCCAGAGGCCAGTGGGGCACAGGACCCAAGGCAGCATGGGTTCACAGCGGAAGGTCATGTCAGACGAATCTAATAGATTTCTTTGACTGGGTGACCAAAGTAGTAGGCCAGGGAGGGCTGTGGACATGGCCTACCTAGACTTTAGCAAGGCATTTGACACAGTCCCACTCAAAAGATTAATAGTCAAATTAACCAGCCTGGGAGTGGGTCCCAGGATGGTAGCCTGGGTAAAACATTGGCTGCACAACAGGACACAGAAGGTAATTGTAAATGGAGTCCACTCTGAAGAAAGAGGGGCTACTAGTGGGGTACCCGAGGGTTCAGTATTGGGTCCAGTCGTTTTTAATGTCTTCATCAGTGACATTGCAAAAGGAACTGGAAGGAAAAGTATGCCTTGTGCAGCTGACACAAAGATCTGCAACAGGGTTGATACACAAGGAGGTGTGGAAAGGATGAGAAGGGACTTGGCAAGGTTGGAGGAATGGTCGAGTATGGCAGCTAGGATTCAATGCAAAGAAGTGCAAAATAATGCACCTGGGAAACAAAACCCAGGGAAGAATACACAATGGGGGAGGTAGTAACAACAACAAAAGGAAAGGGACCTGGGGTAATCACATCAGATGACCTTAAGGTTAGCAAGCAATGGAGAAGGCAGTAGGGAGGGCTGGGGTATACTGGGATGCATAGGGAGAGGCAGCAGCAGCAGAAAACAGGAAGTTGTTATCCCTCTGTACAGACAGTTGGTGAGACCCCATCTGGAGAACTCGCCTCAGTTCTGGAGACCCATCTCCGCAAGGACATAGACAGGATAGAGGCAGTCCAGAGGAGGGCAACTAAAATGGTGCAGGGTCTGCAAGAAAAGCCGATGAGGAGAGACTAAAGGAGCTTAATATATACCCTTGAGGAAAGAAGGAAGAGGGGGACATGATAGAAACTTTTAAGTACCTCAGTGGAATCAACAAAGTCCAAGAGGGTAGCACTTTCAGAAAAAGAGAGGTGCAAGAACAAGGGACACAATTTAAAGATAGAAGGGGCGGCTCAGGGGCAATGAGAAGTATTATTTCACAGAGAGGGTGGTGGATGCATGGAACAGCCTTCCTGAGGAGGTTGTGGGGTCTAAAACTGTGGGAGAATTCAAGAATGCATGGGACAGACATAGGCAATTCTTGTGGGGGTAGGAAGAAATAGGCTGTTGGTTAACTAGGATCTGCGGCCTATCCTGTAGGTAGTAGGAAATGGGCAGACTAGATGGGCCAAGCGGTCCTTATCTGCCGTCAGTCTATGTTTCATGTCTGGGACAGGCAGACAGGTGGTCATTTGACCCCTGGAGACAGTGGTGGCCAGAACACAACTTTGTGCAATCAGCACCACTGCTCCTGCTCTCTATCCACGGTAACATTAACATGGACTGCTGCACTGACGGTCCGACTGTGAGCTGTGCCATAACACTAACCCCATGACAGGCGCAGGGTACAACTGCTTCAGGACTGAGCGGCATGGCTAATAGACAACGTGAGGTGCATGGCTCTGTTGGGAATTGAATGCGCCTGCTTAGTGACAATTGTATTCTTCACTTGCCCACTCTCTGTCTCCCATGTGCCTCAGTGCCTCACTTGTTCACTCTCTGACTGTCTTACTCCCACTGCATTGTCGTGATAGTCACAGTCCAATTGAAAGTGCTCCACAACTGTCACTTCTGCCACAAGGTTCAGACACACAGCAAGATCGCGATGACAGGCTCCAAATTCAAGAGACGGAGAGAGAGAGAGAGCGCGCAATTCTTTACTCCTGTCCTGATCTCGTGTGACTGTGTATGGCTCTCTGTCTCTTTCTGTCACTACCATGTTTGTCTGTTGGCACACTACCTTCGCAGCTTGCTCAAAGAATGGCATGGATTAACTGCTAATCGGACAAACCCAGTCTCTGTGTCCCATGGCCCCACTCCCTCCACCACACATACACACACCCTTGTGGCTCAGTTTCTCTGTGTGCCCATCTGTCTAGTGAGGACCCTATGCATTAAGTGGATTCAGAGCTGCGTGGTTTGCTGATGGACATCCACCTCCTGCTACTATGTGGACACTTCAACTATGCACAACTGATTACAGGGCTCTGGTAAATTGTATCAACTCACTGTACACTGTGTCTTGCTTGCTCACTCGGAATTGCAGATGGCTGTTGCTTGCTTTCACTGATGCCTACAGCTAACGAGAGCCGATGGCACAGCACTTGACTCCTCCTCGGAACCGTGGATTAGCATGGCTGTGTGCTGCTGGGAGACCAGTCTGGTCACATGCTGCTCACAATCCATGCTGTAAACCAAAATATATCACCTGATCTGAGGTATAGAAATTTAGCTTTAGTGATCATTACTTGATATTCTGTACCTGCAACTACGAACTCAGAAGACCGCAACATTTTAAACACTCTGATCTCTCATCAGATTTTGCTGCAGTCACTTTCTAAGTGACCTCTCTGCATCTATCTAATCCGGGCAATACAATGAGATTACCGGATGCAAACTCTGCCAGGAGTTTCTCAGAATTCTTTTTTTTCTTCATATTTTGTCTTTTTATTGAGGCAATCAAAACAGTGTACATACATAGCATCTATTATTGGTTACTGTGTTGCACTTAATAAATCAAGATGCATCTTATTCTTAGCGCTGCATTGTATCACTAAAATGGCCGTAATCGCTTGAATTAACAACTACTATTACATTTTTAAGAATTGTAGTGGGATGTAGCACTAGCTTTCTGTAATGTGGACTCTGCTAACTCCCCCACTGCCTCTTTTGACCTATTTCTCTGATTCCTCTTAGTTTAGGATCAGTGGTCTGCAACAACCCCAATCATATAAGCTCGTCAGAGTGAAGGATCAGGCACAGGCAAACCTCTCACCTCATTTTTTTATGGAACAAGATCTTGGCAGAACTCAGAGGTATAAAGTACCAATTTCTGCCATTTATTTTGAAAGTGATCCTCCTTGTCATGGTTTGTGTGGTTAATTTTCCACATGGTAAATCCTGTTTATAATTTTCCACTGTGTGTGTCTACTATGGGTGGAACTGGCTTCATCCAATTTCTGGTTATCGCTTTTCAGCAGCCGATAAGTAATTCCAGATGAGGGATCGAATTGTTAAATGCAGATCTCTCGAGGGAACCAAGATTACTGCTAACTCCTTTGGGATTAAGTGTAGGGGCCCTCTATGGTTTGAATTTGGAATAAGATTTCTTCCCAGTATGTGGTTAGTACTGGGCATGACCAGAATATATGTCCCTGGTCAGCTGGGTTGCTCACACAGTTTCTCCAACAGTTACCGTGAGGTGTTAGGCATGTATTCAGCTAAGACCACCGTGTATGGAAGTTCCTATACAGAGTTTTCCATGCAAATTCCTCCAGTAAGTGGAAGATGTTATTTTGACTGTTGGGATAGTATATTTGACCCATCAGTCATACTCTGTGGTGGTGTTTAAGTCTTTATTCCAGCTGTCCAAAACTGACCTTGTGTAGTCTCCCAATAACTGCTGAAGTGCCTTATAGAGGTTCCTATCAAGTGTTCCCATAAGGATCCTTCTGGGCTTCTATAATCGTGGTCATTAGGACGAGATTTGCTCTGGTCTTTTAGTAAGGGGCTTATGCTAATGAAGTATGTAGGTGCAAACTTAAAGGCAGCAATAGTGGTCCATACCTGTTAGTTTAAAGGCATTTTGTAGCATTTCAAAGGGCTACTCCATAGGATCTAGGAATTGGTATATAAGACAGTCCCAGCTGTCTCCACTTGTTGAAATACTAAATGCATCTGTGAGGGCAGAAATTCTTCATCAGTTTCTAAAACCTCACTGAAGTAAAATATTTCTCTGTAATGCTCAATGTTTTTGATTGTACTCACACTCAAGTGTGTTTCCAGTCAGGGGTGTGAAGTGTACCAGTGGAGGTGTGGAAAGGGGAGTGGATGGCACTATGCAGCTTATGTCGGGAGGTCATTTATATGGAATTCAGTCGCAAGGTATGGTGGTCAGGGTGCCATCCATAAAATAATAATTTGAAGCTGGGCTGCTTTGGCATAATCATAATCAATCAAATTCAATAGGTTGACTCCCCAATCATATAGGGTGTTGCAGAAGGGCTAGACGGATTTTAGGTCTCTTCCCAGCCCATATGAATTTGGATATTCTTTGTGCCATGACTTAAAGTAGAAGGGTGACGGAAGTATGGTGAGTTTGGAGTAAGTAAACAAGAAGTGGAAGAAGATTTATTCTGATAATTTCTACTTGAGTGGAAAAGGAGAGTGTTAGATTATTCCATCTCTAGATCTTGTAGAATATTTGTCAGCGGTTCACAGTTTACTACTTCTAAGTTAGATAAATTTTGGGTAAGTCTGTTTTGAGATATTTCAGTATGGTGCTATGCCATTTTATCTGGAGCAATTTCTTCAGTGTCGGCAGTGGGGAGTAGGAGTTAAGAAGAACTTTGGTCTCATGTAGATTTAGTTTAAATCTAGTCAGCTGTCCATACAAGTCAGTAAGTTGCCAGACAGCTGATATAGATTGCTCTGGGTCTAATAATGTCAAAAGAATATCATCTGCATATAGCATTATTTTATGTTCTCGCTTCCCACTGGAATCCTCTACATTAGAGTCTAGATGTATTACTTGGGTGAGCGATTCAATGTATAGTGGAATAATAGCGATGAAAGGGCATCCCTGACTCTCCATTGTAGGGTGATAGGAGGAGATAAGGCACCATTTATTCGTATGTACACTTTTGAGGGCGTATATAAGGATTGCAGCCACATCAAAACCTGTACTATGAAGTCAAGATCGACAGAACACTCCAAAGAAATCCCAGGAGACCCTGTCAAGGTCTTTTCGGTGTCTAAACTGATGAATGCTATACTGAATTTGTCTGGATTGGACTCTCTAGGAGAAACAGAGCTCGTTGGATGTTGTCCATTGTGTGGTGTTGGCATATAAATCCCGATTGATCAGAGTTTATCAGCTGCGGCAAAATACTCAGAATTCTTTTGACTGCTGCCTTTAATATGCATGCATCCGTTGTCACTAGGAAAGTGGCAGTATGCCACAGTCACTGGACTTTGGCAGAACTTTCACTTGTGAGCCAACGAGATCACGTGTTAAAAGGCTGCTTATAAGGCGATTCTGCAGTCAACTTACAACTCTCAATTAGGAACAAAGTAATTAACATCACATTAAGACCACTTTATCAATGTTCCATCCTTTTTTAACTTTAATCTGTCTGTGTCCAGACAGTCTGAGAAAGCCAACTATAGGTCTCAGAAATGTGATTATTAAACATAATTGGAAAGTATGACTGTACTAAAGATAAAACATTTCACATTAAAATGCCTTTATTATAGCAGAGATGCACAATTTGGTAGGTAACACATATAGGGTGCAAGTGTATTCACAAATAACTTGATTGGCATTATGAAGACAAATCTTAAAATTTATTTTACCCTCTTCAAATTGAGAGGTATTTCAGTAGAAAATGTGAGATGCCAGGCAAAAGTTTGAAAAGAAATATAAACTATTGTAAGTGGATCAAAATTTGGCTTTTTTCAACCAGAGCATTCAGCATAGTAAATCCTGAAAATGGTGCAGTATAAGGCCCGTCCACACTGCACGCTCAGACATCCTATAGCGGATAGAAGCCGTTATAGCCGGGAAGCGGTGCAGTGTGTCCACCTGCACCGGTGTCCGTTACGGGACTGGCACGCCGTCCACACTTCGAGCCGGGCGAGCCGGTATTGCGGCACCCGATCCCACAATGTGCAGCTTGCGCTGCACTAGGGACCGGTGCCACGGCCACACTATGCCCGTAACTTTACTGAGGCGTAATCTGCTTATATCGTTGTTGAAACCACCTCATATGTGGTTTCAACAACGGTTATGAAAACGCCTTTCTATAACGTTACAGGTGTAAACGCAAACTGTTGCGGGTAATGGTTTGGGGGCACTGTAACATTACAGAGGGGTAGGTGAACAGGACCTTAAACATCACACAGTCAGTATTACATCACACACCAATTATTTAAAATGGGATTGAGGCAATTTACAAATTGTTCTGTCTAAATGTGGCGGAGAACAAGGAAACAACTCCTCAGTGTTTTGATTCTGTCATTACATACAGGATCTATAGACAAAGATTAAAGATTTCTGTGAAGACATAGATTTCTTAAATAACCAGCTTCTTTCTCCAGGTGCGGCATAATACTGTATAATATGGTCAATCCTGCTATCTCCATTAGCCTCAGTTAAGTATAGTCCACACAGTATTTCCGTGCATTTTAGTGGCGATGCATTTCTATTTTGCAGCCCAATGCAACTGTAACCAATAAAACTTGTAACTTAGTATTTTCGAGGATATCTTTTCCTTTGGCCACACCTTTGGAACTATACCTGTGTCAGTGCTAGGGCCACATGAAACTTTTCTAGCTGTGGGCAGGTCTCCGGCTGCATAAATGGGTAGCCTCATCCTTCCTCAGTTCCTTTCCTCTCCTGCTTGTATTGTGCTCATTGGACCTGCTGTGGAAACGGATAAGACTTGCCATTGTCATTTAATTTTTATAAAATAATCACTAATAAATTAGTGATACCATCGACTACTGTATGCTATGGAAACAAACAGCGTTGCTCTGGAACTTCGACTCTGGTGGAAAAATATACAAAAACAACACACATAGCGATGTGTGTTTCCTGTTCTAGCCTCTCTCACAATGTCAGGACTTGTGAGATTTGCCAGGGCTTCAACCAAGCCACAAGGTGACGCAGAAAAAGGCCCTTGAGAAGTTTTATTGTAGAAAACACTAGCAGCCATGCAAAAGCCCAGGGCCAGAAGAAACCATTGTCTGTCCCTCGACTGAGTTGTGGGCATCAAAGTCCAAAGACTGCGAAGAAGAATGGTCATCGCCGGGCCATAAGCATAAATATAAGGATAAGGACAAATCAACTTCCCAACAAGGTCCATGTTGCCGCTGTGGCTTGTACCCACTCAACTTGCATTGTCATCGTCCATCCCGGTGGCAGTGATGGTAGACCCCTCAACTGCTCGACCAGACACCAGGGTCAGGATTTGGCTCAGGCACATGTACCCTACCCAATTGTACATTGCCGTTGTTGATGGAAGCAGGCCTGTCATCGACACCAGTGGTCATGGCCACTGGCCAGGGTGTCATCCGTGAAAGGCAGTGCTGGCCTCGCTTTTCAGATATGATATGGTGCATATTGCCAGGCTTGCTTATGCACCTTGCACTGACTTCAGGGGTTCCACATCGTAGCCCCCATCCACTTTCTTGACTCGGACACAGCCAGCACCTTTTTTTTTTTTTGTGTTATTTCTTTTTCCCCAGCTTGCATCCCACGCCAGCCTCTCCTTCAGGCAGGCCAATGCTTCTACTGACCCGTTCTGTCCCACGAGCCACCGCCTCAAATGACAGCCATCTCCCCGGTAACCCGGCGTAAGCTTCGCTGGATGGGTCCCTCCGAGGGAAAGCACCAGCCAGGGGGCCGCAGACCAACGCAACATCTTGGCCTGGGAGGTGCTGCTGAGGCAGAAGGCTTGGAGGCATTGACGGGCTCAGAGAGCCAGATAGCCATCATCCAGCGGACATGGCGTGTTTTTTTTTTTATTTCTGTGTACGTCCCTCCTTCACCGTTGTGCAGTGCTCCTGGTCTCCATGAGAGTGCTGCCCACCGACTACTCCCTAACCCACCCCGGAGAGAAGAGCAGTCCCACGGACGCCAATCCTCTCCCGCCCCTGCCAGCCCCCGGCATCTTAAGTCCGCTCTCGAACCCAGGTTGCCGTGTGGGTCCAGGTGGCGTGCGTCACCAACCTCTATGCCACCGGGCTCAAGCAACAGCACCTTGAGCAAAGGCCCGCCGCATCACCAGCGAGGTCCTCCATTCCATGGCCAATTGGGGACGCCGATGAGGAGGAGGAATTTAATCCTGACCTCATAATGGATAAGGAGGATTATGAAAGGAGGAGAGTTGTGAAGAGGACTGGTATGCTCTGCAATGCAGCTCCACTTTGTCCTTCTTGCAGTGAGGATTCTGTAGTGTACACACCAGATCTCCTCCTGAAGACCCCACTTTTCAGACAGTGATGAAGCAGATGCAGACTGCTATGGAGTTTGTAGTGGAAGAAGAGGATTCTTCTTAAAAATAATTTGATGGAGTTTCTGGAGGTACCCTGCACTCCCTCCATTATTGTACCTCCCATTTATCCAGCCTTAAGGATGCCACTTTTGCTGCCTGATATAACCCAAAACATCCCAACTGTTCCCAGAATGACTGCGAGTGCCGTATCCTGCCCCTGTTGCCAAATCTTATTGTGCCAACCAGCCAGAAACAGATTTTGTGTTCATAATGGCTGCCCATGACAGATCCAGGGCACCAAGGCACATGAGTACCCTGCCACCTAATAAGAAATCCAGGAGGCTTGATGGATGGGCAAGTGAACATATACCTCTGCCTCATAAGACCTGTGTATTGCAAGCTATGAATCACACATGATTAAGTACCATAATAGCTTTGAAGGCTGCCATAGCTGCTGCTCAGGCACTCCCTAATGGCACAGCCAAAATGAATTATGGAACAATCAGAATGCAGGTGCTGAAATAGGCAAACATCTGCTGTGGTCAGCATAAGATCCTCAGATGCCTCTGCCAGGGCAGCTGCCACTGGGATTGCATGAGAATGGTACTTTTGCTCAGAGTGGCAAATGGTTTGCAATTGATATGCAACAAACCATCTTGAATGCTCCTTTAGAGGCACAAACTGTTTGGTTACCACATAGAAGAGGCTTTGAGAGGTCTACAGACCTCCAGAATGACTTTGATGTCAGTGAAGTCCCTGTACCCTACGCCTGGTAGAGGAAGAGTCACAGGGTCCTTTCACCAGCCTGCTGCCAAAAGTGGCCACCATGCTTATTGTCAGCAGGGCTGAGAGAAGGGTGGTGAGGCTTTCCACCTCCTCCTCCTGCAGGAGCCCATTCTATATCCTCCAGTGCCAGTGGCACCAGGCTCTCCAGTTTAGCAGGACTCCTCCCCCAAACCACTTTAAGGACTGGAGGTAGTGGAGGGGTTATGCTTCTCTTTAACACAGTGGAGGGAGATTATTAAAGATAAATGGGTCCTGGAGATAATTGTAAAGAGACGTGCTCTGGAGTTGCTAGACACCCCTCTAGAGCATCCTCCATCTCTTTAATCTTATCCCATAGAACATCTGTCCCTGTTGAAAGAACAGGTACAAGCTTTACTGACCAAAAGTGCCATAGAACCTATGCTGTCACACCAGAAGGGCAAAGGGTTTTACTCTAGATACTTACTCATTCCCAAATGGACAGGAGATCTTACACCTGTGCTAGACCTGCAAGACCTAAACTTCTATAATGAATACAATAAGTTTTGTATGGTCTCCTGCAGAATCTGATTCCCCTGTTAAAACGGGATTGGATTTGCTCCTGGACATAAAAGATGCTACCTCTATGAAGATCAGAAGCATCACAGAAAGTACTTGAGATGTGTCCTGAAGGGAGCACTTCCAGTTCAGAGTATTGCCCATTGACTTGTCCTCTGTGCCTCAGGTCTTTATCAGATGCTTATCTGTGGTGACAGCAGCCCTTTGCAGGAAGGTCTTTATGTCTTCCCATACCTGGATGATTGGCTATTGAAAGCTAGATCAGGAGTCAGTCGAACATACCCTGTCCCACACAAGGCAGTTGTTTGACAATGTGGGAATTACAGTGAATGTACCAAAATCAGTACTGACACCTTACCAGAGGCTGTGTGAAGTCCTGGACACAGAACAGGGCAGAGCATGTCATGGCTCACATGCAGCTGGTGTACAACATTCAGTATGTCTCAGTCAGGACGCTCCTTTGCCTGCTAGGACTTATGGCAGTAGCCATTGTGACAGTGCCACTGACTCACTTGCATATGCAGATACCACAGTGGACACTGAAAGTGCAGTGGGACCAGTTGATGGCAACATGGATCAGCAGGTGCTCATCATGTCCCATCTACACAAAACATTGATGTGGTGGATGGACTGCAGACATCTCTTGAGGGTGTTCCATTCTTAATTTTGACTCCTACCCAGATTGTCACTTTGGTTGCATCAGGATCCGGTGGGGCCACATCTGGGCACTCATCAGACCCAATGGTCTTGGACCCAGGTGGAAGCCAATTTGCACATATATGTCCTGGAGATGAGTGGTTCTATACAGTCTCCAGGCTTCTGAAGAGCATCTGTCCCTGGTTATCTGTTGGTCCAGATGGACAACATCAGTGTTATGTTATAAACAAATGAGGGACTTATTCCTATCCCCTGTGTTTGGAAGCAATGAGAGTGCAGTATTGGGCGCTAGAACACAGCATGGAGTTATCAGCCATGCATCTCCAGGAATCCAAAAGCGTCTTAGTAGACCGGCTAAACCGCGTCACAGTCTAAGATACACAATTGGGAAATTCTAACCTCGGTAGACAACCTCTTCGCAAGGTGGGGTTGTCCAGAGTCGGCCTTTTATGCCCCCACACAGTTTTTTATTCCTTGTTTCACCCTCCCAGAGAAGGCTGCGTGAATGTGCATCCACATGCATGCAGCAGGTTTGCACAGTGCTGAGCCAGCTACTGTCCTTCCCATTGCCACCCTGCATTGCGCTCCCCTCTGTACCCCTAGGTGGTACTATTGCAGTGGAATGGACAACTCCCACCCTGGAGGAAGCAAGGGTCCACAGGAAGCTCAGGCCTCCTCCCTCACCGCTTGTTCAGTGCCAGAGGCTAGTTTCTGGATCAAAGTCTTCAGCACGGTGAGAGACAGCGTTATCAAGTAGCCAACGGGCTGGCTAGTCTGTGTAGAACTGTAACCATGGTATGTGAGAAGGGACCTATCAGCACTTCTTAGATATAGATCTAAAATCTTAGATATAGATCTAAAACTTACTCTAGTTCAGTGTTAGTTGGTTTCTGTCTGTATCCTCCTTCCCTGAGGAAATAGGCAGAATTGCCTAGTCCTCCTTTCCCAGTCAACAAAACTGAAAAAAAAAGTTTCTTTGTATTCTTCTCATTACTGAGGTTAGCTGGCTGTGTCACTCTGTATTCTTTTTTTTCCAGAAAGCTTTTTGGTCCACTGTTACCCCGCCTTACTTGGCAACAGGGAGCTGTGGTATTTTACTTTTCTCCCTGTTACCCGGGACCCCAGATCACAGTTACGCATGCCCACCGTGGCTTTGGTAACGGCCCTTCCTCCTTCCCGACTAATGCTGGGTTCCCCTTGGCTTTGCACTGCCACCCTAGCCTCCACTGGGTGGCAGGCAAGAGCTGGGAAACACCACGCCCTCCCTGGAGAGGAAACTGCTCAATCCGACTGCTCGCCTCTACAACCAACTCCTAGACAGCCCAGCTCACTCCTGAACCCGGTCGCCAGCTTGGTGCATAGTGTGGTGTCCAGCGCCCAACCTCAGTGCCACCGGGTTGGCTGTCAGTCTATATTTTTAAATCTGTTTTGCAGAGCTGCAGAAAAATCTTTCAAAATCACTAAAAATCAAATCTCCTCTCTGTGGATGCTTTTGTTGTCAGCAAGTTTAACTAGTCAGCTTGATAGAAGATAAGCTTTTTATATCTGTGCAAGTATAGGAGCAAACTTTAATCAATGGAAAATTATTTTATTTTGTTTCTTACCTTGATCCAAGAATTACTTTTCCTTGGGGGTGGAGGTTTGGTTTGCATTTTCATTAGTGTAACTGAAGAAAATTACAGTAGCTCCAAAGAGGGAGTTAAAGTTAGAAAAAGTCACTAGTTTTAAAGGAGATAGGAAATTATTTTACATAGTTAACTGCCCCCTTATCTTCCATTCCATGCAGTCTTTTATTCTGATTTGTTTTGACCAATGTTTGATAAATAAGTAATTGAACTTTGGGATATGCTCAGATCTACATAGGTTCCACTTAGCAACAGCTGCTCTTTCTTTTCCTATTTCTAAGATATTTCCGAACACCAAGTGACCTGGAATGGTGTTACTGAAGTCACAGAAAGTTCAGACTATATGGAAAGAGAGAGCAGCAGCGTCGAGGAGAGAGGGATTCAGGGGTAGTTGCAGATACAACACAATTAGAGTACCAGTTAACAGAAAAGGTCAGAAACCTATCCAGATATTGGATGGACACCAGGAGGGCATCTAGAGGTGTAAAAGACTATTTCCTATCACCTCTAAGTCTTCCACAGAGTAGAATGCAATGATTTGAATACTTAATTGTAGCTAATACCACCCACACGGTTTCCTGCTATCTAAAATATTCCTACCTGCAGGTCTGCCATTGTGAGAAGGAAATGCCATTTAAAGTTCAGGCTAACCATTTAGCCTGACAGCTGAGCTGGTGAAGCAGTATGCATAATACTCTGTGGGCCATACTCCACTCACAGTTAGATCACATTATTTCCTTCTATATTAATACAGTAATTTAGAGAGAGAGTTTTGTTTGCATGTTCTTAATATAAGGATCAGAAATACCTGCACAGAGTCAGATTTTGTGGAGGCTTTCTCAAATTTTAGGTTTGTAACTAGTTTTATCCATCCCGTAATAAGGCTCACCAGCTTAGTTTTCAGTTGCTTTCTTTTGGGAGATGATATTTAAAGGACTTGCATGATGTGCTATTCTTTCCATACAGGTTTCCACAGAGATTTTACCAACGTCTTGGAAAATATGTATTGTCTGCTGTTCCTGTTACACACTGTGGGGGTTAGACCTCTAAATGCTTTAGTTTTATCATCTTGCTGAGCTATTGTGTGGTGAAAAGCTACAGGGAGGGAATTTGACTTAGTGGTTAGAGCGCAGAGCTGTGAAGCTGGAAACAATTGACTGGCAAACTCACATTGTGACCCAGAACAAATGCTATCATCACCCTAAGTTTCCTCTCTTGGATTGTAAAGCACTTTGGGATACAGTTTGCATACATATAATATACTGTATATACACAATTTAAAACCAAATTCCTTTCCTCAGAAGGTTTACAGGACCTGCATGCTTTTCTTGCCACTGCCATTCCTGACATAATTGCCAAGTGCTGCAGGACAAACTGCAAAATACTGTCTTTTCGCCATTGATTGTTGGCAAGAACAGATTCTAGCTTATGGACACCGCACTGCTGTACTGTTACTTTTCCATTGTTCTGTAATTTGGAAAACTAATTCCTTGCAGTCGTCCAATGCCAGCTGAACACTTAGCTCCTGCATGCAGGCAGTGCCTGGAATCTTGGTAAGGCAGCAACAGTCGACTATAAATCTTCTGGATAGATAAGTTGGAACCTTCACCCTGGTTGAATGCATACTCTACATTTAGCATTTTGATGCAAGCTATCCTAAAACATTGCACTCAATACTTACATTTTGTAACAAAACAAATGGGCAGGAATCTAGTAAATCCACATTTCCAGAAGAAATGCTGAGCCCTGTGAAAAGTTAAGAAATAATTTGGTACACTCACATTTATAAGTGAAGGCATAACAAAGTCTGGTACTTTCAAATGAGGACAGAAAATAAATTTTCTTTAATGGATGGAATAAAAACATTTAAACATTCTAAAATGATCACACCTGAAACAGATCGCTGTAGTGTATCTTGGGGATATTTTCTCCCTTTGAGATTTGTCTTACATAATGAAATTTGAAAAGTATGAATCTTTTTTTTTTTATACAGAGTTGTATATTGATTACAAAGTTATTTTCACATTGAATACTGAAACAACAAGGCAGACATTTCCCCAGTAATAATCAAACTCACCTTTAGGGTAATGCAACTGTGAGGATATTAAAAGGAATGTGCTGAAGCATAAGAGATAAACGAGTTACAAATAAACAGACAATTATTCAATTTACAAATTCGTTTGACTCCTAAGATGTTTGGCTAAAGAACATATAATTAAAAATGTGTCTTGCAGGTAGAGTTTCTTATAACATATACTAGTTATCTTAAATGCTTCTTAGCAGAGGAAGCTTGCCCGTGTAATTCTATAATGAGAAACATACTGCTGGTTGTATATTTATGAGCAGCTTTTACACATCAACAGTTTCATGAAAATTGCTCCTTAGCCTGAGGATTACGATCAGCCTGAAAACAGAAAAAAAAAAAACTTTCTTGGCCTTATTTGTCTTATAGCTCTTTCCATTGTAGGGCACCATAGTAATATAGTTTTTGGTGGTAGAAAGGACTTGTAGCACATCTTGTCCACCTGTTCTGCCACATGGTAGTGGCAGTAACCCACCTGAGTACTGGCACTCATCCAAATTAAATTGCCTAAATTGTACCCTTACTTAACGCTGTGTTAACCCTCAGTGCTATTCTCTCAGTAATCCCATCTGTAAGCCTGAATATGTTAGCATCACAGGGTAGGGAATTTTACATGTTGACCATACTCTGAAGTAGTGATTTCTGGTGATGATCTTCCAGGATAGCACCCTCCATTGAGCCACTTCTGTAGAACATAGATTCCTTCTGCATCATGACTGCTTGAAACTTTTCCTGAGGCCACCCAAAATGATGCACATTGTTGTCTATATATCATGAGTGGCTTTTATACTTCTCACTTCTTCCTGTTCTGCAGTTGACTCGACATCTGACTGAAGGAGCACTCCTCGGATCTTGAACTTGCAACTTCGTCACTTTTCTTTTATTTTATCCTCGCTGTCTATGTAAATGTCAGCGATGTTGGGCTAGTGTTTTCAGTTCCCACTGTATGCTGGGGCTGTAACCCTTCTACTCTGTTTGCTGCAGTTTTGCAGACTCTGCCTCCTCTCCTTCTGGCACTAGTGTTCCTGTGGTTGCTATTCTCCTGTTCATGGTTATTGGCTCCCACCCTCGGTGGCTCTCTGTCTCCCATCCATGGCTATTGTTTTCTCCCTCTTGTGCTGACTATTGGACTCCCTTCCATGGTTGCTGTTGGATTTCTGTGTTTTGGGCCTCTGGTGACGGCCGTCCTGCCATGTCACCTGTGCTGCCTGTATTGATAGTCTTCTGGTGCCCTCCTGTGGATTCCATTGCTGTTGACGAAAAGGGTGAGTTCATAACATTCTACCAGCCACTGTTGCTGTTCTGACTATCCTCCGGGTCACCAAGGTCAATTCCTAGCATGTCAGCCAGGCGAGGAGTGTCCCATGGATCCTTTGAGCTCCATTGTCTGGCTTTTGCCTCATTAACAGTTTTGCAGTTTGGGTCGTTGTCGTTGTGTAAAGCATCTGTTTTTGCTGATTGTCACTTGGCTGTGCCTCATCAACATTCCTGAGTTGTTTGCAGTCTTCTGTTTTGTAAGCAACTGCTTCAATTCTTCATCATCGGGTTCCCCATCTTTGGTTGCTTTGTTTGTCACTTGACTTTGCCTTGTTGATGTTGTGTTGTTTGGCTGGCTGTTTGTTTTCTGCACTGTTCCTGTTCCCATTTGTTATTGTTATGGATGTTGCTATTTCTGCTGGTCATTGTGTGGTTTTACTTCATTGCCATTCCTGCTTTTTGTACTGTCCTCCTGTATTGTGGCTATTTCCCATTTCATCACCTTGTTTCCATTTGCCACTTTGTTTCCTGTTGCTGTTTGTGTCATTTATCACTTGCGTTGCCTCGCTGATGTTTGTCCTGTCTGACAGGGTTGCTGCTTCCTATACAGAGCCTATTCTCATTCATCATTGCCATTTCCAGCATTGACATCAGCGTTGGTTATCATGTGGCTTTGTCCTTAGTATTCCTGTGTTCTACACTGTGTTCTGTCTTTTCAGTGACTCTGTTTCATCTTTGTCATGGTGTTTACCATCAATGTCTGCACTGGTTGTCACCTGACTTTGCCTTTGTTGATGTTCTGGCTTCTTCCCCTGCTGCTGTTATCCACCAGTCTTTCTATGATTTTTCATCAGTTTATGTGGGATTTTGCACCTGGTATGCTTATCACTGGGTTTTATCTCATCAGTGTCCTTCTTTGGGCAGCTTCCTGTTGCGTTCTCATTGACATTTCCATTACCGTGTGGCAGAGTTGACTTTTCATACTGCCACCTTGTAGTTTTCCACTAGTTTTATGCTGTCGATACTCCTGCACTGCAGCCTCCAGCTTTGATTCTCTGCATTGTCAGTATTTCTGGCCCTTCAACTGTTGCACTGCCATTGCAGTTTCTGGTGTTGCTGGCTGTCACATGTCTCCTGTCGTGGACTTTTGGCTCTGTCTTTCCTTGGCATGGACATTGCTTGCCTTGTGGTCTGTGCTCCTGCTGTTTACTGCAGCAAAACTTTTGCTTGTGGGCCTGGCACTTTTGGGGGTCTTATCTGCCCTTATCTTGGTCTCCTTTCACATTTTGTTGCAGTACTACTTGGACGTTATTCTGCAGGTGTGGCTCAATAGAGGGAGATGGCTTCAAGGAAGATAGTGCAGTAACTAATGTAACAGTAGATCTTCAAGATAATCTACTACATTGAGCCATAGCTCACCCTCCCACCTTCTCCTTTCTTGTGATTGGCATTATCTGGGTGTAGGACATGTTTTACTGATTTTCCTTTCTTTTCTGCCCTTTCTGGGCTTATTATTATTGGCTTTCCTACCTTGTTGTCACTCTTGTTGACTGGTCAGCGACAGTGGGAGGTTCCTTTCTTCCGTTGGTGTGGCTCGATGATGTGTCTTTCTGGCAGGCTGAAAAGAACTGGGGGTATGAAGCCACCCACAATATATAACCCTGACAGTGTGCATCGTTGTTGGTGGACTCAGCTAGCCTAAAGTTTCCGAGTTGACCGATCTCAATGGCACCTGTGTTCTATAGATATGGGCTACAGCTCCAGATTAATTGTTTTTGGGATGAGTAATTAGGTACAACAATGTTCCAGATAATGTTGGCAGGTAGAGCAACTTTCTCACCAGTTTTAAAATATAGTAACACAAGACTCAGCTAGCCTAAAGTTTCGAGCTGGCTGACCCCAATAGCATCTGTGTTCTATAGGAATGGGCCTCAGCTCCAGATAAGATTTTTGGGATGAGTACTTGTCATTTTGAAAGTGATGTCAGTCAAATCTAATTCAGATGTGTACAAATGTCTGGACAGAGTGGAGTGAGGAGTACATTTTAAAAGCAGTGTAGTTTTTTAGATAAGAATTAATTAGGTGCCAACAATAGTCTAGATAATGTTGGCAGGTAGAATAATTTTCTCACCAGTTTTAAAATATACTGAGTACCACAAAATTGGGATGCATACGAGTGCAGTAAATCTGGAAAAAAACTGTTCCTTTTGAATCACCAGTTGTTTTAAGAAGCACTATTCTTTGGAGTGTGGGTATTTACAGATGTTGGGTGAGTACTGGTACTCATTAAAACATTGTCTGAAAAGTATTTTCTAAAATGAGGTGAGTAAAACAGGTTGGTACTCCTCTTATCCTGAGCCCTGTAGTAGCTCAATGAAGAAGATTCTCTTGAAGATCTACTGTTACTTTATATAACTGCTTTTTCTTCTTATTTTACTCAACCCCAGTCTAAATGTATATCCTCTAGTCTGTTTGCACTCACCAGCTCAAACAGCTGTGTAATAGTGCACAACCACTTAGCTTTCTCAGGAACTGAGGGTGTGCTAACTATGTGAATTCCTTTTACTGTATGTCTTCATACTGTTGTAGTATCAAATGAGCACATGCAGTGCCCCCAAAAATGGAAACCAACTGATTGGAACCCTCACAGATTCTTTCCCATTCTTGTGTCCCCATCCTTTCTTTCTACTAAAGAGGTCTTTCTTTGGCTTTGCCTTTGGTTATATTCTTCACCAAAGTTTTTGCTCCGAATTGTCTTAAATGCATCAGAATGGCCAAATTCTGTGATCTTCCCTTGTCAGTCTTCACTATACCTTACTGATTGGTGTAAGCCTGGAGCGCGCACCTGTCACGGGAAACTTTTTTTGTTGGGGGGCAGCACCGATGGTGCCACCACGAGGCTGACGTGATTGTGTGGCGACGAGGGTTGGCTATTAGGTGCCGCAGACCCTCCCTCCATCCAGTTCTGTTTCTCCCACCGTCGAGGTTGCTCCTGCCAAGTTTGTGCTTGCTTCGTCATCGAGCCTGTTCCATGTTTTAGTGCCGTTGCTGCTTCTCCATATGGTTCTGATTTCACCGATGCCATTTGATTCCACTAAGACCGTTCCTTTCATTATTATTGCCATCTCGTCAGATCTTTTCTGTGAATTGTTAGTTTCTTTCATGTCATGTTTGGTTGGGGGCTAAGAAAAGATCCAAAGTGGGCCATGCCCCCATGTGTTGGTGCCCCTGTGGCGGCATTTTTCTGTGACGGACCACCATGACATTTTCTGCAATGCCTGGGTCCCAACCGTGATATGGATAACTGTGATGCCTGTTTCTCCATGGACCACCACATTCTAGAAATCCGTGCATTTAACGTTGGCAGAGGCCCCACCAGCTTTCAGAGGCGGCGTTGTTCTAGGGATGCCATCGCAGGCTGTCTTGACCCTGCTTCCAAGTCTGTATGGCTCGGTGAGGAGGAAACCTCCTTGGATTCTAGTCTTGCCGTCAAGGAGGTTTCTTCTGCAGTGCGGAGGAGCGGCTTGGTTCCCTGCAGAGCCAGGTTGAGGAAGCACCGCCACGGCAGTCACCTCTGCAGAGGTGCAGGCTCCCCTGGTGTTGTGGCCCATGGCTGCTGGGCCTGGCATCGGTGGACTCTTGGTGCCACCTGTCTGCACCCGGCTTTGGATTCCGGCACCGTTCAGGGGTGCCGGGTGATCGAGTGGCACCACCAGGTAGCACGTGTCCTGCGACCGCACTGCTCGCAGTGCCATTGGTAAGGGAGCTCCTGGGGTCACTAGTCTGGTGATATGCATGGTCTCCTCCTCTTTGTAGGAGGATGACTCGCTGACCGACCGGACTGGTATCTGACTCCTCGGAGTTGGCCAAGCTGCCCAGTGTTCGCCTCCCAGACTCCCCAGAGCCTGTAGACCCTGCGACCCCTCAAGCCGATACCGGTATTGGGGCACTGTGGTGGATAGCAGTCTTCAGTGACCTGGTGTGGTGGCCTCGGCAGCTGCTATTACTGGTGCTGCCGTGGCCTCCTTGGTGGGGAGGGGACTCCCTCTTCCATAGCCTCCTTGGGGGGATGGCTTGCAGGACTGATGGATCCCTTGGCACTGGGTTCGTGGAAGGGCAGCCTCCAGAGTCCGAGGGTTTGAGGCCGGGGGTGTGGAAGTCTTCTTCCACTACCATGCGGGAGTGGGCTGGAGCTGAAGTGCTGAGTCCTGCTTCTCCTCCTCTGAGACTTCAGGGCGCTTTTAGTGGGAAGTGCTGAAGGCTGCCCTTTTGGACTAACGCAGCTTGAGTTGCACCACTGGGGAGATTTCCCATCAGGGCTCAGCCAGGATTTGCTTCAACATTTGCAGCACTCGCTGGCTGGATTGACCCCCAGGTCCCCCCATGTGGTAGGATCTGCTGCGGGGTCTCAGAGCCTTGGCAGAGGCGGGCACTTTTTGTAAGTGCCCTTCTCCAATCCCTCTGCAGACACTTCCACTCCTCCCAGGCCATGTGGGCCCTACAGGACCTCAACCTGGAAGACATTCTGGGCCACTCCGGTGGTCTTCCCTAGGTATGTTAGAGCCATGGATGAGCAGGTCTTTCGCCTGTCTTCCACCGCCCGCGGGAGGACTCTGAACACCAAGCTGCTCTACTTCCATAACTAAGGAAGAGGAACATTCTGTCCACCTTTCCCCTGATGCTAATTTTACTGAATTTCGGTGGTTCCTCTCGAGGGGCTAGTGCAGGAGCTCCACATCTCCCATGTGGTAAGGCCTTAATACCGAGTAGGAGATGTGGTAGTTTCTGAGCGAATTCAGTGCTAACCACCTAGTGGTGCCTTCCTGGCCTATCCCCTTCCAGAAAGCATCTGTCCGCACCTGGCAGTCACCAGCCGCCTCATCCACAGCCCCAATGGACTGCAGGAGGAGGTATTCACTCCCAGGAGTCTCTTGGTTTCCTGCCTCACCCTCCCTCGGAACTGATGGCTATAGACACTCCTTCCAGGCTTTAACACCCGCACACAACCGACCACCGGATCCTGATTCTGCTGAGTTTGACCACTGGGGATGAAGATTTTTCATCAGCTTGTGTGTTACTCTGCATCATCTCACATCAGGCTCACCACGCTGCCTACAACAGGCATCTGTGGTCAGTGCTGGCCGAGGTTTTAGCATCCCTGCCTGATTCGGAGGAGTCTAGGCACGCCATTGCCCTCTCTGCACAGGGTCTGGAGCTTGCAAGTCACCAAGCAAGGCATCATATGACACCAACGGGTGACCTCCAGACTGGCAGGGACAGTGATCAGCATCAGACAGATGGTAAGTCTTCGCCTGTCTAGATTGTCACCCATTGCCTGGTGTGAGGGTGATTTCCTTCGCTTTCCAGGGTGCCCGTCTTTTCTCCTGCAGGCGAGGAGGATCTTTAGGACAGCCACAGGGGACATCTCCTGGTCTGACCAGCCATAGGCCATTTTGACCTAGTATAGCAGAAGTGTCTGTCCCTCCTGCATCTCCCCTGCAGGAAGCTGAGAAAATTTGTTCCCTCTGGGCAGTGCCAGGTCCCCTCCAGGGGGCTTGGTACCTAGTCCCAGCAGTAATGAATGGTGAAGATTGACAGGGAAGATATGAAAGTGCAGTACCTACCATAATTCTTGATCTTTTCTTGTATCTTCACCATTCTACGATTCCATCCACCTTCCCCTCTTGGGCCTCAGCTCTTGGAGCCACCACCACCCTGCTCACCTCTCCCCAAGGCCAGTTGGGGCAGAGTCCCTGGTTTCTCAGGGCCCTCTATTTC
Organism: Neoceratodus forsteri; assembly: GCA_016271365.2. Taxonomy (NCBI): domain Eukaryota; kingdom Metazoa; phylum Chordata; order Ceratodontiformes; family Ceratodontidae; genus Neoceratodus; species Neoceratodus forsteri. The sequence continues at coordinate 446,598,981 of CM028131.1, read as the reverse complement.
CTTCTCTAAAAGTCACAAAACAGCCATCCTAGGAGGGTGGTGAGTAGGGTCTTAGCCCTAGCCTCGGAGTGAACTCCCTGGGATTCTCAGTGGGGTACACTGTGGTTTATTCCTCACGGATGTTCCATTTTGCTTTCCTCTTCTTGAAGTGGGGACTGTGTCAGTGCATCTGGTGGGAAAGCCCATGGGGATTTTCCTCTCCCTTTCCTTTCTGCTTCCCCTCTACCTTAGTGGTCATTCTGGGCAGAGTCCTCTTCTGTGTAGGCCCCCGACTAAGTCGTGTGTTAATCTGTAGCTGGCCATGTTCCAGGACTTTCATCCCAATTGTGAGTTTGGGGTGAGAAAGGGGTGGGGACTGACTCTGCCATGTTTTATGTTCTCCAAGACCATTTCAAATTCTCTTGTTCTGGACTCCGTCTAGTGGTCCCTGAAGTTGTGGGATCCTTGTACCTTGTCTTCATACCTTTCAGGTTTTGAGGGCTAAAATAAGCCAATGGTCTTCCAGCTCAGCATGGCTGAGAGCCCCTCTTCCCTACATATGCTATATCTTTCTCTTTTCTCTTTCTCTCCTTCTTTCTTCTTTTCCTGTGCTGTCGCCCAAGGGCTGGGGCCCTATGGCCTCTTAGGAGTAGAAAGTCCAATCCCTCTGTCCTGCTGAGCTCCTTCTCCTGCCCTCCCCCAAAATAGCTCCTGTACAGGTGCACCTCCGGCTTACACCAATCAGTGATGAATGGTGAAGATATAAGAGAAGATCAAGAATTACAGTAGGTACATAATTTTCATTTTTTCTCATGTAGAAAAGAGCTCATTCAATCTAAAGTTGATTTTAGTGTCATTCCTTGACTCATTTGAGATGGCATTTTCCTCTCTGGACTAGCCCCCTTAAGGAGCATAGCTCAGATCCTAAGCTCCTCTGACTCTCAGGTCCTGCTATATCCTCTCCCTAACTAGCGTCTTCAATGTCTCTCTCTGCTTAGGCAGGGTTCCTGCAGCATGGAAGATTGCTAAGGTCATACCTCTCCACAAGGGTGAGGATGCAGCTCTCCTTAGGAACTTTGGCCTTATCTCCTCCTTCCTATCCTCTTGTTGTTTTCAGCTCTCCTTTCCTTGGCTCCTCTGCCTTCCTCCATCCTTACCAGTATAGCTTCATAAATCCCACTCCACCAGCACCTGCCTTCTTTGCCTCAGTGATTCTGTCCTTTAAGGGATGGACTATAACCACATTACTGCTGCCATCTTTATTGACCTGACATAGACATTTGACACAGTCTCCCACTCTGTTCTGTGGTCCAGACTTGCTGTTAGCTTGTGCACCCTCCTCCAGGGCACCTCGAATACAAGCTGTTATGGCTCAGTAGGTCTTTCTGGGTAAAATGTTTCAGTTAAATAAATAAATAGTACACTAACACACTTGGCAGAGGATGGTGTCCAAAACTTGCTTTAAGAGGTTTGCTTTTGTTACTAGAAGATGTCTGTCATGGATGATGTAACCTTGCCAAATGTGTCTGGGCCTTGACCAAAACTCTGAACATCAAGAGTGCTACCACATTAGGCAGCTGAAGTCTTCGGTGACTTGCTGGATGACATTGCGGTCAGGCTGAACTCTATTAAAGTATTATTTGGCAGTTTGAGTTTTGGGCTCCAAGTGGTGTAGGCTCTGCTTAAAGTACTTCCTTGACCTCCACCCCTCCTTGCAGAGTGCATCAGGGCCCAGTCCTTGGACTTCCCAGAGCTCTGGGGAGTCCATGATCAGTCTAGTTTATCAGGCCTTATCTGAATGGGAGCCCAAAAGTATGGACATCATGTTCAGAGCCATGTGATATGGACTGGTGACTGGGTCCTCCCTTACCTTGCTCTCTTTATGGATTGGGGTCAGTCCTTTTGTGGTCTCAAAGTCCCTTGAGACATGACAGTTAATGCCAATGTCTGTCATCTTGTCTTCTGACTGTATTAGTCCTTTATCGTTCCCCTAGCCGGGAGCTTGAAGCGGTTGAAAGTTGAGGAAAGGTTGTATTAGGACCCAGCCAGCTGCTACATCCCTGTCCTACATAAGGTGATTATGATCACTGGGACCCTTTAAGGCAATGGATAGCATGATAGCAATCCCAATTCCTATTTGTGTACCCACTGTACTCTTTCTGTATATTTTTGTCTTTTGTTTTCTGCATCTTGAGTCTTTAAAATTAACTCTGTATGTCACCTGTCATATTGCATCATTTTAGGTGCTCCAGACAGGGCTTGCATGAGCTATCAAATTGATGAAAATGGAGCAGCTCCTTGTATGCTTAATTTTCATCAATGTAGCAATCCATGCTAGAAGATATCAGCATGATAAGACACTGGCTCACTCCAACTAATGATATCACTGGTTGGAGGACCTATAATGACACAGTATCACGGACACACACAGAGCTAGTTTGGAATATTAGACAGAAAGCAAAAAGAATAAATGTACAGGAAAAGAACAGTGTGGGAACAATCGGGTTGTTTGGGAGTACTGCAGTGCTTTCTTTTAAATCCATTGTGGTATCTCTCTTTCACCTAGGCATTATAGCAAGAGTTGGTACTCTGGCACTGCCATCCACTGTTTTGGGTGAGGTCAAAGTCCTGGGGCCCAGGAAACTTTTACCAGCTTCCAGGTGAGTCAGTTTGGATTCTGGACCACTTTTTCCCTGCGGGCTCAGGGATACTGCAGGGACCTAAAGCACCACGTCTTCTGGTCGGGGCATAGGGTCACCCTGTCTTTGCTGATGTGCTCTGTTGTCTGGTGCAACCCAAAGGCTCTGGTTATCTCAGAGCAGTGTCTTTGTCTCAGGTGTCAGTGATCTGCTGGATCCTTTGGGGCTGGCGTCCTTTGTGCCTCCTAGACTGTCAAGGTCCTCAACTGTAATAGTTCGAGCTCTTCATCATGCTACTCTTCAAGTTCAAGTTCATCTTACTCAGAGTAACAGAACAGGCCTTGAGTCAAGAAGGGTAGGCAAGGCTGGGCTAAGCATGCAGCAGCTAAGGACATCATTGCAGGCTAATGAGGATAGGATCAGTTGTCCCAGCAGAAGAAGGTTGTGGGACAGCTTTATGCTTTGGTTCCCAGATAGGTGGCGACAGTGGAAGTGGTACATTAAGTGAGTGGGGTTGGATTAGACTGCAAGCTCTAACCTTCCTGATTCAGCTCCAGGGGTAACCGGAAGGGATTAGCCAAACATGGAAAATAGGTTGGGGCATGATGGAAAACATCACTGTGCTCCACCTCCCTAGTTGCGCAGCCTAGAATCTGAGCCTTGTGTTTCCTTCCACCACCTGCTGGATTAGTGGCACTTTCCCACAGAACTGGAGGCCCTGCTGGAGAGGATAAGCTTCAGGGTTCTGAGTGGTTGGGAGTAAGTACCATAAGGTGCATGGCTTAGCAGCTGACCTATACTTTTGAGGAGGTTCCAAGGCTTTCATTTGACTGAGTTAGCACCATGCCACCCCAGACTATGGAGCACACAAATGTAAGTAATGCACAGACACTTCATTAGGTGCTGCCTGTAATATCCATGTGAAGGGATCTAAACTGACTTGCTGTGCTCACATTTTATTGGGACCTTTCATGTTGATTTCAGTTTTGTCCTTGAGCTGTGGGAACTCTTCAGCGTTTTCCTGACCTGTGTGGGTGCCTTTAGAGCTCTCTACACCATGGGCCTCCATGTGGATTCCAGCTTCTTTTACGTGTCCTTGCAGGAACTTGTAGCTCTGTTGCATCTAGTGAGAAGCTCCAAGGCCAATCTTTGTGTAAAATGGGTGACATCAGTTTACTAAGATCACACCTTATTGATAACCTTTGAGTAGTCTTAGGACCTTCCCACAAGCACTGGGGACTAGGGAGTTCCTTGGAGTTCCTTTTACCTATCTCGGATGCTGTAGTAACATTGTACTGATGTTGAAACATTGTCACTACCTGAGCACCTTTTGATATACATTGTACTTTCTTAGTAGGTAATTTAGATACGTAATATTCTTAGTGTATGTAATGAATACCTAGTCCTGTACTGTCTCTGCCACAACATGTAATTGTCTGCATAATTGTACTTGATTATGTACTGACTGTAATTAACTCTGGGTCACTCCTTAAAGGGACAGTAGTCTCAGTCAGCCAACCTGTTCAACAAAATTCAATAAATAAATAAATAAAGTAGTATAAGGCGCTTTTTCTACATATATATGTAAGTTAATATTACATTCATTTAGTTTCCCATGGCATATTTCATTTATACAATGACCGTGCCTCTCTGTTAAGATTAGTTCTTTAAGTGAAAATTTTGCTCTTTCTATTTGATTTCTGTGCTCTGTTTTTAAATGCATGCGATGCCACTGTGATGATATAAGGCATTGTGCAAGCTTTTGTCCCATTGGTTAACAGCTCCATTGTGACCAGCCTAAAGTGGAAATAAATGATGATGACCCATCTAAGATTGAAAAAATAATTTAGATCCACTTCAGGCCTGTCACACATGAAAATAAATGCTGAGAATTATAATAAAAGGCTTTCTTGTACAAAGTAGTGCCCAGGTCCAGTAACTTTTGTTTCTTCCATCCAGTGGTAAGTTGCTGATAGTTGGCAGTTCTCTGTGGGGGAGGAAGGTCAGGACAAACAGAGAACAGAGTACCCTGAGTCATCATGTATGATCTAAATGGAATAAGAGGGTGATATGATAGAGGGCAGGAAGAACCAGGGAGGAAATGTCTGCTAGACCTGTGACCCCGAACAGAACACTACTCTGTCAGGTGTCATGGGACAAAGGAGATATCATAGGGATTAGGGCGGGGTAAATGAAGAATTAGGCAAGAATCCGTGAGGGCAGGGATGGGGCTAAAGGGTAAGCCATCAAAAATGGAGGCTGATGAGTACCAATTAGGGTGCCACGATAATGAAATTGTGTGATGCGATAACCTTGAATAAATTATCGCATATAATTTCCCAACTTTTGCAACAAAGTTAGAAACATTATTTAAATTCACTTTTGTGCACATAATTTACATATTTTGCTTATTCCATTCTATGTTATGTATTTATCTGCATTATACAGAAGCCTGCGAGGTGAAATAATACAAGGAGAGTGTAACTTTTATAGTTAAATATTTTGTTTATTTAGTTAAATTCTGCTCTTTATAAAATTGCTTTTCCTTTATGTAAAATGTTCCAGTGCTGTGCACAATTTATTTATTTATTTATTGAAAATGTTTCACGGGAAAGGCACACTGAGCAAAAGATGCTCGTCGCGGTACGACCTGGAGGGGAGGTTACAGACCTGTGGCCCCCGAACAGAACACTACTCTGTCAGGTGTCATGGGACAAAGGAGACATCATAAGGATTAGGACAGGGGTAAATGAAGAATTAGGCAAAGTCCGTAAGGGCAGGGATGGGGCTAAAGGGTAAGGCCATCAAAAAATGAGGGCTGATGAGTACCAATTAGGTGCCACGATAATGAAATTGTAATGTATTCGATAACTGTACAAACACATACATGTGTTATGCACTTTACAAACTAAAAAGTCATTGTAACATTCGTTTTTAAAATGTGAAAGATCACATTATGATTAGTGGTGACCCTATTTATCAACCTGAGTAGGAGTGTCTTCAAGCACCATAATAACCCAAAATCTGGCTATTGCAGCATTCCAAACTACTTTCACTTTCCTGCACTTTTCCGCTGACTGTAGCGTGAGGTGACCAAGTGGTGTTTGGTCTTTCAAACAATATTGTACAAATTGTGAGAAAGAGCACTGTTCAGTATAAAAACATGTCAGCTTTGTTCTTTCAGCGTACTTTTTAGTTTCCTGGGAAAGAAGCCACCAGGTGTGTTAGTAGTGTGATGAGGAGAGAGAGTAGCTTGGGGCTTCAGAACACTCGACACAGGCGTCCAGCGAGTGTTGCTGTAGCTCTCTTGCTCTGCACTGTGCAGCTTTTTTCCCAGGGAGCAAAAATATGCTGAAAGAACAAAGCTGACGTGCTTTTTATACTGAACTGTGCTCTTTTTCTACAACTTGCACAGTATTGTTTAGAAGACTGAACACTGCTCAGTCACATTACTCAGCAGGAAACTGCAGCAAACTGAAACTTCAGGAAAGCTATGCACTAGCAATTATAAAAGATAAAGAATAGGCAAGTGTATATTGATGGATTTATTTTTTCCACACACCATTGGTGTGATGACCACGCTCGTCTCTTGGCGTCACTCTCGAGGTTTATGGGTCATCATCATACCCACACACCTCCACACCACTCTCAACTTTACTGGTTCTCCACGGACTACGGTCTGGTCCCCAGGCTAATGTGGCATTTCATGATGGCCACCTGTATTAAGTTATGGCTGGCCTTCATCATACACACACACCTCAGGTGTGCAAAAACATAAAATATCACACTTGCCTATCCATTATTTTCTATTTAATGGCTTGTTTACAACAAGTTCACAGTAATGTCAGATACTGTTTGGTTGTCCTGTCCTCCTGCAGTAAGTCTTAATACAGGCACAGCCCTACTGAATGTAACTGTTCAGTGATGACATCATTTAAGAAGAAATGGATTGCTGTGTACCATTTAGGCACTAGCTGGCTGTGTATGATCCTTTCAACTTCATGAAAGGCTGTTCTGCTACCACCACACTGAGGCATTTTGTGACATCTGTACTGTTGTATTAGGGAAAGTGCAGTGCAGGGCTTGAGCCACTATGTATTCTGTTGTATGGGAGAGCATCATTTGAAAATGTATTTTCCCAGTATCAAACTATGTATTGTATTTTGAACAGACAGACAGACCACTGATGCCATGACTAATTTATGATGGGCTGTTGACTGTGGAGGGAGGTAAGGCTGGACAGTGGACTTGGACAGTGCATTTGAGAGGCAGAAAAACAAATACTGGATGAAGGGCGAGTGTAAACATAAGACAGGTGGCCATCATAAAAGCAAAATTCACTAGACAGACTGTTATCTGAGGAGAGAACCATGACATATTATATGATGTTTCGTTGGCATGGTCAGGGGTCAGGGAGGGTGTCATGATGGACATGACTTGAGTGCATTCTGGAGGTGGAAAACAGTGCGGGATGAAGGAAGTCAGCCATAAGCTTAAGACAGGTGGCCATCATAATTTTAAAAAGCCAAATAAGCCTTGTAGAAGGTTTTCTGTGGAGAACCATGGCAACTATATGATGGTGTGTGTGTGGGCAGAGAGAGAGGACAAGTGACTTGACAGTGGAATTGAGAGAGCTGAAAACACAGTATTGGAGACAGGTGGCCAATGGCCATCATGAAATGCTAAATCTGTTTTGGAGACCTCATCTACGCAAGGACATAGACAGGATGGAAGCAGTCCAGAGGAGGGCAACTAAAATGGTGCAGGGTCTGCAGCAGAAACCATATGAAGAGAGACAGAGAGCTTAATATGTATACTCTTGATGAAAGGAGGGACAGGGGACATGATAGAAACGTTCAAGTACCTCAAGGGAATCAACAAAGTCCAGGAGGGTAGCATCTTTCAGAAAAAGAGATGTGTAAGAACAAGGTGGCACAATTTAAAGATAGAGGGCGGCTCCAGGGGTAATGTGAGGAAATTTTTTCACGGAGAGAGTGGTGGATACATGGAGCAGCCTTCCTGAGGAGGTTGTTGGGTGTAAAACAGTGGGGAATTCAAACATGCATGGGACAGACACAAGGCAATTATAGTGGGGGTTGCAGGAAGTAGGCTGTTGGTTAACTAGAATCTGCAGCTTATCCAGTAGGTAGGGAAATGGGCAGACTGGGTGGGCCAAGTGGTCCTTATCTCCGTCAAAGTCTATGTTTCTATGTTTACAGTGTAGACTTGTCTGTGGAGTGAATCATGACAGATCAAATGATAGGGCGTTGGTGGTCAGGGAGGAGAGACAGTGAATTTTGTAGGTGAAAATCACACCATATGGGATGGCCAGCCATAAGCTTAAGACAGGTGGCCATCATAGAAAGCCAAATTAGCAGGGCAGAAAGTTGTCTATGGGAAATCATGACACATATATGATGTGGTGTGGCCTGGGTGGGCTGTGGACAGGGGGACAATCAAACTGACATGCAGTTGAGGCGGAAAAATACAATTTGTATGAAGGACAGTCATAAAGGTAAGATAGGTAGCCATGAAAAGCCAATTTAGCCCCACTGTTTCTGGGATTTTCCGAATCATCAGATGTGTGGACGATGGCGTAGATGTGCCTAAAATATCATACGCAGTTTAAAGAATAAAGATCTTTTCCATGTGTATCACTTCATCAGTGGTGAAATTCACACGCTATGACCTGCCGACTAATAGATAGCCCAAAATGATGCTGATCCTCTAATATACAACTGAATGAACCAGCCTCCCACCCAGAGTCCCCAACAGATTTCACAAAACGTCCATGTGTGAGACTGGGAGTGGGAGATTAGTGGGCTATGATGACTAAGTGAAATAGTAAGTTATGACTAGGGCATCAGTGACTAATTATAATCTTTTCCTTCTAAAAGTTGCAAAGGTTGAATACATATGATTACAGATAAACTCACATTTACGTCATCTTATGTTGTACCATTTTTTCTGGAACTGGTAATGGTATCATTAAGTGAAACTGGCTACTAAGTAACTAGTCTGTGTGCCTTTGTTGCTGATAGTCCTCCTGATACCCCTACTACCGGAATCTTTAGCTGATAGTAAGTTTTAAACAGTAAAGTCACAGACTCACAGTAAGCTGGAGGTGTACACAGAATTTGTATGCTAGTAGCCATGACACATGACTTGAAGCAAGGTGTTTAACTCAAATGCAATATGTACAAACGCTTAAGAACTGAATGGCAAAATCAATGTCCACTCCAAAAGGAAGGACAATTAAGAATTGAAACATTGAACAATAAGAATAAGAGTTATTACGTTACATCATGTAAACAATGCAAGGCTGAACTGACTTGAGTTGACTACATTAATTTATAAATACAGGCATTTTACAGAAGTTACACAACACAGCCTAAAGTTACTCAACTCGACATAAATAAACAGCTTCTGAACTGTATGTTAAGGGACACATTCATGTGGCACTGGCGAACACAGTTAGAAAGCCCATGGAAAACTTATTTAATTGAGGTATTGTGTGTATACTCAACCTGTGCTGGATGAAGTTTGAGATATAGATGACAGAGTCTGTGCAACATAAATACTACACTGGAGCCATTAAGTAGAACCTTGTGATATCAGTGACAATCAAGTAGTGCCTAAGTACGTTGAGTTAAGCACTGCTGATCGTCACTGACATCGCAGGTTCTAAGAAATCAAATGGCTCCCAATGTAGTATTTATGTTGCACAGACTTCGCCACCTATATCTCTGAACTTCATGCAGCTACAGGTTGAGTATACACAACCTCAATTAAATAAGCTTTTCATGGCTTGACTGTGCCAAGTGCCACTGTACATGAATGTGTCCCTTTAAACTGGATCAGGGATAGTGACACAGTTGTAACAGCATATAATGAAAGACAGTGTTTCTTCCTAGTTTCCTTACAGCAGCACACATTTGCTTTGGGCTAACATCAACTGAATTTATTGCTGTATTCCTTCCAGAATTAACACTGATATGGTGCCACTTACTGAAGGGACTTGAATTAAGCTTATCAGATGAGTTTTGAATAGATTCAAGACAACAGGAAGAATAAAGAGTCCAAAGAAGTCATGGCTGGGGTAGAGAGGACTACACACACAAACACAAATGAAAGGAATCAGTGTCAGACTATCTTGGAGCCACATCTACTCATCTGAACTGAGTGGCTGACACTCTATAATCAGTTCAAAATAGAGACATTAAGAAATAGTTTCATGTTCCTTCCAGCAAGAGATGGATGTACCAGCTCACTGTGAACAAGTAGTCTTCTTTTGTTTTTTGACTGTAGTTAACAAACGATACTGCTGCTTGCATCTTAATAGTAAAAATAATGAGAAGACTCTAGCATCAATACCTACCAGTCATGTTGAATGTGAAATGGATTTTAGTGTTACAACTTGTAGTCAATGCAGAAGTATTTCAAAATGCAATAAAGGTGTTATTTCTATCAAGTGTTTGTTATTAACTTAAGAATGGATGATCTGTGTGCAGTTAATATAAAGTATGAGTGAAGCCCTCCTCTCCTCCTCAGGTTATTCTTCTTGATAGTAGTCTTGTATCATGTAATCTGAAAGTGAGTGAACAAGATGACTCCATCTACACCTTTGTCCCCTCCACTGGTGGTATTCTCTTTAAAGGTGGTACATGAAGTGCCTTGGCATCTTTAAAAAAAAAAAAATCAATGTAAATTTTGTTCGAAACACAAGCATGTTTACATGCTCTGTGTTAATCTGAGACCTCATTGGCATTGGGACCAGACCACTGGCGCTAAATACCCTTTCTGATGGCACACTTGTTGCTGGAATGCAAACATTTTGAGCAGCGTTTGCTAAAAATGGTAGTTCTGCTTCATGGCCTTTCCACCACAGAATAGGATCCAAATCTGTATTCAGATATGGCAGGGCCATGTAATGAGTTATCTCATTTCTCACTTTGCTCTCTAGTGGAATTTCTTCTCTTGGTCCTTCAACCTGAATTCTTCGTATTTCAGTGATGCGTTTTAATAACCCGAAATCCCAGGGCATGAAGAACTTTCTGACAATCTGTGCTGTGCTGATGAATGATGCACATTGTTTGTGATACCACCAGAGAAGGGGGACAAAGCGTCTTCAGTCACATGTTCATTGTCATTTGGTCATCGTCATCATCCTTGGAAGCAGAGCGTTGCAGCGAACAGCGTAGCAGCAGCAGCAGTAGTATTTGGTAGTGTGGTACCTCTACAGTCAGGCAGCAGCAGATTGTTTGTTTGTGTTGGTTCTGGCGCAATACCAAGGCTGAGGCTTCTTGTACTACCATGGATATAACGGATTGGCATCTTCTGTAAAATTAGCTTTGAATCGTGGATCAGTAAAACTTGCAATTTAGAGTATGCGTTCAATTTGATCCAATTCCTTATACCTTGTGAACAGGTCATCATATATAGCTTCTCTCATTTGCTTTCCCAGTGGTCCATCTGTTGTCTTTGGGCTTAGGACTCTGACTTTAGGTAATGCAGAAGCGGTTTCAGTGCTGACATTGTTACATATTGCTCTGCTGCTAAAGAGTCAGTGAACGATTCAAAGGGCCCAATATTTGAATGATGTCCTCAAGCACACCTACATCTGAGTCCTTTGGCATCAAATGCCATGTATTTCGGTCTGAAACCAACACTGCACACACAGCCTGCTGCTGCTCTGTAAACCTGGCCACCATGGCATATGTGGAACCCCATCTTGTAACTACATTGTGAACAAGAGAATGTTGTGGCACATTTAGTTCTGCTTGTTTTCTTTAACTCTCTTTTCTTCCAGCTGCGAGTGAACCCGTGCACCAGATGCTGACATGCTCTAAGTGCACTCTCAACTTTATTGATCTTTAATGCTTTTCCAGTTGCCAAATTGAGATTGTGGCCAAAGCAATGCAGCCAGTTGACTTTCATCACATCTCTGAATGCCTTTTAACTTTGCTTCCATTGTCTGGTAATCGCAGACATATTTTCAGTTTTAAGTGCCCATTCCTCAAGAAGCTCCTGAAAGGATTCTGCAATGTTCTCTGCTGTATGGTCATCTAGAAGAAGTACAGTCTCTAGGCAGTTTGTCTTTAGCTCCATTCGTTTGTTGCATAATTTGTTAGCAATGTCAGTGGCTCAGTAGGTAGCACACTCGCCTCTGAGGCCAGGAGATCAGAGGGCTTTGGGTTCAGTTCCCACATCTGGCACTTGGATTAATATCCCAGTACTGACACTGTAGTGCAGCATGAGAAGGGTGCTGCACTTCTGAGGTGCCGTCTTTCGGATGAGACATTAAGCGGAGGTCCCATCTGCCTGGATTGGTGGTAGTTCAGGTGGATGTTAAAGATCCATGCACTTATCGAAAAGTGTAGGGTACTTTATTGGTTTGGAATACACAACATCACCGAAAAGAAAAGAAAACAAACAATGTAAAGAAATATCAACAATAATAACTAAAGAAGAGTACAGATATAAAGAACTGCTATTAGCAAAAAGAAATGTTTTTCCATAAATACATAACATAAGACCTAGAATATTTTTTTCATCAAGACAGCGTATCATTTGTAAATCTGAAATGACAGCAGAAAGAATAGCAGCAAAATCCGTGATTAGCTTGTTGCAACACAAAAGAACAGCGAGCCTGCCATAAGTAATATTGTAAAAGTGCAAATAATACATTCAAAGTACTCCTGTGATATTGATCCCAATCACCCAAATATTCACCTAATACTAATGTACAATAGGAAAGAAATCTCAAATGAGGCATATTCCACTGTCGGGCTACAAAGTCCCAAAACTTCTGACTGAAATGACATTCAAGAAAAAATGCATCTGAGATTCTTCAATGTTAGTACAATCTGGACGTAAACAGTATCTCTCAGAAATTGGTTTGTACTTCAAATTGCCACGGACTCCAAGCCTTCCATGTGCAGATATCCATACTATATCCCATACTTTAAATGAGATCCTACCATTTGTCAATTTATAAGAAACATGTTTCATATTAGATGGGGAACAGGAAGGAAAAAGCAGAATCACTTTCTGCACGTTATACCAACATAATCATAAAAAGATTTCCTATGCAATGATTGTATTTTCTGTAAAGGAATCTTCCATTGATGTAGTTTTTAATGCGGAAAGTCCATAATTTGGCAAATCCTCTGAAGACAAAATTCTTGGTGGCAAAGGGACCATTTAAAAAATATTTGTGCCAAATGGATTTGGTCCAAAATTGACAAGGAGAAAGCAGAGCTTGCCAAAGAAAAGGAAAGGAGGAAAAAGAAAAATGGAATGAAAAAACAATAGGGTTAATCATATTCAACCCTCCGTCACGGAATTTCAAGTAAGTATATTCTCGCCTAACGGGTTCAATCTATTACCCACAACATCTGAAAAAATATACTATAAAGTCTAGTCTCTAATGAAAGAGGAGGGAAAAGATGACTTATATAAAGAAATATGGGTAAACGAATTTTTATAATCACAACCTTTTCTTTTTCCAAATTTCCAATGTTTCCATTGATTCACTTTGGCTTCTCCAACCGTTAGCTGTTTTTCCCAATTATAAATCTCCATGTTAGGCATTCCAAACCAGATCCCAGAATTTTCTGAGGCCGGACACAAGAGGGATATCATAACAATTTGTTAAATCTGGGGCTGTCCGACCGAGTTGTAGTACAAAACTTTTGTAATGTTTAGAGAGGCACCAGAATATTCACCAAAAAGAAGAAAAATCTCTAAAGCTCTCTGTAAAGAGAGGAATCAGCTAAAAGGAGAGTGACATCATCTCTGAAGGCAGTGACTTTGACCTTATCTATACCTATAGAGGAGCAATCCCGAAATGGAGGGATCACAAATTATACTCCTAATAATTGGATCTAAAATGAAAGTATATAATAAGGGACTTAGGGGACATCCTGTCGGACACCTCGAGAAATTGATATGTTTCTCCCTAAGAAACCGTTTACTATTGGTATAGAAACTGCAGATGAGTATAGTTTTGAGATCCACCGGTAAAAGTCTCAGGAATACCATAAGAGGATAATACAAAAACAAGAAGGAATGGCTGATTGCATCAAAAGCTTTTGATTGATCCAAAGCTGCTATTAGTTCTGTAGAAAAAAATTAGTGTGACAGGCCATTAGATCTCTAAGTAAAAGAGATTATGCTGAATACGTCTACCTGTAATCGCACAGGTCTGTGCAGTGTGAATCAAAAATCTGGCTACTTTTTCTAATCTGTTATTCAATATTTAGATAGAATCTTATAATCACTATTAAGAAGACAGATTGGTCTCCAATTTGAAAGTAATGCTCTATCTCCTTTTTAAAAATAAAAGTCATTAGGGACAGTGAAAAGTCTGGAGAAGGGGCACTAGAGGATAAATAAGAATTAAACACGTTGGGAAGAAAAAGACCCATAAACTGTATACACTTTTATAAAATTCATTTGGTATGCCATCTACACCTGGGAAGACCCAAGTTTTAAATGTCTGATCACCTCAATGACTTCAGAAGAGGTAATTGGTGATCTTAAGGACTGAATCAGATCATGAGGTATTTGAGGAAGAGAAGAAAAATTGCATGGTGAAAAAGATCCACAGGTAACACATTAGGGGTGAAAATATTCCTGAGTATAGTGTTCAACTACCTGCAACATACCAATATCAGTAGTAATTAGTTTTTATCACTATTAAATAAGCCAGTCATCTGGGTATCTTTCAAATATGATTTACATGCTTGAAATGGGTCCATACAGGGAATCCTTGTAAATAAAGCGAATTCTAAATCAAAGTTTGGCCCTGTTATACTGATAAGTTCTCATTTGTTGTTTAATAGTTTTGATTTGAGAAAAGAAAATGAATGTGTTCCCTCGGGGAGTGACATAAGTCTATACAATTGATTCCTTAGAACTAAATATTTCCCATAATCATCCCGCACCTTGCCTTACCCCAGGACTGAAATAAATGAGCAAGCTCTGTTTTGAAATGCTTCCACCAATCAAATGGGAGGGAAAGAGATCAAAAGTGGAGGATTTTGCAGCTAAAACAATTCAAGTTTACCAAAATAAACGGATCTGAAAGAAAAGAAGTATTCAATCTCCAACGAGAAACACCAGAGCTCAATCTGGGAGGAAGAAGCCGTAAGGACAAAGAACAAAATAGAATGTGATGGTCAGAAAATTCTACCGAACAGCAACACAGGATACCACATGAAAATAGCGGAAATAAAAACATATCAATCCGGTAGCAAAGGTATACCTATGATAGTATTACCTCCTGTAGCCTGTAAACTACAAAATACATCCAAAAGGCCAGCATTTGTTACGACCTCTGATAATGCATGAGAATCACAATACACCTTCTTTCCTTGCATTCTTGAAACTGAATATCAAGGGAGCAGTTAAATCCCTCCCAAACCAAATGTTTCCTTGTAAATAAGAAGGGCTTCAGGTCTGAAAATAAGGAAATATGTCCGTTTTAGACTGTGGACCGTAGATATTAATAACCGAAAAGAATAATCACCCCAAGAACAATCTAGTATAAGTAACCTACCCAGCACCAAATCAGTCACTTTTGTGATGTGAAAGGAAGTATTACCAAACAAAATGGCTACTCCATCAGCCAGTTCAGTACTATAAGACCAAAAGGAGGGCCACGAGTCCATAATTTTTCAATTTGTTTTCCTCTGAAATGGAAGATACCCTTGTTTCTTGCAAAAATAATGTCCAGATTTAAAGTCTGCAGATAGGAAAACACAGATATCTGCCTATGAAAAGTTTTAAACTGCAGACATTTAAAGTAGCAAATTTCAAAGCAGCCATAGAAAAACTTAAGGACTATGCTTCTGACTCACTTTCCTTTTCTTCCTTTTTACCTTTCTTATCTTTAGCCAATTCAGTTGATTTGCTATCATCCTCATCGTTACTAGCTCCGAGAGGTGAGAGGTCTCAGATTCCAGATCAGAGTCTCACCTCCTCCTGAGAGGAGAGAAGAAATTCTCAGTCACCACTGAACTGCTCTGGGCCTGTTTGGAGGAGGCTCTAGTGAACCTCCTGCTTTTACCATTTCAAAGGGAGGAGGCATGTTGGAAACCAGATTTTGACTCTCTAGGCGGGGGACCAGGAGGTACCATCTTCTGAGATGCAGGAGCCACCTCTTGTACTGATGGACCAGGACTTGGGAAGGGGGTGAAGGGTCTTGCCGTGGGAGGGGAAAGGGAGGGGAGGGGTTAACCCTCTCACCTGAGGTATGTAATTTAGCCTGGGCTTACTGAAGCAGCCCATCGTGGTCTAAACCATCGGAACAATTATGTCTCACCCATGGGCACTGATGAAAGGCATGACCTGATCGTCACAAAGGTTACATTTAAAAATATTCTTACATCGGTCTACAGAATGCCCAAAACCCCACAAGAGGACACTTCAGCATATCACAAACACTACTTATATGTTTTATCCCACATTTATAACAGGCTCTAGGCTGCCCTGCATAAAGCATACCCTCTATCTTTTCCTAGAAAAAACTATTCGGCAAATGTACCACTTCTGAATTAGTTTGTAACAACTTTACTTTAAATTTCCACCCCAGTCCAGATACCCTCAACATCTAAGAGAGCCTAGGGGGCCCCAACACTTCACACTTGGCTTGCAGCCATCTATAAATATCACTGACATTCACCCTTCGTTTCTGAACATAATGGTAACATATCGTGATTAAAGGCTTTGATAATGGAATAACAAAAAAGGCAGCCAAACAGGATGATTTTTCTGACGAACATATTTGTCCCAAAACTTATCCAGAAGGGCAACAGATTGGAAGCTTATGTCATAAGAGTCTTCGCCAGAAATATGAATAAGGGCATATATGTCCTTAGCACAAAATCCCATCTTAGTTTTCAGCAGCTGGTTGAAGATATAATATCTATCAGGATGTTCCTGCAGACCCCCTCTATATCTTTAAGCGCACAGCATGACGAATGGGGCCTGCTCTAGCTTTGCTTTAAATAAATCTGCCATAGTCGGTGTAGCTGAATGAGCAGTCTCCTGAGAAGCTGCAGTAGTTATAGCAGAAAAGGTTTCTATGGAAAAGTCAGACCCAGGCCTATCCCTATCTCCCTCGAGGTAGATGGTTGTGGGGAACCCTCTGAGCCAGGGATAGGAGATTTTTACCTGAGAGGGAGTCAAATCGAGATCAGGCATCCAAGTTCCCGACTCATTTCTTCTCCAGCCTGCATCCAAAAGCGCCATCTCCTCCGACCAGTCAGGATTCGATCCCTGACTTCTCCTTCCTGGAGCCAGATTGCTGTCGCACCAGGAGGCGTCGTGTGCGGGCCGTCACTTTTCGGTCCTCCCGAGAACCACCTCCCGAGACACAGATTCCGTCTCTAAACGTAACGCATGAAGATCACCACCATGTGTATCTCCATCACTAGCAATGCTAACATCGTGTCCCGTTCCGGAAATAAAGGTACCGCTGAAGGATCAGCACTCACTCTCTTCCTGAGCAGTAGACCGATGTAAAGCAACTCCCAAGGTAGGCAAAATCTCTGTCGATAAGGGTTCCATTTGAACAGTGCTGCTTAGGCTCCACCACCTCCTCCTCCATCCTGACCTCAAGGAGCGTCTGCCAGAAGCGGCTTCTGACGTCCAGCAAGAATCCCCACCAGCCACTGACCAGCAGCCAGTAGGGAATTTCCCCGTGTCCTGGCCAAATTACCCTCATTCACTAAAAATACCACCAACAGCTTAATCTGGCTCAAGGTCAGTTGGAATTCATCTGTATCCCCGGTCGTGTCTGAAAATAGGCAGGATTTGTCTAGTGCACTTACCCGTCAACAAAACTAAATAAATAATGCACTGTTAGACTTATGTAAGGCTCACCACTTCCTCCACTGCTTGTCCACACATCAGTTGTAGCAGCAAACCACTGTGCCCTGCCACTGAAGCCTCCACCTGTTTTCTCACCAGATTGTACATTCTGGGGATTTCTTTAAGCGGAGAAATATGACCTACCAGGCATTGAATATCTGGGATTTAGTTTCTCTACTAGATTACGGAAGCCAGGCCTTTCTACTATTTGGAATGGTTACATGTCCTTCATACAAAAGATGCTGCAGCTGAGTTTAAGTCCTGTGCCTGCTGTGAAGCTGGTTCAAATTTCCTTCCCTTTCTAGTGCCATCAGAATTGATGGCTGCACGCCTCCATTTTTTCTTTCTTGATCTGATGAGCTCAGTAGCAATAAGGATGATGCCTTTACTGCCTTTCTGACACTGACTCTGAATCTGACTCTGAAATGAAGTAATTACAATTAAATTTCACATTCGCCTGTAACAACATGAATCTAAATTAATAAATTACAATACCCACATTGCAAAAATGAACACATGTCCATTTTATTCTTCATACTTTTTCTTTTAATTAAGGAATCATTCTTGTATACTTTCATGTTTCATCATGTGCTTTTTGTGCTCCAGTCCTTACATGGTGAGTGAGTGACTTATGTTGAGTCAGATAGTACACCACCACACACTTGTACTGTTTGACTTAAAGGAGGTGAATAAGCGAAGTGTGGCATTCCATAGGCTCTAATGGGGCCAGTATTTATGTGTTGTTTTAACTACTTTTAAATGCTGGGTTTGAGAGGCCACCGCCTCAACTAAGAAGCCTTTCTGTTAAGCTGTGGCCTTTTCTCAAACCCAGCATTTAAAAGTCATTTTAAAAAACACGAAATACTGGCCCCATTAGAGCCTATGAGGCCTCTCTACTTATTTTAGGACTGACATCATAAACGTGCCAGCGTGAGGGCATGCCTTCAGCTTAGGAAGTATCAACATTTTGGCTGCAGGTCCAGATTTTGGATTTACAAGCGTTTTGTTGGAAAATTTACTGATGTAAAAATCATGGCTCCCTGAAGGACCTTCAAACCGAGGGTAAGCTATCCAGCCTGTTAACAGGAGAGAGATTAAATAACTAAACACCTGCTCTTTAACATTCGGAGGGTCTTGTGAGCAAATGCAAACCAAGTAGCACTGCCCACCCAGTCATTTTTACATGTATCCAGGGCAGAAGGAGTAACACCCCAAAGGCTGCCATTTGTGGACTCACGCACTATTAGAAATATGACACAGTGGCATGGGAATGATAGGCCTGCCCGTGCAGCAAGAATGCTGAAAGTTAACGCAGTATTGGATGAAGGCCAGCCATAAACTTAAGACAGGTGGCCATCATGAAATGGCAGATTAGCCTGGGGATCGAACCGTAGTCCGTGGAGGACCAGTACAAGTTGAGGGTGGTGTGGGTGTGGGCCTGGGTTGGCGGGTCAGGCAGAGACCATGTTGGGACTTGGGAGTGAGACTGGAGCTGAAGCACAATATTAGATGAAGGCCAGCCATAAATTTAAGACAGGTGGCCATCATGAAATGCCAGATTAGCCTGGTGGACAGAACCGTAGTCTGTGGAGAACCAGTACAAGTTGAGGATGGTGTGAAGGTATGTGGGTGTGGGCCGGTGGGCGGGTCAGGCAGAGAGCCACAGACCATGTTGGGACTGGAGCTGAAACACAGTATTGGATGAAGGCCAGCCATAAATTTAAGACAGGTGGCCATCATGAAATGCCAGATTAGCCTGGGGACTGAACCGTAGTCCGTGGAGAGCTAGTACAAGTTGAGGTTGGTGTGAGGTGTGGGTGTGGGCCTGGGTGGGCAGGTCAGGCAGACAGCCACAGACCATGTTGGGACTGGAGCTGAAACACAGTATTGGATGAAGGCCAGCCATAAACTGAAGACAGGTGGCTATGGTCAGTGGTCATCATGAAATTCCATGCCAAATTAGACTTGGTGGACTATAGTCCATGTAGAACCATGACAAATAGAAGGTAGGGGGTGAGCACTCAGGACAAGCCACAGTGCCATTGGGAGATGAAACATCAGTTTGGATAAAGGCCAGCCATGGCCTGACTCACATAGCATCCATCAATTTGAAAGTAACACCTGAACAGAGAGTAGCACTGCAGTCCAGAAGTGTGGATCACAGAAGGTGAAAAGATTTTCAGTAACAGTTTGTATAATTCTGGAAATGGCTAGCAGCACCAAAATGGATATGACCCAGAGTAACACAGATCCACAGAGGCTTCCAACAACTAGGTATGACCGTTTCCTGGCACCAGCAGCATCTGTACTTAGCTGTACAAGGTTCTGTCAGAGCCTCCTCCTGACTAACCTCGTACAAGCTCCTGACTAACCTCGTACAAGCTAGCACAAATGCTGCTAGCAGTGCTTGTGGTAGGTAACAGTCATACCTAGCTGTTGAAGCCTTGAAATGTGGATCTGTGTTGTTCGGTCATATCCATTTTGGTGCTGCTTGCTAGCCAGTTCCAGAATTCTACAAACTGTGTTACTGGAAAATCTTTCGCTTTCTGTGCTCCACACTTCTGTACTGGAGGAGTGCTACTCTATTCATGTGTTTTGAGTCGACATTTTAAGCTGAGCGCTGTGTGCCAAAATGCCAATGCTCAGCTTATTTACATTATGCCTGGTCTGAGAGTACTGACTGAGCCTAATGAGATGTTTCTGTTTGACTGACATTATACTATTTACTTTCTTCACTGATATAATAATTTTTCAGTTAATGCTGCTAACATGATGGTTTGCTGCTACAACAGAATTGTTGACTTTGACTGTATGTTTGAGGAAGTATATTTGTAAATTGTTTGCCACTAAGTAGTGAACAGAACATACCAAAAAGGTCCCACAAGTACACAGTGAAACTGGACCATGGAGGAGAGGCAGGCTACCCAATTACACAGAAGAGCTTCCTGAAGAATGCAAACTAGACTGAAAATATGTATGCTCTGTAGTGGTGCCACTGCAGCCAAGTCTTGTATGGACTTGGGTGCCACGCCCACTGCTACTGCTGCTGCTGCTGAGCCGAAAGTCATGAGGGTGGGCATCATCTGGCTTACTGCATCCATTCCTCCATCAACACCTCCACAGCCAGCCTCTAGTGTGCGTGCGATGTGTCATCATGCCATATGTCCTATTTTTCTTTTTCTATACAAAACCAGCATAGCATTGAATGCCCTAAGGACACCAACCAGCAGTACGTGCAGCTGTGCGCATTCTTTAAATTACTTATCATGCATGATTAATCTCCCACGCTATGACGTCCTGCAAGGAGGGCGTGGGCTATTCCATTGAAGTGAATGTGACTAGATTTTCGTGCTATGCTATGTACATAAAATGGCCAGCCTAAAATTAATGAAGGGGATCGCTCGAATATCAAGGGCCTACTTAGTCAAGCGGTGCCTTTCATGAATCAGTTTCAGGCTATCCATTACATGTTGTTCCATGGAACATTGAGCGAAGCCACATTCACTTCATTGAGAATATGCCCCCGCGCTCTCCCTTGCATGATGTCATAGCGCAGAGGCATATTCATACTTGCATGACAAAGTAAATGAATGTACTGGGCTGGTGTTTGGGGTAGAAAATATACAATATCAGATATTCCAATGGCTAATTATTCAGGGACTGCAATATTGACCATTAGAAACACAATGTCTCACTCTGAGATCTCCCCAAAAAAAACACACAGTGACAAACACTGCATATTAGACATTGTGTGATACCATACCAGGACATTTTATTTATTGATTTTGTCACATTCTTTCTATAGGAATCAAATTAACAGACTGATACACAAAGGTTGCGTTTCTTGGAAGGCATCCCGAGTCCGATCCATTTATGTGTAATGCAGTAGCTGTATGTAGAAATTTCAGATTGCATATTTGATAAAAAGAAACACCATCCAGCATCAACAGTGAGTACATTTCTTTACTTTGTCATGCAATTTAATA
Source organism: Neoceratodus forsteri (assembly GCA_016271365.2). Taxonomy (NCBI): domain Eukaryota; kingdom Metazoa; phylum Chordata; order Ceratodontiformes; family Ceratodontidae; genus Neoceratodus; species Neoceratodus forsteri. Next base: position 446,577,500 of record CM028131.1, on the reverse strand, counting down.
TGTCCCCACGCTATGAGATCCTGCAACAAGAGAGAACAGGGGCTATTCCAATTGAAGTGAATGTGGTTCCAGTTTGACATAAATTTAGTGGTCGACTTCACTCAACTAAAAAGGGCCTAGTTAGTAGAGCCATGCAGTGTCCTTCGTGAATACCAGACTGACTGTCCAATGTCCATATGGTGGTATAATTGTAACAGAAAACATCACCGATCGCACCACCTTCACTCAATGAGAATACACCCCGCGCTCTCACTTGCAGGACATCATATGCACGGGTGTATTCAATTGCATGAAAAGTAAATGATATGCTCACTGCTGGCTGTTGCTTTCGTGGTGCAAAATGAAGTCAGTTCTAAAATGAATAATTACAGGCACTGCAATTACAGTTACAAATGTTACGGATAGGATGACTTTAGCAACATTGGTGATCAACGGAGTATGTAAGAAGTCGATTTTTAATAGAAAAAGTGTGATCATGCAAAAGCACTTTAAAGAAAACCTTGAATGATTGTAAGGTAAATAATAGAGCATTACATATAAATATCGATTCATCACACTACACTATTGTATCTTTCCTGCCATCCTATTTTTCAAGCTGGCCTCAGAATGTAAAGCAGGATGATGATCTCTGAGGTGAGTAAACATATTGGATGTATTATCACCCTTTGCAGAAATGTGGACTTGGAAGTTCTACAAATTGGTCTCCCATCTTCCTGGACTATTCTGTCTTTTTGGCATACCCAAAATACACCCACACAGATGATTTTACCTTCTTCGTTGGTGGGTATAGTAAAGTAGTCATGTCATTCTGGCTATCATTTTGATAATGTGATGTGCCACTGCATACAGCAACTGAACCCATTTTAGAAATTGCGCACGACAATGTATCTTTAGCTTGTTGTTGTTGACTGTGATCTTTTCTTTTAAATTTGGAGGAGTACTACACATGGTATCTGAATGGAGAAGAGGTTGACTGTGGAGGCACTCATCAGGAGGTGTTATTTCTGTTGATTTGTCTGCTTCCATCACTTCTTCCAAATACAATACTACTTCATTATCTTTTCCTTGTAATGCATCATTTTCTTCAATGCCGGATGCTGCCATTTTTGTAATGTATTCAGAGAGGCTGGCAGACAAGATCAGTGAGGATCAGTCTGGAGTAAGACCGCTACCAATTAGACTGGTCTAACTCGATAACTATGAAACAGACGGACTTCAATCACACTGTGATTAAGATGTCACACAGCACATGGATCAGAGGACGAGTTGGAATTTTAGAATGGAGGAGGAGGAGAGGAGGCTACCTCTCAATACGTGTGTTATGTTTAAGATGAAGCACATCAGTTGCACACTACTGTGAAGAAGAGATGCACTTAACATTAAAGTGCGATTAGTAGTTTCTTGAATTAATTCTGCAACTACGCCAGTCGTCACCTAGCCTATCAAAGTAAGATGGGTAATAAGAAAAGAACTGAGAAAGCAACAGCAAAGAGACAGATTGCAATGCAAATCTGTTGCTACAACTCTGAGTTTTGTTGTGTATAACAATAATAGTTTTGGTAGATGTAGATTAAGAAAGTTTAAACCTGCAGAAACTGCAGCTCTACTTGTACTTTACACTGGGTGACTTGCCTTCAGCTTCAGTTATACAAACTAGTATTATCAAGCCGGAGTACACCATTCAGTCAGTGTCCTATTACTAAATTAAAAACCTCGCTCAAATGCAAGTAGTATCCTGTCCTAATCCTAATTAAAACGTGTTATAAAACCTTAAAAGCATTCACATTCACAAACAATTCCATCAGTACAGGAATGTTCTGCAGGGATGTCAGTGTGTCACTGAAGTTTCAGGTAGTCACTGTATTTCAGTTTTCGAACATGTATATGAGTATACAAACATTATCCATCACCCTGCAACAATTAACATGTGAAGAAAATGCCTGAATATAGATTCTTTTATTGTTTAATCAGTCATTTAGCTGAAGGCTGCATCAAGTTCTTCAGAACGGCATCTGCCAGGGTAACATTTCTGGATCTTCAGTCACTGGTTGATTCTGTTGAGACCGTGGAAGGAAGGGTCTCTTCACAGTGTCTCTCTCCTGGTTAAAAAAGACAAAAATGCAGCAGACTTTTGGAACCCATGTCCCTTATTGATTTATTAGTAAATAAAATCAAGCACATTACACCACTGCTATGCCATAGATATAAAGTCACCCTGTTATTAACTAGTATGTGCTTTGCAGATGCTGCAGACACTTTACCACTCATGATGATATAGCCATGTGCCTCTGTAGGAGCCTGTTTGCGGATGATGTAAAAATCTGCAATAGAGTGGACATACAGGTTGGAGCTGGGAGAACACAGAAGGACCTAGGGAAACTAGAGGAGGGCCAGGAAGTGGAAATTATCGCTCATCAACATGGCGAAATGCAAAGTTATGCACCTGGGCAGAAAGAATGGGAGAACAGACTGCAGACTGGGGCAAGTCGTTAGCGATGTTACCATGGAGGAGAGGACCTGGGCATCATCATCTCTCAGGACTTGAAGGTGGCTGGGCAGGGCAGTGGCAAAGGCCAGCAGAGTGTTGGGTTGTGCGGGGGAGGGATCACCCACAGGAAGAAAGAGGTCCTGATTTCCTGTACACCCAGCTGGTCAGGCCTCATCTGGAATATGGGTCCAGTTCTGGAGGCCTTAACAAAAAAAAAGGATGTAGAGAGGATGGAGCGGGTACAAAGAGGACAACCAAGATGGTGAAGTGGCTCAGTCACCCCTGTATGAGGAGAGGCTGGGAGCCCTCGACATATACCCTCTGGAGCTGAGGAGGAGAGGGGACATGATGAGACCTTCAGGTACCTAAAAGGGATCAACAAAGTGCCTATTGAGAACCCATTCCAGTTGAAGGTGTCCCAGAAAAGGGATCATAATCTCCAACTCGGGGAATAGGTTTAAAGGCAACATCAGGAAGAACCAGGGTTCAGTTAATTTATTTTCAGTGGAAGTCTGAACCTTCCAGGAGTCAAAATCTGGAAGTCATTCCAATTTATTGGAAGTCAAAATACTTTCAGGATCCCACTTTTGGATGTCAGTATTCTCGGAAGGACAGATTTATGGGTGTTAATTTAATACATTAGTGGTAATATACAATTTCTTTCAGAACAATCTATCATTTCTGACTTCCTTGCCTGCAGTTTTGGAAGTCATCTGATTTTGGTTTTACATCTGAAGTCAATGACTTACTCCTCTTTATTTGAAGTTTTGCCTTATTTTTGGAAGTCAAATACTCCCAAAATAGAGTTAACTAATGCCCTGGAAAGAACTTCTTTACTGAGAGAGTGGTGGACACGGGAATGGGATGCCTAGGGAAGTGGTGGGTGAGAATTCAGTGGGGGGTGGGGGGTTCAAGAGGCTTTGGGACAGACATAGAGGGCTGTTGAAAGGAGGGGAATCTGGGGCAGGCTTAGGGATGCTAGGCAAATGGGCAGACTAGGCGGGCCTGGAGGTCCTTTCTGCTGTCACTTCGCTTGTTCCTAAGTTTCTGAATGCTGCAACTAAGCCTCATAATCAGAAAATGCATGTGCTAAAGTACTGAAAATGCTGACAGGAAGAATTCATATGCCCCTGATGCCAATACCATTGTGATCAGGCAGGCCGTGCAACATCATAGAGTAAAAAGGAGTATGACTATAGAACAACAATAACTAACATAGTGGTACTGATATGGTGGTTCAGTCACTGTTCACTCGCTACCACAAGAAGCAAGATGAACTCTTTCATGTGCAAAAGTCACAGTAATCCAGTTCTGTGTCCCTTGACTGTACAGTCGGTGCTTCTGGCGATGTGCCTAGCTTCCGCTAATCACCACTCTCACAGATCACAGGAACCCTCCCCCAGAGAAGGAGAGCAGTCCTTAGGATGCTCAATCCTTCTCCTCCCGGCCGCTCTCCAATGACCTGGGCTCATTCCCAAACTGTCACGCGCCGCAAGCGAATTCCAACGCCGCGCCGCGGGCTGGCTCGGAGCTGGTTAGTTATGCTGCAGGGCCAATAGCCACTATGATTTGTCCAGTTCCAAATGGTCTAGTAAAATCTTGAAAACAGCCCTGACACTGACTGACACATTCACATCTATGAAGTAGACGCACCACCCCAACACTATCCATATAATGTCTTTACAGAACATGCAGGTAGAGTCAGGGCTGATGGATTGATGATGATCAAGCAGACGGGAGCCGGAGCACACAAGGAATGAAGTGATAGCTCGAGCATCCAACCTACCCAACTGCTCCACTTCTGCTGTGAAGAAGGAGAAGTTGCTGACCCGTGGTATGGCAGAGGCCGAGAGCATGGCAACACTGCACATCATGCCACACATACTGCGGTCCAGGGTGGAAGGCCGAGCATGACAGACTTAGGTGGCTTAAGTGAAGCCTGCCCTTGACATCAAGTGGCACATCACACACACGCCACCAGAAAATGACCCTGCTCCATCAGGATGACCATCACTACTCACTGTCCGGCACACAGAGGAGATGAGGGACCCATCTGGCGAAGGGTTACACAGATTACCCTGGGGTGGCTATGTGGGTGAGGCTCGGGACAGGGGGTTGGACTGGAGGGCCTTGGCAGTATGAAGGAGTGGCAGGATGTGGTAGCATGTAGGAGGGTTAAAAAAGAAAAAATTTAAAAATAACATTTACCAATAAGGTTGACCCAGAGGTCAGGACAGGAGGAACTTGTCTCATGCTTCGCATATACAGAATCACGGCCTTACACCTGAAAAGAAACAGTTTACCATATATTAAACATTTAGCAAGTTAAACACACAACAGCAACTGTGCAGTCAGTGACTGACCACCACCAGCAGCAGCACAAGCAATGCATTAACAAATTTAGCCTCTGTCTAACAAGTCTTGGTTACAATTACAATTACAAATGGCATGGCTGGCTTACCCGACTTGATAACCACAGGCTGCCACCGCACATCCATCCACCTTAGGTTTAAACAGTTTTACAAGCCCTTAACATTACCTGGTGGGTCCAGCAGTGACTTGAGCACTAATAATATGCTCACACAGACACCACACTTACCATTACCAACAGGGTCAAGGTCAGGAACTTCTCACACTCTCATATACAGCTCACGGCCTGTAGAGAAACAATGTATACCGATATTAACATTTAACAAGTTAGCAACACATAATTATGCAAATATAAAATAAACAATGCCACACCAGTGCAGTGACCACCAGCAGCAGCAGCACTTCATCCCTACCACCCTCCGTCCACCTCCATTGACCCAAATCCCATCACCCAGTGGCTGACCACCATAATAGCTATTTGTAGGTAGCATTTTGCAAACAGTAACGAAATTAATAGTAATGAGATAACCAGCAGCTATACAGTACACCAGAATCCTCACCTCGCGTGGCATGCTTTACACTTGTTCCTTACCTTTGCTTCCACGGAGTCTTGTGGCTTAAAGCGCCACTATTATTTTAAGCAATAAATAAGAATAGTAATCACCACTGGCTAGTGTTACTGTATTAATACCAGTGGTGTTTGCACTGCAGCGACATTAAATGGGTAGAATACCCATGAAAACTTGATTCGGATGAGCACTGCACTTCCATGGCAGTGATTTAAAATATGGACTTTATTCAAAACATGATCCTCCTTTTCTTGGAGCCACGGGACCCCCCCACAACACAACATACAACTGACCATTGAGCAACAGCTTACTCTGGTATTCATCTGTATTCCCTCAGGCAGGATTTGTCTACTGCACTTACCCGGTCAACAAAAACTAAATAAATAAATAAGGTATGTGGGATGGGAGCGGACTGCAACATTTCATTTACAGGTCACCTTTAATTAATATTTGGGCTGGCCTAGCCTGCTACACCGGACCTGGAGAACTACCTTCTCTCAGCTTTTAAAGTACCAGTCCAATGCACAACTTCAGGTTAACAACACCAGTAGTCAACAAAGTCAGTGGAAGACTTCACTCTCTCCAGGTCCAATTGTATCAAGCTGCTCATTCAAACAACTTGAAGTCTTGCTGTATTCTGACAAGTGCAGTTAGCCCCAGCCTTTAAACTGCCCCAGAGAACAAAGGGTTAACATTTCTATGCAGAGCATAGAATGCTGAGCTCGAGCTCAGTTAATGTCTCTGTCTGTTTCCTTGAAAGCTAACTGTCAGATTCTTTACTCTACCACTGAACAGTCGCCCGGAGATATCTCCTGCAGCTCGGTTCGAAAGTCGGTTTAAGCGCATTTTCCATCGGTTTCTAACCGAAAAGTTTCCTGCATAGTCAGTTCAGTCTCTGTCTGTGGTACTGTGAGTACTATATAGGTTTTGTACTGTGTTTCTGTGTGGAACTTGTAAAAGTGTGGATCAGTTCGGCCGAACCGATCATTTGTTTAATTCTTGTGTAACTTTAGTGTGTGGTTACTGGTTCTTATCGGTTCTAAAAAACGTGTTTTGAAACATTTTTCAAGACCCATGACACGTTAGGAACCAATAAGGAGTCTTGCCTGGTGGTTGCTGGAAAAGGGTAAGTTTTGTTAGGTTGGCCATGTCTGAGAAACCCAAGAAAAAAGCGGCACACTGGGTTTCAACACTGCAGTGAGTGTGGGGAGGTCTTTGTTAAGGCTGATCCCCACACCACCTGTGTTTATTGTCTGGGGTTTGACCACCTCAATTCACACTGCCAATTTGCCAGAATTTTCCCAACCTTACCCTGGAAAAGAGATTAGGTAGACTGAGGGAAAAGAGGCCAAGAAGTCCGCTGACCCGGATGGCCAGCTCGGTTCGCTCCGACTGAACCAGGTTTGCCCTGACCAGGCGATACTTCTTTGGGCAACAGGAGAGCTGATCCCGAGGGGTCGGTTCCGACTAAAAGAAAAGCAAAGAAAAATTGTCCAGTTCGGATCCAGAAGTCCAGGCTCCACTGTCAAGAAATAGCCAGAGCTATTCGGATTGTGGAATCGCTTGTTCGGTTTCTTCCGATCCGGCCCTTTTGGCAGGGGCTCGGTTCGATCAGTTCCCGGTTCACGATTATACTTTGTAAGAATTTTATGAACCGAGTTTGAGGAGGAAGGGAGTTTGAAGATGTGATGGTGATGGTGATGGTCTAGATGTGCCTGTGGAACCTGACATCTCCCCAGACAGACCTTCAGGTGTATCCTCCTAGGTTTTCTGAGTCCACTTCCCACTTTTTGTTGTACAAAGGTTGTTGACCCTCCAGCTTCCTATGGAAGAGGCAGTGGAGGATCAGAAGGAGCCTGATTATGTAGAAATGATGGACATCCCAGAGTCCAGGAGACTGTCTGTTCCCTTCACAAATCTTTTGGGAAACAGACACAAAAATTCTGAAGTCTTCCAATTCTGTACCTCCTGTGGACAGAAGAATGGACAAGAGGTATACATCTCAGGCTCAGAAATGGAGTTTTATACCACCAATGCAGTCATGTTAGTTGCAGGCTGCTGCCTGTGATAAGGCAAGCATTCCCTGGCTTCACACCCCCAGACAAAGACTCTAGGAAGGTTGATGCCATGGCAAAAAGCTGTACATGGCATCTTACCTGAGACTCAGACAGGCAAAATATATGGCCTATACAGCTAGGTGCCAGAAGTCCAGCTGGGACACTGTACTGGCACTGGCTAAACAGGCCTACCCCAGCTAGCCAAGGAGCTGGAGGCGGTGGCTGCAGATGGGATTGAGGCATCTAAAGTTCAGTTTCATGCTGCTGTGGACTCTAATGATGTGTCATCAAGAGTCATGGGTACACCTGTGGCTCTTCGGAGAATGGCTTGGCTCAGATGTACTAGCCTCTCAGAGGACACCCAGGCTAAGGCCATGGATTTTCCTGAAGTTGGTAATTCTCTGTTTGGGGAACAGACAGAGAATTACATGAAGAAAATGGATGAGTACAGGACCACTTACAGGAGTGCTCAGGCCAAGGAGAGGCAGGCAGCTCCTCAAAGGCAGCAGTCTAGGGCAGGCCTTTTCAAAGGCTTTTACCAAGCACAGGCCTTTTCTTCCTTTTCACGGAGGGGTTCTTCAGAGGAGAGGCAGAAGGGGGATGAGCAGGGCTGCATCCACTCCTCAGCCTAAAGCCCCTGCCAAGCAGACACCCTGATGGACCTGCCAAGGTCGACTCTCCTATTCCAGTAGGGGGCAGGGTGGTTACTTTTTCCAGGACTGGATGTCTATTACATCAGACAAGTGGTTCTGGAAGTAGTAAGCCAGGACTGGTTCTCAGCTTCAGAAAATTTCCAAAGAAGAGAGCCAGATCTTTTCCACCTGCAAATCTGTGGAAACCCTTGCCCTAGAGGCAGAGGTTTCTTCTCTTCTAGCCTTAAGAGCCATAGAGAGTACCTACCCTACACTGGGGCAAAGGACTGTACTCCAGGTACTTCCTGACCCCAAAAAGACAGGAGAGTGGCGACCCATCCTCGACCTAAGATATCTAAACAAACATCTTTTAAAACCAAAGTTCAAGATGGTAACTCTGGGATTAATCCTTCCCTCTCTAAGGCCAGGGATTGGTTAGCCTCCTTGGACCTCAAAGATGCCTACTTTCACATTCCCATCAGGTGCTCCTACAGAAAGTACCTCAGGTTTGAGTTGCCCTCAGGCCACTATCAGTTCAGAGCAATGCCCTTTGACCTAACCTCAGCCCCAAGGGGTTTCACAAAGTGCCTGGCAATAGTAGTTGCCTCTTCTAAGAAGGCAAAAGATTTCCATTTTCCATATCTGGACAATTGGACAATAGTGGGCCAGTCTCCAGACCAAGCCAAGTCTCACCTGCAAGTGACCCTGCAAGTGCTCACTTTCTAGGATTTCTTCTCAACCTTCCCAAGTCAGTTCTCGAACCAGTTCAGCTTCTTACCTTTATAGGGGCAGAACTAGACACACTCAGAGCAAGAGCCTTTCTTCCTCTAGAAAGGGCAAGGTTCTTATGGAACTAGCCTCTTCCTTCAGCCTTCGGTATCTCGACCAGCAAGGCATTTCCTCCAGCTCTTGGGCCACATGGCAGTTTCAACAGCAGTGGTCCAAGGGACAAGATTCCAGATGAGGGATATTCAGTTCCACCTGAGAGCTTTTGGTCTCAGAGGAAGATTACCTTACCAAACTGATCCCAGTGACTTGACCTTGATCCAAGCCCTCTAATGGTGGCAGGATCAGGACAATTTAAGACAAGGTGTTCCTTTGCTACTAGCCTTGTTCAGTGGTCCTTACCACGGACGCTTCTCTTCTGGGCTGGGGCCCATCTGGGGTCCCTCACTGCCCAGGGGCTGTGGTTCCTCCCAAGAATCCCATCTCCATAGCAATCTCCTAGAGCTCAGGGCAGTTTTCTGGCCCTAAAATCTTTCTCTCAGTCAGTACAGAACAAGGTGGTTCAGGTCAGAACGGACACCACCACCACCATGTGGTTGATCAACAAGCAGGAGGCACTCGGTCCACGGCCTTGTGCACGGAAGCCATGAAGTTGTGGTCCCTGGCTTATTCCCTGCAAACCTCTCTGGTAGCAGTTCACCTTCCATGGAAGGGCAATGTGCTAGCAGATGCACTGAGCAGGATCTCTCAGGGCCATCACGGAATGGTCCCTGGACCCTCAGGTGTTGAAAATGATTTTTTCAAGGTGGGGCACCCAGAGATAGATCTCTTTGCAGCCCCAGACAATCACCAACTCTCTCTTTTTTGCAGACCTCTAGTCTTGGGCTCAGTCCCCTGGATGCCCTGAATCTGAATTGGGAAGGAAGTTTCTGTATGCCTTCCCTCCCTTCCCACCCTGTTCAAAGTTTTAGTCAAAATAAGGTCTCAGCCTTGCAAAGTGATTCTGATTGCTCCAGATTGAGCCAGACAGCCCTGGTACCCGCTGTTGCTGTCCCTAGCAGTCCATCTTCCCCTGTCTCTTCCCAGGAATTACAACCTGTTAACATCCTCTCAGGGAGGATTTGGTACTCAATCTTCAGTCTCTCAATCTCAAGGCAT